>OU015434.1:11382389-12844459 GCA_907164795.1 Hemaris fuciformis
GCTCGTCCTGCCACAAGTAATCTCCATCAAATATTATGTCACCGTTTTGTTCAAACATACATTACACCATAGGAAAATTAGTATATCATGTTGTGAATATCACTATCAAAGAATGGACATGTTTTGTTCGAAGCCAAGATATTTATAGAATGACAAAATAGTTCATTCACTGTTCTATATTTACACTATTTAATGTCAGCTAACTTTTAAAGCAGTATAAATTTTAATTCACTAATGCATAGAAACATGTTGACTTTTAATATATTTTTACGAAAAACGCAATAACTCGGTGAAGCTAGCAAGAACCGGTAGCATATTATGTATTTTAATTGCGAAATTCTTATCTTAGTGAGTGATGGTGGCAAACGAGATAATTTGTCTTATATTAACGACAATGAGTTAGTTGATTCAACGCGTTGCCCAAATCAGAAGGGATTTTCTGCTGTCAACTGCGTGTGTAAAACTGTAAATTATATATAATGTTAATTATTATAAACTTTGCATTGCATAAATAACACCACGCCTTTTATGAGACAACTATGTTTATGTATGAAATGAGTTTTGTTTGACGTACTCAATGTTTTTGTAACTATACATCCTTTTTACAATACGTAGCGGATATAATTAATTGTGAAATGTTTACACTACCGTATCATTGCGGTATAATTTATTTTTAGTTCATTATTCATCAGCCCATATACGTCCCACTGCTGGGCACGACAACCTCCTCTACAACTGATAGAGTTTAGGCCTTAGTCCATCACGCTGGCCTAGTGCGGGCTGGCGGTTTACACATCTAAGAAATTCCTAAGAACTTTAGGTGTGCAGGTTTCCTCACGATGTTTTCCTTCACCGTCAAAGTAAGTGATAATTCATTGTGAATACACACATAACTTCGAAAAGTCAGGTGTGTGCCTGGGGTTTGTTGTCCCGCGACCGTCGAGATTCTCATCCGCGTGTCTAAGCCTCGAGGCCAAAATTAGACAGGAATAAAAATTGTTATGGTTTTATGTAACCTATTCTCTATAATATATATGTAAA
The DNA here is from genome assembly GCA_907164795.1 of Hemaris fuciformis. NCBI lineage: Eukaryota > Metazoa > Arthropoda > Insecta > Lepidoptera > Sphingidae > Hemaris > Hemaris fuciformis. Next base: position 11,383,431 of record OU015434.1, read on the forward strand.
AAGTATCCTAGTTTCAATGCTAGTGTTTCTCGTCTTACAAGATCAACTGAACCGAACAGTTTCTATTGATAGAGACTGGCATATTTGTGTCGAAGACCCTCTCTAAGAGCTCTAATTGACATTAGTATGGAAACTATGCTGTGTAAGTAAATACAACTCAGTCATGTCCTTAGTAAGAGTTCTTTTACTACGAGTATTGTTGTATTGTTACCACCAACTACGAAAAAGTAAGCTCAATAGTATTAAATCAGTGGTATTATGTGTCACAGTCTTTTCCGAACAGGCAGAGCGGTGGTTACTAAATGTAATATTTTTATGTAAATAGGCTGCCCTGTTTTTGGTTTTATTCTCCCACATCTTCCCTGCCCGCGAAACATAGGCCGCGGGTTCAAACCCCGCTCCGACACAAATGTTTGTGTGATCCACAAGTATTTATTTCGGGTCTGGGTGTTTGTGAGACCGAAAAGTCTCTCGTATTTTCTGATACCCACGACACAATACTTGTAGTTTATTGTGGGGTCAGAACTGTGCATATGAGTGTTGGGTGTATTTATCATTATGTTATTATAATGGAGCCGCTCTGAATGAATCTCGTCGGTCGCGGATTCAAACCCCAGGCACACACCTTTGACTTTTCGAAGTTATGTGTGTATTCACAATGAATTATCACGTACCGTTAAACGGTGAGGAAAAACATCGTGATGAAACCTGCACACCTAAAAGTTCTTAGGAATTTCTTAGGTGTGTAGTCTGCCAACTCGCACTAGGCCAGCGTGGTGGACTAAGGCCTATACCCTCTTCGTGGTAGAGAAGGCCAGTGCCTATCAGTTGGAGGTATATGGGCTGATGAATGAATGAAAAAAATGTAGCTGCTGCACTATGATGTAGTACGGTGGAGTAGGCCGTGTACCTTGAGTCCCGGCTTGGCGTCGTCGTCGTCCCACTCGGTGTCGCTGTCGATGAGCTCGTAGCCGTGCGCCGCCACGTCGCCCAGCGGCCCGTACCGGTCCGGCACCCAGTGCGTCAGGAACTTGAACAGGTCGTCCACCCTGCGCACCACAACATTCTATTATATTTATTCTATCATTAAATGTCAAATACTTCACTTACATTCAGTCATTTCAAAATTTACCACCCTGTTCGGAAGGCAGTCATCACTAGAGAAGAACGGGCAAGAAACTGTCAAGAACACACACAACCAACCTTCAAATATTTACTGCACAACACAATCATCAATATTTCACGCAAGGACTCTTGAAATACAGAGGGGCAAGACCTTAGTCTAAGTTGATAAAATAGCGTAGTTTGGTGGATATGAAGGAAAAAGTAGGCAATATAAAATTATAATATAAATTATACATTAAATAACTTAGCCACACGCCTGTATTGTGCAAAAGGGTAGACAGAGTATAGACAGATTGTACAACTAATAAATATGACTACTACTCAATTCGGTCGTTTTTAACGTTTTAGTAATGTTGTAACTTTTTATCGTGAGAGCGATAGCTTTCCCCAATTAATTGTTTAGACTTTAGATTATATTAAAAAAGCTTTTCAAATTTAATATACATATGTGAGCATGAAGTCATCAAAACAATCATCATCATCATCAGCCCATATACGTCCCATTGCTGGGCCCGGGCCTCCTCTACTACTGAGAGGGTTTAGGCCTTAGTCCACCACGCTGGCCCAGTGCGGGTTGGCGGACTACACACCTACGAAATTCCTAAGAATTTTTAGGTGCGCAGGTTTCATCACGATGTTTTCCTTCACCGTTAAAGTACGTGACAATTCTTTATGAATACACACATAACTTCGAAAAGTCAGAGGTGTGAGCCTGGGGTTTGAATTCGCGACCGTCGAGATTCTCGACCGCGTGCCTAAACCTCGAGGCCATCACGACTTTTTCATACATCAAAACAAAACTCTTTCTGTATATTACTATCTTCACAGATTAATGTCATGATAAAAATTGAATTTATGAACGTTATGATTTGAAAGTGAATTTTTATTACTTTCATGGATAAGAATGCACGATGAATGCATTTGACAGTAAACTAATCTTGATTTAATCTTACCTAATATATTAAAGTGAGATTTTTTGTTACAGTCTAACGCATAAAATGCTGAACCGATTTCGAAAATATTTTACATATGAGTGGCCGGTATCACACAATATTAATTTGTCAAAATTATATTAAGCGATCAAATACACAATGATACTATAAATGGTAGTAGGGTATAAGAAGGGAAACACTGACCTGTTCCTGGGCACTCCGAACCAGTACTCGGGCTTCATGCGCTTGCGGCCGTACGACATGAGCGGCGTGGTGCGCGGCAGCGGGCGCCCGGCCGGCTTGCCCATGCGCAGGCGCAGGTACAGCGGCGGGTCGTCGCTCGGCCGCGCCGGTCGGGGAATCAGCTCTGACAGACACAAATATCACAGTTATGTATTGTTTTATTTTTCTTTTAAGACGACGACGATAGAAAAGAAGACAAATTTTCTAAAAACCTAGATAAAAAGGCCTTCTGGAAGTGCTATATCATAAGCATTGAGAAAATAACTAAAATTAAAACCGTTAAGACAGTGTCGCAGCGGCACCCGTGCGAATCGGTCGTGTTGTTTACTTCGAGTGCATATTGCCGTTGCGTCGCGCAATCACTTTACTAATTACCGGGTCCGTTGGGTATCTACCTGGCGGCCGGCTAATTATGCGTTATCTTTTCACCTTTATTTACAATGGATGACGATAATAGTGAGTCAATTGTGAATTCTAATATTCTTTCGAGAAGTAGTTCATTAAGTGAGCATGAAATGATTGAATTTGAAATGAAGAAATATAAAATAACAAATGAAGAAGGTACTATGCAATTTAAGGGAGTGGATGACATCAGTATAAGACCAGAGAAAAGGTCAAGATCGGAGGACGAGAATGAGTGGAAAATAGTAAAAGGGAAGGAAAAAAAGTTAAAACCGCAGGTTGATAAAATCGAGATGTATATTTCATCCCATGAACAAATACCAAAACAATTCGCACTAGCACGGTTATTAAAAGAAAATGGAATCTCAGACATAGAAAGAGTAAAATATATTAATCCGTACAGAGTTCGATTGGATATGCAAAATGAGGTGAGTGTACAGAGGCTGGAGAAGTGTAAAGAGTTTACAGAAAGGGGTTGGAGAATTCAAAGAGCTATGGAAAAAGATCTTTCATATGGCGTTATTAAAAATGTTGATTTGGAAATGCCCGATGACGACATTTTAAAACAAATATCTTGTCCAGAACCTTATGAATTAATCTCGATACGCCGACTGAATAGACGTAGCAGCACGGAAGGTTGGTCAAGAAGTGAATCTGTAAGACTTTGTTTTAAAGGTTCTTCACTACCGAGATATGTTTATGTAGAAGGCCTCAGGATTATTGTTGATCCCTACATGTTCCCCGTATCACAGTGCTCCCGATGTTGGAAGCTTGGCCATATGACTAAAAGATGCCCCTCTTCAAAAGTAATATGCCCGAAATGCGGAGGTAATCATTCTAACTGCGAAACTAAATCATTTAGATGTGTCAACTGCAATGGGAGTCATATGGCCCTCGCCAAGATATGCCCAGCTTTCATTAAGGAGAAAAGGATCAGAGAGATAATGGCCGAATACAACTGCACATACCGGAAAGCACTTACGATATATGTTGCTCCGAGCCCACAAACTTTAGAGAATCGGCCAAAGAAGCAAACAGACAATTTGATATCTTCTATATCATTTCCCCCAATACAATCTAACTCATATAAACATTGTGACGAGTTCAGGAAGAATGATGTTCAGGTAAAAGCGGTTATCCATAAAGAAGAAATTAAAAACCATTCACCTTGGCCTTCAAAACAACCTTGGCGTCGCCGGGAAACGGTTACGGATGAGAGCAACTTACAGTCAAAGACAGACTCACCGAAATATCCTCTCTATAAAGAAGCAACTGATGAGAAGAAACGGGAGGAAGAAGTCAGTTTTCGAGAGCTTTTGAGTAGATTGAAGGAAATTATATTCATGAAGAACGTCTCCTTTAAATTAAAATTTAATAGTATTTTAAAATGTTGTATAGAATGGTTAGTCTTATTTGTAGCAGATAGTATACCAGAGTGGCCAATATTAAATCAAATTTTCACGTTTCTTATAAACAATGGCTAAAATTAGGAGAACAGCTGAATTAAATATTCTACAATGGAATGCTCAGAGTATAAAACATAAATTAGTTGATTTCGAGAACATTTTACTCCAGGAAAAGATCCACATTGCTGCTGTATCAGAAACGTGGTTAAAGTCCACTGATTGTATTAAAATTTCTAACTACAATATATACCGACAGGATAGAGTGGATGGGTATGGAGGTGTAGCTTTGGTTGTTCACAAATCTGTCCAGTCATCACAATCGTATAACATTATATTAACAAACTCTGGTATAGAATTTCTGAGTATTGAAATCCAAAATTGCAATCAAATTAAAAATATATTCGTTATATATTGTGCTCCCAGTGTACACACTAACAAACAGGATTGGGATGCACTATTTTCTCACTTTAAAAGTAAAACGTTGTTTTTAGGAGACTTTAACGGTCACCATACTAATTGGTCTTGTAAAACCGACAGTAGAGGTTCTCAATTATTCGATGCAATTTTAGAATCTAATTTAGTAACCTTGAATGACGGCAAAACCACACGTTTGCGACTTGTTAATGGTATTCTCCAGCAGTCATCCCCAGATATATCGTTAGTTTCGTCCAATGTTGCTCTTTATTTTAATTGGACGGTATTAAATGAAACTTTAGGCAGTGACCACTTAATGGTTAAAATATCTACAAAATTCCAAGTGACAGTAGATTATGTTTTAAAAAGAAATTATAAAAAAGCCGATTGGGGTAGTTTTAATACATTGAGTAAAGATCTTTTTTCAAATTTTGATACGTATAATAATGATTTGCAATTACAATATGATACATTTTTAGAATACTTAAATATAGCGGCAGATATTCATATACCATACATAAAATTAAATTCGCATATTAATAGTATATTTCATCCTAAGCCCTACTGGAACTCTGATTTATCCCATGCTGTAGCTAAGCGTAGACTAGCACTGAAAAAGTTTAGGCGCAACCCAACGCCAAATAATCTAGACGTGCTGCGTAATAAAATACAGGAGTCCCAAAAACTGATACGAAATGCACGAAACTTAGGTTGGCAGAAATTTTGCGCATCCATAGATGAAACTACCTCCTCCAAAGAGATGTGGCAAAAGATGAGGTGGTTAAAAGGAATCAAAAACCCCAGAGAATGTATCGATATCCAGAAAATTAACTCCCTCCTTCGTACTCTTTCCCCTGATTATGCAGCCCCTAGCAACCCTTACTTTATGTCGTGTAACTCAAAATTAGAAGTTCCTATAACTAAGCAAGAGTTTAACTGCAGCATTCCCAATAAAGACACATCTCCGGGATGTGACAATATCTCCTATTCTATGTTAAAACACCTTCCAGATAATGCTAAATCCATTCTCATTTTAATATATAATAAAATTTTGCAAACGGGTAAAATCCCCATGCAATGGCGCGACATTGTTATTGTTCCTGTACCGAAATTAAGACGGGACATCCATACGCCATCCTCTTTTAGGCCAATCTCGATGATGTCATGTATATGTAAAGTATTCCATAACATCATCGGTAAACGCATTGAGTGGTTTGTAGAAAATAAGAAAATTTTATCTCCATGCACGACAGGTTTTAGAAAATGCCGTTCTTCGGTGGACAGTTTGGTTAGCTTAGTTTCACGGATTGAAGCGGGTTTTTCGGACAATCATTTTACTGTTGGCTGTTTTTTAGATTTAGATAACGCCTATAACAATGTTAATATTAGCGCTTTAATCTCGACTATGGATGGAATAGGTCTAGGTTTGCAAATATGTCGATATATTTGGAATTTCTTAAGTGAAAGAAATCTAAAAATACTATCGAATAGTATTTACATATGCAGGCGTACTTGCCTTGGTTTAGCTCAAGGAGATCCCATATCACCTTTGCTCTTTAATATAGCAACTATTAATATCTGTGAAACCATTAACATCCATCCAGAAATCTTTATTTCGCAATATGCAGACGATTTTTTATTATATACAGTATGTAAGTCCATAAAACTCGGAGAAAAAAAATTACAAAGAGCGCTGAATAACTTTAGTCATCTGATTAATGAAATCGGATTAGATATATCGGAATCAAAAAGTAAGGTTTGTTTATTTAAAAGAGGCTACAAATCTTTTCCCGTGCATCTCACCATCAAAGGAGTCCCTTTACAACTGGTAGATAATATTAAATATTTGGGGGTTTGGTTAGATCGGTCCTTAAAATGGTCAAAACACATAACAGAGCTGTCGATTAAATGTTCGCATCAATTAAATCTTTTTAAAGTTTTAGCAGGGCCAGGTTGGGGTATACATCCATCCCATTTAAGGCGGCTATACATTTCCTTAATTCGCAGCCGTCTGGATTATGCCAGTTTCCTTTATGATAATGGCCGTAAGAACAGTGTGACAAAATTGGACAAGCTACAAAATCAGTTTATGCGAGTCATAGGAGGATTTATTAAAAGTACAAGTATCCACGTGATGGAATGTGAATTACACCTTCAACCCCTTCATTTACGTCGACAATACTTAGCAATGAAATACTTCCTTAAGGTGAGATCATTTTCAGATAATGGAATAATTAATATCATACACAATTTAGCTATTTCATGTCAGAGTTCATATTGGAGATCCAAGAAAAAACCACTCACAGTTTCAGCCCTCCATTCTTTAAATACAAATGATATGTACACTTCTTCTCAATTAGAACAATTTTCGTTAGATACTTGGGTAAGCAATGTGGATTTGAGTAAAGTAATTAAGTCTTCCATTAATTTAGTTAATAAGTCAAAACGTCTATATGACATGTCTACTATTCAACTTTTATGTAATAATTATTTAGATCTAAGTTATTCAAATTTTTATACTATTTATACGGATGGTTCAAAAGACGATGGGAATTCGGGATTGGCTATTTATGACCCACAATGCAACATAAAAATTAAGTTAAAATTAAATGTTAATGTATCCATTATGTACGTTGAATTGTTGGCTATTGCTGAGGCTCTTTCTTACATCGAGTCTTTTAGCTCGGGAGATTTTGTAATACTGACCGACTCCAAGAGTGCTTTACAACATTTGGCTCGGTGCACTTCGAACTTTCGAGGAACACCGATAGCCTACACTATCTTGGATTCAGTCAGAAAACTTCAGAGAAAAAATTTCAAAGTAGTGCTGCAATGGGTGCCTTCCCATATTGGCTTATGGGGAAATGAAATAGTGGACCGTCTCGCACGGGAAGCGATTACTGATGGTGAAGATTATCACTGTTTACCTTGTGGAGCCGATCTCCTTTCTGTAGTTAGAGATCGCATCAGAAATTTGTGGAAGGAATCATTTGATGAGAGATCACTCCACAAGGGTATATGGTATAAAACCATTCAGCCTAGCCTTACCCGTAAACCTTGGTTTATGAATTCCAATTTGAGTAGGCATCTCTTAGTTATTGCTTTTAGACTTCGTTCCGGCCACATACCTCTAAATAGTTTCGGATATTTGATGGGCAAATCCGAGTCACCTACATGTGCTGAATGCGGAGTTGTGGAAGACGTTTTACACGTTATGACAGAGTGTGTACGTAACGAAGCCGAAAGGTTCCTATTCAATGAAAAATTTAGTATTAATTTGTGTGCGACGGGAGTATGTAACAGCATTTTGGCTTACCCCTTAACGGAAGAAGCCAAAATGTTGTATAACCTCGTAACTACTTGTATTAAGCGGCGATAAATGTAAGAGACCTTATGAGGGTGACGTATTTTGTAAATAAAACCCTCTATAATAAATAAAAAAAAAAAAAAAAAAAAAAAAAAAAAACCGTTAAATTCCCAATTGACAGGCGATTACACAGACTTCTAGATAAATCACATATTTTTAGGTATACCGGAATAGAAAAGTTGTCTCAACCATACGCAAGCAATATTATATTTGCCGTATCATCAAGTTGTGAATTAGTTTTTGTAAAATCTTTTATTACTATATGCGTTCGTTGCATTGGTGAATAATAGGAACGAGCGTCTCTATATTCGATATTTAATTTTTATAAAATGGTGTCGTACAGGCACTTTTTATGCCAATATAAAATAATAAAAAATTATCATATTAGCACAGAATACTGACTGTCGAATGAGGCGAAGAGATCCGGCATGTCGTCGACGGAGACCATGCTGCGGTAGTCGAGCCTGGGCTGCGGCCCGCTCGCCGCCGCCTTGCCGCCCGACCGACCGAACCCGCCCAGCGAGCTGCGTCTGAACACAAACCGAATATCATCTACTATTCTCATTATCATTATCAGCCCATATACGTCCCACTGCTGGGCACGGGACTCCTCTACCAATATTACACATATTTATAGAAGATTTTTTTCCTTCAAGTGAGATGAATTGAGTCTTGGTGAAGCTATTATCACCACAGTTGGAATGACCAACAATAAAATGTAACAACCAACAACAAATTTTTTTTTGTTTCAAAATCCTATCTTGATGTAGGTAATTTATACTCAATATTTACATATTTTATTTCATTGAATATAACACAAGTCTTTTACATGATTAAACACATGTTCTATATTTTACAGTTACACAAACTTGTCATAATTGCATAATTTCAGTAGTGCACGAAGCATTATAATAAAAAGTTTGCACAAGACAATAAGTCAGAATTTCAATTGGTGCTAGACACAAACAGAGCGTGATATTTGTTTTAGAAAAAATATAAATTTTGCAACAAAAAAAAATGTGCCAATTGGGTGATTATTAAAAAGAATAAATGCATCCATTTAACAAAATAGTTCCAACACACAAAAACATTTTTTTTATTCTTACCATACTTTATTGAACGGTGGCAATAATAAACCAAAAATACGGAGATGACAAAATTAATTTATCGTACAAATAAAATCGTAATTTTGTCATAAAAGTATAACCTCCTCAAAATCCATAAACATCAAAAGGAAAAGCTAAACGGAAGAAAAAAACTAAAACAATACATCAGCACCTGCGAAGAATCTGACATTATTCGATAAAAAATCTTTGTTTTTTTTTCATCAAATTTCACAATCAAATCACACTTCGAGTACACTTAACTTACAAGCTAAATAATCATGCATTATATCTGCCAAATGGTGCCAAGAACCAATATAATGATTCAATGAGATGTCGTGGGGGGATGCTTCATCATGACAAAAATGATAGATGATGTTAACATCCTGTGACATACAATGACGGTTAGCTTCGGACATGACGACTATCGTACCTAACACATATACAACATGCCAATCAGCACAATAACCTAATTTTTACATACAATTACTGAAAATAATCCCAAACTTAAATTTCATGTTCGAGGATATTTACTCAATCTTTTACTAACATGGTACTAATTTCAACAATGGAAGTACTATATCTATCGTCTGATATGAATATTCTAAGTACTACCTTTCTGGCTCTAAATTCGATTCCAAAGTTATATAGAATCCTTTCAACATCCACGCAAGTAATATCAAACTACAAGTTTCGGATATTTTTCAGCGACATTGAGTGATAGTAAGCAATAATGAATTTTGGATGTAACATTAGCTCGTCCAAAACACATTACCATAGAACACAGGACAATAGGAAACGACAGACACATATATGTACACCGGTGACAACGCCTAAATAAGACAGAGAAGAGTGATACAGGAGAGAGACTAATAGCATCAATACGACGCCATATTGCGATCATGTCCATACTCAGATTTCCTTTGATATTTTTTGTAAAAAATAAGTTCTATAAAAATTATCAAATGATATTAGAATTTTAATTCAAATGCTCTGTAGTGTCAACCTTAATAAAGTAGTTTGACCACAAGATGACGTCATGATGATGGCTCGGTCGTCAAAGGCACATTGCAGAGTTGGCACATCGATATTTTGCAGCGGAACGTGTCGTCACGTACCCCGATGAGGAGAACACGTCGTGAGGCGCCTCTTCCGATGGGGTTTTACTCAGGAACAAACCAGTGCCAAACTCCACTAGGTTCATTGGGGAACTTAACCGGCCAATGAACAGAGCGGAGTCGCGTCAATTTTGGTATATCCCCGTTAGCATCCACGGTAGCAAGGGAAAATTATCGCAAAATTATTTTAATTTTCAAACAGCATGTGTATATGTGTGTTGCGTGTACACTGCGACACGATTATTATTCACATTAGTATGATTTACTTTAACGCACACTTCTTTGATGGAATTACAGTTTTAGTACATTTATCGATATGCAGCATGTTTGTGAGAAGCGTAGACATTGAAAGAGTTGATAGATATGACACTCTGTTTTCGTTCTACGCTTTTTTTCTGATCAACATACTGATAAATATTATTTTTAGTAATAAAAATATTAATAGACCAATTGCAGTGTTTTCGTAGTATGTTAATGTTGAAGTGTCACATCTATATACAGTTAGTTGTGTAGCGGTGTGGTTCTGTACCTGTTGAAGACTTTGGAGAAGACGCTGGTGTTGTGGCTGTCTGCGGAGGAGGGCAGCGAGTCGGCCTGCGGCGTGGGCGCGCTGCCGGACGTCGCCTCGCCGGTCAGACCTTCCACCCACGACAGAGGGTACGAAAGCCTCTTCAACATCTGCAAATAACCAATAAAATGTATAAAGACGTGAATTTGATAACGTTTCTCTCCACAATGATAGCCCATCTGTGCAATTGAGTTTAAAGTAAACTCCATGCAATTCAACAGCTTTATATAGGGCGATACAAGAAAAATACGCGACATCATTTTAAGGTAAGTGGTACATCATCTCGGTTAATGACACATTTAAACGTAGAAAGGGATGAAAGATGTTGCCCACCTTGTTCTTCTTGTCCGGCTTGGAGGCATCGTCCTTGGGCGTGGTGCCGTCGAGCGAAAAGGAGACGGTGGACTTGCGGGGCGCACGCTCGGGCTGCGCGGTGGGCGTGGCGCCGAGCGGGGGCGCGGACAGCGGCGCCGACAGCGGAGCCTCCGCGCGCGGCAGGCACACCGGCGGTACCCAGTCCGCAGACAACACGATGTCCGCGTCGCTGTACACCTACACACGCATACAGACACTCTTACACCATCATCGCCTTCTCATTCAAATAATTACGTACAATTTTTGGACAGCAACTGATACGAAAATACTCTGCAGAACGATTTGGCATGACTTTGAATTGCGATCCATCTAAATACTTAAAATGGATTAAGGTATTCTAATATCTCTAAAAAGGGAAGAATTATTTTAATGCGACGTCAAAATAATAAAAAATCAGTAGAATACAATGCACGATTTCTCTTAAGTAAAAAATGGAAAAAAGAGAGATATGCCGACATACACAATAAATAAAACGAACAACCACAATCGATAGAAGAAGTCGTTTCATAGTTAAATGAGAGGCAAAAAGAAGAAAAAGACGTAGGAAGAGTCAGAATAACGACACAAAGACATTTAAAAAGAGAAGATCCACCAGCAGACGACAAGAAACGCAAACTGACGAACATCAGTTTCATACACAGGAAGACCGAAATATCCAGACGCAACACGAGTACCAGTTCCGTATACCCTGAGAATTCCAATCTCCCCTCCATCTCACCTCTTCGTTTGACGACACCGACATTTTCTCGACAGTTGGTGGGTGGAAAACAACGAAACATTTCAAAAAGTTCGTCTCGTACGCTTTGTCGCATTGCCAGTTGTCGTACATGGAGACATCGGCCTCTGTGGCCTCGTATATAGTCTCTATGTCGGGATGGTAATCGTCGTGATCTAGTGTGTGGTGAACGTGGTGGTAGTGGTGACCCTATTAAACATGAATGATAATGGCCTTAAAAAGGTTAGTAGTAGAGGTGTATTTGTACACTCCCGTTTCGCTAGTTAAGTTAAAAGTCATACAGCAAGAATCGTATTTTACGTTTCGTCGTATTTTGGAAACATTTCTATATTTCATATCTTTATATGAAATTTTCGAATGGAAACGCCCAAAGGTCCTTTTTAATAGTATGTAAAAACAGTCAATGTGTTAATCAACTACTTACATTTTTTTATAATACAGATGATAAGAACAATGCCGTCCCGACAAACTATCGACAAATTACGGCAAATATGCAACATGAGTGTTAACACGTTCCGAACTGTTATACGTAAAATAATATCTACTCGTAATGCAAGGTTATTGTGACAATGACTATATGACTTACTCCATCTAGCATCAAACATATCTTCTACATGATAATAGAATACCTTTTTGTTGTTATTAGGTGTGACGTGGAGCAGCGGGTCGCGGATGTCTATACCGGAGTCGTGGTAGGAGAGTTTGACGAGGTGCCTGGCCTCGTCTGGCGGCTCGTCCCGTGCCTCGGGCAGCTCGCCCACGTCTCCCCCCTCGGCGCTGTCCGCACGGGAACCGACAGAGGCCGCCACCTCCAGACTCTCCTCCTTGCACTGGGACGCGCTAGATGATACCTGATGACGTATAGCATAATTATAATACAAAAATACTATACTTTGTAACATTGCTTATATGTATATGTACACTGGGCAGGGAAAGGTAAAATTTGACAGTCAAATTTTGGTATTTATCACTTATCAGGTCAACATAATAAATAGCATATTTTTGCCAACCATATACAAATAATATATCTGCGAACATACTGCATTTATCCGTCTATTATGCCACATTTATGTATCAAGCCATATAGTATAGATATAAAACTTCACATACTTGATTAGATCTGTGGATAAATATTGAGGAATGCAGATTTTATGACGATGTTTTAGTGTTTAAAATGAGAAATAACATAAAAGGGAATCAGCAAATACTCGTAGTACTTACTTCACTTCCCTGATCGATGGACATCCTGTCCTTGCTAGGGATGGCCCAGTGATGATCGAGCAAGGACTTCCGCCTCTCTTCTGTTGATTGTTGCTGAAAATTAATAACATCGTTCATAACTTATGCCATTAACCCATACTCGTTACACTGGACTTTATACCTACCTCATTTCGGAAAAAGTATTTCAAATCGAAAGCCTTAATGACCACATGCGTTATCAGTATTTTATCTTGTTGTATCATATAATCAATGCTGTAAGCGTGAGTAAGACAAAACATAAAGGTGAGAGACCCAAAGCGTACCTGCAAGGCCGTGGGGGTGACGAGTTCCCTCTCGAAGGCCTTGGGGAATGCGGCGCCGCCGCGGTCGTCCGTGTCTCCGGAGCCGGGGCGCTCGTCCGGCGCGCCGCCCTCCTCCCCGCCCGCCGCCTGCAGCTCGGGGAACGTCTCGTCCTGCACACACACACATACACACACATTAACTACAGACTACACCTCAAACACCTCATACATATCCGCAAATCCTCCACTACTGAGCACGAGTCTCTAATGACTAATGACAAAAGGTTAGGGTGTACCCAAAATTACTAACTACCCAACTCGATATTAAAATATGATAGTTCTCTCGTATGGATAACGACGACGTGGTTTAAACATCACTACTAGGAATTCAATTCGAGCTAAATCGATGCTATCTAATCTCGAATCCAGTAGCTACAATCTACATATAGTATATAGTATATACATATGTAATGGACAATAATGGAAATAAATGTTTCAAACATATAATTTATTTTAACAAAAGTTTTCTTTCTCTTAAAAGAAAATAATATTCAACGGATTGGTAAAAAAACTCTTCTTATATCAACTCGATATGATAATCATGCAATAGCAAAATCATTTTTGACAAACATAAATCGTTCTCTTCCTGCATTACTTGTTGCCTATTAACTATTACTTACTTTGACTAGAAGCGAGTCCTTTCCGGGTGAATGCTCCGACTTATTCATGTAGTATATCTCAGCCTGCTCGACTCTGAAACGTGAAACATCAACATCACATCAACCGCATCAAATTTTACTTTGCAGCACATTCTTTGGAAACCGCAGTGCAAATTAAAATTGACATTTATGTGATGTGTTGGAATAAATGGCAAAACTTTAAATTAGATCGGCTGGGGACAGGGGAACATACAGTGTTCACGATGTAAACAGAATATCTAAACAACTCTCGTTTACTCGTAATCCATTTTTTTGGATTTTAACTGTTTCATTCAGCAGAGCTTTATATATAGAACCTATTCAGATCTAATGTATGTCTGTACCAAAAATCACCAAAACTTTATCGTAACCATTGCATTCGTATTAATATCAAATAGTGTCGAATAATATAGAGTAAAAGAGCAGTTTTATCATGGTTCAAGTATGTACAACTGGTATTTATTATTTCCGTCTGCATTAGCGTCAGAGGTAAGCTTATTGACACAAGTGTCATAGAGTTGCGCATTCAATTATATTAAGTTCCACGTTATCTGTTTACAGATAATAAAACTAAGACGTGGCATAATAGTTGTGTGCGGCATAACAATATTTCTAACGTTATTGCCCCAAACTGAGGTTTTCTACTTATGTGACATGGATGATACTGAGTTGACTCAAATAGGAAAATTACTAATAATTCAGTAGTACAAAAATACGACGGAACAGCTGTCGAAATTTCGATTGAGAATCAAATGATCTCTGTTTTATTTCTTTATTATTTAATTTTGTGCACTTACGACTTTTCGATAAAGTTTCAAATAAATTAATAATAAATAAATCTTCATTCAACCTACATGTTTTGCGCCTAAACCCTACAAATAAAGTTCACCCCGCAAGAGCCAATAGATGTAGACAGTGTGTATGATGAATGTATATTTAAATAGCTACTAACTTCTTTATTATTTGACATATTTATTCTATTAAAAGTAAACGAAAAAGGCGCTGAGCAGAGTAAACAATATTTAAGGGACATTTATATTTATAGCAATGTTATGAATTATATAAATATTTCGCATTTTTAGGGTGGTGTGGTCTCATCCACATTACTATTACGTCTCCATTTACCCCTGATGGCATTACAACAAAAGGCTGCTTGTATCTCAAGTGTAATCAACACTAGTGTAGTATGTAGAAAGTAAAGAGCATGTACATACTTGTGCGTGTTGTTGTCGGGTCCGTGGGTGCGCATGTGTGCGATGTCGTAGAAGATGGCGGCGTTGACGACGTACTCCATGGGCGCGATGACGCCGTACGACTCGGGCCCGTGCTCCATCACCAGCGTGTCCGACACGTTCGGGTCGAACATCACCGCGTTCGGAGTCACCAGCAGCACGCCGGATACCACTCCCTGTCAACATTCGTCATCATCTTCATGGGTATCATTATTATCATGGTTGTCATCATGGTTACCACCATCATCATCATGGTTATAATCACGGTTACCACCATCAACATCATCACGGTTCATCAATACAATAGACGTCCACTGCTGGACTAATTTGATTACTAGGAGTAATTTGAGTCTATCAAGTGACAAGGTATGGTCTCTTGGCACTTTTTTTTGACAGCACCATAGTTACTAACATTTTATTAATATTTCATTAACTAACATTTACGACAATGCCATTTTATTTTTATTTTAGATTATATTTTTATTTTTTTTAAACTTATTTTTATTTTTTGGTCTGGATTTTTTTAAATGTCACGGAGTTTGTAATCACAGTTGCTATTGCCTGTCTTAGTTTTCGATCACGGTCTTTATACAACCTGTATATAGCAACAGACTCGCCCAATGTTATTTTGAAACAAAGCAGGTAGAACGTTGGTTTATAAATACATCCTTGCAACCCTAACAGAAATGTAGTCAGTTTATATACGAAAACTTAATGTACGTCCAAAATAATCTTGATAAATTTAATAAAATTTGTAATGTACACAATAAAAATACTAGGAACAAATGTAATCTCGTTCAACACGTAACTCGTCTCCGGAAAGTTAATAACTCTTTTATGGGGCAATGTATACGCTTCTATAACAAACTTCCGAAGGCTATTAGAGAGCTTCCCTTGACAATGTTTAAGAAATCAATTAAAGATAAGCTTTACAAAAAAGCATACTTTAAAGTTTCAGATTTTATTGAAGATAATAAGCCCTGGGAGTAAGTAAATTGATCGGAGTTTTGTTTTGTTGCTACAGTTTGTATCTTTATGACATTTATAATGTAAAATTTAAATAATGTAATGAAAAAAAGACATATATTGCTGTTTTTTAAAGAAAAAAATGACATATCGTGTTGCTGAGGGAGTTTCTTGCCGTTTCTTCGCCACAGCTATAACACGTTTCGAAGCGGCAATAGTTAAAAAAAATTAAGATGTGTAAAATTGACGATTCAAAAGAACTTGTAAAAGTCTATTTGAATAAAGATATTTTGACTTTGACTTTAGTCGCGCATGAGTTTGCATTTAATTATAGCTAATATGTCCTGTAAACTGTGAGTTTATGAGTGTGATTTCTATATTACACAAACAAGGTATGCTGCCAACGTAGAATCAAGCCAATTTAATTCTGTGGCAAGTTGATTGAATTAAAGAAACTGACCGCTATTGTAGAATGAGGGCATGTGAAATGCTCAGATAATTCAAGCATGGCATTTCTTGTTTCAAAAGTTAAATTACCATCGCATGTTCATTTGACTTTTGTTCGTGTCTTCAAATTTCTATACATTTAAAAATTTACAAATATCCATTTCGAAGATGTAGGAATTACATCACAATTCACAATCCATTTGCAATGTGTCGAATAACGACTATTTTATTTTATCGTACGATCAACAGTAGTAAAAATTTTATGTACCTGTTAATACGCACTAACTATTCGGTCTTAATTGTTTCCCTACAAAAAGCACTTCATTGCATTGAAACATAATAAACATTTACGACTCTAGCAAATTAGAAATGCGCGAACACGCTCCGTGTTTTAAGAAAGGACATATTTGCAAACATATTATAATTCTATAATACCGTAATATTGCCCAAGGGCACCTTCTTTAGTATATTTAGGAGATAAAGTTTATCATAAATAACCTGTCCCTAAAATTTCCCATCTACAATTAAAAAAACAGACTATATCGATTCTCCAGCGCCCACAAAGATTTTAAAAAGTACGAAGAAAAAAACACTGCCATGAATTATAATTATGGTTAAGTTTTTGAAATATGCAGGTCTCCAAAGATGTTTCAAACTGGTAAATGAGCAATAATTAACTTCTAATGTTACTAATATATGCAGGTTACCGCTACGCATAAGATAATAAGTTATTAACGACTAGAAATGGCATTAGCTTCATTCGACACTGTACATTTTGATAATCAATTTCAATAACAGACACAGGCATCTATGACGTGTAGTGTTGATATGCCACAATGACAATTATTATTAATAGGTTTTTTCCACAATATACATGAGGCATATTACCTGTCCATCTGTGATGTGCCGCACGTTGATCTTGAGGAAGCGCTGTGGAGCGCTGCTGCTGGCAGGCGCCTCCGGGGATACTGGCCGCAAGCTGTCCAGGATTTCTGTAATACAATAAAGTTCTATGAATACCACAGTCAAAAATATATATGTTAATTAGTAAGAACTTATTGCAATACAAGTAAGACAGACTAGTCGCGACACAGTACGAGCTGCAAAATACCACTACGTTATAGGATGCGATCTACATGAATTCACTTTAGTACAAATAGAAGTTGAAGTATTTACGCTTACTCTAAAAGAAATGGATTCAGAAAGACCCGGAAAAGACATGCTTGGAAAGAGCTATGAGACAGTAACGATCATATAAATTGTTATATAAAGCGAACTGACGGGTAATAGCCATGAAACTATGTAAACTTGTATGACGTAGAATTTATTGCTGTAGTAAAATGTTAATATGTAGGTTCTGGTATCTTCCGATTCATTAAAAAGATATATGTTTACAGCTATAACAAAAATAAATCATTGCGCTCACTACAAGCCTAAGCAATCTGTAATCTTATATATAAAATTCTCGTGTCACGGTGTTAGAAGTTTAACTCCTCCGAAATGGCTCGACCGATTTTCGTGAATCTTAGCGTGCGTATCGGCTAGGGTTGAAAATCGGACAACATCTATTTTTCATCCCCCTAAATGTTAAGGGTGGTCCACCCTTAAATTTTATTTTTTATTTCTTTGCCAAAAAAAAAATTGTTTTTATTTTTTTATGATACAGCATACAAAAATACATACAACCCTAAATTTCCAACCC
The DNA here is from genome assembly GCA_907164795.1 of Hemaris fuciformis. Classification (NCBI taxonomy): domain Eukaryota; kingdom Metazoa; phylum Arthropoda; class Insecta; order Lepidoptera; family Sphingidae; genus Hemaris; species Hemaris fuciformis. The sequence goes on from OU015434.1 coordinate 11,401,767, forward strand.
TCTACGATCAACCCCTATTTTTTACTGGCCATTTTAATTTTCAACTTTTCTCTCAACGCTTCAAAAGTGACACCAATACCGGAGAAGCTCAAAAACTAAAGTAGTAGCTGTAAGTAACTAAAAATCAAAATAAAAGGCCAAGTTTATCACAAAGTGGGCTTTTTGCTGCCAATGCCAAACGAATCTCATATTTTACAAATTTACTTTATCCTAGAAATAATGTTTATGGCAAAACAACGTTTGCCGGGTCAGCTAGTAATTTATATAGATAAATGTTTTTTATATTATTGGAATGACAATATTCACAAGGTGGCTGGCAACGGTTGGATGAGGAGGGCCGAAGATCGAGCCCAGAGGCGTGCCATAGAAGAGGCCTATGTCCAGCGTTGGACGTGAGAGAGGCTGGTGATGATAAATGTTTAAATTTTAAACCAAACTATGCTATTTATATAATTTCCAAAGTTTATTGAATAATAAAAATGGAAGAATTGGAGGAAAGTAATGATACTGATTATATAACAGATAAATGGCTTGAGACAAATATTTTTAAAACTAGATTATGATATTGCATCTACGTTTGTCTGTTGTTACAAAACATTGGGAAATATAGCCTTATATTTCCTACGGCGATTGTTCTGCACAGCCAGCCCATAATTAATTTTAACGGATATTAGTACAAATCACCTTTATTAAGTTTCGCAAAAAAAAACATTTAAAAAAATCGTTTAAGGTTTGGACAATTCTAAACATTTCAACAAACATTAGTTTGCATTCCATCCTAGGCTCAGTAGAAAATATTTGGGTGGGTCATTTACTACAAAAATCTCCTTAGATCCTATTGTTCTGAAAGTTATACCCTGAGCCTGATTATACGGTAAATGCATTAAGACCAGACTAGTCTCAACTGGCTCTATTTCCAATCAATACAGCTCTGACGGCTGTGTACAAGTTCTGAGACTGGAACGCGACAAAATTGCGTGGATCACTATTGCGGGTTTCACACATTATACACGACTCTTCATCATTACATAAATAAATACACCCAGCAATCACATTCATAGTTCCGACTCCACGATAAAAGTATTGTGTCGTGGGTATCAGAAACTACGAGAGATTTTTCGTTCACACAAACACCTAGAATTGAAAAAAGCACTTGTGGATTACAGAAATGGGGATCGAACCCGCGGCTTCACGTTTGTCTCTCTAATTAGTATGAATTTTAAATTCTGCCATCAATAATTTAAAGAAAATAAGTAGCCCCGGTGTAACATGAGTTGATATACCTGATTAGTACCTACATCTACCTGACCGCAAGTGACGAATTAACCTTGCGGTTATAATTAGTACCACTCATCAGTTATCAACATTTATACAAGTTCAAAGTGCTGGATATTCCTTACTCCAAAGGACTCCCAGTAAGTGAGAGGAAAAAGTGATTGAGATTAGGTAAACATTGTAATCAGCAGTTAAATACATAGTACAGACCCAATAGCAAGATACACGTCTTGTGTCGGGGGAATAAGGAACTGCGTGGGGAAAACTTTAAGCCTACAATAATTTATATCCATATTGTATTATCATCATCATCAGCGCATACATGTACGTCCCACTGCTGGGCACGGGTCTCCTCTACAACTGAGAGGATAGAATTGACCGATAAATCAAAATTTTGATAATTCATTATCGTAAATGATATGTACTAGACAAGAAATAGTTTTAGCTCGAGAATAAATGATAATATAAATATTATCAGGATCTTTCAACATTTATTTTGTTTCTAACTGTTAGATTTATTTTCCCTTTATAGCTCCGTTTAATATATGAGCCACGAAATCCTGACTCATCGTATGTAATCTTGTCATACATACATACATACATAAACTCACGCCTGTATTCCTTTAAGGGGTAGGCAGAGGTGCATTTCTGCACCCACATTTCGCCAAGTATGTATCAGCCCCACGTAATAGGTGGCGAGCCTATTGCCGTTTTTCGGGCACATTTCCAGACTCCGTGCTGTTACCGAGAATTTCCTAGTGGAAAAACCCAATAACACTTTGCCCGACCCGGGAATCGAACCCAGGACCTCTAGATCGCACGGCACATACTTGTACCGCGAGACCACGAGGCAGTGTAATCTTGTCATCCAATGTAAATGAGGTTTCTGCTGACCTAGTTCAAGAAGTGGCGCGATCATATACGACATACGTGCCACTTTACTATCAAACAGGTGATATGATAAAATTTATAGAACGTTCTACGCAAAACAATTACACCGGTGTCTTTGTGAACGCGTCGCAAACAAAAAGTATCCTTCGTGGTGTAATAATTAGCAACCGTCTGATAATCTTATTTATTCCGAATCTAAATAGTATGATGGTCAAATATAAATTTAATCTTATCTTTAATTCCGTACCCGATTGATTGGAAACAACACAATTGTGTTAGATAGTCTATGTGATTCAAAAGTTCCTTTATTCAGCTGACGGTTAGCTTAGGTAATATAGGACATTTGCTAGAAGCCTATACGATAATCCTGGTATTAAAATGCTAATTTATTTTTATGGCTGTGATTTACGGCCTTAGTTATAAACTTACTAATTTAACTACTGCTTAAGCATGCTTTGACCTGCTCTATTGATTTACTTGTAATAATAATTATGTATAAATGTAATAATTATTCGAACTATGAGACTCCAGGAGCATTATCTGATTTTTATAGTGCTGTTTAATATTGAGATGTGCAGTCAATCGTCAGTCATGTTTGAATTCAAGTAAAACTACTACAATTAGTGGCACTAATACGTCGCTCTCCATTAGCCCGGTGGCCAATAAGCTACAGAAGCATTTGTGCCTTTGTCACAATTCATTGAATGTGACACACTGACAACGGACACTGCTCATTCCCATTTCACACAATGCACGCCAACCGACGTTCGAGTCCTTGGGATCATTTCTGAAGAGAGTCAGATATACGCGCGTATTGTTATGCTGAATACCACTTATAAAGTTTTGTTACTTGTAATATTTTATTGCCGTTCCGACTGAGGCTTCAAATGACCACCATTGTTAACGCTAATTATGTTTATAGTAAATGTTATTATTTTAGTGTATGGCTTTGAGGGCATTTGTTTAAACTTATCAATGAAATATATTTCCTGTACCAAGCGGCGTGCGGTAAATTAATCATAACCTATGAGAAATTGAGTCAGTAAAACTATTTGATTTAAATGTATGAAGATCATACCTTTTTCCTGAGCTGGCTCGCTCGGAGCGCCTTGTGTTGACTCAGATGTGTTGTCGCCGCTCTCCGACGGACCATCTGAATCCTTATCGCCATCTGGAAGTCAACACGACACACGATCATTACACCTGTTGTTTGTTTACATACGCTTCGTGGAACTGCGGCACTGCCACATCTCAACAACAACGTTATTTCAACACACAAAAACAGTCGAACCATCGCGAAAACGTTAACGTACCGTGATACCACCGCTTGAGAAACTCAAAACTAAACATTGTTGAACGGTATCTGCGCAAGGTCCATTATATCGGCACAGTTATCGCTTGTGATAAAGCGGTACCATATCTTGGCGATGGAGAAGTCCAGCCGTAGTGAGGAGACGTGGTCGGCACAGTAGGTAATGAGACACAATTAAGAGCGTGTTGCAAAATGTAATTCGGTGACAAATGAAAATAGAAACGGAGCGTGGTTACGTTGCGTTCGGCCACGAGCGCGGCCGCGTCTGAACTCCGTCCGCGACGACTGTTGTAACATTTGTTTGCCGTGCAAATAGGAGAAAAATTTGTTCCATGACTACGTCACGCATGAATGAATAACACCAAGGCTGCGTGTTATTGTTTTGCTTCGTGCCCGGACAATGAGTGGTGGCGATAATGTATGTGCAATCGATGTTGTTGATGCCACTATCAGTGTGCATTATTTAGCCCGCGCGACTATAGGTACTCCTTTTTTATTTTATTTATACCGAGATCCGGCGACCGAACCGGTGTAGCTCGAACATGACTTGTTTCAATTATTTATCCCTATTTAATGCTACACTTTGTTAAATAAACAGTTGTTGCGTAATACATTTGCGCGCTATTTATTTAAAAATAACATGATCTATATAAACCAAGTCCGCCAACCCGCACTAGGCCAGCGTGGTGAACTAAGACCTAAACCCTCTCAGTTGTAGAGGAGGCTCGTGCCCAGCAGTGGGACGTATATGGGCTGATGATGAATTAGTACTTGTATTTCAGTAGTTGCATTTAATAGTATATTTTTGCCTATTATTTTACACTGAAAAAGTGTCACTAGTACAAACAGTACTTTTCAAGGTAGCGCGATAATATGTTTCAATACACACATGCGGTATACTTATCTGTTTTAGATGTTATGAAAATCGATTTAATGAGTAGTTAAAATTACAAAAATAGCTGCTTATCACGAATAATGAAATGCTGTCCAAAGTTGTCGCACTATATATTACAAATTCTCAACAATCATATTAGATTAGAAGAAAAATTATTTTTATTTATATTGCGTTTTTGCCGGTCAAACCGGACTGCAAAGCGAAAAACCATAAGTACGATTCCCGCATAGAGACAAATATGTTACTTTTCTCAGACCGGCCTCAAAAGTTTCTGATAATATCTGAGATAATTACGAGTAGTAACCTATCACTTCCATTTACAAATAAGCATGTCAATTGTTTTAAGAAATATTAAGACTGTTAGGAATGTTTAATTACTCCTATATATTTATGTTTAGACTTAATGGTTGGTGAATTCTTTATTAGAGACACCTAAAGTGATGAAGAGATGAAGTGTAATTATGTAAATAAATTTAAAAGGAACAATTTAATATGTCTGGTTGATACTTAAAACTCCGTAGACTTATTTATCTTTCAGAAATCTAACAAAGCTAATTTACAGAATAAAAATGGGACATGGTCACGAAAAACTTTAATAATTCTATGATGATAAACATTTCTCAGTCAACACCTAACCAACTGAACCTTGGAGGTCAATTGTATTCTATTTTCATTTTGTATATAAAAAACCGTTGGGTAATCCTGTCTGTCACAGTTGTGGACCGGCTCAGATAAATATATTGTAATGATAGCGTCAGTCTACCGAGAGTAAAGGACGATAAAAACTGGCTTAAAGATATGATTTTATTCTTAAGCGTTCATGATCCACAGATTTATCGGATGGCAAACGAGTGTGGACGAGATAAGGAATCATCTGTCAATCGGGCTCTACATTTTGTGTCAGTGTATATATGTCTCAGAGCTTAGTGTCCTTTACTGAGAGGAGGGTTTAAGTCTCAGTTAACAATTCTGACCTAATAACTCCAGTACAAAGGAAGGAATTCGTATAAGCCTCAATAGCGTTCACTGTACAGAAGGTATAGAATCTGACATACTGAAATTCGCAAGCGTGACGAGTTCGAGTGGTATTTGGTTCTCAAAAGCCAGTATAATTGTTACTACAGCTAAGCAATAAATCCTTTTAGGACAGCCTACTTATACCATCCAAGTGCGTGTTTCATTAATAAAATAGGATACTTAAATGTCGTGGGATTGACAAACAAAAATAAAGATCACGTAAATTTATTTAAGGAAAGATCTATTACATTTTTTTAAGACTTGTAATTCATCGCAATGACCGAGAAGTACTCGTATTATTAGAAGAGAGCTTCAAGACCTTAAGTGAAACTAACAGTAAAAAATATTAAGGAAAATCACTTAATAAAACGGTGAATTTGATAATGTAAGGAACTGTAAGCACCAACGATTAGCAGTTTTGAAATCCCCTGAATTCAAGAAATGGAATAATTTTACGTTCATAATGCTACTAAAACTCTTTGTCCAATATGCCACACTTAATTGCTGATTGTAATCAGCACGACATGCTGATTTGACATAAAAAAGGTAACTAAAAAGGTGACATCTACGACAAATATCGGGGTTGTCCTACTGTAGCACCAAGACATTATCACTAAATAGTAAATACCATTCACCGTTGGTGGCAAGCCATTTACATCCTCCTGAGAAACTTTCGTGTATAAGGTGATGATGATTTTTCGGACAACACTGTTGTGTACTTATCATCGGTTGTTACACGCCATGCAAGACAATAACAGTTCAAATATAATTAAGATTAGTATTAAATAATTGGCGCATTGATCAAAACATTACTTCAAGAATATAAAAAAATCGTTTTATTAAAATGCATGCATACATAACCTCACGCCTGTATTTCCCGAAGGGGTAGACCGAGTTGCATTTTTGCACCCACTTTTTCCCGGGTGCGTATCAGTACCACGCGAAGAGCGAACGTATTATTGTGCCGTATTTTAAAACTTCTTCACAATAAGGTGAAGAGGTATTCGGCCGGCATGATTGTGTCGACCAACGGGAGACCATCATCTCTCGCTGGTCGGCACTTTTTCTGGACTCCATTGCGCTTACCATCAGGTGCAATGGGGTCACTTTGCCGTGCCAGAATAAAAAAAAAATGTAGGGTGGTAATGTGAATAAAAAACACCGTAACTATTGGAGACTATTGGTCTAATTAATTCATTCATAGTAGGTGTGGATTTATGGATTTTTTATTATAGGACAATTTTATTTCGAATTCATATATATAATTATTGTGTAATATCATAACATCGTGGTTAAATTTACCGGGCTTAGCGTCTCTAATTATGAACTCATACGGTGTCGTAAATGTGCTAATGTAGGTTTACAATAACAACATTATATTTGAATTACTTATACAATCAGTGATATAAGGTATTTCAAATAAATGCGGTTAAATGTATTTTATCGATGACATGTTAAACTCGTGAGGTAAATAACGGAACCGAAATATTGTGCATTACAAAATCTGCTAATGTAATGGATTTAGAGAGTACACAGTATACCAAACATAATAATTATAAATAAGGATTTATAGGATATATAGTAAGGACTTATATCCTTACTAATATTATAAATGCGAAAGTAACTCTGTCTGTCTGTCTCGCTTTCCTGCTAAAACTACTGAACCGTATTAAATGAAATTTGGTACACAGATAGTTTAGACCCTGAGAAAGGACATAGGCTACTTTTTATCCCGGAAAAAGTTTTAAGGGGTTGAAAGGGGGATGAAAGGTTGTATGGAAGTATTGTCATTTTTAAAGCTAGAAGCTTGGAACTTCTTTTTTAGGCTTGATTAGATATAAATAAATATGACATTAAAAGTTTGTAAAAAAATGTACCTTTAAGGGGTAAAATAAAAATAGGGGTCAAGGTTTGTGTGGAAATTCGTCATTTTTGAAGCTAGAATGATGAAACGACGCGTAGACGACTGTAACTGTGTATATGTAACTATATGTCTTTATGCTTTCACGCCTAAATAATGTGACCGATGTAAACGATTTTTGATATGGACATAAATGGGACTCTGTGGAGTAAAATAGACTACAACTTATTTTCTTTCTGAACCCAACCCTGTAGTCTACACGGACGGAGTCGCGGGCAAAAGCTAGTCGTATATAAAATATCTTTGCAGATATATATTCTGTTTGTTAATAGTTTTTAATAAAATTAAAATAGTTAAATATTTGGTCTAGGTTTATATCAGCAGATTTACATCAACGGTGTAAGCAAATCAGGTAAAATATCTTTGGGATATTGCTAGACTATTAAATATGTACCTATATTTCGTATCTGGTAGTCACAAGTTCAATAGGGTCTACCTCTTCCTACAAAGCGACTCTCTGTTTTTTTACCTGAATTTATGGTTTAAGAAGACCAGTAAGACATTTTTCTATGTTTGCTCGTCTGCATACAACATTTGTCTCTCTCCTTTGTCATTTTAAAATTACAATTGCATACAATATTATAAATTGCTCATTATTGAGTGAAACTGCAACTACATCTCAAGACTTTTTAACCTCAAAATTATTATCACGTTTTTTTACGAAGCGTAGTTTTAATTTTAGTTCTAAAATTTTAGCGGCTCCCTAACTTGATCGAAAAGTTCATATAGAGCGCAAGCAAAGCAGCATTATGCTGTACATTACAAATTGCTTCCGAGCTATAGACCTAAGACTAGTCGTTGAAGAAGAAAGAAAAAAGGCAATTGGGTACTCGAACATTAACTTATTTAACACCCAGTTGACAATTAACTGGCTCTATGGCAAAGTTGTTTAGACGTCAGCGTGTTGAAAGCAAAGGCGTGGGTTAAATCCCAAAATAGAGATATATTTTTGTTATCCATCAATAATTATTATTTGTTAGACCTGAAGGTCATAGTTTTAAAACCACATTTGAAGACTAGTAGACTTGACTTTTACAAGACTAGCATTAGTGAGAGTACGGGGCAAAGAATGTAGCCATTAAGTTTATTCATTCATTATTTACGTTGACAGCAATCGCAGCCATTATATTAGATAAAATCAACTGCATTCTGTCTTAAAAGGAATCTACTAAATGAATTCCTGTAACTGATTCCGTATCTGATCAATAAACCACACTGACATATGACGGGTGTAATTAATATTATAAACACATCGTTACCACTTTATAACTGTTTGCCGCGGGGGTTTTAAAAATATGGCCACTTTTTACGTCACGCGCAGTAACAGATTAGCAGACGGGCAAAAATTGTTGTTTAGGCTTTCGTGTCGTTTATTAAGTGCCAGGCAATTACTCGTAAATTAAAGCGTTCAATATATTTGAAAGAATGTTTAACATACTCTTGAAACGTAGATGTTGGCAGACATTAATGAAATGCTTTTTTATGTTTCACTAACAATGACATGTAGATTTATTTAAAGAAACCACAAAAGAAGAATAATAATTGGTTTTTCAGCAGCATTGTTAGTTTGCTTTTATTTGGTCATTTGCTGTTTTAAAATACCAATGATATGTGTATCATCATCATCAGCCCAAATACGTCCCACTGCCCCACAGGCCTCCTCTACAACTGAGAGGGTTTAGGCCTTAGTCCACCACGCTGGCCTCGTGCAGGTACCAATATTTCTCATTTATGAGGTAACCTCAATTCATATAACACCTCTTTTACGCTGTGTAAATTACAGTAACAAGAAACTATCCTAATTTATGTCATAAATTAATCAGTAACTATAATCATATAAAATTAATATGTTTGTCTCCACGTTACAATCATGAATCTTTAGTGACCTTAGTCTGGCAATAAAAAATAGAAGAGTACATAAAATTAATTTATTATGTAAGGTAAAACAGATTTTGAAAAATGATTTAGTCTGCAACATTATGTGTTTTGAATGGAATATAATATAACCAGTAGCGGGACTTCCATAGAAGCCCAAACGTGTTAAATGATGATTGTGTAATGTCTAGTTTATATTTGCTTATTTTGGGGTCTTTAAATAACAATTTGCTTTTGTTAAATAAAGATTTAAAGCTTAAAAAATATTATTCAGAACTGTAAAAGGCAAACTGGGCTTTTGGGCTTCTATGGAAGTACCGCCACTGATAGAAAGTAAAAAGTACTTTTTCATTAAGCATAAGTTTTGATTGTAATTGTTCTTGAATATATATAAAATACCCCATAACTGTCCCCAGACCACCTTTCACCAGTTTTCAATATAGGACTACGGGTCTATGCATGAAAGTGAAACAAATAAACAGTCATACTGACACTGACATTAAGAAAAGAGTCAGTCAGTCAACGTGGGTTAGACATAATGATATTGTTGACGACACGAGGGCTAATAAATTTACAATTGGCGAAGCCAAAGAACACGCGAATTGGAGGAAAATAAGCAGAAATGCCGGCGGAAGAATTGGAAGAGAAAAGGGATAAGAAAGCATACACAGATACTACCTATATCTCGTCAAACACTTACCACGACAACTTCTATGAAGCAAGATGTACGAGTACAATGACACGCACAGAAGTGACACCAAGCTACGTAGCTTAGCCAACATCTTTTGAACACTGATTTGTCTCTATCACGTAAACAACAACATTAATTAAAAAAAAAACACTAACAAATAACAAAAAAATCAGGCAGGGACATCTAACGGTTATTGCTAGAATTATTTTTTGCTCGAAGCTAAACTTAGGACAGAATATTCCGCCACGGGCCTACACCTACACCTGGCATCACGCACTATGGTAATAAATATAAAAACCATAAACAAACGCAACCATAACATATGTGCAAATAAATAAAATAAAGCGAAAACCATTACGATCAACGTCGAAACAATATAAATAAATCGCCGCGAATACAATCCGCTTTCGCAGCGATAATAATAAATAACACAAGTGCATCGCAAACAAATAACATCTAAAACCGAAAGATGTATTTATTTCGGTTTGCCTTCGGCGTGGCTCGCGAAAAATCCTTCTCATCACCTATTCGATAAATTCGTGCCGTTGAAACTTCGTGCTCGTTTTGCTTCCGAGCCGATGTCCTTTCGCGAAAATAATTACAAGTGAAGAGGTGTAAAATATTCTCGGGTTTTAATAAGAAAATAAAACGTATTTATATCGACGTGGGAACATTATTTTATCCTTCCCCGCTGTTATTTTTCCGGCAATTATTTTGTTGTCCGCTGACGATGCTGACTTTTATCACGTGTTAAAATGCAAATGATTTCCGTTTTTTAAATTAATCAATTAGCGCATTTATTTCGCTTTCATCTAGTTATTTTAATTTGTACATCCGGACAGTGTTAAAGCTTCACTGATTTAAATCAATGAAAGTTTTAATTAGAGCACAAAATTAGATAACAAACTGCAGTATTTTCGGTCCTAAAATACAATAACAAGCGATGGTATCGTAGTGGTTTAAAGCATCAAAAACAAATCACGAATTAAATTTGTCTCATTGTTGATTATACTAGCAAAATAAGAAATTTTACTACCAAGTGTGTATCTCGGTATGACTGACCACAGACAATTCCGCGACCTAGAGACATATAGTTGTGTATGAATCTCACCTTTTCGTTTGTCGGGAACAAGCAGTGTCTGTCCCGGGAAGATGAACTGTGTGGCGAGTCGGTTCAGCTTGGTGAGCTCGGAGGGCGTCGTGTCGAACCTGGCCGCCAGTGACGTCAGCGTGTCCCGGTCGCGGACCTAATAACAATCAACAAACGCTATGATTTATCTTGTAATTCTAATTAAGGCCTAAGCCATTTATGAAGATGTTGTAGGTTAGTGATAAATCGCTTGAAGAGAAATCTAAGGCATGCAAGATTCCAAAATTATTAAGGTTAAGTTATTAAGGTTCCTAATTATGAAAATTAAGTTCCTTATTATTAAAATTAAATTATTAAGTTTCCTAATGATTTTCATTTTCGAAAGCCAGATAGCCATTAATTTGTTACGCTTGGGTTTCGGACTCTCGGCTGTAGCTTACCCAACCTCATCATCAGCCCATATACGTCCCACTGCTGGGCACGGGTCTCCTCTACAACAGAGAGGATTTAGGCCTTAGTCCACCACGCTGGCCTAGTGCGGGTTGGCGGACTACACACCCAAGAAATTCCTAAGAACTTTTAGGACGTAACCTAACCCAACCTCGAGGCTTTATTTGAATTTTTAGAATAGTTGATCAGTATATGTCTAATTTTAGATCACCTGTCAAAGTAGTGTTGGGAAACGAGAGGTCCATGAGTTTTACTCCCGAGTTATTTTTGATTAAGCTTGTCGTAATTTTGATGTCGTATTCATTATTTGATATCGGTGTCTCAGGAAGTTATAGAAATATGAAATAGTGCACTACTCAATAGTAGTAATCGTTAATCGATATTAACTGTCTTATTCTAGTAATATTTGTTTTAATTAATGTTGTCTTTAAACAGATTCAGATATTTTTTAAATGCCTCAGCAGTCTGAACAACTCTGTCTCGTATATTGCATTTGTAGCAAAACCCTACATTTCGCTTTAAATGCAATTCTGGATTTTGAAAGAATATTAAGACTTGGATTTATTTCGAATTCTGGTTTGAAGAGTAGGCCTGTCTCTTTCAGTACCACACGACGCAAAGCGCTTTAAACGAGCGCACTATATAAATGATCCATTTCTAATTTAAAATATCAACAGAGAATTTTCAAGAAGTTTTTACTAAACTGAGCGCATTAACAGTGTTTACGGATCATCAATCATAATGTGCGACATGATGCTTACCGTATACGTCATAGTCTTGATGGGGGGAGGGGGTGGAAGTCTCTTCACGTGTTCGTCTTCGTCTGTAACAAAGAAATTTTATTTATTAATGTCAGCTTATACAAACTACTTACATATGTATAACCTGTAGCGGTAACTCCATAGAAGCCCAAAAGCCCAGCTTGCCTTACAAAATTCCGAAAAATAATATTTAAGCTTAAAATGTTTATTTAACAAAAGCGATTTGATATAAAAATTAAAAATCCTGACCCCACAAAAACAATTATGAACTAGACATGACACACTAAACGTGTAACGCGTTTGGCTTCTCTGGAAGTACCGCCACTGCATATAACGTATAGTAAATATTTAATTTTGTTGCAGATTAAATACGAATTGAGTCTAATGAATTGGAGTTGCAAGTTATATAAAATAATAGCCTTTGTTTTCTGCTTAAAAGTTCATTAAATTCGACCAACAGAAATGAAAATAGCCTACAGGAATTATGCCTGTAAAATTTTGCTATCAGTATAAATTTCGTCCGCCGCCAACCCGCACTAAGCCAGCGTGGTGGACCAAGGCCTAAACCCTTTCAGTTGTAGAGGAGGCCCATGCCCAGCAGTGAGACATATATGGGCTGATGATGACCATGTAATCAATACCTATTAAAAACTGGTATTTGTACAGTACGAACAAACTTTAAGGACCAAGCATACTGATGCACTTTGTCCAATTTCATGCCTCTCGGTCTTGACATACCTATAGGAGTTACTAAACTAAAGGTTTAGCCTATGTTTAAAAAAATACGTTCTAGAATAGTGTTTAGTCAATATCTACATATCATTAGATTTTATACTATGTTCACGGCAATTAGCCTCACAAGATTCTTATATACGAGTACAACCATTTCAATTTTTTTTTTTGCAAGAAGCCTCCTAAATTTACTCACACAGTCAAAATTAACTATGTATTATAATTCCAATTTGTTGTTTGTGTACGTTGAAATTCAGCCAATGCCGAATTGTGGAATTAAAAAACACAAAGAATGAAAGGAGATAAGATCCCTTAACGTTTAAGAATTAATTACAGAATTAAAAAATAAATTTATAGAAGAATCAATGCCAAATGGAGCGCGAAAATAATAAAAGAACAAATCGCCTTTTTGTGTCACACGAAGACGACGTTCGTATATTTGTTGCTATGAGTCAAATTGTGGGCGTCGGAATCATTGGCACAAACGGGTGCCGGTTGCTCTTAACATTCATTCACTTTTAAATTATTACTTTTAATATATGGCAAATATAGATTATACAATATAAACCTTTGTATTTAGTCTTTATTGAAATAACGCAACACAACAAGCGTGTAATTATTAGAAATAAAATCCATTTGATACACTTATGCATTGATTTGTAGCGTCCAGTCTGCTGTGAATGCCAGAACGAAAATAGAATTATCTTTTGCCAATAAATCTGTTTTATTAATTGTAAATCAGTATTCTCCTCGGCCATTTATCGTTCTGATATTGGCTATGCGTCTCTGTTTGAAATATCTTGATTTGTAGTTTGAAATAAGAATACGAACGCAAGCAGTGTAATTTGTAAACAGATAAACATATGGCATATTCGCAGTAGTCATATCTATTCAGAATATTTCATTCAGTTTTGTTTATTTTCTTGTTTAAATCTACAAGAAAATCAATGTAATTATGACTTCAAGGCGAGGGAAGAGTTTTACATTGGCAACGGTTCCAGCATTAATTGAATCGTGAAGACGCCATGGAACTTGCCCACTTTTCACGCAAATGTTTTTGAGAAAAAAAGAAATCGTACGAGAACTAATAAACTAACCGACACATGTCCGTCTTCGTGTAATCAAATCGTTCCTCTATATTTTCAAAACGGACAGCGCAAACAAACACGAAAATTTCAACTGAATGAATTTACCGACTCCATTAGCAGACGGCCACTATTTATTTATCGAGGCAAATGGCTCGTTTATTTTGAAAACATTTATCATAGGCCCAAAGAGTATTACGTGACTACACACAGGTAGATTTACAAAGGCAGCTGATGCCACACAAGGGTGAAGGTGCTCACAATAGCGGAGATCCATTGAATTGCTAATTGCGGTGAAATCATTATCTACACTAAATCAGGGACGTATTTGCATAATTCTCAATATAGATTGTGCCAAAATCAAATTGATGTGTATTTGAACCGGTTTAGACAGTAACTAATCCGTACAGGTATACAATTGTATTTAGGTTGCCATAAATTTTGTACTCTTCTGACAAAAGGGCTCGCGAATGCTGTGATTTGCCATTTAAACCGAAAAATTAATTAAATTTTTCACCGCTTTACACCAGCATTTTATATTTTAAAAAATGTCACAAGACGAAAAATGTGGATGATTATTATCATCACATAGATAATATTGGCAAAAAGTACGTAAAATGTATACCTAATTTATTTCGCATTCGTGATATTTAATTGCGAAAATGTAACAGCACGTTTATAAAACACGTCATAACGAAAAAGGTTTAACACAGTTTCACATTTCGTCACGAAGCGAGAATTTTACGTCGGTAGTCGGTAAGTACGGTTTGCGTAACGAAACAGCCAATAAACGTGTTCGCGTAATGGGACAAGGTTTAATTTCATTCAATGTTTGATTTATACGCGAGTGGAAAACGCTGAATAAATAAATATGTGTTTATCCGCTGAAGGACCTAGTAATGGATTTAGCAAGATCGGATTAGTTTAACCCTTCTCTCGGGCGATGAGATGAAAATAATCCCTAAGGCGTAATTTTCATGTCTCCAAATAAAGATAGGCGGAGGTCCGTTGCAAAATATTTACATTGGACCTATATGAAAACGTGCCTAAGGCTCGTAATAGAGAAGACGATTTAGTAACATAACGCTGTTTGCTTTAGATTAAAAGGTGCTGTAAAGGGATGTCGTGACTGTTGTGTCTTATAGTAACGTAAATAATAATCGAGCTGCTTGTGCATTAAGCGTGACCGAAAATGCTTAATATGTTTGTAATGTGAAATAACCGGTTACTTGATATACATACCTCTGTGTACGGCGTCGAATCTGCCCTCGACCTTCGAGCGCAGCGACTCCAAGTCGAAGGGCGGTGAGAACCCATGGTCCACGGACCGACTTTTAGACCTGTAACGCACAACATAGAAATTACATCACTCGTAGATAAACCCTTAAATATTAACGATCAGCATTACCTTACACCAAACCGTCTTAAAGCTATAGAAACCTTGCCACCAAGAATAAATAGAGCTTATATTATAGTTTCCTTGCACTTTTTCATATAACTTCTCCACAAGCATTTTTATGAGTCAGTAACCATCACCGCAGAAACGATATAAGGATGTGGAACCGGAGAACACTAACCACTTATTGCCTGAACATGACGTAAGGATTGTATCAGGTAAAATGATTAAAAATAACTATGGTCTGAAATAAATTCCTCCCAACACAGAGGACGTATAAAAATGTCTTTTTATTAACTTTTACAAATAGATAAAGCTTTGCATTTCCATTGTATCGATAAAAACATTGTAAATGCTCTACGGGGGTCGTACAGCACGCGCCGCCCGTAGAAAATAAACATCCATTTCCCTATAATTTAGGAATAATAAGGGGTTATTTACTGGAAATTCTGTGTCCTCATTTCACCCTCTTATTTTATTTATATAAATAAAAACACGCCCTCTGAACATTACGCGCTACGGAAATTGCTAAAAGCCTTCGGGCAATATACATTAAGTACATACACCGAGTGTTAATGTTTTGCGTGACAACTGTCCAAGATTAACGTTGAAGGTCACCGAATTCATTCAACCCGTCCAAAGGATACAGACGGAAAGTCCCACGGTTAAACCCTTCAAAGTAACGAAGATAGCCAGACCTACATAATAAGCATTCC
Organism: Hemaris fuciformis; assembly: GCA_907164795.1. Classification (NCBI taxonomy): domain Eukaryota; kingdom Metazoa; phylum Arthropoda; class Insecta; order Lepidoptera; family Sphingidae; genus Hemaris; species Hemaris fuciformis. Next base: position 11,417,874 of record OU015434.1, read on the forward strand.
GGGTCAACGTACGTATAATTGTACACTCCTAAAAGCCAACCCAAATAACTCCCGCAGGACCGATACAAATAGAACGAGCTCGCGAGTCAAGGTTCCATTTACATACTAAAAAACAAAGAGATAATGTTATCTAACGTAATGTCTCGTAAGTTATTATTAAACAAAATGTGTGCAACTTATAGTTCGAATGTTATAACGAGTGTATAAGTACCACAGCAGTTGCACCTTGGTACCTACATTTCTGCGAGAATGCTTCGAATACTAAGCCAGTTACATACGAAGGCCAATAACATGTCACTACTTAAGGTCGGGTCTAAACTTAAATTAATCTCAGTCATGAGTCACAGTAGCATTCGCGCTGTATACATAGTTTAAATTCAATGGGATTAAGTACTATTACGCAATTAGGTCAATGCTTATCAAGTTAACAGTTCAGTTACGACACGACAGCCCGAAAGATATTAAAATGTGATACGATAGATTCGTTTCTTGGCATCAAATGACACGTGACGAGGTTTGTAGTGCCAAGCGTTAGTGTGCACCGAACTATATGAACCACGCATACCAACTACTGTCTACACATATATTAATATAAACGACTTAGTTAGCAACGTAAACAAGCAATATTAACTGAATGCAATTATAAAAAATGTGTTTGTTGATACTTGCACATTTGCTCAACAATGTGGAACATTGCTTATTTCACTTACAACTACAGTATTATCATAACTCAACACCATTCTAGCAGCGAATGGAGTCATCGTTTAACTCTCTTTGTTTTTATGAATCACCCAATCAATATGATTGAATGTGAGAAGACTTGGATATGAGAAGGCCAAACTACTTTTTATACAAAATTACAACCCGAACCTAACAAAATATTGTTCGGACTATTATTATGTGAAAAATATGAAATATAATAAAAATATGAAATATCTTAATGTATTCAAACACGAGTTTTCACCCAAGTTCTCCAACACAAGCTTGACATTTAGTATGCGAATGTCAAAGGACAAGTTCGTGTCATGGAATACATGAGACAATTTCAAAGGTGTGCAATATTTTTATCACGACGTAATGTTGTACATGCTTATAAGATTACTATTTACTCGAGATACAAAACAATGTAACCAGTTATGGGCAAGGGACGTAATAATCTTAAGATTTGCCACAATTGATTTTGCTATGGTCTTGGAAAAACAGCAGATATTTTCAGGGTACCAATAATATTAATGTTGAGTAAATTTGATTCGAATATAATTCGAATAGTCCGTTGATTTTGAGCAAATTTGCAAGCACCATATGAATGAAAAATAAAAACTAAGTTTAATTACCTTTTGTATGACTGATCGATGCTCTCGGCGCTCCTCGAAAGCTGCTGCGAAGCGCGCCTAGACCTGCATGCAACAGAGACCACGGTCTACACACAGCCAACGCATGCATTTTACAAATACAGGTCGTGTGCAATACATTTTATGCATTCCATAAAATTGCCAACCAAAAAATAGATAATTAAAAATTCCATTACAACAGTTTTTTTTTATTCGTATGATATTGCACACAACCTTTATTATCCATATTCAAACAATTTAATCTTAATTAAAATTCAGCACATAGTATTGAAGTTATTAAAACATTGTCTGAATAAGGGTACAATGAATCACTACGCTATTATTGTCTCGCACATAAATGATACAAATGAAAATGTTTCTTGGCAATTCAATGTGTCACATGGTAGAGATATTTTTGGTTGTGTTGACAAAACAAAACAAAGTCATACCAAGCGCTGTTTTATTAACGATGAAACTCATGAATGACTAAAAATTAAAGTAATTGCACATTTAAAAAGGTTCTACTGCAACATTAAAAAATATTTATCTAGCCGACAGCAGCTAAGCACACTAAACGTTCTACAGTAATTAACATGATATCCGACATTAACTATTTGTCAAGCCGGAGTGTCCACGGTGACAGCAACGCATCTACAGTCGACACGTCTCATTACTATAGTGTGTGATTTTATTTCTTGTTGCTCTCATTGTTCCGAATCAATAATGGAAGAAAATGTAATTAAGGCGGCTTCAGTAATTAAATTTACGTGCACGGCATCGCCAAGTATCTCATTGTTTACTTCGCCAAAACAAATTAACGTCAAACAATACCTACCATCAGCGGCATGATTGATTCCCATCTGAGTGCAGATAAACGCTGTTATCGTCTAGTAAACACACTACTTATTACACATTAAAAACAGTGGCGAAATATGGTAATAATGGTGTAGAAAACTCGTATAGTAAGTACACTGGAGCATTAATTATAATTTTTTTTTTTTTAAATACGTTTTATGTCGTATATTAAGTATAAAGTTTTTTTTTTACTGGAAATAGTTTTATTGCCTACCTATGTTGATTTTGAGTAATTTGTTCATGTTGTGCTTAGCAATACTACATTCCAAAAACGATTACATGGCAAACGTACATGCATAAATTAGAAAGTACATTCAAAATTTTTTTCACAGTTCAATAAGCTCAAAACGAAGATGATTTAAAACATAATATATTCCACTCTTTCATAGATGAAGGATATAATTTATGAAACGACTTTTACAAGATAATTAAACTCAGCTGATCCAACTTAATCGTTACGATAAAATCTACTTACTTGTTGTTGAATATAAAGGTCTCGATGCCAATGGTTGTAATACGTAGTTGACATGCCCGAGCACTTAATGCCAGTCAGATACGTGTAATAGAAACAGTGTCATGCGTAAACCCTTAACAGAGTCACTCAAACGTTCAACCTAATTACGCAAATTAGTATCTAGTTCAAGAAGACTTTCGAGTTTTGTTTAAAAGGCGACGTAAGCACATCCTCATCCGGAACTCGGGCGAGGTTGAATTTAACCATTTATAAAAGACCTGTGATGTTTCATTCCACCTCATGGTTTCGCTATTCGTAAAAATTATGTGAGGGATTTTGTTACAGTGGTCCGTGGGTAGGTAATAGAAGCGACGAGCAGGGAGATGGCGCCGCCCTTGACACTGGCGAGTGCCGAGCCACTTGCCTATTTATTAGTACGTGGGTATGCTCTTTTTTATACTTGTCTGCTACATTTTATAAGTAGATTTATTATGAAAGACAGATTTCATCGCTCGTTCTAAGAGGTGTAATAAGATCATACAAACATCATAACATAAACTTCGGTGAAACATATCGTCCATCGATCAAAAACACTTCACAATAACTATAAATCACATAATATACTATTGATCTCATGCAGACGATTCAATTTCAATATATTTCGAACAAGTTATTTGATTGGAATTCATAAACCATGAACCATCACACTCAACCATCTTGAATGTTGACGGGATAATATCTTAAGGTATTTTACTTTAGTTTATTCAGAGAAGGAGCTATGCAAATCAGATCGTGAAGATCTGTTTTTATCAGCATCAATTTCCTGATAATTAATCGAAGGTATCATTATAAAATAGATTTCCATGACAAACTTCCCTTCTATCACTTGTTCATGTCCATCTTATGGTTGTCTCTAAAATATCGCCTTGAGCGATAAGACCGCCAATTGTACTTCATTCGATTTGTACCTATATTGTTTTGTTCATTATTGCTTAGTCTACTAAAAGAGTTTATAAATAAATAAACTTGCATTGAGTACATTTCACTTATCTTTCTAATGTAAAATTTTAGAATATGTTCGAATACTATGGTTTTATTAGAAATCAGAGAAAACACACGATTTGCAATACAATTAGACCTTATCTTAAATCAATTGCATGTTTTTGATACAAAACATTGCACCACTATCAGCCCATATATGTCCCACTGCTGGGCACGGATCTCCTGTACCACTTAGAGGGTTTAGGCCTTAGTCCACCACGCCGGCCTAGTGCGAGTTGGCGGACTTCACATCTAAGAATTTTTTGGTGTGCAGGTTTCCTGTACGTGATAATTCATTTTGAAATCACACATTACTTCGAAAAGTCAGAGGTGTGTGTCTGGGATTTGAAACCCCGACCGCCGAGATTCTCGACGCGCCTTAAAAAACATTGCATATTTTATTAATATTTAGGACATGGGCGTAATTAGTATCTTTCTAAGAAATATATATCAACATTACCTAACTGAATATTCGTTTTATAGATTTATTATATTATCATATGCTAATCATATAAACACTAGAAATAATTGTATACCTAAACACGTTTTATTATTACCTTGACTTTTACATTATTATATTCCACTTAAACTGACTGGTGGTTGTGAAATTTTGCCCTCATAGTCTAATCGAAAATTTAATGTTCATGTTCAATCTAAATAAAATCCGAATTTATATACAAGTCATCATCATCATCTTTAGCCCATATACGTCCCACTGCTGGGCACGGGCCTCCTCTACAACTGAGAGGGTTTAGGCCTTAGTCCACCACGCTGGCCTAGTGCGGGTTGGCGGACTACACACCTAAGAAATTCCTAAGAACTTTTAGGTGTGCAGGTTTTATCACGATGTTTTCCTTCACCGTTAAAGCAAGTGATAATTCATTGTCAATACACACATAACTTGGACACTAACACTAAGTCAGAGGTGTGTGCCTGGGGTTTGAACCTGCGACCGCCGAAATTCTCGACCGCGCGCCTAAACCTCGAGGTCATATACTGCTTTTATATACCAGTACCAATTCCAATTTCTAAATATTATAAATACGTGAGTGAGTTTTTAGTTTTTTGTTAAGAGTTTTTGTGTTACGCCGAACCGATTATGATGAATGATGAACAGAGACCCCGGAAGCGGTTATAATTTACTTTTTTCCTTAAAATTTAGTATTAGAATTTACATCAGCATGATGATAAACATAAATTAGTTTGCCTATACACATTGAGATAATGTACAATTCAAATCTCTTTCATGTAATGATGAGAAAGGAAGGGTCCCTATTCAAAAGTGAAATCTAAATATACCATATATTAGTAAGTATACTTGTTATTGATTTACATACCTAAAGTATATAACCCAAAAGAATGATCTACGAAGCAAATGTTCAATTTGGACTAAGACGGAATATTTATGGGGACTACAAAGAGAAGAGAATTAACTATTGGTCCATATTACATACAGATAGCAGTGCACCTATTGTCAAGTTCATTGCAGTCACTTTGCCGTGGCCGTATAAAAGGTAACTTAATTGAAAATTTGCTACATCAATCAATGTACATAATTGAATACTCCAGCGTTCAAAGACTTGCGGATCTTTGTTGTTAAATATTGTTACAATAGCGTGACGAGTATTTTTTATACGTTCCATTATAATAACTGGTGTTCATGCAAACAAAGACAAAGTGTATATTGTGCAAGCTGTCGGCTCGGACAATAGCAGTGAATGTACTAATATTAGGTTGCTTTTGTTGCACATCTGACAAGCATATTTTATATTCTTTTGATTAAAAAGCCATGTTCTATTAAATGTGTACTGAATTAAATTTGTTTATAAATAGGCTTTGAATCGAAAGCAATAATTTGGTTTCATCAGATTTAGCTTTACTTAAATTTGCATTCTATCTGATTCTCAAGCAACAGTGTTTATTAATTCTAACGCAGTTCTCTTAAAACCCATGATATCCATGAATGACACCATAAGGCTGACCGGCTTTAGCTTCACTAAACCAAAACTAATTTATTTCCTTCATATTCCATTCTACAGACTGGTGTGAATGTCTGTGTCACCACAGAAAAGGTTTTTTTCTTAGTCATTCGGTTATTATTTCCTTATAAAATTTTCCAAATCGTAAGTGCATTCATTGGAAATTACTCATAAGGAATTTACAAACGTATCATTGTTTTCGTATAAACGTACAAAAGTATGTTTCAAGATACATATTATAATCTACAACACGGCATCTGAGAATTATTTTGGCCAGATATAGTCGCAGCTTTCGGAGGCACCTTTGAGTTTCAAATTATTACACTGACAACAGCCTTGCAAAGTCGTTGTACTGCAGTTTCGTAATTCATCAACAAAAGGCGTATAAAATTCGTGAGAATTTACAAAACGGCCGTTGCCAAAAATGAAAGTGACACGACGGTAATGAATAGGTGGACAGATATTTTTTGCTGGTGTGATGACATCACTCGTTATATATATACATATATAACACTTTTTTGACGCTAAAAACCTATTGCGTGTTAATTAGCTTGGCTAAAATAATAATTATTTTATTATTAGCTTGGCAACCTGTTAGGGGCGACGGTGACAGAAGAAACTCAGTGACGCTATACTCATTTGTGTTGTCATATAAACCAGCGGCGGTAATTCCATAGAAGCCCAAAAGCGTTATACGTTAATCTTTAGTTTTTAATTGTTTATTGTGGGGTCAGGATATTCTCCTTTATATGTCAAATTGCTTTTGTTAAAGAAAGATTTAAAGATTAAAGATTATTATTCGAAATTTTGTAAGGTAAACTGGGCTTATGGGTTTCTATGGAAGTACCGCCACTGATATAAACATAGTGATAAAAAAACTTGATGGGTCCTTTTAGTAATCTAATAAGACCAAAAATAAAATAAAAAGGAATGGACTAATTGCTGCTCCGCTGTTATTGTTTGAATAAAACTTATGTTTGTCCAGTTATTTGTCCGCATGGGTTCTATAAATCCATTGTAACATAAAGTAAGTGATTAAAAAAACAAATGCTTCTTTAATTATCATTGCCATCCACTAAGTCCCTGAATTTAAAAATGTAGCTGTATTTTAGGTTTTTTTTAGTAAGGTCGATTCCTATCGCAGTCCAAAGTGATTATACATCTTGGTTATACATACAAGTTACAAAACAATGACTCACATATAAATTTATTTGCATTAAAACACTTTTTTTAAATGGGTTTAGCATGTACTACTATCATTTCTCATGACGCAAATGCAAAGAAACATTTATAAATACGCGTGTTGTTTACTGATGCTTAATTTCCAACAGTTATTTAATGCATATGCAATGTAAACGCAGCAAAAAACAAATGCACGTTTGAAGCGGAACAAAACTTTCAACGGATATAATTACATTACTATGCATAATTATATGAGTTACAAATAGTATGTTAATGTCCACATTAATGTAGCACGTTGGCCTCAGTTTAACGATGTTTTTATTGCCATATGTCAATATGTCTATCACAAGACAGTCTCCTTGGCACTGGTAGTACGAAACCAACTTTGAAATAAATTGCTCCTGTCTTTTTCATTAAAAGAGAATATAATACTTTTTGAACGCTTTTGCTTTTAAAATGATTGAAATGGATATTAAAGTGTCTCTTGTGTTCCAGAGCTATATGCACTTATTCAGTTCAAAGTATAACTTAAACCAAAAAATCTACGTTCGCATACAGTCTAGTCTCTAGGTGGTGACGTAAGTATTGTAACGCCCGCTATTGCAACTTCAACTTTAAAGCGCAATCTTTAGATGGGCGTTCTCAAGATCTACTATCGCAGCAAAACACATGTTTGAATAAAATATTTTTTATACCTTAGGGTTTATTATTAGAGATAATAATATATAATTTACCCATAATAAGTACCTATACAAAAATACGCAATACTTTGGCCCGAGTGAAACATTCGCGGATCACAGAATACGCCCTGCTATGTACAATAGATAAAGCCAGCCACCTTACATCTCGTGTACGTACTACTAGAAACATACCTTCCTTATTATACTGTAAAATTTATATTTGCCGTTTCCATACATTAATGTAATATTTCCGTAAATACGTCGACTCATAATTATTTCAAGTTGAAAATAATTCAACAGTGAGATGAGTCAAACGTGTCGTAAATTTTTCTCCGTTAAAAATATTGCTATGTTTGTACCAGCGACATTTTATTAGCGCGCCAAAAATGTTTTCACATTTGAAAGAGAAAATTTGATAACTTTTTTTGCAGTAAAATACCCGCTTCTCTACAATGGAGCAGTGAATGTATACTTAACTTCGTTCGTACAATTTGGATAGCAAAGTTCTGAATCGAAAACGTTCGAGATTCGTGATTGAACAAAGGCCAAGCTGATTCCAGGTACTTATTTTGCAATAATTGCAAAGTTCACCTCCGGAGCTTTGATGTCTTTGTGAATAATTGTGGCCATATATTTAAATTAAATATAAGCCAATTCTTATGTAAACAAATCAACGAATTCATATTAATAATACGATACAGAATATTTATTTTTACAATGTGATCTTTGCAATTGTGTGATAAATGTCAAACTTGTAACACAAGCAAAATCCAAACAATCAAATGGCAGCTTCATGAAACTTTCACTATTGGAAAGTTGAGTGTTCGCAACAATTTCATACGAATAAAAATAAACAGTGACGAGATTGCGTATCAAACATCCAATAAATGGAATTAATTGGAACATTGCTCAATAATCTATCGGCGATGATAATATTTTAGTGAGGAAGTGTGATTACGCCGCGATTGGTAGTCAGAAGTGGCGAGGTCGACGTACCTCCGTGGTTTTGTAATGTATACGCGCTTGACTGCACGTACGACAAGGGTTTCACTATTATTACATTATGGAGCATCATCATCAGCCCATATACGTCCCACTGGTGGGCACGGGCCTCCTCTACAAATGAGAGGATTGAGGCCTTATTCACACCAAGATGGCCTAGTGCGAAGAAATTCCTAAGAACTTTTAGGTATGCAGGTTTCATAACGACGTTTTCCTTCACCGTTAAAGTGCGCGATAATTATTTGTGAATACAGCCTAAACCTCGAGGCCATCACGACGTCTATTATTATTACTGTTCGTTCATCATAATTACAACTGGAAAATATGTCATTTACATTTACCTAGTGCTCAATTAGGTCAATAAACTGTAACATCCTGCGCTCTCACGAGTGATTAAAGAGGATAATGAAAATGTTCTACTCCTAGTTGTTGTCGTAACTGAGAATTGATATGCGCGTATTGAAAACAAAATTAATGGAAAACAAATGTATTGCGATTTGGCAAGCTTTGCATATAAAAACACTTGCCAAGCAACGTACATAAAATAATATTATATGAAAAATGGACGATAATTCAAAATTACTGCGCCACCTAGTTTTCGTTAAGAATTAAAATATTTGTGATGACGAATGCATTAATTTATGTTATTTTCTAATTGATTTCATTAGTATAATAACGTTGGCTATTTTTAAGTTGCTTCATATACAATTGATAAAAGCACTGCAAGTGCGTTTAACTGCGCATCGCCGCTAAAAAGTGCTAAACTAATTCGTCACGGCATATCGTGCCAAGTGAATCATTATACGAGTAACACGCTTTTATGAAATAATATACATCTGTGTCGCGTCTTCTTTAATTTTCCGCACATCCGTTGTTTTATTATCCTCAAAAAACATTCAAAGTATTCGTTGCTTTAAATAAATCCCGCGGAATGAGGGAAAATAAACCAATCTCAATGTGATGCGCAATACTCAAGTAAAAATACTTAGAAAATGTATGTTAACTTGATTCAGGTCGATTAACCCTCTATGATATAACAATCTGTACATGACAAGTGACACATTAAACCGATGACTAGTATTCTCATTTTGAAGGGAGCGAAAATTAATACCCCAAGATTGTATTCGGAGAATGATAAGCATGTCACGTTCGAATAGAGAAGAATTACTTAGAAATATGTCACTGTGATAGTGAGCCGAATGTTCTAACTATATTTTGAAGCTACAAATCCTTTTTGCTATCGACTACAATTGTCACTTTAATAATATATTAATAATTGAATTCCATAGATATTCTTTCATTAATATCAATGACAACTTCAATTCGTAAAGTTACCGTGAAAGGAGACATATTATGATTTAATAACTGGGTTTCCTAATGGAATGGAAGTATGTATGTTAATACATACATACATACATAAACTCACGCCTGTTTTCCCCGAAAGGGTAGGCAGAGGTGCTTTACCTACGTGCTCTTACCCACATTTCGCCAGGTATGTATCAGTCCCACGTAATAGGGGGCGAGCCTATTGCCGTTTTTCGGGCACATTTCCAGACTCCGTGCTGTTACTGAGAATTTCCTAATGGAAAAACCCAATAACACTTTGCCCGACCCGGGAATCGAACCCCGGACCTCTAGATCGCACGGCACATACTTGTACCGCGAGACCACGAGGCAGTCAATTAAATGGGTTTTTTTTTGCCGCAAACTGCAGTTAATCTTCGTCCTAAATTCGATCAATATTTTTTAGACAAATAAACAACGATAGCCAGTATATAATTATCAAAACATATAGCAGCAAAAATTATATCAGACAAAACCACTACATAAGTTCCAACGTGCACAAACATACGTAGGTAAAGCCTAATGAGAACAACCTCAAGTCAATAACTGGACGAAAATAACATTCACGAATGAATGAATCTGAAACGACAGCGGTATTTGAGTGGAGGAGGATAAACTGGTTGTCGGCGAACATTCGTATGAGTTAGTACGAGCCTTGAGATTACTACTGGTTTGGTACAGTACACGTCCATTCGATATTCTCACATTCCTGTCGATGCCGTTCTGTTGTTTGTTGCACGGCGTCGACGTCCTTGTCTGGACTTTTGCCTTGCATTTTGATAAATAAATACATTTAATTTATAGCTATTATCTTTGGTAAGTATTTTTTCTTGGTTCGAATTGTTTTACTACCATATAATCAGCAGTTAAGTTTAACTATATGACGATTATTAGATCAGTCGAATGTTAAAAGCTGTTAAATAAAAATATCAACAGGCGACCCCTACAAATTTCTGATCTTATTGTTGGAAGCAGCTGGTTTCCAGTTTAAGTATAATATAAGTAGCTGTATTCGTATTTAATTAAAAATGAAATGCTTCAAAAGTCTAAGTAAATAGTTATCACTACGCATCTTCGAAATTATTAGAAACATCTAGCGTGCTGCAAAGTCTACATCCTTCATATTTATGATCATAACAAGTACTTCAAATAAACTGTACTTTATCTTATGTACATGCACATCTCAACGGAAATAAAGTATATAACAGTTACCGTAATGCTAGCGTTCCGAAAGGGAAACTAAATAAAACCACAATTAAACTCAATAATACTTCATGATCCGATGGAGACAATATACATAAAAGAAAAAACACAAGACCACTCACATTGTCATTGATTTTTACATCTTTTAAGCAAAGCTAATTTAAATGGCGTAGGACAAATTTGTAGCTCTTACAACGACCTTAATAGACTGTTACTCAATATTTAACGTCATAAAGTATTAGATCCGGATCCGTGTTAGTTTAAGGCGAGGTCTTTTTAATAGTCTTGCGAATGGTAAAGCGCATACTATACACTACCGACAAAAAGTTTGGAAGCACTTTTAATACTCTCAATTACTTTAGAAATAATATAAGATATAGTATTATTGAATTAAGAATGATTAGGTACTTAATTAAAACAACAATTAAACTATGAAACAAAACCATATTCTTATTACTAAAATAATATTATATTTTATTACAACATCGATAAAATTTGTTATTATCAATTTGCTATTTGATTTTACAAAAATTATAGGTGCTTCCAAACTTTTTGTCGGTAGTGTATGTACATGTCGATAATAAAGATGGACATACAAGGTGTATTCAGACCGTGATCGGAAACTAAGGCAGGTAAAAGCTAAGGTAGGTAGCTTAACGCCAGGGGGTTTGTTATAACCTTAGTTTCCGATCACGTTCTGAATACACTCTGTATACAAACACAAGTGTCCACTTGAGATTAAAACGACTTACCTACTGTACGCGATCTCATTTTTACGATTGTTTATTTACTTACAGAAATCATAGGCAATAAATCATAATTAATCTAACTTGTTATTTTCGCGCGTATGAACATGCGATTTTTTGCTTTAAGACGTGAAGTGAAAATTTTGCCCGTCCCTATGTATTTATGATTATGTGTAATAAAATATACTCGTAGAGATTATATTCAGGGAAATCAACGATTACGTTACAAAATACATTTATTGTTGTAATACACAAAGATCATTAACAACCAGCAGTGTTGTGTTACAGATTCTCTGACAGGCACAGCAGTATTGCGTTACACACATCAATTACTCGACAACATTGGATACGTTAGAAGAAATCCCCACTTGTAGCGATTCAAAAGCAACAACATCTTGATATCAATATCAGTGAATTAAAAAGTTAACCCGCACTTCGCTGCTGAACTAATTCACTAGAACTTCGAAGTATATGAAGCTACCAACCTGCAGTGGACAAACTTGGTACAACGGCTTCAACCTTCCTAAGCGTAAAGTAGATGCTTGTCCAACTATGGGATGTCCTTATGTTAATACACTAAAAGGAATTTAATAGGGTATCCATACATAACTTAAGTACAAAACTGAATTTATGGACAATGAGTTTAATTTAATGTAATATATTTTAAAAGAATAGCATAGGCGATGAGAACTTATCAAGTGCAAAGAGTTTAACCAGAAAGTAATGTCGTAGATATTAAATTCGCGTTTACACAAATGTGTAGAAGATAACAATAAAGAATAGTCTCACGATTGATGTATAGACGGCACTAAACAGCTATATAGAAAAGGTGCAGTCTAGTCGTTTGGAAGTTTTAGCACAGAAAAAATAGTCTTGTCCTTAGTGCCAATTGTGTTTAGTGTTCCTTTGTTTGTGACCTCATGTCACGCAAAAACTATTACACGTAACGTCATTTACTAAATACATTGTTTGTTCTAACATTAAAATGTTTAATTTCGTAACTTTATACCAAAACGTATCACGATTTGTAAATTATCACATGAGGACTGTCACGTGCAATAACGAATAAATTAAATGCAAGTATCTTATGAATGGTATCCGGATGTCAACAATAAATATTTGGCCAGGAAGCAGTCTTCCTCAATGTCGTATTATAAAGCAGACTGCATGAATAAGCTGTTTATATTATCTTAATTTGTGGATTCATTAATGAGTAAACTCGTCAATAGCAGAGAAAACTCTTGTCTAGCATTAAGAGGCATATGACATAATAGATTATAAACACTACTCGTATATACGCATGTTGACTTTATAGTGCTTTAAATAAATATCCGAAAAAAATATAGGAGAGTCTTATCAGGCAACTGGCGATCTTACTCCTCTGTTACAAGACCTTAAAGCTAAACAAGACAAACTTTTTGTCCAATAAAATTTGATTTTATATTTCTAAAGTTCAATATACTCGTAAGCATACCATAGCATGAGTGTAACTCGTCACAGAAACATTGTCAACATAATAGTAGGCTCGATCATATTTACATCGAAACCAGTTGTCAGTTATAGGTCGTGCACAACTGTTTGGCTATTTTTATTCATCGCTGTGACCGTAAACATTGTAGATACGAGACATTTATTTAATGTTTTCAATAGTATTTATTCGGCGTACTAAGAAATTCAGTAGTAGCAAAACAATTCATTCCAGGCAGTGGCGGTACTTCCATAGAAGCCCAAAAGCTCTACACGTCAATTTGTAAAGTCTTTTATATAATTCTTTATTGTGGTGTCAGGATATTCTCTTTTATAATGTCAAATTGCTTTTGTTAAATAAAAATTTAAAGCTTAAATATCATTATACGGAATTTTGTAAGGCATTGCATGTGCTTTTGTGCTTCTATGGAAGTACCGCCACTGATTCCAGGTTTAATTGAAGTAGCTTAAACAAAAGCTACGAGTATATTATTTTTGTAATAAATAACCAACTAACAAACTTCACTGGTAACAGAACTGAAACTTAGCATCTGTTTTTGACGTCACAAACCAGTATGATACAAGTATGTTATCTTTTACCTATCAATAGGGGAGAGTAGAATTAAGTTCTAAAACATGTTCACATCAACTTGATGTAAACGATAAATTACTATAAATGATCATGTTACTCCAAAAATCTAAAGGTCTCAAACAGTACAAAGAACTTGTAACCTTGACCTCAGTTTCGTAAGTTGCTACTACGCTTACTTTTATTTAAGAATAAGTATATCACTCATAATAAGCACTAAAATAACTAATTGTAGCAAGCATAGTCGCACCCATACTTGAACTTATCATGAACCACGGTAAAAAATGTGTTAATCGACATGACACAAGCCGCGATAATTGATAAACGTGCCAACAGAGCAAGCCCAGCTCTGAGAGCGGACACAGACTTCTGTTCGTTGCCAGTTGACCCTAATGACTACAATGGCCTTCCACTAAGCATACATGCATTGAGAGTATGTTTGTCTCTTGTCGCCGATTTGATTTATCATTGTTAGCACATAGTATATGCAAAGGTATCACAGCAACGGTGTGCGAAATGTGTTTTATATTGTGCAGTTATTTTTCCGTTGTTTTTTTTTTTGTTGTAGAACTTGGGTTATAGAAAAGTGGGACACGAAGCGGATGCAAAGGTAAAAAAAGTCAGACGGGAGGCAGAAATAATTTGAGTAAAGAAATGGTTTTCTAGCAAAATTTTACTTCAAAATGTCTGGCTGAACCACCAATATTAATTTCTCTACTATATTGAAATAATTTCTATACCTATAGTATTTTTACAATATTTTTTGGGTATTTTATTTTCTGCTTTTATCACCAATTATTCTTACACTTTAACTTATACTGAGTCTCCATTTTCACATATCACTCGATCCATTTAATAATTCTCTTTTAATTTTAATATTTTTTTGTGGATCAACCAATTGGAATTCTGTTTTAAATTAACCGTGATACATTAATCGCGTGAGGAAATGCCTCCGCAGCCGTCACACATAAGGTGAACGATTAGCTCTTGCATTGGATATGTAACTTTAATTGGCGATATTTTACATAATGTATTTATGTTAACTAGAGTACATACGAGGCAGCACTGATTGTTGACATCAATAAAGCTACTTGCTACGCACACTAGACAATTCCTCGTATTCTGAACTTCATGTAATTGTTTTTTTTTTAATTTTATTAAAATCACAATAATAATTATATTAGTACGGCAAAGTTATTAAAAGTCCATAAATAGCGCAGAGTATCCTCCCACAATGTTGACTTATTTTTATATTTTTGTTTTACTGTACTGGAAGTTGAAAAAGTGAAAGACGGTGAGAGGCATCAGAATGACAAATGTGAAGACTTAAATGCAATAATTTTGTAGCCTACAACGAAATACCTAGTACCGGGTGCCTTGACTCTTACTTTGACTTCTTAGTAGACCACAACACCTCAAACTACATTCCTTGGAGATCATCTTTCACATCACAGATCCTAAGGAGGCAGCAAACGTACTGGTTTTGTTAACGCTTTACATACATTGACACCTTCACTAACAATAAACGCCTCATTAAACATTACATAAACAATACGGATATTGAGATACGATACATAGTAACAAAGAGCAAATAACCGGTAATCAGTATGGAATGTTTAAAAATGTTTAAAATAGACTAGTTATGTCATCGTCGATCGATACGTCAAATGCCATGATGACATTCACACATGCAAAATATGCATTTGAGTCAGTAATTAAAATTTATGTGATAATGATTTAATGAAATCTAAATCGAAAACATCTCAACGTTACTATCGATGTGTTAACTTATTTATTATTGTACATTTTTTTAAAGATGGATCTGTCTTTGGCTTTTGTAAAAATTATCTTGTTGCAATCAGTTGATACACTTGTTCCGATATTTTTTGGACGACAAAGGTCTACCTATTTGTAAAGATCAAGTTTCCATATCAATAAAATATGAATAATACATTCTCGAAACCGAAAGGTTTTGCATGAAGGAGTGACATTTAATCAATTGAAAAATGTACATATTTGAATAGTAATATTGTTTTTTTTATAGTTTAAATGGAAAAGACATTTGTCTTCCATCTCACCTGATGGAAAGTGTAGATGAAGATGAGGGTGGTACACGCCCATCCAAAAGAAACCTGTTCACTCTACTCTTATAGGCTCCATTCTACATACATGACTACTACGTTTTACTATATTTTCTGTTTCTCCAATGGTATATTATACATTTTAATGCTCCAAATTGCATTGTTCTATAAAATAAATGAATATAAGATTTACAAAATTCTTAAAAGTTAATCGTTGACTGAAATGGTCCAAAGCAGAACACTTTGTCACCGCCCACGAAAAAATACTTCGTGTTATTTTCATTACTTACCGACGCTTTGTTTACTTTATTCGGAAAACGTATAACTTTTACTGCAAGTTTAGTTATTTTCGTTCGCTTTAATGATATACTGAATTCACGGCTGAACGTGGTGAGTAAGGCAACTGACATCAAGAGATCAATGATACCAACGCACATATATGTATATGAAATGATTTTGACTAAGGTCCAGTCGAAATTATACTAAAACTTGTTCTGAAACACTTCCGCTGACCATGATTATAACCGTTAAACTAAGTTGTTTCTAATGATATAAAATTCGGCACAGCCAAATATGTTTCTAATATACCTATATTGTTTCTATTAATTATAATTATTTACGTTTAAGAAACTTATTATTGAAGACTGATTATTATTAATAACAAAATGTGTAGAATTTATTTCTCAGAGTACCTAGTTATTATCTATTGAAATGTTTTTCTGAGGGAGTTTCTTTCTGTTTTTCTACAACTTTACTGTGAGTTGCGTTAGGTCGGTTTAGTTTCGCGAGGTGCGCATACGCTCATCAGTCTTCTTCGCTAATTGCGAGGCTCACAATTAGCCGAGTGACGTCCGCAAACGAGCGCAATTGGCGCAATGGGGAGGAAACAGTCATACATCCTCGAACACCTATTTAAATACATGCAGTCATATGAACGTTGCACTTACGGTCCGTCGACGTGCCGTAAACAATGTCCTTGCGAAGCCTTGCTTCCATCGATGCGTTGATAAGAGACGAATTTAAATTAGAGGGCGACACGGGAGAATGTTAATGCCATCGATATGAGCGCACCTACGTGCTCAGATTTAATAAATAAATAAATAAATAAATAAATACACCCAACAGTCACATACATAGTTCTGACCCCACACTAGGATACAAGTCCTGTGTCGTGGGTATCAGAGACTACGAGAGACTTTTTCGGTCTCACAAACACCCAGACCCGAAACAAATATTTGTGGATCACACAAACATTTGTCTCGGTGCGGGGATCGAACCCGCGGCCTCTCGTTTCGCAAGCTGGTGTCTAGCCAACTGCGCCACGGGGCTGTCAAAAAATAAGATTTGTGAAGGAGGATATTCGTGCCAATAACACGAATTGAACATTGAAAATCGATTGTACTTATTAATATTATAAACATAAAGTAAGCTCGATGGATGATGCTTCAGTCATGCAACAATAACAATGAATCGACTTGAATTTTTTTCTTTAGTTTTTAACCGAAGAGTGACTTTTATCTCCGTATAATGTATAACAATCGACAAGGAACTGCAGGGAATAAGCATAACCACATAATTTTGAACCCACAATCAAATACAATTTTACAATTTAGCACACTAACGCAACAAAACAAAACTCAAAACAAGAATTTGGAAATCTCCCAAAAATCTCAACAAAGATTTATTTAACATAAGAATATAATACAACTGCATCACAAAGGTTCTCAAATAAACATTCGTCATCATCATTATGGCCTCGAGGTTTAGGCGCGCGGTCGATAATCTCGGGGGTCACAGGTTCAAACCCCTGGCACACACCTCTGACTTTTAGAAGTTATGTGTGTATATTTACAATGAATTATGACTTACTTTATCGGTGAAAGAAAACATCGTGATGAGACTTGCACTCCTAAACGTTCTTAGGAATTTCTTAAGTGTATAGTCCGCCAACCCGTACTAGACCAGCGTGGTGGACTAAGGCCTAAACTCTCTCAATGTTAGAGGAGCGCTATGCCCAACAGTGGGACGTATATGGGCTGATATGATGATAACGAAACGCAAACATGAAAATATTCCCTAAACATAAATGACTTCGATGCGATCACAATTATAACCACCGCCAATTTATATCATGCAGTATGACTGTATGACTGACTACACAAGTGGAAAGAGCATCAAAATCGATTCCGAAATAGGCTATCACCGATCGGGTATGAATGAGTCATTAAAATATATTGCATCACATGCGGCGTGAAGCGGTCTCGAAATGGCATGACACATGTCACGCACGAGCCTTTAGAATTTTGTGGACGTAAAACGTGAGTACAGACACCGCGATGGCCGCCCAACGTGGACGAATAAACGGGCGGCGAAATAAATCCGATACGGTAAACAGTGGGCAAAGACAGCACGACAGCGGCGGGAGGCGAATGAATGTGACCGGCCTTGCGAGGGCAACATTGTCGCCGCGGCCGCAACACATCTGGGTCAGCGTCTTTCCGCACTGCGCTCGGAAGGAAGCTTAATTATACAAACTAGTTACATTTGAACACGACATCGGCCACATGAGCCGTTTGTTTATCAATACAATTACGTACGATAATTAAATGTTCACGGACGCTTGTTAGCGACGAATATAAATTACCGAAATGGTAAACAATAGTACGAGGGCAGTCCGATAAGTACTTAGCCTCACCGCCCGATGGCACCACTATCGTAAGATAAATTTACCATCATGTAGCACATCTTCGTAGACGGCTATTGTCAAAATTTCAGCCGAATTGGATTTGTAGTTTTGTTTTGACCGCGTGTGTAAGCGGACGTGTCCGCGGATTTTCGAAAAATGGAAAAAGAGCAATATCGGCCGGTGATTTGATTCTTGTTTTTGGAAGGGAAATCGCGCAGCGATATCAAAAAGCGCTTGGATGCTGTTTACGGTGACTCTTCTCCTTCAATGGCGACCGTCAAAAATTGGTTTAACGAGTTTCAACGTGGTCGCACGTCAGTTTTTGATGAGCCACGCCCAGGTGCCCCAAAAACGGCTACCACGGAGGATAACGTGAGAAAAGTCCCGATCTTGTATTGGCAGACCGCCGATTGAAGGTGCGCGAGATAGCTGAGACAGTAGGCATCTTAAAAGACCGCGTGGGTCATATCCTGCATGAAATATTGGGCATGAGAAAGCTGTCGGCTCGATGGCTGCCGCGTTTGCTCACTTCGGACGACAAGCGCATCAGTGACACAACTTCAGAGCAGTGTTTGACACTGTTTAGGTGCAATCCGAAGGGGTTTCTGCGTCGTTTCGTGACCGTCGACGAAACATGGATTCACTGGTACACACCAGAGACCAATAAACAGTCGAAACAGTGGACTTTACCCGGCGAATGTGCTCCGAAGAAGGCGAACACTGTCCCATCGGCCGAAAAGGTGATGGCCACCGTTTTCTAGGTTTCACAAGGTGTGATTTACATCGACTACCTGGAGAAGGGCAAAACGGTCACAGGGCTCTACTATGCCGAACTATTGGGCCGATTCAACGCTGAATTGTAGAAAAAACGGCTCCATTTGGCGAAGAAAAAAGTGCTCTTC
The DNA here is from genome assembly GCA_907164795.1 of Hemaris fuciformis. Classification (NCBI taxonomy): domain Eukaryota; kingdom Metazoa; phylum Arthropoda; class Insecta; order Lepidoptera; family Sphingidae; genus Hemaris; species Hemaris fuciformis. The sequence goes on from OU015434.1 coordinate 11,437,416, forward strand.
CACCATGACAACGCACCGGCTCACACCTCCGCCGTCGCAACGGCCAAATTGGTCACATTAGGCTACGAACAGCTGCTCCATCTACCGTATTCTCCAGATTAGGCCCCGTGTGACTTCTTTTTGTTTCCAAACTTGAAAAAGTCCGTCGCCGGACAGAAATTTGAGTCGAATGAGGAGGTTATCGCCGCCACGGAGGCCTACTTTGTAGACCTCCAGAAAACGTTCTTTTCAGACAGCTTAAAGAAGTTGGAGCATCGCTGGGTCAAGTGAATCGAGTTGAAAGAAGACTGTGATGAGAAATAAATCGCCACTTTTCCAAAATTTTCGTTTTTCTTTTGTAGGCTAAGTACTTATCGGACTGCCCTCGTAATTGCAAATAGAATAGCCACGACGAACTAATGCATCTCGGTGTGTTTACTATAAATATCGTAAATCGCAATGCGCATTGTTTGCCTGTCTCATTATTAAGCTGCAATAACGTTTGCCTGCAAATGTCGGCCACTCGGCGGTTTTATCATAAAATATCGATAAATAACCTTTGTATCAGAGACAATGTCGGAAACATACTATACGGATGATGCAAGTATGTTTTAGTAAACACAAAATACTGTTTGGATTAAAACTTTTATATAAAAAAATGTTGGAGTATGTAGCACTAGTCCCAACTTCGTCCGCTAACCCTGTACGCTGTGCAGTAAAAATGAGCGGACACATTGGGTGAACGCCCGCAACTATCGCCAACCACAACCACAATGAAATAATCGAACCAGCATGCGTTTAAAGAGAACGTTATCACCATATCGCCGAAATAAAAACAATAAAAGAAATGTTTTCAAAACGAATAGCAAACCATTTTATTTCAGAATCAAAAAATATAAAAAGCATTTTCTGGTACTTAAGAATTACGAGAGTGCAGGCGAGTTGTTAACATTTTTTTACGTAAATAATAATTGTAAAGAAACACGTGTAAGCCGTTTACGACACTCGGATATTCGACGAAGCAGAACAAACATGAAACGTATAAAACGTTTCGCTACCACAAAATAAAGTTGTATCCTGTATTTTCAAGAGGCACGATATAATTCACAGACTTTTCAACAAATCTGTTGAGTGACAATTCCTGTACTAAAAGGACGCATTTGCTTACACGTATGTTGTTTCAAAATGTTGTTTAACAACACATCAATATTTTATTTTTAATAATTTTCGGCTTAGTTATTACCTTTTTCATTTACAATATAAATCATGTAATTTATAAACAAAATTCAAATCGCGGCAATATTGAAAACGAGACAGCGTAGGAGAACGAAAATATTTACGTGATGATGGACGGTGGAGACCGCGAAGACTAGTACAACAATAGTAAATAATGATACCTACAGACGGAACAAATACAACGCGAGACAGATGCTAGACGACATTCTTCGTGTTTTGTATGTTTTTCAGAAACTGGACGTGTGGCGACGCGCTCCGAAACGTGCACACGCTGGCCTATAGCCAATAACGCAAAATAAATCACATTGTTTTTCAAGGTTTGTTTTTCAAAATAATTTAATCGTTAGAAACGTCAGTCTCCACGCTTTACGACGATTTAGGTTCGCAAGCACGCGATAAAAATATAGGCCACATTAGTATTTATTGTCTTTACAATAATAAAAGGAGTTCGAAATTGTTTTCTGTAGAATATATATTGAGAAGAGCAAATATTAACACTGTATCGACAAATATTGCACACTTCACGTGTGCAATTGATTGGCAATCATTTTCACTTCTTTCCACAGTGCTAAACTGCAAATAGATGACACTCACGCGTAATATGCCATTCGGAACATTCAAACATAAAATCAATAAATTTCGAATTAGATTTATATCTTATAATATTTTAATATCCCGAGCTTATATCCTGTATGTATTCCATAAATACACAAATAACATATGGCCACGAACTAATGTAGGCGTTTGGCAAATTTTCAACATCAAAGTCAGACTCGTGGAATAGATTGATGTGAAATAATCAAAACTAAATGACAAATATTTGTTTATAGCCCCAAATGCTAGTAAAACCCATTAGCACATTTGCATGTGGATAAAAATCGTATAAAATATAAATTAACCATAACTGCGCTTCCGTCGACGACGGCGGCCTGTACCTATCCAAATGAAATACGGTTTATCTTAAAACGGGATCGATACCGGCAGGAGTTAAGTTTACTTCCTACATGACATTTATTTCCTTTTGGTTAGCAAACAAATATTACGTATTTTGCTCACTAGTGACATCATCATACAAAACACGAGCAAAACAGGATTTACACGTTTTACCGGATATACAAACATTAGACAGACATACATATAACATGAGGAACCATGGAAACAGGACATCAGAAATACCACATATTTAGGAAATATTTTTCCAATCGTTTAATGTGACAACACGATCCTTGCTCATTGCATAAGTACAATCGAGATAAACAAAAACAAATCATAACAATAAAGGAAACACATTAATCGAAGGACGCTATGTTAACATTTTTGACTGAAGGCAGCACTGATTTAAAAAGACAAAGGATTAAATGGTTTACAAATATAAAGGTGAATGAACGATTGCGGAAAGAAGTGAGTGGAGGCCGTGTGACGTAGCAGTGATGAAACCATCGTTCTATGACGTAGTAGGCACCACCGACCACATAGCCGCGCTCACCGTGTCGTAACTTGCAACAAACTCTTCATGGTACTAATACTTCATGCAGTTTTCCGCATGAATAGGACGAGACACGTAATGCCAACGCCCACGTATAAGGCTGCTGCCCCCGTGCACAATATCTTACCAACCGCATTTGGATTCGGTTAATGTTTGCGGAACATATTTCTACGTGTGGGTGGATAATGAAGGATTATACAAATTTAATACTAATATATTTCGTCGATGATTCGCTATTTCGTATTCATATGTACCTATATACCTAATATTAATCGTTTTCATATCAACGTGTAATTAAAGTCTAGACTATTTCTCGTTTGTCACCACAAGAAGTAAATGAAAGCGAAAGGCGAAATCGTAACACGTTTGAGGCGATACGACATACATACAAAATTCAATTTTGCCCCATACGCGCAACGCGAATAAAAACGAAAATAGTTTCATGTATCAAATACCCAAGAGAATGCAATGGAAATTGTTGTGCTCTGTGGAATCGTACATTTGTAACTGTCTTCGTAGTTCTTTCACATTCTCACAATCGATGCCAATCATAAAAATGAGGCTTTTGGTTATAATTAAAAACGTTTTTTATAACCGATTGAAATATCCATAAAAGCTTTGGTAACTTAGCAAATACATAATGCGCAACACAAAATAACCAGTATCCCAAACACTAAGAGTGTAAATGGAATGACACGTCTCACAAGAGATCATCCAAAGAAATCGTGAACAAAATATCAATGCTAATGGAATGGCTAAATGTTTAGCGTCAAGTTAACGTCAAATCTTGCAAAAATATTAGCACAGTAAAAATATCAACGAGCACAATAAAGAAAAATACATGCCAGCTGCCGCCATTGGAATATATTTAAGCGTTCTGTGTTGCAGAGAACGTATTGTTTCGTTGTGAATAGATCTCTAACGATCCACCATGCTATCCCGTAGAAAATGATTTATATTCATTTTGCCATTCATTCTGCCTCGTGGTCTCGCGGTACATGTATGTGCCGTGCGATCTAGAGGTCCTGGGTTCGATTCCCGGGTCGGGCAAAGTGTTATTGGGTTTTTTCCATTAGGAAATTCTCGGTAACAGCACGGAGTCTGGAAATGTGCCCGAAAAACGGCAATAGGCTCGCCCCCTATTACGTGGGACTGATACATACTTGGCGAAATGTGGGTGCAGAAATGCACCTCTGCCTACCCCGTCGGGGAATACAGGCGTGAGTTTATGTATGTATGTATGTATCATTTTTGAATATCGTGGGCCGTATTAAATGTCACTGCAATCATATCTGATAAGATAGTTGTAATAGAGGTATTAGAAACCTTGACTCTAAATACTGGTAAAAATTCCAATCAAGGTTCCATTTCGACCTTAACTACGGATAATGTATTTTCGTTTATACTAAGATTATCCATTATGGATAATGAACACTAAATATACATGTAATATCCTGTTTTCCATCAATAAGCCTTTATGCCTGTTGAGAGTTTTACTAATTCATGTAGCTACTTGTTTTGAAATCTTTATCGTCCAATTATTTATCAATATTCTCTCCGATATGGGCTCTTAGTCACAGTCGGATATGCACAATCAATTATACATGCTATTATTTAACGTCTTATTAATTAACATTAAGCCGATCTTGTTAACTTTACAATAATGTAAAATGTCTACGCAGAAGGTTGTTATGTATTATAATCATAAATCAAAGCGAATTCAAAAAGAAGGTCACAAATGATTAATAACACAATGAACAAACTGACACTTATTTAAGGTTTCATTTTTGTTGCGCTGTTAACGTGGCGAGATTAAATCAACATATCCTGTCTTACATCAATTTATTTTTATTGCAGCGGCACCACATTTTCGTACTAGCAGTATTTATACAGAGTCCTTGTAAAGTTATATTGTTTAGATAAGAATTTATAAAGAAGGCAGGCAGCCGATATTTTTGAACCTACTATGTAAAACAATGTACACACATGAATCTAAAACGGATATCGCATATAGAATAATCTGGAACCTAAGACTCTTATGTTTATTGGAGAAAAGTTTTGAAATATTGAAAAAATATGCTATAAAACGAGGTTGATACATTTCCTTAAAATTACTTGCTTAGGATATTATAGCCGAGTATTTACATCACATATCGATTCGTAAAATGGTTTAAAACCCCCCGTCTAATAAAATTGATAATTCAAAATGGAATGTATTTTCCTGTAGCTTTGATACATTATAGATTCTTAACACTTTGCTATCACGTGTCTAAGGAATTACTGCGCCAAATATTGCCCAACTGCACTCTGTGTACAGTTACAAAATTCTTTATGTGAATGAATGGAATATAAAGTAACTATCAGTTGTTCATTGGTTCACTTTGCAGCGAAATTTTCCATTCCTCTTACAAACGTACTAAAATTATTTTATTTGTTTATACGCCAAACAAGTCGACGTAGGCGCCACTGATTAAATTATGATAACGAAAACGAGTTATGTTATAAATTTTACAAATATTTGGTTTCCATTTTTAAGAAGAAAATATCCCCAAAGATAACATTAATATGCACGTAAATCTAGATAACGCCAACTGATTCGCGACCACATGTTATAAATTTGTCACGTCTCTATCTGTCTGCGTACATAATACGTACGTATTTACTACCTACGCGATATTTGAGATGAAAATACTGTCCTAGTAGTAGAGGATATGCTTAATACCCTGACATATTATTAGTTACATTTATTTTGAAACAAGAAAGACAACACACGATGCGACGTAAGAAGGAAAATATCAATTTTCAGAATCAATGAGCGCGATCAAGTGACCCTGAAAACGGTACACCCATTTTACAAACATAAACACTCATACACAGAGCACTCGGTCAAGGAGTTCTAGCGGCATAGTGCCGTAGTACTGACTGCTGCTGGAGGCACATACAAACGCACATTTTCATTCTAATCCCTTATACGGAGTGCAGACTTTTAAATGTAAAATTAGTAGGATACTCCACATATTTCGTAGTTTCTAAATACAAGGGCGTTCTTTACCACAACAAATACGTGTGAATATATCATAATATTTCATACCTGTGTTTCAGCATATTATCCGGTACGAACACATTCCACCAGGAGGGGCGCTTCTGTCTCACGTAGGTAGGGATATCGCTCTCCTCATCGGTATCGTTCCCTCCGGACTTCCGCCTCTTCTTACGCTCGAGTTGCAAGCGAGCTGCCCACGACCGTCTGCGACCTTTGTCGACCGGGCCGTACCCTTCCACGACGACCGGCACCGCCAAGGAAGCTCGTCTCGGCACCTCAGGAGGAGGTCCATCGAAATCGGTTATCTTTCTGTATCGTTCAGCGAACGTTGCTTCAGATGCCCTTCGACCGTTCGCCGTCGACCGCGGTGGAGATTCCACGAGGGTGACGTTGGCGAACGCGTCTTCATCATCAGTATCGGGTGCGTAAGGTTCGTCGCTGTATCGTCGCGGAGTCTCGTCGGCGGATTCCTGCAGGCTCGCAAGCTGCAGGCTGGTGCGGGGTGCGCGGGTGCCGCGCGGGTATCGTCCGGGCCGCCCCTGCAGTCGCGCCAGGGCCAGCGGCACCGGCGACTCCGTCAACGTCGGCTCACCACTCATTGTCACGAAGGCACTTACACTTAATAACTGTTGACACTTCACTCCCTTTATGGAGCCGACACAACAATTACGGCTCCTTCATTTTCGAATTTAATCCGAAAAACTGAGACCACAAACAGTACGTCCGTCGTTTTTAATTTCCTCGTAAATTCGTTTACCTGTGACATGATTGGGTTTTATTTTATATTACAAGCAGAGTTTTAAATCCATCCCATAAAATATTCGCATGCCACAGCCGTGAACTGTTACATTTTAAAACGCATCCGAATAAACGAATATTGTATTACTTCTCGCTATGAAATCTGAGAAACGGCTAAATTAAGCATATGCACAGAATTAAAGCCTCTGGGCATAATAAAGAAATAAAAATAAACATCAGAGAAAGCTCAGAGGCTCCTACTTCATTTTTACTGCGCGGTCCAAGGCCACCAGGCAGTGTTCTGTATAACTTGAGTTTATTAAAGTTTTTAAATATCTCAACAGTCAAGGCGCACACGACGCATACACTTTATATTTTAGTCTATGTTTCTTGTACTATTTCTACGTCGTTGTAAGTTTGATTCATTGCAGGGAAAATCATAAAAGTCATTAATGGTTTACCAATTAATCTCACAAAATTATCATTACGAAAATAATAAGGACTTTAAAGGTGCTTCTTGTTGTCATATTCAGCATAACTGCTAATGGTGATGTATAAAATAACCCTTTCACGTGTTGTTGATTGTATGGCGAAACTTAGAATACTGTCATTATGTAGTAAAAAGTAAGTAAGTTGACAAGTGTCGGTACACAGAGTAACCGGCGCTAGGCCATGTACAGCGGACCACTGCAGCTTTCGTAACTGCATCGCCTATGGAGGCTCACGCGCCACGACGCGCCACCGAGTCAGGTGGTTGCGGCGAAAGTTGCCACCGTCGACCATTTATACGCAGCTATTTCATTACTACGATCGATTACATTACCATTTTAATGCCAAACAACGTTTATATAAACTTTTACATGCTAATTTGGACAAATACCAAGAGATCTCGCATTGATTTACATTATAATTCGGTTTTATAGTTCTGTGTGATGACACGTTTTCGCTGGTGGACATAAACTTTGAAAATTACGAGCGTGTGAATAATATCGAAGTCCTTTGTTTAGTTTAAACAGATTTTAAGAGTTTTTCTGAACCGAGAAGTAAACATTATCGAACGTCTATAATATAATCATGACTCCCAACCTGATCTCACATAGGAAATGGACTTTACATTTCGCAACGTGAATCTAGGTCAAGTAAATGTGTGTATCGAAATTGCTTGCAGTAGGACCACGGTGCTATTTAAAATGTAGACAGGTACTGTTCAATACGATTCGATGTTGTAAAGGCCGTCTTAAACTAATACGAGTAGGAGAAGTAGATACAAGCAAAACAAGATAATCACGACATGGGATTAGCATAATCTATTGTGATATTTATTGTAATCTATGTATGTGGTGTACACATGTCAGTTTCGCGATACAAGTAAAGTCCTTCCAATGTCATGTCATGAGCGAGATTAACCTCGGGAAAGGGCCCGACATCTGACCTTTTCACTGTCGTAACCAGGGCTGCCAGCAAATAAATCGCAGCTATACGGTTTAGCATCTGCAATAATACGAAATTTGATCGCATTATACATTATACCATTCTGTAATTCACCTCGTTTATTTTTTAGAAATTTTTGATAGCTACATAAATGGTCGAAAAGTCGAGACTCGAGAGTAGTTCTTGTTTTTTTTTTTAGAATTTTACTTAGCTAGATAAATGGTCGAAAAGTCGAGATTCGACAGTTTTTTTACATATTTTGTATCCAATTATACAATCTGGCAGCCCTGGTCGTAACGTGACATCTGAGGAATACAGCACCAACGCACGAGCACATTGTGATTATGTTTTATTAATAGATTCGCTCAGAACAAGTTTTGTAAGTGCACATAATTCAAATTTATGTGCCGTCCAAACATTTTATTCGAGCGGTCATTTGAGATTTACATGTTGGCACTTCTGGACGAGTCACACAAACATTGTTTACTTTACAGATAAAACAGAACAAGTAATAAACGCGTGTCTTTTTAAATCCTTGTAACTCTTGACGGACTTTTGATGTTTCATGGTGTTTACTTTACATTTGCAGAACATATGGTACATTGAATAAAAACTTGACTTTACTGTCCATTAAATATAAACAATGAAATAATCACCACTCCCAGATACACGTAACATATCGAAGGCATATAATGTAACAAATGTACAGATCACTGCCAATGAGCGTGAAGATACAGTGACACTAATAGAAAAACCTTGGAAATAACACATAGTTACAGAATTACAGCGGGACTCATAATGGAAAACGTAGCTACTAAAACATTACGCGGTTTATGGTAATAACCCGAAGGGCGATAAAGCACGCACAAGAGCTCATAAATGTGTTGGCACCTTTACTACGGTCTTTCACAGTTATCTCACGTCGCTACTGTTCTAAATATCGTGTCTGTGTAACTTACTGACGGATATAATCCCTTGAACGCGCCTACTACATATTCCATGGAACAAACATAGGACGGATATCAGCGATTTAATTAAATAAAGGCGAAACGATACGTTTAATCTTACAATATTATAAAAAAAAATTGACGCATTATGTGATTTATATAAAAAACTAAGTCAATGTGAATTTATTTCTATAATTCGAACATTTATTGAAGTCATAAATTTCTTTTTGATACATAACGCGAACAAATTTTCTAATTTTTATCCTTGAATAACTTTGGGGAGAATGAAATTTAATATTAATGTAATTTCGTATGCAGTATCGAGTAGACCCGAAAATCTCTCACCATAATCACAATGAAATTTTCGATTATGTAAGCGGGTCAAGTTGTCTCTGTAAAGTACACTTTGACGAACAGCAGATTTTAAATTCTCTTGTATAAAACATTGTCACTATTTCAAAAATATTAACGACAGAAATGATTTAAGTACATTCCGTCGCGTTTTCTCAAATTTTGAAACACTCGGTCGCGGCGAACTTTTATTACAAAGTCGTGAAAATAATTTCTGTGACCATAAAATTGTTCACAACCACAGCTGCGCGGTGACATACGAGTTATTTCTATAAATTAGTTTAGTGTACCAACCCAAATAATTATGACGTGCGAGATAAAAATCTAGGCTGAATGTAATCAAAAACAAATAACATGTGTTTGCTTGGGGATTTGGAATATTTTACTTAACTTATAACCTATCGTGATTTCAAGCAAATTGAGTATACGCAAATGTTATATTTTATCATATTTGAAACATAAACTATTATTTGACTATGGAAATTAAACATAGTAGTGATCAACGAAACCATGTTCCAAATCCTATAATTTTATCAAAATACCATAGATACAGATTTAAATATCTAACCAGATCTCTATATTATTCAATTCGTTAACAATAGTACCGAAGCATATGCTTTTATCGGTTCAAAGTCAAAACGTGAAGTAAACATGAGGGTTCAACGGTCGCGCCATCGCCTATTCGGGCTCATATCAGAAACATGGCCAAGACAATGGAAGAAAGCTCTCCGCCGGTACACTTTCCACTGCACGGTGAAATATTAAAACGCGCTTGCCAGCACATATACACACATATCAATCTTTTGACGCGGCACATTAAAGTTAAAGTAAACAGGAAATCATGAAAATTCTTGGAAACATTTTGATTCACCAATATTTTTGCCAGTTATCATTTTATCCAAAAATATTCTATACATAAACAAATTACATTGTTTTGTAAAAAAACAAGACATCAATCACGATGTACGCCCGAATATGATAAAAGTACATTTAATTCTTACGAAAACAATGTTATTGTCCTTTCATCCTACATACAAGTGCGAATATGAAAAGCACGAACTTCGGCGATAACCAATAATTCGTGTTTGGACACTCATTGTACATTCACGAATAGGCTGTAGAGGGAATCGATTTTTATTTCAAAAGAAAGAAAGATGACTAATGAATTGGTCAAAACGCAATTGCAACGCAACTTATCATTTGCAACAGAAAGATTGGGGCTTCGTTCAACGAAAAGACTACACTAATATGGCTTACAAATATTCGTCGGGACTTAAATATGTTGCAGTTAATTTTCAAATTAAAGTGATTACGGAGGATAATTCGTATTCAATTCGCACGTATAGCCTAATTACTGAGATATTATGCCTTGTTTAGATTTCATTAATATATCGTTTTCAGTTCTTGTTGGATAAACGACAAATATTAAAATATGCCCAGATTACGCAACAACTTCACCGTGTTTCAACCAACAACGAAGTTATGGGTTGTTTTTCGATGACTTTATAATAACCTTTGCTCAAATACATGATACATTTATTGTACCTGCGTAGACAATGGCCAAGAAGCGAATACAACGTTCCTCCACGTATGCACGAAGGCAAAATTGAACTATGACAACAAGTACATAAACAACGACGGTCGTCAACACACAATAATCGACGCATAGTTAATGAGAGGCAACGCAGCGCAGAATACAGATTAATCAGTTAACGAGACAAACAAACTCGCAGACAATGAAAATCATCAACCGACAAATTAGTATTGGGACGGAACAAAGACGCCACAATGAATTTTGATTATTTCTGGAGAACTAAAAACCGACAAACGCACCGAGCGTACGCTAATAATTAATTAATTCAAACGTTATTTTGATCTAAGGAAGTTAATCTAAGGATGACGGGCAGCAGCGTCATCAACGCGAGTCCCCTCCTGCGCTCGCCAACCCGCCTGCCAAGCGTGGCGAGTATTGGCAAATATCTCACAATGAGTGAAACCAGGACCAGGTCCCCAGTCCTCGGCAGCCCCGCTATTCCTGGCTATGGTTCAGGCTGCTTCCAACAAGTCCCTGTAGAAATCATTGGGAGAGGCCTATATCCAGCATTTAACTTCTATTGGCTGATGGATTGGATTAATTTAATTTAAACATTTTGATAAGGCGGCGCGAAATCCCTAACAAACTAAAGCGTTATTAAAATACCTTTGCAGAAGCAATTGAGTGAATAAGGTTATTATGACTTTATTTTGAAGGAATGTTCGAGATTTACAAATGATAATGGAATAAAGGTTTATTTAAAGAATAACTTAAAAATATTATGAAAATATGAGAGTCTCCAGCAATAATCGACCAAGAAATACAAACGATATTACAACACGCATGCGCATTAATATAATAAGTTTTTATGTTCTCTCGTTTATTGTGCATTAGACAAAACAGGAAGATGTTAAAACGTATTGGACAGACAAATGATGCGTAGAAATTTCAATACAAACTTATTAGCACTATAAAATTTAGTAGTTTGTGGAAAATTCATAGTAACTAGTTGTGTATAAATAGGAAAGAAGCTGGCACTATTTAACGCCGTCTAGGAATGTCATGAATCAAAACCAATTACTTCCAATGAAGAATAATTGCTATATATATACATACACACGAAGTCATTTGATATAACGATGAATAGCCTTCTCCGGAGCAAACAGAATAAATTAGAATGGAAGAAATTAAAATCATCGCAGTCGAAGATAAATCTATCATGTGGGTGGTGAACGTGCCCAACTTTAAATTACACATCATTACCATTATAATAATATTAATAGCGCACCAGTTCCCGAGTTGTTTACCAAGCAGCTGAGCTGACATGGAAGAAATTTGGTCCACAGAGACAAAATAAAATAAAAACAGCTGTTACAACACCTGCTTGAGCGATATGTGTGAAATTTTAAAAGCATGAGATTATTACCAATTATCCCACGCAGCATATTTTATACAGCGATAAAATAATTTTATACACATTAAAAATGCTCATAAGTGCATTCGAAATAAGGGATAAACATTTCTGGATAATAAAGTTGAAAATAAAATTCAAGGATAATTTGTTTAAATAAACATCGACCAAGCATGTAACGAGTTAATTGCGGTTATAATTAATGCTCGCTGATGTTTTGAGATCATAAATACTTTATAGTCCATAAGTAGACATGACAAATGAGGTATTATTGAATCCATTTCACAGCATTTCCAATCAAATGTTATTACGGCTAAAATCCTAGACTCAGGCTTATGAGCTATTGTTAACCTCTACTACGTGTGACAATATTTAACAAACAAGGGATATACATTCTGGACATTTTTAGAACGCACTCTGAGCAATATGTAATATAAAATATTGTCTTACTTTAATCTCAGATTATAAGCATCAATAAAAGCGTTCAGCGAATGTCATCCGCGTCGTCAAAACGGAAAATTTATGCGTACTAAAGAACACTGGGGGAGTAATTTTGGAAAATACCCAAAACCGCACCCATAATCTGCCATTTGTCATTATAAGTAGACGTGACGACCTGATTCTGAATCAAGAATGAGAGTCAAATATAAAAATGTATAAAAATAATGACGGGACGCACAATTTCATAAGCGTCTCGGTTTGCCGCCTGCGGATGATTGGGCAATGCTCTAAAGTGTCATTTATTTCGTACATTTCACCATGCGACATTATAAATCTATCATACACGATAAATCAATTTGCACTGCCACTTTAAAATAGGACATGCGAAGGGCAATTTGAACATTCCTAAACGTTGAACATAAAGCGAAAGTAAAGTGAAGCAGCGTCCGCGTCGCGATACAGCCAGCTTGGTCAGCGTAAACGATCAACGCTAAGTGTTGCGCCGCATAAATACAATACTCAAGTTACGTCTATTGCTAGAAAAATGTAGGTCGTGTCCGATTTCAAATCGTGGGACTTGCACAACCCGTCTTAAACTGCAAATCGGCAAATTAGCACCCTGCTTTCATTCATACAGCTGTTACCGAGTTTCACCGCCCTATTTAATGTAAGCACCGACAATTCGATAAGATAAAGGTAATCGCGCCCTGATTGAATCATTTATCGAACTTATTAGCAATAATTCACGGTTATCGTGATATGAATATCGCATGAGAAATTAATGTTAATAATATCATGTCTTAAGGATGTTAACAACGTTTAAACAAGCGATGAATCATTTTACGAAATACATAATTCAAAATAAAAGTCCACCAATTTGCTAGCGATGAAAAGTTTCTGTACGTATAGTAACACGTTTTGAAATTAAATTTATTTTTAAAATTTACTACCGACACAAAAGGCTGACATTGTAAACGAGCGAGACAAATCAAAAGGAAATGTATCATAGCTAGAGAAAAGATAGACGGGGTCACGGACACACGCTCGTTTTCACTTCACCGTTCAATGCAAGTTGGAAGTTAGTGAACCGCCGCGTAACCAACTGTTAACTCGACAAGTTATCGCAATGCTCGAGACAAGAAGCGAGTGTGGCGCGCCGTGCCCACCAGAAAACACACCAATTTTCCGCAACTACTTCACGCAAACCTATCACAGAAATATTTACACTGCATATACGATTGCAGTAATTGTTTATTATTACGTAATGAGTTAACGTAATAGCATTTTTTTGTAAATACAAAGCCATCTGTTGAAACATATCCCGCTGTGGCGGTAGTCATAAAATAACGAAAAATTTCGTTCATATCGTAACAAAATAAAGCAACCACAATAAATAATATTTAGTCTCTATCCATGAATGTATTATAAATTTTACCAGTTGGTACCGGACATTTGGCAATAACCGAGAGTTTACGGCATGGCACACGAATGTAGGGATAGGTTTAAAACTTGGAATATCACAAACACGATATTCTTACGGGCTGCGGCCAAGCAGCGACCTCCTTTCCCCGTTGCACTGGCCCAACGAACAAACAGAATAACTAGACGAAGACGTCGGCGCACTAAATGTTAGCGGAACTTGCGCGCGCGACTTTCACTACGGCGTGTGTGCGCTTCTCGTGCGCGTGCGTGCTGCGCGCTCAGCGCTTTGAATCGGACTGATGTCGGCCGGTGGAGTCGCCGCCGGCTGGAGGGGCGCGCGCTATGTGCATATCTATATCATCTCACTGATAACACCTCTGAAACCTACCCCCTCGCACACCACACCACCCTAAACCTACATTCGGCGTTCTCGAAACTTGACTTGACTCCTTATCAAACTGCGTCTAAAATCACTATCGCTCTTCATTTCAATAGGATTAAGAGATGACGCTTTCGGATCACGTAGCATGTTTACGGAAAATCGTTTGGTGTGACATTACAGTTAAAGAAAACACTATCTATTGAGATCTCATCTTTTCAGAGAAACAAAATATTGTTTATTTGTTTTATCAGTCATTATTATTTTTGGTATACAACGCAATTGACTTAATAGAGCACGAGACGTGAGAACGTATCGATCGAGCTTGCTAATGCTTTTTTATTGTAAATGAATTCGTCAATCGAGCACAATGCATATTAATAAATACGTTGACAACGACCGGCGGTTTTACGAGTGGGTAGTCGCACACAACCTACACGCACACACACAACAATTGCGGTTATTGTATTCAAATTACATCTACTCCTATTTCTGTAGGTACCTACACTCGGCTAGCAAACTGGGCTATCCGCGTCTTGCATTAAATTATTAAACACTATCGATTTACAAGTTACTGCTTATATTGATTCACCTGCGGCCGAACTCAATATGCATACTTTGAAATGAAGTAGCATACACCAATGACATTATCATCTAATCCATAATATAATTAGATGTGTAGAATTTGGTTTATTGAAAGTAAATTGTAATCGAAATAGAAATCTTTATATTTTAACCAAAAGAATGTGGCAAACAAGACTGGTTATCCTATGTGGTAATATCAAATCTTAATGAGGCAGCAAAACTGTTGTTTACGGCGACTATCTGGCTGTCTAACCGAGCAGTCTTCATCATCAAATTGTAATAGAAACACATTATAGGGAATGTATAGATAATAAGCTTGCGCTTTATAGGTGTTGCGAGCGAAGTTGCTTTGACATAGCTAAGGCTAGAATCTAGAAGAGCTTTCATCAGGGAAATATCATGAGGGGACAATTTAAAAAAAATTGTCTATTGCCAACATGCATTAGATCAATGTGACCGCTGGACTATGACCAATTGGAAAAATTCAATCATTTAACTCTCTGCCTAACATATAAATAAAAACAAAACGCTTGCAATTGTAAGCCAATTTATATTTCACTTGTTTCAAAAAGCTGATAAAATTGATTTTATGCGCCAATAAAGAACATTGATAGTTAAATAACGTTCACCCCTTTTTCTTTCATATCTTCAGTCACGCACTCCATCCATATTTTCTTTGGCCTTCCTCTGCTAGCCCATTCATCAACTTTCATATTCATCACCTTTATAAAATCAACTAATTGAATCAATTCTATTATTCAACTTTTCCTTTTTTACTACAGCTTAAAGGGTTTTTAAATAAAAATATGTAATATGATGTCTCAAGCATCAAATGTACACCTAAAATTAACGAAAGAACTATAAAAAAAAACACATAAAACTTTTAATATCTGTACAACCCTGTCACCTTCCAGATTTGCAAATGTAACTGGAGGAGATATTTCATAGTTCCATTAATTTTTTATGTCGCATAATGATACGTTTTAGGCATTTTCTTAACGTAGCGTCATCCCAGACACTGGGTGGATAATTGGGATGCGCCGGACCCATTGCTCAACAATTGCCCTCGACTGCCCTTTAACACGACTTTGACATATTATTGTGATGCAACAACCTTGCATATAATTCATTAATTACGTACGAGTTTTATTGCCACGTCAAAATGAAGGGCTACAGTAATAACCATATTAATTTTGTTATTCAATTAGCGCGTTCCGGCATTTTATTACAGAACTTTTTTTTACTAAGGTTTAAAGTTATTATAAAGGATATAAAAGGTTAAAAAACGCTTATTTTTAGTATTACGACTTAAAACAAAATGAGAACAAAATTGGCAGGAGTTTAGTTACGTCATCTATTGGCACTCGAAAGATACAATTAAACCTGCATGAGACTTTTTAAAGTAATATTTCAAGCAAAAACTTTCGAATTTTCAAAAATCGAACTGTAATATAAGCCTTATTTGTTGCGTAACTACACGGACTGAAAATTATTCTAACAGGAACTTTTTGAAATGCTTCATTGCGTTTTAGCATTTTTAGTACACGATACCGTAATACGAAGTCGTATATCAATCAATTTGTCATGGTGGAACTAATGAACTGATTTTTCATATAGTACAGTGGAGTAGTGCGGACGTAACGGAGTGATTCTGTAGCGGTCAATGCAATGGAAGAAAGTACGACAGTCGCCAGCAAACGGTACTGCGATTGTTACGAAACTGTACTAATGAGGTCGTCACGGGCATACAAAACTTTGTAATAAATATTATTTGCATTTCCGTGACACTGATAACATATCAAATTAGGTGCATGCGAAATATAATTTATTTATAGTCAAATAGAATAATATACTTATGGTTTTATTTCACGCTATAAAAGTAGCAATATTTTATATGTGCTTGTGTGTTATTTTTATAGAGAATAACATTGTAGCTATTTCGACAATCTTTATAACGTTGTATAAGTTACATGCAATATTCGCATTCTTATAACAATATCTTTTTTCTTTTGAAAAATACGTAACATTGTCTTTCTTCATCTTTATCGTTTGACACAAAATTTATTAGTATTCATTATGCTCCACTCAACGTCTTTTTAAGTATTTCTCATATAATATTAACTTGTACCATACAAGTTATATAATGAAAACTTTGACAATAAAAATCTCTGTAAGAGGAAAGAGTGAACAAATAATTCCTGATCCATTTTTTCCTTTACGCCCATTTGTGCAATATTAAATACTACTACTAGGTAGACAGTCAACCTGATAAAGGTTTCAGAATAACGCTGTATATAACTGGTCAGATTTTTTGGCAGTCATCATACCTAACAGGGCACGTATGTAAAAAGATATATGTATGTATGATATTCTTAAAAGGGACAACTTTTTAAGTGTTCCTTATGATTCTAAAAGTATTGTTCCACTATTTTAAGGTCGTGAACTAATAGACATAATCAATAAACATAACATAATCAATCATAGCAATTAGTTTTTTGAACTCATGAGAGTATAAATTGAATCCATATTGAATAGCGATTCTGTCGACATGCCACATAAAAGGTTTTTTCATATGAACATTGAACAAAAGATGATAAACGTTTACCAGGAAATCAATTGCAAATATAAAACTGTGCGACGTGCAATAAACAGCGTGCCTGCACTTGTCTATGATTCATAATTATAGTCGTGAGAACCTTCTGTTGTGACGTTGCAGCCTAACTTTCTATACAACACCTTCAGCAATATTTTATGCGTCTGTGACGCATAAGATACGCAAACAAATATGTATATATTACCAATGACTCATGGGTATTGCTTAGATGGGAGAACGCACGGAGATCATTGACGTCAGAATTCAATATTGAATTTAATAGTCGAATATACAGATTCAACAAACAAACAAGGGTTGAATGGGATATGATCTTCCAAGAACCCACATAATATCCGAGAAATGTGTGTTTGTGCTCACTTTGCTAGAGAAAAGGGATTCAAAAGTGAAGGAATTTCACCAGAGACTACTGTTTATGCTTCATTGGGCCTCTTGCAATACCATCGAACGAGACGCGGCAACGGTGCTGTAGCATTTTATTATAGTACCACTATAAGTTATAGACCACATCTTATTGTCGTCATTTCGTAATAATTTCTAATCTGACTGAAAGCGATTAATACCGCAGATTAATCACTAGAACAATTGTCAATACAAGGACTTTTGTCAGGCTTCAAAACAATATTTAACTATGATTTACATCGCGAAACAAGCGACAAAGATGAACGAAAAACCTGACAGTTAACAGAAAATATGACGAAGAAAAAACTGACCCTTTTCAAAGGCAAGATTTTGTTTTTATTGCCCTAGAATTATTTCCGACCGCCAAAGCAACGGGTCACCACGATGCACTTTGACCTATAAAATTACAATGCAAGACATGTTTGACTTCCATTACTCACAATTCCCTGGTGGTCGATGCTTCCCCCCAAGCAAAAACTAGTTCATGGCGTAGTATATTAAAAGTGGACTGTAGCAAAAACAACTCCAACAACTCGCTCGCACTGAATAACGCAGTGCCTTCACTGTGCAGAAACAAAGCTCAAAAACCGATTCTACGAATTATTCGTACCCTGACGACATAATGCTATACTGCGCTCGCAAAATACGTAGGTATCACCGGCCTAGTCGTGTGAATAAAATAATATATAAACAAAACAGTCTCATATTAAATTATGCAATGTCGTGAGAATCATGTGATAAAGACACACTGTCCTCATTTTTTTTTTCAGGTAAGTAAAGAGCCTTAAGATCCCCTTTCGGTTCGTCGGATATTTCTAAACGGGGTATTTGTTCGTAAGGGCCTTCCACCTCGGAATTTTGAAATACTAACAACTAAAACAGAACTAGCTTCAGGTGGATTTCTAACCAAAATCCGACGTCGACATACTAACAAAACCTGTCTTTGTGGTTACTATAAGTACTTATATCAATACGTGTGTGAAGCGCCCTAAATTCGTCAGCACAATAGGCTTGAGCTGACTCTTGATCCTAATTTGAACATTCAGACAAAATGAACATCCACGACAGTCCTGGACGACGTGCTCTGAAGCACATCTCGGGATTCCCTTCATTAGGGTGCGCCTTCTATACCTATACATAGCGTGGTCGTAGTCTTCAATATAAATAAAATAATATAGGTACCTAAAAACAGTAATATTTTTAGAAATAGGAATGGGACAGAAAAATAAATATGAGGTACTTTTCATATTAAAGTTTTCAATTTATGTGTTCACTGTTTGAATTGATTTCAAAATGAGACTAAATATAAAAATATATCACCACGCTGGTTCTGTACCTATAGTCTATGTTCACATCTGTAACTTAATTTCTTATTAAAAATATGAGCAATAAATTACTGGTTTAAAGGTCGCGACTGCCTCGTGGTCTCGCGGTACAAGTATGTGCCGTGCGATCTAGAGGTCCTGGGTTCGATTCCCGGGTCGGGCAAAGTGTTATTGGGTTTTTCCATTAGGAAATTCTCAGTAACAGCACGGAGTCTGAAAATGTGGCCGAAAAACGGCAATAGGCTCGCCATCTATTACGTGGGACTGATACATACCTGGCGAAATGTGGGTGCTGAAATGCATCTCTGCCTACCCCTTCGGGGAATACAGGCGTGAGGTTATGTATGTATGTATGTTAAAGGTCGCCTTTATAAGCTAAAATCAATGGCGTATAAATCATACATGATTGAATTTAAATTTCAAGAAATTACAGGAAATGTATGAAGACTGTTCAATCAAAATATTGAGATTTACATTAACAAAGTTTTTAAAGATCCATGAAATAGTAATATAGTACCTACATACTAATGTCATGTGAATTTTATAAGTAGAAAGGCGGGCCTCTTTGGTTACAGTAGAATAAATAGTTTTAAAACAGATTGTGCTACACTGTAGTACTCATAACATTATTAATTGTAATTCGATGTCGCGATTTTCAATCAGCAACTCATTAACTCATTTCGATCTTTATCCTCCATTCTTAATGTTAAGGAACTAATGGTTTCCTAGGTGTCATCAGAATCCGTCACACTGGTATTGTACTGTGTCAATATAAAATCAAAAATCTTTAGAATGATTACACGCTATAAAATATTTACTCCATGAACAAAAGTTGATATGTAGTATATCTGATTTTCTCTCCATTTTCCCCCGTCACAGTTTCCCGCATCCACATTATATTCAAAATCCACAGAGTACAAATTATGGAGGCTTGTAATTTATTCATTAAATTCGTCTTAATATTTTGAGAACACTGTAACAGTATTTGAACGAAGCTCGTGTAACAAGCTAGCGAGCTCTCTAATTAAGACACAAAATAAAACGGTCCTCCTCATCAAAACTTGCGACGTATTTGGCAAATCCCCAAAAAGTTTAATCGGCGACACGGATAAGTGCTTCAATGGACAATTCCTTCCATATGCTGCTACTATAACTAACGTAACGAGAGGAATAAAACTAAAAGCATGCATAAACCTATCAATAATTTCCATATTTAATAAGTTTACATATTCATGCGCGTGCGTACAAAATGTTTTGCATTCCTTAAATAAATTAATAAAATTAAATTTCAAAGACAAGTTAAACCGCGATTTCCAGATAACAAATGCGATCGTTTTGCTCGAGTATAAATAAGGCAAAATAAGTGTCCTTCGGTGCACTTTCTAGAGGATAATTAATGGAAATTAGAGTCACATCTCCTAATAAACCTATTATAATTAATGTCAAATACATAGTCGGTTTACAGTTATTTATGAAATAACCTAAAGAATATGAGTGAAATTCCTGCAAAAGCAATTTTTAGAGATAAAGTACAAATTAAAACCAAAGACAACAGAAAACAAGGTTTCACTTGGAGAGACAATAAAAACTTCGCGACGCAATTCTACCCGTTAACAGACGACTAAAAGAGTTATCGATTTTGAAGGAACCACGTGCTCATTCCTTACTGACTGTCGCGAACGCCCATAACATGTAGGGTATTCAATCAAATTAGTTAAGCCATTTTTTCCCCGCTAAGGTGCTTTTGGTTCTAGGAATTCTTTAGCAACCTAATATTTTATTACTGCTACCGAGAGATTTTTGTATGTATGTGCTTGGGGTAAGTTTTGTTTAGAATCAGATATTATATAGAGATGCTTTATCTCTCTACCACCCTAAGGTAGACTGGTAGAGTAGGCCGCAGGCATTAAGTCCGCCTATATACAGTTGTGTATATGAAACATTATAAATAAATAAATAAATATATCTTAGAATCAAATATCAACCAAATCTATATGACAGGAAAGTTTATCTTCGTATAATGGAGCATCAATCGATTAGTCGTCATCTGTATAGCAAACGGCATTATTTTTATTAAATTCTGTCTTTTTTATACGAGAACTTGTGTCGGTTCTAAATCAATACTCTGAGACGACTACAATGCATCGTCGGAAAGAGGCGCTACGAAGAATGCGCTCTTGAGCCATACTTGTATACCATATTCATCCCACTCATGCATGCATCGATACACGTATGCAATATGTTCCATATTCTAGTGAAACTGTAAATTAATTTTTTTTTAGAGAATGGCAGAATGACTAGCCAAAGGCAAGAATCAACTTTGACATGACAAGCATTTAGAGATCTAAACAGATCTGATAATGGGATACGATCGGCCATGTAATTACTCTGTATCAGCATACGTCATGCGTCTCCTCTACAATTAAGAGGGATTAGGCTTAAGGAAAACTACGAGGAAACACGATGTACATATGAGTTCTCTACCTGCAAACATTTTTTAGGTATGCCCAGTCTACCGATTTGCATAAGGCATATGTGATGGAGTAAGGTCAAATACTTGTAATATGTTCAAAAAGTTTTAATGCAAAATTTAAATTCTTAGTGTTTCCCAACTTATTTCCTCACAATATTTTCCCTAACACTTGAACTAAGTGACAACTACATTAAAATTTAAATGTGTGTGCACAGCAGCCATAGACAAAAGTAGAATGAAATGATCACGTAATTTTTTTTGTCGGTACGTCATGTCAATTTCATTAATTTTTTTTATCTTAATTAATGACTTCTCTTAACTGTTTAGATCCTCAGTATCACCATACTGTAGTCTGAGCCAATAGAGTATAAGGCCAGCGTTATTGTGACGACTGGCAAGTTCTCACTCTATTTGAATAGCAGTGCGCTTGCCGCCTATAGCCAATGGGTAATCCTTTACCGTTCATACTTATACAAATGAACGTGCCCCTGAACTAGGCATCTGTTTTATTCCGGTGAATACAAAAGGATTAACACGACAAACTAGATCGCGAGTTTATAATAATATTTGTCTCGTCTAGCATCGCTACTGCGCATGTTTAGATAATTCCTTGTTGACAAACCTCATGGCAGCCGTATCGGCTTTCATCAGAGATATGCAACGGGGACGCGTCACGTTAATAAGCTTAAGCAACTGTCACATACGGCGCAGCAAAACAACGCGCATCACGTGTCGTGCGCTTTTCATCAATTATTTTTATTCATCATCATCAACCCATATACGTCCCACTGCTGGGCACGGGCCTCCTCTAGAACAGAGAGGGCTTAGGCTTTAGGTCCACCACGAGAACTGATGGGAGCTATTACCGAATTTAAATTCTCGTATAGCTATTGCGGTAACATAATATTCTTTAAAGGTGATATAACCCAAATAACACAGGATACGAGCTAATCCCATAAATTAAACGCGTTAGTCCACTTAAACCATCGCAAAAACCAATTACGAGGGCTGCCTTTTAAGTCGTGTCGTTTGCCAACCTCCCGCGATTATTAAAAAAAAATGGCATTTTCATATTTTTGAATTTAGGATTCGAAAACAAAAGAATGTTTTCAGATTGGTCGAATAGTTTTATTGTATCGTCTACTCAAAGTCAACAACACACACGTCGGACAAGTCGGTTGTAAAAATGGAAATATCTAAGGAAAATTTGCATGCGATAATTTTCTACAACTTTCAAAGGGGATTATCGCGACTTCAATACTTTGAGGAGATCACTTCTGTGTTTAGTAATGCATCATGTCTTAGGACTGTACAACTGAAGATTGAAGGTCGTCAAAAACCCGCCATGACGCAAGAGAATATCGAAGCTATATGAGTCTTGGATATATGCTTACGATCCAGATTCTAAGCAGCAGTCAATTGTCTGGGTCTTCCAGGAACCTACTAAAGTCATACGTTCACGGAGCACTTCAAAAAATTTGTTGCCTCGTTTGTGGCAAAGGGTGGTTACGTCGCCACTATTGTACTAGAATATAGCAAGACGGTTACCGCCGACTGGTATACAACTGTTTGTTTGCCACAAGTCATCACCGAATTTCGAAAAAGCAATTCAAGACGTCGTATGATACTGCACCATGACAATGCAAGTTCGCACACCGCCCGCCGAATAAAGATGTTTTTGGGCACCCAAAATGTCGAAATTTTAGATTATCTGCCTTACAGCCCTGACTTAAGCCCTAGTGATTTTTTTACGTTCCCCAAAATTCTGCGATCGTTGTGGTCAACGTTTCAGCTCACCCGAAAAAGCTGTTGACGCATACAATTCGGCCATTTTGACTACCACCACTTCGGAGTGGAATAAATGTTTTAAAAACTGGTTTGAACGCAAAGTGTAACAATAAATGGTAATAATCTATTAGATTGTCTATACTTATTTCAAACGACACAATTTAAAAGGCAGCCTAGGTATTAGGAAGAAGTACAAGTTAATTAAACGCGTGGGACGACCTTTATGTTCAATGATATTAAGGCTTCTGTACTTATGTTGTCGATACCGTGCTGTACCTAATACATTGTTTTAAAGCATCGAAGGTCAAACAAAAGAATGTTACCGATGTACCCTTAAACTTCATCAGTCGGACATAATATGACATCAGCATGTGTATCTATTACATATTCAAGTATTGTATATTCTAAAGACCCTTTTCTGTGTTGCACGCGCATGTATCAGGATTAATGTTTATTAAACAGAGTACAAGTGCGATTCATCTGCACGCCTGCAACACATTTGTTTACCATTGGCCTACTATACACCAACCTTAACAGGCGAAATACATACTTCATGCTAATTCCACTCATTAAATATTCTAGATCACATTTTTGCTTAAAACGACTCCTAATGCGGCGTGTAATATGGTCAATACTTAATTCTTGCGACACAAAAAATGTCACCTCAAAGAAAAAAACTTAACATTTAGTTCAAACTAAGTTAATCGCGAATGAATATTCATACACGTTGAGTATAGAACGCAGAATCGTAGAATCTATAAATAATGCGTGATTTTTTACTTGCATACTTTCGCATACAATAGCGAATATTTGTCGCTTACCTATCCGCTTGGCAAGCTTGATGATATGAATATTCATGAGAATGCGGCTAATGCGAACGTACGCTACGTTAGAAGAGCGGCGGAGCCACGCTGGCGAGGGCTGGGGCGTTGGCGGCGGCGACAGAGCTACGTCACTGAAATTTCAACAAACACGGGTTTGGTATCGTGCGGGACAGGGGACCATCACTCGCTCCATGTTCAAATTCAATCGCACGAAATGATCTCAATATCACATCGGGTGTACGTGACATACAAAACAATGAGGGTCAACAGCCTGTTCGTGGAAAACTATCGCGGTAAACACGAAAACATTGTGACACGAGAGCGATGAGCCAACGCCGTGATTTACTATATGATGATAAGCTCGCGGGGCCCTATTGAGGGTTACCACTTATTAGAACTAGATCATAAGTTTTGAGATGGTAAAGAAAATCAAACTCAACCAAATACTACCAGCATGCAGTTTTTTTACAATTCAGAAGTTTTATATGTTGATTGCCATTGACTCTAAACTATACTAAGCTAATCTCAGGCAACCAGAATACTGGCCGGTTTGCATAGTTAAAACTTCTATGTTTAGGAATTTAAAAAAAACATTGAATCTATAAATTACTTGGAGATTTTCCTTACTATTAAGAATATGCGATGAGCAATCATAACACTCATCTCACAAGACACTGCGGTGTGTACAATGTACATACAGCCTGTTATCTTGACAGGTTTGCTCACACATTATAATGTACCTTGTAATGCTTGTACGAACCAGTAAATACAATTCATAAGGACCCTCTTAGCATAATATTAAATAGAGTACAGCTGGCGTGTCGTTTTCAGATGACCTGATTACGAATTGAAAAAGAACACAGATAACGGTGTGGTGATCGACTAAAAACGAAATATTAATTTATAAAAATATGTCACGATCGAGTACTCACTCGATCTCGGCACTCCAAATGTCGTCGTCGTGCATTTGTTAAAATATAACTGAGTGTCTTCTCGCCGCGAATAACGAGCTCCCTGCAATATGGCATGCAACGCTGCCTTTAGAATAATTAATCGAGCACAGGTCGAAAGCAACGAATCGAAATCACATTCCGTGTGTACCCAACACACAGCGCATTCCAGAACGAGTGTTGAAATTCGACTATACGGAGATAAATAAATACTTTACTACAACCTAGGAGCGAATTATATTCATGTGTACGTATAAATAAATACATACGAGTATAAAAAGCAGTTTACATCATATCAGGCAGATATGTATAGATCCAGTACAAAAGCTTTTTCATCGTTGTCTAAAGACAAATTGCGTTCTTCCACGCTCCATGTCTGCATAGCTCTTGACAAATTCAAATTTTAAATGGCTTCATCAATTCCAGCGTTCATTGCCGTGGACGATGAAAACCTTCTGTCTGACACACGCGTTAATAAATGACACGTACATATTTCATAACTTGGTAATTTTTGTTCAATAACCTGAATTGAGTTTTGCATTTAACTTGAAACACATGCGAACGATGATAAATTATTGAAATTAACATTGATTATAATATTCAGCGGTATCAACACGCGTCACAATTAATTCTAATCGTTCATTACATCGATACGTGTCTGTATTCAAAGTACACTGTTTAAGGTAAAGATATATCAAAATATTCAATGAGAGGAACAACTCAATACAACTTGTACGTACCCAAAGAAAGAAAAAAAACTCATGAAGGCACAAACTGACGCACTGAAGGTTGATTGATTAAATTAAAAGAAAGTCTAAATATTTTGGAACAATCAAGTTAAAACATTTTAAATCCACAAAGCAGTACAACGGACTGCGGAACATAATCTATTATAAGGCAGTTATCAGTGATGCCAATGTCGATACAAAGATAAAACGATTAATTGTGATATAATTTGGAGTTGATTTGTAAAATTTCATTTACAACGAAAGCATTTTAATCGAACACATGCAAGCAATTATTTGTATCCTAAAAATGAACCGCGGAGCATTCCAAGTGTCTGGGGCTTACGTTGACTGCACCCTTGACGTAAACAAGTTTAAGTACAGAAAGATGGATAATAAACGGAATCCACTCGGTGCAAATTGGCCAGGGCGTGATAGGTTGCAGTGCGCGCGGATGCAGCTCTGCGCAGCATCATCTCGAGAGGTGTCCAGCTGGCGCCGCCGCCAATCATTCAATTACGTGAGCAACTCGACGCATCGCAAGAATGGAACATCAATTGCACTCAGAATTTGCTCGAACAATGTTAAAATTGCTTGAACAAACGTTTGTGTGTCATTAGTGTCAATGTAGTTGGACTGACGATCAAGGGAAGCTCGTAACTAGCCGTGACGGCCAGGGAACTTCGTGTTGTAATTTTCTTCATACCGTTTGCGTGATGTTTAGAATTTACGCCTGCCGTTTAGCGTTCGACATCTTGTAGGTACCTTTAGCAGATGTGATGAAATTTACATGCTCTGTAGCGCTGGTGTCGTCGGCTGCGAAACGAAATCCTGCGGGTTTTATGAACTAAGATGTTTCTATACAAATGAATTAACCATTGAATTCATGTTGACGACTTATGAATACTACGGCATCTGCGAGATCTAATATGATATAACATTTTCCCTATATCCGAGTGTAGGACGATATTTATTGTGGTTGTTACTAGTCAAAGTTGTTATACAAGAAGAAATAAAAGCCAAAACATAATTTTAAAACTATCATAATCAAATAGTCGCTTCAATTTTAAAAGTTGCGCGATCGCAACAATCTTGTTTTAGATCTATAGGTGGAACCGTCCGTAGTTTAGAATATTGTATCAACCAGAGCCCAAAAAAGAGCGGTATATATTAATGACAAATAAAAAAAGTACTCAAAACTAAACTATTCTAATCGGGCTGGATCATAATGGTTTAGTTGATTGCCTGGATCTTGGGAATTCTTATCTAGCCTTTCTAAAAGCTAGCAGAGAATCTACGATGACAACGTGTGGCCGAGGTGATCATTTGCCATTCAACATACATTTATAATAGAACATCAAAGAGATAGAACTAGCACTTTCTTTTGTAATATTTGAATTTTTTATTATATTAATAAGCCCGTTTTCTCGATTTTCCTTTTCAATATAGAAATAAATTCTACAAATCTGATTCTAAGCTCAGCAACGGACCGTCAGTAGAATTGTCATAGACGGAATGCGTTTGCGATTGTGTGGGTGGTCGGTGAGCTACCGTGAATGCAGTCTATTGTCCTCCAGATGGTTCTTTATGTTACAAATGAAGGCCAATAACTACACATCTTCTACTTTTAGAACGCAATGGACCACGCAGGAATTATTTCTCTGTGTATTAACTCTTTCCGCTTTGAAAAACAAAATGATAAAAACTTGTCATGTGAAAATATTTATGCTAATACAGCTGTGACAAGTGTCTGTTAAATGTGCTAAGCTTTAGTCAGTTGCAAAACAAAGCTATCTTATCCTTTTTGCTTGAATTATCAAACAAGAGCATTTCGTGAGACAAACACGAAAGCAGGGGGCTCGTCTATTCATTATCGTATACTGTCACCATTTTTTTTTATCTCTAACTAATGCACAGTAAAAATTGTATGTGAAAATTAACCTACCTAGGATTACATTAGAGGTAAACAAGGTGATAAAGGGGGCATTTATGAGACTGTCTAAAGTTTTTAAAAACCCGGTTTATGTAGTATAGATATAATGATATGCTAACAATATGTATATGATGTATATTTGTAATGAACAAACTCCAAAAATTCTTAAATTATTTGAATTATTTTTGTTATGGACGTAGATGTGACTTATTCTAAAGAAGCTTAAGTCATCTGTAATACTAATTGATGCGACCTGACATTGCCCTAAAACCACTACATATATGCGGAGTCAATATGAAAAGAAGTAAATCTTAAGCGGTCAGTGAACGACCGGTACAATTAATGAATCCAGTCCAAAAAACCTCTTTAGACAATGACTCATGAATGTGTGTGTAACAAGGTCATCGACCAAAATGACCCATCCATACAATCCTTCATCTGCGGGACCAACCGGCTATCGAATTTGTGGTTTGCGTGAGTAGGTAATGGATACCAAAGATTGGCCATATGATTCGGATTAGTAATACTCGTAACACTTAGGCGTTAGAGAATAATATGTTGAACATCATAGTATATTCAGGTCGATAGTTTTAACCTACAATAGCTTTGATAGATAAAATTCTAAGAGATAAGAATATTTAGCGCGTAAAGCGAAATGTTGGAAATGAATCATTATCAAGTGACAGAGATTGATGGAAACAACAGATCATCATTCGACGAAACTTGTATGTCATAAATATGTGGATATTAGACAAGTGGTGGGGCCCAAACCTGAATTCTTTGCTCTTCGGCGAAAATGGGGGAATTTCCTTACTTCCCAGGGTTTCATCTTTGTCCATACCAATTCATCATTCAAATCGGTCAATTACCTACTTTTAAGTTAAATCGTAACAATAAATCAAATCTTCATATTAAGTAAAGCTGGATAAAAATTAGCCTGTGTCAGACTAAGGCCTAAACCCTCTCAGTTGTAGAGGAGGCCTGTGCCCAGCAGTGGGACGTATTTGGGCTGATGATGATGATGTGTCACTTCCTAGGGTCCCATCTGCTCGTTCAAATAGGTCAAGTTCTTTTAAAGTTTAATCGTTACAAACAAACAAACGAAAAACTAACCTTTCCTCTTTATAATATTAGTAGAGATGTCATTGAATGAAAAGTAACTAGAGTATCGATACAATACTCTAGAAAATACATACAGCCACACGACCTCTATCAAGTCCTTGGTCACGGTATGGATCATCACCATTCAGTTCCTTGAAGCAAGTCCGCTTTGTGAACAAAGACGCTTACTATTGCATTGCAGCGTCGAATAAAGTCATCATTCAGATGCAAATACGAATGGAGAAAACAGACACCGGTGGGATTATGCGGCAGGCGTGAAATTGATTCGGACGCGCCAAGCAGGCTGCATTGTGAGCCGTTTTGTGTTGTTGATCCGCGCGTGACACTACGGTTACTCGCACAATGTGACTCGACCTCGGCTCTCCACATCATCACGACTCGCCAGCGGACCACAACACCACCTCGCTGCATCATCACACAATGGGCGGATGGAAATTGGCTTTATTATTACCATGCGATGGTATATTAGTGTGAGGTCAGCTAAAGACGAAAACAAGATTTATTTACACATTAGTTTAGACGCAATAGAGAAGAATAGCCCCGTTGAAAATAATGATAGTGATCAATGGTATGATTTAACTTATGCGCCAAATTTCTTAAAATTCTATTGAACAGAAAAATATTGTAACACACAAAAGATTTGCGTCAACTCTTCGGTTAAAAATGAATGACGACTAATAATTATTATAAATTTTGTCTCATAGATCTAATGTAAAACGCATTTAATCAGTGATTGTCATAGACATAAGTACATAACTTCACGTCTGTACCTACTCTTTGAAGGGGTAGACGTAGGTGCATTATGTGTTATTGACTGACATATCATTTCAATTTATTCATATAAAATTAGACCACGTTTTTCTATCAATATACAATCTTTTAATACGAGCTTTCACAGCCGATTATGTCACCTTTTCGTAGATGCGTTTTTTTTTCTAAACTAAAAGTTTATGTCCAAAAATAATCAATTTTAGTAAAAGGAAATCTTATGCGCCTAAATTATTTTAAAACCTCAACAATCCAAATAATAAATTCAGAAACTAATACGGATCCCGCAACAGAATGCGTTTATACTTTTATCAACCAATTTGCAGATTGCTTTGATTAATGGGCACGTTGTAGGTACCTACATAAACAAGTTGTGATTTACAGCATAGCGATACTGTATCAGCTACTGAAGTATTATTAATATGCGCTATTTATGTGAAGTAGCATCTCAAGGCTTCGACCATGTGGCATCAGCTATTAAAAACCTTACTAGGTATTTTTTGGAAAATTAATATTAATGATTGTTAATTATGGCGATGGCCTTGCATAGTTAGGATAGGATTTGGTTCAATAAGTTTTCTTTATTGATTCTGTGCAATGGGTTTTCTTTATTGATGAATAATACTTTAAAGCCCATATAGTCAGTCGTTTGGTAATGTCCCGTTTTTTTGTAATATAAGACAAGGAATATCCGTAAGCCACTCCTAAATCCATCATTATCCGGCTTCAAATTTAAATTTAAGCCACACAAAGTCTTAATTACATTAAAATAACGTTAAAGTTTTGTTCAATTTCAGATTTCAGGAGAAGTTTCTACTTCGCCGAGACTATGTTTAATACAAAGTACGTAATTAGCGTGGCTTCATATATACCACATCAACACAATATAGTTAAGTAAAATTTCTTTCATCTTCGCGTGTAAATAAATCGCGGCACACTGAGAAACGTCAAAAATGATCCAGTGCAATGGAAACGAGGAAAATAAAGCATACAAATATTTATGAAACACACATTGTTTAGAGGAAATGTTGCTTGATTGTAAACAGCAATCATTGTGTACATCTCTTTGTTCCACGTACACAATCTTTCCGAGGTTTTCATTAGGATGCTCTACCGTTTCACATTAAAATACACTGAACAATTTTTGCGCTACAATTTTCGTATACAGCTAGTATGCGTTTTGATTATATGTTATTTTATTTTATCTGCATACATTTTAATTAAATTACATCATTGCGTTTTAAATAATAATAAATTACATAATTAAGAATTCCGTAAGATTTCAATCTATTATTTTTCTTTCTTTTTTTAACTATTTGTCTTTTTCATAATTACGTCACTAAGGCAAAAGATTTATTTCATACATAACCTCACGCCTGTATTCCCCGAAGGGGTAGGCAAAGGTGCATTTCTGCACTCACATTTCGCCAAATATGTATCAGTCCCACGTAATAGGGGGCGAGCCTATTGCCGTTTTTTCGGACACATTTCTAAACTCCGTGCTGCTATTAAGAATTTCCTAATGGAAAAACCCAATAACACTTTGCCCGACCCGGGAATCGAACCCGGAACCTCTGCCGTATGAACACATACTTGTGCCGCGAAACCACGAGGCAGTCACGAGGGTTCATATCAAATTGATCAAAGTCAATAAGACAGTTTACATGACAGACCTACACAGATAACTTTCACATTTTCCACGATATGATTACCTTTCTGGCACAATTCAGTATCTTACTTCGCATTTTAGAATTCGCATTTTTTACTTATTCCAGTGGCGCTGTCACTCAGGCGAAATAAGAATCCGGAGATAATAAGGCCGTATTCAATGGATAACAGTTGCATGGCTGAGAACGTTCCTGAACTGGGGTTTGGGAAGGAAACAATGGCGGGGAGGGCAGACTCCCACCTCAACCCACGGGCGGCTGCCGGGCGCTACCGGGTGCTACCGGGCGGCGGGAGACACCTAAACGTTTTATGCCGGCCAAGGACGCGCTGAGTATGCACAACGGACTTGCATAAACAGACTTCGTTGTATGCTTATGGTTATGGGTTATGATGAGCTTATTAAATAAGTTAGCAAATAATGCAAGTTAGCGCACAGAATTAAAATATAAAATAACTATTTAATTCTCAAATAACATGACATGTTGTTTGTAAGTTCTAAGGAAAAGTCCAATTATTCACAATCTAATGTAAAACCACACGAGAGATGTGATGCGACGGATAAATTCATCAAATACTGATTAAAAAGAAGTGTTGTGTGTTCATTCCTACCAATACTTCAAAATGACGTGCTGTCATCAGAGAGCCCAAATAAACTAACATTCTACGGGCGAAATCGTATTAGATACTAATCAAAATGCATGGAATTGACAGGGCAAATCGCAAAATCACGTGTCCACGTTTTGACGAAGTCATGCATTGTTATCGCTTCTATTGGGAATTTTGACTTGTAGAAAATTAATTTGCTTACGCCTTCAAGACATAAAGCCTATGATTTTGAAATGCACCGTACCAAATTTGGCCGCAACTGAACCGATATGCCGTTTAACAAACCAAAAATTAAAAGTAATACCGTATTTGATACAAAATTAAAATATTCATTCAAAATAACAAATCGTAAAGTAGTATATTAACCGCATTATTAAAGTGAATTCTCAGTATCAACACCAAAACACGTCTTGAGGCGCGCGTGTCCTCGTCCCTCGACTAAGAGGGGAAGCGAGTTATAAGCTTTTTAATTAAATTACATTATAAATGGGCGCGGTAAACAAGCCAGATTTAGTTTGGAAGGCCAGCGTCGCCGCCGTCGGAGGCTGCTGCGAGCCTGATAACGAGCCCGCACTTTGTACGTGGAGTGTACACAAGCGAGATAGGGAGTGTTCTCAGTTGCACAACGCAAATATTTGTGCGGCTTCCCACTCACCACTTGCAAACCTATACATACACTTGGAACTCACATACATACATAGTACATACATAGTCGTCAATTATTTTCCAGGAATGGGGACACTAAGTCAAGTGGGAATAAGTCATTTTTTGATGTTCGTACCCTATGGCCCCTACAGAGCGCTCTTATGCCACAAGATTAACATAACAGTCTAGTAATTAACGGTGAAAATACACTGTTTTTATACTTCACAAAGTTCCCTGTTTGAATAATTTTCAACATATTTCACTCACGAGTGGCGCGCTTATGAGTTTCCCGCGGCTTTGATATTTACATGAAAAGCTCTACAGAGAAAATATAATTCTGTTTCGCTTTCCATTCGCTCAACGCGGCGATAGTTTCATCAACTTTTCAGACTAAACATGGTAACAGATGACGGAAACCCATACGTAGTAACGAGCATGATTAAAAAAATTGCCTGTATGTTGAAATGTAACTAACTCGTGTGTGTAGCAACACGACTAAGATGAAAAAGTAGCAACTTTTTCATCTTACCTACTCAAGATTGTCGTTAGTAAACTTTGTTAATTAATCCCTAAAGTAATTCTCACATTTTTTTATAGTTCGTAACACAGCCCAAACGACCGTAAACACCAACTGCTATATAAATGTTACTTTACCGTCTTCTGATGTTGTTGATTGTCAGACAAATATTCAACGAGACAATTATATAAAATCATACGAATTAGTTTAGATCATAATCAGAATTTGCTCAATGTAGCCGTGTCACATTCAATTACAGTAATAAAGATTAAATTTTCACAAAATAACATTAAAAGGTCAAAAATGCACTCCTTAAACGGTTTAATTAAGAGTTAATTGGCAAGTCAGCGCATAATGAGAATGAAGGTCGCTTGGCAAATGATAAATTGCCTTAAATGGTATTATTTCACGGCTGGAGGGGGACATAATGCGACGGCAACGAGCAGCTAATCCACAATACGTTGGTACACGGCACAAACTGCGCGTCCCGACCTGTGGGGCAAATTGAATTCGGTATGACAGGGGAACACTGGCGAAACATCTCCAGCCCGCAAATTGAATGCTGCGCTCACAAAGGCGGATCAACGTCGAGAAAACAATGCTTAACGTGACTATAGTTTCAGGGGCTAATCAACTTATCTGTACAAATATTACCTATTATAACTGCAAAAGTAACTACGAGTATACTATCTTCTACCCTTTCACGCCTAACCGATAGACCAGTTTAGATTGTTTTGCGTATGGCGCTGTATATAAAGAAATGACGGGGAGTCTATGAACAGCAGTGGGTAAATGTAGGCTGAAATAGAAAGATATAATATGGAACCATAGGATACTTATCTTGAAATAGTCACTGTAGCGTCGAAGAACATTGTGAGGAAACAAATTGAAAAAACATTATGTAGTCAACCCGTCCTGTACTAACCTGATCTACAAGGACCAGTGGTAAATAGGAACAATCAAGATAAGAAATATTATTTTAAATGCTGGCAAACTGTGGTGACTGTCCTTGCACTTCATGACGAATGGTAGTGCTCTCAATCATTTGTTTTTTTTTACACGTACGCCTACATGAAAACGAATGCCGACTGAATCGAATGAAGACTGATCTCAAATTTACATAGTGGAAACACATTTTTATAACAATGTACACAAACTTTAACATACAAGATAGACTTTTACGCATAGATGAAAAGGGTTCCAATATGCAGACCTAAGCCTTTGGTGCAAGTATATCTGCCGCAGTAACTGTTATGGCTGACGATAATGACGACAATACCTACATGATACGAAAGCGTGTGTTTTGACGTATAAAAATTGATAGAAATACCAAATATTTGTCTTAGAATTGCGCACATATGTATTATTATTGCCACAAATAAATATTACTATCTCTTTTACTTACATAATATTAAAGTATATTACATGAATGCTTTTTACGTCAGAACTTTTGAACGTAAAACACATGAAAGAAGTTATGTTGAAACAAGTGCCTCCGATGCGCAGTTTGATAGATACCACTTTATGAAACATGAGGCTGTAGGTACGATATCTGCGCCGAAGCAAACGTTTTTGTGATCTACAAATAATTGTTTCTGGATACCCACGATACAAGTGATCTTAGTATAAAGTGAGATTTATGAGGCAGTTGGACGTAGCTATATTATTATTATTTTTATGTCCGAAAAAAAATACACACTGAACAGTATCTATACGAAAATTCTGCAAAATATTTTTGCTTACTTCCTCTCTTGTATGTCAGAGCTATTGATCACATGATCAATTGCATTTTATTCCCGCATATACAAGTATTAATTTACAACGTGTCGTAGAAACTGCAATAACGTATATAAAGCACCGTTTCCTCATGATATTGATATGAACTCGAGATAATAAACCGCGACCGAGTGCAATAAAGTTTATGGTGCCGCCACCTCCTCACGTACTCCGCTTTATTATAAAATAGAACGACCAACACGGTAATACACATACGAGGCAAGTACTCAATACTTATAACGAATTGATTTATTATCGACCCTTATTTTCATATTAGCACAATCGATGTGCAGTAACGAAGGAAGTGCAATGCAGTCCGCATAGGTTTTGTTAATTAATAAACGACCAAATTCCAACATCCCCTACCACCACGAAATTGAGCTTCCGACAGTCTCACGAATCCGGACTCCGATACCGATCTTCAAATGAAAAGCAAAAGTATTTCCTCACGTTCAATTTTAATTAGTTAGTGCAACTACCCCTTTTGATGGCCCATACATACCGTAGTCCAAGCAACAACTTGGTGGTTATACCCACAAGTTTTTGTATACCCAGAACTTATCCCTTCTCATTCGAGGTCTGACAAATATTATGTGTTGCAATATGGTTTCACCTATACACTGACCTCTTGCATGGTTGTGAATGGTTAGTTCACCAACCTAGTATGGTTATGTGATGACTTGACATGTATAAAAAACTAATAATTACTTCATTGACATATCTCAGGTATGCATGATTTGTCACAGTTAAGGAAAATTCAACAACTCATTTGCATGTAGCCTCTATGACGGAAGTTTATTACACTTTAAATTACACTCTTCTAAGATGGAGGTTACAACTTCATTTTGTAGCAATAAAATTACCCTTCGTAGTTGAAATATATTACTTTTTTTAAATATTGTTTAGTGTCAGTTCAGTAATATTTTTTTCCATTCTACAATAGATGCCGAAAGCAAATTAATAGACCATTTTTTCCAACCGTAGAATGCAATACGTACGTCAATGCTAATAATATCGATGATTCTCTAGCTAATCAAAAATATTATAATAAAATATGAAGCCCAAACCTCCTTACACGATTACGAATGAATATTCGAATACAAAGGGTCTCACATATGATTGGACCTTTTAAAGTGGATCTTTTTATCAAGACATAATAACTTTAGTGTCACTCGCATGGTTTTGACGCCGACACCACGGACTACAGGGAGATAACGTTATTTTGTCCCATTATATCAATAAATATTACGCTCGAACCAATAGGGTATATCGTATAATCGGGCAAAGCGATCATATCGAGTTATGGTAGAAGATATTAAATCTAATCAAATTTAATGAAATCCTATACATTATAGTTTACATGTAATGACGACAAAACTGCACATGCATATGTGTTGCAAACTTAATGATATTCGTATACTTGCAAATAGTTTTATTGCGACAACACAACGCAATATTACCAGAGCTGCACTAATTGATGACTCAATAGAGCCATTAAAACTTGGATCCGAATGTATAAACTCATAAAATCTGTCACAAAAATGCCATGAAACACCGCGTGTCTGTAATAAAGTATAATTACATAGCATGCAACCAAGTGTGTTAAAATTGCACACCACACTCCGCAATGTTGCAATAGAAGCCGCGACTTCCGTGCCAAAGCGTCTATACACATGCGAAAGTGTGACCGTGTCGTGTGCACACTAGGTACCAATGTAATTAAAAACTCACTGCCAATGGAAGGGTCCGGTAATGCCTTCTCTAAGCCTGTCTTTGAGGGAGCGTTGTCGCGAGGGCCCCGGGCCGGGCGGCAGCATGCCCGCGCCCGCCGGCACCGAGGGCGGCGGCGGCCGCACCGGCGTCATCGCTCACTACCAGCCGAGCACCCACAATAACATCACACCACTGCACCGGGGAGCACTACAAACGCGCGCTGGAACACAACAGAAACCACCAAAGCCACGTAAATAAACATAAAGCCAAGCGTCTCGTCCACATCAAGCTCAATGTGATAAACACCGCGTGAGTAAGCAACATCGCAACACAGCTCCAAATTAAATAAACGTTTGCAATAAAAATAATTGTAATTAAAAACATTTAAACAACATCCAAATTTCTTTAAATACTACACTGAAACTACTTCCTTGTTGCTTTCATTTTTAATTTGAACAGAAATGTAATCAAAGCGATATAATCGTGTGGCAGTGGAACGTCTCGGCGCCTTTTAGTTTTACATTAGCAATAATGAAATATGAACGAGTATAACGTGATCATAAGGCGCTCGCGTAACAAATTAACAAGCATAACATCGATAAGCGCGGGTATTTAGCGTTGAAAATTGACTAACGTTGAGTTTTTATTTTAACCCTTAAATGCATATTGTTGCCAAATGTCTACAATCCCATTTTTTACGATAATCTGTAAACTATTGGATCAATATCGTTTCTTTTTTCCATTTTTGAACAATAAAAGGATAGTCAATGTCAAATATCTGTCATAGACAGTTACGAAACCGCGGGTATAAAAAAAAATTTCGTAACAACTTTTCACGTCGAGCAATTTGTTGTTTTCGATTTTGTGCATTTTGTGACTCTTTGTTTTGTCGGAATAAATAGAAATATATAAAAACAAAAATATAATTTAGATAAAAATAAAGGTAAGTTTTCAACATATTGATACATTTTAGATTGAGTGTGTTTATATTTTGATTTTTTTCAAAAAAACTGTATGTTGCCGTTTGGCTACAGCATGCGTTTGTACATCGTTTAGAAGTAAATATTTCCTTGCTTTGCATGTTTGGTAAGGGTGTATATTTCTTTGTTTTTAGCATGAACTCAAAATGGATTTTTATCTGAAGATGAGGAAGACATACTAGATTAAAACGATCTTGTCTACTATCCTGATGTTGGTAATTTGCAGAGAGATATAGAAGAAAATGACATGCACATCTCTAGACGAGATAAATAGTGGAATCGGCTCTTTTGCGGTTGAGGATTCCCCATTGGTGCAAAATGAAGGTGATCTGAATAGCAGCACAGTGTCACCTCGTCCAAGGACCATACCAATAAGAAAAGAAGTTTGGCGACACAAAAGCAGAGAGAGAGTTGATTTGGAAGAAAAAGAGTTTAGAGTTCAATGAAGATCAGATACGATTTTTTGGCAATGCTGAGTTGAGTACAGACATAGTTGAAAAAAAAACTTTTTTTTTCTTTATTCTTAAGCGATGAGATAATTATTGACAAGATTTTTTTTGAAACAAATTTATACCTACATTGTGCAAAAAGGTCAAACCAATCGTCCTCCCGTCCAAGCCATTGAGATTCGTCAGTTTTTTGGCATTCTGATATTTATGTATGTATGTCATATGTCTGTTTATCACCCTAAAGCTGACTCTAGGGTCAGGGTCTAGGATCTGAGTCCTATTGGTCTAAATTTGGTTTCACACCCATGCCATCATGCGAACAATGACGCTAAGTAGATTACAACGCTCATATGGGTGGAGTAGATCTCATGGACGGTTTTTTGGGGAGATATCGGATTTGGGTAAAATCCCGCAAGTGGTAAATTCGCTTGTTTTACCATAATGTTAGATATGGCCGTGATCAATTATTGGGTCCTGTAGGAGGCAAATGCAAATAGACAGATGAAACTTATGTCTTTGACAGACTTCAGGACTGAGCTGGCAGATACGCTTTGTCAATACAGGAGCTTGAAGACTGAAAAAAAAGGTAGACCGTCCTCTCAAAACATTGAGAATCAAATAGAAGCAAAGAAACGAAGAGGTCCTATGAAGCCTATTCCAAGTAAGGGCTTACGGACAGACGGCGTAGGCCACTACGAAAGAAAATGCGATAACAAGAATCGCTGTAAGAATCCTGGGTGCAAAGGGCAGAACTGAATGCACCCAATGCAAAGTGGCTCTTTGTCACACAAAAGACAGAA
This sequence comes from Hemaris fuciformis, assembly GCA_907164795.1. Lineage (NCBI taxonomy): Eukaryota > Metazoa > Arthropoda > Insecta > Lepidoptera > Sphingidae > Hemaris > Hemaris fuciformis. The sequence goes on from OU015434.1 coordinate 11,476,474, forward strand.
ACTGTTTTGCTGCCTACCATTCAATTGCCTATTAGCTTTATGTAATACACGCATATTGTTGCCAATTGGCAACATACGTTTTTTTCGTGAATAAATAAATATTATATGCATTTTATTTTATTTTATAACCTTTTTCGGTATATTTACCACTTATACTTATAACTATAATATTTTTATTTTTAATAAATAAAAAATCATGCATTTAAGGGTTAAAATGTTCGTCATCGTTGAGTCACGGTATTTAATTTATAAAGAAAAAACAGCCACATCGTCGAGTGCAACAAAACTAGCTACTCGGTTCCGCATCAAGCATTAAAATGACAAATTAAAATATGTACATCTGAGTACTTTGTTTACATTTTCAAGATAAACGTGATTATAGACGTCGCGCACGGAATATATAATTATTTCCTAAAGGGAAACGTGCGTACGAACACACGCGGAGGCAACAACGTGCGAAAAATAAATAATTGCCGTCCCTTCCCGGGACCTGGCCGGCTCTTGTACTAGAAAATTAATATGTCACACGCCTTTTCACACCTGGAGTTGGCACGAAAGTCCGCTAACCAATAGATCCTTCACCTTTACCGTAATACAATTTCCGAATATAGCCCTTGGGGACTCCTAACTATTATCGGATATTTTTTTATTATAGCAGAGCAGGCAAAACGATGGTTCTTCCACACGTATATTACTGACTGTTTTTTTTATATTATAATATAATGAAGAGGCCCGTGCCCAGCAGTGGAACGTATATGAGCTGATGATAATGATGATGAACTAAACAGGGGTAGTTCCAAGCAAAACCTTTTATAATATCTTCGTAAAACAATAAACGCTCAGCTGCAATGCAGCCTTCACTAATGGTTTCTGCGAAACACCACATTACATACGCTCTATAAAGCGCATACATTTAACTTTAACCATTATTTTAAATAATATTAGAATAATTTCAGTTCATATACGCTCCATATGCTGGGATAGATTCCCTCTAAGTTTAAAAAAAGAAGGCGTATAGTCATGCTACAAAGTTTCAAAATTTTAAGCATGAGCTAAATTGACAATCTCCCCATACATACAAACACATTCCACAAATATGATTCAAATTTAAATTCTAGGTGATTAGGTCTTCGATGCATTGTATACTATATATTGCAAATAGTCAGCAAGAGATAATATTTAGAACTTCGTCTCTCATCTTCTGAGTTAGATTCCAGGAGTAGGCAAATGATCGTTGGGACTTTCTGATAAAAAAATCATAATAAGATTACAATTCTTAAATTTGTTCACACCTAACCTAGTAACAAGCTGTATTTACATAACACAATCCATCATATCTTACATACAGAGAACGATTTTAGCACGTAGAGCCGAAACAAATATTGGTGTATCATTCAAACATTAGCCGCGGTTTAGATTTTTATAAAAAAGGAAGGTCATTTAAACGACCAATTTCGCAACGGGAGCTATCCAAAATTTAAACATCATAGTCTTTTGGAGCAAGCCATAAATATATTTTTTTGATAAAAATACTTGATATATCCATTTAATCATTGTTTGTTGTTTCATTAAAACAAAAATATATATTCACTTAAATTCTTTCGTTGAAAATCAGAACCCTTACAGGCTTAAGAGTCTTCTTGAATTTTTTAACGATAAATGCACTCCATACTAAATTAAGTTATATAACAAAGTGGTCTAAACGCAATCGAGTTTTGTAAATATCCATCACCCTTACTTTATTCCCTTTGAAATACTTGAACTTTATCTTGTTTATAATAAAACTGTCTGCGAGTCTCGAAATGTATATATATTTTGTTATGAAGTATATTTTATAACCCAACGCTGCAAAAACAACTTGACCCAGATAACCTTTCGGGAGAAAAAATCGCAACAAACAAATAACAAAATGTTCTAAGCCTATTAACAGCTGATTTTAATAAATAATCCAAATCCGTATTTTTAGATTGGCCGTATTTCATTAGAAAATGCTTATATGTATATAATCGGTTCGTCAATAACGCGTCATTTGCACATCAGGGTTCAGAAACTCTGTCAAAACAAGGTCTGAATACAATGAATCATGGCAATAGCAAGAGGCGAAAGCGCGTATCGATCGGCCCTAACTGGCAGCCCCCGCGCGCCCCGCCCGCCCCAACTGCTAGCGCACCTTACGTAAGTCCAGCTGATCGCAACCATTCCGTAACCTTGGTGACGAGCCATATCTACTGAAACCCGGCCATTTCGCTGCCCCATCATAATCATAAACGTGATCGCCCAATAAACAATATGTTAAGGCACTATCTTTAAGCATTGAGGGTGTTCTGTTTTAGTTAGCGTAATACAATATCCGATTGGGCAAAGGTGTATGTTCCTCTGTAGGAACTGTATATATGTTTTCGGCGTGTGGACATGTTAATTTCCGCAGCCTTCACCCTTCCCAACCTGAACAGTCTCAATCTTAACATTGCCTATTCAATATTTCCCATTTTGAAAAACTATTAAAATACGAATTTATAGATTTTTTTAACAATGACATTTCTCCTTGATAATGTTTTTATTTTCGGAATGTAATATAATTTAAATTTCATATCCTTTTGATTTTACACTCATATTCAAAAGTTGTTAACCTACATTCTCTAAAATAAAGGATCACGTAATTAAAACTTTACGTCTAAGACTACGTATACGGCAGGACCGTAATAATTATTACATTCTAGGTACGTAAAGTGGAACTTCTAAAAGCATGAATGGAGCACGCCGTAAAACCTCGTAGGTTATGAAACGAGCAAACCTCATTAAAATTATAGTCGGAAATGTTTACGTTTGGAAATTAAGAAAGTTCATTAGTTTTATTGCAATTTACTTATGAAAAATTCATTTGAATAATTTTAGCAAAAATATGATAACAATGATTATTATGCAACGATTTTATAATGCTTAGAAAAGGTCGCAATACTATTCATAAACAAAAATGCAACTTGCAAGTATACATTATACATTCAATAGAATTATGAATTATACATGAAAACATATTCAATGCGAGAGTCATGGAAGTTATTAAATGAAACTGTAGCAATTAAGAGAGTGTGATTTGTTAATAAATTGTAGCGCCGCCGTTCAATACTAGCGACCTTGTGACTACTATGCGCCTGCTCGCCAGTGGTGCCCGACGTGGGGCCGACAATCAGCTGTTCTCATACAACACATTAACCTCATTTTTTTTTTGTTTAATTCATAAGAGACCTCCTATGTTTTATGCGTTGCACTAAATGAATTGTTTAAGTTTTGAAAAACAAACCTAAATATCAAAAAACCACTGCTATACAGAAAATTACTTAAAGTCACCAAAGAACTAACAAACCTATTTACCTAACCTACTTTTATCATTAAATCCACTTGAGCGTAACAAATTTTAAAAAGCTTTTCAAAGTAATATCTACCGCACCTTATGGTCAGTTCGCAATGAACAGTCTATGGTACAAGTTTTATGAACTTGCGATTTTCATAATGTAAATAACAAACATAACAAATCTATAGGGGAGATGACATAATGGAATCTATAGTGACAATATCAGTGATTAGTGAATAATGATGTGCAGACAAGCATCTATAGTGGTCCATGCATCAATGCAACGAACCGAAGGAGTACGAAATTCATGTGGTGAAACGCTGGCGGGTTATGTTGCATGGCGCGGACGCGGTATAATCTGAAGGCGGGCGGCGTGCGACTGAACCATCAGCCTAGACACAGGGCGCGGCATGCGGCGCGGGGGACGTCACGGGACGAGCGGAGGAGGGAGGGGGTCTGGAGGTGAGCAAAGTGGGCGGCGCACGCTACTGGCGCCCACCCTTCCAACGAACGCCTCCTCCATATAATCACAGGAAGGTTCCGTGACACCTATCCTATAGTAACCCGGCGGAAACCCGTACACACGACTCTCAGTATCAGGATGTAAGATTGATGAGTGGAACTCTACGTTTCCTTTGTAGTATAAGTAAGGGCTCGATTTAAGCGTGCCAGCGAAGGTAATTACATCTTGAGTAATGGATTAATTTGTCTCAAATTGAGCAAGGAGCTCGTGCACAATGAAATCGTTTAATTACACTTGTCTTAGCAACTATGTACACGTCAGCTGACCCATTATGTCCAACATTATTTACTTAATCGTCAACATTATATCATATAAGTTTCCTAACAACATTTTCCTTGGCAACATGTTTATTTGTTTTCGTTGAGTATATCAACACCAATAGAGAAGAAAATGTTACGTTTAAACTTACTTCTATAAAATGTACAAAATATGTAATACAAGAGTTTTGGCTATTGCATTCTCTCCCAAATCGTCACCATTAACATATTCAAAGAAAAATATCGTATTTGTAATATAATGCATACATTCTTTTGAGGCCACGAAAAATACCGACAAACCATTGTGCAATTCGTATAACAATTCGTAATATATGCACGACTTATACCATGTGCTATTTCCGCCACTTAAAATTCCATCTTGTGTCGTATCTTACTCCGCTGTAAAAAATGTATAAAAGTCCATTTGCACTTATAGGAACATAGATATTTAAATATGGCGACGCGACGTTACTACTTTATATGTCATTATGTAAGATAAAACAATACCCTATTCTGGTAACTATTCAAAGCAATCATATTTCGTGGAATCAAAAATAACGAAAGCAAAATAAAAATGTTTCATTTTCCATGAAATAACTTGATCCGATACAAATAAACTGCAGTGCGGGCTTACGTCTGTTTCATGGGAACAGGATTTGACGCATCATGTCGGATTTGAGGCTCACGCAGGCCGTATTGATTTGACTCCATACAAAACAACGCGTCGAAAAATACTACATTTCACTTCAGTGCAAATTACGTCCTTTAATTTAAAACTACAACACAATTTGTTGCTATGACTTTTGGCATCCATTAGTTTTGACACATTTTGCTGACCTCGTTGTTATGTTCGTTTACTTCATACTGACCCGGCAAAGTGACACTGCATTTGACAACTGAACATGAAGTACGTCCAACACTCGTAACTCGTCGTAATCACACCAATCTGCTAATATTCTTCTCTTAGCTAAGGTTAAAGGACCCAGACCTGCATAAAGAAGGTAACAGACTTTGAAAACTATCCCAAACAAGATATGTGAAATAATATATTCTTATTAAGGCGGAAAATTAAAGATAATTTATCCGAAACAATATCGGAAGAAAATTTTCCAGTAAAGATTTTTCTAGGGATGTGCAACGTAAGTTTACATTTTAATTACTTGTTTGTTTCGTTTGCACTGACATCATAGGCCTACACAGTAAGAAAAATTACTTCATAAGGCATCATGGACTAAGCGATACCAAAAAATCTTGTGTTTTAAGTTAACACGGATCAATTTGCCGTATCAGGAAGCAGTTCAGACAGTTGCTAAATTCCAATTATTAAGGGATATCAGGAGGCTCCGGCATTATTTGGCATAGCATTGGCCGCTGACCAAATTCCATCAATATAAAATAACAAGCTACGTAAAATGAGTATAGCTGTCCAAAGCAAAAATATTACGAAAGAATTCTGCTTAATGCGTAACGAAGAATTACAACATTGAGAACTGTATTAATAAGAGCCCTGATTGCTATGTCCATATCGATTTATGGTACAAAATTTAAAAATTAATAGTCCAATATGCATAGCCGTCCTTAAATAACGTGATAAGAACATGCTTACATCTAACTAAAAACTATAATCCAACTAAATATTTAATTCGGGTCTGGGTGTTTGTGGGACCGAAAAGTCTCTCGTAGTTTCTGATACCCACGACACAAGACTTTTATCTTAATGTGGGGTCACAACAATGTATGTGACTGTTGGGTGTATTTTTTGTTTAACTAGTCAATACATAAGCATGTGCATATAACACATTCAAAACATAATGTCTTGTAACATAATCGTTGACTTACTTTGTAATGTAAATTATACTTGAATAGTATCATTACGAAAAATACCTTGCATAAGAAATATAAATATTAAAACTGTGAAAAATAAGTATCAATATCATTTGATCAATCGAGCTCTAAGCCCATTGTAAAGGAAACAACAATTTGTTTCAAATATTTTATCATCATCATCAGTCAGTCCCACTGCTGGGCCACTGAGAGGGTTTAGGCCTTAGTCCACCACACTGGCCTAGATGGTTGGCGGACTTCACACCTAAGAAATTCCTAAGAACTTTTTAGATGTGCAGGTTTACTCACGATGTTTTCCTTTGCATGCCTGTGCCTGGGGTTTGAACCTGCGACCGCCGAGATTCTCGACCGCGCGCCTTAAACTCGAGGCTATCACTACTTAGTTTCACTAATTTGTTTCAATATAGCGACCACACCCACAGATCTTATAACAGCATTTCTTCGGTAACTACGCGCGAAGTCTGTTAATATCGTATACATAATAATGAGATGCCAACAAGATTGTGAAGTCATATAAATACACTAGCGATCGTTAACATAATCAAAGCTCGCTGTACACTCTATGTACAAGACCGTCGTAGGTACGTATAGCGCCGGAGATTCTAGGTACCGTGTGATTATCGGAAACTAGACATGAGCGACAAAGTCAGCCAACGGTTTCTGTTTCTGTCTAGCAAGCCCGTCTACCTGTGCAATATTACGCTCTACTATTCTAAGTAAAACTTATTACGTTCGAACTGCAGCGGCGACAGACGAACCTCTCCTATTTGTAGTCTGAGTCAAGTCAAATATTCCATACCACATGTTTAGCGTTGTTTTTGAATTTTGACTGGCGAATGTTTTCTCAATATTCTTGTCTGTCTGTTCAATTGTTTCGTGTTTTTTCATGAATATATATTATGTACATCCTCATTCTTTGTGAGACTATTGCATTAGTTTTTCCACGATTACACGTCAATTTCTCACGCTATGATTAGAAGAATAGATGAAATTACATACATACATACATACATTTTCCATGAATTATAGCTACACACACATACACATCAAAATAGCATAACAATGCTAAAATACTGTAGTTTATACAAAAGCGATTTGGAATTTACACACTTAAACACGTAAGTCTTCGTTTAGACTCATGTATTGTAGCATGATGATTATTTCAGTAAACAGTATTATTTAATACTGCTTAAAACACAAATATCTCAAAGAATCTTGATTTAAAAAAAAGAGAAGCGAAAAATGAGACTAGCAGCCCATGATGAATCAGATGCACTGAGCCCGCGTTGTGGATTAAGGCCTAAGAGCTCTTACAATTCAAAGAATTCCGTTGCGATAAGGGCATGTGCGAGTGTTTTACATATACATACATGATTGTATACCGGCCGACAAAATTGTGTTGACGAAGAAATGAAATTCGCGTTATATACTAATCTATCTGCACTTTACTTACCATCAGGTTCAGTCGCATTTCGTCGTGGCAAAAGAAACATATTTCTTTTAGAATTCTGGCCACAAAAAAGTTTTGAAGAATTGTTCATGAAAATAAAAATGTATACTTTTTAGAATTTTACTCATTTTTAAATATGGAGTGGACGCTTAAAGAAGACCGTGTTGCAGATATTGCGTTGCATCGTTGCGGTTACGCGCCAATTAAATTGTTTTGACATACTGAAAAATTTGTATATAACCAAAAGATTCGTTTATCGTACCATCAAACGATACAATGAAGACTCTAGTGTAGATGACAAGGTCAAGAAGTGGTCGCCCTCGGTCTGTTAGGACTCCAGCAGTGATAAAAGCTGTGAAGGCGCGAATTCAAAGAAATCCCAAACGTAAGCAAAAACTGTTGGCCCTTCAGATGGGGTTAAGCAGAACCACGGTGAAAAGGGTGTTAAATGAAGACTTAGGGCTTCGGGCATATCGATGAAAAACAGGACATCGTTTGAATGCTCTTCTAATGGACCTGAGACTGAAGAGATGCCGCGCTTTGTTGAAGCGGTACGCAGGAAAAAAATATCGTGAAATTCTTTTTTCGGATGAAAAAATTTTTACCTTAGAAGAGAGCTACAACAAACAAAATGATAAGGTGTACACACACAGTAGTGAAGAAGCGAGCAACCGTATTCCGCGTGTCCAACAAGGTCATTTTCTATCCTCGCTCATGGTATGGTTGGGAGTTTCTTATTTGGGCTTAACAGAGGTACATTTTTGTGAGAAAGGTGTAAAAACGAATGCAGTTGTGTATCAAAATACAGTCCTGACGAACCTTGTGGAACCTGTTTCTCATGCCATGTTCAATAACAGGCACTGGGTATTCCAACAAGATTCGGCGCCAGCTCATAGAGCGAAAAGCACACAAGAGTGGCTAGCGGCGCGTGAAATCGACTTCATCCAGCACGAAGACTGGCCCTCCTCCAGTCCAGATTTGAATCCGTTAGATTACAAGATATGGCAACACTTGGAGGAAAAGGCGTGCTCAAAGCCTCATCCCAATTTGGAGTCACTCAAGAAATCCTAGATTAAGGCAGCCGCCGATATTGACATGGGCCTCGTTCGTGCTGCGATAGACGACTGGCCGCGCAGATTGAAGGCCTGGATTCAAAATTACGGAGGTCATTTTGAATAAACTTTAGTGTCATAAGAATCTATGTTTTGTTAAGTTCATTTTGGTATATAAATGGTTACATAATGAATAAACTTGTTTCAATTATTTTATATTAAACATGTGACAGAATTTATGACCTGACTAGGTACATATATGTACCTAAACAGTAGCATTGAATTTTATTAAAATTTTAAATTAAGAAGTATCAACATTTAAGTAGTTCGTGGATAAATTCTTCAAAAATAACATAAACGTGTTCTAAGTCATTTTTTTAATTTTTTTTTATTGTTAACATGTTTTCATCGAGGTTTAAAGAAGGGTGTAGATTTTCCTACTTACAAAAACGAAAATTAGTTATTCAAAGTTAAGATGTTGCCGTGGGAAACGCCAATAAATATATATATTGAAATAATCTGAAGAGTTGGCAGTAGTCTTGCTTCGCATTTAATAAATCACTCTAAGGAATCCGTATAAACACTCTACACTATGGTATAAACTGTTGATAAGCCGATAACTTTAAAAGGATTTTACTTCTGCTTATCGAAGCTATTTATGCATCTTTTTTATACGGGCAGAACAAAACGACGGCACGGACACTTGTTAGCGATCCAAATTCAATGTAAGCTCATAATACATGCATATTCAAGCAATTTTCCTGAACGAGAAGGCAGAGATGTATTTGCGCAGGATTCGCCAGCTGTGTTTTATGTCCCACGTAATAAAGGGCGAACCCGAATTCTCATCCTTCAACTTAACAAATTTAGATTTTCAAAAACCGAATATTTTTTGACTGATATAGGAATGCAACAGTTTTTTTACGAATATTTATTGTCCAAGCAGATAAGTATATGATACCAACAGCATATTCGGCGTAATATAATCACTTTCGCGAAATGTGAAAATTTAGAATCCAGATCGAACCATGACAAATGATGCAAATTATGTATTAATCGTTTAAGAGTTGGTGGTAGGTGGGCGCGAGCGAACAAGAAACCAACCCAAATAACGTCAATATGCTAATAGGATTTAGTACATTTGGATTTAAGCAATTGGGGCAATCTGAATTGTATTACTTTAGACAAGCCGTCCTATGTTTGAATACGAAAGGAGTAGGCAGTACGCACATTTATCGTGTAGATAATGTATTTTGAAAGATTGACATAATTGTATTCAAATGAAGGGAAAAATTATCTTGTCATATTCTGCCTTCTTTTGTTCTTATGCTGTGGAATGACGGAGCATCAATATTTATACCAATATAATTTTTATGGCATTTATATTCGGCAGTCGACACTTAGATACTATTAATATCTATAGGTTAATCGTTTTACTCAATTATGTTATAAATAATCAATACCAAGAAATAATCGAAAACCTATAAAACTATTACTGCCTTGATGGTCTTGTGGCACAAGTGTACGACATGCTATCAACAGGTTCTAGATTCGATTTCCTGATCGCGCAGTGTTTTCCGATAAGAATTGCTCAGAAGTAGAACGGAATTGTGTACTGGGCAAAGCAACGGAATAATATAGCACATGCCTCCTATTGCATCGGACTTGAAACAACTGGCGAATGGTGTCTATGGATAAGCATGGCTGCCTATACTTTCGAGGATGCAGAGGAGTCATAAGCATCTACACTCATAGTCACAATACTACTGTACCAAAAGTAAACCTCCAGAATAACTTATCATCTCAGTAAATAAAACAATAAAAAACATACAAAATAGCTACAATTGTCATTTTTCCTACCTTCTGTATGAATCATTGATTACTTTTCCCTACCTCAATGCAGGCAAGTTGGCTTCTTACATTGGTGAGCGGAAAACTGTTCACCTTATAGTGAATCAGATTATTTTAATAGCTTGCATCTTACTTAGCAACCTTTTCCCTCTAATACAATGTACATTATTACATAGTTTAAAATTCTAATGAGGCAAACGCGCCCGCTAACCGGGATATCGAGATCCACTCAGGTGGAATAACCGGATTGACGGGTCTAGTCGTAGGTGGTCGCAAGACGAAGGGATCACCTAGCTGACTATCCCGATATAGAGACAGGAGAACACGCCAACTCCCACACAAAATTTTAAATCTTATTAACACTGTTAACAACAAAACTACAACCCTTTCGCATACGAAATTGCCTTAAATTCAACCACGAAACAGTAATGTTACTCGTTAGATTTATTGGTGGGTGGAAAACCGTGGAAGTAGGTCAAAGGGTGGTTGCAATGTATGTTTTTCGTGAGAAATAACGCAGCTGACTACCGTATCAATAAACATTAACGGCCCAGACATATTGATATTTAAACTTCTGTGGCACTGTGTGCCGTTTATTTATAGATCTGTAAACATCGTATCGAAATGTCACGGACGATTGGGGTGTATCGAGAGATGTGTTAAACCTAAACAATTGATCTAATTAATAAAACATTGTTAGTGTTTCTATTTTAATGGAATGCATTTTCTTAACAATAATACCCCGCCGTTATAGATTATAAAAAAATCGATTACGAAACGCGATAAGAAAGAAACAATTATGGCCCCATCCGACATTACGATATGCTTAGACATTAAGAACTAATAATTATTGTCATGACCAAAACCAAAATATCCACAAACTGGTCAATAAAGTAATCAAATCTATCGTTCAATAAAGTAACTAAGGTCTTAATCCTCTCATAGAACTTAGAAGGGAGCGCAATAAATTCCGTGGCTTGGAACTAGAAAATCATCTTCTTTTTTGTAATTGTCCTCGGACAAGTAGGTATGTCCTGAATGTATGGATGTGTTAATCATAGTATTAGCCACATAACAGTTTATCTTGTGTAATTGGGTACATCGCATATGGGCAAGTGGTGATATTAAATTACCTGTTTCAAAATAAAACTGCGAGTGGCATTGTTTATGTCGGCTTAATCAGTTGCGACAACAGGATGAGGTCTGATGTGTTGGGTACAAAAATAAATTCGACCCAACAGAAACATATACTAAATATACAAAGCAAAATACATGCTGCTGGTTTAATGATTTGATTTAATGATGACGGAATTTGAGCCGACAAGGTATTAAGCCCTAGTCAAGAGTATTTCGAATAAAAGTAATTACAGAATGTATAGAACCATTTATCAAAATTTCGAAAATCCCTCCTTAGTGCTCACTTACATTAACTACTGAACCTGAATTTGATTTATATAGATGATAGACATACTTTGAGAATATCATTTACAAACAGGCCAGCAAAATTAGGTTGATTGGTGGAATTAGTGGGTATTCATAATAGATTGTTTTTATTCAGAAGTATTCAGACGTGTGGATAACAATGTGAGTAGCTCAAAGTAAAAATACAGTTAATATTTGTTTAAAAGGTACGACACTGATATTTATCAAGGTGGATAGCAGCAGGTGGATGAGGAGGGCCGAAGATCGAGCCCAGTGGCGTGCCCTAGGAGAGGCCTATGTCCAGCAGCGGATGTGAAGAAAAACTGATGATGATGATATTTATCTTAAGATAAATATTAAAAAATTGTACTAAAGTTTACTATTCATGCACCAGCCTGAAATCATCAGCAAGTATATACAAAACAAATAGCTAAGAGTACACAACTTCCAATAGCAAAGATCCCAGTTCTCCGTAAAACATTTGAACAATTTAGAACTGAGTAGTACTGAATAGAAAATCTATGTGTGTTTTGCATACCATTGTCGTTTTGGGTTATGTTAATATGCATATATTTAATTTGTATATAATTGTAGAAAAATATTTAATAACTTTTTTAGCTTGATACACTACTTATATTTTATGACTCAGGTAATAACTAAAAAAATTGATATTTTTTTAATAAACATATACTATTCCATCTTAAGTTATAAAAATAAGGAAAGGTAATATAAATAGTTAAAATCAATACAAAAATACTTACATTTGCAGTTGTACTTTGTAATTTTATTCACTATTAAAATAAGTAAACTGTCCTCAATGAGGAGAAAACACATACTGATAATAAATCCGTCAGATAACCTTTAGTTTATGCTGAGATAAGACCAAAATCTGTTTGTGATGTAAACAACTTTATTGACTACTACAGTAAACTTATTAGCAATTAGTTTATTTAATCTACACATCTAGGACATTTAACTGACATTGCAATAATTACATTTGCACTCCTTAATTATACAACACCTGATATACATGGGATCATGGGATCTATATTTGTGGAATGGTAAATTGTAATATGATGTAAATTTACTTAATATAACTCCAAAAGATTTAAAAAAAAATCTTTTAGGTAATCAAATTTTTCATATGTCTTTATATGAATAGACTGTACACCAAACATTATAAACATGAATATATAAACATGTAAACGATTTTACCAAAAATGATTGCATACAGAAGGCTGAATCATATACCATTACACCTTAGAAGTGATCTGATGAATAGTAGAGTCAGGGAAAAACAAAGGTATATAATAAAAAAATTTAATCAATTCAAGAAGTTAACACAATAAGTGAAAAATCACTCTTCACATTTAGGATACACATCATCATGTCATATGAAAAAAAAAATTAAATGTTATCAATACAAACTAATCATGTGATATTAATGTATGATACAAATGTAGTTCAAGACATTCAGAAAGATATAAATATACGCATCAGGATTTATGATAATGTCAATCATTTTACAACAGATTATGAGGTGTGAATGTATACGGTATGTAAATATTTAGTCTATAAATACATTGGCTGACAATGTCAATAATAAATTAGTAGTGTTTTAAATTGCAAATATAATACGTAAGTTTTGTTTTACCATTAAATATTGAATAGTTAAGAGCATAATATAATTTCTAATATATAGCAATATTGGACAATTCATAATTTAACTAGTCAAGAAAAATATGATTGCTTTTTTAACAACAATTGGGCAATAAGACATTTCACAAGTTTATTTGCCTATAGTACTGCAAAATAAACACATAATTTAATGATACATTGGCTAATATGAATTAAATGAAAAAATTACACAAATACCACAGAAAAAAGTTTTGTTCTTAGTTCTCTGTTGCTAGACCACTTACATTTGAAATAAATGATAATTATAATAACTTGGAAATTACCAAAATCGTTGCTTTATGGTGAATAAAATATATAAATACTGTGCCATGTAAATTTGTTGACAATATATACGGATTGTATGGTAATTGGATTATGAAAACCTGTTTTCCAGTTAACAAAAAGTCAAGTGTGTACATTGTACAACGCATTATATATTCTTTAAATAATATGATATGTAGTAGTATGTAGTTATAACATACATTTCCATCGTGACGACCATGGCGGTGTAAAGCCTCTATTAATTTTATTATAAACACGCAAGTGTATATACCACTTTTTGCAATAACAAGTAATTTACCTATAAAGTTGATTTGAGTGTATAAATTATGAGTCTTTCTATCACTACAAAATACTCACATATTTCGATTCTTGAAAACCAGGCGTTGAGTAATTTGCGAACTCCCGAAGTTTATTTTTTCGTAACGTATAACGCCGGAGCGACACAGAATTATATCAAACAATGGAAATCATATGATAACAAATAAAAGATTATTTTTTAAGATCCAAGGCAACCGTCAACGATTGAACTAGAATCCAAACAATATTCTCAATCAATACTAATCTTATCTTTAAAAACTACACAGTCCAGATTCCGACATGAGAAGTTAATGACTTCTATGCATTTTCATTTTTCAATTCAATGAACTCATAGCACTTTAAAAATAGACACACACTACAGTCTGATTTCATTTATCAACAAATCTCATTTACCGTTGATATATTATTATTCAATAAAAATTTATGCATATTGTTTCACTTCTGCGCGAATCTCCCAAGTTTTTCTGCGCTTCAAATCAAAGTCAATCAAACCAAAACAATGTTGCGAACGCCATCTATTGTGGCGTTTGTAAGCAGTAAGCACGTATGAAAGTTTCATGCAGTTGCCATACGAAATAATATTATTTTCAACCTCATTTCAACTCGACTAATTATATAAATATTACAATTTTGTGAGATCCGTAAGCTTACGTAACAAAATAAATCATTTTAAAAGATTGTAAATTGGTAAAAAAGACTTCTAAATCACAGTAATAATGTTATTTTTTACTCGTTTCAAATATGAAAGTTAATGGTGATGGCACTTATATTATTATACTAGCTTTTGCCCGCGACTCCGTCTGCGTAGACTTCAGGGTTGGGTGCAGAAACTAACTAAGTGAATCTATAAATCAAAAATTACGCTAATTGTTGCAGTAGTTCACCACCGGAGGTCATTTCTATTTTTGAGAATCGTCTCAAGTGACATTATGACATTTTTCATAACCTCAGATCGTCTCATAAATTTATCGCGAAAATGTATCTAATGTCATCTAGGTGCGTATAATGGCACTTAACATCGCATAATGACACCGAGCCCCATAAAAATGCACATGATAACATTTTACTGTACCGGTACCAGTCACTACTACTCCACAGTGCTAAATGGCATTTAACGTGAATTCAAGTCATTCAGGATACTGACTTCAAATAATGGTGCCTTTCGCAATTTCAGTTCCAAAAATGGCACCTAAATTCATAAAACGGAAAAATAGCTCTTCTATTCCTTAAGTTCCACTAAAATTCTTCTAAAATTGCCATAAGTGCCAATTATGGCACCTGTCGTCGCGTGATTTCCAATAACGGCACTTGTAGCCTTATGGATTCGACTAATGGAATCTGATTCATCCGATAATGGCACTTGACGTCACTCACCATCCACTAATAGCACCTAATAGACTACAAGCCCATTGTAAAAATTAACCTGTGAAATGAACCACCGTGAATTACGCTTAGAAGGCTGTTACTATATCATAAAACTAGCTTTTGCCCGCGACTCCGTCCGCGTAGACTACAGGGTTGGGTTCAGAATGAAAATAAGTTGTAGTCTATTTTACTCCACAGAGTCCCATTTATGTCCATATCAAAAATCGTTTACAGCGGTCAAATGATTTAATCGTGAAAGCGTAACAGACATATACTCGTAGTTACAGATAGTTTCAGTCGTCTACACGTCGTTTCATCATTCTAGCTTCAAAAATGACGAATTTCCACACAAACTTTCACCCTTATTTTTATTTTACCCCCGTAAATGTACACTTTTTTACAAACTTAGAATGTCATATTTATTTATATTAAATCAACAGCCTAAAAAATAAGTTTCAAGCTTCTAGGTTTAAAAATGACAATACTTCCATACAATCTTTCATCCCCCCTTTCAACCCCTTTTCCGGGATAAAAAGTAGCCTATGTCTTTTCTCAGGGTCTAAATTATCTGTGTACCAAATTTTATTTAAATCGGTTCAGCAGTTTTAGCAGGAAAGCGAGACAGACAGACAGACAGACAGTTACTTTCGCATTTATAATATTCCTGGGTATCCTGGTTGTACAGGCTGTCCTTGTTGTCCTGGGTATCCTGGTTGTCCAGGCTGTCCTGGGTATCCTGGTTGTCCAGGCTGTCCTGGGTAACCTTGTTGTCCTGGGCCTCCTGGTTGTCCAGGCTGTCCTTGTTGTCCTGGGTATCCTGGTTGTCCTGGGTATCCTGGTTGTCCTGGTTGTCCAGGCTGTCCTGGGTAACCTGGTTGTCCAGGCTGTCCTTGTTGTCCTGGGTATCCTGGTTGTCCAGGCTGTCCTGGGTATCCTGGTTGTCCAGGCTGTCCTTGTTGTCATGGGTAACCTGGCTATCCTGGCTGCCCTTGTTGTCCTGGGTATCCTGGTTGTCCAGGCTGTCCTTGTTGTCCTGGGTATCCTGGTTGTCCAGGCTGTCCTGGGTATCCTGGTTGTCCAGGCTGTCCTTGTTGTCCTGGGTATCCTGGTTGTCCAGGCTGTCCTGGGTATCCTGGTTGTCCAGGCTGTCCTTGTTGTCCTGGGTATCCTGGTTGTCCAACCTGTCCTTGTTGTCCTGGGTATCCTGGTTGTCCAGGCTGTCCTGGGTATCCTGGTTGTCCAGGCTGTCCTTGTTGTCCTGGGTATCCTGGTTGTCCAGGCTGTCCTGGTTGTCCAGGCTGTCCTGGGTATCCTGGTTGTCCAGGTTGTCCTTGTTGTCCTGGGTATCCTGGTTGTCCAGGGTATCCTGGTTGTCCTGGTTGTCCAGGCTGTCCTGGGTAACCTGGCTGTCCTGGATGTCCTTGTTGTCCTGGGTATCCTGGTTGTCCAGGCTGTCCTTGTTGTCCTGGGTATCCTGGTTGTCCAGGCTGTCCTGGGTATCCTGGTTGTCCAGGCTGTCCTTGTTGTCCTGGGTATCCTGGTTGTCCAACCTGTCCTTGTTGTCCTGGGTATCCTGGTTGTCCAGGCTGTCCTGGGTATCCTGGTTGTCCAGGCTGTCCTGGGTATCCTGGTTGTCCAGGCTGTCCTTGTTGTCCTGGGTATCCTGGTTGTCCAGGCTGTCCTGGGTATCCTGGTTGTCCAGGCTGTCCTGGGTATCCTGGTTGTCCAGGCTGTCCTTGTTGTCCTGGGTATCCTGGTTGTCCAGGCTGTCCTGGGTATCCTGGTTGTCCAGGCTGTCCTGGGTATCCTGGTTGTCCAGGGTATCCTGGTTGTCCTGGTTGTCCAGGCTGTCCTGGGTAACCTGGCTGTCCTTGTCCTGGGTATCCTGGTTGTCCAGGCTGTCCTGGGTAACCTGGCTGTCCTGGATGTCCTTGTTGTCCTGGGTATCCTGGTTGTCCAGGCTGTCCTTGTTGTCCTGGGTATCCTGGTTGTCCAGGCTGTCCTGGGTAACCTGGCTGTCCTGGATGTCCTTGTTGTCCTGGGTATCCTGGTTGTCCAGGGTATCCTGGTTGTCCTGGTTGTCCAGGCTGTCCTGGGTAACCTGGCTGTCCTGGATGTCCTTGTTGTCCTGGGTATCCTGGTTGTCCAGGCTGTCCTTGTTGTCCTGGGTATCCTGGTTGTCCAGGCTGTCCTTGTTGTCCTGGGTATCCTGGCTGTCCTGGATGTCCTTGTTGTCCTGGGTATCCTGGTTGTCCAGGCTGTCCTTGTTGTCCTGGGTATCCTGGTTGTCCAGGCTGTCCTGGGTATCCTGGTTGTCCAGGCTGTCCTGGATATCCTGGTTGTCCAGGGTGTCCTTGTTGTCCTGGGTATCCTGGTTGTCCAGGCTGTCCTGGGTATCCTGGTTGTCCAGGCTGTCCTGGGTATCCTGGTTGTCCAGGGTATCCTGGTTGTCCTGGTTGTCCAGGCTGTCCTGGGTAACCTGGCTGTCCTTGTCCTGGGTATCCTGGTTGTCCAGGCTGTCCTGGGTAACCTGGCTGTCCTGGATGTCCTTGTTGTCCTGGGTATCCTGGTTGTCCAGGCTGTCCTTGTTGTCCTGGGTATCCTGGTTGTCCAGGCTGTCCTTGTTGTCCTGGGTATCCTGGTTGTCCAGGCTGTCCTGGGTATCCTGGTTGTCCAGGCTGTCCTGGGTATCCTGGTTGTCCAGGCTGTCCTGGTTGTCCAGGGTATCCTGGTTGTCCTGGTTGTCTAGGCTGTCCTGGGTAACCTTGTTGTCCTGGGTATCCTGGTTGTCCTGGCTGTCCTGGGTATCCTGGTTGTCCTGGGTATCCTGGTTGTCCAGGCTGTCCTGGTTGTCCTGGGCCTCCTGGTTGACCTGGCTGTCCTGGGTATCCTGGTTGTCCAGGCTGTCCTGGGTAACCTGGCTGTCCTGGGTATCCTGGTTGTCCTGGGTATCCTGGTTGTCCAGGCTGTCCTTGTTGTCCTGGGTATCCTGGTTGTCCAGGCTGTCCTGGGTATCCTGGCTGTCCTGGCTGTCCTTGTTATCCTGGGTATCCTGGTTGTCCAGGCTGTCCTGGTTGTCCAGGGTATCCTGGTTGTCCTGGTTGTCCAGGCTGTCCTGGGTAACCTTGTTGTCCTGGGTATCCTGGTTGTCCAGGCTGTCCTGGGTATCCTGGTTGTCCTGGGTATCCTGGTTGTCCAGGCTGTCCTGGTTGTCCTGGGCCTCCTGGTTGACCTGGCTGTCCTGGGTATCCTGGTTGTCCAGGCTGTCCTGGGTAACTGGCTGTCCTGGGTATCCTGGTTGTCCTGGGTATCCTGGTTGTCCAGGCTGTCCTTGTTGTCCTGGGTATCCTGGTTGTCCAGGCTGTCCTGGGTATCCTGGCTGTCCTGGCTGTCCTTGTTATCCTGGGTATCCTGGTTGTCCAGGCTGTCCTGGTTGTCCAGGGTATCCTGGTTGTCCTGGTTGTCCAGGCTGTCCTGGGTAACCTTGTTGTCCTGGGTATCCTGGTTGTCCAGGCTGTCCTGGGTATCCTGGTTGTCCTGGGTATCCTGGTTGTCCAGGCTGTCCTGGTTGTCCTGGGTGTCCTGGTTGTCCTGGCTGTCCTGGGTATCCTGGTTGTCCAGGCTGTCCTTGTTGTCCTGGGTAACCTGGCTGTCCTTGTTGTCCTGGGTATCCTGGTTGTCCAGGCTGTCCTGGGTATCCTGGTTGTCCAGGCTGTCCTTGTTGTCCTGGGTATCCTGGTTGTCCAGGCTGTCCTGGGTATCCTGGTTGTCCAGGGTATCCTGGTTGTCCTGGTTGTCCAGGCTGTCCTGGGTAACCTGGCTGTCCTGGATGTCCTTGTTGTCCTGGGTATCCTGGTTGTCCAGGCTGTCCTTGTTGTCCTGGTTGTCCTGGTTGTCCAGGCTGTCCTGGGTAACCTGGCTGTCCTGGATGTCCTTGTTGTCCTGGGTATCCTGGTTGTCCAGGCTGTCCTTGTTGTCCTGGGTATCCTGGTTGTCCAGGCTGTCCTGGGTATCCTGGTTGTCCAGGCTGTCCTTGTTGTCCTGGGTATCCTGGTTGTCCAACCTGTCCTTGTTGTCCTGGGTATCCTGGTTGTCTAGGCTGTCCTGGGTATCCTGGTTGTCCAGGCTGTCCTGGGTATCCTGGTTGTCCAGGCTGTCCTTGTTGTCCTGGGTATCCTGGTTGTCCAGGCTGTCCTGGGTAGCCTGGTTGTCCAGGCTGTCCTGGGTATCCTGGTTGTCCAGGCTGTCCTGGGTATCCTGGTTGTCCTGGGTATCCTGGTTGTCCAGGCTGTCCTTGTTGTCCTGGGTATCCTGGTTGTCCGGCTGTCCTTGTTGTCCTGGGTATCCTGGTTGTCCAGGCTGTCCTGGGTATCCTGGTTGTCCTGGGTATCCTGGTTGTCCAGGCTGTCCTTGTTGTCCTGGGTATCCTGGTTGTCCAGGCTGTCCTGGGTATCCTGGCTGTCCTGGCTGTCCTTGTTATCCTGGGTATCCTGGTTGTCCAGGCTGTCCTGGTTGTCCAGGGTATCCTGGTTGTCCTGGTTGTCCAGGCTGTCCTGGGTAACCTTGTTGTCCTGGGTATCCTGGTTGTCCAGGCTGTCCTGGGTATCCTGGTTGTCCTGGGTATCCTGGTTGTCCAGGCTGTCCTGGTTGTCCTGGGCCTCCTGGTTGACCTGGCTGTCCTGGGTATCCTGGTTGTCCAGGCTGTCCTGGGTATCCTGGTTGTCCAGGCTGTCCTTGTTGTCCTGGGTAACCTGGCTGTCCTTGTTGTCCTGGGTATCCTGGTTGTCCAGGCTGTCCTTGTTGTCCTGGGTATCCTGGTTGTCCAGGCTGTCCTGGGTATCCTGGTTGTCCAGGCTGTCCTTGTTGTCCTGGGTATCCTGGTTGTCCAGGCTGTCCTGGGTATCCTGGTTGTCCAGGGTATCCTGGTTGTCCTGGTTGTCCTGGTTGTCCAGGCTGTCCTGGGTAACCTGGCTGTCCTGGATGTCCTTGTTGTCCTGGGTATCCTGGTTGTCCAACCTGTCCTTGTTGTCCTGGGTATCCTGGTTGTCTAGGCTGTCCTGGGTATCCTGGTTGTCCAGGCTGTCCTGGGTATCCTGGTTGTCCAGGCTGTCCTTGTTGTCCTGGGTATCCTGGTTGTCCAGGCTGTCCTGGGTAGCCTGGTTGTCCAGGCTGTCCTGGGTATCCTGGTTGTCCAGGCTGTCCTGGGTATCCTGGTTGTCCTGGGTATCCTGGTTGTCCAGGCTGTCCTTGTTGTCCTGGGTATCCTGGTTGTCCGGCTGTCCTTGTTGTCCTGGGTATCCTGGTTGTCCAGGCTGTCCTGGGTATCCTGGTTGTCCTGGGTATCCTGGTTGTCCAGGCTGTCCTTGTTGTCCTGGGTATCCTGGTTGTCCAGGCTGTCCTGGGTATCCTGGCTGTCCTGGCTGTCCTTGTTATCCTGGGTATCCTGGTTGTCCAGGCTGTCCTGGTTGTCCAGGGTATCCTGGTTGTCCTGGTTGTCCAGGCTGTCCTGGGTAACCTTGTTGTCCTGGGTATCCTGGTTGTCCAGGCTGTCCTGGGTATCCTGGTTGTCCTGGGTATCCTGGTTGTCCAGGCTGTCCTGGTTGTCCTGGGCCTCCTGGTTGACCTGGCTGTCCTGGGTATCCTGGTTGTCCAGGCTGTCCTGGGTATCCTGGTTGTCCAGGCTGTCCTTGTTGTCCTGGGTAACCTGGCTGTCCTTGTTGTCCTGGGTATCCTGGTTGTCCAGGCTGTCCTTGTTGTCCTGGGTATCCTGGTTGTCCAGGCTGTCCTGGGTATCCTGGTTGTCCAGGCTGTCCTTGTTGTCCTGGGTATCCTGGTTGTCCAGGCTGTCCTGGGTATCCTGGTTGTCCAGGGTATCCTGGTTGTCCTGGTTGTCCTGGTTGTCCAGGCTGTCCTGGGTAACCTGGCTGTCCTGGATGTCCTTGTTGTCCTGGGTATCCTGGTTGTCCAACCTGTCCTTGTTGTCCTGGGTATCCTGGTTGTCCAGGCTGTCCTGGGTATCCTGGTTGTCCAGGCTGTCCTTGTTGTCCTGGGTATCCTGGTTGTCCAGGCTGTCCTGGGTATCCTGGTTGTCCAGGCTGTCCTTGTTGTCCTGGGTATCCTGGTTGTCCAGGCTGTCCTGGGTATCCTGGTTGTCCAGGCTGTCCTTGTTGTCCTGGGTATCCTGGTTGTCCAGGCTGTCCTGGGTATCCTGGTTGTCCAGGCTGTCCTTGTTGTCCTGGGTATCCTGGTTGTCCAGGCTGTCCTGGGTATCCTGGTTGTCCAGGCTGTCCTTGTTGTCCTGGGTATCCTGGTTGTCCAACCTGTCCTTGTTGTCCTGGGTATCCTGGTTGTCCAGGCTGTCCTGGGTATCCTGGTTGTCCAGGCTGTCCTTGTTGTCCTGGGTATCCTGGTTGTCCAGGCTGTCCTGGGTATCCTGGTTGTCCAGGCTGTCCTTGTTGTCCTGGGTATCCTGGTTGTCCAACCTGTCCTTGTTGTCCTGGGTAACCTGGCTGTCCTTGTTGTCCTGGGTATCCTGGTTGTCCAGGCTGTCCTTGTTGTCCTGGGTATCCTGGTTGTCCAGGCTGTCCTGGGTATCCTGGTTGTCCAGGCTGTCCTTGTTGTCCTGGGTATCCTGGTTGTCCAGGCTGTCCTGGGTATCCTGGTTGTCCAGGGTATCCTGGTTGTCCTGGTTGTCCTGGTTGTCCAGGCTGTCCTGGGTAACCTGGCTGTCCTGGATGTCCTTGTTGTCCTGGGTATCCTGGTTGTCCAGGCTGTCCTTGTTGTCCTGGGTATCCTGGTTGTCCAGGCTGTCCTGGGTATCCTGGTTGTCCAGGCTGTCCTTGTTGTCCTGGGTATCCTGGTTGTCCAACCTGTCCTTGTTGTCCTGGGTATCCTGGTTGTCCAGGCTGTCCTGGGTATCCTGGTTGACCAGGCTGTCCTTGTTGTCCTGGGTATCCTGGTTGTCCAGGCTGTCCTGGGTATCCTGGTTGTCCTGGGTATCCTGGTTGTCCAGGCTGTCCTTGTTGTCCTGGGTATCCTGGTTGTCCAGGCTGTCCTGGGTATCCTGGTTGTCCAGGCTGTCCTGGTTGTCCAGGGTATCCTGGTTGTCCTGGTTGTCCAGGCTGTCCTGGGTAACCTTGTTGTCCTGGGTATCCTGGTTGTCCTGGCTGTCCTGGGTATCCTGGTTGTCCTGGGTATCCTGGTTGTCCAGGCTGTCCTGGTTGTCCTGGGCCTCCTGGTTGACCTGGCTGTCCTGGGTATCCTGGTTGTCCAGGCTGTCCTGGGTAACCTGGTTGTCCAGGCTGTCCTGGGTAACCTGGCTGTCCTGGATGTCCTTGTTGTCCTGGGTATCCTGGTTGTCCAGGCTGTCCTTGTTGTCCTGGGTATCCTGGTTGTCCAGGCTGTCCTGGGTATCCTGGTTGTCCAGGGTGTCCTTGTTGTCCTGGGTATCCTGGTTGTCCAGGCTGTCCTGGGTATCCTGGTTGTCCAGGCTGTCCTGGGTATCCTGGTTGTCCAGGGTATCCTGGTTGTCCTGGTTGTCCAGGCTGTCCTGGGTAACCTGGCTGTCCTTGTCCTGGGTATCCTGGTTGTCCAGGCTGTCCTGGGTAACCTGGCTGTCCTGGATGTCCTTGTTGTCCTGGGTATCCTGGTTGTCCAGGCTGTCCTTGTTGTCCTGGGTATCCTGGTTGTCCAGGCTGTCCTTGTTGTCCTGGGTATCCTGGTTGTCCAGGCTGTCCTGGGTATCCTGGTTGTCCAGGCTGTCCTGGGTATCCTGGTTGTCCAGGCTGTCCTGGTTGTCCAGGGTATCCTGGTTGTCCTGGTTGTCCAGGCTGTCCTGGGTAACCTTGTTGTCCTGGGTATCCTGGTTGTCCTGGCTGTCCTGGGTATCCTGGTTGTCCTGGGTATCCAGGCTGTCCAGGCTGTCCTGGTTGTCCTGGGCCTCCTGGTTGACCTGGCTGTCCTGGGTATCCTGGTTGTCCAGGCTGTCCTGGGTAACTGGCTGTCCTGGGTATCCTGGTTGTCCTGGGTATCCTGGTTGTCCAGGCTGTCCTTGTTGTCCTGGGTATCCTGGTTGTCCAGGCTGTCCTGGGTATCCTGGCTGTCCTGGCTGTCCTTGTTATCCTGGGTATCCTGGTTGTCCAGGCTGTCCTGGTTGTCCAGGGTATCCTGGTTGTCCTGGTTGTCCAGGC
Source organism: Hemaris fuciformis (assembly GCA_907164795.1). Classification (NCBI taxonomy): domain Eukaryota; kingdom Metazoa; phylum Arthropoda; class Insecta; order Lepidoptera; family Sphingidae; genus Hemaris; species Hemaris fuciformis. The sequence continues at coordinate 11,500,057 of OU015434.1, forward strand.
TGTCCTGGGTAACCTTGTTGTCCTGGGTATCCTGGTTGTCCAGGCTGTCCTGGGTATCCTGGTTGTCCTGGGTATCCTGGTTGTCCAGGCTGTCCTGGTTGTCCTGGGCCTCCTGGTTGACCTGGCTGTCCTGGGTATCCTGGTTGTCCAGGCTGTCCTTGTTGTCCTGGGTAACCTGGCTGTCCTTGTTGTCCTGGGTATCCTGGTTGTCCAGGCTGTCCTGGGTATCCTGGTTGTCCAGGCTGTCCTTGTTGTCCTGGGTATCCTGGTTGTCCAGGCTGTCCTGGGTATCCTGGTTGTCCAGGGTATCCTGGTTGTCCTGGTTGTCCAGGCTGTCCTGGGTAACCTGGCTGTCCTGGATGTCCTTGTTGTCCTGGGTATCCTGGTTGTCCAGGCTGTCCTTGTTGTCCTGGTTGTCCTGGTTGTCCAGGCTGTCCTGGGTAACCTGGCTGTCCTGGATGTCCTTGTTGTCCTGGGTATCCTGGTTGTCCAGGCTGTCCTTGTTGTCCTGGGTATCCTGGTTGTCCAGGCTGTCCTGGGTATCCTGGTTGTCCAGGCTGTCCTTGTTGTCCTGGGTATCCTGGTTGTCCAACCTGTCCTTGTTGTCCTGGGTATCCTGGTTGTCTAGGCTGTCCTGGGTATCCTGGTTGTCCAGGCTGTCCTGGGTATCCTGGTTGTCCAGGCTGTCCTTGTTGTCCTGGGTATCCTGGTTGTCCAGGCTGTCCTGGGTAGCCTGGTTGTCCAGGCTGTCCTGGGTATCCTGGTTGTCCAGGCTGTCCTGGGTATCCTGGTTGTCCTGGGTATCCTGGTTGTCCAGGCTGTCCTTGTTGTCCTGGGTATCCTGGTTGTCCGGCTGTCCTTGTTGTCCTGGGTATCCTGGTTGTCCAGGCTGTCCTTGTTATCCTGGGTATCCTGGTTGTCCAGGCTGTCCTGGTTGTCCAGGGTATCCTGGTTGTCCTGGTTGTCCAGGCTGTCCTGGGTAACCTTGTTGTCCTGGGTATCCTGGTTGTCCAGGCTGTCCTGGGTATCCTGGTTGTCCAGGGTATCCTGGTTGTCCTGGTTGTCCTGGTTGTCCAGGCTGTCCTGGGTAACCTGGCTGTCCTGGATGTCCTTGTTGTCCTGGGTATCCTGGTTGTCCAGGCTGTCCTTGTTGTCCTGGGTATCCTGGTTGTCCAGGCTGTCCTGGGTATCCTGGTTGTCCAGGCTGTCCTGGGTATCCTGGTTGTCCAGGCTGTCCTGGGTATCCTGGTTGTCCAGGCTGTCCTGGGTATCCTGGTTGTCCAGGCTGTCCTGGGTATCCTGGTTGTCCTGGGTATCCTGGTTTTCCAGGCTGTCCTTGTTGTCCTGGGTATCCTGGTTGTCCAGGCTGTCCTTGTTGTCCTGGGTATCCTGGTTGTCCAGGCTGTCCTGGGTATCCTGGTTGTCCAGGCTGTCCTGGGTATCCTGGTTGTCCAGGCTGTCCTGGTTGTCCAGGGTATCCTGGTTGTCCTGGTTGTCCAGGCTGTCCTGGGTAACCTTGTTGTCCTGGGTATCCTGGTTGTCCTGGCTGTCCTGGGTATCCTGGTTGTCCAGGCTGTCCTGGGTATCCTGGTTGTCCAGGCTGTCCTGGGTATCCTGGTTGTCCAGGCTGTCCTTGTTGTCCTGGGTATCCTGGTTGTCCAGGCTGTCCTGGGTATCCTGGTTGTCCAGGCTGTCCTGGGTATCCTGGTTGTCCAGGGTATCCTGGTTGTCCTGGTTGTCCAGGCTGTCCTGGGTAACCTGGCTGTCCTTGTCCTGGGTATCCTGGTTGTCCAGGCTGTCCTGGGTAACCTGGCTGTCCTGGATGTCCTTGTTGTCCTGGGTATCCTGGTTGTCCAGGCTGTCCTTGTTGTCCTGGGTATCCTGGTTGTCCAGGCTGTCCTTGTTGTCCTGGGTATCCTGGTTGTCCAGGCTGTCCTGGGTATCCTGGTTGTCCAGGCTGTCCTGGGTATCCTGGTTGTCCAGGCTGTCCTGGTTGTCCAGGGTATCCTGGTTGTCCTGGTTGTCCAGGCTGTCCTGGGTAACCTTGTTGTCCTGGGTATCCTGGTTGTCCTGGCTGTCCTGGCTGTCCTTGTTGTCCTGGGTATCCTGGTTGTCCAGGCTGTCCTGGTTGTCCTGGGCCTCCTGGTTGACCTGGCTGTCCTGGGTATCCTGGTTGTCCAGGCTGTCCTGGGTAACCTGGCTGTCCTGGGTATCCTGGTTGTCCTGGGTATCCTGGTTGTCCAGGCTGTCCTTGTTGTCCTGGGTATCCTGGTTGTCCAGGCTGTCCTGGGTATCCTGGCTGTCCTGGCTGTCCTTGTTATCCTGGGTATCCTGGTTGTCCAGGCTGTCCTGGTTGTCCAGGGTATCCTGGTTGTCCTGGTTGTCCAGGCTGCCCTGGGTAACCTTGTTGTCCTGGGTATCCTGGTTGTCCAGGCTGTCCTGGGTATCCTGGTTGTCCTGGGTATCCTGGTTGTCCAGGCTGTCCTGGTTGTCCTGGGCCTCCTGGTTGACCTGGCTGTCCTGGGTATCCTGGTTGTCCAGGCTGTCCTGGTTGTCCTGGGCCTCCTGGTTGACCTGGCTGTCCTGGGTATCCTGGTTGTCCAGGCTGTCCTGGGTATCCTGGTTGTCCAGGCTGTCCTTGTTGTCCTGGGTAACCTGGCTGTCCTTGTTGTCCTGGGTATCCTGGTTGTCCAGGCTGTCCTTGTTGTCCTGGGTATCCTGGTTGTCCAGGCTGTCCTTGTTGTCCTGGGTATCCTGGTTGTCCAGGCTGTCCTGGGTATCCTGGTTGTCCAGGCTGTCCTGGGTATCCTGGTTGTCCAGGCTGTCCTGGTTGTCCAGGGTATCCTGGTTGTCCTGGTTGTCCAGGCTGTCCTGGGTAACCTTGTTGTCCTGGGTATCCTGGTTGTCCTGGCTGTCCTGGGTATCCTGGTTGTCCTGGGTATCCTGGTTGTCCAGGCTGTCCTGGTTGTCCTGGGCCTCCTGGTTGACCTGGCTGTCCTGGGTATCCTGGTTGTCCAGGCTGTCCTGGGTAACCTGGCTGTCCTGGGTATCCTGGTTGTCCTGGGTATCCTGGTTGTCCAGGCTGTCCTTGTTGTCCTGGGTATCCTGGTTGTCCAGGCTGTCCTGGGTATCCTGGCTGTCCTGGCTGTCCTTGTTATCCTGGGTATCCTGGTTGTCCAGGCTGTCCTGGTTGTCCAGGGTATCCTGGTTGTCCTGGTTGTCCAGGCTGTCCTGGGTAACCTTGTTGTCCTGGGTATCCTGGTTGTCCAGGCTGTCCTGGGTATCCTGGTTGTCCTGGGTATCCTGGTTGTCCAGGCTGTCCTGGTTGTCCTGGGCCTCCTGGTTGACCTGGCTGTCCTGGGTATCCTGGTTGTCCAGGCTGTCCTGGGTAACTGGCTGTCCTGGGTATCCTGGTTGTCCTGGGTATCCTGGTTGTCCAGGCTGTCCTTGTTGTCCTGGGTATCCTGGTTGTCCAGGCTGTCCTGGGTATCCTGGCTGTCCTGGCTGTCCTTGTTATCCTGGGTATCCTGGTTGTCCAGGCTGTCCTGGTTGTCCAGGGTATCCTGGTTGTCCTGGTTGTCCAGGCTGTCCTGGGTAACCTTGTTGTCCTGGGTATCCTGGTTGTCCAGGCTGTCCTGGGTATCCTGGTTGTCCTGGGTATCCTGGTTGTCCAGGCTGTCCTGGTTGTCCTGGGCCTCCTGGTTGACCTGGCTGTCCTGGGTATCCTGGTTGTCCAGGCTGTCCTTGTTGTCCTGGGTAACCTGGCTGTCCTTGTTGTCCTGGGTATCCTGGTTGTCCAGGCTGTCCTGGGTATCCTGGTTGTCCAGGCTGTCCTTGTTGTCCTGGGTATCCTGGTTGTCCAGGCTGTCCTGGGTATCCTGGTTGTCCAGGGTATCCTGGTTGTCCTGGTTGTCCAGGCTGTCCTGGGTAACCTGGCTGTCCTGGATGTCCTTGTTGTCCTGGGTATCCTGGTTGTCCAGGCTGTCCTTGTTGTCCTGGTTGTCCTGGTTGTCCAGGCTGTCCTGGGTAACCTGGCTGTCCTGGATGTCCTTGTTGTCCTGGGTATCCTGGTTGTCCAGGCTGTCCTGGGTATCCTGGTTGTCCAGGCTGTCCTTGTTGTCCTGGGTATCCTGGTTGTCCAACCTGTCCTTGTTGTCCTGGGTATCCTGGTTGTCCAGGCTGTCCTTGTTGTCCTGGGTATCCTGGTTGTCCAGGCTGTCCTGGGTATCCTGGTTGTCCTGGGTATCCTGGTTGTCCAGGCTGTCCTGGTTGTCCTGGGCCTCCTGGTTGACCTGGCTGTCCTGGGTATCCTGGTTGTCCAGGCTGTCCTTGTTGTCCTGGGTAACCTGGCTGTCCTTGTTGTCCTGGGTATCCTGGTTGTCCAGGCTGTCCTGGGTATCCTGGTTGTCCAGGCTGTCCTTGTTGTCCTGGGTATCCTGGTTGTCCAGGCTGTCCTGGGTATCCTGGTTGTCCAGGGTATCCTGGTTGTCCTGGTTGTCCAGGCTGTCCTGGGTAACCTGGCTGTCCTGGATGTCCTTGTTGTCCTGGGTATCCTGGTTGTCCAGGCTGTCCTTGTTGTCCTGGTTGTCCTGGTTGTCCAGGCTGTCCTGGGTAACCTGGCTGTCCTGGATGTCCTTGTTGTCCTGGGTATCCTGGTTGTCCAGGCTGTCCTTGTTGTCCTGGGTATCCTGGTTGTCCAGGCTGTCCTGGGTATCCTGGTTGTCCTGGGTATCCTGGTTGTCCAGGCTGTCCTGGTTGTCCTGGGCCTCCTGGTTGACCTGGCTGTCCTGGGTATCCTGGTTGTCCAGGCTGTCCTGGGTATCCTGGTTGTCCAGGCTGTCCTTGTTGTCCTGGGTAACCTGGCTGTCCTTGTTGTCCTGGGTATCCTGGTTGTCCAGGCTGTCCTTGTTGTCCTGGGTATCCTGGTTGTCCAGGCTGTCCTGGGTATCCTGGTTGTCCAGGCTGTCCTTGTTGTCCTGGGTATCCTGGTTGTCCAGGCTGTCCTGGGTATCCTGGTTGTCCAGGGTATCCTGGTTGTCCTGGTTGTCCTGGTTGTCCAGGCTGTCCTGGGTAACCTGGCTGTCCTGGATGTCCTTGTTGTCCTGGGTATCCTGGTTGTCCAGGCTGTCCTTGTTGTCCTGGGTATCCTGGTTGTCCAGGCTGTCCTGGGTATCCTGGTTGTCCAGGCTGTCCTTGTTGTCCTGGGTATCCTGGTTGTCCAACCTGTCCTTGTTGTCCTGGGTATCCTGGTTGTCCAGGCTGTCCTGGGTATCCTGGTTGTCCAGGCTGTCCTTGTTGTCCTGGGTATCCTGGTTGTCCAGGCTGTCCTGGGTATCCTGGTTGTCCAGGCTGTCCTTGTTGTCCTGGGTATCCTGGTTGTCCAGGCTGTCCTGGGTATCCTGGTTGTCCAGGCTGTCCTTGTTGTCCTGGGTATCCTGGTTGTCCAGGCTGTCCTGGGTATCCTGGTTGTCCAGGCTGTCCTTGTTGTCCTGGGTAACCTGGCTGTCCTTGTTGTCCTGGGTATCCTGGTTGTCCAGGCTGTCCTTGTTGTCCTGGGTATCCTGGTTGTCCAGGCTGTCCTGGGTATCCTGGTTGTCCAGGCTGTCCTTGTTGTCCTGGGTATCCTGGTTGTCCAGGCTGTCCTGGGTATCCTGGTTGTCCAGGGTATCCTGGTTGTCCTGGTTGTCCAGGCTGTCCTGGGTAACCTGGCTGTCCTGGATGTCCTTGTTGTCCTGGGTATCCTGGTTGTCCAGGCTGTCCTGGGTATCCTGGTTGTCCAGGCTGTCCTGGGTATCCTGGTTGTCCAGGCTGTCCTGGCTGTCCTGGATGTCCTTGTTGTCCTGGGTATCCTGGTTGTCCAGGCTGTCCTGGGTATCCTGGTTGTCCTGGGTATCCTGGTTGTCCAGGCTGTCCTGGTTGTCCTGGGCCTCCTGGTTGACCTGGCTGTCCTGGGTATCCTGGTTGTCCAGGCTGTCCTGGGTAACTGGCTGTCCTGGGTATCCTGGTTGTCCTGGGTATCCTGGTTGTCCAGGCTGTCCTTGTTGTCCTGGGTATCCTGGTTGTCCAGGCTGTCCTGGGTATCCTGGCTGTCCTGGCTGTCCTTGTTATCCTGGGTATCCTGGTTGTCCAGGCTGTCCTGGTTGTCCAGGGTATCCTGGTTGTCCTGGTTGTCCAGGCTGTCCTGGGTAACCTTGTTGTCCTGGGTATCCTGGTTGTCCAGGCTGTCCTGGGTAACCTGGCTGTCCTGGATGTCCTTGTTGTCCTGGGTATCCTGGTTGTCCAGGCTGTCCTGGGTATCCTGGTTGTCCAGGCTGTCCTGGGTATCCTGGTTGTCCAGGCTGTCCTGGCTGTCCTGGATGTCCTTGTTGTCCTGGGTATCCTGGTTGTCCAGGCTGTCCTGGGTATCCTGGTTGTCCTGGGTATCCTGGTTGTCCAGGCTGTCCTGGTTGTCCTGGGCCTCCTGGTTGACCTGGCTGTCCTGGGTATCCTGGTTGTCCAGGCTGTCCTGGGTAACTGGCTGTCCTGGGTATCCTGGTTGTCCTGGGTATCCTGGTTGTCCAGGCTGTCCTTGTTGTCCTGGGTATCCTGGTTGTCCAGGCTGTCCTGGGTATCCTGGCTGTCCTGGCTGTCCTTGTTATCCTGGGTATCCTGGTTGTCCAGGCTGTCCTGGTTGTCCAGGGTATCCTGGTTGTCCTGGTTGTCCAGGCTGTCCTGGGTAACCTTGTTGTCCTGGGTATCCTGGTTGTCCAGGCTGTCCTGGGTATCCTGGTTGTCCTGGGTATCCTGGTTGTCCAGGCTGTCCTGGTTGTCCTGGGCCTCCTGGTTGACCTGGCTGTCCTGGGTATCCTGGTTGTCCAGGCTGTCCTTGTTGTCCTGGGTAACCTGGCTGTCCTTGTTGTCCTGGGTATCCTGGTTGTCCAGGCTGTCCTGGGTATCCTGGTTGTCCAGGCTGTCCTTGTTGTCCTGGGTATCCTGGTTGTCCAGGCTGTCCTGGGTATCCTGGTTGTCCAGGGTATCCTGGTTGTCCTGGTTGTCCAGGCTGTCCTGGGTAACCTGGCTGTCCTGGATGTCCTTGTTGTCCTGGGTATCCTGGTTGTCCAGGCTGTCCTTGTTGTCCTGGTTGTCCTGGTTGTCCAGGCTGTCCTGGGTAACCTGGCTGTCCTGGATGTCCTTGTTGTCCTGGGTATCCTGGTTGTCCAGGCTGTCCTGGGTATCCTGGTTGTCCAGGCTGTCCTTGTTGTCCTGGGTATCCTGGTTGTCCAACCTGTCCTTGTTGTCCTGGGTATCCTGGTTGTCCAGGCTGTCCTGGGTATCCTGGTTGTCCAGGCTGTCCTTGTTGTCCTGGGTATCCTGGTTGTCCAGGCTGTCCTGGGTATCCTGGTTGTCCAGGCTGTCCTTGTTGTCCTGGGTATCCTGGTTGTCCAGGCTGTCCTGGGTATCCTGGTTGTCCAGGCTGTCCTTGTTGTCCTGGGTATCCTGGTTGTCCAACCTGTCCTTGTTGTCCTGGGTATCCTGGTTGTCCAGGCTGTCCTGGGTATCCTGGTTGTCCAGGCTGTCCTTGTTGTCCTGGGTATCCTGGTTGTCCAGGCTGTCCTGGGTATCCTGGTTGTCCAGGCTGTCCTGGGTATCCTGGTTGTCCAGGCTGTCCTTGTTGTCCTGGGTATCCTGGTTGTCCAGGCTGTCCTGGGTATCCTGGTTGTCCAGGCTGTCCTGGGTATCCTGGTTGTCCAGGGTATCCTGGTTGTCCTGGTTGTCCAGGCTGTCCTGGGTAACCTGGCTGTCCTTGTCCTGGGTATCCTGGTTGTCCAGGCTGTCCTGGGTAACCTGGCTGTCCTGGATGTCCTTGTTGTCCTGGGTATCCTGGTTGTCCAGGCTGTCCTTGTTGTCCTGGGTATCCTGGTTGTCCAGGCTGTCCTTGTTGTCCTGGGTATCCTGGTTGTCCAGGCTGTCCTGGGTATCCTGGTTGTCCAGGCTGTCCTGGGTATCCTGGTTGTCCAGGCTGTCCTGGTTGTCCAGGGTATCCTGGTTGTCCTGGTTGTCCAGGCTGTCCTGGGTAACCTTGTTGTCCTGGGTATCCTGGTTGTCCTGGCTGTCCTGGCTGTCCTTGTTGTCCTGGGTATCCTGGTTGTCCAGGCTGTCCTGGTTGTCCTGGGCCTCCTGGTTGACCTGGCTGTCCTGGGTATCCTGGTTGTCCAGGCTGTCCTGGGTAACCTGGCTGTCCTGGGTATCCTGGTTGTCCTGGGTATCCTGGTTGTCCAGGCTGTCCTTGTTGTCCTGGGTATCCTGGTTGTCCAGGCTGTCCTGGGTATCCTGGCTGTCCTGGCTGTCCTTGTTATCCTGGGTATCCTGGTTGTCCAGGCTGTCCTGGTTGTCCAGGGTATCCTGGTTGTCCTGGTTGTCCAGGCTGCCCTGGGTAACCTTGTTGTCCTGGGTATCCTGGTTGTCCAGGCTGTCCTGGGTATCCTGGTTGTCCTGGGTATCCTGGTTGTCCAGGCTGTCCTGGTTGTCCTGGGCCTCCTGGTTGACCTGGCTGTCCTGGGTATCCTGGTTGTCCAGGCTGTCCTGGGTAACTGGCTGTCCTGGGTATCCTGGTTGTCCTGGGTATCCTGGTTGTCCAGGCTGTCCTTGTTGTCCTGGGTATCCTGGTTGTCCAGGCTGTCCTGGGTATCCTGGTTGTCCTGGGTATCCTGGTTGTCCAGGCTGTCCTGGTTGTCCTGGGCCTCCTGGTTGACCTGGCTGTCCTGGGTATCCTGGTTGTCCAGGCTGTCCTTGTTGTCCTGGGTAACCTGGCTGTCCTTGTTGTCCTGGGTATCCTGGTTGTCCAGGCTGTCCTGGGTATCCTGGTTGTCCAGGCTGTCCTTGTTGTCCTGGGTATCCTGGTTGTCCAGGCTGTCCTGGGTATCCTGGTTGTCCAGGGTATCCTGGTTGTCCTGGTTGTCCAGGCTGTCCTGGGTAACCTGGCTGTCCTGGATGTCCTTGTTGTCCTGGGTATCCTGGTTGTCCAGGCTGTCCTTGTTGTCCTGGTTGTCCTGGTTGTCCAGGCTGTCCTGGGTAACCTGGCTGTCCTGGATGTCCTTGTTGTCCTGGGTATCCTGGTTGTCCAGGCTGTCCTTGTTGTCCTGGGTATCCTGGTTGTCCAGGCTGTCCTGGGTATCCTGGTTGTCCTGGGTATCCTGGTTGTCCAGGCTGTCCTGGTTGTCCTGGGCCTCCTGGTTGACCTGGCTGTCCTGGGTATCCTGGTTGTCCAGGCTGTCCTGGGTATCCTGGTTGTCCAGGCTGTCCTTGTTGTCCTGGGTAACCTGGCTGTCCTTGTTGTCCTGGGTAACCTGGCTGTCCTTGTTGTCCTGGGTATCCTGGTTGTCCAGGCTGTCCTTGTTGTCCTGGGTATCCTGGTTGTCCAGGCTGTCCTGGGTATCCTGGTTGTCCAGGCTGTCCTTGTTGTCCTGGGTATCCTGGTTGTCCAGGCTGTCCTGGGTATCCTGGTTGTCCAGGGTATCCTGGTTGTCCTGGTTGTCCAGGCTGTCCTGGGTAACCTGGCTGTCCTGGATGTCCTTGTTGTCCTGGGTATCCTGGTTGTCCAGGCTGTCCTGGGTATCCTGGTTGTCCAGGCTGTCCTGGGTATCCTGGTTGTCCAGGCTGTCCTGGCTGTCCTGGATGTCCTTGTTGTCCTGGGTATCCTGGTTGTCCAGGCTGTCCTGGCTGTCCTGGATGTCCTTGTTGTCCTGGGTATCCTGGTTGTCCAGGCTGTCCTTGTTGTCCTGGGTATCCTGGTTGTCCAGGCTGTCCTGGGTATCCTGGTTGTCCTGGGTATCCTGGTTGTCCAGGCTGTCCTTGTTGTCCTGGGTATCCTGGTTGTCCAGGCTGTCCTGGGTATCCTGGTTGTCCAGGCTGTCCTGGGTATCCTGGTTGTCCAGGCTGTCCTGGCTGTCCTGGATGTCCTTGTTGTCCTGGGTATCCTGGTTGTCCAGGCTGTCCTTGTTGTCCTGGGTATCCTGGTTGTCCAGGCTGTCCTGGGTATCCTGGTTGTCCAGGCTGTCCTGGGTAACCTTGCTGTCCTGGGTATCCTGGCTGTCCTGGCTGTCCTTGTTATCCTGGGTATCCTGGTTGTCCAGGCTGTCCTTGTTGTCCTGGATAACCTGGCTGTCCTGGCTGTCCTTGTTATCCTGGGTATCCTGGTTGTCCAGGCTGTCCTTGGTGTCCTGGGTAACCTGGCTGTCCTGGCTGTCCTTGTTTTCCTGGGTACCCTGGTTGTCCAGGGTATCCTGGTTGTCCTGGTTGTCCTTGTTGTCCTGGGTATCCTGGTTGTCCAGGCTGTCCTTGTTGTCCTGGGTATCCTGGTTGTCCAGGCTGTCCTTGTTGTCCTGGGTATCCTGGTTGTCCAGGCTGTCCTGGGTATCCTGGTTGTCCAGGCTGTCCTGGGTATCCTGGTTGTCCAGGCTGTCCTGGGTATCCTGGTTGTCCAGGCTGTCCTGGGTATCCTGGTTGTCCTGGGTATCCTGGTTGTGCAGGCTGTCCTGGGTATCCTGGTTGTCCTGGGTATCCTGGTTGTCCAGGCTGTCCTGGGTATCCTGGTTGTCCAGGCTGTCCTGGGTATCTTGGTTGTACAGGCTGTCCTGGGTATCCTGGTTGTCCAGGCTGTCCTGGGTATCCTGGTTGTCCTGGGTATCCTGGTTGTCCAGGCTGTCCTTGTTGTCCTGGGTATCCTGGTTGTCCGGCTGTCCTTGTTGTCCTGGGTATCCTGGTTGTCCAGGCTGTCCTGGGTATCCTGGTTGTCCTGGGTATCCTGGTTGTCCAGGCTGTCCTTGTTGTCCTGGGTATCCTGGTTGTCCAGGCTGTCCTGGGTATCCTGGTTGTCCAGGCTGTCCTGGGTATCCTGGCTGTCCTGGCTGTCCTTGTTATCCTGGGTATCCTGGTTGTCCAGGCTGTCCTGGTTGTCCAGGGTATCCTGGTTGTCCTGGTTGTCCAGGCTGTCCTGGGTAACCTTGTTGTCCTGGGTATCCTGGTTGTCCAGGCTGTCCTGGGTATCCTGGTTGTCCTGGGTATCCTGGTTGTCCAGGCTGTCCTGGTTGTCCTGGGCCTCCTGGTTGACCTGGCTGTCCTGGGTATCCTGGTTGTCCAGGCTGTCCTGGGTATCCTGGTTGTCCAGACTGTCCTTGTTGTCCTGGGTAACCTGGCTGTCCTGGCTGTCCTTGTTGTCCTGGGTATCCTGGTTGTCCAGGGTATCCTGGTTGTCCTGGTTGTCCAGGCTGTCCTGGGTAACCTGGCTGTCCTGGATGTCCTTGTTGTCCTGGGTATCCTGGTTGTCCAGGCTGTCCTTGTTGTCCTGGGTATCCTGGTTGTCCAGGCTGTCCTTGTTGTCCTGGGTATCCTGGTTGTCCAGGCTGTCCTGGGTATCCTGGTTGTCCAGGGTGTCCTTGTTGTCCTGGGTATCCTGGTTGTCCAGGCTGTCCTGGGTATCCTGGTTGTCCAGGCTGTCCTGGGTATCCTGGCTGTCCTGGCTGTCCTTGTTATCCTGGGTATCCTGGTTGTCCAGGCTGTCCTTGTTGTCCTGGGTATCCTGGTTGTCCAGGCTGTCCTGGGTATCCTGGTTGTCCAGGCTGTCCTGGGTATCCTGGTTGTCCAGGCTGTCCTGGGTATCCTGGTTGTCCAGGCTGTCCTGGGTATCCTGGTTGTCCAGGCTGTCCTGGGTATCCTGGTTGTCCTGGGTATCCTGGTTGTCCAGGCTGTCCTTGTTGTCCTGGGTATCCTGGTTGTCCGGCTGTCCTTGTTGTCCTGGGTATCCTAGTTGTCCAGGCTGTCCTGGGTATCCTGGTTGTCCTGGGTATCCTGGTTGTCCAGGCTGTCCTTGTTGTCCTGGGTATCCTGGTTGTCCAGGCTGTCCTGGGTATCCTGGTTGTCCAGGCTGTCCTTGTTGTCCTGGGTATCCTGGTTGTCCAGGCTGTCCTGGGTATCCTGGTTGTCCAGGCTGTCCTTGTTATCCTGGGTATCCTGGTTGTCCAGGCTGTCCTTGTTGTCCTGGATAACCTGGCTGTCCTGGCTGTCCTTGTTATCCTGGGTATCCTGGTTGTCCAGGCTGTCCTTGGTGTCCTGGGTAACCTGGCTGTCCTGGCTGTCCTTGTTTTCCTGGGTATCCTTGTTTTCCTGGGTATCCTGGTTGTCCAGGGTATCCTGGTTGTCCTGGTTGTCCAGGCTGTCCTGGGTAACCTGGCTGTCCTGGATGTCCTTGTTGTCCTGGGTATCCTGGTTGTCCAGGCTGTCCTTGTTGTCCTGGGTATCCTGGTTGTCCAGGCTGTCCTGGGTATCCTGGTTGTCCAGGCTGTCCTTGTTGTCCTGGGTATCCTGGTTGTCCGGCTGTCCTTGTTGTTCTGGGTATCCTGGTTGTCCAGGCTGTCCTGGGTATCCTGGTTGTCCTGGGTATCCTGGTTGTCCAGGCTGTCCTTGTTGTCCTGGGTATCCTGGTTGTCCAGGCTGTCCTGGGTATCCTGGTTGTCCAGGCTGTCCTGGGTATCCTGGCTGTCCTGGCTGTCCTTGTTATCCTGGGTATCCTGGTTGTCCAGGCTGTCCTGGTTGTCCAGGGTATCCTGGTTGTCCTGGTTGTCCAGGCTGTCCTGGGTAACCTTGTTGTCCTGGGTATCCTGGTTGTCCAGGCTGTCCTGGGTATCCTGGTTGTCCTGGGTATCCTGGTTGTCCAGGCTGTCCTGGTTGTCCTGGTTGTCCAGGCTGTCCTGGGTAACCTGGCTGTCCTGGATGTCCTTGTTGTCCTGGGTATCCTGGTTGTCCTGGGTATCCTGGTTGTCCAGGCTGTCCTTGTTGTCCTGGGTATCCTGGTTGTCCAGGCTGTCCTGGGTATCCTGGTTGTCCAGGCTGTCCTGGGTATCCTGGCTGTCCTGGCTGTCCTTGTTATCCTGGGTATCCTGGTTGTCCAGGCTGTCCTGGTTGTCCAGGGTATCCTGGTTGTCCTGGTTGTCCAGGCTGTCCTGGGTAACCTTGTTGTCCTGGGTATCCTGGTTGTCCAGGCTGTCCTGGGTATCCTGGTTGTCCTGGGTATCCTGGTTGTCCAGGCTGTCCTGGTTGTCCTGGTTGTCCAGGCTGTCCTGGGTAACCTGGCTGTCCTGGATGTCCTTGTTGTCCTGGGTATCCTGGTTGTCCAGGCTGTCCTTGTTGTCCTGGGTATCCTGGTTGTCCAGGCTGTCCTGGGTATCCTAGTTGTCCAGGCTGTCCTGGGTAACCTTGTTGTCCTGGGTATCCTGGTTGTCCAGGCTGTCCTGGGTATCCTGGTTGTCCAGGCTGTCCTTGTTGTCCTGGGTATCCTGGTTGTCCAGGCTGTCCTGGGTATCCTGGTTGTCCAGGCTGTCCTTGTTGTCCTGGGTATCCTGGTTGTCCAGGCTGTCCTGGGTATCCTGGTTGTCCAGGCTGTCCTTGTTGTCCTGGGTATCCTGGTTGTCCAGGCTGTCCTGGGTATCCTGGCTGTCCTGGCTGTCCTTGTTATCCTGGGTATCCTGGTTGTCCAGGCTGTCCTTGTTGTCCTGGATAACCTGGCTGTCCTGGCTGTCCTTGTTATCCTGGGTATCCTGGTTGTCCAGGCTGTCCTTGGTGTCCTGGGTAACCTGGCTGTCCTGGCTGTCCTTGTTTTCCTGGGTATCCTTGTTTTCCTGGGTATCCTGGTTGTCCAGGGTATCCTGGTTGTCCTGGTTGTCCAGGCTGTCCTGGGTAACCTGGCTGTCCTGGATGTCCTTGTTGTCCTGGGTATCCTGGTTGTCCAGGCTGTCCTTGTTGTCCTGGGTATCCTGGTTGTCCAGGCTGTCCTGGGTATCCTGGTTGTCCTGGGTATCCTGGTTGTCCAGGCTGTCCTTGTTGTCCTGGGTATCCTGGTTGTCCAGGCTGTCCTGGGTATCCTGGTTGTCCAGGCTGTCCTGGGTATCCTGGCTGTCCTGGCTGTCCTTGTTATCCTGGGTATCCTGGTTGTCCAGGCTGTCCTGGTTGTCCAGGGTATCCTGGTTGTCCTGGTTGTCCAGGCTGTCCTGGGTAACCTTGTTGTCCTGGGTATCCTGGTTGTCCAGGCTGTCCTGGGTATCCTGGTTGTCCTGGGTATCCTGGTTGTCCAGGCTGTCCTGGGTATCCTGGTTGTCCAGGCTGTCCTGGGTATCCTGGTTGTCCAGGCTGTCCTTGTTGTCCTGGGTATCCTGGTTGTCCGGCTGTCCTTGTTGTTCTGGGTATCCTGGTTGTCCAGGCTGTCCTGGGTATCCTGGTTGTCCTGGGTATCCTGGTTGTCCAGGCTGTCCTTGTTGTCCTGGGTATCCTGGTTGTCCAGGCTGTCCTGGGTATCCTGGTTGTCCAGGCTGTCCTGGGTATCCTGGCTGTCCTGGCTGTCCTTGTTATCCTGGGTATCCTGGTTGTCCAGGCTGTCCTGGTTGTCCAGGGTATCCTGGTTGTCCTGGTTGTCCAGGCTGTCCTGGGTAACCTTGTTGTCCTGGGTATCCTGGTTGTCCAGGCTGTCCTGGGTATCCTGGTTGTCCTGGGTATCCTGGTTGTCCAGGCTGTCCTGGTTGTCCTGGTTGTCCAGGCTGTCCTGGGTAACCTGGCTGTCCTGGATGTCCTTGTTGTCCTGGGTATCCTGGTTGTCCAGGCTGTCCTTGTTGTCCTGGGTATCCTGGTTGTCCAGGCTGTCCTGGGTATCCTGGTTGTCCAGGCTGTCCTGGGTAACCTGGTTGCCCAGGCTGTCCTGGGCCTCCTGGCTGTCCAGGCTGTCCTGGGTATCCTGGTTGTCCAGGCTGTCTTGGGTATCCTGGTTGTCCAGGCTGTCCTGGGTAACCTGGCTGTCCTGGATGTCCTTGTTGTCCTGGGTATCCTGGTTGTCCAGGGTATCCTGGTTGTCCTGGTTGTCCAGGCTGTCCTGGGTAACCTGGCTGTCCTGGATGTCCTTGTTGTCCTGGGTATCCTGGTTGTCCAGGCTGTCCTTGTTGTCCTGGGTATCCTGGTTGTCCAGTTTGTCCTGGGTATCCTGGTTGTCCAGGCTGTCCTGGGTATCCTGGTTGTCCAGGCTGTCCTTGTTGTCCTGGGTATCCTGGTTGTCCAGGGTATCCTGGTTGTCCTGGTTGTCCAGGCTGTCCTGGGTAACCTGGCTGTCCTGGATGTCCTTGTTGTCCTGGGTATCCTGGTTGTCCAGGCTGTCCTTGTTGTCCTGGGTATCCTGGCTGTCCTGGATGTCCTTGTTGTCCTGGGTATCCTGGTTGTCCAGGCTGTCCTTGTTGTCCTGGGTATCCTGGTTGTCCAGGCTGTCCTGGGTATCCTGGTTGTCCAGGCTGTCCTGGGTATCCTGGTTGTCCAGGCTGTCCTTGTTGTCCAGGCTGTCCTTGTTGTACTGGGTATCCTGGTTGTCCAGGCTGTCCTGGATATCCTGGTTGTCCAGGCTGTCCTTGTTGTCCTGGGTATCCTGGTTGTCCAGGCTGTCCTGGGTATCCTGGTTGTCCAGGCTGTCCTTGTTGTCCTGGGTAACCTGGCTGTCCTTGTTGTCCTGGGTATCCTGGTTGTCCAGGCTGTCCTTGTTGTCCTGGGTATCCTGGTTGTCCAGGCTGTCCTGGGTATCCTGGTTGTCCTTGTTGTCCTGGGTATCCTGGTTGTCCAACCTGTCCTTGTTGTCCTGGGTATCCTGGTTGTCCAGGCTGTCCTGGGTATCCTGGTTGTCCAGGCTGTCCTTGTTGTCCTGGGTATCCTGGTTGTCCAGGCTGTCCTGGTTGTCCAGGCTGTCCTGGGTATCCTGGTTGTCCAGGCTGTCCTTGTTGTCCTGGGTATCCTGGTTGTCCAGGGTATCCTGGTTGTCCTGGTTGTCCAGGCTGTCCTGGGTAACCTGGCTGTCCTGGATGTCCTTGTTGTCCTGGGTATCCTGGTTGTCCAGGCTGTCCTTGTTGTCCTGGGTATCCTGGTTGTCCAGGCTGTCCTGGGTATCCTGGTTGTCCAGGCTGTCCTTGTTGTCCTGGGTATCCTGGTTGTCCAACCTGTCCTTGTTGTCCTGGGTATCCTGGTTGTCCAGGCTGTCCTGGGTATCCTGGTTGTCCAGGCTGTCCTGGGTATCCTGGTTGTCCAGGCTGTCCTGGGTAACCTGGGTATCCTGGTTGTCCAGGCTGTCCTGGGTATCCTGGTTGTCCAGGCTGTCCTGGGTATCCTGGTTGTCCAGGCTGTCCTTGTTGTCCTGGGTATCCTGGTTGTCCAGGCTGTCCTGGGTATCCTGGTTGTCCAGGCTGTCCTGGGTATCCTGGTTGTCCAGGCTGTCCTTGTTGTCCTGGGTGTCCTGGTTGTCCAGGGTATCCTGGTTGTCCTGGTTGTCCAGGCTGTCCTGGGTAACCTGGCTGTCCTGGATGTCCTTGTTGTCCTGGGTATCCTGGTTGTCCAGGCTGTCCTTGTTGTCCTGGGTATCCTGGCTGTCCTGGATGTCCTTGTTGTCCTGGGTATCCTGGTTGTCCAGGCTGTCCTTGTTGTCCTGGGTATCCTGGTTGTCCAGGCTGTCCTGGGTATCCTGGTTGTCCTGGGTATCCTGGGTATCCTGGTTGTCCAGGCTGTCCTTGTTGTCCAGGCTGTCCTTGTTGTACTGGGTATCCTGGTTGTCCAGGCTGTCCTGGATATCCTGGTTGTCCAGGCTGTCCTTGTTGTCCTGGGTATCCTGGTTGTCCAGGCTGTCCTTGTTGTCCTGGGTAACCTGGCTGTCCTTGTTGTCCTGGGTATCCTGGTTGTCCAGGCTGTCCTTGTTGTCCTGGGTATCCTGGTTGTCCAGGCTGTCCTGGGTATCCTGGTTGTCCAGGCTGTCCTTGTTGTCCTGGGTATCCTGGTTGTCCAGGCTGTCCTGGGTATCCTGGTTGTCCAGGCTGTCCTGGGTATCCTGGTTGTCCAGGGTATCCTGGTAGTCCTGGTTGTCCAGGCTGTCCTGGGTAACCTGGCTGTCCTGGATGTCCTTGTTGTCCTGGGTATCCTGGTTGTCCAGGCTGTCCTTGTTGTCCTGGGTATCCTGGTTGTCCAGGCTGTCCTGGGTATCCTGGTTGTCCAGGCTGTCCTTGTTGTCCTGGGTATCCTGGTTGTCCAACCTGTCCTTGTTGTCCTGGGTATCCTGGTTGTCCAGGCTGTCCTGGGTATCCTGGTTGTCCAGGCTGTCCTTGTTGTCCTGGGTATCCTGGTTATCCAGGCTGTCCTGGTTGTCCAGGCTGTCCTGGGTATCCTGGTTGTCCAGGCTGTCCTTGTTGTCCTGGGTATCCTGGTTGTCCAGGGTATCCTGGTTGTCCTGGTTGTCCAGGCTGTCCTGGGTAACCTGGCTGTCCTGGATGTCCTTGTTGTCCTGGTTATCCTGGTTGTCCAGGCTGTCCTTGTTGTCCTGGGTATCCTGGTTGTCCAGGCTGTCCTGGGTATCCTGGTTGTCCAGGCTGTCCTTGTTGTCCTGGGTATCCTGGTTGTCCAGGCTGTCCTGGGTATCCTGGTTGTCCAGGGTATCCTGGTTGTCCTGGTTGTCCAGGCTGTCCTGGGTAACCTGGTTGTCCAGGCTGTCCTGGGTAACCTGGCTGTCCTGGATGTCCTTGTTGTCCTGGGTATCCTGGTTGTCCAGGCTGTCCTTGTTGTCCTGGGTATCCTGGTTGTCCAGGCTGTCCTGGGTATCCTGGTTGTCCAGGCTGTCCTGGGTATCCTGGTTGTCCAGGCTGTCCTGGGTAACCTGGCTGTCCTGGATGTCCTTGTTGTCCTGGGTATCCTGGTTGTCCAGGCTGTCCTTGTTGTCCTGGGTATCCTGGTTGTCCAGGCTGTCCTTGTTGTCCTGGGTATCCTGGTTGTCCAGGCTGTCCTGGGTATCCTGGTTGTCCAGGGTGTCCTTGTTGTCCTGGGTATCCTGGTTGTCCAGGCTGTCCTGGGTATCCTGGTTGTCCAGGCTGTCCTGGGTAACCTGGCTGTCCTGGATGTCCTTGTTGTCCTGGGTATCCTGGTTGTCCAGACTGTCCTTGTTGTCCTGGGTATCCTGGTTGTCCAGGCTGTCCTGGGTATCCTGGTTGTCCAGGCTGTCCTGGGTAACCTTGTTGTCCTGGGTATCCTGGTTGTCCAGGCTGTCCTGGGTAACCTGGCTGTCCTGGATGTCCTTGTTGTCCTGGGTATCCTGGTTGTCCAGGCTGTCCTTGTTGTCCTGGGTATCCTGGTTGTCCAGGCTGTCCTGGGTATCCTGGTTGTCCTGGGTATCCTGGGTATCCTGGTTGTCCAGGCTGTCCTTGTTGTCCAGGCTGTCCTTGTTGTACTGGGTATCCTGGTTGTCCAGGCTGTCCTGGATATCCTGGTTGTCCAGGCTGTCCTTGTTGTCCTGGGTATCCTGGTTGTCCAGGCTGTCCTTGTTGTCCTGGGTAACCTGGCTGTCCTTGTTGTCCTGGGTATCCTGGTTGTCCAGGCTGTCCTTGTTGTCCTGGGTATCCTGGTTGTCCAGGCTGTCCTGGGTATCCTGGTTGTCCAGGCTGTCCTTGTTGTCCTGGGTATCCTGGTTGTCCAGGCTGTCCTGGGTATCCTGGTTGTCCAGGCTGTCCTGGGTATCCTGGTTGTCCAGGGTATCCTGGTAGTCCTGGTTGTCCAGGCTGTCCTGGGTAACCTGGCTGTCCTGGATGTCCTTGTTGTCCTGGGTATCCTGGTTGTCCAGGCTGTCCTTGTTGTCCTGGGTATCCTGGTTGTCCAGGCTGTCCTGGGTATCCTGGTTGTCCAGGCTGTCCTTGTTGTCCTGGGTATCCTGGTTGTCCAACCTGTCCTTGTTGTCCTGGGTATCCTGGTTGTCCAGGCTGTCCTGGGTATCCTGGTTGTCCAGGCTGTCCTTGTTGTCCTGGGTATCCTGGTTATCCAGGCTGTCCTGGTTGTCCAGGCTGTCCTGGGTATCCTGGTTGTCCAGGCTGTCCTTGTTGTCCTGGGTATCCTGGTTGTCCAGGGTATCCTGGTTGTCCTGGTTGTCCAGGCTGTCCTGGGTAACCTGGCTGTCCTGGATGTCCTTGTTGACCTGGTTATCCTGGTTGTCCAGGCTGTCCTTGTTGTCCTGGGTATCCTGGTTGTCCAGGCTGTCCTGGGTATCCTGGTTGTCCAGGCTGTCCTTGTTGTCCTGGGTATCCTGGTTGTCCAGGCTGTCCTGGGTATCCTGGTTGTCCAGGGTATCCTGGTTGTCCTGGTTGTCCAGGCTGTCCTGGGTAACCTGGTTGTCCAGGCTGTCCTGGGTAACCTGGCTGTCCTGGATGTCCTTGTTGTCCTGGGTATCCTGGTTGTCCAGGCTGTCCTTGTTGTCCTGGGTATCCTGGTTGTCCAGGCTGTCCTGGGTATCCTGGTTGTCCAGGCTGTCCTGGGTATCCTGGTTGTCCAGGCTGTCCTGGGTAACCTGGCTGTCCTGGATGTCCTTGTTGTCCTGGGTATCCTGGTTGTCCAGGCTGTCCTTGTTGTCCTGGGTATCCTGGTTGTCCAGGCTGTCCTTGTTGTCCTGGGTATCCTGGTTGTCCAGGCTGTCCTGGGTATCCTGGTTGTCCAGGGTGTCCTTGTTGTCCTGGGTATCCTGGTTGTCCAGGCTGTCCTGGGTATCCTGGTTGTCCAGGCTGTCCTGGGTAACCTGGCTGTCCTGGATGTCCTTGTTGTCCTGGGTATCCTGGTTGTCCAGACTGTCCTTGTTGTCCTGGGTATCCTGGTTGTCCAGGCTGTCCTGGGTATCCTGGTTGTCCAGGCTGTCCTGGGTAACCTTGTTGTCCTGGGTATCCTGGTTGTCCAGGCTGTCCTGGGTAACCTGGCTGTCCTGGATGTCCTTGTTGTCCTGGGTATCCTGGTTGTCCAGGCTGTCCTTGTTGTCCTGGGTATCCTGGTTGTCCAGGCTGTCCTGGGTATCCTAGTTGTCCAGGCTGTCCTGGGTAACCTTGTTGTCCTGGGTATCCTGGTTGTCCAGGCTGTCCTGGGTATCCTGGTTGTCCAGGCTGTCCTTGTTGTCCTGGGTATCCTGGTTGTCCAGGCTGTCCTGGGTATCCTGGTTGTCCAGGCTGTCCTTGTTGTCCTGGGTATCCTGGTTGTCCAGGCTGTCCTTGGTGTCCTGGGTAACCTGGCTGTCCTGGCTGTCCTTGTTTTCCTGGGTATCCTGGTCGTCCAGGGTATCCTGGTTGTCCTGGTTGTCCAGGCTGTCCTGGGTAACCTGGCTGTCCTGGATGTCCTTGTTGTCCTGGGTATCCTGGTTGTCCAGGCTGTCCTGGGTATCCTGGTTGTCCAGGCTGTCCTGGGTATCCTGGTTGTCCAGGCTGTCCTGGGTATCCTGGTTGTCCAGGCTGTCCTGGGTATCCTGGTTGTCCAGGCTGTCCTGGGTATCCTGGTTGTCCTGGGTATCCTGGTTGTCCAGGCTGTCCTTGTTGTCCTGGGTATCCTGGTTGTCCGGCTGTCCTTGTTGTCCTGGGTATCCTGGTTGTCCAGGCTGTCCTGGGTATCCTGGTTGTCCTGGGTATCCTGGTTGTCCAGGCTGTCCTTGTTGTCCTGGGTATCCTGGTTGTCCAGGCTGTCCTGGGTATCCTGGTTGTCCAGGCTGTTCTGGGTATCCTGGCTGTCCTGGCTGTCCTTGTTATCCTGGGTATCCTGGTTGTCCAGGCTGTCCTGGTTGTCCAGGGTATCCTGGTTGTCCTGGTTGTCCAGGCTGTCCTGGGTAACCTTGTTGTCCTGGGTATCCTGGTTGTCCAGGCTGTCCTGGGTATCCTGGTTGTCCTGGGTATCCTGGTTGTCCAGGCTGTCCTGGTTGTCCTGGGCCTCCTGGTTGACCTGGCTGTCCTGGGTATCCTGGTTGTCCAGGCTGTCCTGGGTATCCTGGTTGTCCAGGCTGTCCTTGTTGTCCTGGGTAACCTGGCTGTCCTGGCTGTCCTTGTTGTCCTGGGTATCCTGGTTGTCCAGGGTATCCTGGTTGTCCTGGTTGTCCAGGCTGTCCTGGGTAACCTGGCTGTCCTGGATGTCCTTGTTGTCCTGGGTATCCTGGTTGTCCAGGCTGTCCTGGGTATCCTGGTTGTCCAGGCTGTCCTTGTTGTCCTGGGTATCCTGGTTGTCCAGGCTGTCCTGGGTATCCTGGTTGTCCAGGCTGTCCTGGGTATCCTGGTTGTCCAGGCTGTCCTGGGTATCCTGGTTGTCCAGGCTGTCCTGGGTATCCTGGTTGTCCAGGCTGTCCTTGTTGTCCTGGGTAACCTGGCTGTCCTGGCTGTCCTTGTTGTCCTGGGTATCCTGGTTGTCCTGGGTATCCTGGTTGTCCAGGCTGTCCTTGGTATCCTGGTTGTCCAGGCTGTCCTGGGTATCCTGGTTGTCCAGGCTGTCCTGGTTGTCCAGGGTATCCTGGTTGTCCTGGTTGTCCAGGCTGTCCTGGGTAACCTTGTTGTCCTGGGTATCCTGGTTGTCCAGGCTGTCCTGGGTATCCTGGTTGTCCTGGGTATCCTGGTTGTCCAGGCTGTCCTGGTTGTCCTGGGCCTCCTGGTTGACCTGGCTGTCCTGGGTATCCTGGTTGTCCAGGCTGTCCTGGGTATCCTGGTTGTCCAGGCTGTCCTTGTTGTCCTGGGTAACCTGGCTGTCCTGGCTGTCCTTGTTGTCCTGGGTATCCTGGTTGTCCAGGGTATCCTGGTTGTCCTGGTTGTCCAGGCTGTCCTGGGTAACCTGGCTGTCCTGGATGTCCTTGTTGTCCTGGGTATCCTGGTTGTCCAGGCTGTCCTGGGTAACCTGGCTGTCCTGGCTGTCCTTGTTGTCCTGGGTAACCTGGCTGTCCTGGCTGTCCTTGTTGTCCTGGGTAACCTGGTTGTCCAGGCTGTCCTGGTTGTCCTGGGCCTATTAATAAAACCCTAGATTGTTATACCTCGTTGGATAGCTGATGAAACGTAGATATTTTTAGGCATATCTGCAAAACAGGTGCCATAGTATATTTGTTTGATATCCTTTCGAGAAAAATATACCTTAATTATTTTTTTTAAGTTTCTAAGTTTTAATCGTCTACAGCGATTTAATTATTCATTTTATGTACAATATTGGTTATCGAGGTCGTAAAGCATCTTATTTTACACTAGCTTTTGCCCGCGACTCCGTCCGCGTAGACTACAGGGTTGGGTTCAGAATGAAAATAAGTTGTAGTCTATTTTACTCCACAGAGTCCCATTTATGTCCATATCAAAAATCGTTTACAGCGGTCAAATGATTTAATCGTGAAAGCGTAACAGACATATAGTTACAGATAGTTTCAGTCGTCTACACGTCGTTTCAATTCTAGCTTCAAAAATGACGAATTTCCACACAAACTTTCACCCTTATTTTTATTTTACCCCCTTAAATGTACACTTTTTTACAAACTTAGAATGTCATATTTATTTATATTAAATCAACAGCCTAAAAAATAAGTTTCAAGCTTCTAGGTTTAAAAATGACAATACTTCCATACAACCTTTCATCCCTCCTTTCAACCCCTTTTCCGGGATAAAAAGTATCCTATGTTACTTCGGTGGGTTACATCTATCTCCATACCAAAAATCATCGAAATCGGTTCAGTAGTTTTTGAGTTTATTCGTAACAAACATACAAAAATCCAAAAATACAAAAATACAAACCTTTCCTCTTTATAATAATAGTATAGATTTATACCTACGTATTAGGTACATAAAAATTGCTGATAAAATCTGTACATGAAATATATATTTTTTAATAACTAAGACAACCTACATTTTAATTAGAAATAATATAATAAAATCCAACTCCTAATGATGACATCCATATCATCAAAATAATTGAATAGGTTCCTTTGATTCTGTCGCAATAATACGTGCTCTAAAAACATTAAACCATGATAGTAGTAGCAGGATATAAACCGAAACAAAACAAAGACAAAATTGCGTAAAATAATATAATAAAAGCGGAATATTTAAGTAGAGAACCCATTTGCCTAATAATACTTGCAATAAAATTGAAGTAAAATGGTACCAAAATATTTCCTCTGTTTCGTTTTGGTGATCGCCGCTGTAAGTATCATTGAATATCTAATGCATATTTTTTATATTTTATTATTACATAAACATACATTTGTTTCGTAGGTTTGTTCGGTTAATAGTCAATGCTCTTACGGCGCAGCACCCTATGGGTATGGATACAATCAACCACCAGTGATTATTACCAGAGGCGGCCGAGATAAAGTTGATAGAGATATTTTATATCCTTTAATTCTATTTATGTTGTTGGATGGAGATGAATTTGGAATGTATTGAAAAGAAATTATTTAATAAACCGCCGTCACACATGCTAAAGCTACATTAAAAAATTCATTAATCGTAAAATATTTCATGAGATAATATCTTTCAGCATTTCTATACTTCCGCTGTTGGTTATTTTTGTTTCAAGTGAAAGATTAACTGGACTTAATACAAATTGTTATGATCGATGAAATAACTAAATATTATAATCGTTTACAACATTCAAGCCTTGCTACTTTGAAATATAATTATATAATACATAACTACAGTAATATTATTCTGGCAATAGTTCTGACTAATTAAAAATAGGTCAAATACTCGTAATTATTCACTGTTACTGTAACTACATTGATACTTTACTTTTATACAAAAACGTTCACATTAATATTATCATTACATTTTGTAACAAACTGATCATAAAAATTATTCTAATTGGGAAATATAATTGTTTTACTGATTCGCAGATTAAGATTTCAAAGTGAAACAAACTAGTAAATAGGTTTACAATTAATAATACTATACTTTCCTATAGAAATATAATATTTCAATTCAATCTCATAACATTTCCATAAAATTTTTAATAATATGCTTATATGTAGTCATACAGCAAAAATGTATAATTATTTATTTATTGCAATAAAGTATGCTTTTTAATATCCACAGTTTTATTATTTTTGCTTCATTATAAGAAAAATATTCTCTCTTATACGATATATTACTTCCAAACGTACTTACAGGTTCTTTTTTTAAATGTTTGCTCAAACGGTTGCGTTTGAATTTTTAAATTGTCTTGTTATCTTGAAAAAAACTTGTTTAAATAAACAATATCCCATTGAGAATTGAGATTATAGTAGGTACTATGTATCACTGATAGCGTTCCTGGATGCTTTGCAACCCGCTTACGGTCCATACCCCTAATACCAAACGTTTCCCATTAAAGGACGTGTGTATGTACGCATTACATACATAGGAAGCTCGCCTAATAAATGAAATTCCAAGAAATCATTTTTCAATAAAGCTATAGCATTTATTAATTGCTCAACAAATTGATAGTTTGAGCTTTATCTCAATTCCGTAAAACGGGGTAAATAGGAAACGCGGGGTAAATTGGAATAAAAATCTGATTTTGTAACACGTTATATAACTTTTATTCTATTTAAATAAGGTCAACAGTTCTTGGGTTTTTAACAAGTTCATATTTTGTTCTACTAGCCACAATGAGTTTTTAAGACAGGCACTCAGGGTTTATTACGAAAAAAACACGGTGAAATGAGGTTGTCGCAGACACGTGGTCTTAGCTATTTTTAATTTCGAGATTTAATTAAATTTTAATTAAAAAAAGAGTGTTAAAAATAGATAAATCCTAGGCATAATAGTGTACTGTGTTTGGCAGAAACGTGAATGTAAGTAAATAACTAAAAAATTTCTTTTAAAAACCTTAGTTTCAGCTGCATGTCGTTTTTAGGTTATTTTGGGGATAATTGGAACGCAAAAGGGGGAAAAAGGCACGTGGATAGGTAAAATTGGAACAACGTTGGGGTTATCTGGTTTACTTGGGGGGTAAATTGGAATCATTAAATAGGGTTGTACCGTATCCAAAAACAATTTTACGTATCATCCGACCCAAAGTACAGCCCAGGTAGAA
Organism: Hemaris fuciformis; assembly: GCA_907164795.1. Classification (NCBI taxonomy): domain Eukaryota; kingdom Metazoa; phylum Arthropoda; class Insecta; order Lepidoptera; family Sphingidae; genus Hemaris; species Hemaris fuciformis. The sequence goes on from OU015434.1 coordinate 11,524,918, forward strand.
ATTTAACCTAGATTTTTTTTGCATTGGGGTCACCAATCCAAAGACTTTCTGTATCGAAAGTTGCTTAACCTCTATGATCGTATCAGATTACCTTAGTTAGCCGAGCTATAACTATGCGCTAAAATGTTTTTATGTATTTCAGAATTGCGATGCCTCTTGAATTATACCAGGGTTTCTCAAAGTGGAGTACGCGAACCCCTAGGGGTTCGCCATTCTACGGCAGGGGGTTCGCGACAAGATTTACGTAATGTTGACTTGATGCCTAGCAGGCACGTGCAGCATACATAGTGGCTACAACATACTTATGTGAGAGTGGGTTTTCACACCTGGTCATGATAAAAACTAAATACAGAAATAGACTTGATACCGATTCTGAATTAAGGTTATTTATTTATTTTTTGTTGAAAGAAACAAAATTGCTAATAATGACATAAAGCTTACGCACCCATAGTTACCCCACTAGGCTTTGACATTGTCTAATAACCATACCTTGCGATGATAATCACAGAGTAGTAACATACCGGGATTTGAATTTCAAATGACTGCCTCGTGGTCTCGCGGTACAAGTATGTGCCGTGCGATCTAGAGGTCCTGGGTTCGATTCCCGGGTCGGGCAAAGTGTTATTGGGTTTTTCCATTAGGAAATTCTCAGTAACAGCACGGAGTCTGGAAGTGTGCCCGAAAAGCGGCAATAGGCTCGCCCCCTATTACGTGGGACTGATACATACCTGGCGAAATGTGGGTGCAGAAATGCACCTCTGCCTACCCCTTCGGGAAATACTGGCGTGAGTTTATGTATGTATTTATGTATGAATTTCAAATGTTGGGATGTCACTGTATTTGGAATTGGCAAGCGTGGTGCTTTCCATCACGCGGGCGACGTCTAATCATTAATTATCATAAAAAAACACCCAGACTCGTAACAGGCATTAAAATTCACCATTGGAAAATATCGGTCTCGCCAGGAATCGAACCCGGGTTTCTGGTTCCGCATGCAGGTAGTCCGACCGTTGCTATATTTATACAGGCTACAAAGTTTTTTTTTTCAAACTAGCTAAGTAGGTAGGTGACAACCCTTGTAAAAATTCCGATTTACCCCTTTTTCGAACCTATTAACCCCGTCAGGGGTAAATTGGAATTTAATAGAGTATTTGTTAATTTTCTCAAAATTATGACAATATTTGGGAATCAAAAGCTATTAAACTTTTAAAACAGATAACCATACAATCTTAAGTAACCTTATAAATACCCTATGAGTTACAGAAGAAGGTTAAAATTCCAATTGAAAGTCAAAATTGGACCAATTTACCCCGTTTTACGGTGCCTTATAAAGAGTTATGGAGTAAGACTTTATAAAAATCTTAATGACATACAATTGAATAGTTATTGCCCTCTTCCTTACTTTACTTCAATCTTTTGCTTCTTATGAGTTTTTGTTTGTACAGAATAAGCGCCGACTGTAATATTGACTTTCAGTACGGAATACGGATACCGCAAATAAAATTTGGACGATAAATGTCTTTCCTTTATCGTATTTCAAGCATTAGTGTAATGCTAGAAAAGGAAAGCACTATACGAATGTCACGGTAAGGAAGTTGATATTTAATCAGTTAACAAAGTAAGGAGTGGAACATGCACAGAAATGGAACGATACGATTTGTAAATTGACAATGGATATGTATACGCATATTTTTTCATAAAAGAACTGAAATAATTGAAGTGTATATGACTGTTAATATGATCTCAAAAACAACAATGTATTTATAAAAAAACTGTTTTGATAATGTTAACGTCTATACTGAATTAAAATAAATGAAATATGCGGTATGTTCCAGTGAAATTCTAATCTTATCGTATTGATTAGATTATGCAAAATTGTTTCCGTGCTGTGATCAGTTTATTTACTATCAGTTATGATTTAACAACGTTACAACGTCCAAAATGTCCTGTTCAAATAGTTGTAGTGAAGAAGATCTTTATTTCCCATTGCACGAATGCGTGTTTTTGGGCGATGTTCGCAAGCTGTCATCATTGTTGAGGAATAACGATGTGACTCTGAAAGACATACACGGGAACACTGCGCTGCACCTGGCCGTCATGCTGGGTCGTAAGGAGTGCGTGCAGCTGCTACTGGCACACGGGGCGCCTGTCAAAGTAAAGAACCTCCTCGGTTGGTCGCCGCTGGCCGAGGCCATCAGCTATGGTGATCGACAAACTATTTCTTCGCTCGTACGGAAACTTAAGCAACAGGCTCGTGAGCAAATGGAACACAGAAGACCAGATTTAATAAGAGCACTCACACAAATACAAGACTTCTATTTAGAACTGAGGTGGGATTTCCATTCATGGGTTCCTCTAGTCTCTAGAATATTACCATCAGATGTATGTAAAATCTATAAAAGCGGATCTAAGATCAGATTAGACACAACTTTAGTAGATTTTTCAGATATGAAGTGGGAAAGGGGAGATATATCCTTTATTTATCAAGGAGAGAAAGTTCCCAGTGAGTCTCTAACTGTAATAGACAACAAAGCCAAAGTTTACCAGAAAGTTAGGTATGAGGAGACTGAAACTGAAATAGAGGATGAAGTAGATATCCTTATGTCTAGTGACATCATGGCAGCTCAAATGTCTACAAAGAAAATATCATTTGCCAGAGCTCAGTCAGGCTGGATATTTCGTGAAGACAGGAAGGAAACTGTTGCAGGCTTGTACAAAAGTGACATATACACTATTACAGGATTAGTATTAGAGTCAAGAAAGAGGAGGGAACATCTATCTAATGATGACCTACAAAAGAATAAAGCTATAATTGAAAGTTTGACCAAAGGAAATACACACAGCTTAGATACAAATGGAGAACCTACTAGACGGGCATCACTAAATCCTCCGCCTGAAACAAATGTAAGTTATGAAACTTATATTGCATCTGCACCTGGGTTATATCCCAGTCTTGGCAGAGAGCTTGTCTACAAGGAGTCATCCAGAAGTTTCAGAGCCACAATAGCTATGAGTGATGATTTCCCCCTGAGTGTTGAGATGCTGTTGAATGTACTGGAGGTTATAGCACCATTCAAGCACTTTGCAAAGTTACGTCAGTTTGTTGAAATGAAGTTGCCTAGTGGGTTTCCTGTGAAAGTTGAGTTACCTATTCTACCTACAGTGACAGCAAAAATTACCTTTCAGAAGTTTGAGTTTCGTGATAACATTCCTGCAGATTTGTTTGTTATACCCGAAAACTATACAGAGGACCCATTAAGGTTTCCTGACTTATGACACTTTGATTTCCCACCAATGTTTGCATATTGTGAAGGTCCTAAGTGGCAACATTTGTATAGGCAAAGAGATAGCGCAACTAGACCATTTAAAATAACACCACCATTACTCTACATTGAATTCCCCATAATAGATGATTTGGGAAATACTGTTTATACTTTTAACATTTTCCTTGAATAGCTAAATTTTAAAGTAGAGTTATGTTTGTAGCAAAACGTCACATGTAGAAATGTTTCAAATGTGTTAGATCAATATTACATGTAAGTATCAGGGCTCTCAAATATTTGTAACTACTATTTATAAAATATCAAATGGCACTTTTGTTATTAATATATTTTACTTATTTTTGTTTTTTATTCTTTTTTTACGATTGTCAAGTTTCTTGTAAAGATGGATTGAATTAGTTTAATTAAACCTTAATGAATCAGTGTTGTAGATATTAATGTGGTGTACAAATTGCTCATTCACTGATTACGTCCATAATGAAAGTTAAACTTGTGTGTCATTAAACTATTTATTTCGTGATTGTGTACATGTATTTAAATTTATATTCATTGCAACTTACTTCGGAATATATGTCCAGTTCCTATCTTTTGCGTGTTGTAGTCCTTTTTTCTTAATCATAAAATTGGCCTGAGCGAGGTGAACAGTTCCAATAAAGCTGGCCTTATTTAACTACCTAATATTTTCATTTCAAGGCCTAATTTTATCGTAAGGCAGCGTCATGTTTCTCCGGCCTGACGTCCATATTAGATGTAATCAGTTTCTTTAGATATACATAAATGATCGACATGTATTCAATATTTGTGATACGTCATCGTGTACAAACGATTAACTACTAAAATATATAAGCATATCAATAAGGATACCTATTCACGAACATTTCCACATCTAGTTGATCAAGAAAACTTTTGATAAATGTAACTGAAGTAAAACATTTATAAATTGTTACTTTTTTGTTTATAAAGACTGTTAAGTGGCTCGCTGAGTAAACCGGTGTGTTCTTATTACGTAAAGTATCTAAAGTCCTACTAATTTCACATCTTTGTGCCTTCTGGACTTTTCATGTACTTTTCCTTTTTCAGTAAAACATAAATTGATGTTAAATGTGTAAATTGAAATATATAAAAGTAATGATGAGTGTAACAGTAAAAACTATGAATATTGTGATCTTCACAACACGTTTATAAAATTAGTTACAGTACAATTCAGTCATAAAGTGTTCAAACAAATGGAATTTTATAAGTCATACCATGTGTTTTATTGTAATTTAAAAGCACCGAAAGTACTCATATTTTATTCCAGCACTTAGTGCATAGTTGCAGTAGATTAGCGAACCCAGAAATAGTAATTATTAGCAATGCGTAGTACATTATATCATTTATATCCCACCTGAATAGATTTTGTTTCGATTTTTTTGCCAAATGCCATATGAATTAGTGTTCATTGTAATGAATGTATTAATATGAATGTACACACTGGAAATAAATTTTTAAAATGTTGTAATATAAATGAAAAACTTCGTTTCATTCCTACATCCGGAGAATATAAGTACATCAAATATTTTCACGAGGGATTTAAACACAGATAGGTAATAATGAATAACTTTTAATTTTAATCATTGTTTACACGACATAAATACGCTCACAATAAGGTACAAGGTATATAACTAACAAATATAGGTAATTCAAAAATTAAATTTATAAGCATAATACAAAAAATATCTACGTAGGTATACTACCTACTTAGTGCCATAGAACTACATTTATGCCTTGTTTCAAGCACAATTTGACCAACACCCATAAATAGTGCTGTGCTTTTACTCACTAAAAACTAATAAGTTTAAAAAGTGTAGATTTCAAGGTTTATTTTAGGGATTTCCTTGACCGTGTCCGTGTATTTGTAGTGGACATAAGCACTGGAATAGAGTTCTCTATTCCTAGAGTCACTACACGCAGAGACACCGTCGAACGACGAGCTGTAAAGATGTATTGTGCGATTTATTTACATATAGAAAATATAAATATGATACACATTTTATTATCTACGAGACAAAAAACCGACCATACTTTAAAAGGAGGGACCGCTGGGTAACATACCCCGACAAATGTTTATCATTATCAGCCTCCTCTACAACTGAGCGGGTTTAGGCCTTAGTCCACCAATCTGGCTCAGTGTTAGTTGGCGGACAACACACCTAAGAAATTCCTAAGAACTTTTAGGTGTACAGGGTTTCTTCGCGATGTTTTCCTTTACCGTTAAAGTACGTGATAGTTCATTAGGGATACCCATATAACTTCGAAAAGTCAAATGTGTGCCTGGGGGTAGAACCCGCGGCCGCATACTCTCGACCGCGTTCCTAAACCTCGAGGCCGTCACGACTTACATAAACGTTTATAATATGTACATTTTTTTGGATTTTCTGGGACTAAAGAGTATCCCCTAGCTTCTGATATCCACGATTAAGACTTGTATCAAGAATTAAGGATCAGAACTGTGTGTGTTGGGAGTATATCTATTGTTGAACGCCTTAATCTCCTTCAAACAATGTAAATATGAGTAATTTAGATTCATCGATCAGTATATTATCTGTTAGACCCCTCTCTCCCCACGCTGTCTTCCCCCTTTCCTAGTAAACTGATAGCAAATCACGAAAAGCCTAGTTTTATGATAAAATTAACAATTTATATTGCGCGTGTGAAGATGCGCGGCTGGATACAAAAGAAACGATTATTGTATTATACTTTTATGTTTACTCAGATGTGTGTAGAGGTCATATTGTCGTATATTGCATTTTTCATTCCCATTGCTGCTTGACTGACGTCGAAACATTCAATAACATTGCAATGTTAATAAATTTCAAAAGCGTGTTGCAACACGAACCTATTTGAATAATCCTAGTACCATATGTACTTAGCAACAAGATTTACATTTTTATATAGCTTCAAACGTAAGCATAATTTATTTAATACACTCAACTTTTTGCAATGTCAGGCTTTCTTTACATAACGTGTGATCGTATGACATTGCGATGATCATCGCATTTGTAATGAAACAGAATCTGTTGAAAGCGATGTGTACCAAAACTTAAAATATGTTCTCTAAAAAGCCGGTGAAAATGATATATTATTTTTAAAGTAGGTAGTTACGTATTAAGCTACAAGATCTAAAATTACGATATATTTAGCATCGACTAGGCTTTTACATCTTATTTCACGCATTATTGCATTATTATACGCATTATAGCACATTATAAACAATCTTTTCGCCTTTAATAATAGTTCTAGGTAGTCGTAGATGTATTTACGCTTATTTTCGATCGCAAGAAAGGGAGTCGTGGGGATAAGAAAAGGTCCATCAAAAGCCTCAATAGGTTCACAGCTTATATTGACCTCCCTCTGATCAGGTTCTTTTTGTGGATGGACAATCCACGCTATGTCCAAAACTTTACATATTGCCAGTGGCGTAAGTCGTAAGGGTGGCAGGGCTGGCAAAATGCCACGGGCCCCCGACCCGAGGAGGCCCCGTCACAAGAGGCCACAAGCTCAGAACTAATCATTAAGATTTCAACATATTCAAAACAAAAACAAGTAAATATTATTTATCAATAGTGTTGGGTAATTACTTTAAAATTAAATTAAAGTGACGATTTTTACTGGGAGGGCCCCAGGTAAAGAATTTGCCACGGGCCTCAGATGGTATAGTTACACCACTGCATATTGCAGTTACTTTTGCTTTTGAATCGGTCAAAATATTGTACCAGTGAGATACAAATTTAATTAACTCTTACTAGTGAGCACAATAGCCTCGGCATATTTTGTATGCCGAAGTTAACAAAAGGTTTGAAAATGTAAAAAAATGTAATAGAAAAAATTACCTTGTTCTGAAATGTCTTCGATTAGCTAGAAAGAAAACAAATAAATATTACTTATTCAATTACAATACTGAGTAGGTACCTATAATTAATAATACCAGGGAAAATAAATTTACATTCTGTGCTAATTAATTCCATGAAATAATGATAAAAATAGTAATACATATGTAATACAATAAGTGATAAACTTAGCATCGATCGTTGCTCAGTCGCGTAGAAAAACATCATTATCATCATCATCGTCATCAAACCATATACGTCCCACTGCTGGGCACGGGCCTCACTCTACAACTGACAGGGTTTAGGCTTTAGTCCAGCACGCTGGCCTAGTGCGAGTTGGCGGACTACACACCTAAGAAATTTCTAAGATCTTTTAAGTGTATAGGTTTTCTCACGATGTTTTTTTGTGAATACACACATAACTTCGAAAAGTCAGAGGTGTGCGCCTGGGGTTCGAACCCGCGACCATCGAGATTCTCTACTGCGTGCCTAAACCTCGAGGCCACCACATAAAGTCTCACTTAATAGGGGGCAAACATGGCAGCAACAACATTGGCATTTTAGGTCACATTTCAAGACTCCGTGCCTGACAAAATATCGATCTAAAATCCTAAAAACACTGCCCGGCTCGAGAATTTCGGACCCCACTGCCGTCGTTCACCTATGCCTATCACATATCTAGGCAATATTTCGAGCGATAGAACCCACAAACTGGCGCATGAAGTTGCTCAATCCGACCGGTAGGTAGTTTATCAATTGTTGCAGTAATTGCGTTAGTGTATTGTGCGCGGTGCATATCGGTGGCGACACGTGGCGCGGCGACGTGACCGACCCGCCAGGCGTCGCCACAACACAGCGGATGTCCACAATCAAACTCAATACACTCTGGTGTTCAGGCCAATCTTCATTTATAACAAAAGCATCGCCTTGGTGCGGTATACATACTATCAAATTGTTTATAAGGATGGATATATCGCTACTTCTATTCAAAGGTACAAAACCATATGCAAAAATCCGGTTGTAATTTTCCACATTGTTGTACGACCAGGAGACCTCGGGGTGAAAATAGGCGTAAGGTAAATTTTTGGTTCAAAAATGTGGAATCGTTTCTGTAAAACGGCAATTTACTGCCCGCTATTCCTTGTAACTAAAACAACCGCAAAAACATGAATATAGAAACATACCTATTGGTAGTTGCGGTACTTTCATAGAAGCCCAAAAGCGTTACACGTTAATTGTGTAATGTCTACTTTATAATTGCTTATTGTGGGGTCTTTATTTAACAAATTGCTTCTGTTAAATAAAGATTTAAAGCTTAAAAAAAAATATTCGGAATTTTGAAAGGCAAACTGGCCTTTTCGGCTTTTATGGAAGTTAGGCTCATAACTAATTCAACCCTATCTCATTCGCAAATACTAATGTCCAGCAGAGGGACGTATACTGTGGGTTCGAGTTGTGATACTGACCGCGGGCTCCTGCACTTTGGGCGCGAGACTCCTGCGGAACGCCGAGAACCTCTTGGTGTAGCCGCTGGCCACGCTCACGCCGCTCTTTATGGACTCCGAGGAAGTAGAAAACACTGACTCTGTGAATAACAATAGGGGGGTTGACTGATATATTTATTACTTTACAAAAAGCCAGTAATGTAAATGAATAAACCCAACAGTCACATACATAGTTCTGACCCCACACTGAGATACAAGTCTTTTGTCGTGGCTATCAGAAACTACGAGACTTTTCGGTCTCACGCCACCCAGACTCGGAACAAATATTTGTGGATCACACAAACATTTTGGCTTGGTGCTGGGATCAAACCCGCGGCCTGTCTTTTCGCAAGCTGGTGTCTAGCCAACTGCGCCATGAGGCTGTCAAAATACATACATACATCCATAAACTCACGCCTGTATTCCCTGATGGGGTAGGCAGAGGTGCATTTCTACACCCACATTTCGCCAGGTATGTATCAGTCCCACGTAATAGGTGGCGAGCCTATTGCCGTTTTTCGGGCACTTTTCCAGACTCTGTAATGCTACTGAAAATTTCCTAATGGAAAAACCCAATAACACTTTACCCGACCCGGGAATCGAACCCAGGACCTCGCACGGCAAATACTTGTTCCGCGAGACCACGAGGCTGTCAAAATAATGATGGTTGTTTAATTAACGCTTAGGAAACAAAGTGTATATGACCCTGGAGAAGTTTTAATGCCATTGGTAGACTAAGTTTATTTTTAAGTGTGCAAATCTACGAGTTAAGGAATATAGGCAATGTTGAACGACAATTTTCAAATATTGTGGCAGGGATAGGTTTCTAGTGATATAACGGATTTAAAAGGATCAACATCTTCGAAGTGTTTGTGTACCTTCAGGTTCCAAGCACGATTCTTTAAAGTGGGCGGCTGAAGTATCGTCCAATAACCTGTACCAGAACAAATAAATTCAAGTAACGCAAGCTAAATTAATCAAATTACTCCAAGCCTTTTATCATCAGCCTAGTTCAGAAATCTAGAATAATCTATGCTTTGGATAGACATGTAATTCACATATTAACTTGGCCAGTCGAACCCCCTCTCCCCACAGCTAAGCAACGTCTGTCATGTCTATCTGACCCTTGTAACACGTCGGCAAACCGAAGCAGCTAAATTCAAAGGGTTAATATTTATTATTATTATATTATTAATATTTACTTATAAATGACAGAGAAGTATAGCCTCGACGTTTAGGCTCGCTGTCGATATTCTCTGCGGTCACGCGTTCAAACCCCACTTCTGATTTTACGAAGCTATGTGCGTACTTACAATGAGTTATCACGTACTTTAACGGAGAAAAAAAAACCGCGAGGAAACCTGCGCATTGTGTCTAAGAGTTCTTAGGATTTTCTTAGGTGAGTGTTCCGCCAACCCACACTAGGCCAATGTGGTGAACCAAAGCCTAAACGCTCTGTTGTAGAGGACTGTACCCAGCAGTGAGTCGTATATGGGCTGAATGAAGGAGGAGAATGATGGAAGGAGGGGAAGCGACAAGAGTGAGAGGAGGAGAGAGAGTGAGTACTTCTGTATGTGCAGGTGCATCCTGCGCTGGTGCTTGTTGAGGTGTGCCTGCAGGTCGGTGGCGGCCAGCAGCGCGCGCAGGCGGGCCCCCGCCGCCCCCGCACACCCCTCCGACAGCGCAGACAGAGCGCTCTGCGCCGCCTCCGAGTAGTCGCGCACCCACAGGGACATCTGGAACGGACGTGGTGCGTCACTTACACTATTCCAATACCACATACATATATACAAGTGGCGGTACTTCCATAGAAGCACAAAAGCCCAGTTTGCCTCACAAAATTCCGAATAATAATCTTTAAGCATAAAATCTTTTTTTAACAAAAGCAGTTTGATATATAAATGAGAATATACGGATCCCACAGTAAACAATTATTAACTAGACATTACACAATTACCGTATAAGGCTTTACATTTACCAACATTATTTTCTAATGGACACAGATGCCTTTACATTCAATAAAACATGCAATTCTTAACCGAAATATGTAGATAGGAACTTCTATCGCAGCATGTAACATAATGAAATGATGATGATGATGATGTGTGTGTGGAGACAGTCCAGTACTAACCTGGAATATGCGCCAGTGGTCCCCAGCATCGACTAATTTCTGCGCGCGGCGTGCGTTGTGTGCGACCAGATCGCGTGCGTTCTGCAATCTACCCTCCTGTCGCTGAACGCGCTCTTGCGCACTCTCCAACTCATTTTCTGCCTCCGTCCTATATGCAATTATTGGTGTCTATCATTGCTACAACAAATAGCAGATGTACTATAAAAAAAATTGGGTGTTTTTTACATAATATACATCGTTCTGACCCTTCACTGAGATACGAGACTTATGTCATGGATATCAATTACAAGAGACAATTCTGTTGCGTGTTTAATAATATTGAGTAATTTGATGTCATAATCATCATCCATCAGCCTATGGAAGTCCACTGCTGTACATAGGCCTCCCCCAAAGACGTCCACAGGGACTGGTTGACATTCTGCAACCAGCGACGTCCTGCGACATTTACTAGGTCGTCTGACCACCTTGTGCCCTACGCTGCACTTTCCGCTACGTGGCCTCCATTCGAGAACTTTTTGGCCCCATCAGCCATCAGTTCTCCGCGCTATGTGCCCGGCTCATTGCCACTTCAACTTGCGCTAATCCGCTGGGCTATGTTTGCTAGTTTTCCTATGGATCTCCTCATTGATGTGATAGCCATTGTATAGGTTTTAGCGATATCCTTAGAATTTTTGGTCCCCTGAAATATATTATTCGCTGGTGGTAGGATATTCGTATCCGCCCGGATAGCGACCACCGTACACAGGGCGTAAAACCCGCCATAGTGGCACATGCAAGTGTGCCGCGTTCCGGGATCAGCCAGTGTATATCCGGTTTTCGGGGGGGCTTCAGTCATGGTGAAGGGATGACCGTGCCGGCATTTTTTGGCCGGTTTGTCGCGGTCGGTCCTTTGATCACCATGGCATTAGTCCCCCAAACTTCTTCACAAGGTGAAGAGGTATTCGGCCGGCATGATTGAGTCGACCAACGGGAGATCATCTCTCGCTGGTCGCCACTTTTTCTGGACCCCATTACGCTTAAGATCAGGTGCAATGGGGTCACTTTACCGTGACAGGATTTAAAAAAAAAAAAAAAAAAAAAAATTAAAATATGGCAAAATACTGACTGTCTCGCCGTGAGCTGGTTGCACTTGTCTGTGACGAGCGTGAGCTGCGAGTTGGCGTCAGATATTTCCTGCTCCATCTTTGATATGGTGCCGTTGAGGGCCTTCAGCTGGTCGCTCATATCGTAGTACTTCTTCGTCAAGTTGTTCAACTCTTCCATTTCTGGCGCTGTGTTGTTAATAAGGTTTTGTTAGTATTATGGCTCATTAATGTAGATTATTATCATTGCATGGTTATAGGAGATTGCTATGTTGGTCCTGCGGCTGCGTTATGTGTACGGCGCGGGATTGGGAGGATTCTGTTTCGATTCTCGGGTTGAGTGAAGTGTTACTGGAATTTTCGTTTGAATATTTTCAGTAAAAACAGAGTTTGGAAATATGTCTGAAAAATGGCCTGTAATGTACTTTTTTGACGAGAGGAAAGCGCCTTAAGCTCGCCTTTCAGAACCTCGGCGCTTTCTTCTCGTTAAAAAAAAAGACTTGTAATGAATATAAGAATAACACAGAGTCGTCTAGAATGCAGAAACCGACATTTAACCAGATTAAAACTTCATAAATACAAATAAGGCAGACCAGTCTACACAAACAGCACCCGTTCACGAGTATGATAGATAGATAGATAGATAAACACTTTATTGTGCACCATTTAAACAAAGATATAATACAATGGACAACTTATAATATAGTGGACAATCGGCGGTCTTATCGCTCAAAGCGATCTCTTCCAGACCACCAGGCATGATGAAATATTCAACGAGTGATCATGGAAATGTGAAAACATACATACATAAAACATATATACATACCAAATACATATATACTTAAATATAATACATATACACATAGTGCATAAAATAATAATAATAATAATAAATTATTTATTTCGGATCCTTACTTATATCCATACCTTAAAATTAAAAACAACAAAAACTTAACCTAACTTACAGCTATTTAAGGTAGGTATAAGATGTCCTATGAGAGGACATCCAGTGCCACACCAATGCACTATCACATCTTTGTCCCACAACAGACACAAGTTTGTTGGGGCTACCGCGCACCCGCCGCATCATGGATGCCATTCTGAGGCGCAGGATGGCGTAAAAGTCAGGAACTCCCATCTGAGCAAACATTCCTGACGCACTACAGAAACGCGGTAGCCCCATCATCACCCGGAACGCGTTGTTGTATTGAACACGCAGAGCGTTGAAACACTTGCGTGTGTAATTGACCCACAGAGCACACGTGTACAGTGACTCACAATATGCTCTAAAAAGTGTAATTTTGACACCATTTGTACACCGCGCGAATCTGCGGGCCAACATATTGCACCTTACTGCCAACGCTCTACGTTCCCTTTCTAAGTCTAAGTCATCGGTGAGCCCGTCGGTGACCCAATGTCCCAGGTACTTAGAGCAAGTTACTCGGGTGAGCGAGTTTCCTCCTAACATGACTGGAGGAATATTGTCGTAGGTTTTGCTACCTGCTTTGAACAGTAGGATTTACTTTTAAAAAACAATATAAAAATATACAAGAAGATAACAATATAGCTACTAATATTTAGAAAGGTAATATGTCTTTAACCGATTTTTAAAAATCGATTTTTAAAATGACGCACGTACCAGCCATCGGTCTCCTCAACCATTTCGTAGGGAAGTGACCGACCGACCGTGAGAGACTCCACTCACGCTATTTTGTAACGGTACCCTACTGAAGAGCGAGCAAGTTGTTAGTAAGAAGACAGTGTACGTACTGTCATCTTGCAGCGGCGCGATGTGTCGCATGAAGTGTGTGTGCGCGGCGTGCACCACCCGCAGCGTGGCCTCCAGCGCCGCCACGTCCTTCTCGCGCCGACAGATGTCGCTGTCCAGCGCCGCGCCCATGCTGCGCAACTCCGCGCGCTCCGCCGCGAACTGATACATGCAACCACAACTGTAGCTAATCATCATCTTCATCAACAGCTCATATACGTCCCGCTGCTGGCCACAGGCCTCCTTTACAACTAAGAGGGTTTAGGTTTAAAACCACTACGCTGGCATAGAGCGGGTTTGCGTAAGCTGATTTCTGCAACACTATATGCAACTCGCGAACTGATAGCAAACCACACATGTAACACAGTGGCGGTACTTCCATAGAAGCCCGAAAGCCCAGCGTGCCTTACAAATTTCCGAATGATAATCTTTAAGCTTTAAATTTTTATTTAACAAAATCAATTTGACATATAATTGAGAATATACTGAGCCCACAATAAACAATTATAAACTAGACGTTACACAATTACCGTGTAAAAGGGGCTTCTATGGAAGTACCGCCACTGGCAAAACTAATGGAACATTTTATGTAACTTCCTTTACCATCATAATCTACGTACGTGGTGTTGATATTGTTGCGAGGTAAGGGTTCAGAATAGATGCAATAGTAACGGTATATTATAATTCGACATTTGATAATTACAAAAACATAACACTTAACACTTAATTCACTTCTTAGATAAAGCAGACATTCACGACTTAATATCGGACTCTCTCTTGAATCGATTCCAAACAGACAATTTGCGTGAGAGGAACAATATCTACATGAAACATTTATTTAATAGCATAGAATGTATTCTATCACATATTGTTGTACTTATAATATTACCTTTATTTTGAAGAACGTTACAGACAACTGCTGACCAGACTCGTCTTTACCCAACGAGCCGATAAATATATCGTATCTGAAATAATTAGGCATTACACAACATTACATTAGTTAAAATATTCGATACAGAATGTACGATATTTCATTGTATTTTAAAGAGTAATAAGTTTGGTCGCGACTGTGTTTGTGTTCAAGTTTGGGTGCGTGTTTGGATGCGAGACCATGTGTTTGATTATCATACACATATATATCGTATCATATTGACAGCCCAAATGAGAAGCCGCGGGTTCAATCCCCGCACCGAGGCAAATGTTTTTTATTCACAAATATTTGTTTCGGGTCCGGCTACTTGTGAGACCGAAAAGTCTCTCGTAGTTTCTGATATCCACGACACAAGACTTGATCTTAGTGTGAGGTCAGAACAATGTATGTGACTGTTGAGTGTAGTTATTATTATTGTCAACGTTTCCCCGTCTATGTATTTGTCTGTTTGTAACGTTGTGAATTACGTCTGTGTTGTTGTTTGTTGTTGTGTGTACCTCTTTTTAAGTTGTTCTATGCGCTGTTCCCGCTCGCGTATCTCGCTGCGCAGCTTGCCGCAGTCCTCGAGCAGCGCGCGCCGCTGAACGTCCAGCACGTCGCGACGAGCCTTTATCTCGATCATGCGCTCCTTCATAGCCTGGTATAGTTCAAATCTTGGTATATATTATCATATAGAAACTAAGTTATCCTTTTTTTAACGAGGGGAAAACGCCAAAAGCTCCCTTCTCAGTACTTCGGGGGTGGCCGAAAGGGGTATGTTGGGAACTTTAGACTGTCTGGCCATCTAATTCGGCACGCGAGTTGATTGTACTAAGTGCTTTAAGCATCACATTAAAATCGCTTTCTCTTCACCTATTGGTTTAAAATTTTACTTCAATAACTTTAACATAGCTCATGGCCGCATGATGTAAAAACCCCTATAAAAGAAAAAAAACAACTAGTCACATATTCAATGTAATAACTAAATTCCTTAAAACCTTTTTTTCTGACATTTTTTATGCCTTAATTTTATAACTGACTATTTTTATGCACTGTCCCACCACACACCTTCCACTGTGACTCCTGTAACCAGGATCGACAGTAGCACATACAAAAGTCTCCATGGGATTGTTTATGTTCAATCCGCAAAGAAATGAATCAGAAGAAAAAGAAAGGGTATGTGTAGCTCACGGCATCGAGGTGAAGTCTCCGCTGGTCGATGGTGAGCGCCTGGTGGTGCAGGCCGCGCAGACACTTGGAGGCGGCGGCGGTGCGCAGGCGCAGCAGGGCCAGCGACACGCGCGCCGCGCGCCACGTGTCCTGGGACGCGCGCAGCTCCTTCTCACCGCCCTCCACTTCCAGCAGCGACGTTTTTAGACGACTTTGCTATAATGGTACATGGAAATTTTATTCATTGTTTAATCATTGTCGTTTATGAGACGTTCCCTATTGGACATATCCGATACATACTCAGCCGATGTAAGCGGCTATCACAAGAAAATTGTAGAGAAACCAGTTTCAATCATATTCACTGATAATGACCTCTCACGGAACTCCAATCCTTATTTTTATTTACTTACGTAAATTACGGAGGGTCCAAACCCGCCCTCAAACCGAACCTATCAATCCCTTAAAATCTGTATAAACCACTTTGGAAATCATGTATCTAATTGGCGTCTTTCTATTTTCTGTATTATCTGTATCTGTAGTATCAGATAAACTTTAAGCGATATTCCGACAGCAGCGCCACCTACCGGGTCAAATTGTGTTTTGAAATCGTCCAGAGACCCATTAGAATAAACATAGAAATTTTCATCCCAATCGGTCCAGCCGTTTGACATACCGACAACGGCGCCATCTATCAGGCCCAATTTTTTAATGTAAGCCATTTTCGAATCCCCTCGAACACACACAAAAATTTTCATCGCAATCAGTCCAGCCGTTTAAGAGGAAATCGATCACATACAGACAAACATTCCTTTTTATATAAATAGATCTTCTATCTTGTTGTATGATCAGTGTTATATATATTTGTATACGTCACCAGTTTGACGTGGTCTGCGTTCTGCAGCTCTAGTTCCCTGGTGAGCCTGCGCATGTCGTCGTGCAGCTTGGCCGAGTGTCTCTCCAGCAGCGCCACGCGCGCGCCCTCGCGAGCGCACACCTCCTTCAACCTGCAAACACAATAATAATATCTGGAAAATTCTAGAATATTGACCGAGAATATTCTTCCTGAGTTCGATTCCCGGGTCGGGCAGTGTTATTGGGTTTTTCCATTTGGAAATTCTCAGTAGCAGCACGGAGTCTGGAAATGTGCCCGAAAAACGGCAATAGACTCGCCCCCTATTACGTGGGTCTGATACATACCTGGCGAAATGTGGGTGCAGAAATGCGCCTCTGCCTACCCCTTCGGGGAAAACAGGTGTGAGGTTATGTATGTTCTAGAATATTCGATAATATTCTAGAGTGGTCTGATAGCTTGAAACATCACGAAAAAGCGGCGAAACGGGGTTAGTACTTGATATGACTTGGTGTTTCGTTTGATAAATGCTGGAGATCTCATGGTCAGTATAAAACTTTAACAAGTTTGTGTATAAATCCTGGTACATGTCGACATAAAATTCTCGAACAATGAGAATTTCCACGAGGTCACTTCTCCCTGCTGGCGTAAAGATCCATACCCAAGCTTCTTCACTACTAACAATACGAATTACCTGTTTTCTTTCTCCACGAGTTCAGCGGAGCATTCTCTCTCCGCCTGCGCGCCTTCCATGTGAGACACTCGGGCTCCGATGGTCTCCACTTGGTAACTCTAGCAATTCAGAAAAAAACGCAATCAATATTATTTTTAAAATATGAAGCAGGACTAATACAATTATTAGAAATTCCTCTCATTACTCACGATGGCGTATAGCGATTCCTTTTGACTCTGAAGCTCTCTTATTAGATTGCGGTGCTTGCTGTCCAGTTTACTCATTATCGCTTTGGACGCTGTAACCAAAACATGAGGCTTACTGCTTACATACCCACGCATATAACACAAAAAAGCACATGTGTCCCAAAGCCTACGATCTTGACAGACTTGGCTTGCTTTTATATATGCATCTGACGTTCGCAACCAAACTGAGCCCCCCACCCCCCCATACATCACATTTGTGACAGTACGGAATAACTCTGGTGGAAACGCCATAGATTGCAATTATAGGCATTACATACATACATCCATACATACTTAACTCTAAACCTGTAATCTCCGAATGATAGGCAGAGGTGCATTTCAGCACCCACATTTCAAATATGTATACCTAATAGGAGGCCAGCCTATTGCCGTTTTCCGGGCACATTTGCAGACTCCGTGCTGCTACTGAGAATTTTCTAAATAACACTACCCGACCCGGAAATCAAACAAGGGACCTCAAGATCGCATTGCACACACTTGTGCCGCGAGACCAAGAGGAAGTATTTTTTAATACTCTCTAAAGTACACGAGAACTTTTTAAATAGATTTAAAAATCCGATCTATTTCAAGGAAAATCACCAATCCTAGTTGTATGTTATGTAGTATGATGTAAAGTGTATACCTTTGAGCTGCATGTGGAACAGTTTCTCGTCGTTCTTGAGCGCGAGCAGTTTCTGTTGCTCCACGAAGGAGCAGTGCATGGCGCGCTGCTGGCTCATCGTCAGCTGGCTCGCGAAACGCTCCTCTTCCTGATAACACAAGTATTTAATGTCAACCATATGCTCTGGCAGTATTTTAAACACCACGCCGGCAAAATTGTGTCGACTGATGAGATATAAATCAATATGGGACTCTGTGTAGCGATGTGTTTACTTTCAGATGCGGGTCCGTCCACATATCGCTTTGAGTAAAAAAAGAGGGGTCATATCATGGGTTAGGCAATTTCTTGACTAGCCATAAAAGCAACATACATACAAGTGGCGCTACTTCCATAGAAGCCCAAAAGCCCAGTTTGCCTAACAAAATTCCGAATAATAGTCTTTAAGCTTTGATTCTTTATTTAACAAAAGCAATTTTACATAAAAATGAGAATATCCTGACCCCACAATAAACCTTTATTAAATAGACATTACACAATTAACATGTTATACTCTCGGGCTTCTATGGAAGTACCATTAGTCCGCCAACCCGCGTTAGGCTAGCGTGGTGGACTAAGGTCTAAACCCTCTCAGTTGTAGAGGAGGCCCGTGCCCAGCAGTGAGACGTACAATTTGTGCTGAGAATGATGGAAGTACCGCCACTGATACGGACGTACTAAAACCAATGAAAAGATGCACGTTTTATGATACACAGTCCAAGATAAACATATAATAATACTTACATTAAGCATATCCGCCAGTTCTTTAGCTCTCTTCTCTGACGATTTGGACTTGTCTAACGAGTCTGTCAATTTTTCTTTCAGCTCTTTAATCTGAAAAATACGAAAGCATGCTTAATTTTTTAAACTTTACACAAATACATACAGGGTTAGATAGATGTTTGGTTGTACACATTTCTTAAAATGATTTGTCCTAAACGTGAGCCATTTTTCGAGGTAATTTCCAGACTCCTTGGTGCTACTGAGAAAATCTTAGTATAAAATCCAATAACACATCGCATGAAGCACAAATCAAAATATCTAACATATTTTTTTCCAATTTAATACAAAGAATACATAGTAACATATGCTGGTGGTAGGATATTCGTATCCGCCCGGATGGCGACCACCGTACACAGGGCGTAAAACCCGCCATAGTGGCACATGCAAGTGTGCCGCGTTCCGGGATCAGCCAGTGTATATCCGGTTTTCGGGGGGGCTTCAATCATGGTGAAAGGATGACCGTGCCGGCAATTTTTTTGGCCGGTTTGTCGCGGTCGGTCCTTTGATCGCCATGATTGATAGTCCCCCAAACTTCTTCACAATAAGGTGAAGAGGTATTCGGCCGGCATGATTGTGTCGACCAACGGGAGACCATCATCTCTCGCTGGTCGGCACTTTTTCTGGACTCCATTGCGCTTACCATCAGGTGCAATGGGGTCACTTTGCCGTGCCAGAATAAAAAAAAAAAAAAAAAGACGTGTACAGACAGAAGACAGAAGCAGTACGGCACAAACCTTAATGTTGATTGTCTGCAGTGTCATGTCCTTGCGGTGCTGTTCCTCCATTATCTGTTTGTTCTCCATGTGCAACTTCTCCAGGGCGGTGCGCACGTTGTTCAGCTCGCGTTGCAGACATTGACACTTAAAATAAATAAATATATATATATATTACTATGTCGGCAGTGGCGATACGTTCATTGAAGCCCAAAAGCCCAGCTTGCCTTACAAAATTCCGAATAGTAATCTTAAAGCTTTAAAGCAATTTGACATAAAAATCAGAATATCCTGATCCCACAATAAACATTTTAAACTAGACATTACACAGTTATCATGTAACGCTTTTGGGCTTTTATGGAAGTAGCGCCGATGCATGTAGGATCGTCAGTCCATCTTATGGGTGGACGTTCAATGTGCAACTTCAGTTTGGCAGTCCGTTGGGCTATGTCAGCAGCCTTCGTTATTCTACGGATCTCCTCAATCCGGATTCGATCTCGTAGGGAAATACTTATACGTCAGTATCGTATAATATATTCCTATATTCTAAAATAGTTATCTTTATTCAATAACCAGTGGCCTCGAGGTTTAGGCGCGCAGTTGGGTATTTCGGCGGTCGCTGGTTGAAACCCCAGGCACACACCTCTGACTTTTTGATGTTGTGTGTATTCACAATGAATTATCATTTACTTTAACCGTGAAGGAAAACATCGTAAGGAAACCTGCACACCTAAAAAAATCTTATGTGTGTAGTCCTTCAACCCGCACAACGCCAGTGTGGTGGATTAAAGCCTAACCCTCTCCTGTTGGTGATGACTAAATAAGAATATAACAGCCCTCACGTCACTGTCCAAAGTAAGGTTTTCTTCCACGAGGTTCTGGTACAAGAGCCTGGTGTGGCTGAGTTGTTGCGCGAGCGCCATGTTGTCTCGCTGCGCGTCCGCATTGTTGCCGCGCTGTTGGTCGCAGAACGCTTGTTGCTCGCGACATTGTTCCGCGATTTTGTTGGCTTCTTCTTCTAGCACCGCGTAGTCCTGGAAACGATGTGACAAAACTTTAAAACATTATATAACCTCACGCCTGTCCCCCGAAGGAGTAGGAGAGGTGCAATTCTACACCCATATTAGGCCAGGTATGAATCAGCCCCATGTATTAGTGGGAGTATAAAGGGAGGGGGGAGCCCATTACAGTTTTTCGGGCACATTTCCGGGCTCCATGCTTCTACTAAGGAATTTCCTAATGAAAAAACCCAAAAACATTTTGTCCGACCCGGGACCTCTAGTGGGCACGGAACATACAATACTTTTCTTACTATGCATTTCTGTCAGGTGAACACCAAAAACTCGCGCTAAGCCAACGTGTTGGATTAAAGCCTAGACTGTGTGCCGTATTTGGGTTGATGATGATTAGGATAATATATGTATTCCTCACTATTTAAATATACCAATTAGGTCGTAGTAGCGTGTCATGTATATATTCAAATATGATACATACCTCTTTAGTATGTCTAATGTCGGTGTCTCTTTGTCGCAGGTTGTCCACAGCACCCGTCCACATTATCATCATCTGCTTGCGCTGCTCCATGCCTTCCATCACCTAAAACAAATTACATGACCACAAAATCTTATTAAAAAATATACTAGTAGAGTATTGTTTATCTATACTAATTTTGTAAAGAGGAATTGAGGCTGAAAGGAGATTCGATGATATTTATTATTGTAGAATAATTTATGGCATAGATGTATACTGAACCATGAGAACGTACATAGGTTACTTTCAATGAACCATTTTTCATCCAATTTTCAGGAGATATAAGGAATGACGGAAAAGGGACGCTAATTTTTAAACTGAAGAGACGCCGAATTTGAGTTTCCTTTTTTAATTTAATTAAGTGCATTTTGTGAGTATATGCTTACTGGAAAAAGTAACAGTAATCTTACAGAAGTGACCATAAACCTTAAATAATCTATAGCCCTTTTGAGGATAGGGAGGTAGCAGAAAGTTGTTGTGCTCAGACCTCATTAAAAATATAAGTATCGACTCCATATCTTGAAGTAAACTGGGTGACCAAAAATGATGATGATGATACCTGAACAGAAATCCTGTCGCAAGCCCTCTCCTCAGCGTTGAGGTTGGACACGAGCTGGTTGATGCGCTCCTGCATTTGGTCGTGCTCCAATTTCAACTTCTGCCTCTTAGTCTCCAACGCCTGCAATCACCAACTACACCTTTAATCCACCATGGCAAGTACCATTAGTGTTTCCTCCCTCTTACCCTTAGTGTGTTTCCTCTATCTCTTTCGAAGTCCTATTCTACAGTCGACAGCGTAAAGTCCTAAATTAGCCAAGCATCTCTAATACGCGTTGGTAATGAAATGAAATAATATATATTAAATGAATAAAATGTCAAATACAACACTTATTTCACTTATTTCAAAATTTTGTTTAACACCCTGTTCGGAAGGCAGTCATTTTGCTCTTTTCTAATCAAGAAATAGATATAGTTTTTACACTCCGAAATTATAAATACCTGTTAGCTATGCAACGTTGTTCCTCGCGTTTAATCCCCCCACAACTCCAGAGGAACTTTTGACAAGATCTAAGCAACTTTAAGAGGTAAGGCTATAAAAGATCATTTGAACTGATGTAAGCTTACTTTAGCCTTGGAGACATCTTGCTTGGTGAACTGCTCAATGGCGGTGATGTCCCCGGCGTTCCTCTCGAGAGCTGCGCGCCACTCCTGCAGCGCCCCGCGCTCCCCGCAAACCTCAGTCTTCAGCCCATCAGCCTTCTTCAGCTGCCGGCTGATATTCACTGACAAACATAAAAAGCAAAGTATGAGGAAGGATAGTCTTTATAACAAATTATCATACTACAATCACATGCTGATGTACAAGCGTGTGTCATAGGTCTCAGGGACAATGGAGTGACGAGAGATAAGATCTCATGCAACCTAATGTTGTTTAAATTGCATCATGCTTACCATCAATAGTCACTTTATTGTGTCAGTATAAAAAAATAATCTGAGAGTATGTAAATCTATTTATTTCCACAAATCATCAAATATATCTCTAACTTGAATGGATATCCACCAGACCAGACCCACAGAATGTAATTGTTCTCACATGCTTACCATCAAAGGAGTAAGCCAAGGTGTATTCCCATACCTTTATTTAAAGGTAGCATTTAAAAGCCTTTGACCAGCAGTGGAACACAAGTAGGCTCAAAGAAATAAAAACAAATATAAGAATGTCAATGTGCGACTGCCTCGTGGTCTCGCGGTACAAGTATGTGCCGTGCGATCTAGAGGTCCTGGGTTCGATTCCCGGGTCGGGCAAAGTGTTATTGGGTTTTTCCATTAGGAAATTCTCAGTAACAGCACGGAGTCTGGAAATGTGCCCGAAAAACGGCAATAGGCTCGCCCCCTATTACGTGGGACTGATACATACCTGGCGAAATGTGGGTGCAGTAATGCACCTCTGCCTACCCCTTCGGGGCATACAGGCGTGAGTTTATGTATGTATGTATGGCTATTTTTGCATACATTTGCAGTATCAAGAATATAAGTATCAAGCCCCGCACCTCTTGTTTATTAATCTACTTGTGTTTGTTACTAACTTGTCTTTGTGTTGGCAATTTACTACTACTTAACAAGTAAGTATAATAAAATATTTACATTGGAGTCTATCAATTCTTGCAGTGATATCCTTGCTCTGCTTGCCGCAATCAATGATGTCTTTATCAAGCCTTTCTGCTTCATTGCAGGACAGCTGTCGCAGCTTCACCTCTTGCTCCAATTGTTGTTTGTGGGCAAATAGTAGACGCTGAAATTATAGGTAGCATTGTTGTCACCGGTAGTCAAAATCTAAAATAAGCTTTCAGTAAATAGAATTTAGAATACACATATAGAAGGAATCATGTATATATTGAAATTGACTTGAATAACTACACTAAGGCTTATAACTTATAATATAATCTTTAGAAAAAAAAAGGTAAGATGAAACAAAGTGTGGATACTTGGCTCGTTTTCAAATTGAGGACTAAAAAGGCATAAATTTCGTGAAAAAACGTAAATGAGAAATTCGTGTTTTTTTATTACAACATGCGTCTTTTTGTAAATAAAACACATTTTAAACAAAATATACTACTTATTTATTTGAATGTGGTAGGCGGGGTAGTAGAGAGGTTCCAAGTTTTTTTTTATTTGAGTTTGAAAATGTAACACAAATGATAATTTTAAAATAATAATTTGTTATTTTTATATATACTTAATATAGTTTTAACGGTTAATATTCTTCCTAGAAAACTATATTAGATAATGGAAAAAAAATGTTCAGTTTTCAGCACACATTTTGAATTTATGAAGCAATTAACAAATAAACTTTAAAAAATTTAACTTTGGCTAAGGTCACACTTCTGAGATTTGAGTTAGTTTTATGGGTATATATTTGTAATTAATAGTGTTATGGGATTTGATATACTGAGCACATTAGCGCCTTAAAAGGATTTGTTTATTAATAGTAATGTTAATTTTGATAGCAATTACAACATGGGAATAAAATCAGATTATATGTTTTTGGCCCTCAATTTGAAAACGACCCACTTGAGTTTCTTCGAAAATTTTATCAAATGGTAGTTCTCTGTAACACAAGGCCAGAACCTAAGGTGATGATAAAAAGAGATTACATACATACATCATGAGGATGATGGAGACACACTTCATCATAATATTAGAGGTAAAACATACATTGCTATTGATGATAAAACCTATTGCTTTTCATACTTACAGTATTCTCCTGGTACTCAGAATGGACAAAAGTTTTGTAATTGGATAGATCATTACTTTTTTGAGTCTGAGCAATAAAGGCTTCCTTGAGACGCTGTAGTTCATTTTGTCTGTAAATAATTGCTGATTATTTGATGTCTGCATTAAGCACTAATATAAAAGGCAAAAGATAATGAACTTATTTTAAGGCATAAAATTTACTACTTTAATATAAATGGTTGAGTAGTTTAACCATTAAAAATAATCAATGGGATCACATGGGGGTAATTACTAGGTATTTCTTGTATGAGTGGGTGTAAAATTTCAAAACAAGGCCAACTTGAAGTTAACTTATTATAATTCCTGAATAATTTGTCAGTAACAACATATTTATATCCTTGGGATAGCTACTGAAGTCCTTCTTTATAACTGGGCAATATATGTTCAAATACTTATTGCAGGCAAATTAAATGATATCTACAATTTTATCTCTAAATGTATCCCATATGAGGTAAAATATGTATATTCAAATAAACTATCAATACAGATGTAAATTATTACAAAGTGGCTATCAAATAAGATCACATATAAGAAAGTAGACTAACAACTTATTACAATTAAAGATACTTGCAGACGTTAAAAATAGGGCGTAAAAGTACTAGAACTACAAATACTGGCTAGTATTTGTCTGTACTGTAAGATAAATATAAAATTAAGACATGATACAACATTGATCTAAATACGACACTCCCAATAGTAGAAAATGTGTCGCATAGAAAAATTAAATGACCTGTTTATAAGACAATTCTCTAATTCCTGGTTTTCAGGATTAGCCAGAGGAATTCGTGTGCCTTGATTCCATCCAAGTTGCTCTAAAAGTTGCGCCATGTAGTTTGGAATTTTATTCCCTTCAGCCATGATTTTAACGGTGTAAACGATTAAAGAGCTCAAATATCAGTTAGTTAAAATGAAGAAACAAAATACCAATGTTAGATCAATATCATTAGCTTCGCGGTTGTCTTGTTTACAAATATACAAACAAATTCACCGCCATTTTTTCGAAATATGATTTTGACAGATTCTGCAGTCTACACCATAGATATTTCTTGAGATGTGTTTATCGGTAAATATCTAAAAAACTTAAACGAATATTATTATTGTTTTATTTAATGTAACTTTCATGATTATTTAAGTTAATTTTAATTTTATTATCGAGATATTAATTCGAATTAATCGCAACATATTTAATATTCACCGTCTACTCGGTATGCCTACAAGCAACTAACGCAATACTAGAAAATTTATAAATTTCCTCCAAGCAATATGTTTGCCCGATTAGCACGGTAATACCAGAAAATATCTTGAATCGCTTCCAAATAAATTGTATGCGCTAACTTCCAAAAATAACTCATACGAGGTTTAGTTTCGCGTTGACTTACTAGTGTGTGCTGATGTTAGTTGTACTTGATAAATAGTATCACATAAATATTTATAATGAGTGCTGATGCTGCTTCATTGGCTTGTCCGATATGTGCTCATACAGGTGTTTTTAATACTGTGCAATCTTTAAGAGATAGACTAATTCATGTTTCTACGAATAAAATTGTTTGTCCAGTATGCCAAGAAGAAGTGTGTGGATTAGATAAATTGACAATACATCTATTCAGTCATGTTAAACTCATACCAAAAGAAAATATTGTAAAAGACAAAAATAAGGTCACTACAAAATTGGAAAACAAAAATGCGCCGCTGCAAAAGAAGACTAAAACGTCGACTTCTAAAAATAAAACGCCTTCACCGCCGATAAATGCGCCAGTAAAATTTGTAAAAATATATCCAAAGCTTCCTGTGATATCTTTAAATACCGTGCCAGTTATAGACATCTCGCGAAGAAGTGTGGATGAGTCTAAACAAACTGTGGATCCAGTATTTGTTAAAACAGAAACTGCTATCTTGCCGGCAAATACAACATGCAATATATGTGGCTTACAATTCGTTGATGCTAATATATTGAAAATGCATAGGTGCTTAATTCATAACATTGATGAAAATTCAAATCAAACGGTTACCCGATATCACTGTCATTTATGTCCAAAGCATTTTAAAATGAGAGGGTCTTTGATGGTTCATTTAAGAGTTGCACATTACGGGTTTTTATCCGGAAACGCGAGTACTGCCGTTGAAGAGGAAAGCAATGATAAAACTGTTGATCGAATCACGAATGACAAGCCTTTAACAATTCAGAGAAATGACAATAAGCAATGGCAATGCGATGTTTGTAGAAAATGTTTTACCACAAAATATTTCCTCAAGAAACATAAACGACTTCATACAGGTTAAATAATTGGTGTTTTTTCGAGGTAATTCGTACTAACAGAATAATATATTTATATTTTACAATATTCAAAAAAAACAGCAACAAACATTCTAAGCGATTAACCCGACTAGATACATTAAAATCGCGCTTCAAGGCTTTAAAATAACATTCATTTCAGGATGCCATGACAATTACACTACCCATGATCAATTTGTATATTTGAGAGACAAAAATTAAACACTGATTTTCTTTTCAGGAGAAACTCCATACGCCTGTACTCAATGTAATAAGACGTTTACATTTCAGCAATCGTATCACAAACATTTGTTGTACCACAACGATGAAAAGCCTCACACGTGTACCTATTGTGGGCGCGCATTTAAAGAACTGTCTACTCTTCATAATCATCAACGTATTCACACTGGCGAAAAACCTTTTTCATGTGAAACTTGCGGTATTACCTATAATTTACAGTATTTTTATGTAACAAAGTCAAAAGTATACCTCAATAGAATACGGCCAAGTTTTTACTTTTGATTATTTTAAATACCTGCATTTCAGTACTATATCTTACATATTTATTATAGGGAAATGTTTTCGCCAACGAGTGTCTTACTTGGTACATAGACGGATACATACAGGAGTTATGCCTTATAAATGCACGGCTTGTGAAAAAAGTTTTCGTTACAAAGTGAGTTTTTTTAATAAGTAACTTCATAATTTTTGACTAAATGCATCATTAATCTTTTATTTAAACTTATTTAAGGTGTCACAAAGAACCCATAAATGCCAGGCGCAACCACCCGGCACTGTTGTTCGTCAAACTGGTGATTTAGTAGAGAAACTTAAGAAGAAACACGCAAAATCTAGCAAAACAGTTTCAGAAGAAGTAAATGCTCAAAAAAATAATTTAAGTTATGCTGAAATATCTGAAGTAAACGCTGAATTGGTCCGGACAGGAGCTAAGTTATCTTTAGAAGACATGGAATCTGAAAATTTTACTTTAATTGCTGATACTTTCAGTGAAGTAAATAATTCTAAATTAACATCTGAAGCTTCCAACTCAGCTACAACATGTAAAAGCAATACAAATAACGTCGAAATTCTTCAAAGTGATATTGAAGAATTAATTGACAGTATACCAGTTGTGGATAAAAATGTTCCTTCGCCA
This sequence comes from Hemaris fuciformis, assembly GCA_907164795.1. Classification (NCBI taxonomy): domain Eukaryota; kingdom Metazoa; phylum Arthropoda; class Insecta; order Lepidoptera; family Sphingidae; genus Hemaris; species Hemaris fuciformis. The sequence continues at coordinate 11,552,787 of OU015434.1, forward strand.
TCAGAAATACTGAAGAATCTATGTTTATCAAAAGAAGATGATTATATTGGGATATTGCAAGAAAGATGCGATGACAAGAATTTTGATATTTATAAAGATTTTAATGGATTTCTGTAAATAAGATGTCGACAGTGTGTTCGCCTTGGTGAATCGATTTCATCTTGGTGTAATACATCTGCCGGTGTACCTCAGGGTGGCGTTTTATCTCCTCTTCTGTTTTCTCTTTTCATTAATTCGATATCTTGTAATCTCACTTCGTCCTACCACCTTTATGCAGACGACCTTCAGTTGTATTGCCAAGCCCCTCTCCCTCAGTTACATGATGCTATTCAAAACATGAATTGCGACTTACGCGTCTTATCTGAGTGGAGTAATGCATACGGCCTTAAATTGAATCCAACAAAAACGCAGTGCATAATTGTTGGTAGTCAAAGAACGTGCAGCAAGATCGAGTGGTCACATTTGCCCCAATTGTCACTTGACGGGATAAACATCCCGTTTAGTGACACCGTTAAAAATCTTGGTGTTATCATTGACCGTCATCTTTCATGGGGACCACAACTGATGTCCGTCAGTCGCAAACTATTTGCTTCTGCGGGATCCTTACGTAGGTTGCGTAATTTTCTTCCAACATCTACTAAAATTGCGCTTGCACAGTCTCTGTTACTCCCTATTATTGATTATGCCGACGCCAGCTATCTTGATCTAACTGAGGCCCAGCTAAATAAACTTGAGCGTCTTCAAAATTTCTGTATAAGGTTTATATTTGGTTTACGCAAATATGACCACGTCTCCGAGTATCGAGTTAAGCTCAAGTGGCTTCCTATTCGTTATCGCCGGAATATTCATATTTTGTCTCTTCTTTACAGTGTCCTGTTCAATTCCTCGTCCCCGCGCTATCTTCAGGAACGTTTTGATTTCCTTCATACTGCTAACACCCACTCACTTAGGTCATCGGAGAATTTGATGCTGAAATTCCCGGCTCACAGGACATCATTTTATGACCATTCCTTTGCGGTAGAAGCAGTCCGTTTATGGAATGCACTACCTTTAAGCATTAAACTATCGTCCTCGCCGGAAATTTTCAAGTCCAGACTAAAATCACACTATTTTGCACAATAACATGGCTCCTTCGATGTATAACTCGCTACTTATTTATACTATATATATATTAGTATTTATATGTATTTAATCGTATGTAAGTCTATCTTATATTGTATTTATTTTTCACATATGTATACAAGTATATATTTTTATGTAAGTTTATTAAATATAGCACCGTCCATAACTAGTTTGCTTATTCCTCTCCCTGCAAGGTTGCCTGGTAGAGATCGCTTTAAGCGATAAGGCCGCCATTTTATGTCACCAACTATACTTAATTTTATATGCTTAGTCTGTACATGTGGTGTGAAATAAATAAAGAGTTATTATTATTAAGATTTTAAAAAGCCTATTGTTTTATTGTCCGCTAACCCGCACTAGGTCAGCGTGGTGGACTAAGGCCTAAACTTTCTCAGTGCAGAGGAGGCCCGTGCCCAGCTGTGGGACGTATGATGATGATTGTTTTATTTCTTGTTATACAATACTTTAATACATAGATATACCTATATAGTCTCAAAAGAATGTAATAAAAATATTACAATCAATACTAATGCTTATTTACGCTAGCGGTTCGCCTATACGTTACGTACGTTATTTATTGTACGTTATACGCTTTAGGCGTATTTCTAGACGTGGTGCTGTTGCTGAAATTTTCACAACAAAACCCCAAAATCATCGTTTTCCATAGAGAAATCAAACTCGGAGTCTCTCGATTCGGATTTTTGTTTTTCTTCTTACATGAGTTGTTATCATTGGCAGGTATTCATGCTTGGTATTCTTTAAGTTTATTCATAGTATTTTTTTTTAATAGACAGGACGATGGTAGGAAGTATAGATGTCTGAGATTCTCAATTCATACGCTGATTGGTATAAAATAATCGAGTTCTAAAATCATAAAAACCGGTAACGATAACCGGTACGAACCGGTAATCATTACTGTGTAGTGACTACTCTAGGTTGGCTTTGAATTGTAAAAAAAAACATAAATGAAAAACCAGCTGTTTTTGTTCTTCTGTGATCACACACGAAAATTTGTGAAAATCAGTATGTATCAAAATTAAACAGTGTTATCTTATTTCGACGCAGTGACGTTCGGTGAACTTCATGTAGATTTAATAAACATTCTCGAAATTGTACGTTGAGTAGAAACAATCGATTTGAAGTTTTGTCAGACATCACTCGATAAATGAAATTGCGTTAGTGATTTATTACGTCTTAATCGTAGTACCCACATGCAATGTGTATAAATTAGGCCAACGATTTGCAGTTTCATGAAAACTTCCGTGCTTCAAAGGCCGTTTAGTACGTAAGTATTTTTAAAGCATTCTAGCCATGAGCATAAAACTAAGTATTGATTTCGTCTGAATGATTGCACAGCGCACAGTTGCCTATTTATCAGAAGGTCATGATGTAACTGTGTTTTAAATACATATTAAATTGTTTTCTTTTTGAATTTATTATACTCCAAATATAATTGATATTTTTTTCCTTAATTCGGAAATAAAGAACCTGGCTTCTAAGGACCAAAATTGATATGCATTGTTCCCAAATATCAATGATTACACTGCACGGGCATAATTTATATTACACAGTTAGTTTTGAACTCAGACAAAGGAAATAAAATAACACCTATACATAAGAATTTATTTGCTTTGAGTTGTTAATGATTTGTTGTGAAACAAGGATAAATGGACTGAACAAATTCAAAAGCAAATAAAAAATATTCAAAATAATTTATAGATTTTTTTTATCAAAAAATATTAAAACCCAATCCTTTGTTTCTTGTCAAGTTATTGCTGTATATGCTATGAAGGTTTTGGACAAAGACTCAGTAATAGTGTGTATAAAAATTATATATGCATCATATTTTTAAATAATGAGGGTAGGTGATTGCATTCAAATTTAGTGGTCTTAAGTAGTGGTGTGTTTTTACTACTGCATATTTTTTAAGCTATTGTGATAAAATAATATTGCATGAATAAAAAATTCAGCAAAACATAAATTAAAGTGTTTATGGTTAATGCAAATATTTGTTTTCGAAATTTTTTGCTTAATTTAGGAAAAAAATCATAAATAACTTTTTTTCCCCAAATGATCAAAGAAAATATTAAGTCATATTTTATTTTGTTTCTAAAATTGTATATTTCGAATGGGTATACAATTATTAATCTGGGCTATGAAAATGACTTTATTGTAACTCTCCAAGCTCTCTACATAACTAATTGTTTATTGATTATGTTTTGTATATTGGCCATGTAAAACCCTAATGCTAAAATCATTAAATTGCTCTAAGTTGTGCTTTGCAAATGCCCATGGATCTAAAAATTCTATTAAATATATTTTTACACAGATAATGCATGTCCTATCAACTATTAACATTGTATCTTGGTTGCAATTCTATCACAAAAGAGTATGAAATAATTATATGGCATAGCTTACTCACAACCACAACATATTATGCAGACATTATCTTAAACTCTACAATTTTAGTCCAATATATACAGCAATGACAATGAAAACCAAAAAAAATATGGTTTATTTCAGTTGACTTAATTTAGATAGCTTTAATTTTTACCTTTTTTTTGCCAATCTTGAAATATTTTAAACCCTCAGCCATCTAATCAAGGTACCAAACAACATTAAAAAACACTGTATTCTTAGTTTATTCCTTGTTGTTATAAATCAGCATATGATCATGCTTGGTATAGAAATTATTTATGCTAATACCCAGAATTAAAGAGGTAAGTATTTGTTAAAATTTAATATTAACATTATTATCACACATTTTACATACATAGATTTTCCATTAAAAGTTTTAACTGTAAAATTAATCCAATTATATAGCACATTATCCATGCTTACATATGTATATGTATATTGTTTTGCTCTCGTAACAGTGGATGAATGATTTCAACAGTACCAATAAAAATATATATGTAATTTAAACATAGAACACTATTGTAAAACCTGAATTTTTCTGAATGTTTTTCAAAAAATATTTTTATGTAATTCCAAAACAGGTGTAACTGTTTATGGAAAGACTATAAAATGCCATGACTGATATTGCAAGATGTAAATATAAAATAGTGATAAACAAAACATGACATTATTTATTTAAGTAATTATTTATTAATCTTATTAAAACAGCTGTCAGTGCAAGTGATGATAAAATTGGTCCAGTTGTTCTGGAGAATCTGGAAAACACATAGAAATTCTTTTTTTTTTTTAAACCTATAATACATATCTAATATACATAAAGGTTTATGCATTGGAAATAAATATTGTGGTCTTCACGTCAAGACCATTTTTGTATACAGAAGTTAACAAAGAAACAAAGGAACTGCTATATTTGGGCAGTCTCCACTCTCCAGCATTTGTGTACTTATAAGTTGAGGTTCCACGATACATAGGTGAAAATAGTATAAGAAATCGATTTTAGATTGTGAAAACTCAGTTTGTTGATTAGGAAATGAAATCTGACTAGATGATTTCGACAGTGCTTAGGACACGGCTAGGCCGTTTATCCGCTGTGGTACGTACTTATGCGTACGACCCATATTAGTGTATGATTTTATTATGTAAGTTAGTGCTGCCTTTGTTTTTTTTTTCTACAAGCGTGCAGTACAATTTCTAACAAATAAGTACAATCATACATTGCTTTGTCACTTTACGAGGCATAAAGCCATAATGTTCCCTCACGGTCGTAAGACTTGCTTATCTGTTTACTTTATTTGACCAGCATTCCAATCAAGATTAATAATGATCAAATACTTCAATAGTATTTTAAGTAATGTTGCTTATAATACTAATGATGTATCTCAATAATAAACAACACATGTAATGCCAACTCCATATTTAATTTTATTAAAGTCGTCTAGACAATCTAACTCCATTAACGGATTTCAATCCATTGGAGCACTAATAATGCGCCCGTCAATTAATGATGGTGAATGTACGTGTTTTGTAAAAAATAATATTGGACTTTTACTTGTTCAATTTATCTGTTATTCACTTCTCAACAAGTCGGCAACATTTATTTTTGCGACTTAAAAGAAAAAATCATTACAACATTCATGAAAACGATCAACATAGGATTTTATTGGAGTTTAAATAAAATTTTATGAGCAATGTATGTTGCAGAGTTTGATAAGGTAACTTGCATTGAATTATATTTAGGTGATTATATAGAGTCTGTTGGATGGTGTATACGTTGCGGGGATGTATGTCGAATTGGCTGGGGCACAAGGTAGCAGGTCCGCCCCGTCCGCGCCGTATCGATCCGGACGCGGCGGCGGCGGCCGGGCCGCGAGCCCGACACCTCTCATTACCTATACTGTGCAATTTGTACTTACACTCAGGGTACCGTTCCTGTTTGCATCCATAGCTGCATACGCAATTCTTTACCGTAACTATTGTACGTATAATGATTAATTATAAAATTCTGTCATTCAGCAACCTGTTACTATCTGTCTTCGTTCCAAGGTCTCTTGCAGTGCACGCTGTTTGCCGAGATTTTATGTTTGCCTCTTCTTTAATATTCCCAACTAAATTAAGTTACAAATTCTCATGATGTTTACTTTTTGTTATTAAAACGGAATGCGTACATGGAGCATGCTTTATTTCCATTCCCCTATTTTTTTTTATCATGTATGCTTATGGTACATTTGAAATTTTATATTACCATATTTTCGTATCGATCAGCTCCTTTTCACTTGCCTCTCTCTCTCTCCTATTCTAAATTTCAAAAACACTGCGTCGTTATTACGTGAAAGCTACAAAAGGTCAATCCTACTATTGTGTTCAAACAACAATGTTATCAACGTGTATTTAATTTATTAGCTGTTATGACGCTGTCTGACAAACAAGATGGAATCTTACCGTACAATAATTGCATTCGTAGCACGTAATCTAATTTATAAGGTAAGTTGATACACTCGATGAGTCGATAGCAATTGGGTAAATGCTGGCGAACCAGCCGCGTTTAGTTGGTTGTCCGGTCGCAGCACGCAGCACGTGGATCTAAGTTTACACTTACGTAATATGAATACAGTTACGGAAATAGGCGCATCACCTGTCCCTTACTGGCGTTTAAGTTTCGTGTATGACGCTGCGTTGACCGTTATACTGACGGTGCCCACTTCCCGCACCTCACTAACATTGTAATTCCATTTCGTTCGTAATCATATGTTCTTTCGTGTTGTAACGGTGCTGAGTACACCGACTTTAGTAGCAGTATAGTCAGACTAATAATGATATACTAGAGATAAACATAGTAAAATGCTATTAGGTCTTCCGGTTAGTTTTGAGGTATTTATTAAATACGAAATACTCTTGTATTATGAAAAAAAATATGTAATCAAATATGCCCTATTGCTTCAACCTATTGCAATTTTTCGGGCAACAAATCATAAAAAAAACTGATCATCTTTCGCAGCGATCCATTCATCGATCCATTTTTTGATAAAAAAAATATAAGTGCTGTGTTGCATAGTTCGAAATAGATGATAATCAGAAGGAGCACAATCTGGTGAATTTGTGGATTGCGTTAACACTTCCCTCTGAAGATCTGAAAGTGTATATCTTAGAGTTTTTGCGACGTGTGGGCGAGCATTGTCATGCAGTGAAAAACAGTAGTAAATGACGAAAATGATATTTATCGCGTTCCATGCTTAATCACACTAAAAACTTGCATGCGTTTACTATAAACGAGTTACTTCGAATAATTAAAGTGCAGGCTAAAACACGCATCATCGAATATCTAAGTAATTTGTACCGACGCGACGCGACGTGTAGCGACAGCTACTTGACACGTTCCCTCAAAACTAACCGGAAGACCATTAGGTCATCCAAATTATTAAATTTGTAGAATTTGAGTGTATTCACAGTAAATCTTTTGCTAAGCATAAGCCGCATTGAAAGATATCCTAAGCAACCTGTTGACGAAAGTAAGTGTCTAAGCGTTCTACTCAATTTGTCATAATATCTATCTAAGTTAAATGTACTTGCAAACTGAACTGAACTGGGGTAAAAAATTATTGGATTCATTTTGCCCCATCAGCTATCACTTCAGCGCAATATATCAACTATCCACAACCTTTTCAACTGCCGAATATAACAAGAGATGTAGCTGAGAAAAGAAGTTATATCCTCAAGAGAGCCTATAACTGTTTTCACAGTTTCTTTCTGTACCAAAATTCATTCAAATGTAGTCCGTTCGTCCAAATTAAGGACGTCCCGGTTGTATTAATTAATTTATGTGTCGAGACTTCAACAGTCAATACATATGTATTGGATCGTACAAGTAATCCTATCACAGGACGTCGATCGGTCGTAAAAAAAATTAATACTGGGTGTTAAATCATCTTCGATGGCTGATATTCTATGGATGGACTATGGCCTCGAGGTTTAGGCGCGCGGTCGAGAATCTTGGCGGTCGCGGGTTCAAACCTCTGACTTTTCGAATTTATGTGTGCATTCACAATGAATTATCACTTACTTTAACGGTGAAGGAAAACATCGTAAGGAAACCTGCACACCTAAAAGTTCTTAGGTGTGTAGTCCACTAACCCGCACTGGGCCAGCGTGGTGGACTAAGGCCTAAACCCTCTCAGAGTAGGCCTGTACCCAGCAGTGGGACGTATATGGGCTGATGATGATGATGATTAAATCATCTTCGGCTAAATTTGGCTGAGCCACGCAGTCATAGAGTTAGCACTACGACTGGGCCAATACGATTAGAATAGGATACATTGTCTCATTAAAAAAACTGAAGAGAACAGCACCTAATGCTTCGTCACATTGATTGAGATTTATAAAGTCTCAATTATAATTAATACTCTCCATAGTTTCAAATAAATAAAAATATGTATGTACACATTAACTTTGTGTGTGACTGCATCGACCTTTTAGTGTCATACTAAAATGTTAATGTTTTATAAATGTTGTACATATTTTTAGTCGCAATTTTATTTTTCTTCATTTTAAAAATGGACTCGACGCTTCAGCTCATTAAGCCGACGAATCATGTTTTAACTTTTTCCGCCGTCGATACGTCGACGCATCCGTATTGAGCGACGCTGCCTGGTAGCACAATGAGGGTAACAAGTATCATAATAATTCAGCAAAAGATCTCACGACACACGGTTTTAATGCTATCGAGTACAATACACACATTTTTTTAACATACCACCGTTTGAAAGGAAATAATTGGCTCCTTTGGAAGGATTGTATTCCTTATTACCGAGAACTTGTTGAGTTATACGGACGTATGGTTGCGACAAGCCGTTTCTAGGATTTACATCTTAATCATATTTAATACCATAAAACCAAAGTTATTGCTTGGTTTTTTGAAAAAAAAATACATAATCATATAAAATCATAATGTTTGTAAGATCTCTGTGATGGCAATCTGATGAGCTCGGTATTGGGATCTATGCATGCATTACGTTAACATTTTATAAGCCATAATTAATACACTTTGCCTCAAGCATAATAGTTCCTAAACTATTATTTTACTAATAGAAAAACTGATGACATTCATAAAAAATTGTAGGGATATTTTGTTATTTTATTTCCTGTCTTATTGTAATTAATTTACGTTAGGTAATGTAGGCTTACAGCTGATATTGTTATTAAATATATCTTATCTTGTTATCGAATATATGTTGTCGCAATTGTTGGATATATCGGCGTTCTCAGAGACACATGAGCGAATTTTTACGTCCACCGCATCTAATGTAGACAAACAGTAGATATGTGGTATTATTAGATAAACGCGCGCCGTATGTAGGTTATTAGGTGAGCACTTACCTGTAGGTATTAATAATTTTTATCGCACTTTTATTTATGAATTGAATTTTATATTTTAATAATTTAAATCGGTGCTGTGATATTACGAAATAATGTTAATTTTATCTGGTCTTTATGGTGTACTTGGTTGGAGCTCGCTTTGATCGCGAGTTTTTTTTTAAAATAGACTATGTCCTTTCTTAAAGTTGGTTTTATAAAATTACCTGAAAAGGTTTTTTTTCAGTTCATTAAATACAAATTAAAATAACCATCTTTTAATAATAATAAAATACAGATTAAACTATATGAATGCGGAACATGTACTTAGCATACATTGGAGTGACGCAATGAACGAAGAAAAAGATCTACCAGCTTTTTTCTTTTGAACCGATATTTAATTTTTTTCTAATTTAATTTATTTTTTTCTATTTTCTGACAGCACCCAAATACTATATATTTTAATTAATAATTATCGGCTTTTTTTACGAAACTCAGATTTATGAATAGCCTGCCAGCTTTATCGTAATCTTTAATTTTCCACTAAAATAAGGCGGCTCTGGTCCCCATCTTGAAATCGGTTTATACTAAATCCTACGACCTGATTTGTTCACTTCTAGCGACAGGCGATGAATACTGTATTTCCTTTCAATGCCAGCTGCAGTCGTAAGCATCGAATTTTGTTTCTTAATGTACCTATCAGTTAGCATTAATGTACGAAATAAAAATTTGTTTTTATCATACCCTATTTATTTTACAATGCCTTTTGAGCGCGAGTAGATTTTCATAATAGACGCATATTTTATTGTTTATTACGTGCTCATGTCATGTACAAAGCAATCTTATACTGCACTTGTAAAATGTTTGATTTTTGTGAAATTTTCAAAAAAAATTCCTAATAATAAACAGCTTAAAATAACGTACTGCTTACCCAAGTGTTCAAAGGCAAGTAATTGTAAATATTTAGGACAAGTAGCGAAGGTATTGAAGCCTGCAAAATGAGATACAATATCGGCCTAGTTGCGCACGTTGCGTAAAACGTCCGTACACTTGAACTCGTTCTTTTATTTGCTGACATACTTTTAATGAATACCATCTGCTTTAATTGCACATAAATATATAATAACGGTGTTTATTTACCGCAGTGTTTATACACACGCGTGTCGGTGCCAAACCGCGTTGTTTGATGCTTCTAATATTATGGTGTGTTGGATACGATTGGTTTCGTAGCGAGTTATCCACGGCCGCTGCAAACGTTATGCAAGAGACGTGAACAGTCGTCACGAAACCTTTTGCTTCTCCGCCGTCAATGCTTTCGCAACACGCCGAGTTTTCTCTACGCCGCTTCAACCGAAAACTATAACATTTCTTTAACTTATTTCTAAATACACGTTCATTAAAGAACAAAGAAACTGCAAAATACGCAGTGTGTTTCTTACTGCCATCTTTCTTTGTTAGGCTCGCGTTTGTCGTCTCTTTGTTAAATGGGTCGCTTTGTATGTGGGTAACCTCAGTAAATACACGTACAAGCAACGATGCCTCTTGTAATTTTTAACGGGTTTAGTATGAAACGTTGCAAATGGAAAAGAGGTCACGATCGCTGCATAACTGTATCAAAAACGTTGGCCTTCTAGAAATGAGCATGTTCGTATCAAATAAAGCTATGTGAATACAATTTTTTAATATAATTTTAATATGTGTAAATCGTTTTCAGTGAGTGCAGTTTATTTCAGTCGCGTGCGGTGCGGCAATCGATGCACGCCGGCTTAGATTCGGAATTGATGATTCGCTCATGGAAGGATAGCCAGGTTGGCTTGTTCGCTTTACATTGTGTGTTAACTGTTGCGTTGTGATCCCTCGTGTAGTTATGAGCGGGTGTTGTATATCGCACGTAGAAATGAAAGTGTGGAAACGAGTTTTGAGAGCGCTTGACGACCACGTTACGCGCGCCGTGTTGTTTCTCGTTTAGTGTGTCCCTGACGCTTGTACAGAAATAGTCGCCACTTATCTGCGACCGACGCACAGATTCGTCGCTCAATTCTTACATTTATGATGCATGTATGATGCACATGTTCAAGCATTTTGTTCGAGTATCACAATTACGACTAGAAAGGCAAATGTTTACTAGACAGACATAAAAACGTCGGAAACGGCCAAAGTAAACAAAGGGCTTATGACCTTTTAATTACAATCACAAAGCAAATTGTAGCTATGCGGCGGTGGTCGGACTGCATGCATTGATAGTCTCGTCTATGCACCTAATATGATTTGTAGGGGACGTCATTCAGGGGTGGGCCAGGTCGTTGAACCGACAGGGCTCCGGAGAAGCGGCGTCTGTCCCGTGGCGGGGGCGCGGGCGCACCGTGCCGAGGTCGTTGACTCCCGGGGTGCACCCTCGGCGGAGTTTGTTTTTGTTGCAATCTCACTAACATTACCAATACTTTGACGTTATAAAGACAAAACACCTTTTATCAATAATATGGCGCCTATTACAACGACAGTAATGATTGCATTTGTTCACATCAATAGTGTTACATGAGGCTTTATTACGCTTGTGGCTTTGTTCGATCGATGGCGCACTTCGAAACTTTTATTCAAAGTTGAATGTTGAAATTATAAATATTCTACGATCAGTAATTATAAAACTTGGAGCTGCCTATTATAAGGTTTATATGGTATTAGGACATTGCCACTAAACTTTGTTGGGACATTAAATAGCAAACATGCCATTTTCCCACAAAAGAGGTTTAATATTCATATCATAATGTAGTACTCGTAGTATTGAAATGCACAATGCATTTGGTATGTTCGCGTTGGGCCGACGTCGACGGCAGATACGGTTGCCTGGCGTCGGCCACTCATGTGTCGCATAAACAAACAAAACGTGAACAATTCCACGAAAATTATATATCACATATCAAGGTCTGTCTTTGTTTCCTGCTACGCTTCTACAACGTTGCAATTACTAACCTTCTTGAAACACCTTCAACGTCGTACAAAAATATGATTAAACGCCCCTCCACAGATTTTTATTTATGTTAAATCTTGGTAATGGAAAAGCAATGTCGCGGGAAATTTGATTACATCGTATTTTGTTTGTGAAATATCCGGGCTTTTATTTTCGTCTTTAATTGCTTATTCTTGTTTTTTGTGTATTTTTATTTAGTTACTGAGAGCTTAATATTTTATAGACCGAATGTTGTAGTTTAATTTGGTGATAGAAGCCGCAGCATTTCGTTTCACAGTTCTCAAAACAAACTAAGGAAGTAGAACAATGCAGTTTCATTCCCAATGTAGCAAACTGATAAATGCGAAATACATTCAGAAACCTAATATTCCATTTCACATTTTTAACACTATTAAAGATTTATGCAGTCGTGCCAATACAATAAAACGATATTAAATATTATAAGCAAGTGCATGATGCTGACCTTACGCGCCGATTCATTTGTTCGTATTGTTATTCGTATGGTATATTGTTGTTGTATTAAGTTATTCTACAAACACGTCCAAGGCGCACACCTCTGACTTTTCAAAGTTATGCGTGTATTACTAATGAATTAAAATGCACGTTAACGGTGAAGGAAAACATCGTGAGGAAATTTATCCACTTGAAATTTATTGGGTATAGCGGCTAAGTGCGGAGATGGACTAGACTAGTCTAGGCGCAATTTTATCAAAAACTAATCTATCTAATCCAAGATCGTTTCTATATACATACCACAAATTATCTAAAATGGTTTAGCAGTTTCGGCGTCAAATGTGACTGAGTGACAGCGTTGACTTTTATATATTAGTGTCTTTTTTATATGGATGCGTAGGCCAGCGTGTTGAACTAAGGCTTAAACACTCAATCGTAGTAATAGCCCATGCCAAGCATTAAGACCTATAATTTACAATAAACCATGCAAAAAAAACAAGGCACATTCCGCTTACGAATATGAATATTGTAAACTGTGTTAGCGTGGTGGACTAAGGCCTAAACCCTCTCAATGGTAGAGGAGGCCCGTGCCCTGCAGTGGGACGTATATGGGCTGATGATGATGATGATGATGATGAAACTGTGTTCAGAAGGAGACAGCAAAAAACAAATAGTAATGTTGTATAATATCGAAATTAAAAATTAACCTACATACGTTTCTAAGCTACTAAACTTACTATATGATATGATGCCCTATTTACCACATGTGTAAAGGATTTTTGGGTAAAAAAAAGTGAACCCAACGCGTGGGGTTGACACACAGATATTGTAGATACGAATTCGAAGTTCATATAATGAAAATGCGCAATGATTTACCATATTATAAAGGTTTCCGATTTCAAACTTTAATATGTTTTATCTCTTTACAGTACTAGACTATAGTAAAAGTTGATAATTCTCGAGTTATTGCTCCGTCATAGTGAAATTGTATATTGAAGTTTTGTGGGCGATTTTATCAAACATTTTAGATTTGCAAACAGCAATATTGCAAGGTGTGGTTGTGCAACGTTTTTCAAAATGACTACGCTCTGTCTTAGATATGAGATTCGTCCAAAATATATGCAAACTAGCCATAGTTGATCGTCTGTTACTATTTGAGAAAATCACTCCGGTCTGATAAAATTCCTTTACGTTTTATTCAATTGTGGCACATCTTAATCATACCTGTTGACCCTTCGTCTACAAGTTTGTTAAATCTTTACATGTAAACACTTGGTGCTAAGATAAGGCTAACCACGAATCCGTTAGTTGTACTGTAGCTCTTTTTAGTTGTTTAGTAGCAGAGAGAATTAGTTAACAGGAATTTAAGTGCGTGATTTAATAAGTTAAATCTTAAGTATATATTTGAACTCCTTATATCCATTGCAATCGATTGTATGCGCATGTGTAAACTAAATAAAAATCGTCAATCATAATCTGTCTGACGGTCGACAAAACAAAGAAAATAGTTAACATATTCAATGTTGTTAGTTTTAAATGGAACAATAAGTTATTTTAACATTCTTATCTCGTGCCAGTAGTTTGTGAATACATTTGATAAATGAGTATTGAAATCGTCGAATGTGAACCGCCGTCACCGCTGGCCGACCGCCGCCCGCGCTTAGTCCTTCACTCTGCACCAAATGGCGGAATAGGTCACAATATTGCTCAACTAATGCGATGCCACAAGGAGAGCTGAGTTTAATACAATATTCTTAAAATTTAGTCGCTCTAACGGGAAAGTGAGACTGTCTGTTAAACCTTTATGCGTAAATCGCTAAACTGGTTTATATGACTTGGTATAGCTATATACCTTATACATAATACCTACTATATCCATCCATTCCCATCAATATTACCCTTCCAGGATACCTGGAGATGGATAGAGGCTACTATTATCCAGGATAAATATTTAATTCCTGACGGAATATTAACTATGTTACATTGGTTGACAATATCATCATTAGCCCGAGTTGGTGTGTTTACATTCGTTCCCTTGTATTATCTCCCAAATAAGTCTGTAATAAATGAGAAATTGTTGGCAACGTCGCGCTTTTCCGCGGATAGTAGACTATATCACGTCGCATAAATTGCATGTTTATTCGAGTCATAAATTGTAGTTAAAATAGTTGTAGATGATGCAAAAGAAATGTCAGCATCAAAACTTAGGCAGTAGCATAGCTGTATTTTAGCATGGAAAGGAATTCCCTTTCACGTCCTAGTCGTTAAAGCATTGCAATTTGCAATTGCATTAGTTGACAAAGTCTACATCAGCGCGAGCAGAGCAATAGACGAATGTAATTTTATTATAAAAGCCAAATTACTCGTTTCATATTCTTAATTACAGTTTTAAGAAAGTAGGTAATGAATCACAGTGCATAATGTATCCGCACACAGAATCCCAATGCAGAACACGATCCTCCCTTTAAAATTGAATGAGGTTAGATTCCAACCCATCGGACTGGGGTAATCCGAGTTAAAATTATATCAATCAATACTATTCCGAAGGACTCTTCAGTGTTCAGGTATGCTGAATTCTTCCCAATCGTTTTCTGTACAATTAAAAAAGTCGTAAACAAGTACTAATAAAGTTATTACAACTTAGTTTTAGACCCACGTTCATGAATTACTGTTAAAGAAAAACATTATCTGTGAGTTCATAGAATTTTGCGCCTCATTTTCACAGCTTACCAACATGTATATGTGTGCAGGTATGTCATTGCGTGCAATCTAGTAGATAGGAGCTCGTCATGAATTCTTGATACCAAACAACCAATATACAGTAGTACCCAATGCTACTAAGGCATTACAACACAAATCGATGTACACACTGCCAAGTGGAATTAAAGTCTCTACGGTTCTCTTTGGGAGTATTTAAACACCAGCTGTTGATGAACCGATGGTGAAAAAATCACAAACAGTTTTTTTTTATCGGGCATGTTTCTACCTGATCCGCAGTAAACTCGTGTGTTTTGTGAAACATAAGTCGTATGTCATAATAAATTACTGTAGTTTATGTTTACAAAAAGTTAATTGTACCACGAGTACATTTTTAGAGTAAGAATATGTAATAGTGCATGTAATTATCGCTCGCATGACGTATGTTGTTCGCTTTATTATTGTCTTGCGAACCCACAGTTAATTAGTTGTTAACGAACGGAGTAGTGTCATACACGAATGTTAATTTTACACTCCATGAGTTAAATGTGTACGAAAAATTATTTACGTCAAATTTTGGTTCACGCTTCAGCACAGTCGGGTTATCGAGGTGAGCTTGTTTCGCACGTGGCCCCTGCTGCAAAGGCGGGTTGTCGACCTACGGCCTTGGGACTCAGCCCCTCCTCACCTAAACAAAAATATACCTTACCATTTTTTACCTAAAGTGCAAATTCAAAGGTGCCATCTTTCAAATAATTTGAAATGTTTTGGAATAAATCCGAAAAACACAAGCTTACGGTACCCAATACTGTGCTGCGCAGTTATCCGCGGCTAGATAACGCCGCCGCTCGTTCGACTCGTCGACAATTAAAACATGTCAACAGACCACAATGGAACGGCCATGATGCATACACTGAGACTGATATGCTCTAGCTCGCTACGTCACGTCTTATAACAATGACTTATTCGGGTTTTCGCTGAGCGAGAAGAGGATAACCGTCCGAAGTCAAGGAAGGTCACTTTAGAATAACAAATTACTGAGTGGCAGCGGCGAGTGGCGACGCCGATTGTGATGTTTTTTATTTGCCGTTCGGTGTACTCAACTCGCTCGCAGTTTAATAACATCGAGTAGCGTGATCTCTATCTGTCAGCATCGGTGCAACATGATCTGAAAGGTTCGCACCTGTTGTCACTCGAAAAACCAACAATAGAGTTTGGGAAAAGCAAATGGTTCGATATTAATTTACCTGGCAACAACTGCACCTGGTGAGTGTCCTTTTACTTTATTTGTCGTCCCAAAACGAGCTCAAGATGCGATTGAATTGTAACTAGACTGGTTTATAAGAAACAGGTTAGTCTGTTTCTGATGTTGCCCGAAGCCTATGTTGCTTAGATAATTTTATAGATGCATTAATTGGCGATATTATGGGCGCTGCATCGTACGTTTATTTATAGAAAATCAAGCTGTTTTACATATTGCGATACTCGTCATAAATGGAACGCGCTTGCCTGTCTTGTGTTGCCATCGCAACAAGGATACAAATGTTCACGTACCCGCAACAAAGTGCACTACGTCCGTGTACGTACATACTGTTACTAACGGATTCGCTTGTTAGACCGTTGCACGCATACATTTGTGATTATCGAGCTTACCACGGGATTTTGCGTTTATCATGTGTGTTTACGAAAACGCACGACAATACGTGTGAAGTCAGTAGGTACAGTTGTGGGGAAGGGAGTGGTGGCGAGGAGGCAGTGTCCGCGGGTGGGACCGGACGCGGCGCCCGCGGTCGTTCACCAGCCTGCTGGCCCTTTGCCCCGCTTGCAGGACCGACCGCGTCGCAACGACCGCGACCAGCGCATTCAACACGCATACATATTTTTATTCCTTCGTTATTTTACTTATATCTTTTAATAGTCAATGTTTATGACATTCTTAAGACAACAGATATGTATAAATTACAGTGGTTAACCATTATCGGCGTGGTCGTTTTCTCGATAAGTTACTATATTTAGCAGCTAAAAGCTCGCGACTCGAAACCTTCGTGCATTCGAGAGCGCGCAGAAGTATTGATCTTGTATGCTCAGAGGGAATTTTAGGTATATGAAACTATTAGCGGTTGACGGCCGTGAAATTTAGTTCCTGCTCAAGATTTATAGCTCCATTATAATTTAGGTATTAATCTTAATTGTTCAACTAAGATTATTATTCTCAAATTTATTAACTTTATTTAATTATCTATAGTCAGTTAATTGAAACATCACACCAAGGGTACAATAGAACAGGGTACTGTAAAATATAGTATAAAGACCTAAAAGGCAACATAACGAGTTTATATTGTGCTATTTCTTAAATATACTCAACGAAGGTGATAACTTTGGCAATTGATTTTTTGTGTTTAATTCTTCTAAATTAAAGTCGAAGCTATAAGGCAGATCAAAGATACATTGAACCTTTGGGTTGTTAATTGTTTTGCATCGTCGCTTGGTTTTTAATTTTTTTTTGAGTATCCATAAATGACTATCGTCATTCACTTATTACACTGTGTAGATGCCAAAGCTTTTTATTTTCTTTCTTATAATTGGGAAACTGCCTCGAAGGCTCTCCATTACAAATTAATAGTATATTTTTTTTCTAAATTTCTCATAATAGCAAATGGAATCTAAAAATACGTCCGGCAAATATGAACGGCAATAGGGTCACCTCTTTTCGCGTGGTATTTAGAAAAATATAATAGAATTAGTTTGACAGCGTGACAGTGTATGAACATTATAATACATGCATCATAATCTATTTACACATCTATTCACGCAAAGCAAAACATGAGAAATTATTTTTAAGCCAATATTACATAGTTTCTTTGCTGGAAAAATGATAACCACAGAATACTGAATTAACTCCACTTCACTGGCCTAAATCAAGTTTTAAATTTTGGTCAGCGTTATTGTGCATATTAAATTGAACATGAAAACATGAACGCAGAATCAGAAGTGGGTCTTAAATTATAGCTATATTTTCATTTCAGTCAGTAGACTGTTAGTAAACATTCAAGCAAAATTACATAACAATGATGTTATGGTATTTTTGTTACTAGAACCTTGCCACACAACGCTTACAATACTCATTTTATGAATGGACGGATAAAAAAATGTAATAGAGAATTACTTTCTTACCTGTCCCTTTTGCCTTTACAAATTGCTTAGTTGTATTTTTGAATGACCAATTAGTATACGAGTAAGTCGCACACTTATACCGCAAGACAATATAGAGACAGTCAGTCCTCGAGTCATAGTCGTGTCATTTCTGTTTTGTTACTTCGACCCTGAATCAGGAGTGACAGTAGTGAAACTGTTTTTACATTATACTATTCACGGCTACCATTCACTAATCACTATCGGTAAATTCTTCATCGAATATACCATTACGAAATATTTAGCGTGAAAGACAAGAAACTTGATAACCCCAATTCATCCGCTCCTTTTGTTCTGTCATGCATTTAAGAAGATCAACAATAATCTTTAACACTTGACTGTTTTTTTATATGTTCATCAAAGTAATAATTACTTACAATTATAAAATCCGCGTACGCATTTGCTTGGTGTCTGTAAAAAGGTTCATGATAGAATTGATTCACGCAATCAGCAATGGATGTGTAAATCCAGATATTTAATTAAGGTGTAACTAAATGTACCGTAACAATGATTTGGGACTGTGCCCGGAATTTCTGAAAGCTGCAATTATTCAATAATATGTTATTTGAATATTATTCGTTCTGCGTAAATTTCTATGTGAAATTAATTTGCTTAATATTGCTTAATACATACTATATGCTTGTATAAAAATTAAGTTAAATATTCTTTTTTTTATGATTTCATGATACAATTTTGATTTTTTGATGTTATTTATATAATAAAAACACCAAAACGACCTTGTAACAGAATTTCATAAATTTCGTTGTCCTTACTAAACATACAATGCTTATAATATAAAAAGAACTGCTCAGTTCCTTAATATATTTTTATTACATGAAAAATTTCACCGTAACAAAGTAAAAAAGTATTAAATAACATTCGTGACATTGTATCTGAGCAATCTATTGGAACTTAGTCATTGTCCGATAGAAAGTACGTCATTATAGTTGCTAACGAACCTAATTTACGCAGCTGTCACGGCAGCGCGGCCTACTTAATGTATCTCGTGCGATGGAATTACTAACTCAGCTTTAAAAGAGTATTCACATAAAGGAAACTTATGATGTTTTTAAATTTATTAAAGTATTGATTAGCTTGTTTTGATTGCGACGTGCGGTAGACTATTTCCGGGTTTGATGCTTGGTTTGCGTTTTGATGTTAGAATTTTTTAGTAGTATCATATCAATCTCTATTACGTGAGGCATAAATGACTAACTAAACTAATGAAATGTTACTATTGAAATACAAACGACTACAGGCGCAAGACTTCACTTCAGTGTCTCAGTATAGACAAAAGAAAACAGCCTTGTACAAAAATTTACCTTCTACTGCCATTTTCGATCAGACAATATCAATGCATTGTTTTTTTAAATGCTCAAACCGGTAGGATTTGTAAAAATCAAAATTCTTCAAAAACCTAGCAATTTTGGTTCGTTATAATATTAATTCTATTAATTAAAATTTCGGTGCACAGATCTTAAGCATGAATGTAATTAAAAGATACAAACCGATAAAGGCATAATTTAACAAGTCAAATTGTAAAAGCCTCGCTCTATTTATGTTTGTATGAATAAATAGCTTATTATATCTTATTAATACATGTTTTTGGAGCACGGCAACAATCCAGTTCAAAAACTTGATTTGTAAAAGGGCAAGATGTGTCTGAGGGGTTCCTATCCGTTTAATATGGATTAAGTTGCTTCTCACGCCTTTTACACACACGATTCTTAAAGAATTTGTTGCTACCAGCACGATAAATTGAAATGTTCTTTCACCTTAGGACGCCTCACTCTCATATTTTTATTCTAGACCGGGTACATATACTCAATGGAATAATTAGGGTCAATACTATATACAAGTCTTGTGTCGTAAAGATAGTTAAGAAATAGCGCTTAGAAATAAACAAGAAAGAAACAGGTTTGGCCCACAACAGCTGGTAGCGCAGTTCGTTTTGATTTATAACAGCCAAATATAGCACTTTCCCTCGGGTTTCCCTGCTGGTGATATCCATGTTATGAATAACTGTGTGTCATACGATCGAGTAGTCTCGGTTTCTATTCGAATCGGGAAAAGTGTTATTGTGTTTTTCATTATTCCCCGCGCGCTATAGCGCAGCTTAACTCAATGCTTACTCACCACACAGATCCAGATATTTTAATTGATGGTCCTAGGCAGATATACACTAAATTTCATTTATTTTCGAATAGCTTTGTAAGTTAAATTGTATGTTATATTGTTAAATGTGCATGTGTTTTTTATTATATTATTAATTGTAAGCTAATGCTAGGTTTTTTTTTACAATGTAAGTGTTATGCAGAAGTCTGTAAACTTGCATTAATTAATAAATAAATAAAGGAATCAATCAATATCGGAGTCCGAAAATATGCTTGAAAATGGGCAACAGTCTGTTCCCTGTTAATTGGGACTTAAAAAGATATACCGGGCAAAACGTGTATGTTTAAAAACAGTTCTAAAAAGAAAAGAAAGTTTCAAAAAAAGAAAAAAACATTAAGGAGCAGAGTAGAAGTGTTCATATTAAAGGAGAATACAAGTGTGACATAATAAGTATAACTAACATGGTACTTGACTCAAAAGACTGAAGTTTAGCGCGTGTAAACAAACGAGTCCCGTTAAGTAATGCTCATTTCACATTCAATTGAGAACGTAGATTGGTATACATCAATTTAAATTACACTGATTAAGATTTCGCAGATCGACTGCGTCGTCTGGTACGAGTTTCACAAAGCACTTAGATGTGGAACTTGCATCCCAAACTGTTGAATAAATACGCGTTATTATTCAAATATTACTTGCAACACAAGTACTTCAAACTTCTGGGTTGTATGAAAATAATATTTAGTGTTTAAAAATAAATTTAAATGGCATCGGATATCGAACCAAAACAGTTTTTGGATAATTCTTTCTTGTATCTGTACGGAAAGGGATCGCATTATTAACCTATGGTTAAAGTTCAAGGTAATTTAAAAAAAAACCACCTGTTGAGACGACAATCTATAACCAGTAACACAATATTAATCCAGTCTGTTGGAAACCGAATGTAGACAGGTTAGGTCCCGGAAAGTGACACAGTCAGGGACTCCACAGCTTGTTATGTTATCCGGGCATTCAATCAATCTCAATCCTCTAAATAAACGTATCAGCATAACTTTAAGCTTGATTTCTAAGAGACAGTAATGCCAACTCGGATGAACTGAGACCGCAGACCAAGTTGGACCATGGATCTAGTACATGCATAAAATATTTCCCATCATACACTACAAACGGCGAAAAAAAATACAGTACTTAACAAACAATGATAAAATCAAACTAACCTTCGATTTTATTTGTTACTAACATGCTGGTACTTTGTAGCTTATAGACTATTAATAACTTAGCTTCTGGTTGAGATAATCTGCTACGAAAGAGAAAACCCATCAACTTGCTCGATTTATTCCATGTAAAAAATCTTTTGAACAGTTTATGCACCGTTAATATTCGATTTCTGCACCAAACAGGTTCTATAAAATGGGATGAAAAGCAGGTAGAGTCCTCAATAAAGTCTCGCGTTCGTTGAGGGCTCAATAATAAAACTTGTGCGCTGAAAGATTCCCTTATTGTATATCGATAGCTATATAGTAAATGATAAAATAAATTTTAATGTAGATATATTTTCTGTTGAAAATAATGTAAAAAAATGTTCTTATTAAATGGATAAACATGATCTACTTGTATATAGTTAGTTAAATATTTATGTCTGTGAAAGACTGGTAAAAATACTAAAGTCTCGGATAATTAATATTTGAACCTTAGAACTAAATTAATATCTCTGAGATATTATTATGTATTGCCAAATACTACTTACAAAATACCAATTACTAAGTAAGCCCATCTCGCTCACGCTTATCTCTTATGTGTTCCCCCATGATGGTAGAATTTTTCTCGATGTTGCTAGACATTTAAATAAATCTTATTAGTAATTTAATTTTGATTCTAATATAAAGTGGTTCCAAATTGAAAAACAGAAAAAATACATATATAAAATGAAATTTTATACCTTAATTGTGTTTCTTACAGGATAATAATATTTGCTCTAATAACAATATTGGACTTCCGTGAGATTTCGCATAATACTAAGCTTCATTAAAAATAGTTTGATCAATAAATATATTTGTTCTACATTTTTTCTGAAGCATACGAGTATAGCAAGCAGTATAATAAAATATAATCTATAAGTTCAGTAGTAGTAGCTTTTACGTAGGTAGCATGGCAACATTATTATTTGACAGCCAACCAGCTGTGTGGAATGGATTGAAAAATAACTCGGAAAGCGTAGTTGTCCTTGATGTGTCATCCATTACAATAATTTCTATATAACGTGGAATTCGGAAGACTAGAAATTCACAGTGGCCAGAATTGTTTGTTTATGCAATCGCGAAAGCTAGAGTTATTGGAGAATCGCTGCCGAATACCGTCAGTAGGCACTGGACATTGCAGATTGTTGAAATGTTTATGTAACGCAGTATTGTTAGAGGGTTGAGTGTGTTTTATCTTTTGTTCCAGATAGATCGGCGGTGTGTCACTTGTGAGTGCAGTGCGTAAAGTGTCGAGTGCAGTGCGTGTGACGGTGAAGGTGATCTCGGTGGTGATGTGGTTGTAAGGTGTGGTGCGGCGCAGTGGATGCTGAGGCAGCGTCTTAGCGCTAGCCCTGGCATGGTGCCGGGCAGGTAGCGCGCGCGGGCGGCCTGCGCAGGCCCCACACAAGCAGCCGCGTGTGTTCTCCAGCGTCGTCTATGGCCGAGCAACACATCACACCGTCGTCGCACTCTGCACTCACGAGAGAGTCCAGCGGGTGAGCATCCCATTGCATTAACACACAACACTCAATCCATATAATGGTTTTGTATCAATAACTTTGAGCACTCAAAAGCGAATAGTGTATCGGTCAAATAAGATTTTTAATTTACCACCTCATATTTTAATGATGGCTTGCCAATACATAGTTAATGAAATTATTGCTGTAGGTTTTCATATCACACTGAGACAAATATTTGCTTGGATGATGTAGTAGTAGTGTAGTCAGACATTATGTCATTATAAAAACCTATAGCATCACACATCAGAAAATCAGAATGACTAACAATGGGACAAACATTTGTTTTTGTTATTTATGTTTGTAGACTTGATATTTAAAGAAAAGCATTTGGAAATTTAAATTTAATGGAAGAAACACAGGTTAGATTACATGATATACTTTGAAAATTATCATTGTACTTTTTTTACTTCAACTAAAATTAATTCCTCGAGGTTTAGGCATGCGATCGAGAATCTCGAAGGTCGAGGATTCAAACCCCAGGCACACACCTTTGATTTTTTGAAGTTATGTGTGTGTTCACAAAGAATTATCACATACTTTAACTGTGAAGGAAAACATTGCGATGAAACCTGCACATCTAAAAGTCTTAGGAATTTAGATAGATGTGTAGTCCACCAACCCGCAATAAGCCAGTGTGGTGGAATAAGGCCTAAACCCTCTCTGTTGTATAGGAGGCCCGTGCTCATGTATATGGGCTGATGATGAATAAACTTCAAACTTCTATTATTCACAACTATAGAATAGCTCATTAATTAAACATAATGTATGCATCACAATGTATGTATGTAAATTAAATTTCCTGGAAAATGCACTGACAGAATTTTATTTACTTTAATGCTTAGCATTCTATTAATTTTAATGATTAAGGACTCACACCTTAATTTGTCATACCCCTGTTAGTTAGGGTTTAATACATGGCAATTGCTAAGTAGAAATCAATTATAAAGCAAACTGTAGTTTTAGGGCTTCATTTTAATAAGGATATTTAAAAAGGAGCAGCTAATCATTTTACATATTTTGCCAAAAATGATGTCATTGTTTTTAAAATTTTAACATAGGTATTTATGTGTAATGGGAAATATGAACCACATTTAAGTGTCACAGATTTCACAATATTGCACTAAAAAAAAACTACTTTCAAATACTGCTAATACATGTTATGAGAACTTATTACATATTTGTTATCTTATAAGATATTATTTTAATTTCTACTAAATGACCTACAGGAACTATGGAATTTTATTTATGGTCATAGCACAGTGGCTGCTTAGCTCATAGAAGTAATCAACATACTTACTAAAAATTAATATGTTTTAAATATAAATAAATTTTAAACTAAGATAGTATTACTTGTTGTCTGCTTCACCCCAGATTAATAACTATGTAACCTGTTTAGATCAAGCCTGTTTTAGTCTGTACTATAATGAGCCTTGCAGCTTCTGTACTGGTACAGCCATAAATAAAATAGTATAATTTCTAACTACATATGTATACTCACATAAAAATAAATAGATTCAGACTTTATGATGTTGTTACACCATATTACACAAATTTTTATAATAATACTTTATTAATTATCCACATAGGCTTAGTTTATTAACAAAAGATATAAATCCAAAGTGTAACAAATGTATTGTTTTAGATTTTAATTTACTAATGGCTGAATACTGAACCACTATTTAATCTGAGGGTGGCTTATTTTATACATTTTCAAAGATATTTAATTAAATATAATTATAGATTTTCAAAATTTTATGTTTTATGTATTTTTAATTGGATATCATATCTATGTAATTAATAATAATGGTATTTGATGCATTTGCCTATTAATGGTTAGTGTTACATTATGTAACAGTAATTATTGGACCTGGTTTTAGCTACCTATATCTTTTATTCAATGTTTTAAAAAAATAACTGACTTATGGCCGAATATTGAAACGCTACTTAATCTGAGGGCTACTTAAATTTAAGTGGCTGTTATAATTTAAGCAGTATATCCTTAAAAAATGTCATGTAAAAGAACTTTTTGTGGTAATGTTGCCATTTATGGAAATTTATGTGAGCATTAGTTAACTACTCTCAATCTTAAAACCAATAAATGATGTTTCAGTATACCGCTTAAATTATAACAGCCACTTAAATTTAAGTAGCCCTCAGATTAAGTAGTGTTTCAGTTATTTTTTTAAAACATTGAATATAAGATATAGGTAGCTAAAACCAGGTCTAATATAATTACTGTTACCTAATGTAACACTAACCATTAATAGGAAAATTCAACAAATGCCATTATTATTAATTACATAGATATGATATCCAATTAAAAATTCGTAAAACATAAAATTTTGAAAATCTATAATTATATTTAATTAAATATCTTTGAAAATGTTATCATTTTGTAATTGATTAATTAATCAATTACAAGTTTCATTATTAATGAAACTCCTAAATGTATAACTATTATAATGTTCATGTTATTCTTGTGTTAAATTGTGATTGTTAATTTATTATGAAGGCAAAACAACTCTTATAATAAGGAAAAATTCAAACTCTATTTGGATTAAAAATACCATGTGCTTCAATTTTTTATATTGTAAATAATATACAAATAAATATATAATATACAAATGTATAATATTCCCATGGAAGGTAAAACAAAGTCTACCTTTATATGTACTTTTTCCTGTTTCATACTGAAAATATGTTACTTTACATTGCTTCCCCATTTCCTGTGAAATCAATAGGCATTTAATATTCTGATTTATGTTAATGAGTAAAATATTATATTATTTCTAATCTACAATAACAAATTAATAACATACACATGAACTGTCTAATACAGCTAATTGATTTGCATTGAAATAATATTTATACTATTTTTGTTGTCCAAAGTATTTATTTAAGTATATAAAAAATGTTAAAAAATATATTAGATTAAACTATAAAGTAGGGGTAATTAATGAAGTTTTTGAAACTTTAATTTGTGTCTTTTTAATTATCATTTAAAAATACATTTTATGTCACCATGTAATGTTATGTAATTTACCTTCCCATATCTTTGTTGCTGTAATTGAAAATTAACTGAGAATACAAAGATTACTAACATTTAGAACAATGTATCATAAGCAAGATTAGTTAAACTTTGTTGCCTTAATTCATTCTTCATTGGATTTGTTGTCGGTAATTCCTTGAAACTATTGACTGTGCTTATCTAAATAGCTGAATTTAATTATAATTTATATTTTAAGTTCTGTCTGTGTTAAATAGTTATGGTACACATGTAATTAGTTTACCATACAAGGTATTTGTTTCATTGAAAATATTTAAATTCATGTGATATTTGGGTTTATAGAATGATTGATTATTTCATTTTTATAATTTAATGGGAAACATATAACAGAGTATGAGGAAATATATGTTGAAGATGCACACAATCTCAAATGATGGTCTAGGTGTTAAATATTTTTAGGTAAATGTTATCCATTACAGTTTATTACAACTCTCAATTGGGTGAGAGAGAGGTGGTCTATTTTTGTGTTTGGGATTTTTTGCATCATGCACACACACCAATATTGAAATGATTTATGGAAACTTATGATGTGTTTAGAATTTGTTATATATTTTCAATAAAACATTGTTATGAACTGTAAATGAATATTTCAGGAGCAATAATATCCTGTCAGTTGATGAGAAATTGACTGTTGTATTAAAATAATGTCTATAATTGACAATTTATTGAGTATTTTAACATTTAAAAAGTATACATTTGTTAAAGACTAATGATTACTATTTACATATCATAATAGTTAGATCTTAGTTCATTCATCTCATTGTCTGAATTTTTTTCACATCACAATTAAATTATTGTAACACCATTTTATAATACAAATTTTATTTCTTACAATATCATGTCAAATTTATAAACAAAATTTGAGTTCTATTCAAATTTGATTAAAATAAAAACATATATTATGTATGTAATTGACATTTCATCTACAATGCCTGTGTTGTCCTTACTTTCATTTGCCTAAATACTCATTACTGAGCTCAAACATAGTTTTATGTTGGAAAACCATAATTTTACCTGGGCATTTAAAAAATATTTTTTACACGTAAATGTGTTCCTTTCTTGATATTCCGAATTCCTTATTGCATTAATTAATTTGTCAAGCAAATATTTAACTGTTTATTTTTGAATCCGTGTGTAAAGCAAAAATCAATTTCTCATTTACATTAATACTTACTATAAACGAGTTGTATGGAATTGTAATAAACATGCATACCTTATATAATTTTTGTGACAGACTTTATGACATACTTAAAAACCATAAAAATATGATGAACATCGCGTTTACATCTCCGCCATCTTTTTATCGATTTTGATAAAATTTGGGGCTGCCAGCTGTGTGCAGGAATACTTATGTCAACTCGAGAGAAATATTTTTATCTAAAAAACCCAATACCTATAACAATATGGGATGTTAAATAGAAATGTTTTTTTTTTGGTTAGACCATTAATTTACGAACATAGAATTGAACACATGTTTCACATGTAATTAATAATAAGTTATTACTCATAATTGTAAGTAATATTATAAAGTGCGTGCCAATGACTTTTCGGAGTTGGATGTGTATTCTTAATAAAATGCTTACGCGTCATTCGAAACTTTCAACTATCCGGTAAAATTAGGCTGGTGAGTTCCGAACCGGGTGTATACATATAAATTCGCAAGTGATATATTTGCGTCGGTCAAAAATGATATAAAACATTTTACAAAATTTGTGGTTCATCCGGGCTATTACGAGCATCCTGCATTCATATAGAAAAACATGATTCTTGTTGCATATACCATACGCAAAATATGAGTTTAGATAAATTTAACAAACTTCGTGGATTAATCTGAGAGAAACTTTCAGTCATATTGCCTTATTATATTTTAAATGTGAAAGTAAATCTATCTTGTACCCTTTCGCGACTAAACAGCCATATCGATGTGATTAATTTTTGGCATCATGGTAGAGCAGACTTTGAAGAAATAGATTCCACTTGAAGTACAAATTTCCACGTGTATATGACGCTGATATCACTATTGTCGGGTATTTTTCAGAAAAATTTCCTACATCCAAATTTTTTTTTGCCCGAATAGTATTTAAAATTGGGTCGACCTCTTTTTGCAAAATCATTATTTTTGTTGATGAAATTAAATATATTTTAAAAACTAATGTTGTCTATACTATTATTATAAAAAGCAAGGATTTTTGTTTAGTTTTGTATGTTTTAATCGAATAAACTCAAAAATACTCATCCTATTTGAATAATTTATTAGACTTCTAAATGTGACTTTAGAGAGGGAACATATATAGGTTACTTATTTTATAACATTGCGCCATGGGGCCTTTGTTATTTGAAAGAATAATTCAGTCATATCAAACTTCTTCATTAAAATAATTCATTCTATTTTCAAAAATAGGTCGACCCAATTTTAAATACTGTTCGGATTTTTATTTATTTTACGGTTGTTGAAAATATTTTTCAAAAATGACCCTACTATAATATGATTCACATATATCAGAACTAAATGTAATAAACGACGATAAATTTATTAAGTATCTACATTGATTGTATTTATCTATCATATACCTGAAAAGTTAGAAAATATTAGATAAAAACGAACCTAGAATTACACAGATAAAATAGCTTAGACTCTGGGACGAAATTAAAAAACTTAAGATGCTCTCGAATGTTGGCTGTCTATGGACACCGATTAAGTTCATGGAAATTATCCAAAAAACGGAAAATATTACCCTTGATGAGAATGATTATCTAGCGTCATAGTAAAAGGCGTACTGCTTTTATAATAAGGAAACACGTTCTAATGAACGTGTTTTATTCGTGTTTCATATTGGTCTTAATTTTGGACTAAAGTTAATTATTTAAGCCCGTATCTTTACAACAGAGTTTACTGGACATACAATAGCCTTTTTTTTTTGTTCTCGAGGGGAAAGCTGTTTATGGCTTTACTTCCCGCCAGCCCCGGGGGAGGGGGGGCGGGAAGCGTATGTCGGGGTCACCGGTCTTCCAGCCCGGCGCGCGGCGACGTCATGTCCGTGCAGTTGTTAGTGCCGGGCTGGGTCCCTAACAAAAATCCCTAAACCGGCATACCGACCAAAACCCCCCGGTGGCCATCTCCGCGCCGAGTGGGGCGACCACGGTACGTGAGCGAGAAGCGCCCACCGTAATGCCGCAGCCGCGCGGTGCGCCTCCGAGACGTAAACGTCCCGGCCGTCTCGGAGTTGTAGGGGGCGCAGTTGCACCCCCACTAGCTTGGTTCGGGCGCCCGGTTGTGGATGGGCGCCCGCGACGTACACAGGCCACAGTGCCGCCGCCCCTCTCGGGGTCGCTTTCAGTGTGGACGCGCCGCCCCCGCAGCGCGCCCAGCGACCCCAAGGGCCCCTTTGAGTCGTCTTTTACGATAGGCAGGGGATACCGTGGTGGGATTCTAACGCCCCCTTGCCAAAGGGCAGGACATACAATAGCCTGGGAGACTAAAACATTTGTCTCGGTGTAAGAATCGAGCCGCCTCTCGTTATTCAGGTGGTGAATTGTTTTTACGTGTTTTCTTTACTTTCACTGAGTAATTTAAAATATTGATAATGACAATTTAATTTATAGTCGTAAATTTTAATAATATTTTTAAATGGTCCATTGTCATCGGTTTCAAAAAATTGTTAAGATTATTTTGATGATTTTTACTATCAGATGAACACGTGCTATAAATTGAAAACAAGTTTTTTTTACCGCATCGCTTGCCAATTGCTACACTTAGGATTTATTTGTAAACAAAATTTACATAATAACAGAACTTTATCATAAAACACTTTTTTTATCTAGCTCTACCTGTACAAAAAGGTGTAATTTTATCATCACAAACAATAAATTATATTTGTATAAAAAGAACTAAATTATTATTTATTTAAGTCATTATCTAATTAATTTAAGTAGTTATTAGCTAGAAAAACAAAAGAGAGATACATTATTATCGGTCATTATCATTATGTCAGACAATATCCTATCACTTCGAAATGTAGTTTATAACCTGCAATGCTCCGCTCTTGCGACATCAATTATTTTAAGTATAAAATGGCATTACACTTACCCTGATATCTAATCATAAACATACAGCTCATAAACCTTGAATTTATTACACTTCCGTTACCTGAAACGAATATCTATTTCAGTCTGTCTAGTAAAATCAGCATTGGTAATGTTTCTGATACTAAGACATCATGTATGAGTTGCTATGATGATGATGATTAATAAAAATTCCAAAACTTAAAATATTCTATACAGATGGAAAACAAACACAATTGAGGCTATTGGCAATGTGAAAACATAGATTTTTAAATTAATTTTCTGGGATTGGCCACTAAAACTGCCCTTTCACCCTATTTCGGTTTGACGTTGATTTATGGGGCACCCAGTATGTTCAATTCCACGAATAAACTGTAAATAAAACATGTAGTAGTTCCGATACCTGCCTCAGCCACGAAGGATGCTTTGACATCAAATAAATAAATAATTTCGTTTCCGAACCGTTAAAGCTACTGGCAAATATTTCAGACTTTTTGATTTTGCATACACAGTGCAACGTTCCAGAGATTGCCAATACACAATAAATTAAAGTATGTTTACTCAGAAAGTTTATTATGTGATTTTATGTTACTTACCAGTTCTATTTTACAGATAAATAAATAACTTAAAGTACCGGTTCTGAAAGTAAGACAGCCTAGGAGACTGTTTTTCTATGGATTTATCTATTTGCAACTAATTTTGTAATTGCAACAACTTGTTAAAGCATCTACATATTTATAAAAATAGTTTGCCTAGTCCAAAAAAGTGTCAGATAATAAATATATATAAGCACCAATTGCCAGAAATATTGCTTAAAACGAAAGAGGTTTCGCAATGAATGTTATATGAGGCGAGGTTGGGATCAGAAGTTCCGCCCACACGATGTCGCGTGCCAATGCATGTGTTATAGAAAAACTTTGAAACTTTTGTAATAAAGGGAAATATTTTTCGGTTTGTGCAGGTCTTCTCCTAGCAGGGTGGTGGGCGGTCGGTGGTTGCGTCAGGTGCGACGAACAAGCCACAGCCGCCGGAGCAGACGCAACGCAACGTCGCCTCTACCTCGCTCTACGAGCCGACACTCCTCGAGCCGCGTTTCGGAGTCTGATCCTCAAGGACACGTGGAACTCCGCAGGAGTTCACGACTAATCAACTCGTTACCAAGGTCTGACTACTCGATTACTGAGCGCTGGTCATACGGTGCTGACGTGTACGAAACGCGCTGCGATACGAGCGATTACAAGGGTGGAGATACCAATAAATCCTCTAGCCTATATACAAAACGAGGTCGCACGTCCTCGCATGACAGGAAGAAACGTAAAACTGCATCGAGCAACAGCACTGAGGAGTGCGTCGCCTACTGCACACGCTCACGGACTGCTCTTAAATCCAGTGAGAGTGCTTGTGAGCAAATCCCGAACAATTTAAAAACGCATTCATTATCACAATCACCATTAAACCAAAACGCTTCAGCCACATCGACGCAGGCGAATTATTCCGAAGGCGGCTTGCTGCCACTCGACGAAAGGGACTTTGCCTATTCCCCGTTCAGTTCGTCGACGGTCACAGAAATACTTGACTCTGACTACTCTGTGTACAGTCCGACGACTAGCCGGAGAAAAGGCAAGAAAAGAAAGCGATCCTCTCATCGCTCTCTGTCGAACAGGAAGAGTAGTTGCCTGATAAATCTAGAAGAATACAAAAAGAAGTTTAAAATAGAATCACACAGTAGAGAGGAGACAGACGGCGGCGAATCCGTCAGTAGGTCGTCCAGACCAGAATACGAGAGAGTAGAGCAGCCGAACGCGACACACACGTCCTGCACTTATTTGTTGCGAAACAGGCACCATCGCGACCTCGGACCACCTACCTCAACGGTCGTTAGTGACAATTCAGGTAATTTGTTTATTCTTTGACCTAGTTAATACTTAATAACAGCCATTAGTGGACCCGTAATTTGAATACGTTTCCAACTATTGTGTTTGCGTATTGAAAGTGTGTATCGATCGTATTCCACTAAGCGCATCGGATAATATAAACGTATAATGACATAATAGTAATTCATCTATTTTGAGATATTAGAACACTTAATATAGGACTCTGTGTGTGGCTTATCAGACGTCGTTATCACACATGAAGCGCAGTTGTTCATCGCAGATAATTTATATGGCACATGTTGGCATTGCAGCAAGTCCGTCCACGAGCGACGCGACTCACGGCCTACCGGACCGCAGGAGCGCACCCGACGGCTTCGGCAGAACTGCCACGCCGCCGCCCTTCAAAGATATACAAGGTGCGATGCTCAGCAGTTATTGTATTTGTCAATTATTATATCTTTTTTCCCGTATAAATAATATAAATATACCTGTTATTGTTTTACAGAAGCCAGCTCATCGAAAGCGCACATTGCTTCGAGCAAATTACTCATAGTACCACGTGATCTTCCCTATTTACGGCAGACTAACGCACGGAGGGTAACTATACTTTTCACTATTTAAATAAATCGAATAAATACTCGTTCATGTGAAGGTGATATAATTAAAGGGTCATTTAAAGCCGTCTGTTCAGTTGTCAGCGAACTATTTACGTTATGTCCATTGTATTATATTAATGTGCAAGCAAATAGGTTTAATGAATGCTCGTATCTGCGGGCGTCGTTTGCACGTTGGACGCGTCAGTGGCAGTCAGTACTGAAAGTGAAGCGCCGCCGACTGGACCGATATCTTTGCGATAATTTATGTGCTCGCGTTTATAGATTGTATGAATTATTCATATTTATAGCCGAGTGATAAATATGCATAGTGTCTGTGTACGGTTTTCGCTGTGATGTGTTTGGTTGTTGGCGCAGAGCATAGCTGCTGCAACGGGTGCGACCCTGGGTGCTTGCCTGACGCGGGGAGCCACTACTTCCCAAAGGCAGAGGCAGGACACTGCTTCTAAAAGACAGGTGCCTATGTGTTCATATCTTTATTCCGTTATCACCGTCGAAAGTGCAAACTAATCAAATATATAGGTGATATTATTTGGGCATATCGGTATAGTGCTATTCCATAATGAATTCCTTGCATTTAATTAATTAATTATTGGTTTGTTTTGAATGTGATATCGTACTTTCGCATTCGATAAATACTTTTAATGAAAGCTATTAAACTATTTGCTTCGACGTTACTAATTATTATTTTATATGCTTTAATACATACTTTAATGAGTATAGGTATAATTGATGTCCATCATCATCTGCATCGTTCCCATGTTATATTATTTAGTATACAGTTTAATAGTTCTGTGGTTGAATAACGTAATGTATGCATTCGCAAAGTTCAGCTCTTATGTGAGCACAATTTTACATTAATCCTCGTGCTCTACTTAGATCTTCTACACAATACGCAACCTAGATAACGAATAGTTTTCATAATGCTATTGTATGAAAATTGACAGACCACTAAATAGAAGTCAAAGAACCTATATCATATAAGTACGATTTTCAGCTTAAGCGCGCGGTCGAGCCAAATACGTCTGACTTTTCGAAGTTGTGTGCGAATTCACAGCAAATTATTATATACTTTAACGGTGAAGGAAAACATCATGAGGAAACCTGCATACCGTAACAGTTCTTAGAAATTGGTTTGTGTAATTTGCCTACCCGCACTAGGCCAGCGTGGTGGACTTACCACTTACCTTACTCACAGTTGTGAAGAAGGTATGTGTCCAGCATTGGGACGTATATGGGTTGATACTGATGTGTGGTACCATCCACAATGAATTAATTGTTAATTACATTTCATTATCGAGCTAGCCACATAAATTAATTAATGACGTTGTTAAGTAATAAAGTAAATTGCATGCAGGAGAATTAACTTCTACTTTTTAATTTAGTTCAATTTAAGCCTTCGTAAAATTAATAAACAACAGTAATTCGATCTGTGTTTCTGTTCATTTTCACAAAGTGCAAAACATTTTTGACGATTTTCGGGTGCGATATGAATGACTTCGAAAGAGTTATTTATGCGTAACTAAGACTCGACTGGGTCAAATAGTAGACAAAAGTTTTACAATAAAAAATCTATACTAATTATAAAGCTGAAGAGTTTGTTTGTTTGACCGCGCTTATCTCAGAAACTACTGGTTCGATTGTAAAATTATTTCAGTATTAGATAGCTCATTTATCGAAGTAGGCTATAGACTAATCATTACGTTACCACCAATGAGAGCGGAGCAGCAATGTAAAGTGTGGCAAAACGGGGAAAGAATATTCCTATTGATATGATGTTCCGC
This sequence comes from Hemaris fuciformis, assembly GCA_907164795.1. NCBI lineage: Eukaryota > Metazoa > Arthropoda > Insecta > Lepidoptera > Sphingidae > Hemaris > Hemaris fuciformis. The sequence continues at coordinate 11,587,257 of OU015434.1, forward strand.
ATACGGAGTTGCGGGCAACAACCTGTTTTTATCAGACAACTGTGAGTCCACAAATTATGTACGCCCATAGTTAAAATTCTGCTGGTGGTAGGATACAGGTACATATCGATTCGGAGAGCGAACAACTTACATTACGTGTGAAACCTCGTACACACACGAAAATGTGTTATATCATTGTGTTGTAAACTACTTCGAAAAGAGCAACACAAAGAGTTTCTTTCCCGTTCTTCTCTAGTGGAATCTACTTTCCGAACCGGGTGGTAAATGGGAAAAAGTAAATTTGTAATTTTAAATAGTTTAAATATTTAATAAATTATTTTAAACTTATTTTTGGTCCGCATTGCATTTACAATTAGAAGTGGAGTTGTTTGTTTTTCGTTTCTGCCTATAAAAAGATCCTTTGAAAGAATCTCAAAATGAAAAAAAAATGTTTAAGACCCCGGTGACTATTTCCGGGTACGGTTTTTCCCAGCTGTCTGTCCATATGTTGATCTCATTAAACACATTCGCTTCGAAATTGAAAACGTTGTAATTGCGATGTTGTGTTCGTTAGTTACTCTTTCTCTCCATATCTTTACATTAAGTTTGGCTCAAAGATGGATTGCTGCATGGAGACTGTTACAGACTCATTAACAAAAATATAGGATATTATCTTTATTAGCAAGCGTAGCCGCGGCTAGAAGTTAGAATAATACAGTAGAACCTCTATAAGTCGAACATCAAGGGAGATGAAAAAAAATCGAGTTATAGAGTTTTCGACTTATGGAAAATTTTGACTTAGGCAGTTTCTTATTCGACAAACAGAGGTTGAGTTAAATTCTTATACAATTTGAGTTAAATATATACCAATATGGCTTGGACTGACTCACTGATTATTTCGACTAATAAAGGGTTGAGATTTCGTGTAATGGAAAAATCATTTTTTCGAGATTAGGAGGTTTTCAACTTATCGAGGTTCGACTTAACGAGGTTCTACTGTATAATGACTATTGGGTTTTATTAAATTAATTTTTGGTATATGTGTTTGTTACGTAAGAAATATGTTATTAAAGCGAGTTGTGCTGTGTGTACGCAGGCAGCGGGCGGGGAAGGCGCGGGCAGCAGCGCGGCGGGCGGGAGGCGGCCGCGGACTCGCGACATGCCGCAGCCCCACCCGACCTCCACGCGAAAAGATAAACGAGGTACGCAACACTCACACGCCGGATCTCACTCCACACACTTCTTAACTCCGAGATAACCAACATTAAGCACTACACCATATAACATTGTACCAAAATCTATACTATGTAGGGTGACTTATAAAAGGTGATAGACATAGCTGAATTTAACGGCAAAATAATTCTTAATAATAATAAACTAAACAATTATAGTTATATTTCTTTGTTTTTCTTTTTTATAACCACCATGTCCACCCCTTTTCACTTGTATATTGTGGGTTGTCTGGAAGAGGTCGTTAATATCGATAAGACCGCCCTTTGTGGCACACTTAGTTTATAAGTTAGCTTAATTTTATATTATTTCTGTATATGTGATGTACAATAAAGCATATTAAATATATAATAATAAACTTAAAAATTGTACGTACTGTCCTAATCTTAACTTTACCATGCTACAATTGAAACAAACTTCAAAATATTGTCAAGTGGATATTTTATGTATGTTTGTGTTCACATAAAGTTTTGTATGACAGGTAAAAGCAGCCTGGGTTCGTGTGCCAGTACTGGTGGTGCGTCCGGCCGGTCCCACCCCCAACCTATAACCACGGTAACTATTTGTTGACTAAAATGTTGTGAAATATTTTAATACCTACTTGTAGGTAGTTCACAATCGTTTGTTGTTCATTATGAGAAGTTATACTATATATTTCGATGCTGCAGGGTGCCGTTGCATCCACTTCCTCCTCACCGCCGGCGGCTGGGTCAGCAGCTATCATGCCAGACAACGCGGCTGACGCTAAACCCAAAAGCAAAGGTAATCATAAAACAACCATATTTCTTCAAGCGCAAACTAGATATTGATGATTTAACGCGCGACATGTGCATATGAACGTGTTGTTTAAATTTTTATGTGTTCTTATTTGAATCAAACGTCTTCAAATGGTTGTTATAAAATATTATTGAGGGTAATAAAAAAATTGTTGCATTTTGTATTTCATCCGCAACCACTTCTTATGTCTTCTGTTGCATACCACACGGTGAGAATACATTCAACATGATGTATGGGGAATGGAATAAAAATACGTATTAATTTCAGATGAGTGCGTCGTCGGCGGCGGAGGAGGTGTCGGGGTTGTGGGCGCTGGCGGCGTGGGGGCGAGCGGGGCGGGCGCGGGGGGCGCGGGCGGACTCGGCGCGGAGGAGTCCTCGTCGGAGGAGGGCGAGGTGGGGCGTCTACAAGCGCTGCTGGAGGCCCGCGGTCTGCCGCCACACCTGCTGGGCGCGCTCGGGCCGCGCATGCAACACCTGCTGCACCGCACCGTCACCGCCAACTCGGGTACATACATACCACATACCTATAACTACACAGTGATACACGTCGCGGCATCAAAACCCAGCAATCTTATCACAAAAGCCTAGAATTTGTTGACATTTGTCAGAAAGGTTAAAAAAAGAAAAAAGTTTAATATTTTTTATTAATATAGACTTTTAAAAGCTCTTTTTAATTGCCAATAAAAGGTAAACTACTACCACTTTTGTGGGTGTTATCGCTATCGAAGTTATATTCAGGCCTGCGGCAGTCCCAAATGATATAAGATGGTAGTAAAATTATATTACTAGATGGACCTTGTCTATGACTGTTACTAGTAACTCTTCATATAAATACACCCCAAGATTATGTTTAATTAGGAATAAAAAGGAATGTTGTTTCATATAGCTGCATCGAAAGCGGCTCAATTACTGGCGGGACTGCAAGCGACAGGCGACGAGGGCCAGCAGCTGCAGGCTGTCATCGAGATGTGCCAGCTGCTCGTGATGGGCAACGAGGACACGCTCGCCGGCTTCCCCGTGCGACAAGTCGTGCCCGCGCTCGTCAACCTGCTCGCCGCTGAACATAACTTTGATATGGTGGGTACTCGTGATTTGTTAATAAATTGTTATCGGTACGAATAGATGATGATCTACAAGGCGTTAGAGGAAATAGAGTCTAGAAATGAATGCTAGATATTACTCATTGTGGGAAATAGGTAGATCTAAACGAAATCGTGTATTTTTTCACGTTATCAAAAATTTAAATAAGATTATAAAAATATTAGATCTGACATTACATTATAACCTACATATGTGACAAGATATAACGAGAAAACGTTACGTTGTAATGCTATTTAACTAGACATAACGCTAAATCGTTAAGTTATAACGCTATTTAACTGGATATAACGCTAATACGTTACGTTATAACGCTACATAACAAGTTATAACACTAAATCGTAATTCTATAACGCTATGTAACTAGATATAACGCTAAAACATAACAATTTGTTATCAGATGAACCACGCGTGCCGCGCGCTCACATACATGCTGGAGGCGTTGCCGCGCAGCAGCGGCGCCGTGGCGCTGGCCGTGCCCGCCTTCCTCGACAAGCTGCAGGCCATCACGTGCATGGACGTCGCCGAGCAGAGCCTCACCGCACTAGACATGCTCTCACGACGACACTCCAAGGCTATACTGCAGGCGGTAAGTAAACAAGAGGAGTATCTCATTTGTGTGGTGGGAAATGAATGACTAGAACATTTAATTGGACTTTGAATAGTGCTTTTGGTTGCCTTGTTAAATTGAAATTAAATTTGGAATTCAAAAGAGACAAATCTCTACTTACTAAAGTCATCGTATTAGGTATTACGCTCAATTCCAAACTTAATTTCAATATGCTTTGTAGAGTCTCCGCTACTTGATGCTTGCTCCATTTATACTAAATTATATCACTTCAAGTGCTGTCACTGCTGTACCAGTATGTAAAAAAAGCATGACAACGAGGCTATTGAGTCTATTTATTTGTAACCTTACGATTTGGGCTAATTTTAATTGTAGTAACAGTTTACATGGTTATATATTACTAGCTGTTGCCCGCGACTCCGTCCGCATAGACTTCAGGGTTGGGTGCAGAAAGAAAGAACCTTTATTTAAATACGTTTTTTAATTTGAGGGGACCATTAACCGTATTGACGGGATAAACATAAAAATGTTTGACAGGAAATTAGGTAGAACAGTTTATATGAGAAAATGAAATTGTTGTTTTTACCATATTCCTCGTAATTTTAAAGATAGTTATATGCTGTCGCGGACTTTTTTGTAGGACTTATTAAGATAAACATTTCTCTTATACATTATATACGTGTAAACTCTACAGTTTTTGCAGCGTACGCAAGAATAGCTCGCAATGCAGTTTTTCCCGACTTACTTGACAATTATCGTTATATTTTGGACAATTCACACACTATCTTAAAAATATATAGCCTATGTGTTATTCTGATGTATAAGCTATATTATTGTAAACTTTCATTGAAATCCATTCGGTAGTTTTTGCGTGAAAGAGCCACAAACATCCAGACATCCAGACATCCATACATACAAACTTTCGCGTTTATAATATTAGTAAGATTATATTGTATAATCATGTGCTAATATTGAAATTGTTTTGTCCAAACAGCGCGGTGTGTCTGCTTGTCTCACATATCTGGATTTCTTCTCTATTAATGCACAACGTGCCGCTCTCTCCATCACAGCCAACTGCTGTCAGAACCTCACATCTGATGAGTTCCACCTAGTCAGGGATTCTTTGCAGCTTCTTGCTAACAGGTCAGTAGTAACAGATTTTTATATAGACAACAATTAGTTATATTATATTGGTAAATTATAAGTGTTTAAATTTAGCTATTTTTAATGGTTTGTAGTCCGTCAACCCGCACTAGGCCAGCGTGGTGGACTAAAGCCTAATCTCTCTCAGTTGTAGAGGAGGTCCGTGCTCAGCAGTGGGACGTATATGGGCTGATGATGATGATGATATAAGTGTTGATGCATTTTTTCATAAAAGTGTTTGTTTGCAGACTGACTCAGCAGGACAAGAAGTCAGTGGAGTGTGTGTGCCTCGCGTTCTCGCGGCTCGTGGACAGCTTCCAGCACGACCAGGCTCGCTTGCAGGAGATCGCCACGCCGGAACTGCTCACCAACTTGCAGCAGCTCGTTAGTATTCAACAATAATTGTATTGTTATAGTTAAACAAAACCAGTGTTATCTGTAACTGACACAGGGCAATTTTGTCAGATTGTGACGTCTTGGTGTGACTTACTGGGATGGGGGGCCCACCATAAAGGATACGCAGTAGGGTGGAGTGATTTTTTTTTCATAGCCTGGGGGTCGAATTTGTAGCTTATAACAAACAAAACTTTTTGACAAAAAATCTTTTTCAACATCTTGACGCCCTCTTTTAAAATTATTTTCGGGTCAAAATTTTTGGTTGCAAAAAAAGGCGTTCTAGAAACTTCAGAATATTCTCTGGTATGCCAATTAAAAATCATAAGTTAAAAAATGTTTAAGTTTTTAAAAATGTCCGAAAAAGTAACATCTTTGGGGCACTAAAATATTTTTTTTACATATTTTTCATTAATCTCCAGACCTTAATTTTATACCAGTCACGGGCACGAACTATTCCTATGCAATTGAATGGATAGTTGTTTCGTTCACTTACCTCAACTACGCACTAGATTTCAATATGGTATCGAGACCCCGCAGACGATTATTTCATTTATTATATCATAATATTGATATAGATAATGTGTATGTGACCCTGAATATATGAACAGACATAGTATATATACTTGGTTTGGTTCAGCTGGTGGTGCAGCCGGCGCTGATCTCGGGCGCGACGTTCATCACGGTGCTGCGGCTGCTGTGGGTGATGTGCGCGGCGTGCCCGCAGCTGGCGCTGGCGCTGCACCAGCGCTCCATCGCGGACACGCTGCTGTGCCTGCTCACCGGCTCCACGCTGCACCAGGAGGTACCCACACACACATTACACATTGGGGAACCAAACGAAACGCCTCGCTCGTGCGCTCGCGTCATTTACATACATATGTTATGTATAACTTAATATTTTATTTTATACGCTTCACACGTATGTTATTATGTAACGGAATCTTTGAACATGATTTTGACCCCCTTCAAAACATCGGATTAACTCAAAATTTGGCATCCTTACTAAGGACCGATGACAATTGAATATTTTAAATAGTTTGACCCGTTATCTTTACTAGGATAATCAGGATTAGCGATTTTTTGTTTACCTGAGACCCGGATTAACTGCGTCAAGACCAATTTCTCTCATACGTGGATAAAGAAGTTTCACATAAATAAAAAAAACTAAAAAACGCTTTTATAGAAAAATCGACTAAAAATGAAAAATAAATAATAGTTGAAAAAAAACACGCTTTTATAGAATATCCACCAAAAATATAGAAAATATATTTTGATAAATTTGATTTAATAAATATTTTTTATTCAAATTTATTTTTAAACTATTATTTCTTACCCTTACATTATTTACTTAAAATAAGTTTATGACATAACCTTATTTTTCCGAGGCACACCAATTAATGATCATGGTACACCAGTGCGCCGCGGTACATACTTTGCGGAACACTGTAATCCTAATAATAACACCTATAATATTAACACCTTCGGAATACATTTGGTTACACAGCTTGTGAAATAAAACTGTACAGAAACTGTTGTAACTGTACACAGAATGTTTGTGTAAATGTTTTTTTCTGAAACACAATTTTAAGACTTTCATCCTAATGTGTGGTTAGAAATATGCATATGATTGTTGGGTTTAATCTCTTATTGGCTTAAATTCTACAAAGTGGCGCCTGTCGAAGCAGAGTGTCGACAAGCAATTCTCTTAACACTGTACCAATTGAACAATTATACAGATCTTTTTTCACGGAGCACAGCTTATGTATTATATTCAATATCCTGTAGAATAGGAATGACCTGCTACCAATAAAATGCACCCTGAAATGAGGCATGACAGGAATCATAACAGTGTTCCTCTACATTAGTTCGATATTCTATTTGAATCATAATGCATACTTTCGGTTACCTGTTTACACGTCTCAGCCAGAAAGAGATTAAATTTTACATCACTAAAATGTAATCATTTGTCAACAGCAAGTCGAACTGATACCTCGTCTGCCTCAAGAACTGTACGAGATAACATGTCTTATTGGGGAGCTGATGCCGCGCCTGCCGACTGACGGCATATTCGCCGTGGACATCCATCTTGACAAACCATGGTCCGCGGCTACCGACCGGACCGCGCACTGGCAATGGCGTGATGATAGAGGTCAGTACTTAGTACTATTAAAATATGGTCCACGACATTAAACTATATCAAGCTTACACATCACCCTAATGGCCACGAATCTCCTCTACAATTGAAAAGGATTAGGTCTTAGTGCACCATGTTATTGCGTGCTGACAGACGACACACCGAAGAAGCTCTTTCTAAAAAAAATCTTAAGTGTGCAGGTTTTCTTACGAAGTTTTTTAGCGCAAATACAATAGTTAGTTTTATTGACATCGATTTGTGTTGTCAGTGTGATATATCATAACCTTAAGCGATAACGTAACATTTTTAATAACCATCTTTGAATAAAATATTCTATTTATAATAGCAGTAAAATATCGTATTATTTTTTTAGACTTGAGTACCGTGCTAGTGTTTGATTTCGTGATATTTGATTATACAGGCGTGTGGCGTTCGTACTCTTGGGCCGAGAGCCGCGCGCTAGAAGCAGGGCTGGCGGCTGGCGAGGAGGAGGTGTGCCTCAACACGCTGGGCCGCTCGTACACCGTGGACCTGACCGCCATGCAGCAGCTCAACGACCACACCGGCACGGCGCGGCCCGTGCAGCGCGTGGCGCCGGCGCCCAACGCCGCCGACAACGCCAACGCATCCGCTGCGCCGCCAGGTACACAACTTCATTCATTCATTATTCGCGCGGAATTTACAAACACAATAGATTCCATGTGTAAGATTACAATAATTATTTATTGTCACCGATATATAGCAATATACGCCGCTAAATATCGTTTTTTCCCCGTATCCAAAAATAACAAGAAAATAATAATAATAAAACAAGTTCGATGTAAGGAGCTAAGCATTAACTACTTACTCTTAAAGTAGATTTGATACATTGGGTCAAGGAACTACTATTATTTTCACTTGGTAAATAAAAAAATGGAAAATATGCCGGTACGTTTATATGTATACGACTATATCGGAATTTATTGTAATATATTATTGTCACTACTAGAGCATACGGTTCCATAATGTTTGTCGTGTCCCAGACCCGCGCATCGCGATGGTGCGTTCGAGTCCGTCGCTGGCGCGCGCGCTGCTGGCCGTGCTGCACGAGGTGTACTGGAGCTCGGCGGGCCCGGCCGTGCGCTCGCAGGCGCTCAAGGCCATCCTGCGCTGCGTCTACTACGCAGACGCGTCGCTGCTCAGACAAGTGCTCAAGATGCAGGTCAATATTTTATACCTTATTACATTTTATTTTTTCTCTAATTTTTACGTACCATAAATTGGAATATCGATATTATGAAAGATCGATATGTCAATCGTTTATCGCTATCGTTTTCTTTTTTCAAATTAAACAGGTCTTTTGTTTTTAAGTGGCTTCGCCAAAGGGGATAATTTTCCCATGAACATAAACAACTGCCTCGTGGTCTCGCGGTACAAGTATGTGCCGTGCGATCTAGAGGTCCTGGGTTCGATTCCCGGGTCGGGCAAAGTGTTATTGGGTTTTTCCCATTAGGAAATTCTCAGTAGCAGCACGGAGTCTGGAAATGTGCCCGAAAAACGGCAATAGGTTCGCCCCTATTACTGACTGGGACTGATACATACCTGGCGAAATGTGGGTGCAGAAATGCACCTCTGCCTACCCCTTCGGGGAATACAGGCGTGAGTTTATGTATGTATGTATGCAAAAACAAATCCCTTTATGCTGATATTAGTACCAGGGGTATCGATTGGATCGTATTTTCTAATATTTTAAGATTGATCGATATTATCAAACATCTTTTACTGATTAAGCCTTAATGTCCCATGATAGCCTAGTGTGATACTTACATTAAATATCATTTATTATACAGGTGATATCATCGCACATAGCCGGCATGATGGCGTCGAGCGATCTCCGCATAGTGGTGGGCTCGCTGCAGTTGGCTGAGATCTTGATGCAGCGGCTGCCGGAGGAGATGGCAGTGCAGTTCCGTCGCGAGGGCGTGCTGCATCAAGTCGCACAGCTCGCCGAACGAACCACCCCGCCGAGACAGGCCAAAATTAAGGTATAATTAAAACAACATATTGTACTTCCATGTGGATTAATATAAGCCTTATAACTAATCTGTATGTGGATTGCTTATGTTAAATTTTTGTCTGGTGGTTAGTCCCCGAGCGGAACAAGCGTGCGGTCCGGCGGATGTTCTTCCCCGCCCGCCTCGACATCGGCCACGTCTCTCGAACACAATAATTTGTCGCTGGCGTTCTCTGCGTCAGGTTCATTCGTCGCCACTACCATGGGTGAGTATTCATTTCTCTTACATACATACATACTCACGCTTGAATGGATTCATACTGTGGGAACAGAGGTAGGCAGAGACTATTAAGTGCCATAAGCTTTACGATCCAGACACACTTCTTTTGCTTTTTCTACATCTCCTCATACACATATGTACGTCGGTTAAGGGTAATCTTTAATCTTTTTACGACCTTCCATTCACATTTTCTCGATATATTCCTTGCGTGAGTCGCCTTTCATCCATTCTCTCCACATGTCCAAACCACCTTAGTATACACTTTCTATCCTAGTCACCACATTATCCTTCTTCAGCTCACAACATACTTCATTTCTCTTAATATGTATTACTTATATCTTATTGGAAATCTATGTAATTTAGGTGATAATAACATCATGGAGTAATTAATTTGGTATGTTTACAGCGAGTGGAAGCGATGGCAACGGTTCGGAACCTGGACCGGCACCGGCTTCTACACATCCACAAATACCGACCACTATGCACAGGTGAGTGGTCGCATATATACCATATTAACTATTATGCCGGGACAGAGAAAGTTCATTTTGTGTTATAAGAAGTTATTTTCTAACGATTTGTGTTATAACGCAGATCCGGCAGCCCCCTCCAGCTGGCAGAGATGTTGAAGCGCAAGCGCGCCGTGAAGCGATCTGGCGGCGCTAGCGGGCGACATGCGCGGCGGCGGGATGACGCGCCGCACCCTGCGCACGCGCCGCACGCACACCCCGCACACGCACACCCCGCGCACGCACTCCCCGCGCACGCGCCACACCCCGCGCCCGCACACACACTGGCGCCACACGGTATGCACTCCATACATATCATGCCGTCGAAATCATTGCCTATTGTTTTACAAAACATTTGATTAAATCTAATGCTATTGTTTATTAACAATAGCATTTTAGAATGCTGTGTAAGTTTTACACTTAAGAATTTAATTTTTAAACAATACCATTCCCTATCATATAATAATAGTTAATCTTGTTTATAGTGCTACATATTTATGATATTAAATTGTATGCTGGTAAGTATTATGAATGTAATGTTGAGAGATGACAACACAGGCTCCGGTTGCGGCGGGTCCGGGTCTGGCGCGGCTCGCGCTGCGCACCGCGCGGGCGGGTCGGTGAAGGCGTCGTTCCTGTCGTCGCTGAACCCGACGCGCTGGGGCCGCGCGCCGCACGCGCACAAGGACTCCGCGCTGCTCGCCTCCCCGCACACCGCCGCCAACCTCACCGTGCAGAACAAGTAACTTATTTTATTTATATACGGCCGCCTTGACAGCTTACCATTTATCCAAATTATAATAGCACGACGTGGAGCAACGTGTGCTTTATACTATTATGTTAAAAAATAATTTTCACATAATTGCATTTTCGATATCGAATTTATTCGGTAGACTAGATTCAGAACGAATTATTGATCTATATATTTGGTATAAGTGCATAACGAAATTTACCAGCGTAAAGCAAAAAATGCTCCGGTTAATACAATACGAGTACCTACTACAAAATTGTCGCTTTAAGTATGGCACAGTATGGATTTATGACGCAATTTTTTTATTTACTGTCGCCCGCGTAGAAATAAAAACTGAACCTACAAATATGTACAATACGCGACAGGTGGACATGGCAATTTCCTACTAAAGTGGCATGTGCAGTTTATAAATGTCCGATTGAAAAGTCGTAGGAATGTCATTATAGCTTTCTGTTTTATTGAAGATATGATTATATTGGAGATTGAATGTGTGCATGGTGATGTCAGGGAGAAGGTGCGCGAGTGGATCCAGTGGACGGCAGCTCGGCTGCAGCGCGAGTGGGGCGCGCTGGGCGGGGGCGGCGGCGCGCTGGAGCAGCTGGCCGCGCTGGCCGCCGCGCTGCCGCGCCACCACCAGCGCCACCACCACCGCGCCGCGCTCGAGCACCTGCGGGACACGCTGCTGCACCACGACGTGTCGCCCTTCGAGGTACCGACATCTACTATATCAACTTATCAAATATATTCTTTTTTGCCTATTTGTCGTCTTGTTCTAATATTACTGAATATTAACACAAATTTATTTCTTAGGCTTTTATACAGGGCGTTAACAGACGGTGAAAACTCAGACAGTTAATACTTATGGTGGTTAGGAGAACGGCAATTTATTTTGAAATATTTTTGAAGTTATACTTCTTTAGGCGCGTTATGAAAAAATGATGAGAGTGAAATTTTAAGATCTGTGACACAAAATTAACAGTATGAAGTTGTCTGCTTAAATGAACAGTATGAAGTTGTCTGCTTAACCGCTCATTAAGTCTCAAAAAAAAAATGTAAGTGTCAAATGGATCAGGAAGGTTTTAATATGTTTCAGATCAAGTATTTTTTCAAAAAAGTTTCTGTTTTAGATTTTTCAATGTAGAATAGTGACAGTAATAAATTAAAACTAAAATTGAAAATAAGAAAATGTCAATTATGTTCTACGCAACTACCAGGACATCATAAATCAGCAAGGACAAAGTACTAGCATTAAAAACTGTATACTCGTATAATCCATTCGAAATTTAAACCACGATGAATTAAAAACAAAACTTATTAATGATAGCATTTCACCTCTAGCTTTCTGAATGCCTAGTACCATTAATGAGTCAGCTGGCTTAATTTATTTTAATTTAATCTGATTTTACTTTTAAAATTCTGCTCACGTCACGTGCCGTCAAGACCGAGTCGTGACGTTAGAATTAATTATAATTTTATTTTCCTTAATTTAAATTTATACTTATATGATATGTACGTCACGCATGGTCAGGCTTAAATCGTTTTTAGTAATATAACTCGCCCCTGCCTCTGGCAACTCCTCTTCTAACGCGTGTACATAAGTACACACACACACTTTTTTTAAGGCTCAATGTGTTTGCAATCACCATACCTATTACCTGACTTAGTTTTCGATCACTGTCCATTTACAATCAGTATAATTAAGTAAAATGAATACGTCATTTCAAATACTTAAATATTTCACAAAGTGCGCGCACATTTTTGGAGAATCATTATGCCTGTTGTTTAACCTACAATATTTTAATCCCATTACACTTATGGCGCTAGTGGCCTAAGAATATCAATATAATTAACTGGGTTTTATTTCGGACAAACCAGGTGAATCACTCGGGAGTGCTGGGCGCTCTGCACCAGTTCCTGACTAGTGGCGACGACGCAGAAGGCGCGGACAATCGCGAGGCTGAGGGTGAGGGCCGCGACTCCGCTCAACTCGACGCCGCTGAGGAACGCCTGCGTCTCTTCCTCCACGTGTTCGCTGACATGCCCCTCGGACTAGAGTCAGTACACCCCTATATTTACTTACTATGTAGAATGGCGCAGTTGGCTAGATACCAGCTTACAAAACGAGAGGCCTTCCCCGCACCGAGACAAATGTTTGTGTGATCCACAAAAAATTGTTTCGAGTCTGGGTGTTTGTGAGACTGAAGAGTCTCTCGTAATTTCTGATAGCCACGACACAGGAATTGTATCCTGGTGTGGGGTCAGAACTATGTATGTGACTCTTGGGTGCATTTATTTATTTATGTTACTGGTTTATTTTTTTACCATTATTCAATTAACACATTTTGTATTTTCGAAATGCATGAACGTTTATCGTATTCATCCACTTTTTATTACTTTTCTTAGTCGCGGCGTATATTTTTTATTTCCGAATCAAAACAAATCACATATTTAGACTGACTCGTTGTTTCGGGGTGCAATTATGTTGTTGTTTGTTGTTGCCCATTACGAAATTTTTACCGCAGTACGAAGTCTGATAATATGCATAATAAACGACAACAGGCCTTTATGACGTGGAGCTGAAGGAAAACCACAAAATATTCTGTCTCGTTTTCTCGCGGAACAAGTATGTGCCGTGCGATCTAGAGATCTCGGGTTCGATTCCCGGATAGGGCACTGTTATTGAAGTTTTCCTTTAGGAAATTTTCAGTAGCAGCCCGGATTTTGGAAAATGAGCCCGAAATACGGAAATAGGCTCGCCCCCTATATGTGTGACTGATAAATGTGGATAGAAACGCGAATTGTGGGTGAAAAAATGCACCTCTGCCTACATCTTCGGGGAATACAGACGTGTGTTCATGTATGTATGGTATTGTGGGTACTAGTTTGTGTGTGTATGTGAGTGTGATGTGTTGTGTGCAGGGTGAGCGAGTGGAGCGAGGGCGGCGGCGGCGGCGCGCTGTCGGCGCTGGTGGGCAAGGTGAACGCGTGCGTGTCGCACCTCGAGCAGTTCCCCGTGCGCGTGCACGACCTGCCCGCCAGACCCGCCACCTCCGCGCTCAAGTTCTTCAACACCCACCAGCTCATGGTACGTATTTTACTTTTTACAAGCCCAAAAGCCCAGCTTGCCTTACAAAATTTCGAATAATTTTAATATCTTTAAGCTTTAAATCTGTAATTCCCAAAATAGTCCAGGTGGACCCCCAGGGGTCCACGGGTGACTCGACGGGGGTCCACGTTGGGCGTGACAAAAAATGGGTCCATGAAATTTTATTTGGTTTGGAACTAAAATGTTGTGGGCTGACTTCTCCTATCCTACATTGAAAAGGAAATATCTTAAGAAGCTCAGCGACTGTTACTTGTAAAAACTTGCGAATTCTATAATCAGTACAACGCGTCTGGTTTTTTTGTTTTGGAGATTTCGAAATTGGTAGTAATGTAGCTGCAGAGGGTCCACCGGATGAAATCCTTAGATTAATCTAATTGATGAATTCTCAAGAACCAATTCCTCTTTAAGTTGTCCTTTGAGTATCGTCACGTGAATAACATTACTCAACAGTTTTCTTAACACCAAGCGTGATGATTACCGAGCTTGCCTTCGTTTGTAAATTTTAAACCAGATACAACCAAGGAGTTTAAAAATAAATTTCTGAACGCACGCATATATTTTTGACAACCAATAAATATGTCACTCCCTTTTCATTACTGATTATTCTACATTTTTAAAATGTAAAATACGCATTTGTTCGAATATTATGGGTATATGTTGTCGATTCAAAACCTTTATTTAAATACGTTCATTAATTTGAGGGGACCATTAACCGTATTGATGGGATAAACATAAAATGTTTGACAGGAAATTAGGTAGAACAGTTTATATGAGAAAATGAAATTGTTGTTTTTACCATATTATTCCTCGCATTTTCTTAATTTTTTCGTTCATAAGAACCTTCTCCTGACAATAGCAGACACAACAAAAAAATAATTAGCGAAATCGGTTTAGCTGTTCTCGAGATTTGCGCTTAGCACATTCAGCGATTCATTTTTGTATCATAGATTTTTATTGTATTCATGGTTTACTGTTTTGGCGATAATAGCTTACTCATAAAAGATATATATATGTTGTCGCGGATTTTTTGGTTGGACTAATTAAGATAAACATTTCTCTTATACATTATATACGTGTAAACTCTACAGTTCTTGCAGCGTACGCCAGAATACCTCGCAGATAGCAGATTTTTCCCGACTTACTTGACAATTATCTTTATATTTTGGACAATTCACACACTATCTTTAAAAATTATAGCCTATGTGTTATTCTGATGTATAAGCTATATTATTGTGAACTTTCATTAAAATCCATTCGGTAGTTGTTGCATGAAAGAGCAACAAACATCCAGACATCCAGACATCCATACATCCATACATACAAACTTTCGCGTTTATAATATTAGTAGGATATGAGGTACAACGTTTAATCTGTAATCACAACTGCTAAAAATCATACACACCTCTGACTTTTCGAAGTTACATAATGTGTGTATTCACAATGTATTATCACTTGCTTTAACGTTGAAGGAAAACATCGTGATAAAACCTGCACACCTAAAAGTTCTTAGGAATATCTTGATGATGAATGATTTGTATTTTCTTTATCTTTACAGGATATTCATAAATTCGGAATTCGGAAGGCTTTATTATGTTGGTAGTAACCCCCCTTCCTGTTGGATCTGCTGTCGTTTGGTGTATATTAAATCAGTTTAATTAATTTCTTTGTTCTTTACAGTGTGATCTCAAACGTCATCCGACGTGCTCCACTCTCAAACAATGGAAGGGTGGCGTGGTCCGGATAGACCCATTAGCATTAGTGCAAGCCATCGAGCGGTAAGTTATATTCTTCTCCGCATTGCTAACAATCAACAAATCAAAAACCTATCCACCTACATTTACATACCTATAGTTTTTTTTTTACGACGCATCATCTTAGTCTCGGATGTAGGAGAATGCCTCAAACATTAAATAAGACTAGAAAGGCAAGTACGCTATGATCAGAGTACTAACTAATATCTTTTATTTTATCTTTGTAACCCTATTCAAGTGTTGTGTGATCAGGTTCTTTACACCATCCATAGTGTGTGTATGGATAAAGTATGTCAGCATGTATGGGCTGCGGTTATAGCGTGTTGTGTGTTGTCAGGTACCTGTCGCAGCGCGGGTACGCGAGCGGTCGCGCGGCGGCGCCGCACTCGGACGACGAGCCCGGCTCCGACGACGACGTGGACGACACGCCCCCGCAACAACAACCCCCGCCAGAGTCAGTACTCACACCATACCATGTTCACTCCACAACCCCCATATACATACAGGGTGTATACAGACCGCGATAGGAAACTAAGGAGGATAATAGCTGCGGTGATTACAAACACTGTGACATTAAAAAAATCCTGACAAAAAAATACGTTTTCCATACAACCACATCCATTTAATATCTATGATTGTTAGGAAAACGTCAATTTTTTTGTCGGGTTTTTTTATCGCCAATCGGTTTGTAATCATAATCACCGTCGCTATTACCTGCCTTAGTTTCCGATCACGGTCTGAATACACCTTGTATATACCCATAGAATACTCGCCACCAACATTTTGTTTACATATTTGCATACGTATAACATTGATGTGTAATAAACTATTTGAAAAGTCATCCAACTGAATGATTCATTATTTATTAATTCAGTTCTCAACCGCACAATAAAGCTTTTTGTTAATCATGTGAATTCTCAAGAGTCTCGTCGTGTTAAGAGTAGGCACGTAAAAAAGTATGTCATAAAGGTCGTAGTTTTGGCACGGTTGCTGCGCCTTAGCATGGTGCTATATTTCTGTAGTACATATACTATGTAATAACTAGCGGACATAGCTGATCTTTCGCGCAAATGTTTGCTTGCTTTTACTCCCAAATGTTTTGTCAATCAAATAAAAAAAAATCTTTTTAATGCAAACAATATCATCATGTTGTAAAAAACAATATTATTTTATGTAATTGTATGTATAATGATGATTTATATTTCAGTTCCGAGCACAAATTGGAGTTCTTGATCGGCGACACGGTGTTGCCGTACAACATGACCGTGTACCAGGCCGTGAGACAGTTCGGCGAACAGACCGACGCAGACACCGACACTGAGACGCCACTCTGTATGTACATCACTCTCTCTCTGTCTCTCTTCACTAATTTCTATTAGGCAACACTGCATTTAATGGCAAGTGCTTTCCAAATAATCGACAGAAAAAACGACTACGATCATCCTTCACTAGTCGATTAATGTTAACCGGATGTTCATATCCTATGTACCACCGTACATAGTAAAGCGACCAGGCTATCCAGGCTGATAAAATTTCCTTTTCATTTTCCATCAGCACAATTCCTGTTAATGTTTGAGCTAAGTTTAGGATGTGTTGTTACAGCTAATAATGGGATATGGGTACAAACTCATACAATTTACTACCGCGCCGTCGAAGGCGGAGAGCAACTGCGTACTGACACTACATCTTCCAAAAAGGGAAAAGGCCAGCCCACCAAGCTTTCATCCAGGCGCAAACCTGATCTACTGTGGAACGGTAAGTAGACCTAAATATTAACAAATATATATTTATTTCTAGTGTTAGGAATAATAAAACATTAACATATTAGAATTTGGAACGTAACTCTAGTTTTATGTTGATTAGTAAGCAGAATGGAATACAGTTGCATGCTTTTATTGTCGTTAGATTTCATTTATCGTGTTTGTTTCTGATGAAGTGTTTTTACTTCAGAGGGCGTAGTGCCCACTCGCGAGTCACCGTTGGTGATAATCTTGCGGTCGCCGTTGTTGATCGATGGCGAGGTGAAGGACGCCTCGCTGCCGGCGCTGGGCCTGCTGCGCGCGCTGCACGCCATCTCGCGCCACTGGCACACCCTGTACCGCGCCGCCTGCCTGCCCGACCACCGCCCGCTCGTGCCCAACGCCGACTTCATTAATGCTAAGGTCACTATTCATTTTCAGCCGACAAACCGTCTGTTGCCTTATCGACTCGCGTTCACGGTTATTGTATATTGCAGCTGGCCGCAAAAGCCAACCGGCAACTTCAAGACCCGCTCGTCATCATGACCGGAAATCTCCCACCTTGGCTGAAGAAGATTGCCTACGCTTGGTAAGTGAATAGCATGTGACAATCCGAGTGTAGTTATGTTTGCGGCGAGTTGCGATTTGCGACAATATGAATGATTTTGTAAATGCAGCCCGTTCGTGCTGCCGTTCGAGTGCCGGCACCTGCTGTTCTACGTGGTGTCGTTCGACCGCGACCGCGCGCTGCAGCGGCTGCTGGAGGCGGGGGGCGAGCGCGGCGCGGCGGGCGGCGGGGAGACGGAGCGCGTGGCGCCGCGCCTCGACCGCCGCAAGCGCACCGTGCAGCGACACAACGTGCTGCGGCAGGCCGAGCACGTCATGCACGAGTTCGCGCACTCCAAGGCGCTGCTCGAGATACAGTACGAGAACGAGGTGGGCACCGGCCTCGGGCCCACGCTCGAGTTCTACGCGCTCGTGTCGCAGGAGCTGCAGCGCGCCGACCTCGACCTGTGGCACGGCAGCGAGAACTTCAAGCAGAAGCCCAGCTCGTTCGGCGGCGAGATCGTCAAGTCGCAGCCGTCGGCGGCCGAGGCGGCGGCGCGGCTCGCGTCCTCCGTGCGCGACGCGCTCACTCTCAACGAGGAGCGCGCGCGCGCCTCGCTGCCCGACGACCTGGCCGGCGACCCGTCCGACGACAAGGAGACGCCCGTGCCCGCGCCCGCGCCCGCCGCCTACGTCAACTGGCCCTGCGGACTCTTCCCGCAGGCCGTCGGCCGCAACGGCCGCGCCTCGCACCTCTCCAGGGTCAAAGCCAAGTTCCGATTCCTTGGCAAGTTTATGGCCAAAGCAGTTATGGACTCGCGAATGGTGAGTTTTGAATTTTATTTCACGATTAAATACGCGTGATTCGCGTGTTGAATATGTAATGTCACTGATTGTTTTTATCGTCTCGTCAGGTGGACATTCCTCTGTCGACGACTATGTACCGGTGGGTGGTGAATGAAGAGCGCTGGTTGAACCTGAGCGACGTCCGCCACGTAGCGCCGGAGCTGTGGCGCTCTCTCTGCCGACTCCGACGCGTGGCGGACCGTGCCCGAGCCATCGCTGCTGATTCTAGACACTCAGTCGAACAGAGGACCCAGTTGGTGAGTAATATCTATTGTAAAATTATTTTAGGAGACCTCACCTATAATCGAACATGATAATCTATACTAATATATAAAGCTGAAGAGTTTGTTTGTTTGTTTGGTTGAACGCGCTAATCTCCGGAACTACTGGTCCGATTTGATTAATTCTTTCAGCGTTAGAAAGCCCATTTATCGAGGAAGGCTATAGGCTATATAACATCACGCTACGACCAATAGGAGCGGAGCAGCAATAAATAATGTTTCAAAATCGGGAGTATTTTTTCCCTTTTGAGAACTTCCGCTGCGTGCGCTGCGGAAACGGTTAAAGTTTCGCTAAAATAATGTATGACAGAATTATTCCCCTTTAAAAGTTCTAAAAAAAAGTCCGCGACAGCATAAGTCTATCTTTTAAGATTGGCTCACTATAACCTTTTTTATGCTTACCAAATTTGTTCTAAAATAAAGCATTATTTGTGAATGTGTTTTTATAAAGATGATATTAATCCTTATCCAAATAAATACGTTATTCATCACAAGTATTTAATTTAAAAGAAATTTGCCCTTTACATCATTTGATTTCAATGAGTATCTTAGAAGATATCGCAGTTTTAAAATAACGTATGGAAGTGAGTCTTGGGTATGGCAGAAGAAGCATGAAAGCAAAATAAATGCAGTTGAAATGAGAGCGTTGAGAAGCATGTGTGGGGTGAATTGTGAAATTGGTAGATAGAGTGAGGAATAGTGTGATAAGGGAAAAATGTGGATTGAAAGTCGATGTAGTGACTAAAATTGAAAGGGGGATGCTAAAATGGTTTGGCCACATTGAAAGGATGAATGTTTGCAGAGTGACGAAAGAGATTTACTGTGCGGAAGTGAACGGTGAAGTCGGTCGAGGACGGCCCAGGTGCACCTATAAAGAGCAGATAGGTAATTTATTGAAAAAGGGCAATATAAAGAGTCCTCGAAACCGACGTGCATGCATGAAGAGGATAATGTCAGTGGAGGAAGCGAAAGTGGTGTGTTTGGACCGTGGCATTTGGCGCTCTATAGTCTCTGCCTACCCTAACGGGAGACAGGCGTGAGTTTATGTATGTATGTATGTAAAATAACACCGCAGCGAAAAAATTATCAAGCGCGCAATTATGATGTGCAAGGCGCCGGCCGGCCGGTGCGCGGCGGCACACGTTTCACGTCTATTTGACCGATTTGAATGATTTTTTGGAATGGACATAAATGGGACTCTGTGGAGTAATATAGACTACTATTTTCTTTCTGAACCAAACCCTGTAGTCTACGCGGACGGAGTCGCGAGCAAAAGCTAGTTCATAAATAAAAGGCCCCATTATTAATGATTAACACACATTGGAAAAGTAACTTAATACTACTTGTAACATTGCATTACAGATCAGTGGTCTCGAATTAGATGGATGTCCTATTGAAGAATTGGGATTAGATTTCATTTTACCCGGCGACGGGTGCACCGAGTTGCGCCGAGGAGGGCGCGACTTACCCGTCACCGCACACAACTTGCACAATTACATCGATTTGGTAACACACTGGCTATTATATGAGGGTGAGTACTTCTCCATATTTGCGTCTGTTGTTGTTTGGTTTTGATGCTGACTTTACAACAGTGGCTAAATAAACATAGTTCATATATTTTGCATAATTAATATGGTTTATCAACAGGTGTAACAAAGCAAATGGAAGCGTTCAAAGAAGGATTCGAATCAGTATTCCCCTTGGCAAACTTAAAAATATTCTACCCAGAGGAATTAGAACAAGTATTCTGCGGCAGTTCATCTGGTAAGCCTGGAATTCTTATTTCACATAAAAATATTTTCTATGCAAATTTTGCTAAATTAAAAGCGTTTTGTTCAGGCGGACGTGAGCAGCGCTGGGACCCTCGCATGTTGGCGGAGTGCATTCGTCCCGACCACGGGTACAACGCGGAGTCGCGCTCCATCCGCATGCTGATCGACATCCTGGCGTCGTACAACCGCGAGGAGCAGCGGCTGTTCCTGCAGTTCGTGACGGGCAGCCCGCGCCTGCCCACGGGAGGGTTCAAGGCGCTCAACCCGCCGCTGACGGTGGTGCGCAAGTCGCTCGAGTCGTCGCTGGACCCGGACGAGTACCTGCCGTCGGTGATGACGTGCGTCAACTACCTCAAGCTGCCCGACTACAGCAGCTCGGAGGTGATGCGCGCCAAACTCCGCCTAGCCGCCTCCGAGGGGCAGCATTCGTTCCACTTGTCGTGAACGCCTAGTTATGTCTAAAAATGTGATTATTTTTAATTGACCCCCTCAAAAATTATAATATACATGTGTGAATGAGGTTAGTGATAGTAAATTGTGTTATATTGGACGGTGCGCACGCTCCGAGACATTGGTGTTTATGTGCAATCAAAGTGAATTTATTTCTCTATTATGATGGACACTGAAAGTGCTGTACGTTCTATAATTTCGTTTATTCTTTGGATTCTTTTTAGATTACAGAAATATGTTTATATTATATTTTGAGTTAATTTAATGTGATAGCTTTGTATATTACTTTTATTGATATATGGGAGACTGCGGTCTCTCGTTAGATTAGTCCTGGTGCGGAAGTGGCTCGTAGCTCGGATTGCGCTGTGTCGAGAGATTCACCACTACACGTCACCTTTTTAATCGTAATATTGTATGTGCGCGTCCATTTAAATCGGTCTCCTCTATGAGAGTAATCTTTTCAAGTATTCTAGTAGATACATCCGTTCAGAATGGACCAGCACTTATTCCCACATCTTTGAAGGACCACTGAGAAAACATCCTTCAAGAGTCCTGAGTTATAATAGCATTTATTACCAAACGGTGTATGTTTTGATTAACATTTAAGTATTATAAATGAGTAAAGAAAAAGTGCAAAGTTTAATATGTAACAATTTCAATAAAACTGTGTAAACAATATTGATGCAACTCCGTGTTTCCTTTAATACCTTTAAAATTTATTTTATGCTTACAAAGGCATTATTGATGTCATTGATAATACTATTGCGTCCAGCCAATACTCACATTCCACCTGTAGAAAACATTTCATACTATAATTATTATTCTTGAATTTTAAGATCTAATTTTTATGTATAGGAATACTGCAAAAAAATATTTAAAATAGGTAATTGCCATTTGTAACATTATATGAGGATTATTTTGATATCTACTTATAATGATATGAAGGTACACCTTTTCTATAAAGACAGTGGCAAAACTGTGTGGAACCAGATTTACAGCTAAATTATGAGGAGGGCCGAAGAAGCTTTAAAACATTTGGCGAAAGTAGGAGACTCAGGTAAGAGGGATTATAAATTTCATTCAGAAATACAAAGGAGGAGTTAGAAAACAAAGAGTTGTCCACTCCACTTCCCTCCATAGCAAAGCGGATGACAAAACATTGAACTATGATGAGGTTTCACTCTCACATAATAATATAATTACAATTAGTTAAATTAAACGCAATTAACGCACCAACTATATGCGATTTATTGAATAAATTGGACCTAAGGTGCGAGCTGTAATGTAGACTTCCAATAATAGGCATAGCAATAAAGCTGAAAAGCGCGGAAATACTTCCTAGATTCAACGAGGTCTGTATAATAAATCCTAGACAGGTTAGTTGAAAATATGTAATACAGTCGTAATATGGAGTTGACAAGCAAACAAAATAAAGCCAAATAATTGCAAGGGCGTCTTCCGGGGCCACAAAAATTATGCCGCCAAGATATTCCAATTGAAAATTGTGTAATATACGGTAATTCTAAAGAACATTCAGACAAGAACAGCCATCATTATTGTAAATAATTGTACAGTTGAAGAAAAAATAAAATTCTCTTGATGTTCATTTCAATCGTTCCGAACCGAAGGTGTGACAAAAATATGCTATATTTTCAATATTTAAAAGATAATATTATTATATAATGTGAAACTTTGTCGCCGACTTAATGTGCCGCCTGGGGCCCCCAACTACGCTACGCCACTAAGTCAGCAAAAAAAATCAAGCTCTTATTTTTGGTTTATTTTTTGGGGGGTTTATTACGGTAAACGCCTGATGGTCATCTTCGCACAAGAATCTATTTTTTTTTAATAAGAATATTCCATTTTTAAAAATAAGGAGCTTTGTTCCAATGATTTAATCACAATTATAAGAAAATTGTTGGTAATAAAGAAATAACTTTGTGCAATAACACTACCATTTGTACTTTTCAATTATTATGTTTAGTTTCATTTTTTTGGTTCATCATCAGCCTACGTATACGTCCTAATACTGAGAGTTTAGGCCTTGATCCACCACACTGGCCTAGTGCGGTATGCCAGACTACACATCTAAGAAATTTCTAAGAACTTTTAGGTCCGAAAGTTTCCTCACAATGTTTTCCGTCACCATTAAAGTAAGTAATAATTGATTATGAATACACACACATAACTCCGAAGTCAGAGTTCAGGTTTGTGCTTCGTAATTAACCCACAATCTCCAAGATTCTCGATAGTGCACTTGAACCTTGAGACCATTACTACTTATTTGGTTAATAATTAATTAACTATTTAATTAAATATTAAATTTAATTATTTTTTTAAAAACAAAATATTAATATAAATTAAGACCGAGATATTCTCATTAGAACCTACTTATGTAGTGATTTTTTTATGCAATGAAAATATGACTGATATCTATAGAAGCTAATAAGTACAAGAAATATTTCACATCAAAACATGTTTATTATCTATATCTTTATTACATTATATGCAAACTAAAACCTTCATTGCCATTTTTTTTCAAGCATTACATTTGTTGATGAAATAACTATTAGAAAGAACCATTACCAGGCTTGGTTTTATTACAATTTTCACCATTTGAAGTTCACTAATTTCTACACAGCTAAATTCTATATAATCTTTTCCATATCATAATAATTATTCTACACCAACCAATGTACATATACATATGTTAATAATGTTTTATACTATCTATACAAAATAAACACAACTATTGATTACTTAAATAACATATTTCTAATGCTTAAATAAAAAAACACTGGTCATAACATTTTTCAAGACTAAATAATAAAATTAGGGAATCTCTAAACTTTTCAATCGGGGTTGTGATAAAATAAGATTACTCATATTTGAATTATACTGGTAGTATATAAAAGATGGTTAAAATTTCCTCCTGCAACACAATTAGCATAAAAATTTTCATTTGTAATGGATGATCATAATGACATTATTACAGAGGAATTATAAATGTTTTTTTTTTTTTTAAGTAACCTATCTAGGTTACACTGTATCTACAGACAAGAGAAATTATATCACTCACTTGGTGAAAAGTTTAAAGACTAGAATCTAGATGCAATAGTGAAATACATGTTTGAAACCCTAACCTAAAATGTAAATATGCATGTGATAAACTTATGTCTTTATATTGAGCTTACAGCACCATTGCCACCCATCCAAGTATAAGACATGTCCCACCCAGGGGAGTCACTTGACGAAGCTTCCGATCACCAGTGAATGCATGGTAGTAACATGTTCCACAAAACATTGCCATTCCAGCTATGAAAAATGTACCTGCCTGAAAAATACAAATTGTACTTTAAAAAATTAAATTTGATTAATTTATATAGTTATTTTTTGAATGTAATAAAAAGAGCATGCTAGTGTCGAATGAGAAAAGCCACCTGAACTTTACAAAAATTATATAGGAAAGATTGATAACATTTAACCTATAATAATTTAGGGACATGAAATTAAAACAATTCAAAACAGTATGTTCTATTAAACCATTCACAACTTACTATGTACGGCCTCCTGCAAAGTGGCACTGTTACAAGTGCTAGTGTGTGGAGAAAGTGAAACCTATTTGCTGTTTCGAAGATTTTCTTCAAATCTTCTTTGCCTTCAGGCTCGGGGAACGAACGATGCGCTCCCATAGCCCCAAGAATAACAGCGACGGCCCCGCTTAGCCCAGCTAGCCTTACGAACGGGCCAGCCTCTTGAGCTAATTGCCATAAAGGTGCTTTCAACATAATTACTGTGTCCGATTGAGGCTTAAATAGACCCTGAAATAATATCGATATATCAACCGTGATATTCCTTCATTGACGTGGATATGATAAGATTATTTAAGTACGTTTATCAATACTATTTGTCGAGAGAGTAATCGAAACTTACAACGCTCCGTAATATATTCGTAGTTTTCTCCGCCACCGTATTTATCATAAGAGCATCCATCCAATTAACCATACCTGCTAATTTCTGTTTCTTACTTTGTAAGTTAAGTTAATACATATTTTCTTAAAATTCAATAATTGTTTATGAAGAGTAAATGAAGCTGAAAGATCAAAATTGTCAAATCAGTAATTTAATGACTGACATACCTGACATATGACTGACGTCACGTGACGACTGTCAATTTTTTTTCTTTGTTCCGCAAGGAACCGGCTAAGGTCGAAGACCATGCTGCCAAGTTTTCAGTAATTTAATTTCATTAGTATAATGAATGATGATGATGATGAATGATGAAAGAAAAAGGGCGAGAAATTCCCAAACTGAAAGGCGCGCCCCCCGTCCCTCCCACATACAACCCTTAATCCTTTCACTAGGGATGGCGATCTGAGATCGATTAATCGAAGAATCGATTTTTCAGGCCCAAAAGATCGATTTTTAAATCGATATACAGTACTGAATCGATTCAGTGGATCGATATTTCAGCCATGAAAATCGCCATTCGATTTTTTTTGGTGTTAACACTAAATTTATTCACAATTAGTTGAAGGTACCGTTACATTACGTTTATTATAAATTTATTTTTGTTGGATTTTTCATAAAGTGGATTTACATGGTGTAACATAACATAACCTCACGCCTGTATTCCCCGAAGGGGTAGGCATAGGTGCATTTCTGCACCCACATTTCGCCAGGTATGTATCAGTCCCAGGTAATAGGGGGCAAGTCTATTGCCGTTTTTCGGGCACATTTCCAGACTCCGTGCTGCTACTGAGAATTTCCTAATGGAAAAACCCAATAACACTGCCCGACCCGGGAATCGAACCCAGGACCTCTAGATCGCACGGCACATACTTGTACCGCGAGACCACGAGGCAGCCATAGTCATGAAAATGGATTTATATTTACATTACAAATGAAAACTTAAAAAAGCATCGATTTTTTGAAAATCGATCTTTTAAACATCGATTTTTTTAGTGAATCGATTTTTCAGGCTTCGATTCGGATTGATTCAAAAATCGATCTTTTTTGTAAAGAATCGCCATCCCTACCTTTCACTACAATAGTGAACAGAACAGAGAATCAAGCACCACTCGTCGATATTGCACACAGCGTATCCAATCCATCCCTCACCTCCCCCTCCCAGTCCCACCGCATCGGTGGGACCGTTCCACCTGGATCAGGAGGCTTCTCCATCCTCTCGCCAACAATCACCAGAAAAGACTCACCAGATACTGTTTATTTTCTTCTTACTTTAAAAGTAAGGAGAGAAATTCGTTGTTAAAAGAGAATTCATACCTTTGTTTGTACCTACAAACTTGTACAAAACTGCGATAAAATAAAACTTCGGCTATCGCGATCGCTATGCCACTCGCCACTTTGTCCAAGTTTTATCGGTCTTTGGGTGATGTTAATCGGTCTATCGTGTAGCAGGATCACTATAACACTTGTCTGCAGTCTGCACCACCGACTAGCCGACAGTCGGCAAGAAGGGCCAGCCCACATTTACCTACATTAGTTCATTAAACATTCTATCCACCAGAGAAGCTCTAAGCATTGCCGCTCCATGCTCTACGCACGCTAATTGACTAAACTTGTGGACTAATCTATTAGTGACACTAATAGGTGTCTACGTTTCGGCTCTGTAGGTAGTTACAGCTAGAAGTAGAACAAATTGGTGACATTGTAGAATCGACGATATAGAAATGTTACGTACAATGAAGTAGGAAACCTATGGAAATGAAATGTCAACAAAAAATGCGTGCCACTGTGACGTCATCTGTGCGCTAAACATGGCGGTTTTAGTGCTGCCCAGAAGATTATAATGTTATTAGGTCTTATCGATAAATGTTCTTGGCTCATTTTATTTTAAATATTATTGAGTATTAATTATTTGTAGAATTTATACTTTAATAGGGAGTAAGTATATTGTATAAAATTAGAGTACGTGTTTTTCTTAGACTACTTATCTCTCTACTACAATCTATTCTAATTGTGTTGCTGACTCTAAAGTCCGTAACACACTACTGCAACGCACCTCAAGATAGGTGCTTCGCACCATAACTGAGTGATTCAAATTTTAAACTTATCAAGGGACCGCGTGATAAAAAAATAAAAAAAACACCTTCAGAACATTTATTTAATTACAAACGTCATTCCTTATGACTTCCGCTCTAAAATCACTTAATTATTACAAATTTAACGAATTTACAATAGTGTTTTTACTCGTTACGGAATAAAACTATTTTATTTAAATATTTCCGAAGAGAGATTTTGTCGGTAACCATTTTCCTGAAATATCTAAACCGAATGTCTAAATATGTTTTGATGACACATTTTATTAAGAGGTATTTATGATTAGTGTCATGATCAATTGATTCCGATCGAAAAATGGTGTCCGATTTTTCGGAGTAGTGCTTCATAATGAATTTAAATATATATAGATAATAGTATTGGGGCATCGAGTTATCTAAGTTAGGTTTAATGATCTTTTCTGTCTTTTTCGTTATGTCTTCAACATCTTTCGATGGGTATTTCAGTCCATCTCTTGTTTTAAAATGAATCAGCGTTTTCAAATTGCTGTTCGGATCTCCCAAACAATAACGAAGCACACGTCTGACATTTTATATTGCGGGATAATTTTCTCGATACAAATCCTGCGGTGTAAGTAACAACTGAAAAAAAAGTTCAAATTTCAATTATACGAGCAGACTCCATGAGGGTGAGAGGCACGAAAAGACATATAAGGGCCTTTGACTGCGAACATGGAGCAGGAATTATATAATAAGCCGACAGTCCAATGACTACTCTGCTGAGCATCGTCCCACCATAAAAAAAAACTTGTATATTAATTTTGATCCTTTTATAGCACATTTTGTTGTAAAATAATATGTATGTATTAAAATATGTATATAATAAAAAAAGTATAACAATATTAACTATAAAAGTATATACAGTATTAACTTACTCTTACAAATTTGAAGGGCACGGCATAATCTCGTAGTCGAGTCACATCCAGAGTTTTGTTGAAACATTTATTACATTTGGCTTTTTATTTTCCATTCCAATGGCTTCCAGACACTTTTTCTTTTTACGCTCATTTCTTGGGATCCTATAAAATATGTTTTAATTATTATTTTTGTATGTTTTAAGCAGGTTAGCATGATAAAATAATAAATTTTATATAAGCAATCGATATCAAAGTCGATAAATAATGTACAACCCCAGCTCATAAATTAACATTATTTAAGCGTGAAAATATAGTTAAATAAGTCAAATCCATTTATTTCCTATAACTGCACATAAGAACCTTGCTAATTATAATGTAAATCTTCCTTTATTTTCCCGGCAATATTAACAATAACCAATATTTTTAATGTTATTTATAGCGTACCGTGTATGGTAAACATTGGCTGATTTGGCGTTTCTCTTATGCCGCACCCTATTGTACTACACACTGTAATATTTACGACGTAATTATTTACATTTGGCTTCAATTATTTTAAATCACAAGCAAAATATAGAAAGATAATTAGTTATTTTGATTGAAACCACGACTTTTTGACAACACAAGTACCTGCTGAACTGACTGACAATGACATTTGGTGCGCTAAACATGGCGGATTTTCGGCCTCATTAGGTATTTACGTATATTCATGGTTCACTTTGTGTACGCACTGAAATACTGTTATATTGTTTTCCTGCGAGTTACAGTGCTGAGTTAGAACGAGATAGATATATGTTTTAGTGTGTGCCTTCAAAATGGATGCTATTTGTATAATCAATTGTATGTATAGAACAATATGTCGTGTCCCTATTATAGAGGTCTATGGTTACGTAGCCTCTAGAAGACAGGTTAGTCCAACCGTATTCTTATGTCAGCCTATTTCTCAAGTTGTGCTTGTTAAGTTGGACAGGCCCACCGCAAGCGGGCGTGCAAAGCGTGCGGTGCACGCGATCGGCACGTCCAGGGGGCGGCAAATGGAACGATTCATAATGTAATTTATGTCATTGTCATAATAGGTACCCACCCTACTTTAAGTATTATAATTTTTTAGGTAACCTTTTTCTTTAGTTGTAATATGTAGGATGTTATAATAATCGGGTATGCACGCGGGCCTTGAAGAAGCTAGCGGCGGACCTGAAGTTGGATATTTTAGCTAACAAAAATGTGTTCTATGTTTTCTTTTTAATTTTACATACCTTTCTTTTTAGATATGATTATAATTAAACGTTTGTTTTGAAATTAATGTAATTTTATACAAAAAACTAATAATATAAATTCTAAGATACTATTTAACATTTGTAGTTGTAACAAATTATAGAAAAAATGCCATAAATATTTTTATAATTGAATTTATTGAATATAACAAAACTATTTTTCATGTCATTTACAAACCCTGTAATTGAATATTTTTTTCGTATCAAAACGTTTTAATATAACATTGAAAAATACATAATATAATTAAAAAACATAATTTTTAACCAAAGTCTAAAATGAACATATTTACAATTGGAAATATTTTCATAAAACTTACTTATAGGTACTTACTTAATCACAATGTATTTTTTGTGTCATATAATAAATTTTAAAAAAGCGCGCTATTTGAGGCTTTAGATTAATTTAAGACTCAAAATTGGCTAGTTAAAAAACTTTCATTTTATCGAGGTGAAATACAATATGCCTACTGATTTTTATTTTTTTATTTCGTCCGTGCTGCAACAAACACCAGCGTACCTGAAAGCAATTAATTTATAATCAGCAAGAATTGATCAATTTTTACATTAAACTATATCCACTAATAAATATGTATTTGTCACGATAAGGGTAATGGAATAGTAAGAAATAAAGCAAAGTAATAATTCAAGATATCTACCTATTTTATAGGTTTTAAACGTGTCCATCTTAAATTAGGAGAAATGAATACAACTCATAATATGAATCGTAGTAACCGCTGTCGACATAATGCCCATTTTTAACAAATTAGGAATCTTGGCCTCTTTAACTCGGCCTCTTTGACTGCCTCGTGGTCACGCGGTACAAGTATGTGCCGTGCGATCTAGAGGTCCTGGGTTCGATTCCCGGGTCGGGCAAAGTGTTATTGGGTTTTTCCATTAGGAAATTCTCAGTAGCAGCACGGAGTCTGGAATTGTGCCCGAAAAACGGCAATAGGCTCGCCCTCTATTACGTGGGACTGATACATACTTGGCGAAATGTGGGTGCAGAAATGCACCTCTGCCTACCCCTTCGTGGAATACAGGCGTGAGTTTATATATGTATGTATGTATGTGGCCTCTTTAACATACATAAATATTTGGCGTACATTTCTATCTTTCCCTTTGGGTTTACAGACAAAGTGTATGTAAACAAAGCAGTGCTCAACTGCTCAATTCTAATTTTAAACTATACATACTGATTATTGAAGTACTTACTAAAACTCAAGTTTTCATTCGGATGTCACAAATTTTCATGTATATTTATATACAGGGTTTTTAGACTTTGTTATCAAAAAGTTGTTTTATTTAATTTCTAAATTCTTATATGCTTACCCTCCCTCGACGGAGCAGTAAGTGTTTTTGTACGTGTCAAGACTGATGGTTCGCGCTTCGTGACAACGCGTGAGGTACACACACAAGCCGTTTCCACCGCCAATAGCGCTGGAGCACTCTGCATCAGAGCCCGACGCTTTCGGAGCCTGAAATAAGTTATAAGTTATTTAAAACATATTCGTTTTACGTAAGCTGCTCATTGCTGGGCATAACCTCCGTTACAACTGAGGTTATAGGCTTTAGTTATGTCTCCAAAGCGATTATATTTATAGGCCGTCATATAATTTATTAGGATATTAATAATAACTTCCAAATTAAATTTTACGGTTGATGTTTTCAATACTAACTTTATAATTGGGTACATACTTAAATCAATATAAAAATATTAAGGGCATCTCAATATAGGCCGTGCCTACAAAAGCGTCCGACATATTGTCACACGGGAGTCTTCCGTAAGTGGGGACTATATTAGGTACTCGAGAGATTTTTAAATGTTGAGAAGGTATTGAAATGATTCGACAAAACTACTCGTGTGTTACTTTTTTTATCAGCTGAACAATTATAATAAGTCGTGATGGCCTCGAGGTTTAGGCACGCGGTCGAGAATCTCGACGGTCGCGGGTTCAAACCCCAGGCACACACCTATGACTTTTCGGAGTTATGTGTGCATTCACAAAGAATTATCACGTACTTTAACGGTGAAGG
The DNA here is from genome assembly GCA_907164795.1 of Hemaris fuciformis. Classification (NCBI taxonomy): domain Eukaryota; kingdom Metazoa; phylum Arthropoda; class Insecta; order Lepidoptera; family Sphingidae; genus Hemaris; species Hemaris fuciformis. The sequence goes on from OU015434.1 coordinate 11,618,847, forward strand.
AAAACATCGTGGTGAAACCTGCACACCTAAAAGTTCTTTGGAATTTCTTAGGTGTGTAGTCCGCAAACTCGCACTAGACCAGCGTGATGGACTAAGGCCTAAACCCTCTCAGTTGTAGTGCCCAGCAGTGGGACTTGTAATTGTTGTCTACTGCCTCTTCAGGCTTTCAGCATAAAGTGGAGTGGGTGGTGGAAGTTCTGTATGGATATTTTCAAAAGTTTGAACTGTAGAAATGTTTCCGGTAAACGGCAAATCTGCTTGGAACTTTGAATCAGGCGAGTTGTTTGAAACACACCACTGCCGACTTCATGGATCTAATAGGTGTTTTAGAATATTTTTTCTGCGTTCATTATGTGTAAAGTACTTACTGTATCGCCTCTTGTTACTTTCAGTATAACAGTAACATCAGTTTGGAACGCAAGCGTATCATTGTTGTAGTTTAATAAGCCCTCTGTCCAGGGGTAATCTTGAAGGCCATACACGATGCGGGTCTCCAGGAGTGGAGTAGAACTGATGATTAAAGCATCTGAATCTGATTCCTCTGCTTCTTCTGTAGAATAATTAATAAGAAATTTTCAACATCCTACCTAAATAGTTGAACAATTATGGTAAAAATACAGTTTCAAACATATTTGCATTATAACAACAAGGGTGTTCGCCAGAATGGTTATTTTAGTACATAATATCATAGAGCTACAAAGTGCTTAAATTCAAAAACAAAGTATGCCTGGTGACGTCACTGTGTATTGAGCGAAATTTTTGAAAGAAGCTTAATAGAAGCTTCGATACTTACTAAATAGGGTTTAAATAACGCTAAAATACAATGACAAAAGCTGAAAACTATAACAAAGCCAAGGAGGAAGGGATGCCCGTATAAAGGAAGCAGTTATTTAAAGGAAGTGCCTCAAGGAGCCCTGCGAAGCTTCACCGAGGTACGTAGGTACGTAAGTCAAGCCTAATTACTTAATCAGGTTTTCCCGAACTTTATAATAAATGTCAGAAATTAAGCCGGCCAAAGCATTGTTGGGTTTTTCCGTAGAGTAATTCTCAGTAGCGGTACGGAGTCTGTGAAATTGCCAAAGACCCAAAAATAACCCTATCACGCAAGAAATACCGTTGTACAAATACACCTATACCATACCTACCCTTCGGAAAGAAAGCAGTGAGTGTATATTAAAAAGCTCTTAACGTTTTACATACCTGTTGCAGAACTGCTACCAAATCTGTTAGACCAAGTTCCTGACCCACCTAAGTAAGAGAGCATAGATATAATCATTTATCAGTTATCTGAGAAAAACAGCATGCATCACTGCCTCGTTGGTCCCGCGGTATAAGTGTCCGGCGAGCGATCGAATGTTCCCGGCCCGAGAGAGTGTTATAAAGGCATTCTGTTGGGAAATTATCGGCAGACACGCCGAGTTTGGCAAATTGATCGAAAATCGGCGACAAGCTTCCTCTTTAATACGTAGGATTTAAAAAAGCAGTGGGTATATAAATACAGCTATACCTACCTTTTCGGGGAGAAAGCAGTGAGTGTATATAAAAAAAACTCTTGAAGTTTTACATACCTGTTGCAGAACTGCTATCAAATCTGTTAGACCAAGTTCCTGACCCACCTAAGTAAGAGAGCATAGAAATAATCATTAATTATCAGTTATCTGAGAAAAACAACATGCATCACTGCCTCGTTGGTCCCGCGGTATAAGTGTCCGGCGAGAGATCGAAATTTCCCGGCCCAGAAGAGTGTTATAATGGCATTCTGTTGGGAAATTATCTCTTTATTACATAGGACTTAAAAAAAAATAGTGCGTGTATAAATACAGCTTCGCCTACCCATTTCGGCATACTGAAGTGATAGCGCGTGTTAATAACACTATTGGAGCAGTGGCAGTACATCCATAGAAGCCCAAAAGCGTTACACATTAATTGTGTAATGTCTAGTGTATAATTGTTTATTGTGGGGTTAGGATATTCTCATTTATAAGTATGTCAAATTGCTTTTGTTAAATTAAGGTTTAAAACTTAATGATTTTTATTCGGAATTTTGTAAAGGCAAACTGGGTTTTTGGACTTCTATGGAAGTACCGCCACTGTATTGGAATACTACATACCTGACGGATAGCTGCTGGCGAATCCGTGAGATGAACTTGATACACCTAAATAGGAGAGTATATTTCAAATTAACATCATTATCAGTTAACTCATCAATTTGCTGTATCGAAAAAACAGCATACGACTAAAATTATATCGGTATAGGCAATCTTGTCGCGTTTGACTTTTTTTTTTGTAAATATAAACTTAAATTAATAATCGTCGGCAGATTTAAATAAGTTCATTTGCAGTCCTAAAATTAAAGTTGTACTTTATTTTAAATTGAACTTCATCAATAATTTCTCAGTTTTTAATATAACTCTCAATTAGGAATCAGTTGCTACTGTGATCTTTTTTTACAAGATACAAGCTTTCGAATTACATGTAAATGATTTTTTGATAATAAAAAATAAATTAATCCAGTGTTTGGAATGTTTAAGTTGGCAATATTCACCAGTTTATATTTTAAGTTTTATTTAGGTACTTGTTTTTGCTCGTAGCGTGTCTCGCATTATTTAAAATATTTTATAAAACAATAAACTTTAAATAAAAACCTTTAAAACATAACATCTATTTGGAATAAGGACTAAAATATGTTTGTACCTAAAGTCGCCAAATTAGATTCAGCGATTTAGCGGCGACTGCTATCAAACAAACAATGATTTTAATATTTCTCGTCCTTCATAAGATGAATGTTCCAGACGTACCTTGAGAAGAAGGATAATGATGTGTGGCAAATCTTGATCCCGAAGAACTGCTCATTGGATAATTGTGTGATCCTGTTATATGTGAAAAAATTATTCCCTAATTATTTAAAGTTATGTCAGTTCGGTAAGTAGATACATATTTTATACCAGAATTAGGGAGACATAAAGATGTTATAGCAAAAGACTTTTTAGCCAAATCTGCACAGTTACCACTAAGAGAAGGTACCTATGAAGAGCTGCCACCAAATCTGTTAGACCAAGTTCTTGACCCACTTAAGTAAGAGAGCATAGAAATAATCATTTATCAGTTATCTGAGAAAAACAGAACGCATCACTGCCTCGTTGGTCTCGCGGTATAAGTGTCCGGCTAGTGATCGAAGTTCCCGGCCCGGAGAGTGTAATAACAATCTGTTGGGAAATTATCGGTTGAGACGCCAAGTTTGGCAAATTGATCGAAAATCGGCGATAGGCTTCCTCTTTATTATGGAGGACTTAAAAAATCTGTGGGGGTATAAAGACAGCTTCGCCTACACATTTCGGCATACTGTTGTGATAGCGCGTGTAAGAACACTATTGGAGTACTACATACCTGACGAATAGCTGCTGGCGAATCCGTGAGATGAGCTTCCTGATAAACCTAAATAGGGGAGTATATTAAAATTAACATTATTCAGTTAACTCATCAATTTGCTGTGTCGAAGAAAACACAAGCATAATTGCATAGGTATAAGCAATTTTTGTCGCGTTTGACTTCTTTTTACTTATTTTTTGGTTCATTTACTGTCCTAAGAACTTTTGAACTGAAGTTCGTCAATGTTTTTACAGTTTTTAATATTACGCTCAATTAGGAATCAGTTGCTATTGTTTTTTTTTTAAAAAGATACTAGCTTTCGCAGTACATATAAATGTTTTTTTGATAATCAAAAATAAATGAATCCAGGTTTTAAAATACATACATACGTTTAAGTTAAGTAACCATATTTATCAGTTTGTATTTTTGATTTTATTTGATTGTTCTTGCACGTAGCTTCTCTCACATTATTTATTTTAAATATATTCAACCTATTTTATAAAACTTTTTTTTTTCAAATCCTAACATCCATTTGGGATAAAGGCTAAAACATATGTATTTGTACCTACAGTCGTCAAATAAGATTCAGCAATTTAGTGGCGACTGCTATCAAACAAACAATGATTTTAATACTTATTGTAATTTATAAGATGAGTGTGTCAGACGTACCGTGAGAAGAAGGATAATGATGTGAGGCAAGTCTTGATGCCGAAAAACCGCTCTTTGGATAATATGATCCTGTTATGTGAGAAAAATTTCTTACCTAGTTAATTTATTTAAAGTAATGTCAATTCGGTAAGTACAGTTTTCACCTATATCAGAATTAGGGAAACATAAAGATGTTATGGAAAAGGACTTTTTGCCAAATCTGCAGTTACCACTAAGAGGTGGTACTTATGAAGAGCTGTCATAAAGCAGGAAAATTATTTCATAATTACAATTCATAAAAAATGCGTGTAATAACAGTATTACTTCAATTGTTCCTGTAGCCGTGTGACCAACATAAATTAGTAACAAATTAATCTCTAAATTGTTTGTTATACATACACATTACATAATTATTTCCTAGGTACATACATAAACTCACGCCTATATTCCCCGAAGGGGTAGGCAGAGGTGCATTTTTGCACCCACATTTCGCCAGTATGTATCAGTCCCACGTAATAGGAGGCGAGCCTATTGCCGTTTTTCGGGCACATTTCCAGACTCGGTGCTGTTACCGAGAATTTCTTAATGTAAAAACCCAATAACACATTGCCCGACCCGGAAATCGAACCCAGAACCTCTAGATCGCACGGCACATACTTGTAGCGCGAGACCACGAGGAAATTTCCTAGGTCATAGGATAAATACAATTCTGAATGTGTTTCTGTTGAATACCAAAATTAGAAACCTCGCAAATCATTAAAAACTGAAAGATCCATCGGATACAAGCTACGCCGTATTTAGTACAAAAGAAAACTCACTAAGATTATCGTCAATTGATTTGATAAGCTTTTTCTAACATTTTATGGGCTTATGAGCTCGTAAATATATTTTTATGGAAATACCGACGTTTACTAATCTGTTCATTAAGCAACTATAGTTTTGTTTAATGACTATAACCAACTTACCTCGGTGACGATATGGATGATATAAGAAACTTGATCGGCCATCTAAAGCTATATTCCCACTAATCGGGTTACCATGTAAACCTGGTATAAAAAGTAGAGACCCTTGAAACTTCGAATTAATGATTACAGCATGTGTCCATTTTTAAATTCAGGGATGCAATTTTTGGATAACCTAAGTATTATTTATATGACAACAAATTCAATGGAAACACCATGAGTCGACTTGCAAACAATTTTTTTTTTACACCATTAGTTAAGACCCGAAAACATGTATTCGTAAAAAACCTACTATCACGAAACCCTATTACTACCTACTATCACGAAAGAAACTGCAATGAACATTCTTGTATTTGAAGTTATTTTGACATGATACAGAAAACCTTTAATTAATGCCATGGAAAATGCATGCGCTTTGGTTTCTAAACGCGGTATGATCCATACTATTAAATCTCCATGTTGTGTACTTACTTGGGGAATTAGATTGAAGTGAAAAAGTTGTTGGTCCAGAATCTACATAGTCTGCCACAAACGTCTTCTTAAAATGTGGTCCTGTTATGTGAAAGAAAAATTCGCGTGAGACCCTCAGATAATTTATTAGGAAATCTCAAGTGCAGTTCAATCATATACACACTGTACGTTCGGTCGCAAGCGATTATTTTCAACTTTAGTAATTATTTTTAATTTAAAGTTTTGATTCACACATACTTATGATAAGCAATAAAAAAATTCAATAACATATGTAGGTATTTGACGTAGATAATACATTTATTTCGGACATTAAGCAATATCTTAAAAGCTTTCCATATCATTTTTATATGAACTTTATAATTATATATTTTTTCTCTCACTCCCAACTACAATTCAATCGAATTTCCGATAATTTTTATATTAAATTTATGATGTAAAAGAATAAAATCTCTTAACTTTGTACAGTTCACAAATGAAGACATTCCAACAACGGCTTCCCGGAATACAATATAGCTCTGTGAGAAACTTTGAAAGCTCTTCATGATCAGCCCACTTTGAAAGCTCTTATTGTGTTATTTTAATTTAATTAATTGGTCGAAATATTGAATAAAGTGAGAAAATTATGTAGCCGCAAGTAAAGTGCAGTCGTAGTTATAGTAATATAGAGCCATAATCGCTTGCCTTAACGTCAATCTAATTTGAATGCTATCCAAAATTATAAAAATATTGATAGGTTTAAAATTACCTAAGAAAAATATGTTTTCCTATGTTCTCTGCAGTATACAAGCAAAAAATCTTTCTAATCGTTATCATGAAAGAAAATTGAATAAAATGATAGGAAACAGCTTCAAAGTTACCGATATTCAAGGTACATATCTCACAATCAATAATAAATTATCCTTACTACTAATATATGATTGCCTCGTGGTCTCGCGGTACAAGTATGTGCCGTGCGATCTAGAGGTACTGGGTTCGATTCCCGGGTCGGGCAAAGTATTATTGGGTTTTTACATTAGGAAATTCAAAATAAATTTACGTGTATGATGACGATGTGCTCGAACATTACGAACACTTTAAAACAATTCGTGAAATTATACGCTTATGGAGAGAAGGTGCTTATATTTTTTTTTTGTTTCTGTATTTTTAAGCTAATTTAAATTATACATGTCTTTGATTTACCATTTTTACGTTATTCAATATTATACTGGCATAATGCATAAAGATAGAAAATTATTTGTCTAAATCAATACTCTGATATTATACTTATTCATCACATCGTGTTCTTTGAAAAAAAGAAAAATTAACGACGCTATTCAAGAATCATACTCCGGTCATGTTTTTATTACAAAACCTGGCACCGGACTAATTCTAACGAAAAAGAAAATATGACAGTAAAATGTAAAGAAATCTGATTGTTTGTTAATTCTTTTCAACAAAATTTAAATCAATGGCAATTCGTAGCGTTAGTCATTTAGTTGTAAAATAATAAACACGTCTAAAAGATTATAAGCTGCAGTATTTGATATTTACCGCGCGAACTTCTTTGTTATAAACGCGAATTATTAAGATAGCTAATTTAATAGTTTTATCAAATATATTGTTTAATAACAAACTGTATGACTAAAGCCTAAACCCTCCCTGTTGCAGCGGAGGCCCGTGCCCAGCAGTGGGGCGTATATGGTCTGATGATGAAGAAGCTATCCATATTAGATATTATTGATAATCCCAGAGAAACATTGAACTATGAAAAAGCTTTGTATGAAATCGTTTTATTTAGTTTGAATGAATTTGTGAATTGATAAAGTTCATATGAAATATATTTGATATAGGTAGATACTTATTTTGTGATATGACCTTGATAAATAACTACTTAATTTATTAAAGACTGCTACAGGAACCTGGCAAGTACTTAATTATTTTTTTAGTTTAGGATTACGTAATTCGGCCTTACATTAGCCTAATTATTTAGTATCTATCTTTATAATATATTGCAGGTATACGGCTTAGTTGCAGTATTGACGCGATTGTTTAAAAAGCAAGAAGAGAAAATAATATTTATAGGCACTTACCTACCACACAAAGAGGTAGCGATTTTGATATCGTAGTAATAATAACTATGTAGTATGAGTTCATAAAAAAGAAAAAGGTTTAGGCTAACTTCCTGCCTAAAATAATGACAAAGACGTAATACTGTTATTTCTCTTTCCTCAGCATAATTGTATTAAATACGCAAATTCTAGATGTATTCTATAATCATCCTATAATTATACTATATGACAGCTGGGGTAGAATTGGCTGAGTATTTCATAATATAATTTGATTTCCTGGAAAGTGGAGGAGTTAAGTCTAAAAATTAAATTTTCTACGACTTAATCAGCCTTTTTCATTACGATACAAGCCATACTCAGTGCAGTGACCGTAGAGTAATCTGATATGCTCGTATTGATCTGTACCATAAGTAAATAAATATAATTTTCATAAGGTTCTAAAAAGATACATACAAAATAAACATTATAATAGATACATAATAGTTAACAGTTATTTATTTACTGAGATAGAGCCTTTAGTTTGGTTTTCCTCGCAGTTATAAAAGGACAGAATATTACTTAATGGTAACTGCAATGACTATAAGATAAATAAATATAATAAAGCCGATCTTATAATTTAATCTATAATATGAGTTTGCAAACCCTTGTTTGTAGGTGAATTGTACCCAAAATAAAACGATAAATTCGTACAAGATGCGCTCAGAGGCATGCCCTTTCGCGAAATCATGCAATACCTTCATAAAAACGAAAGTTGCTTCTTCAATTACATAATATATAAATATGTAGATGCATTGCACGTTGTATGACGCACACCCTGCATTTATATCCTTGTACTAATTAATTCTATGGTTAGCTCATGCATCCAATATACTAACACTAAATACAATGATAAATACCAATAGAGTATAAAACTGGGAAAGGAGTTTAAAAATATTAAATGTAATAAATTACGTAAACGTATGGATTTTATGTTTTCTGCATACTGGCGCGGCAAAGTGACCGCGCTGACTGCTTATAAAAAATGCACTACAAACAGAATGACCACTGTCGAGAAGTGATTACGGTTAACCCGAAAAACGCAGTCCGGTCCTGAAACGCGACAAACTCACCTGTGTTACTAATATGTGTTGAAATATGAATATGCACCTTTATTTAACTGTAAAGTAACAAACATATAACACCTTTTTTTTTTATTTGATACCCATTGTCATTATAATTATGTAGCTGGCGAAACCCTTGCTGTTATTAATAATGATTTGGTAAGCTACATGCACCTTGCAGATGCCTTACTTATGGCTACGAGAAATAACAACCAAGTAGGAATGGAACCTGATTGTGAAAAATCTTACCATAGTCATATGAGGGTGATCCGGGTGGGCTGATGAAGCTCGATAACGCTGCAATGGAAAATGCGATTTAAAACTATTCAAAAACTGCAACATAGTCACATATGTATGTCACTTGTTTGCACAGTACATTTATTATATCAATAGCTTTAACATGTGAATCGTCATCGGCCCATATATGTACGTCCCACTGCTGGGCACGGGCCTCCTCTACCATTGAGCGGGTTTAGGCCTTAGTCCATCACGCTGGCCTAGTGCGGGTTGGTGGACATATGAATACAATAAGTTATTTTTATATAAGTATCAAAATAAGACTGCCTCGTGGTTTCGCGGCACAAGCATGTGCCGTGCGATCTAGAGGTCCCGGGTTCGATTCCCGGGTCAGGTCGTGTTATTGGGTTTTCCCATGAGGAAATTCTCAATAGCACCACGGAGTCTGGAAATGTGCCCGAAAAATGGCAATGGGCTCGCCCCCTATTACGTGGGACTGATATATACCTGGTGAAATGTGGGTGCAGAAATGCACCTCTGCCTACCCCTTCGGGGAATACAGGCGTGAGGTTGTGTATGTATGTATGTGTCAAAGTGACAGCAATGGACCTCATGGTAAAAACAGTGTAGTCTAAATATTACACTGTAGTGACGTAATTGTACTGTCACGATTATGATTTCTCACTGACGACGATAGGACTAGTAACACATTAGGCTTCCATTGATCTCACTTACCGAACGGCATGCAAAATTATCGCTTTATGGCTTTCAGTGAAACAGTGATACTACTCCTGTCAGGCGGGCATATTCTTACCACATTCAAAGCTGACTACATTGTAGGTCTTCAATTTACATATTTCATCGCCGGTATAAAAATAATAAGTTCAGACGAAAATTCCCGTAATATGCGTAAATATTAAACAAATACTTTTGTACTTACTTCCATGGCTACTGTTATAGAAATAACTGATCCTAGCAGTTGATATCTGGAGTGGCCGTAAGCTAACTCTACACTATTATAAGTACCTAAGATTTTATTTAACAAAACTGGTTACTTATGCAATTAACATTAATAAATAAACAAATACTAATATTGTTTTCCGTGCATTAAATGTTACAAAGCTTTCGCGTAATATGATTTTTTTCATACCACTTTGGTAGTGCGGAGCCATTGGGCGGGCAAAGACGTGCAGAGGTTGAATGTAAGAGTTCTGTACACCGGCTGATGAATAAAAAAAATCACCAAATTAGATACAGTTTCGATAAAATCGTTTGCAAATACCAACCACTGTAAGAATGCAAAAGAAAACTTGTAAATATTTTAAGGATATCAACGTAGTTTCTATAGGTAGTTTAATAAATTTGTAAAAAGACGTTTATCACTTCCATGAACTGGTTATGACTTAGATATGCACCTTGTGCACTTTAAGCCTCTGCGTACATACAAATACACAAATTACAAAAAAAAAAGAATAAACAAAACTTACGTCCAAATGCTCCCATCAGTCCTTGGCTTTCTGAAATAATAAGCATTTTTTTTTATTAAATATTTTATGCAATTATTAACATAAACTCACGCCTGTATTCCCTTATAGGGTAGGCAGAGGTGCATTTCTACACCCACATTTCTCCAGGTATGTATCAGTCCCACGTAATAGGGGGCGAGCCTATTGCCGTTTTTCGGGCACAATTCCAGACTCCGTGCTGCTATTGAGAATTTCCTAAAGGAAAAACCCAATAACACTTTGCCCGACCCGGGAATCGAACCCAGGGCCTCTAGATCGCACGGCACATACTTGTGCCGCGAGACCACGAGGCAGTTTTATGCAATTATTATTAAGTTAAAAATTAAGTTATAAGTTAAATTATTATCTGTACATACATTTTTGGTGTTTTAACAACCAGATCCACTTATACAAATTTTACCAAAGACTTTCAAGTTATTCCTTGACAGTTTACCAATTTATAGTACAAGCTACGATTTAGGAATAGACAAAAAATAGGAAAAGACGAAAAACATAATAACAAGATAAATGGCTCACCAATTTTGTCAACTGATTCAGCATCAACCGCGCTTGTTTCGTTCGGCTTCACCACCACCAAAGACGTCAGCGGTGTGACGAATTCGTACTGTAAAATATTTATAATTTAACACTTTCATAATTATGAGTTTTATACTGCCTACAAATAAGGGTTACATATATGACATACCCTCAAGGCCAACGTCAAAGCCTTCTTTTCGGGACTGTCTTCTTTTTTCCTTTCTTCTTCGGATGCGTCGGAAGCGTCACTTTCGTCTAATAACTGCTTAATGCTCAAGTACGCCCACAGTCGCTCCAGAGGCAGGTAGCTTGTATTCTTATTTACAGGCACTCTAATTTTCTTATCGTACTTTTTCTAATCGTGAAAATGAAAAGAAATATGTTAATTAACCTGATACTCTTCAGAATTTAATTTATACTGAAATATTGAAATACGACGATAAGGTTATACCAAATAAGTATTTATAACCTAATCGTTTGATTACTAACGTTGCCAATCGATAAATTAATGAAATGAAAAGTAAAACTGAAATTAAAAAATCAAATAATCCAATAGACTGTAAAAAAAATACAATGTCTCTAATAGAGTGGTATTACTTACCCTGGCACCATCATTGAGGACGCCGCAGAAGCCGAGGGTCTGTGGCTCCAGCTCCGTAGCACTGTCAGCCAATTCACCGGCCACCACCATCTCAGATCCCGCGTAGAATGCTCGGAACTTGCTCTTAGTCAGAGTACTCTCTTTCACCTATACGCATTCATTATGAAGGTTGTATTTAAACCGGCTTTTTATATAATGCTGATAGAAAGTCTCAAAACCAAAAGACCTATAATGTTATTTTTTAATAGCAGAAAGATAAAAAGAACAACCACAAAGAATCATGATATCTGCCCTCTTGTTATGCGTCTCTCTTCTGCTTCCTTTACCTATTTTATTTTTTGCATTTGATCGAAAACCTTCTATTTTGAGTTTTGTCTTTACATTTTTGGGAATGAGATATGTATAACAATTTTTAGCACTCACCTGGTCTGGTGGATAGACGAACTTGACATCGGCGACGACCGGCGAGGACACCTGTCTGTAGAAGTCTCGCAGTTGAAGCGCAGCGTCAGAAGCTTCGTAAATATGCCTCATGAAGCCATCGTTTCGCAGAGCCAGCTTGCGGAGAAATTTGCGATCGGCGTCCTCACCTGCATCATATTCAGCAGTTTATAATTATTGTTGTACTTACAAGACCACGATGTCATAGATCTCAAACTTTGACTAAAAACATAAAAGGGCGTCGGTGTCGTGGCTGATTTAGATAAGTTGAGTTTACTTAAGTTGAAATAATAAAAATCGTGGTATGAGAGACTTATATCCAGAAGACTGACGAGTACAGACGAAGTAAGAAATATTAAATTAATTATCTCCAAGTAAAACGGAGATGCTTATGTCACCGAGCTATTGTTGAATTCCCGACATAAAGAGAAGTTTCGCTATTAAAATTTAAGCTTACCAAAAGCGAGTGAGAAAATAGCAGCTTTGTTCAATCCGTAATTCTTCTCAGTGATGTGATTGATAATGGCATTCGTGTTGGTGTCTCCAACAGTTGGATCGCCGTCAGTCAGGAAGATAATCATTGGCTCCAATGTGGCACCACCTGAATAAATATTACATTATTTTTGAAGAATATTTTACAATACAATATGCATATATTATATTATGTTTTAGAGTCATAATTTATTTTAAGATTTATTAATACCACTGTGGAGTATTTTTATTCCATAATTAATAGAGACAACAATTGCTAAATTAGCATTTTTGTTCCCTTTATTGATTAGACAAATGTTTGTGTGAACTGCAAATATTTGTTTCGGGTCTGGATGTTTATGAGACCCACAACACAAGACTTGTATCCTAGTGCGGAGTCAGAACTATGTAATTGACTGTTGGGTTTATTTAGTTAGTATTTAGTTGCCCAATAATGTCCAAATTGAAACATACCTAGGGACACTAAGAAATTACTTATTTGAATACGTGCTAGCCTTAACTGGAAAATAATTTTAATTGTATTTTTTTTAAAAACGCACCCTCTTCGTTGTCTTTTGTGGCTTTAGCAACCTCTGTAGTGTCCGGTGCAGCGGTAGTAACGTTGGTATTTTGACCAAGCAGTTCAGCTCGCTGATTGATGAGATTCACAGCCACATTCAAAGCGCTGTCAATGTTGGTACCTGTGGATTTATTTGTGTTAGTAAATAAAATTAAGCAAATTTCATTTAAATTTTTGTGAATTTATATATTCCACGCAAGGAAGGCGAGCCTATTATCGTCCTATTCAGATTTTAGTAACGCACAATTTCAACAACTTTATACTCCATAGTATAGAGCACACTCTTATGCATCGAGACAACGAGGTAATCTTTTTGTTTTTTTCTTTAATACACGTTATACCGCGGTAATATCATCACTCTTCGTACTACGTATGTACGTACTTACGTAATCTATACACATTGTGCAACGATTACCGACTTTATGTCGAACGTCAATCTCTAACGTACCTCCATAGGCTTCCAATCTCTGAATAATAACTCTAGCTTTGTCGATATTCTCCTTGGTAGCAGGTGACGGAGCTATTAATGTTGGAGTACGAGATTGGCTGTAGTAGTAAGAGTGTTTCGCAGGTTCTTGAGCAGCTTCAGCAAGATCGTGCACCTGGTGAATCAAATTAAAATATATAAATGACATTTAAAGAGTAACGCTATCAGCATCGTGTTTCTGAGCTGTTTGGTAATATTATGTCTCATTAAAGACGATTACAATTATGATTTTAGTACGTAGGTACGTTAAGATGAGCGAGTTGTTTTTGGTGCCGTTTATGTTACGTTATTTTTTTTATCACAAAACAATTACCTGACTAATCAGCCATAGGAAGAAATTTATACCCATACATACCGAGACTGAAGAATCAAAATCCACAATGCTGAAGTAATCTCCAGGGTTGAGCTCATTAAGTATTGTCTGCATAGCGGTCTGAAGCTGTTCCATTTTACGGCCCATCATGGAACCAGAGGTGTCTAGCACAAACACCACGTATTTGTTGAGGGGTGGCAAGTCGCTTGGTGCGAAGAAGTGTACGAAGTAACCATCATTCACCTAAAAAAAACATTTTACACATATGGTAATAAATTATTTTGGATTTTTTAATGGGTGTAAATGACTTTTTAATTCCGGATTGTAATTCAAAATATTCGTGATGAAAATAAAAGATAGTGTAGACGGTCAAAGGTGGTTGGTATGCGTATTCATTATTAATTGCGATAAATAAATTTATATATTTCTCACTCACCAAGACTTCTCCATTGTTCGGACGATCGACGTCATATTGTACCACAAATTGTCCTAGGATACCTTCCTCGGAATTAGATTTCTTAGATTTCTCCTGCAAAATGTAATATAAAATCACATGTCTCATTTTTATTCTGAATTAACAATAATTAGCTGCGATTACGATATCATTTTATAAGTAGGTTTTTTTAATTATATCTAATAACGAGGATTAGAATTTGGCAAAAGACAGTCTTTTAAGATTAAACGTGGTACTATACAATAAAAAAATACCTGATAAACTGCCATTAGCCTTTGTTGTTCGTCTAGGTCTGGTGCAAATGAAATAACAGCGGTGGGACCATTTCTTGAGATAATGGCGTTGGATAATGCTAAAAAAGAAAAAAGTTTTTAGCTACATGTATATGTATCGTTAAATTATCAATAAGCTGCTGGCAAAATACTCTAATATAGAAATCGTAGGGTTTTATTTTTTCGGAAGTAAAACCAACACAAATATTATATAAAGCATTTTCTGCTTAAACTCACCAGGATCCTCTTTAGTGGCATCAATTTCATTGCCAGTTCTTATTTCCGGTACTCTGAGTTCGGTAATATTAGCAGATTCCATGATGTTGACGGTAACGGTAAATTTGGGCACTAGCGCGCCCGGGTGGAGATTAATCGCGTGATTATAAACACCATTACGACGTGGTAACAACTCTTCGTACGTCAAATTGAATATAGCTAAGGATGAAGGCTCTACATTCACTGATACCGTGAAGTGGTTTGAATCCCGAACTCTGCAAAAAATACATAATATGAATTTATAGGTGCACGCCACATGTTGTCTTTCTTTCTTTTCACCTGTTCTTATCTTCCTAATATTTTGTACGTCTCACAAACTAAGATAGATTTGTTGCTCTAATAAAACACGTGCAATAAATAATATGAAACCCAATGACCCAATGTTTTTTTTTGTGAGTTAATCATAAGTATTTTTTTTTTATACTGGCACGGCAAAGTAACACCCCATTGCACCTGATGGTAAGCGTAATGGAGTCCATAAAAAGTGCCGACCAGCGAGAGATGATGATCTCCCGTTGGTTGACACTACCATGGCGGCCGAATACCTCTTCACCATTCTTGTGAAGAAGTATGGGGGACTAATGCCATGGTGATCAAAGGACCGACCCCGACAAACCGGCCAAAAAATGCCGGCACGGTCATCCTTTCACCATGATTGAAGCCCCCCCGAAAACCGGATATACACTGGCTGATCCCGGAACGCGGCACACTTGCATGTGTCACTATGGCGGGTTTTACGCCCTGTGTACGGTGTGTACTTTAATATAAGTCTTTGGAATTTATTTCCTTCCAAAGCTGTCAAGTTACTTACTTAGCAGCGATGTGAGCCGCACCAATTCCTTGTGAGACGGCTGCATTGTATATTTGTTTCGCTTCTTCCTTTTCCTTCACGTACGCTTTGTATGATTTCCCATTGATATTCCTGTAAAAAGAAATAGGTAATGTATTGCTATACTTAGGTATATAGGAATAGCTTGTATAAGAGTTAGAGCAAATCTAAATAATTAAATCGATTGATGAAATTAAATCGTATCCCTTCCACTACACACACACGTCACATCAAATGCCAGTGCCGGTGCTTTGCATTGCCCCAATAAATAAATATATTCCGTCACTGGATATTCATTCTCAAACTTTCGGCTTACAAAGGCAAATATTATTATCATTGTATTGTAGAAGGTCAACAAAAAGACACAACTCTGTACGCACATGACAAATCCGCTGATGAAAGCAGTCTCGGGCAAGAGGACCCTGAAGTTAGCTTCTTGTGCCTTTTTAGCTGGGTTGCGGACGTGGGCAACCACTGCCGTGTGCGCGTATCTCATAGATATGTAAGACTTTACGTCCATCTCGGTTAGTTTAATAGGAGGTGTGTGTTCTTCAGTCACAGGCTCTGGTGCGGCGGTCGTCTGTGTGTTGTCTGTGGCCTGAAAACAGTAAAATTCGTACTTATCTGATTCTAATCACTGAACATAAGCGCCTCAGAGACCGATCCATTGTAATAGAAATAACATGATATAGTAGGTAATATACATAAGAATAGGTAGACAATACCGTGTGTCTAAAGCTGCGAAAATTATTTATTTATTTTGGTCAATGACCCAATGGTAATATATTACAATTTCTTTTTTTTATTTTAGTAATAGCACACTTACATCATCACTTTTTGAAATAACTAGAGACTCCGTGGTCTGATCAGCAGCGCAGGTTATGAATAATAAGGTGCATAGTGAAGCCACCACCGCAAATTGATGCGGTATGCGCGCCATTGCAACCTGAAAAAATACATTAAATGTCAGATATAAGCTTAAAAGGACCAAATGATTGGAATGTATAGAAATGAGGTTCGCATACGAACACACAAATTTATTCTTTTACGTCTGTATCCCCGACGAAGGACGCTGATTTGTATATCTACACTCACTTATCGCCAGCTATGATATTTGTAGGATTAACCTTCTATCGACTACATTGACAGACGCTGACCCGCCGGTGATAATTGTCTAACAGAAAACCTTATGACACTTTTCGAATCATCGAACCCTGGGCCTCGAAATTTATGCTACGGAACCAACGAGGCAGACCGTGTTCGAAACACAAAACACACACAAACATATATTGACTCGGCGGAGTCTTCAATATGAAGGGGATGCCCAGGCGGAATTCTTACAGCCCCAGTCCACAGGACGGGAATTAGGTACCTACTCTCCAAATTTAAGTCAAAGTAAATAAAATATTAGTTATAACTTTACAATTGTAACAGAACCATGAAACCGCAAGCTGGATAATTTACAATCTCAGATAAAATTTGAGGTGGGGGATTCCCCATATACCGTTTTGGTTTTGATGACGTTAATAAACCAGATATTACCAAAAAACTTATTATTAATAATTATTAACCACAATCGAAAAATTGCTTTAAGCATAAATAAAACTGTTTGCATAAGGAAAATTGATGGCACTTAGTTAAATACAATCAGGGTTTTCCCACTTATTTACTTATTTGGACAACATCGTTTTCACCATCAGGTAGGTACGGAACGACAACTTCGTCATGCCAGTATAAAAAAAAAACATATGGTGACTGTGTAGCCTAATTTATATTTTTGATGCTTTTTATGTTCTCTTTTTATTACAGACGCTTTAACTTTGTTGTATGAAACTAGGTAGGTACAGATTTCATCAACAATTAAAATTTCTCGAGAAACGAGTGTAAATACACTAAGAGTAATAAAGACAGTTTCTAGAATGCAATGTCAATGTTATCTCAACAAATTAACTGGAAACGTCCCGATACAAAGATTATGAGGAAAATCTGTACAAACGCTTCGTAATTCTAAGAATTCGTATACGAAGACGATCGTTCAACAAATATAAAAAACAATAAGTATCACACCCATACCTTTCATAAATAGTTATGGATATGGAAATACCCAGTTACCAAGTACTTACTTAGACGATGTATTCATCATTATCTGGTTTACACAACAAATACGATCGTACGTATCACCTTTTTTACAACCCATCATGACCTTATACATACACAAAACGATTCGAAACAAAAAATAAATTATTTATAATTGAATATGCAAAGTTTTGGATATTTACTTTATAACTTTAGCATAAGAAAAACATTTATCTACTTTTAATAACTATTAGAAGTATTCATAATTTTTAAATATATACCCCACCATTACCTATACCTATTAGTTTTGGAAGCATGTTTATCCGATGTTCACGACATGCAAACACTAACGACTAAAACACAGGATGTTTTTAAGTCCCACGTAATGGGGGGCGAACCTGTTCCCATTTTTCGGGCATATCTCGATCTCCAGAATCCGACTGACAATGAAATGAATACTGAGATAAACAGAGAGAGTTTTATGAGGGCGAAAAACGGCAATAGGCTCGCCCCCTATTACGCGGGACTGATAAATACCTGGTGAAATGTGGGTGCAGAAATGCACCTCTGCTTACCCCTTCGGGGAAAACAGGCGTGAGTTTATGTATGTATGTAGGTAGTTTTCAATCTTTTTGGGCTTCCCCAAGCAAAAACTTACGAGACAAAATGGAAAAATCAGTTTTACTCAAAATCGCCATTAGGTACTCAGTAACCAGAGTACCTAATGGATTCAGAAATGGGAGAAAGTAGCTGAAGGAATTGAGCAATGAATCGGCTCCATAGGCTAAAAGATTGCGGAATCTCTGAACGGATTAATATTTAGAGGGTCATTAAATATCTTCAGTCTGGCCGTTTCTCTATACGAGTATGAGAAATGTTGATAAACTCGCCAACAATACAATAAAGATCCTAGTGTGCGTCAACGCATTAAAAAAACAGATGGCTTCTTAACATATAGATAGGTACCTATGTAAAACGTGACTTGGCGCGACTTAATGATGCAAAGGTCTTGGGGTTGGGTATTTTTATTTATCGATAAATGAAAACAATAACTGTACTTAGTTATCGTAATACGCGTCGTCCATCCAAGCTTCGCCCGGATGCAATTTAATTTCGTCTGCAGGTCTGCAGTACACTTTTCACTATACGAGTACATCAATATAAAGCGTAACATATTAGGTCTTAATGGAATATGGTTAACGGTTAATGCCATATTCAGAAAGTACCTTCACAAATATAATATAAAAATGTTCTATTATTTAACTCAGAACCTGTGCAGGCTTACTAAAAGTTAAAAAAAAATTCTATTACTTATACTTCTAATTAAAACTATTTTTTCAAGCATAAGTAAAAAGTAAGTAGGTACTCGTATAAAGACTATTTATAACAACCATACACTCTTTATTATACCTGCACATTGTGGTAAATTTTTAATAAGGATATATTGTAGACGTGAAATTGTTGGTTTAAAAAAACAACTTTACCCATGAAAGCCATATTAAATTCTATTATTTGGTTTAATAAAATAAAATAAAAAATAACAGACAGACGCGGCCAATAAATTTGTTTTATGCTATTTAACAGAGAGATAATAAATACATTCTGTGTATTTGTATAAAAACACGAGATAAGTAACAAAAACAAAACAAAAGATGTTTTGTACCTATAATTAACTGAGAATCAGTAACAATATTATTAACATGAAACCATCGTTGGTAGGTACAAAGTTTTTTTTAAGAAAAGGCGAAACTTTCATACTGCTTAATTCCCTAAATAACGAGGTCCTAGACTAAGGCCTAAACCCTTTCAGTTATAGAAGAGGCCCGTGCCCAGCAGTGAAACGTACCTATATGGGCTGATGATGAGGTCCTAATATTCATGTCATATTACTATTTTCAATAATCAATAACGAAATCGCAAGTAGTGTTTGGTCCGTGTGACTATGTGTAACTAGATAGGCCATAATTATTAATAAATACACCCAACAGTCACATACATAGTTCTGACCCCACATTAAGATACGAGTCTTGTGTCGTGGGTATCACGAACTACGAGAGACTTTTCGGTCTCACAAACACCCAGACCCGAAACAAATATTTGTGGATCACACAAACATTTGTCTCGGTGCGGGGATCGAACCCACGGCCTCACGTTTCGCAAGCTGGTGTCTAGCCAATTGCGCCACGGGGCTGTATTATTTTGTTGTTATTGATTTGGGTATTTGATTTGGGTAGGTGTGTAGTCCTCCAACCCGCACTAGGTCAACGTAGTTGAATAAGGCCTAAACCCTCTCCATTTTAGAGCTGATGATGGTGATGATTAATTTGGACGTCATTCTTTGGTTAGTTGCGCACTTATAATAGTTAAATAATAATTTATTCAGCTGATCTGTGGTTGCAGAATACTTTTGATGACGATTTTAATCATAATTGCACGGCAAAATGTATACCCTAACCCTGATAGTAGGTGTAGTGCGGCTAAAACAATGTCAACTGACAAAAAATACTAGTACTATTTTTTGTCAGTTGACATAGTACTAGTAATTGTGGACGAGCCACAATTATATCTACAGCTTATTCCCGGAATGCGACGTACTCATTTACTTTAATCCTATGATTGATATTTTTATATTTGAAATGTCCATGCTACACTTTGCTGTATTCATTCCCAGAAACGGTAATGAATGGCACTGCGAATGGACATTTCTATTCCTGCAACATTCTTTACAAATTGCAAAGTAGGGCAAGACAACCTTTTTATTTCTGTTGATAAACACTGGGATAAATGCGGCTTGACTCAGGTTTCAATCGACGAGAACTGTCTAACGTCCATTTAATTTCATATATTCTTTAGACGTTTTTCTCAGTTATTTATCTATACTTTAACTTTTAAAGCAATAAAAATGTGGATAAAAACCTGTTACGAAACAAAATAACAGGACTTTCCCGTTGTCAAGTCGCTGTATTAAAATTGTTAATACGGTAACGGGATATTTCGAAGCTTGGTGTGGGTAAATGTAAATTCAATAACCAAACTATATTTCAACATAAAAGAAAAGTTAACAATACCCTAACAAAAATACGAAATAAAAACGGGAAATATTTAAAATAGTAGCACGACAAAGATTAACTGTTTTGTATTCTGTTGATTATCATTTTCTAGTATTCTAACATACCTACTTAATATGCTTATTTATGGTATAAGCTATTTTTTTAATAAATGTAATTTTGATTAAATTAATACGCTTTGTCTGCAACTATGCTCGCGCTCATCTATTATACATTTATCAAGTAAGTACATAATGTTATAAAATTCTCTAAGAAACCCAGCATTTTTCGGGAATATAAAGTGGCTATTGATCTTCTTCAAAAGCCTTTTAAGTATGTCATTTCTAAAAAGCATCAAAATCTATTAAGCGGTTAAACGTGGAAGCCTAACATACTTCCATTTCTATAATGTTACTCTAAGGATAAAATAGAATTATAGATACATCGCCATCATGACATCATTAAAACCTGTTTGTTTATAAAGAATAAAATCATCAAAATATTCGTGAGGAAAAGAATCGCTCATTTTTAAAGATGTATAAAAACGTAACATAATATTCGTTTAGGTGTAAAATCAATAAAAAATGGGAATTCACGATTTTGAATCAATAAATTTCGCATATTTTCATTGCAATAACTCATAAGACAAAATATCTAGCGACGCACCAAGCCGTTATACTGTTATAACATTAAACCCAACTATCTAATTATAAACTACCTATGATTTCAAATAAACAAATATTTGTGCAATATTACTTGATACAATCCCGATATCCGTGCAAGTAAACCATGACGAAAGTGTGTAATACCTGCACAAAATACAATTAAAAAATGTTGAAAGGCCGGTTGACAGTGGACCGGCGAACCGCGCCGGTCCCGTTATTCATGAAGGCTGCCGGTACTCACACGTTTGTTTACTTTTAACAAGATGATTGCTCCAATTGCTTCTCAAGCTCTGGCACGTTCCGCGAACACTGCGAAGGATAAACAATTCTCAAGCGTATGTGACGTAAGGCGTGTGCGTCCGCCCTCGTCCAGCGCCGAACTCGTAACAACGCCGATTGCGGCTAGCTTATGTATGCATACGGAATACTATGTAGGCATCACACTAACAGAAACAACACGATCACGACCCGCGCTTGTGGACTTCCCTGGCTGGCATGTTGTGTTTACGTACATGAAGCCAAAGATTTCCAAACTTTTTGCATCTTTCGAAGTAATCAATTTGTCTTGTTTCACGGTAAAAATTTATAATTGATGCGTCTATCGAATGCAGCTAGATGATGATTAGCTACATTTTTTTGGAAGATGAGTCATCTAGACATGAAATAAGGAATTCTTAACGCACGCTATGCTAATTGTTCGTTGCTTTTGTTAAAAAAATTAAAGTGAATTTTGACGAAACCAAAGTAGGTACACTGCAAATCCAAACAATTAGAAAAGTAAGTGAAGAAGCGAAGTTATTATATATCATATCATATTAATTTTATAAAATTGAATCGTGAGGTTTGGATGCGCCCACATCAAGAACTCAGGTAAAATAAATTTGCTTCGTATAACCCGTTTGTTAACGAAGGTTATTGTCGATATAAACGTACAATAAGGCAAAAGAAAAAAGTAGGTATTTGAACAAGTTCAGTACTACGATTGAAATCCTGGAGGCTTTGCTATTTATATCAAGCCTTTGAAGCTTACTGGAATAAGTTCTAATGAACTTAGTTCTGACAAAACGTAAAACAAAGGACTTATGACTGACGCATTATTACGCCTGTTCTTGCGAACCTATTTTGTACAAATATTATAAAGACAAAACATTAGTATGTTTGTTACAAATAAACGCAAAAACTTCTAAACTGAATTAAATTTCATTTTTAACACGCTTTTATTACATTCATACGTAGTATTCGTACATAAATATGCATAGGTAAGTGTCAGTATGTAACGGAAACTTTGAACATGATTTGGACCCTCTTTAACACGTTGGATTAACCCGAAATTTGGCATACTTATCATGGACCGATGATTAAAAAATACCTATAGATATATATTTTAGTTATTTTACTTTCTATGAAAGCGTTTTTTTTTAAAGATTGTTAAGTATATAAGATTGCGCCCGAGTTGGTTTTATAAGTTTATAAACTAAACCACAAATAATGGATGTGTACAGGACTTTCACAATCGTATCTACATAATTATATGATCATTTTAAATTTGCGTATTGATTATATTATCCACCTCCAGTTTCTATAGTAGGTAATCCATGGAAATTAAGTGGCCATCTTACCAAACAGGTTTCCAGTTACCGTACATACATATACATACATATTATATAAAACAATTCTCTCCATCTCACTTATCAGTTCATCATCATGTCATCTTTAGTTAATAAGCAAATTTGATCAAATGGGTTTCTTCGCAAAATAAAAAATATTGTGCCACATTTAAAAAATAATGTAGCAAGTGTTATACCATTTTGGATTCCTTATTAGGTAAATGCGCCAACTTTTAAAGTTAGGTACTTGCCAAACTCGCGTAGTAAATTTTTTTCAAAACAGTCAGTTAAATTTGGTTATGCGGTTTGGTAAACAATGACATTTTCTTCCCAAGTATAGCAAGGTGGCTCTAAATGTTGGATAACAGCTTGCAGAGGCATTATTCAGGATTACATAACAAAAAGAATAATTTAAAAAAATTGAGATTTGCAGCAACAGTAGTGAAAAAACCGTCACAAGGTGTAAATTTTCTGGTTTTTTTTTTGTAATCCCTATATTTTTCTAAATTCATAACTTATATATATATTTTTTAATAGTTCTAGTTTCCAGGTTATCGTCGACTTCTGGGACACCCTGTATATATATATATATATTTATGTACCCCGAACTTTCCACCTTTCGTCAGTTGGAACCCTCATACTGGCCTGCAGAGAATCTTAGATTTAAGAAAAAAAACTTGCGTATTTACTATTCAATGTTAGTTTCATAAAAAAAAGAGTCACTTCCCTATTTTTATTCGCAGGTTTTTTTAAATTTATTTTTAAGAATTAATTAAGCCTTTAAATCGTTACCTATTGCTTTTTATGGGCAGTTTGAAAAGCCACATATTTATAAAAAAAAACATGATAATATTAGGTACATCTTAAAGATTTAGGCGGTAATGTCTGAAAAACAAATGCATTATTAAAAAGTTGCATATTCACTGTGTCGTCGCTATTATCATATTTTTGTGTCACTTATGGTTCCATCACACATTATTTTAAAATTACTAAGAATGTTTACTTAATATAAGATAAAATTCATTTCAAGAAAAGCTTAGTAAACAGTACCCGTGACGCTATCAGTTATAAGAATCGAAATACATATACATATATAATTGATTGGGGGTCAATGTCAACGCTAAAAAAAGATTGTGTGTCCCTGATATAATTGTTTTTTCCGCTATGCTTATATGTAGGATGCTACTGGCGGTTGAGATTGCACCAAAAATCCAACATGATTTTTATTTTTTATTATAGACCCAACAACTTCGGCCGGGACATCTGGGATCTAGCAGGCTGGGTGATGAAGCTTCATGTCACGGCCATGTTGCAGATCCGTATAAGACTACAAGTGCCGTGGCCTAATCCACTGTAAACAGAACTAAACCTTATCATATTATGCGATACCATAAAATTATTATAGAAGTAAATATGAGGGCATAATAGAATCAGTCTGGCCAAAGTGACCGCCGAAACGTATTAAATTCGCCATAATGGCCTATGCAAGTGTTTCGATTTCTTCTTATAACCGGCTATGAACACGCCGCCATAGTTGGGTCAAGTGACAAAAGATAATCGTAATCAGTACTTAGTAGCTCAGAGAATAACTTTAGCGTGTCAATATAAAAAAAATAGGCAACTGCCGCGACCGTAGGTACCCATAGGAAAATCTACGTTTAATTACTATATATGCTACATTTATGCGGATAAAAACGCGCCTAATCTATACATATACCTATACAAATAAAAAAAATTAAAGTGTCTGTCTGTAATATTGAAATAACCGCTTTTTAATAAATGCATATGGATGTATACACGGTACATATACCAAAATAACGTTTTTTAACAATTTTTGTCTGTCTGTCTGTTTGTTCCGGCTAATCTCTGAAAGGGGTAGACCAATTTTAATGGCACTTTCACTGGCAGATAGCCTATGTAATAAGGAGTAACTTAGGCTACTTTTAGTTTATATATTTTTGTATTAAAAATAACTTTTCCGCGTGGACGAAGTCGCGGGCACAGCTAGTCATAAATATATTTGGTATAAAAAGATTTGATTTAAATTGAGGAAAAAAATGCACTTAAAAAAATTCAATAGTAGTCCTATTATAATATTCCTATCGCATGGCCTCAGGTTTGGCCAAATTTATTTATGATGATAATTGAATTGATATTTGGATTTAACCCGATATAGCTCTACACTTTTATGACTCGTAATCCCACAGCACAAGGGTTCGGTTTCCGGGTAGATCAAACATATCAAAGTGTTATTGGGGTTTTGTGTTAGCCACTACCTACTCAGCCGCAGCACTGATGCTAACATGCCTGAAAAACGAAAATATGCTCGCCCCCTATTATATGGGACTCAAAACACTATAGGCGAAACGTGAGCAGAAATTGGCTTTTGCCTGCCCATTCGAGGATACAGGCTTGAGAAAATAGGTACTTCATGAATATCGAACATATACAGCAGTCGTCCCCAAACAAGTAACAAAAACACCATCCAGACTTATTTCATTCCTAGTAGACATTAACTAAAACAGACATAAAAAATTATCAAAAACGAAAAAGAAAAAATTGAGAAGAATCTAAAAATGCATACTTAGGTACTAAAACGATCAAGGTTGAAGTTGAGTTGTGACATGCCCATATTCAAAGTGGGTTTCCGATAACTGACAATTGATGGTCCAGTTCCCAGTTGTGGCATTTTATTTAGTTTATTTCTTTGGCCTTTATATGTTAGAACATTTGATCAGGATCTAGTAAATTCACATCAAGACATTCCTTCATGACATCAAAGGTAAGGCAAGGCAAGCCCATCAATTCTGATGGCCCCTAATGGAATTCTTTTACACCCAATCCATAGAGCAGAATGACAATAGTACATGACGTGAAGTATCTACAAGGTCTGTGATTTGGTTCTCAGGAAGGGAACTTATTTATACGAAGTGAGATATTTGCTTTCATCACATAAAAAAACAATATTTAAAGATGGTAAATAAAAATTTAATTTGAACCAATAAAAATAAAAAAGTAACTAATAAAACAAATTCTTTGGCACATTAATAATATTTTATTATATTACATTTAAAAAATCTTGTCATATCAAATCAAATCAAATTATGTTTTCAATAAATAGGATGTACTTTGTCAAAAAATATGTATGTATAAAATTTTGCACGCCATAAGGTGAAATGTGGCATACACTATGTTATTATTTTACAATGTTATATGTTGTATTGTACTTTTGCAAATAATCAATTTGATTTGATTTGACATGATCTTATATTGAATATATATTTTTCTTAATAAGTATCATATGGAAGATACCCAACACAATTTTTACTTCTGCACAAGCATTTCTTCCTGCTGACATTAGACTCAGTAGGCTCCACATTATCATCCCTGTATGATCCATAATTGAATGTTATCTCTTTATCTGGCTCTATGTTGCAGCGAGCAAAAATAGCCAACTTTGGTATAGGTGAGTCATGTCTCACAGGTACTATGTGACAGTTAGGTTCACAACTATGATTTATATATCGACCTATGTTGCCAAAGTGGCCTGGATCAACAAATGTTTGTACCACTGTCCCGTTGCAATGTTCATTCAAGCAAAAAACATAGTTCATTCCGCCTTTCAGCTGATTTATTTTATTCCTTGTCATAGCTTGGGATTTAGTCAACAACTCTCCTGCATATTCACATATGAATGTCCCCTTACGAATAAAAAATGATGTAAATAAACCCAATCCTTTTAAATCAATCTCACATGTTTTGACAAATAAGCCATTCACTGGTCCTATTTGGACAAGACGATTGCCACAATCAGTTGTTAAACAATAGCATTCATTATTGCACTCAATAACTAGATTTATATTCTTATTGGGATTAAGAACTAGTTTTGGCTCTCCATGATCCATGTACATGTTATAATTTGGCCCATCAGATTTCTCCAAACATTTACATGATGGGTATGTACATAAACCCACACACGTACAATAATCGGTAAGTCTAGAGTTAAATGTCTTCATTAATTCTCTGTACTCCTCGTTGTCCTCCGAGGGTCCAGGCAAGTTGGTCTCGGTGTATATCAGCCTGCTGTCGCCGTGTGCGTATGTGTCTGTCATTTTATAATATGAATTCTTTAAGAAATAACACCACAAACAACAAATCACGACCGATGCAACTAAGTAGCTATCAAATAAAAATCAATATCAGCTCTCCCGGTGTTGTTCCCTAAGGAATGATTTATTGTTACAAACCTTGCAACCCTACAAAAAAAATAAACAGAATAAAGGTCTTTTGTCTATAAATTATATCGAGAACAGAGTGTGATTATACACATATTGCAGATATTTAATATAAATGATTATACCTACTAATGTTAAATAATATGAAATATCGTTCTCCATCATTTCCATAAATCAGAATTCAGAAGTCTTCAAATTTGACAGTGACACATTTATTTTGACTTTTTGACAAATGACAACCACATAGCCCAGCTTTTTTAAAATCATAACTACAGAGTAGCAAGGAAACATCGTTCGCACGACGCCTAAAGAATAAAACTAATAGGTATTCTAGGCAATTCAGCATTAATAAACTGTAAAACAAAAAAATACACGTAACGCATGTTTATAAAGAAAAATTCTTACCTGTTCTACAAGCCTTGTATTTTGGATCATCATCATCATCAGCCCAAATACGTCCCACTGCTGGGCACGGGCCTCCTCTACAACTGAGAGGGTTTAGGCCTTAGTCCACTTACAATACTTAGGTATTTTGGATATAGCATGAAAAAGAAGTATCTAACAAAAATTTGCGAAATAAGAAAAACCAGCATTTAATATAATATTCCAATTTCGAATACTGTAAATAAAATGTGGTTGCAGAACGGATGTATTTATTGTACTATAGAAAAATCATTAATTGAACTATTTGCGTATTTTTAATTATCGATTATAATTTTACAGTAATATTTTAATTTTAAATACCTATTATGAAAAAATAACTTTTAATTTGATATAAATTACACATATTTTGTAACCAATATCAGAAAACAGAGTTAAAATATGTTTTAATATTTTGAGCTCAATTTTATTTTGTTTCAATTTTAAATTTATTTATGACTTCAATAAAACATACGTACCTACATAAGAAATTTTCATTTATACAAATTTGTTATTTATACCGATTAAATTCTTAAATAGTCAATGTTGCCACAGCCAAAAAAAAACTTGTATGAAACGTGTATTGCCATCTCTTCTTAACAATTCGATTGAACAAACGACACCCGTGGCCGCGCAGGCGCAACATCTTGACGTGACGTAATTGCCCATTCATGCTTTTTATTCATTCAGAAATTAAGTTTTCAAAACATTTTTGTGATTATGCATTGTGTAATCTGTATAAGTTATAAATGGTGAAATAAAAGTGACCTTAACAAAAGACATCAGAATAGAGTAATAGTTCGTGCAGTTTTTGCACTGGGTGCATTTATTTCAATGATAGTAAAGTGCAAGTACCGAGCACATGCGCTATGTATGCGTGAGTTTATTAGACGTCAAATGTGAAAATATTTATACAAAACGTCGATGGATATGTGTTTGCAAGGAATAAATTTAGTGCGTGTGTTTCAATCACCGAACCAAGTCGCATACGAGCTCAAGTAGAACATTACGACACTCCGGAAGTGGCGGGACAAGCCGGCCGAACGGGCTCGTTCCGAAAGAGATAACAGCGGATGAAAGAGATAAACAGTTATGGATTTAACATGGCGGACGATACGCGTAAAGTGCGAGTTGAAGAAAGATTGAAAATAAAGATCGGTACGTACCATTAATTCTTATTTATTAAATGAATGCATGTAGCAAAGTCGGAAGATATAGTATTATCGTGGGGATGTCGAGTTAGTGATTTTTTAGTTGGTTCGGCAGAGGATGTTGTTGTCAGTCGTGGTAAACAGGTGGTAGGTTTTTAGGTGTATGAGTTTTGCTGGGTGTGAATGAATATCTCGTAAAGACTAATGCTAGGTATTATGTGGAATACGCGCACATGTGGCGAGATGCATACGGTTCGCTGATGGAACGTCCGTCTCAATAATTCTTTGTTTTTATCTCGTGATGTTTTGACAGTTCCCACCGTTTATGAATGAAACAGTATAGCCGTGAACACAATGAATATCGTGCCTAGATCATATTAGATTAGATATTGCTGTTTACTCTCGTTGTGTAACTCATTGCGATAATTATATTGATAAATATTTATATTAGCAGCTGTTTCATTTCTATTAATATTAATAAACATTACTGTGATTATCATTTTTCTGTCATTGACACAAGCTGAAGTCACGTTTCGATACTATTTCCAACTACCAATGACAGTGACCATATGTTCAACAGTCAGATTATAGAACATATTATGTGTATTTATAATATAAAGTAAAATACTATTTTGATTGCTAATACATTTTCTAATGACTTAAAAAATGAAATGATTGAAATAATTACTAGGTACATTGTTAGAATAAATTGTTTAACATTTAAATATATATTGTAGTAGTAAGTAACTTATTTTCTCTTCTAATAAAGTTATTAGTGGTTTGAAGTATGCTTGCTTAAAGAAAATATTTTATTTTTAATAAATCTTAACTCTGTTTATACTAAAACTGGCATATTTTGCTTAATTATCCCAACCTAATCAAAAGTATACCATGTATACCTATGTTTATTTGTAAACATGAGAGAGTTTTGTTAACAAGACTAATGATTTAATAGTTGAAATTTAATTGAAAAATAAATTGTAGCCTAGGCGGATTTTTTATCACCATACATTACATTTTGATTTTTATAAAAAAGTTTATTTTTATACTGAAATATACTCAAAAGGTCACAGGCCATAAAGATTGTTTCATGTTCCTCAAATAATTATAACTTTGTACTGGACTAAGTCCATAATTCTAAGTTCAATATACATGTAATTTTCATTGTCCATGGTCCAACAATATAAGTCAACCACAGACCTCACTTTTATTCAACCATCTGCAACCTTACCATTTGTGTTTGTTTTGTCTCAGTTCTAGTTAATTAATAGTATATATTACTCCCTTTTTATTGTCAGACACCCTATGTTTGTTTCTAACCTGCAGATTGAAACAAATACTACAAAATCTCTTCAAAGTAAAAAAATATAATTGTTTTTTTTTTCAGTTACTAGTAGAGGTCAAGCCATCATATTATTTGAAAAAAATATTAGCAATTTTTGTTGTTTTGGAGTTTAAAGACAATCTTTTATTTGTACAATATTTAAGTTTCAAATTATGAGACTTAAAGGAATTATGAAAATAGGTCTTCTTAGTTTCAATTTACAATTACAGTAATGTTGATATAATAATATTGCTTAGACAATTAATTATGCTAAGACACATAACCAACAGTTGCCATTTTTAAAATTGGGCAGCTGATAATTATGAATATGATTGATTTGTGTTGTTGTCGGCGCACACACATAAATCGGCGATATTGCAAAGCATGTCTGTTGATAAGACAGCAGTATGTCTTCCGGGGCGTGACCCACGACCCCCTTGCTACTTGTTCTGTACATGTTCAAATGAAGTCTGAAATAAAATCTTTAGTAGTGGACTATGTTTGATTAATTTTTTAATGTTTTGTCCTAAAAACAAGCCCCCAAAACTTAAAGTCACAATGTCCTTAGTCCTTCTGCCTTGAAATTTTAGAAAGTTTAAAAATTTATAAATGTTTTGGTTTAAATAAATAATATTGGTACTTGAAAACTTATGTTTACTGACATTCTATTTCTATTTCCAGTAAAAACTTTAAACAAAGTACCAATTACACACTTTCTCTTAAATTATAATATTTTGATCTTACTTTATTATCTTTATCAGCCTCAAGACATCCACGAATGGACATAGACATGGCCCTCCCCCAGAGACTTCCAAAATACCTGTTAACAGCAGACTGTATCAAAAATCATAAATATAAGTCAACAGATTAGATTTTAATAAAATTTTATTATTTACACAATTAATCACAACACTGCAATATTCTGTAATCATAAGAAATGATATACAAGTACTAGTATGAATAGTTTACATAACTCAGACCGCAATATCCCAGAATTTAATGTGTTTGTTGACATAGGCTTCCTCCAATCTTCTTTTCAAGTTACTGTTAACTGACCATCCTGTCCAATATGATCCTAATGTCATTCAAATTTTATCTTACAATTGTCTAGTTGGCCATCTCCTTCTTTTAGTGCTTTAAGTTGAGATATCCTCTTATCTAAATGGTGATTGGAATTCAATTGTCATCTAACTGTGAAGTCTAATGAAAATGAGTTTTGTTTGCCATAAGTGAATATATAAGTAGTGGTGAGGCTTAATATTTTCCGCCCTGTGGATCGGGGGCGTAAGAATTCCGCCACGGTACCCCCTACCTGTCGTAAGAGGCGACTAACAGGGGCCACTGGGGAGGCTGGGCGTACTGCGGGGGCGGTACACAACGGTGGCAGCAACCCTGAGATTTGCGGCAGAGGGCGTGACCGCTTGACTGTCGCGGACGTTCACAAGAAGTGAACGTCCAAAAAAGCGTAAGTGGAGGGCATCTCAAGCCCTCCCAATTTGGAGGAGTCCATAATCGGACGGTGCGCTAGGCGGAGGCGGACCATTTGGGGCGCTTCTCGCCCTGAGATGCCGCAAAACCGCCCTAAATGCGCGAGATGGTCACCGAGAGGTTTTAGTCGGTATGCTGGCGTAGGATTTTGGTTAGGGACCCAACTCAGCTAAGCGGACAATTATTGTTCTGCGCGCCGAGTTGGAAGGCCAGAGACCCCGACATACCCCTTTTCGGCCTCCCCCGAGGTACCGAACAGGGGAGCTTAAAGCGCTTTCCTCTCGTAAAAAAAAAAAAGGCTTAATATTTTAATAATCTATATGGCAATCATCAAATGTATAACAACACATTTATATTATTTCTGTGCTATTTATTCTGTATTTCCTGTGTTTTGTTTAGGCTGAGCCCCTCTGAATTATTTTATTTTTATCCCTATAATGTAAAAAAAGTCCATCATCATCATCATGTGTCTCCTCTAGTCTACAACTGAGAGAGTTTAGGCCACCACCACCAGGCTGGCCTAGTGCGGGTTGGCGGACTACACACCTAAGAAATTCCTAAGAACTTTTAGGTGTGTAGGTTTCCTCACGATGTTAGCCTTCTTTGTTAAAGCAAGTGACAATTCATTGTGAATACACACATAACATCGAAAAGTCAGCGGTGTATGACTAGGGTTTGAACCCGCGACAGTCGAGAATCTCGACCGCGCGCCTAATCCTGGAAACCATCACTGCTTAAAAAAAGTGATATTGGATTTGGAAATGAGAAATTTACTGTTTCATTTTTATTACCTAGGTATATGTTATTGGAAAAAAATTATCATTTCTAACACAATGTATAATGTTACCTATTTTTGAATTCTGTGTATTGGATCTAAGATCTTATAAGATGGCCTTGTAAATTCTATATGGCAACTTCCGTTGCGTACAAGCGACTCCCCACTGTCATGCCTTTGTTCCTAATACCTCACTTACCATTAGTCAACTTCCCAAAACGGTGGTTGTTAATTGAATATTATTATTTGTTTTGCTTATTGTATGAATCAGGTTTGCGGCTTCTTCCTGTGAAGTGGTAGACTGTTAGACTTTTCTTACTTTGATGTTTACTGTTCGAAAATTATGAATATAATAGTATAGATCCACTGTGGTACTTGTTGTCTGTGAAATAATATGTTGATCTTCTTTTTCATAACAGTACTCTTTGGCTAACTATTTACGAAATTCAGATTCAATAATGACTATATTGTGTTTTATTACTGAATTTTGTGGTATATCTGAAAATTGCCGAAAACAATTCATTTATGTGTAAATTAGATATTTGTATATGTTGATTGTACTTTGAAGTACTATACATACTAAGTGTCATCCACATTGAAATATCACACTCTTTAATAGTGAAGGAAATCATCATGAATGTACACTAGTGTTTATTCAACAAGGATTTTAGTCTAACATCAACCTCTGTTAACTGTATAACGTAGGTGGCCTTTTGGCTTTGACATATTGATATGATGGTTATAGATCAAGATTTAAAAAAATCAATTAACTTAATGTAACTATCATATCAATCAATATAGGAAAAATATAAAATAAATTATCTGTCCAATTATATTCATAAAATGAACACGACATTGACACTGCGGTAATGGACATTCACACAGCCAAGTCATTGAAGTAAATTATATTTTCCTCAACTGATATGTATGATATATAAAATATAATGAAAAACTATTCAACTCGGTCACAACTCACAACACAAATGTATGTTATCTGTGTGTTTGTACAGCGCGATTGTTTCTTGTTCCAATACAATGTAACGGAGAATAATATGTTTGCTTCAGTCCTTAGAACACTGCAATGTATGTAAATGTATTTCATTAATTTCGTCGTTCTATTGTCTAAATATATAGGTCACGAAGCCAATTTACTATACTTTAAACATAATTTAGTTCTCCATCAACAAACAACTATATCGACGGCGGAAAGCGAAAACGTAGTCCGCAAAGTATTTTTTTTTATTGCACTGTTCGAATCAGAAAAAAATCTGCGTTAAATGGTCCGGGTCACGTAAATCTACGATGAATAGTTTATAAATTAACATTTTGAAAAATCAGGATTTAACTTAAATGCCAGCATACAAAAACGCTGTAAGTTACAGAAAAAACAGTAATAATTTATACAAAATATGTTGATTACGACATTTTTCGTTTTCCGTAAATATGATGCATGTTAGCAGGAATGTTGGCTCTAGTGCGGACCCACTACGTTTTTGTTGCTCGTGTTTTTATACGTTTTAATTTTCTGTCGAATTTAAGTCACAATTCGTGTAACACAATTTGTAATACCCCAAACCAGGAATAATTTTAGTTTACAGCATATCTAAGAGATGGGATTCATTAAATAACCACGTTTATAAAGTACAGTAGAACAATCCTAGTTCAAGTATTACATTTGACTCAACTCCGTACAACTCAATAGTGCATTTACAGCATTTTAACGTTCTGTAAAAATAGTTCAAAATGTCGTAATCAGCAACTTTTTGGCAAATATTTTTTTAAATGATATTAAGAGTTAGAATTACATTTAGTAAAAAATAACAAGTCTGCTATCCATTAATCGTGAGTCTGAGTTTAAAAACACGCTAGTTATGATTTTTTGAAAAATCATGCAAAAGTTTTTTGGCTCTGGTGAACATTTTCATTTTTGTGGATTACTACGTTTTCGCTTTCTGCCGTCGATTTTACTGAAACAGCTGATTTTTGTTATAAGATAAATCAGGTAAAAAAAATTAAGTAAAGTATATACAGGTATTGCTCGCTACCTACAGGAAATTAAAATAGTATATTTTTAAGGGAGAGCGTAAAGAAATGATCCAGACACATGATTTTAAAAATGATTACGCAGACTTTAGTTATGAATGAAGTTGAGTTTAAGCGTGACAGTGACGCGTGGGTCGTTAGTGTAATGTTTTTAAGACATTGAGATACGCGCGCTTGTCGGATTGAAGCTCGAGGTGTGAGGCATGCGGCATGAGGCGGCATACGGCGGCACACGGCATCGGCCGATATCGACCGGCCGCGGCGCTGCTCCGAACGCGAGTTGCTGCGTGAATGGGACAAGTCTAGCGTTTTCCATTCAGTACGCCCATTCATGGAAACTCACTGTTCCGTTAATGAAAAATTCGCTCGTTTATCGTGTGCCGTCACCGTTATCGCCGGCTCCCCTGTCCACCGCTCACCATGTGTGTTAACTCGCTCATATGCCAATAAACGCGTTATATTTACATTCAACAAATTCGTTCGCATATTGGCTACTTATCGTAATTATTGATAAGATTATAATAATGCTATTGTACGTGTACCTGTTTCCTCCGCTATGCTATATGAATGTATAATGTTACTGCTCAATGAACATGTTGTGTATACTGTATAGTATGTTTTTATGAATCGCAATCTACGATACAGCCAGCTGAGTCAATTATTAACCAATAACAAACCGTACACGTATCATCGACTTTATTATTTTTGTTATAATGTGAATGTACATAATATATTCTTTTGATCGCAATAAAACGACATGTATGTGTACAAGGTGATTGTTATGTTTCATTTTGGAAATACTTGCATTATCCACAGGACCATAAATGATATTCAAGTTAGTGATAAAAGAATAAAGGAATCATAGCCGTAAAGGGATCGCCTAATTTATGAATCAAAAAGCAGTCACCACGTGTTGCGATTCTCATGCATTAGTGCGTAAACATGTATTTTAATGATTAGCAAACAAATATGCAAGGTCGTGTCGTGGTTTCACTTGTTTAAATGATATTGCACAATTCACTGTCATAATAAGACATTATTCTGCTAATGTTGAAGTATTGAGCGCGCCGGTCGCCGCTCGTGGGCCGGCAGCGCCGTGTGGGTGAACACCTACCGACGCAGCTTGCGCTCTATCTAGTGATACTCGTAGGCGAGAACCACTCACTATACAATGAACCACTTTTAATAAATCCCTTCGCATTCATGTCCAACTTGCAGTGTACAAATAGCCGCTTTCAATACCGCTTTAACTTCATCTGCATCTAATTCTTGCTAAATTAATGTTTCCACTTGGTCAATTCAATTTAATTCTTAGTCATTGGTATTTAATGACTCGTTTACTATTACATTTTATAAATGTAAATGATAATTTGCATTGCTAATTAAAGATAGGTAAAAACGCAAGCCCACATGCGTTACAAATCATATTTCAAGACCTTGAGTGTCAGAGTTGAGTTTCGAATAAAGTAATGCAAAACGTTGAAGGTAATGTATTGCGCGGTGCTGTTGACCCATGATCGCGTACGTAGAATGGAATAATCACATGAGCTGTTATTTCCCGGTAATCGTGAGAGGTTCGCGTTGCGTAATTCTGAGCATTCAGCTCTTCCTCGCATACATTGATAATTTCGTTCTCGGGAAATAACGAGTGCTCACCGTAAATTACGTATGGACATCGTCTAATTAATCCATCTCGTGTGACAAGTGACCACTTGAGGAGCACGACACAAAGAGCTAGAAGTCTCGTCCGCAGTTCGTTTCACGCAATTGTTATCTTTTACTGGGAAGCCATCGCATATAATAGTGACATTATAATAGTACTGATTGAATCTGTCGCCATCTTTCTCTCTGGCTGTATAATACGCGTTTCCATTTGGCGAGTGTCGGTATTGTAAGCAAACAGTGTTTCTTCATTCGCATGCTTTGTCTGCACAACACAAAAGTACTCTCGATTTCGAAACAATTGCACTACGCACACGAGCGTGTGGAAACATCGTTAATGATCACCATTGTGGCTAAATACCTGGCGTACTTGCGCGTTTCCTCGATGGGTGCCACCATTGAGAGGTTCCCGTTTCACTCCCACGATCCAGTTCGATGTTGTGTATTACCGTCGCGTTGATGATGACGACGCCTGTTTTTGCATCAGCAATTATGTACAGTTTGTTGCGAGTTTCTCTCAGTCCAATTACGACGAATTTTGTGAGAGGCGACGCTTGTCTTTTGTTTGGCCCTAACTGTGAACCTCGTGCGTTCAGCTTATGGTAATTACGTACAGTGTAATTTTGTAATTTACGTTTGGGAAACGTTGTGAAAGCAGCGTGTACATTACGCACAGGCGGGCTTCCATCATATATTATGCGTAACACAGTAGACATACCACGGAATTAGTAACTGGAAAAGACGATTTAACTATGCACAACAATGTAATATACACGAAAAAACGCCAGTGCAGTCCTTGCTAGGGATTATGGTTCTTCATTTGTAGGGCCAGTTGCTCGAATAGAATTATTACACAATAATAAAGGTCACAAAGCAATGGTAAATTAATGTAACTTGAATAAATTATATTCAAACAAGTCTCAACAGGTCTGGGCATTCTTCAAATTATTTATTTTTATTGATTTATTATAGTATAACATTTTTGTATTTTTCAACTTTCTATTATACCTACCGTGTACTTGTATTTCTATAGTACTAAGATAAGATCAACTAATAAAAGATTTCATCCGAATATAAAAATGCTACTAACGTTAAAATATTTTTATTCTTGATTGCTAAGAAAGATATTTTTCAACGTTTGAGTTAATATATGATACTATACAGAGTCTATGTCTACAATATAAGTATCTTAAAAAGCCTTCAGAATAATCACCGCTATTCCATAACGTAGTTTGAACAAGCAAGGAAAAATATTTCAAAGCAAGTAGTTAATAAAAAAACATTCAGTGTCTTTGATAAAGTTCCCCTTTACTATTACTGTCGTTCAGAATTATTGCTAATTTAAAAAAATACAGCACTGTTCGAACAATTACACTTTTATATGAAAAAGTTGTAGTGATTCTTGTTCATTTTTCATCCATATCAGATACATTCATATAATTTCCATGAGTAGGAAATTGTTTTCATAACAATGGAACATATGTTTGTGACATCGTCGTTACGTCAACAATTTATTTACCTATTGTAATGTAATGGACTTTATTATAACAACAAATCTTGTCTTTATACATATTATATACATATTATAGCCACGACACAGGCTGTGCCTAGTGTGGTTATCATAGTTAATAAGTTATTGTTGTAAATTGTGAACTGATTTTGAATATATTATTATTATTATTTATTATTATTTATATTATATTACCTTGCAATAACATACCGTATTATTAGTTGTGAATGACCAAAAAAAAATGAAAATGTTCAACAGAGCCAAAAAAACTTGCATGATTTTTCAAAAAATCATAACTAGCGTGTTTTTAAATTCAGACTCACGATTTTTGGATAGTAGACTTGTTATTTTTTACTAAATGTAATTCTTACTCTTAAATCTCATAAAAAAAATATTTTCCAAAAATTTGCTGATTACGACATTTTGAACTATTTTTACAGAACGTTAAAAAGCTGTAATTGCACTATCAAGTTGTATGGAGTTGAGTCAAATGCAATACTTGAACTAGGATTATTCAACTGTACTTTATAAACGTGGTTATTTAATGAATCCCATCTCTTAGATATGCTGTAAACTAAAATGATTCCTGGTTTGGAGCAATACAAATTGTGTTACACGAATTGTGACTTAAATTCGACAGAAAATTAAAACGTATAAAAACACGAGCAACAAAAACGTAGTAGGTCCGCACTGGAGCCAACATTACTGCTAACATGCATCATATTTACGGAAAACGAAAAATGTCGTAATCAACATAGTATAAATTAAACTGTTTTTTCTGTAACTTACAGCGTTTTTGTATGCAGGCATTTAAGTTAAATGCTGATTTTTCAAAATGTTAATTTATAAACTTTCATCGTAGATTCACGTGACCCGGACCATTTAACACGATTTTTTTTCTGATTCGAACAGTGCAATAAAAAAAATCATACTTTGTGGACTACGACGTTTTCTCTTTCCGCCGTCGATATATGGGCTAATAACTTTTCCTCTTCGTATATCCATCCAAAGTTGTCTGTAAGATGCAATAAAACAGTTATTTGTTCTTCTTTAAATCATGTTATATAAATATTTTTAAATCGTAATTATTTTGTTGATAAAAGAGTAATATCCTACAAGTTATAATGTCGTTGAAATACGCATATCTTTAATTGTAGATGTGTAAAGTAGATATTGTACATTTCTTATAATATGTGTAATCTCTAGCTTACCGATTACGAAATTCATATATGTATTCATTTACGAAGCCAATAATATTTAACGCAGGAGAACTATTGTTCTTTTCATTAATCCCATACAGAAATGTTTTCTAAAATTATCTGTGATAAAGAAAACCATTTGATATTGTCATGTCAAGATAAACACTAAAAATAGACGCGAAATTATGTTTATTGATACCTCCCGGCCTGTATCAAAATATTCTTTATTATCAATTCATCGAATGTCGTTTATGCTTGACAAGAAAGATTGCGTGTGTTTCTTTAAAGATACTGCGTTTTCATTTTTGTATTCTCAGTGGCGACTTGTTTTTTTAGATTTGGGTTGTGCTATATCGTGTTTTTACCTGGTTCATGTATGCTATGAATTTGTTCCAAACGGAAGCCGAACACTCAAAGATATGACTATGCTATTTTCTACGAATTCGTATGTGGAATAAGTGTAAGAGTGCTCACTTAGCTACGGCGCTGTTATGAAATGGGAAGAATAGTAATGGTCGTAAAGAGCATATGTTAAATATTGCATAGATGTATCGTGTACTTAATCTTACCTTAAGAAAACAAATATTTATAAAACATTCTAAAAGTTACCATATAGTGAGAATCATACCGGCGGCCTCTCGTGTAACTGACTTGCTGCTAGCCAATTAAAAAAGTTTGAAAAATTAATTGATCAATGACATTTTGCAGAAATGTGAAAATAAGTAAACATTAAAAAGAATTAACTTAAGGTCACGGGCTTGTCTTTAGGTAAACTCATTACGCTATAGTCAAAGATTCGAAAAAACGGCTCAATCAAGGATGTCACATAAAATCATAATTATTTATATTGATCCGACTTAAGGTAATTAAGGAACTCTCAACATTTCGTGTATTCAAACCCTAACACAAATATCTGATTTAGCACTACCGTAGGAAGACAATTTTGTAATCATGGTTGTAATCCATTTTTATTGCAACGTTAAGTCCTTTAATTTTTTGCAAACGTTGACAACTTTGTCATCTTATTGCAGGAATAATAATACTTATTGTAAATTTCGTTTATGAATCTAAAATAAAATATTTGTATTTATTTATTTATTTTATTTGCATGGCTACACTGAAGGTAAATATTATACATCGGTTCTATTTGCCGTGGATGTTGGCAGCCCTTGTTGTGCCGATGGTCACTTCACCTTGCGCCGCCGTATACAGAGATATCCGAGGAGTGACGAGGTCGCGACAACTTGCACAACTATGCCAATGCTCCCGCCTTTTAAAGTTGATCATTATATCTGCCTTTAATTGATTTTCATAATTATACTACTTCATGCATCCTACAGTGATTGGACTAGTTTGTGCTAGTTATTTCGGAAGTTGTCCTTTCTATTGAGAAGTTGCATAGCCGGCGAGATATGTTTTGATGATACAGAAACCCCGTCACTTTTCAAGTGGAGAATTCCCTGTGTGTCTTCTATATGATACACGTTTGTTAGTTATACTAGTTGATAGAAAAAAAAAACTGTCCTAATTATTTCTAAAGATGGTATTTATTGGTATGTACATAGGCACCATTTCTTACTGTCTATTGTTTGCGACCTTCGCTCCAGTCACAAGCGTCATATAGCTTTCACTAATTCGCCCACTATAATTTTGGGTGATGGGTTATCTACAATCTTAAAGTAATTACGATGGGAAATTAATTAAATGAATTAAGCAACTCTTGATATTTCAAATGCACACGCTAGAAAGCTGCATTGGTCGCACAATGCAAATGGAACCGTTCAAGGTTACACTTCGCAACCGAATACGAAATTCTATGGGAAAATTACATTGTATACAATAATAATGTCGTGTAATTATGAAATTGTGATAATGTTGACACACACGAGCTATTCACAAGATCAGGGTGTTGCATGCCCTTGTTCGTTTCAAATGTACCCATATTGTATAGAATCATACCATAGAAAATCAAATCTAATTAGTAATTACCTAATAGTGAATGATCTCTAGACCTATAAAAACTGTGCCTACAAGACTGCAGAAGCATTAAATTACTGTTGTATGCAGGGAGCAAATGTATTGTATTGGATTTCCAACAATCTCACTTATCGTAGGAAACGTGATAGCGAAGCGTTTAGTTCTCATCAGTCTTTTATGGGATAATTTTATACTGCTATATAAAGAGAAAGTATTTTAGCAGCTTATTCATGTTATAATCTAAATTGAATGCAGTGAATCTATCAATTTATTTTCACATTACGAGAAAAACTAATATTTATATTTGCTTCGTTTTTCGTTCGTCCCTTTTAGATGGTTTATAATTTTCATGCATCGCTGTTTAATTATTTGAAGTGTTGTTGTTTTGAGCTTCGACAAAAATGGTGAAGAAAAGAGAGCAATGACCTATATTGCAATAGGACGAATCTAATTTTACCGAGGGTGAAAATTTATTTCCACAATAGAAAAAGAAGTTAACCACTAGTCGCTTGGGTTGACATTTACCTCACCATGTAACTCTATCTTTAGAATATTGATATTAGAGTGCAAGAAACGTAGAATAAAGTATAAGTGAAAGACCAGTTCATGATGATGCTTAGTTGAAAATTTAGTTCACTCACAGCAAATGATGTAGAAATGTGGAACCTTACTTATTTTTAACTTTTTATCGTGATCTTAATATCACCTCTCTTATTTTCAATCAACATTAAAGCATCTCCTTTCTAAATATAGTATCATCTGATAATAGCGTCTTCGAGATACAAAAAGACATGATCTCTTGGCTGTTCACATTAGACGTTTAAATTACGCGTTACCAAGTTACAAGCCCTTGGAAGTCGTAACGATACGATACGCACAGTGCGATTGTAAACTAAATGAAGTGTTGCGAGATTGGACACGTGTGATAGAGCACGTAACCGGAGACATGTAGCTCATGTGCGCGGTTACATGTAATTGTATTACATCAACCGTAATCGCTGCACCAGATGATACCGACGATAGCAGTGAACTAATTGCGATTTATACACTCGCCATTGTTGTTCTACTTACCGGCGTGACAGCTTCTACAGCGTGGTTGGTGGTGAATGTATTGCTATTTGCAATTTAAGGTGTGGAGACCTGGCTTTCTGAGGTTTCGCTTAAAAACTTAATCTTTTTCAATTGTTGAGGTAGGACGCCATTGCCTGGGTGTATAATAAGGTTATGACGAAAGATTCAAGTAGATATGTTGCATTTGTCCATTTCCCTATCCACCAAGGAAGAAGTTAGCGAATTAGTAGTGGAAATCAACATAATATTTTTTTGGTTTCAGGTGAAGCTAAGAACTTGCCAGGTCGCAGCCATGGCACGGCGTGCCACCGCGACATCTACTGCGTGCTGTCGCTCGACCAAGAGGAGATATTTCGCACTTCCACCATGGAGAGAACACTCAAGTAATTGTCTATTTTTACAAGTCTAATTCTATGAATATCAACCCTCTTGTAGAAGGAAAGTGTGAGTCACCCCGG
The DNA here is from genome assembly GCA_907164795.1 of Hemaris fuciformis. Lineage (NCBI taxonomy): Eukaryota > Metazoa > Arthropoda > Insecta > Lepidoptera > Sphingidae > Hemaris > Hemaris fuciformis. The sequence goes on from OU015434.1 coordinate 11,661,156, forward strand.
GTTTTTGTATAAGACAGTAATGTGACCGGTATCCTCACTGCCGGTACAAAAAGGTGCACCGGCGTCGGTTCCCGGAACGGCATTAGGTCGAAAGTATCCTGCTTCCTCTTTCCGGAGTATTATTCACGGAGTCCTTTTACGACTGTTATGATTATCTACTATTTAAAACAGAGCTTGTTATTTCCTAGCTCACTTATTGATTTGCGGTCTATATTTTTTAATCGATAGTTGTGAATTAATGTGTTTTAATGTGACCTCTATTATTTATCAGCTTATTCATTTGTATCATTAGAAGGCGCATACGTATAACGCTTAGACCTAGGCAATCATTGGATGCCTCTGTAAATCCTTAGACATAAAGTATCCTTAAATTGCGAGACGTTATTTATAAATATGAATGTGGATTCGTTGGGTGCGGTGTTTTAATCGTTTCTATTTTGGAGTTTCCTGTCGGTATCCCGTCGTGCGCGCGCTAAAACGTGTCCTTTTTTTCAAACACACGTTCCCGAGTTGAGTTGACACAACAACGGACCCTTTGTCCGGTGTCCGGCCACACTTCCGCCGTTATCGCTTGGAAACTGTTCACCAACATATTTAGGAAGGGCGCACATTATTAGGTCAAGGTTTGACCGGTTTGCGAACGACCAACTCGTCTCGCCATTCGCTAAACCATATTTCAAATTAGGCATAGTCTACATTGTATCAAACATATAATATATCTCATTAGAACAGCCAGTTGCCTATCATGTACTTAAACGAATAAGGCTCGTGTGTCGCAGAATTTATTAGCATTTAATTGAATTGTATGTAGGTGTTGATAAAAATCAAACATGAGCGCCTTCGTCCGTGGAATGTTTCCAATATCCAACAAATGTTTGTAATTAGTTAGGCATACTTAAATAATAAGCTTTGTATTCCTTATTACAGTAAAATTCTTGGGAAATACCCATAAAGTATGCATGCTCGTTTTATAAAATATTTATATAATAGGTACTAATTTAGGTTAAGTCACGACACTATGATATTCTTTCTCGTGATGTGTTAAACAGAAACGCGTCGCTGGTTTCATATTTTCTCCATAACCAAACCAGGAAACGTATAGTAACTTTCTTAAATTATAAAACGCGTGGCTAAAGCGCGTGTTAGTATCGTAATCGCACATACGTACGTAGCTTCCGGTGTTTTCACCAATACACATCGCGTCTATTTGAATAAACAATGTTATGATCCACCACGCGGCCGCTTTCAATACAACATTGATATTGTACGAATGCAAATATATGCTACATACCCAATTTCGGTTGGCAAGGTTGTTTGAAGACATCAAGAACTATTGTCAAGGCCCGACGGCAAGGACGTTTTGCAAAGAAAGAAGTCAGTCTGTTTTAATGAACTGTATCTCTTGATAGACAACTTTTTGTATAACCAGCAAAAGCATGTACATACATCCAACGTAAATTTTGGGTATATAAACTTTCATCCGTCAAATCTATGTATGCAGGTTGCAAGTTCCTCTCTAGGATAGGCAGTAATTTCCTATTAGATGACGAAATAATTATTCATTACTTAATATATCACCTGCTTATGTTCGTCCTTACCTGAAAATCAATAACTTCGATGATCGGACTAGCGGGAAAGTATGTTTCATCAGTTGTCTATAGCTAATTTACTTGGTTTTAGGTTGATTTCATACATCCAACAGTTTCCACCAATGCTACAACTTACCTTATTTAAGTAGTAATCACCAAATAATTATCTGGTCGCAGAAACTGAACCCGTTTTGATACAATGTATGATTGGAGGTTTATCATACAAAGTTTTAGAAGACCGTTTCCTAATATCCTCAAATATATTTGACGATGTGTGAAATCGTCGCAGCGTCAAAATATGTTGACTAATGTCGAGCGTTTTGCAAGCACATTTCCTCTGCCACCATTTCGGTTGGACGATTTCTCATAATTTTGCTATACCCACATAAGTAATTGTGCCCTTGTAATCAGGTTTTTATATCTCACATACGTATTTGCAATAGAAGAGGGCTTTAAATTAATTTGGCAAACAACGTTAACTTAATTAACAGAATTTATGGCAGGATATATCGGTGACAACAGAGCAGAATAGTCTTATCAACACAATTCCAAAACATAAACATGTCGAAATAATACTGATTGAGATTTCTCACAGAAATTAACTGTCATTAATTTAAAAGACCAATAAATTTTTGTAATGTGTATTGCGAACAAAGAAATTGTTTGGATTCGTCATATCTGTAGAGGCGGGGTACTGGTGGGCTGGTGTGATTCGTCACAATAAGGGCGGCAGTGCGGCGCGCCGCGTCCCGGATGCGTTTCCGGTGCGCGTGCGCCCGCGCGTAACGGCCCTTCCGTTCCACCCCTCGCCATTCCACTCTCGGTATGAATGGAACACCGACACCCGCCGCACTCCATCAATGAATTTAATTACCACTCTGCGCCATTTTGCTCCCCCGCAATTAGTTGTGGGAATATGTTTTACGACAGTCAGCGGTTTTCCTGCGCAGGAAGCAAGCACTCGTGAATTTCGATGCTTCACAAACTTCTGCCATCCCTTTCTTAAATGACAGTATATGTAGCTACTTCTAATAGGTTATTGAATGAACCACTATGGACATAATCAATGTCTGTGTAAACAATGAATTGATACTATTTACAAAGTATGTAATTGAAAGTTATTAAGGAAGTACGATATTGGACATCCTGAGTAAAAGTGCCGATAGACACTTGAAATCGCCACTTGAACGATTCGTTTGATATTTATTTATGATGAACTCTGTTGTTTGTTAATTAACGGAAGCGATAATGATTTAGTGACCCTAGAGGTGAGGACGCGGTGGCGGATATCGAAGGAAATGTCACGTCACTCGTCGAGTCTACTTAATGGGTTCTTTGTCTCGCGATACGTTATCAGCGCGCTCGCTGGCGCTGTGTGCACTGCGCGCGCCTCTGTCCAATCTGTCACTAAACCAGTACCTTATGTTACTAAATTTACATAATATTTATGTATCCATTGACTCGATACGCGACACGTCGATACTCGTATTCATTAGCGAGTAATTTGCGTGCTGCCACTTTAATACTGGCACATTCTATGAAACTGCAATTGGTCGGCGAGCCCACCCGCCGACGGCGAGATATAAAAAACATTCAGTAGCGTTTGAAGAACTCAACGTCATAAAAATACGTCGGTACACGGGTAGAGCTGCTACACGGAGCGGAAGCTTTTAAGTGATAAATTGGTGGCGGAACTTGCTGGCCCGTAAAATGATCATCGGCCGCGTCCGAATGGCTCGCGAGACGGCTGGAACACCACCGGAGCACCGTGCGTCGGCGGTTTTAAGTGCAATATTCTGGATTCTTATCCTCGACGCTATTTTGCGTTGTTCGGCGCACTCGTTGCCGCTCGCGCACTGGAGTGTGGGTGTGGCTTCGTGTCCTATTTAAAAAGCGCGTCAAGTGCGGCTCGCTCTGTGTACAACTTCCGTTCCACACATGGGTATCGTTAATCAGATTAACCGCATGCTTGTGGTGCGGCCGCGCGCCCGGTGACGTCGCCTCTTCCAATATGTTTCAATGGAAAACATCTTGCTGCCCACTAACTTCCAAACACGGACCACCTGAGCTTCGCTCGAATGCTTGTGTTGTGTTTGCAGATACACCCACGAATCTATTTGATCTTGAGTCACTCGCTAAGAACTTTACTATGAACATCGTATTGTTACATTAACCCCAGCATCAACGTGTTATCGTGTCTTATTGGGAAGTGTATACGAGGAAACAATTAGCTGGAAATGGTTCAAACATGGAACATTTCACGTCTACGAATAAGTGTGAGCGTTTTAACCGGTCGCACAATAATTTCAATATTATCATAGTATAAGGCGAGTAGCGCTGGCGGTGAGTACGCCCTCCGCCCCGGCGCCCGCGCCCGCGCCGCTAGTGGCGGTTCCGGCTCCGATTTATAAATACAGGCGCCGGATGCGTCTGCGAGGCTGCCGCTCACTCCCAGAATTTCTTACGCCGACACACTCATGAGTCAATAAACCCCTTAATTGAATTATTATCGTACTTTACAAATAGCTACAGGTATTGTGCGCGTAAGTAGGTACAATCGGCTGCCGCATAGCAATTTTCGTTCCTACTGCGCGTATTTACAAATCGATTTTAAGTAAAAAGAATACATTTAAGAAACTTTACCGTTTATCCATTAACAATTATGAAAATTTTCTCCTTTATTTGCATTCAATATAAAAAGATTGATTTTTATTTTACAAAAAAATGAGCTGTAGATCGATTACTATAATAATTATGCGCAACACACTTCGTAACGTCACACAGTGGTAATTAATTTGCCAAAAGCAGTGAACACAACTTGCGGCGCACACTAATAATAGCAATTCGTAGAAAGACGGAAACAATGGTGTCATACGGTTTAGTGAAACAGATGAGCCATTCATCATGTTATGTTAACAAATTACAAGAGCTCTTTGCAAAATGACATCGCATGATTGATTAAGTGTTTGCAGAGATGAGATTAATGCTGCCCATGTGGGATATGTGTTGGTAACTTCACAGAATACATACAAGCGCATCACACGACACAACATTGTCATCAGTCATGTCTGTTTCTAAATACATATTAATGTTTAAGGCTCTAAACATGAAATTGTTTATGTAGATGAGTATAAAAACCATTCACAACACCAAGGCTGTGTGGTGGTAATTGCTATCTCGAATGTTTTCAAATTAGATTTAATCCTGCCCACATGCGAGTGAATTTTTAGTCTTTTCTCGGAGGCGATGAAGTTAATTGACTCATTTTATTGTTAGAGCCGACCGTTTGCCTTCTTTGATACTACTAATGAGTTTATTTTTGTTTCTTTTTTCAGTCGCTAGTAAGAATCATTCATTCGTGTCTATTTTCTAAATAAATGAATTTGTTTGGTGTGGGCGGCGAGAGCCGAGACTGACAATAATGTCATCAGCACCCCACGCGACCGTTCATGTAAATAAATTCTGTTGTCTGTTGCAACACGCAATATTAACGCTTGATCGACTTTTAAGATACGCTTGAAATACTATATTAACTTAGCGATTAGTCTTACACTAAGCTTGCGCCGTGCAGCTCTGACACGTGCTTACGTTGTTTGTTGCAGTCCATTCTTCGGTGAAGAGTTCCAGTTCGAGGTGCCTCGGAGGTTTCGATACCTTTCCATATACGTGTTCGACCGTGACAAGCATCTCAAACAGGACAAAGTTCTCGGAAAGGTCGCCATCAAACGAGAGGACCTCCACCGGTATAACAACAAGGACCACTGGTTCGCGCTGCGACCCGTCGACGCGGACTCGGAGGTGCAAGGCAAGGCGTACATCGAACTCACCCTCGAGGACTCCAGGAAAAGATTGCGAATGGAACCGAAACCGCCGGACCCGGATCCGGCCGCAGACAACTGCTCGACGAAAAGCAAGGGGAATAACCTCGTGAGGCTGTCGGAGTACTGCAAAGAGAGCATGAGGTTCGGCTCGTGTTCGAGCTCGACGAGCAAGAAGCTGCTGAGCGCTGTGGCCACCGAGCCGTCGCTGTCGCTGTCCCTGTCGCGGTCGGAGAGCCTGAAGGACCGCGCGCAGTGGACGACGCGCTCGAAGCCGCCCATGCACACCATGTCGGAGTCGGACACGCCGAGCGCGCCCACCGCCGCCGACTACTGGTCCGACCCCGAGCGGCACTGCGCCGCGCGCGTCGGGCACGACACCATCCGCCTGCGCGTGCTCGAGTGCTCCGAGCTCACCACCAAGAACGGGCAATGCGACCCGTTCGCTCTCGTCACGTTGCTGTACTCTAACGGACGCAGAGTGGAAAGACGTACCAAACCTAAAAAGAAGACTGTTAACCCCCAGTTTGATGAAATATTCTGTTTTGATCTCGTTATGGAGGCGGACCCGAAAGACAAGGATGGTTCACAATCGGTAAGTGGTTTCATTGCACTTATTGTTGGAGTATTTAGTTTAATGGAATAGCTAGTAACTATGTGTATGTTATATTGTTACAGGCGGGGGTGGCGTGCGAAGCTAGAGTGTCTGTGTGGCACGACGCGGCCACACCTGTCTTCCTCGGGGAGGTCAGATTGCAGCTGCGACAACCAGCGCCTTCTCCCTTAAGAGCTTGGTAAGATATTTAATTTTATGTCATCGTACCAGTAAAAGACCATATAAGCAACCGGCGAACTTACTAACTTGGGCTGGCTACTTCTTCCGATCTTTAAATTTGTATATTTCGTTATATCTTCTATGCTTAGATGGTATCAGGTGTTACACGTTAACTGTGTAATGTCTAGTTATCAACTGTTCAATGTGGAATAGTACATTCTCATTTATATGTCCAAATGCGTTTGTCAATTAGAGATTTAAGGCATAAAGATTATTATTCGGAGTTTTGAAAGGAGAACTGGTCGTTTGGGCTTGTATGGAAGTACCGCCACTGTGAGGTGTGCATGCAGTTGGCCGCGGTAGTCAGCAGCGCTTGTCGTGGTGCAGGTTCTTCCTGACGTCGCGCGCGGGCGGCGCGCTGTCCCGCGGGGCGACGCCGCCGGGCACGCGGCTGTCGGCGGCGGGCAGCGCCACGCTGGGCTCGCTGCGGCTGCTGCTGCAGTACACCGTCGACCACGTCTTCCCCATACACCACTACAGGCGACTGGAGGAGCTCTTCCTGCGCAGCGTGCACCAGAAGGTACCCTCTTCATTATACGCACTATGTAAACACACACACACAACAAATAAAATTGTCATAGCATGCTATGCAATGCTGCAAACATGATTATTTATTTGTAATCTAACCTAGTTGCGGTACTTCCATAGAAGCCCAAAAGCGTTACACATTAATTGTGTAATGTTAAGTTTATAATTGTTTATTGTGGGATTTTCTATTCTTGTAAGAGATTCCCACTTATATATCAAATTGCTTTTGTTAAATAAAGATTTAAAGTTTAAAAATTATAATTATTCAGAATTTTGTAAGGTGCTGCTTTCTAATAGTGTCATGACAAAGCATGCACTACTCGAATCGTACTACTTTTTACCATCAGGTGTTGCGATAAATTTTGACCAATTGTTTTATACTTCCAGCCTATAACCGCATCAGCCGTGTACATTCTGGGTGAGATAGTGTCGAGCAAGATGGACGCAGCGCAACCCCTCGTGAGGCTGTTCACCCACCATGATCTCATCGTGCCTATCGTCAAGGAGCTCGCCGACGCAGAGATATCTGCGCTCACGTCAGTTTACTTTCTATCTTGACAACAATGTAGCCACGTAATATGCAGTATTTGAAAACATATGTTCTCATCAATAAAGAGGTCGTTGGCTTTAATCCGGTTCGAAAGACCAAAATGTCAGATGTCTTCATTACATCCATTGATATCTTTGTAAGTTGTTGATTAGAAGTCGTGATGGCCTCGAGGATAAGGTACGTGGTCGAGATCCTCGGCGGTCGCGGGTTCAAACCCCAGGCACATACCTCTGACTTTTTGAAGTTATGTGTGTATTCACAAAGAATTATCACGTACTTTAACGGTGAAGGAAAACATTGTGATGAAACTTGAAAAACCGCACTAGGCCAGCGTGGTGGACTAAGACCTAAACCCACTCAGTGGGACGTATATGGGCTGATGATGATAGAGTAGGTTGTTGACGAGAGTGTGTCGTGCGCAGGGACGCGACGACGATATTCCGCGGCAACACGCTGGTGTCGAAGATGATGGACGAGGCGATGCGGCTGAGCGGCGCGGCGTACCTGCGCGCGGTGCTGCGGCCCACGCTGGCCGCCGTGCTGGCCGAGCGCCGCCCGTGCGAGATCGACCCCGCGCGCGTCAAGCCCTCCGCCGCCATCTCCGCCAACCTCGCCAACCTCAAGGACTACGTCGAGCGGGTAATGTACACATGCCCAACATCGTTGTTACTATAAACTTTACCTTCAATCAATACATACATACATACATACCAGTGGCGGTACTTCCATAGAAACCCAAAAGAGTTGCACGTTAATTGTGTAATGTCTAGTTTATAATGGTTTATTGTGGGGTCAGGATATTCCCATTTATATGTCAAATTGCTTCTATTAAATAAGAAATTAAAGCTTAAAGAACTTTATTCGGAATTGTAAAAGATGAGCTGGGCTTTTGTGCTTCTATGGAAGTACCGCCACTGATACATACATACAAACGTACGTACATAACCTCACGCCGGTATCCCCGACGAAGTAGAAACGGGTGCATTTCTGCACCCGCATTTCGCCAGGCATGTATCAGTCCCATGTAATACGAGTAAGTGGCGAGTCTATTGTCGTTTTTCGGACACAATTCCAGACTCCGTGCTGTTACTAAGAATTTCCTAATGGAAAAACCCAACACATTGCCTGACCCGGGAATCAAACTCGAGACATCTAGATCTCACGGCAAATACTTATGCTGCGAGATCACGAGGCAGTCTTTATTAAATTTATCTTTTGTGAGAATTAAATAATTATATACGCTGGTGGTAGGATATTCGTATCCGCCCGGATGGCGACCACCGTACACAGGGCGTAAAACCCGCCATAGTGGCACATGCAAGTGTGCCGCGTTCCGGGATCAGCCAGTGTATATCCGGTTTTCGGGGGGGGCTTCAATCATGGTGAAAGGATGACCGTGCCGGCAATTTTTTTGGCCGGTTTGTCGCGGTCGGTCCTTTGATCGCCATGATTGATAGTCCCCCAAACTTCTTCACAATAAGGTGAAGAGGTATTCGGCCGGCATGATTGTGTCGACCAACGGGAGACCATCATCTCTCGCTGGTCGGCACTTTTTCTGGACTCCATTGCGCTTACCATCAGGTGCAATGGGGTCACTTTGCCGTGCCAGAATAAAAAAAAAAAATAAAAAAAATAAAAAAATAAAAATTAGAATGTAGGTAATATTTAGTAATGTTTAATAGAGTGTGTGTGTGCGCGTGCGCAGGTGTTCGGCGCGATCACGTCGTCGTACGCGACGTGTCCGGCGGCGATGTGTCGTCTGTTCGACGCGCTGCGCCAGTGCGCCGCCAGACACTTCCCGCGCAACGCGGAGGTGCGCTACTCCGTCGTCTCCGGGTTCATCTTCCTGCGCTTCTTCGCGCCCGCCATACTCGGACCTAGACTGTTTGATCTCACCACCGAACAAATTGTGAGTACAACTCATATTGCATTCAAAGAATAATAATTCTTTCTTGTTGTTAAACTTTCATAACTGATACTAAAATAAAAACTTGTACTGGGACCGTGACTTAACCAATTTTTAATCACAGTCAGCGATTTTTCCAAAAAAACAAAAATTCTCTTATAATCGATATTTGTATGAAGGCACAACAATGAAAACTACAAATGATATCATTCTAATTGAAATAGTTTAGGCCATGTTTTAATGAAATGATATGTATGGCAGGACCCTCAGACAAACCGCACGTTGACGCTAATCTCCAAGACGATCCAGTCGCTGGGCAACCTGGTGAGCAGCCGCTCCGCGCAGCAGGTGTGCAAGGAGGAGTACATGGCTGAACTGTACCGCAGCTTCTGCACGCCACGACATGTAAGGAAAACTTCTATTCTATCCACGCCAAAGTGACATTAAAAGTACCTGATGGTAGGTCCAGTGCAGTCTAAATACGATCTACTGGAGAGAAACGCAAACCAGATTTATGCAAGAATATGCTGTTTTCACCGTACCATAGTATTATTCAATGGCTCCTCTACTAACTTATAATGTAAGTAAAGTGGCTATAAGGTGTATGTATGTAAGACGGAGGATGACATAAATATATATAAATATATTTATGTCACCCAATGGTCACATACAACATGACTGAAGTCATGACTGAAGATATGAAAGAAAAAGGGGTGAATGAAGACATGACGGCTGATAGGGATGTTTGGAAGGATAAAACATACTGCGCCGACCCCAAATGAAATTGGGAGCAGGGCAAGGCAATGATGATGACCCAATGGTCACATACATATAGTTCTGACCCCACCTAAGATATAACCCTTGTGTCGTGGGTATCATAAACTACGAAAGACTTTTTGATCTCACAAACAGTCCCGGTGCGGGGATCGAACCCGCGGCCTCTCGTTTCGCAAGCTGGGGCTTAGCCAACTGTGCCACGGACGCTGTCAAATAAGTTTTTGAAGTCTATTTAGTATTGTAATGTGCAAACTCATCATGACTCACTACTACACAGGTGCAAGCAATTAAGCAGTTCCTTGAAATAATCTCCACGAGCACGGACACGCAGAACAACAACGTGCAAGACACCCCAGTACTGCTGAAAGAAGGGTGAGTAAACTAGATTGTAATGCTTTTTGTACTCGGAAAAAAAGCTTGAAAAAAAAACCAATAAATCTTTTTTTCTTTCGTGCCTCTTTGGAATCAGATATGGGTATGTCATGTTGCATCTTTATTTATGTGTTTTTATTTTTAATTAAATGAAAAGTAATATTGACAAGTGGTTTCTACCCCGCTCGCTAAGAATAAAAATATGTTCGCCTTTTCCATAAAAAAATCTGATCTGAGTGTCTAGTAATTTCTGATACCCTGATCGTTTGAGCTTGCGACTCTATATTATATGGATAGTATATATTTATGTGCAAATAATATGTTGCTATATATGAGTGTATGTAATGTCAGGACGATGATCAAGCGGTCGGAAGGTGTGCGCGGTGCGGGCGCGGGGGGCGGGGGCGGCGCGGGGTCTCCGCGGCGTCGCTGGACCAGGGCCGCGCAATCGCACGCCAAGCGCAGGCACTTCAGGCTCACCAGGTACCACACTGTCCACACACTTACTGCTGATTCATTTATTTTTCTACTGGCCCGGCAAAATTACCAAAATACCGAAGAAACAATCATGCATATCTGGTACCAGTTAAATTAATTATGCTATTAATACAGTCAACTCCAAATTCAACGATATCTTCGTAACTTACAATTAGAAATGGTGTTATCAAGATGGGTGCGAATGCGGCGTCAAGCATTTCTATTTGATTTTTTATTTGAAGCATACGAAGTAGCAGCATGGTTTTAGAAATTTGAATTCTTTCTTTTGGATAATTGAGCTTAACAGAGTATGTTTGTTATATTGATATGTTCGTGTGCAGTGGAGAGCTGTGGTGGTCCCGGTGCGGCGCCAAGGCTCCGGCGCGGCGGCTGTCGCTGGGCGGCGTACTGGCCGTCGCACCCGTCGACTGTCCCGCCGCCGGCGCGCCGCTCGGAGCCAACAACATCTTCCAAATAGGTACTTATTATACTGCACTCATTTCATTCACAACCCCCGGCGAAAAGGGGACTGTGCTCACTTTTGTGTTTGTATTAGAGATGGACAATTTTATCGATGTTTTTTATCGATAATACATAAAGAGCCGATTTCGCTTAATACTGAGAAAAAAAAACTTTATGTATTTCATATTTTGTTTGCAATATAAAAAAAATAACGTATGAGACGTAACCATTATTTAAAGGTCTGAAAAAAATGAAGAATTGTTATTACTTGTCAAAGTAGGTTGACTAAAAATCCTTTTATGTTGAAATTATAAACTTTGAACAATTGATGTGTAATATAACATAATGTTTGTGGGCGGCAGTGCACCGCGAGCGCGTGATGTTCGTGCAGGCGAGCAACTGCGTGGAGCGCGCCGAGTGGGTGCGCATGCTGTCGGCGCTGTGTCGCCGCTCGCCGCAGGCACGGCTGCACACCGGATACTACGCCGACACGCACTGGACCTGGTATGCACTGCACTTACATATACAACAAAAAGGTGCCTTTTATGTTGTGGATGCAGAAACTACGAGACACTTATCCTCGATAGAAACGCCCAGATCTGAAATAATGACATTTTAAACATTTGTTTTTGTGTTACAATTTCCAATGAAGTGTGGTACGGTGGTAAATATGTAAGTGAGCGATTTGTGTCGTGCAGCTGCGACCGCGCGGAGGCGGAGGCGGAGGGGTGCGGCGGCGCGGAGGGCGGCGGCGCGGCGGGCGGCACGGGCGCCGTGGCGCTGGCGCTGCGCCTCGACCCCGCGCGCGACCTGCAGCGCCTGCACGCGCTGCTCGTGGCGCACGCGCCCGCGCTCGACGACCGCCTGCACAGGCCCACGGGTACGCACGCCCCAACCCCACTACTCTACATACAGGGAACGATAGGAGACTGTTCCAAACTAATACTACCATTTATTTCATATTGCAATTTGCCAACAAATGGTTCTTTTCCATTTTGTATAGTACAAGTGAATCTTTCAATATCAGTTTATAGTCAACGGTAATCTCTGGTATTTATGTATCAAGCCTGTTATGTATAATGAATCTTTATGACTCATAAATATATTTTTCTTTTTCAGATACTGTGAGCTTAGAGGAGCGTGAAGCCGAAGCGGCGACGCTGCGCGAGCTGCAGGAAACGATGTTCGACCTGGAGCACCGACACCGCATCTATCGACGTTCTCTCGCCCGGGAGACTAAATATGGCAGCAAGTATGTTGATGTCTTGACGAAATCACAATCCCATTGCCTCATCTCTTGAATGTAACTAATAAAAACATTACAATTACAGACAGGCGCCTATCGGCGACGACAACTATCTCCACCTGGCGGGCGCGGGTGCAGGCGTGGAGTGCGGCCCGTTGACATGGAGGCCCTGGCGCGGGGAATGCGCCCTCGGCGTCGACCTCGACGGCAAGCCGCTGCAGCCGCGCGCGCCCGACCTCACCTCCAGCACCGAGTCGCTGCGGCTCGCGAGGCACGCGGACGAACGCTCCTCCGGCAAGTCGACGCGCTCGGCCGGCAGCGGCTACCTCACCATGTCGTGCATCCGACACGAGCCCGCCGACGACAGCGACGCGTCGGCCGAGCGCCCCGCGCGCCCGCCCAAGCCCACGCGCCTGTCGCCGCCGCGCGCGCCCGCGTGCCCGCCCTGCGAGTACGTGCACGTGGAGCCCCCGCCCCGCTGCCGCGAGTACGAACTCATGGCCAACTTCGCGAGCCGGGCGCGCGTCGCCGAGGACGAGGCGCCGCCTGCGGTGCCGCCGCGCACGCGCCCGCGCCCCGCCGACCCGCCCGCCGCCCCGCCCGCCACCCCCGCCCGAGCCCGCGCCGCGCCCGCCCAGCGCCGCCGACGCCGTCTCCACTGACGACAGCCTCCTCGACGAATTACAAAGAGACACCTACTGTGTGCTGCGAGTTTGCGAGGACGACCCGCCCGCCGCCGCGGAAACGCCCGCTAAAACGGTACCAGAGACGGAACCCCGGCCCACTGAAGCCGTCGATGAGCCCTTCTCTCGTTCTAGTGCTCAACGCAAGTCTAATCCGACGCGAAGTCGAGCGAGCCCGGCGCGACCTTTAAAAACGTCCAATTCCACGTCGAATGTGGCCGATGCCGGAACGACTCAATCGCGGCCTCTCACCGAACGGTTGACCCCCTTTTTCCTTAAAAGGAAACCTAAACAGCCAGAGGAGGCGACGACTAACTCCAGCTCCAAACGCGAAGACAATCTGATCGGACGATTGACACCTCGATTCGGTCAATCTCGCCTGCACGGTCGAGGTCGATCGCTAGAGTTGGCCCCTCCGGATCCACGACCGCGACGAATTGAGCGGTCGGCGACCACGGTGAACATCCCCACGCGACCGATAAACTCTTCGATCGTAGCTAATCTGAAGTTCTTCAGCTTGCATCGGTACGGCGCGCAAGAGGACGTGCAATGTCGCGGGTTCGCGCGCACGGAGGAGGAGGCGGCGGACGCGGGCGGCGGCGACGGCGCGGACGGCGAGGCGTGGCGCCGCTCGCACGGCACGGGCGCGTCGCTGCTGGCGGCGGCTTCCAGCGACATCCGCCTGTAGCGCCAGCGCCGCCCCTCGGCGTCCTCCGCGCGGCTCCGGGACCTGCTGCGGCTCGGGGGCTCGCGGGAGCGCGGGGCGGGGATGTAGACGGATTGGACTTACATACTAATTATTCTCAGAAATAACATGTCAACCTGATGCCGGCATCCGGTGACAAGCCTAAACATGTTCTAAATGGTCTGCTAAGCGTGCTTTATACAAATGTTGATGAGTGCTGGGTATGTGATGGCCTCGTGATCTTGGATCGAGCGTTAGTGACAGTCGCGCGAGTGTGATAATGTTATAGAGGCAGGTGGTTCATCATAAAGATAGAACCTTGTCCTTACTGTCCAAATTCGAGTCTGACGGTACGTCATGACATATTTTTGTATATTAGATGTGTCATTTCATGTTTTATCCAAATTATACACTTAGCAGTGTCTTTCTCGTAAATTTGAACACTAATAGATATTGACTCCGTTATTGACTCGACATGAATAATGTATTATTAATGACTCACATTGATTAGCTGCTATTAGAATGCACAACAGACACATTCAAACTGTAACTCACTACTGTTTGAAAGTACTTAAGTTTGAATATATTGATATTATACTGATGTAGGTCGATGTGTGTATCCGTTTCGTCGTTTCGGGCGTGCCGTCTGTTGTAATTAATTATTTAATATGATACGTCAAATTATGGCCTTATATTTATTGCGCGTGCGATCACGGCCTTCGAGTTAAAACACCATTTACTTAAACTGTGATTCACTTTACAAAACTCAGCTCATAATTTAAAGTGTTGTAATGTAATTTTAGTCTGTAAATAGTATTAGTCAATTATGAAAACGTTGAGAATATCGAATATTAAAAACGCGTCAGAGTATATTTTATTGATTAGTCTTATAATACTTTGTATTAATAAAAAATCTTACGTAGCGTTTCAAACGGCTATTATACTGTCAAGGAGTAAATACTCTCACAATAATTCTATTGCACATAATTGTTACGACTAACTTTGTTGCCGTGTAAATTTTAAATATTCATGTACAGTAGCTGTAGTTGTAAAAAGTATCTCTATATCTAAACTGAGTTGAATCGGGACATTTATTTCCATAATATATGTATATATTAATTGCATCGATCTCCAATTATTTTTATCTACATTTTATCTTTAAAATGTATGAGAAAAATTAAGTTCGTGAGAAATTGAGCTCAATACAATATAAGAAGGATAGAAATTAGAAACAATTTGCTAAAATGTTGACTATTTTTCTCCATGTACACTCTTTATTCAAATAGTACAATTATTAACATAAATAGGCAAAGTAGTACTTTTTGCTGTATAAAATCTATTTACCACAGTATTTACATAAATTTAGTCACCATTACGCAATTTGTGGCATTATTCATATTTATTGACGTCAATTTTCAATTCCGCTATCGACTTTTGTTTAGATAAGTGAAGCTACTCCAGTTGGTGGTTCCGCTACCGAACTATTTCTCTATTATAGTAATTATCATAGTCTTACCTTTTGTGGTGCTGAATGATCCTGTGTATAGAGGTAACTGTGAAAATAAGATGCAATACATGCATGGTACTGTATTACTTAAGTATTTATTTGGAAGTATAATAGCACTGTTATGTTTAATAAAAAGAACTCATGTATGTATGTACGTTACGCGAGTTGTTGTCTTATTTGTAGAGGAATGATTCGGTTTTTAATTTTAAGTATCAATGTACAAATTAATATTTCTAAAAATATATAATGTTATTTATTACATTTATTTTCATTTTGTTAATAAATTTTCACACAAATGTAGATGGTATTAGGTTTTTTGCTTGAATATCATGCGACTATAACAAAGATGAAAATTACTTACAAACATTGTATTTTTCTTTAACTTCCTGTTTATTTATATCGATTCGTGATGACAAGCTCCTCATGGATCAAGTTTAACCTGTTGATAACTTAACCATGATTGCGTTCTAGCTCGTAAGCTTAGCTACTACAATTGTATTGATAAATCTTGAACTTTTCAAGGAGTTTCCACTGTCTATTAATAACTTTATTTATACCAATAAATAAATACACCCAACAGTGATATACATAGTTCTGACCCCACATTAAGATACAAGTCTTGTGTCGTGGGTATCAGAAACTACGAGCGACTTTTCGGTATCGCAAACACCCAGACCCGGAACTAATACTTGTGGGTTACACAAACATTTATCTCGGTGCGGGAATCGAACCCGCGGCCTATCGTTTCGCAAGCTGGTATCTAGCCAACTGCGCCACGGGGCTGTCGATAATTGCATAATTGCATGGATTCATTTAATTCACACATTCACGGCCTCAGGGAATGGTAACTTCCCCATAAATACTGGTATATTTTCTATTTACGCTTAATTGGGCCATAGCAATCGAAAATTTAGATCTCTTTAGAATAACATAATCATCATCATCATCAGCCCAAATACGTCCCACTCCTGGGCACGGGCCTCCTCTACAACTAAGATCTTAGAATAACATGCTCCTTTAGTTTCATAGGAAACCTACAGTAGGTTTCATTACAGTAGTAGGATACTGAGACAGCCTTGTGGTTTCGTGGTAAACTATGTGCCGTACGGTCTAGAGCTCCCAGGTTCAATTACCGGGTCGGGAAAAGTGTTATTGGGTTTTTGGAATATTATAGACGTGAGGTTATGTGTTTGTAGGATAACGTTATAGGTACTGCCGTGCTAACCGCAAAAGCGTTATCCCAGTGACAGCTAGTTTCCAGATAGTTATGTAAAAGTAGTTTTCTCGTTACCTTACAGATAGTTATTTTTAGTTATTAAATGAAATTCATGTATAATCATCATCATCAGCCCATATCCGTCCCACTGCTGAGCACGGGCCTCCTCTACAACTGAGAGGGTTTAGGCCTATATAATATTAGGTACATTTTCTATCTCAATAGTTAAGATAGAAAAAAGTACATACGTTGATATACATAAATCATGAGATATACCGCGTTGAGTTACCGTTTTTTGGGTTAGCTCTTCCCGTAGATGTTTGTATGAAAATAAATGTTTTTTGCAGTTAAATAAAATACATATTATTTAAAAAAAATCAAATCAAAGTACACTAATAAAGTCTTTTATTTTTCAAATTTAGAATCACATAAAAAATATCTACAAATAACACGTATTCTATGAATTATCATCACCCAAAAGTAGGGAGTTCTTTTCAAAAGGACATCCTATTTTTAGGTTATTAATGTTTTTTTTAAAGACATATATTTTCATTTATCTTTTTCAAAATGACTTCTGTTGCAGTTTTTTTCATCGGTGGCGGCAAACTTTGGTTTTTAAAATTTTAAATTTAGCGGTATTTAAATATACGGCTAGTTTCCTACATAGTTAATATTGACATATACCGCCTAATATCTTTAGTAATTTAAGGTAAAAGTGAGATAGAAAAAACTTTCTAAAGGGGTTTTCTATACTTTAAAAATAAAATATTGCTATTAAGACTAAGTCATTACATGCGTATTTTTTTAAGCGATCCGATGGCATAAAAATCGAAAGTACGATGCTTTTTGAGATACCGCTTTTGCGTTTAGCACGGTAGTATATTGCTTATCACATTAGACGTACCACACATACTCATGCATGTATGCCCGAAAGATTCACCAGCTTATTAAGCTTCCATGTTATTGCCACTTTTCGGGCATTTTAACCAGACTCCATACTGCTGCTAGATATTTCCGACTATACATTTACATACCCCTTTATGAGGGGCTAAGCAAAGGTGCATTTATACCCTCACATTTCGCCATCAGTGTTGGAAGTCTCATGTAATAGGGGGCAAGACTATTACCAATTTTTGGGCACATTACGAACTGCTTGCAGCTACTGAGAAAAACAAGGCCCAATCCGAGAAGCAAGTCTATTGCCCAACGACGCAGTCTTGAATCTTCGCCTGAACAATGGTCAGGAATCTATAAAATGATATTGAATAATACCCTTAACTGTCCGCGGACTTCTTGCGATATGCACGAAGTACCTAATCACTTAATATTAAAGCAAATCTATTAGGTGTATCAAGATCTTTACATTAAACACCTCAAAATTGCTGAATTATGAATTTATCCAGTCAATTTAGTTTCCCAAATTAGTTTAAATAATACTTTAAAAATACTGAATGCCCATTCCGCATGCCTGATGCCACCCATTTCCCCTCGATTTTTTTCTTTTTTCTTGTTGTCTATAGCTATTGGCTAACGAATTTTAATCTTTATTCTCTAATTCTATAGTCTGTGGATCAAGCTGTCGAAAGCAAAGATAACCTGCCTTATGCGTAAAGTTAAAATTCGTTGTATTATGTGCGTTGAGAAACACAGAGATTGCAATCACTTAAAATAAATAATATTATTGTAACTCTGCGAATTTATAGAGTTCAATATGGCTGATTCGGTAAATATGTCATTGGGTAAGTAATCTTTATTCGAATGTATGACAAACATATAAATAATATTTCTATTTTTGGAGGGCGCTCGCCGGTCACATATGTATACACCTAATTCATAATCTAATTATTTAATAAATTCTAGAAATATCCAGTTATTTGTGGAATTAATTTATCTCTCAAAAAATAGGCGAACAACAATATTGAATAAATGAACTGAAAATTGGTATTTAGGTATATATCGTATTGAAAATATTATGTATGTGTGTCCTTTTATTTGTAGATGAGATCATCAAGAAAAATCAACAAGATCGTGCAAGTAGGTCTCGCGGTCGGGGAGGTATTAATCGCGGGCGTGGAGGCGGTCGCGGTGGTGGAAGAGGACGTGGGCGCGGCGGAAATAATCGTGGCCGATCGAATAATCGTCCAGGGACACCTGGCGCCAGGCAAGGACGATCACGATCTCGATCTCGGGGGCCTCGGGGTCCTTCTCAGCCGCGATCACGGTCGCAATCAAGGAATAGGTCTCGTTCGCGACAGCAGCGTAGGTCTAATTCGCGCGCCCGATCTAGATCCCGCTCGCAACTGAGAGGACTAACTCCAAAAGGCAGGGCTGGACTGGAAAACCACCAATCTGACATGCCACAGTTAGTTAGAACAGGAAGACCTTACAGAGGTAAGTAGAGATCTTATTAATCACTATGAAATCCTGTCTCTGAAGTAAGTAATAACTATTTGTATTTTTTTAGGTGGGCCAAGAAACAGGGGTAATGTTCACAGTAGATTAGGTGTGACTACACGCAGAGGTGCAGCCAATCTTCGTAGACCTTTGGCTATTGCAAAGAGAGGGATATCAAAAAGGGGAAGAGGTATCAACACTAATAGATATAGTACTGTTGGTCTTAGATCTGATCAGATTCTAAAAGAACAACAGAGAAATAAGATGTTACAAAATAATATGATAAAATCCCAGACATTCACAAGGTCCAGAAACAATTCATTTAGTTCTCCTTCACAATTAACAGTCAGTGTAGCTAATGACTTTGCAAGAAAACGTCGAAACAGTGTTGGAAATGCAGGATATCTGAATAAACAAAGTCTTGCACAACTTAATAATCAGTTTGGCGGTTACAATACAAGGAGGGGCCCTGGTAGTGTTAAGTCTATGGGTTCCAATAAATCTAATCGGTCTACTCGGTCAAATGGAAGTAGGGGATCATCAAGGTCAAGAGGGAGAGGCAGAGGTGTAAACCGTGGTGTTAGCAGGAAGTTTGTGAACAAACAAGTTTTAAACACAAAACTTCAGATGGAGATTGCTGCCATACAAGGAAAAACTTATGGAGTGACTGATACACCTACTGGTTTTACTAATTTTAAAGCAACGCCAACTGCTACTAAGCAGACACTTCATCAAAGATTTGCTACTACATAAACTTTAAATAGTGACACTAGAATCATAGTGGTCCATTCAAGTGTAATATTTGTAACCAGTTTTAGTATATGAGCATGGATAATTTGTTTGTCACATGACAAACAATCAATAATACTACATTAAAGTGTAAATTCAATAGAATGTGATTACTATGATTCTACTGTCACCAATTATGTGATATTTGATTGATTGATATTGATACATAATTTAGAAGAAAACAAATGTTTCATTTGTTGAGTCAACATAAAAAGATGTGACTTTAATCAATATAAATGACCAGCCATATTAAGGTAGAAAAATGGCTTTCTATTTGTGGTGTGAAATAACTTGTTTTTAGGTATAGCTTGTACTAAAGTTTAAAATATTATGGTATTTTAGTTTTTTAGGTTTAAGTTCTAATTTTTTCTTTATTAATAATAGTTAGGTATGGTTATGCAGTAAGAGTTTGATGTGACATGAGATTGACTCAGCCTCCATTGGAAACAGTTTATTGGCCAAAAGTGGCCTAATGATGTCATGATTTTCAAATGTTTCATAAAACTATTTTTGTTACTGACTTATTAAAATAAAGTGGAAACTTTATAATGTTTTTATTCCATCTGTTTTTCAGGAATAATAAAATAACATTTCATTATACAAATTGAAGTTATTCATCACAATATTATATATATTTACATTTGATACATTTTCGGCAGCATTATGAGAGAATCTGTAACTGAAAAGCAAAAGAGATTGGTTAGTATTTGCAGATTAAATCAACTATTATAAAATGTATATACATTTAGTTTATAGCTTAAACTTCATACCATGAAAGCAATAAGATTAAAGACAACAGTAACAAAATATAGTATGGTATGATAGTAATAGTGATAAATATGGCCTTTTGACTTTTATGAATAAATTTCATGGCCACCTTTGAGCATTTTTTAAAACAATGTTTTTACTCACTAGTAAACAGAAAAAATGTATGGCATTACAATGAAATTGTGGAGTTAATTTTGATACTTACAATTTTCTCCTAAAACATTAGACAATATCACTCCATGAAATGTATGATCCCTATCATTTTTGGTATTAGGATCTGTTGATTCAAAAGTCCAGCCAAGATGCTGACCACAATGAGGACAGGCACATATGCGCCATGTGTACCCAGGGAACCAAGAGTCTGCACCTTGTTGCTGCAATTACAAAGTCAAATTAAGGAAAATATTAACATTGAGAGGCTGAGAATTTTCTTACAAATACAAATAATTATGTAGTGAAAAGGAAAAAGATATATCACTGGAAATAAGAAATGATAATGTTTTAATTTTCACTTACTGGTCCAACATTATCACATCTAGCCTTCTCCATGGTGACAATTTCAAACTTAACTCCAAAAGGGTTGACTAATGTCTGCACAGTGACATTTTGTTTACCAAACAAGTTTTGTTTTTCTATCTTTCTTGCGCCAGGGCTTGATTTACTGAATAGATAATAGGAATCGGCCACATCGGCGCCACATTTACGGCATAAAAGCAATTCTGAAAAAAAAAAGAAACCATCCAACTGCCTTTCAGACCATGTTAGAGAGATTGAAGCAAAAGACGCCGTAATATATAGGCCAGACTGCCTAAAATAACCGGCAGAGACTATCTGGCAAAATCTTTTCAAGACCTCTTCCAGGATCAAAATAACACGAATCCTTGGTCTCACGGTTAGTACTAACAAAAGATTACTAAACAAATTTTTTTTAGTTAAAAATACATTTTATTACCTTGGCCATTTCTTTCAGCTCGGTTATTGTTTTCGGCAAAGGTATACAGATTATTAGAAATATATGTCAATAATATTATGTGTAAAAACATGCCTTTTATTAGTGATATAAATAGAACTGTTACTTCTTGATTATATTTATAAACAATACCAATAATTGCTAAATATTGCTTTTTACAATTTGGGGTATATTTAACTTATTAAAAAATAAATTATAACTACAGTAAATAATAAATATTGAATATTTGAGAAATTTGACATTGACATTTTTTTTTCTTTGTTCCTCAAGGAACCGGCTAAGGTCGAAGACCATGCTGCCAAGTCTTCAGTAATTTATTTTCATTAGTATGAATTATGAATGATGATGATGATGAAAGAAAAAGGGCGGGAAATTCCCAAACTGGAGGCGCGCCCCCCGGCCCTCCCACATACAACCCTTAATCCCTTCATTACAATAGTGAACAGAGAATCAAGCACCACTCGTCGATATTGCACACAGCGCATCCGATTCACCCCTCGCCTCCCCTCTCCCCTTCCTACCGCATCGGTGGGACCGTCCCACCTGGATCAAGAGGCTCCTCCATCCTCTCGCCAACAATCACCAGAAAAGACAAGACTCACCAGATACAGCGCGACAGGGAAGAAAAAAGGGAAAACTAAATCAAACACACCACACACAACATCGACAAGCAACACTTAATCTCCTGTTCACCACTATCAAGAAAAAAATTAAAATGATATGTGAGAAAAACAAAAAACGCGCCCTCCAATCCGAACACTTCCCGCCCTTTTTCTTGACATTGACATAATCGGAACCTGTTCCTTTTTTAAATTATTTTTTGAGAAGTGTGGAAGGAAATGGGTATACGGTACCTTCGGCTGTCGGTGTTTTTGGTTATTTTTTATTGTGCATATGAGTGCATACATTTACATTACATTTGATTTCAAGAAAAGTATGGGCTACCTACCTAGGGGAAGGAGTCCCCCCTGGGGGTGGTGGGGGTACTTAAGGGAAATGACAAAAATACAGCATAATTACTATGTTTATTACTTTTATTAATTTTTGGTACCTACGTTATGCCATTTATCTAACTATGATTTGGTACAGTCTTAGCCAAATGAACTTATCACATTTTTAAATAATTAACCATTAATTGGAACACTGCAAAAAACATACTATGGGGTAAGATGGGGTAATAAAATTTGAACATGATCACGAATGCTAGTTATTCTCACTAAACACACAAATGTGTATTTCCTCCGCATCTTCATTGTCCACGTCCAGCAAGCATTGTGAGCCCAACGTCCACAGCCTGCCCAAGCTTCTGACTATGTCAAAAATTGCGGTTTACGTAATTTCAATATAGTTAAATGGCATCGTCATTATTGTTTAACTGTGTGTTTTGTCTTTTTTTTGCTTTTAGCATTCCTTTTGAGGCGGGGATCTTCAGATTTGGATGTTTTCTCCGGCTTTGATAAAATTTTACAGCTCATTTGGTGTTACACCAACAGTGAATGAACAAGTTATTGTTCGTAACATTCGGTGATGAACTCTGTTCTAGATGGAGAGAAAGATGCCGTTGTAACTTCAGTTTCTGTTGCAAGCGTTCTTTGTTGTTCTACATCCAATGAGTCTGCCATATATTATAGATTCCTAGTCTCAGTAGAAATGAAATTTCTTTTGGTTAAAAGTTTGGAAAATTATTTCGGTTATATACCACATTATCTAATTTTTTGTGACCCCGCCTCTTTGCTTATAACTTCATCTGTAGCTATTTTCACAGCATGTGCCAACCACTCTCCTCTTTTGCTTTTTTGTATAATAAACCAATGTTTCTACACCCACATTTCGCCAGGTATGTATTAGTCCCACGTAATAGGGGGCGAGAGCCTGTTGCCGTTTTTCAGGCACATTTCCATACTCCGTGCTACTATTGAAAATTTCCCAATGGAAAAACCCAATAACACTTTGCCCGACCCGGGAATCAAACCCAGGACCTCTAGATCGCACGGCACATACGTGTACCGCAAGACCACGAGGCAGTCTACCCCATCATGGAATACAGATGTGAGTTTATGTATGTAAGTAAACCAATGTTACGAGGATTTATTTAGTAATTTAAATGAACCCAGCTCCAAATCTCATTTTGCTCCAATGCCCCATCATACCCCGTACCCAATACCCCATCTTGCCCCAAAAGGTGACTGAACAAAAAAAAGAAACTAAAATAAAATGTTTAATGTATTCGTACAAACAACATACCATATCGAAATAACCAACACTAGTAATGAAATGTTTGACCTTACACAAAATTAGATCGACGAAACGTTAAAACGGTTTTCCGTTTGTAAACAAAAGACGCTTTGCTAACCACTCACAATTGCTCTCGCGCTAATCGTTGGTCGTATGAGGCTTGTTATTGGGTTATTGCTTTATATTCATAAACGTCTAGTTTCTTCTCTTGTATTTGTGCGGTACTTACCTCGAGACCCCATCATGCCCCCCTTCCCCTACATTATTTTTTTAAATCTACTTGACTTTTTTCTATCTAGAAAAACAATGTAGTTTTTAGACATTTATTCTTTCTCTGTGACTGATGCTCCCGACCTTGAATTGTTTAATAATTGCACAATCGTACCTATCGATTTTAATTTTTATTTAATGTTGAGCTTACTGCGGAATGCCTTCAGAGCTATGTGTTTATCAGCTGTAACTTGAGATTTGACATTTAAAGTACCTACTTGATTGACCATTGACATTTGTTTTGCTTTTGTGCGAGTGTTTGTTATGATCGTCGAGTAAATTAGTTATTTACTTTGACACGCAGAATACATCCAGGAACCTTAGTTTCAAGCATTTCAATCATCTTAGTTGTTAATTTTAAGTCACAATGTCTTTTTTTAAGAATGTGACATCTGGTTTTACAATACGCAGTCGTGATACAATTCTAAAAGAAGCATTGATAAACAATTTGTCCGAGAGTGTGAAAGATATACAATATAGCAATCAGTTTGAGGAGAATTTTCATAGTGTTTTGGGTTCCACTGATTCAACAAACACATTATGTATGGCATTAGAAGCAGTGTTTCTTCATGGACTTAAAGATACGTTTTTGAAAAAAGCTAAAAACGCACTCACTGGAGATTCGGACCAACAACCACAACCAAACTTCTGGCCTCTCGTTCTGGTGTTATCGCACAGACAAAACATTGATCAAATATCATCATTGCCTCAGATTAACACAGAAATTGGACAATGTCGTGCATGGCTTCGCATTGCTCTCAATGAATGTTTGCTTTCGTCGTATATGTCGACATTGCTGAGGAATATATCTGCCGTGAAACCTTTCTACAGTAAAACAGCTTTTGTTTGTGATTCGGAAATACTGGAGGTGGCTCAAAAACTCATAGAAGGTTTGGAAACATGTGTTCAGTTTAATCTACCTATAAATTCAAGTTTGCTTAATTACTGGCCAGAACAAGTATTGATGCTAGCTGGCATTTGGATACCTAAAATAAGGCAGGCTCCTATAAGTACTGCCTTGGATGTGGCTAGCACAATTACTGATGATGAAGTTAAACCAAAATTGGCCTCAACACCTACACACAACTCAAATATTACTGGGCTGGGCCAAATGTTTGTCTTAAATGAAGATGAAGCTTTAGATTTCATTCTTTCTAAAAAGTCAGAAGATATAATTGGAAAAAAAATTGAAAAATTGAACATTAATGATGAGACAAGTGACCTTCATGAAAAAACACCTACAAATGAAGAAGCAAAAGAATTTGATGATGTCCAAACACCATCACTTGATATAGAAAAGCCATCAACCAGTCAAGAGTTAGTGGATGAACCTCCCATGTCCCCATCATCATTTAACTTGGATGATTTTGTGACTACAGCTGATGTTGTTGTAACAGGCAATTCTCTGAGTGGAAGAGGATGGTCTACTGACAACAATGATGATATGAATGCTTCAATTAATTCCAATTCCTCCCATGGAAGCAGCATGATAAAAACGCCTGAATTGAAAAGTTTGTCATCGCTTGTAGACCATTCAAATACATATGGCGACACTTACACCAACACTCCAAATTTGAGAGAAATCATGAAAGACATACACCAAGAGCTCAAACTCACAGCTGAGGATTCAGAAATCCGCAATTTAAAGATCGATGCAGCCACTCCTGAAGATCCTCTACTTCAGGGCCTTGATTTTGAAGTTGTGCCCAGTTCTGTCACAGGGTCTTTTACTGTTCAAGAACTGCAGAAAATGATACAACAATTGGGCACACTGTCCAGGGAACAAGGTCTTGACTACCAAAATTATCAATGTAAAGGATGTCAAGATTTACTAGGCAGTACTATTTCAAAAGCAAAAGTATGTGGTTATACAGGAGAATACTATTGCTCTAATTGCATGGATCCAAATGTGTTCATCATTCCTGCTCGAGTCATACACAATTGGGACTTTAAAAGATATCCAGTTTCAAAGAAATCTGCACTCTTTCTTTTAGAATTTCAACATCATCCATGGATAGACATGAAGAAGCTCAATCCAAAAATTTATTGTGGTGTTTCTGATATGGCACAGTTACAAGAGTTGAGGATACAGTTGAATTTTCTTAGAGCTTACATTTTTACATGTCGGGAACCTGTTATTGAGGAACTGCAGAAAAGAGTGTGGCCAAGGGAGTATCTGTATGAACATGTTCATCTCTATACAATATCTGATCTTGCTCAAATTCCTAATGGTTCTTTAGTTCTGCAATTGGAAAAAGTAGTTCATTTTGCAAAAACACATGTGCTTGATTGTTGGCTTTGCAGTCAGAAAGGTTTTATATGTGAAGTATGTAGGGATCCAAAAATATTATATCCATTTGAAACATCTACAACTTACAGGTGTGATGAGTGTTCAAGTGTTTTTCACTCTAAATGCCTTAATTCAAATATACCTTGCCCCAAGTGTAAGAGAAAGCAAAATCGCACAAGTGAATCGTCATTAGTAGACGCTTTGCACACTCATTTTAAAAAGTAATCAAAGACAGCACTATGAAATGTTATTGTAAGACCACTGGTTCGGTAAATCTGCCATAATATTATAAATAGGTGTTTAAGATATTTGGTTTGGTCAATTTGTTGCTAAGATTACTTGTATAGAGATATTATTTTATTAAGCTATATGGACCTATAATTTATTTTTCCGAGAAAAATATTAGTGTTTCTTTGTTTGTTATTAATTTGTGAATATGGTTTAAATTTGCATTAACAATCAATCATGTTCTGTTCATTTTATAGCAACTAGACTTATCATAATTAACTAGATAAGCAGTTTTATTGAAATTGTAACAATTCTGATTGCTTGATTGTAAAAAAATGTGATAAAAATTACTGTTAGTAGGTCAATGTGTATTTTGCAAAATGTTATCTGTAGATTATCAATATAGCGTCGATAATGCAATATTGCGTAGAAAGTTTACGTGAATTTTACTCCAAAATACAACAATATTTAAGTCGACAGGCAAGATTGAATTATCTCTGAAATGGTTTAAATGTATAGTCTTATAATAAAGGATATCTCAGAATACCGATAGAATGTGTTTTATCGGAATATTCTGCAGAATTCATTCGAATAGTCCGAACATCTGTTTATGATTCGTAACAACAAAGCGATAAGGCTTTGTCCTATTTATTGTAAAGATGTATCCCTATTTTAGTATCAAAGGGAGGTAGATGTTAGTCTTGCAAAAATACTTATAAATGTTTAGATATTTGTTACAAAAAGATTATATTAATGAAGTTTTAAAATTCCAGTTTCAACTTGGAATTGTGTTTTAGAATCTCGATGTATCCACGTGGCTAGTTGTCTGCATTATCTCTTTACATCTGTTTTACAATGACTCTTGTGTTGAAATCAATCGCAATTTACTGAATTATTTACAACGAATTGTTTTTATAGTATTCACATAGGATCTGTATGACATCAAACTTCGTATTTTTTTTATTGCATTGACAGTGAATGCGATGTAGTGTCAACCCCGCTAGAGAGAACACTGTCTTTCATTTCATTTCCGTAAAAGATTATTGAGAATATCTACAGATCCACTATATGAATGTGGAAGAATGAGGGAACTAAAATTGGGTTGACTACTCGCGGCGTGAAACAGACGCTATATTATTTATTTACAACAAATGCGACGTATTATAAATTGTTATACCTAAATAATGTCTAAACATTTATGACTGTGAAATATTAAGGCGTACTTAGAGAAACTGTATAAATATATTTATTCTATGTCAATATTTTCGTTTTATTGTGCACTAATGTAATACTAGTTGAGTACATTAATCTGGATTTGCATTATATAAATAAAAACTATGATACGATGTAAAAATATTTATTCCATGTGTATATTATAAAATCATGTAGGATCCGGATTTAATATGTCGCGTAGATAACTGTCGTCCTTTTTGTGCACAATTTTATTTTTATTATTAAATTTTCCAGAATATTCTTTGCGTTTCGAGTTTATTTCATCGTATTCTATATAAGGTTCGCTTCTGTCTGGGTGTTCTCCTGTTTTTTCACCTTCATCCTGTTTGCCTTTTTTCTTTTTCGATTGATAGCTGAGAGAATCCTTATCGAAATCTAACGGGACTATGCCAAGATCACCACTGTAGCGATTTTTTGCGACTTGCAAGTATTTTTTACCCCGAACTGCGGTCAGGCGTTTATCCTGTACAAAAATATTTCAGAATAATATGAGAAGCACATTTTAGTATAAAAGCATATAAATTTATAAATTTTTTTTTTGGACAAAGACTTTAAACAATGATATGTGGCGGCTGATCTTGTGGCTTTTTCGAAACATCCTTTTTTACAAAAAAATAAATGCCAGCCATCTTCATAAGTTAATTTTTGTGACTAATAATGGAACATTTACCTGAATTATAAGAACATTGTCAGCTTCTTGAGACGCTTTAGCGCTACCGAATATAGAACTTGTCGAGAGGTCCTCTGATTCGCGTTCCTGCAAACAAAAAATGTACATATGAGAAAAAGTATTGTTATGCAAATTTTAAGCATTGTCCCACAAAGTATTGTCAGTTGCAGCTGTAGTGACACTATTATTTATATCCTATACGTATGTTCTACTTTCAGTTTGAAAATTTATTTTCGAATAAAAGAAAATTAACGTAAAAACGAAATTTATAGTTTTATATAGAGAATGTATGGTATTATTTACAGTGGAATCTCGTAAGTGTTACAACTATTAAGTAAGAAATTCTTTGGCTGGAAGGAGTTACAGTCTAATGGGTGTATTTTTTAAGCTGAAATTGGTATGAAATGAGGACATTTTTTACCCACTTCAAAAAATGAAGGAGGTTATCAATTCGTATGTATTTTTTTACTTAAGGTTTATTATGAGTGAACCGATGGTAGCCAAATGGGTGGTAGAAACGTTAGCGGATTGTTGATGAGAATTAGAGCCATTTAAAAGACTGGTGGTAGTGGAGTGGCACAGTACCCGATTTGCAACTATAAACAAAAAAAAACCGCAAAAAAAATTAAACTATTCCAAAACAAATTAATAAGCACTAAAAAGTATTGTAAATGTAAAAGTGTAAATTATACATTAATTTTTAATGTAAAATACGATGGTCGACCTTCCTGGGGTGCATGACGAGGGTGACGTGGCAGTGCCGTGCGGTGGCGAAGGTGCGGAAGGCTGCGATGACGGCGTCCTGCCGGTGGTAGCGGTCGCCGTCGCGCTCCTCGCCCACGCCCAGCATGAACTGCACGTTGTCCACCACCACGTGCGCGATGTCGTGCATGTACCGCGCGTGCTCTACTGCCTGGTATGCAGGCCATCCAGGAAAAATCGATTAGGAGAGAAAAACCATACAGAAAGGTCAAGTATTCCATATGATAAGAGGTCATAAGAATCTGATCAAAATTTAATAGTTGATTGTAAATTATTGAAATCAATACAAGGGGCCGTCCATTAATCACGTGATGTTTTTTTAGAATTTTTAAAGCCTTTATTTTATTAGGCCCGGAAATTTTTTTATTTACTATATGACTTGTTACGCACGTACTGATTCAGTAAAAAATAAGGATATTGTGTGTTACACGCAATATTATGAATGGAAACATAGTTATTGTTGGTATTACCTCCATAACAACTTTAATGGGTTGTTGTCCGTGGAACGCGAGGTAATAGATGGGAAGTTTCTGGAACTCGTCTGCGTATTTGGGGAAGTCCTCTAGGTTTTGCTCCAACGGGACGCCCGCGAACTGGTGCAACATCGTGCGCGCCAGTCGGGAGTTGCGGATCTCGAAACTACCCCACAAGGTGTTGACCTGTTGTATCAATATTAGTTTTACTATATTATAGGGCTGTTTCTCTGAGGGAATAGGCTGAGGTGAAATGATTTCTATTTCCTCGTCTCATCGGTTCAGTTTTGAGTACCACGTAATAAGGGTGAGCTTATTATTCGGATCTGGTAAAATGTTTTTTAGATAAATAAATGAATAAATACAGCCAACAGTCACATACATAGTTCTGACCCCACATTAAGATTTCTTGTGTCGTGGGTATCAGAAACTACGAGAGACTTTTCGGTCTCACAAACACCCAGACCCGAAACAAATATTTGTGGATCACACAAACATTTGTCTCGGTGCGGGGATCGAACCCGCGGCCTCTCGTTTCGCAAGCTGGTGTTTAGCCAACTGCGCCACGCGGTTGTTAAACAAAATTTTCATACAAAATTATGCAGCACGAAGTCTGGAAGTGTGTCCGAAAAATGGGAATTGGATTACCCCTTTTCCGTGGTACCTACTTCAATAACAGCTGGCGAAACGAGGACTCAGATGACAACAGAAATGCAAAACTGTATACTTCTTCGGAGATATAGGCGCGAGTCGAGTGTTCTCAACTACTATTTGATAGACTCCAAATAAAAGAAGAATTGTTTAGCAGACAATGTAATATACTAGCGAAATCGTAATAATTATTATATGAAACAATGAGTACTCGTAGAACTGGGATCGTATTGAATGGAGTTTAAAAGTTATTTTAGATCGTAACAACCTTTTGAGGAAAACCGATACCGATTCCTGAGGAATGTGGACGAGGAAAACGCGTTGTTATGTAAGTATTTCCCATTGAATTAGGACGTGGGGTTTTAGCAATTTAGTTTTAGCAATCATGTTTTGTTGCCTTAGTGGGATTGCCGAAGGTCCAAAAACGTTCAACTACCGTCTTTTGTTCTACTTATCAGGACTTCCATCCAAAAGCCGGCAACGTATGCAATTATGAGTGACAATAAAAGATCGCAGAACTTGTAACTCCACTACTTGTTTTGGTTGATAACCTGTTGTCTGATTAAAATGTCTGTCTTAGTTTCTGGTATTTACGTTAAAAAATATGCACGTGACGGGTGACCTACTTGCGCATATTTAGAGAAAGAAAATCAGTTGTGGATACGAAAGAAGTATGTTTGGACCTTTATAGTTTTTGGCGCCGTAATGTCTGTGTACATTAAGTAACTTACGTAATTATGTAAGCTAACCCCAGGCAAACACCTCTGACTTTCGAGGTTGTGTGTGTATTTATAATGAATTATCACTTACTTTAACGGCGAAGGAAAACATTGTGATGAAACCTGCACACCTAGTGCAGATTTAATCACAATGTTTTCCAAATCTGCACTAGGTGTGCAGGTTTCATCACGGAGTTTTAAGGAATTTTTGTGGTGTGTAAGTCCATCAACTCGCATTAGGCCAGCGTGGTGGACTAAGGCCTAAACCCTCTCGGTTGTAGAGGAGGCCAGTGTCCAGCAGTGGGATGTACGAGTATATGGGCTGTTGATGATGACGATCATGATGAGGCCTTTGTTGTATGTCACGCCATGGATATGATTATTCATTAAAACGGAGGGTAGTTTGAAGATTGTTGCTTCTTGGACATGTCACTTTATGAACTCAGGAAGCCGTTGAACACCTAAATGTACAATGATAACGTACCCCTTGTTGTGCAAGGTCCAGTGACATTTCAGCGCAGAGAGTGGTCTTCCCGCAGCCCGTGGGTCCGGTCAGCACGGTGAGCTCGCCGCGGCGGTGCCCGCCCAGGAACCGCGTCAGCGCGGGGAAACGGCGCCATTTGATTCCTCGGACCTGTAGTGTTATACCTTCCATCGGATATGGGGGACTATTCTCACTGATCACTGAGTATTAACAGTTCATTGATTGATTACATAGTTCATGGTTTGTTATACGCATACTTGAGAAATACATTGTGGAATAGTGTTGTGTGCAGGTTTTCTCACGATGTTTGCTTTCATCGTTAAAATGCGACCGCAGTCACCAGTTTCGACAGTCTTGGTTTTAGTCCATCACGACATAGTTATTGCTTTAAATAATATTTTTTTCTAATAATAATTGTATATTTACTGCCACACATAAGTCGCCTCCAATAATTGCAATTGAAAGGTCAAAAGTTAGCAAAATGAACTTGAAAGGTCAAAAGTTAGCGAGAAAACATAACAGGTTGCATTGGAAATCTAAATTTACCAGCTTGTAATATAATTAATAATATCACAAGGAGTATAAAGCGATAGACTTTATTAATATAGCAAGAATTCGCTAGACTCAGACTGCTTTCTAAGAAGTCGCTATATTATCTTTGGAGGAAATCTTTGTCAGCATTGAATATACAATCCCTGATCATCATAATTTGGCTGTCGGAGGAAAAGGGGGTTTGAAATGTGTGACGTCAGCAACTCTGACGTCACAATTGTTGGTTTGTGATTATTATTCATATTTTGAGTTTTCCTTAGCAAAACATTGTTGGTTTCATTATGATTATTCATATTTTGGGTTTTCCTTACGAAAACTTCACAACTGATAAGGCTGATTGTTATTTACGATGGGAAATATTTTCTAATGAGTCACAAACTTACAATATTATGGAAGGTGTGAGAGGCCATGAATACTACTAACCACATAACAGTTGAATAAGACTAGAAAGGAAATGTCAGCATGCCAAGCGTGCCGAACCTATGATTAGACTATCATAATTCATATGTTAGACACGGCCGCTTCTTAGTAATTCGGGTTGCGTGTAATATTAAAACTTTTATAAATGTGTGACAACCAATAGCAGCCCTTCATTTTTGTTTGAAATAATTTATAATTGGATGTGACAGAATGAACAAGTGACAGACAAGCGGCGACACTCGTCCCGATATAAAATACTGTCTATTTCCCTTTTAATCTGTTACTCAGCTGTTCTGTGCTACTAACCTTATCAATATTAGTAAGTTCCGCGTAGACATCGTCCCTGATAGCCGCGAAGGTTGTGATGGAGCGGTGTGCTGCCGGCTTGGCGTCAGACACTAGCGTTTTTAACGACAAACCGGCAGATGCCGCTTCGGTCGCCGTCACCAGCCCATCTGTTGGCCTGCGTAGCTTTTAGTATATATTCTTTTGGGTTGGGGTTAGTATTTACTTCTCCGCTTGGACCAAGATTTTTACCATAAGTGTCAATGTTAAAATTACTTTATATAATAGAAGTCATATGGATCGCTAGAAAACATACCTCACGAATCTACATCTCTCTTCGCCTAACTTTTCCGCAACTGCACGCATGTTGTTCCAGTCACCCCAAAGACATAATTTTTGGTATGCTTCTAATGTTGGCAACACAACAGGCGGCAGACTGCAGTTGCTTAACCATATCAGAGTACCTTAAAGTAAACAAAGGCGATAGTAAAATCGGTATAATTGACACAACTTATCTAAATCAAATGCAAATGGGATGATTTCAGAATTTGAATCACTTGTATGGATTATTGCAGCTATTTAACTTACCATAAATTTTAAACTAATATAGCATTGCTTTATCAAACATTAAATATGCTAACTGTTGACTTGTTTAGGTTTCTATTTTCTTTAATTCTAAATAGTTCTTTGTTTTATAACGTAAATAGAAATTGTAAATATCGTATTTAAAATTTTGTGAACAAATATATAATTAAAAGGGATAAATCGTAAAATAAAATATACCTGGGACTTTTTGTGCAGCTAAAATGATGACATCTTGTATGGTAGGCACAAGGATTGCTTGATCACTCTTGTTAATTTTTGGCGCTCTGCAGAAGAATAATCCTGCATTGTGCAACCCATGGGATTCCATTTCATCCTCCTTTCCAGCTTGTAATTTACGATAACCTATTACTTTATCCAAGGAATTCTTTAATGGGAAGTATAATACTGTGTGGTCTGAAGATACCCTTACATCTGACAAGGTCTTGCCAACTTCAGGGTTGAACTAAAAAGGGAATTTTTTTTACTATTTTTATAATTTTGTACATATAAAAATAAATAACTTTTCTATCATATGAAAAACAAAAACAAAATTAGGTTACTAAATGTTTGTTATATTAAATCAGTTTCCCAAAGTGGTTCAGGTGTACCGCCTGGGGTCCACAGGAGACTCAACTGGGGTCTATGTTGGTGTGACAAAAGAATGTGGGTTCACAATTGGAAAGTAGGGGTACATGAAAAAATTAAAATATGAGCTTAAAAGGATCCGAGCAACTGTAAAAACTTGCATATTACATATTTATTACAATATTATGTTGAGACTTGCAAAGCGCCACCGCTGCCACAAATTCCCATAGTTAGATCTAATCTTCACATTTTTTGTTAAGTTTTGGGATTATGGTAGAAATTTAGCTGCAGGGGTCCACCAGAACCAGCAAAATTTTAGAAGTGTTCTATGATAAAAAAAATATTTAGGAACCTCTGTATTAAATGATAGTAAGTTACATAAATCTCAAACACTTACAGGGAATTCAAATAGCCTACATAATTCTAGTAACTCATCATTCTTCATTTTTGACAGTGAAGATGTGCTATCTACTACTGTTTGCCAGTCTTTATCAAAATTTTCCATAGTTTCTTGACATTTCTCTATAAGGCCTTTTACAGAAGCCTCAACCTTTGCCTTCTTGACAAGTCTTTCCAAAGTGTTCCAATCTCCATGAACATTGCATTTTGGACACATGAAGTAACCTGAAATTTACATTTTTAGTTTATTAGTATGACTCACAAAGAGTCTCATTGAGATATCAATTATAATAAAATATGTAATAATGATTATCAAATTTGATATTATGGTAATAAATCTCACATTAAAGACAAAGCAAGGTGATATTATTTCCATGAAAAATTTATTGGACTTGGTAATTTCTTTATATGAGAAACATGAAATAAAATCAATATGTGTATTCTTATTATGCTAACATATATCTTAAAAAAGCATTGTCTTTAATAGAAACTATTTTATATACCAAGTAAATAAAGTAAAAAGGTTAATAATAAATTAATATAAATCCATTGAAATATTATTTCCATTTCATTACACTAGGTAATGAAAATATATTTTTAAGCCTTCTATTAACAATTTCTACATGCATTGAATCATGTAAGAATATAGAACTATTGAGATCATATTTGAATACGGAAGTTCACTTTCAACAAAAGGATGTAAAAGTATCGTTAGGAATAGATGATAAGATAAGAGGTTATATTTAGGTTATAAACAGTAACACTTACCAGTAGCTTTATTGACATACACTTTACTGTCTGCACATTTCTGATCATTGGAACAAATACAACATTTTGTTGTGAGCGACGTGAAACCATCTTGTACAGCAAATCCTTTTTGCCGCAATAATTTTCTTATATCGGCTATCTTTATTTTTGGTATGTCGTTTAACGCCACATTATGTATTCTTCTTAAATAAATTTGACTTGCTCCAAGAGATTTTATTAATGTAAAATACCTACAATAACTTGTCTTTATCTTAAATTGTAACATTTCACTTAACTTCTATTTAAACAATCATGATCTCAAACTTTGTTTTGATCTTTTAATTACAATTTTCATGACATTTGACACTGACAGTTAACTGTTTTTTTCGTTCCTTAGGCAAAGGTCAAAGCTTTTGTATTATATTTAAGCCCACTTTTGCTCACAAAGCCTGGCCTTACGAGTAGTTTGTGTGCATTCATTATAAGCTGCGTGTACACATCACGACCTTAGACTTTCAATAAAAAAAGTTATTGGTAGCAATTTTTTTGCGACAATAACATATCTATAATCAAAATGAGTTGTCTATTTATTGTGACCACAGACAACCTAACCTATAGACTCCGCTTCTATTAATTTTAATATGAAAACAAAATCGCTAAATCGTGGCGGGGTACGGGGGCAGTCGGCTAGTTTTCATTGGACGCTTCAAGACACTGATAACATTCTAGTGCGCACTAGAGATGGGATAAACTAATAATTATCGATAATCTATGAAGTTTATAGTATAAAGGAAAAATAAAAAAACATTAATTTTCATATAAATTTTTAATACTTATAAGTTAAACAATCATCAAAGTCAAAGTCAAAGTCAAATGTCATTTTTTCTTTAAAAAATAGCAATATATGTTTTTTTCATTACATTATTTCAATTTTACATTATAAATGTCATAATGATACAAACTGTAGCAACAAAACAAAACTCCGATCAATTTACTTACTCCCAAGGCTTATTATCTTCAATAAACTCTGAAATTTTATAGTATACTTTTTTATAAAGCTTATCTTTAATTGATTTCTTAAATTTTGTCAAGGGAAGCTCCCTAAGAGCCTTCGGAAGTTTGTTATAGAAGCGTATACATTTCCCCATAAAAGAGTTATTAACTTTCCGGAGACGAGAAAATAAATATTCGTTACGAAAGTAAATATTCATCAATTAAAAGTAAATATTATTTATCAACTATTTACCTCTAAAATGTATTAATTTTGTATAAACTCTCCTTATTGATTTTGATTCAGTTTTTTTTGTTAACGTGATTTTTTCCAGGAAACCAATTATCATCTCGTTTGGTAGCGTCAATCCATTTTTTTTTCACTTCAGGGCACTTGGGAAACCTTTTGAACAACAGACAAACAAGTTGTTTGAAACAACGATATACAATCTATAAAAATATCGATCTCAATATTATTTGTCGATAAAACAATAATTATATTGTGTCTCATTACTAGTCTGCGTGTCAAAGAGAGAGCGAGATAATGTTATATGAATTCAAATAATAAAGAAAGAGATGCAAATACGACTTAAACGCGAGAATTTTTAATATTTTATTTTTAGTATATAGTTATTTTAGTGATTAATGAAAGAATAATAACTTACCTGTGAAATGTCATACCATCTTTTGCAAGACTAGATGTTGTGCTGCTCTTTCCACAAAATTTCACTGAACAATACGGCATTATGACAGTTAATTATTTAAAAAACAGGGACAATAGTACAAGTTTTACATAACAATAAAACTTGTATTATTTAGCAGAGACGATGCACAGCATCTGTGAGAGTGCGTCATTCTTCTATTCACTCTTCCGGTCAATCAACCATCCTTTTGTCTTCCGTTTCCGCTTCGCTTCGACCAATCAGCGAGCGGCAATGTCACGTGGTCACAGGCGATCTGTATTATATAGTCCAGATCGCACGATTTTTGTTCATAGAAGTCTCACACCAGGAGGTCTTACTGGGATGCTGTGCATCGTCTCTGCTAAATAATACAAGTTTTATTGTTATGTAAAACTTGTACTATTATTCGGCATGTGACGATGCACAGCATCTGTGAGAGACCTGTCTATAACTCCTGGTGACCACGTAACGACGCTATGTGATGGTGCAGGTTAAAAATACAGAACTGTGAATTTAAATGCATTTAAAAATAATAATAATTAAAAAGTTAACAATAGAGAGAAAAAAAATTTGACTATGAAACAGGCTTAAAATTTATAGAGTTTCGACTTTGCTGGTAGTGCTTTACCATTAATTTGTTTTTGATAAAGTTTTCGCCAGTTACCGCGTGTCAAGATCTCCATTGGACAAATTTTCGTACCAATCTAAGAATGCTACTGCGGAACGTATACTGCCTGGCTGAGATATCTGCTTCTTTAAGCACAGATTTTTCCCAATCGCCAATGATTGCTGGCGAGGCACCTCTATTTAGCCCTCGTATTGAAACGATAATGGCACTATAACAATCCATAGTGCGCCTGTGCAGACAGACTGCACGGGTGCAGACCCAGGGCTTATAACTTTTTCTACACAATATATAGGACATACATTAGGATTGTAATGCCTTAGCAATTTCCAACCTGATTGCTTATATGATTGTGAAATATATATAACTCATTACTCACGAAATATTCCGGAGGAAATTATGTAAGATCGCGTACACGTCTTCCTGAAGCTAAAAGAAGTATACTCGTACCTGTTAACCTCCGCGAGCTTCAAACAAGTATTCTAGTTTTTGGTGAATTTGCTCCCAACCAGATCACCATGTGGCTTGGATCCCAAATTGGTGGTTCATCTATGTACCAAATCTGTTCATCTATTTTCATCTGTGTATTAGGCTTCTGTAGAGAAATAGCTTTTAATATGTATGTTTTACCAAAAAAAAAATTGTTTTCGTTATTTCGAACTTGTCCAAATGTCAACACAACTAATTTGGACAAAAGAAAGGTAGGATATGCTAATTCCATCATAAGAACCAGATGTGCTAAAAATTTTGATAAGATTTTATAGTTACACGATTTTGA
This sequence comes from Hemaris fuciformis, assembly GCA_907164795.1. Taxonomy (NCBI): domain Eukaryota; kingdom Metazoa; phylum Arthropoda; class Insecta; order Lepidoptera; family Sphingidae; genus Hemaris; species Hemaris fuciformis. The sequence continues at coordinate 11,699,392 of OU015434.1, forward strand.
CCATCGGTTCCTTGCAGGCTGATTTTTTAAAGTTGATTTTCCCCAATTGATTTAAGGAAGGATTTTTCTGATTCGGCCCATTCCTTGGTGACATTGTTCCAGCTCCAATATTCCAGATATAAATCTCCATTCCTTTAACTCGATGGAGCGGTAGGCCTGTGGTTTGGTTTATCCATACTTACTGTAGTTGATGATTTTTTCGGTTTGCAGAGTGCCCGATACCATAGATCTGGCATATTTTTCAATTACTTATTAAGTATTACTATTAAGTAACTGACTGCCTCGTGGTCTCGCGGTACAAGTATGTGCCGTGCGATCTAGAGGTCCTGGGTTCGATTCCCGGGTCGGGCGAAGTGTTATTGGGTTTTTCCATTAGGAAATTCTCGGTAACAGCACGGAGTCTGGAAATGTGCCCGAAAAACGGCAATAGGCTCGCCCCCTATTACGTGGGACTGATACATACTTGGCGAAATGTGGGTGCAGAAATGCACCTCTGCCTACCCCTTCGGGGAATACAGGCGTGAGTTTATGTATGCATGTATTAGGTAACTTTGCTGGCAAATATAGGGTGCGCTCATGGGACGACATATTCCTGCAACAGCTGGCTGAAGCACCACTCGGATGGGTGCTTCCCTCGCTACATTCCTTTCAATCCATCAGGGATGAACTCTGCCCAAATTGACATGTCCAGTCTTTTCCAAAAGCGCTAGAATCTGTGTAGTCATATTAAAAAGTACGAGGGGTCTCGTCCTTCTTTTTCTTCTGTATATAAGATACGACAGTGCGACCTTTATCTGGAGCGTCATATGATGGCTGCTTAATTAGTGACCGCACTGCCATATCGCACCCACTACTGTAAATAACCCTCACCAGTAAACAACAACAAACTCACCAGAGCGGGGCCTTAATTTGCTTGATGTCGCGAAGGCAGCAGTGTTCCCCAGCCGTATTCGGACGCAGCAAGTTGCCCGCCACCTGATGTCATTCCAAGGTTGCCATCTACCACTCCAGATTGCTCGTTTGTTGCAGGTGGAAAACACGTTTCTTTCCAAGGCGTTAATCTGGAGAGACTTCTACGGAACAGTTGCAAGAAACGACAGTGCAGTCGGTCCCTTGGAAACAACAAAACTGGCGAATTTCAGTGAACACAAAATAATCTATTATTTTAATAGCCTTCTCAATGACATCGTTTGCTCGGCAATAGCTCGCCTCAAGCTGGGAAGCAATGCTTGAATTTTCTTTTCTGGTAAACCCCTGTGATTCAGCTTCGCATTCCGAATCAACCTGAGATACTTTTACCTGAGTAGGTCATACATCACAGACTTTTCTCGGTTGACCGTTCCCTCCAGTGACTTGTGCGTCGCCAGAATCATTTGCACTCGCAACCAAAATAGATGCATCGATTGACATGCTATTAAAAAATCGTCCAAATATACGACACTCCGTAATTCCTTCTGAGCGTAGATATGGAGCAATCCAATTTGTTGGAGATGAGAAATCCCCAGGCGCACATGACATTCCGATGGGTAAACTGTTCATTTGTAGAACCCGCCCTTTGGAGACAAGTCTCAAAAATCGGCGGTGGCCCTCTGCATTGATTACGTGAAAATACGGCGATGACAGGTCGATCTTTAACATCGACACCACCACTTTTGTAAGAAGAGAGGAATTTGGAAAACTTTTAATATTGAATATTCCCCTGTTGCTTCCATATTTCTTTTTTGAAATAAACATTGTCGATAAAAAACTTGGTCCCAGACGATTCTGATCTGAAACCTGGAGGTTCACTCGCTGAGATATGATATCTCTTCTCTATGTGATATTTCGGCCAATTGCTTAGCTTGGAACCGACGTAGCAACCTCTGTGATGGGTAGATCAGCAGAAATTTGGAGGTTAATGGCAGACGTATTCCCATAATCAAATCAGGAAGGGCCTCCGAAGCCGAAAGCGCAAGCCACTACCTGCGATACGCTCGCAGACAGCCTCCATTCGATCTGAGGTGACATTTCGGCCGATTGCTTGGTTTGAAACCAACGACGTAGCAACCTCTGTGATATAGATCAGCAGAGGTTGGGAGGTTAAATGGCAGGCGCATTCCCGTAATTAAATCGAGAAGGGCCTCCGAAGCCCAAAGCGCAAGCCACTACCTGCGATACGCTCGCAGGCAGCCTCCATAAACCCGCTTTTCAGCGGCGGCCTTGAGCCCATTGACCAGCTCTTCTTTTGATTGTTTGAAACTTTGTTCTGAAATGTGTGAGATTAGTGAAAGGATTTGCTTCAAATTGGAGTTACCTTTGTTAATAACTTGGTTTCCGTTGTCCTGTGTGTGAAGGGAACGCTCTCGATGCGTTTACTTGATATATTCAGAAGCTTGGCGGTTTCGCGGCGGCTCTTTCTCGGATGTACCAGGGAGGGTCCCACTTGTAGTCACTCTCAGTATTTTGTACATACGCCTGAAGTCGAAACCCGCCAAATAAAAATATCTAGAGCTTGAAGGTATCTCTCGCAAATTCTTTTTAGTCTGCTCGTATTCTGAAGAAAAGCTGTATAATTGTTGCAAATTATTATTAAGCAATCTACATTAAGTAAGTAAGACATTATAGCTGCCACAATTCCTTTTGAATCTGCAGTGTAATCTTTACTCCTTGATAAGGGAAGTAATTCATCATTAATTTACCTCTGTAAATCCGGACGAAGCCTTATGTTACTTTTGGACATCTAAATACCAGACATGTTTTCAATCTGGTTTGTCATAACGCTAAAAAATAACCAGTGTCATTCGGACGGAACTTGCACAATTTTAATGCCGCTATGGTATTATTTCAATTTTTCGCCATTTATTAATAATCCGAGGGTAGAAGGACTGTACATCGGCTCTTGCCCAGGCGTTTGTCTTTTTTGTAGTAATAACACGCCAGGACCTGGGGATAAAGGCATGGCACGATCCGCCACGGGCTCCGAGGCGTATTTATGCCACCGTACAATAATTAAGTTAAAGTACACACTAGTAAAGCTAAATTATCAATTAACTCACCGTTATTGCTTTGTTATTTTATTCTTTTATGGGTGTGTAGCTAGGCGCTTGCAAAGGCCCTAAAAATCCTCGACATCTGGTGCAGAGCGTTCCTCTGACGGTAAATCAAGGTCCAATATGTCGCTATGGCGTCTTGCATCGCCATATGCTTTATCTTCCATTATACATATAATATAGGATCTATAAATATTGATCACCAGTATCTTTTGCATGATGTTGCCTCTTCAAAAAAGAACGACGCTATGAACAAAAATCGTGCGATCTGGACTATATAATACAGATCGCCTGTGACCACGTGACATTGCCGCTCGCTGATTGGTCGAAGCGAAGCGGAAACGGAAGACAAAAGGATGGTTGATTGACCGGAAGAGTGAATAGAAGAATGACGCACTCTCACAGATGCTGTGCATCGTCACATGCCGAATAATATGTCACTGCGACACTTGGCGGCGGAATGAGTCACGTTAAGGGGCGGGGCCGGCGGTTATGTCGTGTCAGCGCATAACGTCGGCGAAAGCATGTCCCCAGTAATGCGTCGTCTATAGGTTAGGTTGTCTGTGATTGTGACACAATAACAACGAAAACGTTTACATATTTTTTGTCTGTCTGTCCGTCTGTCCATATGTTTACGCAAATCTCCGAAACGGCTGGACCGATTGCGACGGGATTTTCACGGAATGAAGCTGGAACGGACGGAACTAGGGATGGGTCGTTGACGTTTTTGGCGTCAACGAAACGTAACCGTTTTTTACGTTAGTTAACTAGTTAAAAAACTAGTTGAATTCGTCAACTAGTCTATACAATCTATACAAATAAATAAAATTGGAGTGTCTATTCTATTTGTAATATTGAAATAATCGCTTTTTAATAAATGTATATGGATGTATACACGGTACATATACCAAAATAACTTTTTTGTACAATTTTTGTCTGTCTGTCTGTTTGTTTGTTCTGGCTAATTTATGAAACGAGTGGACCAATTTTAACTGGACTTTCACTGGCAGATAGCTGATGTAATAAGGAGTAACTTAGGCTAAAAAAATAATAAAAAAAGTCGGCTGATAGGCGGAACGAAGTCGGCCGGGTCAACTAGTTAATTATATTAATGTTAGCAAATGAGTAGCTCTTGTTTTTTTTTTAGAAATTTAATTACCCTAGCTAGATAAATGGTCACTACACCTCGGAGACGAATCCTTTTCGACGTCGATGCGTTGAGGCATAGTGGTGTTTTACGTATATTGAGGTGAAGTAGCTTCGAAACATTGCTGTTTAATGTAAAGGTGAAGTGGTCACGCGACGCCGAAGCGTTGACGCATAGTTGTGTTCAATGCTGAAGTGAAGTGACGCATAGTTAGTTTAGATACATGTCAGTATAGATTAGTGTATTAAAAACTAGTTGGATAATGAAAACCAGTTTTTTTTCTAATTGTATATTTTTCTACAAATCATCCTATATACAACATATAAGTGACAACTCATAGAGAAAAGTGAGAGACCTGATTGTTCAAGCTAAGATAAAATGATAGAAAATGAAATAAAACATTGTGAATATTTCAAAGTCATAATTGAAGTTCAGTCCAAAATATTATAAAAGTTTTTAATTTGTCACAATAAAATTATGCTTACACACTAATATAAACTTAAAGTAGTAAAATAAATACAATACATTATTAATTAAATGTAAATGGGGCAGAGAGGGGAAACCCTACTTACTGTACTTTGAAAAAAATTGTAAACCCAATATTAAAGTAGCCACAAGCAAACCCTTAGTATTCATATATAGTTATTCAACCATTCATATGTATGAAATATGAGCCTTAGATGTGAAAGTTGTTGTTGTGCCTAGTTGTCTAGGAATACATAGGTATTTAAATAATATTATGAAATAAAAATTATTCCATATTTTTACTCTATGCCTTATAATTATCTATAAAATCAGTTGAGTTCCTTAAATTTCATTTGATTTTAGATTTCCATTTTTAAAGATCTATATATATTTTTTGTGAAATAACACAACTTTCAAAATCGTCCATCATTATTGTGTGAAATATCAGTTTTCCCGTTTTAGTAATATTTATGTTCAATATAAACAGCATCAAATATAAAACAATGAGTTTTATTCAAAATTACAAAAATATTTTTTGATATATTTCTTTTTATTTAAATACTGCTTAGATTTACGAGCTTAAGTTTGTTTTTTTTTTTACTTATGACTATTATTAATTTAGAATGCTCATTGGACACAATTCCGGTATAAAAATGATTCACATTTTTGCAATAACTTTATTACGGGAAACATTTTGAAAAGTGAGATTGAACTGCATAATTTCCATAAATATCTGATACTATCCAATACCTCTGAGTATACATTTTTTGAGAGTAATTCTTCATCGTAATAAATACATATATGATATTATGATTAATGAATCTGGGGAAAAGTTAATGACGAAAAATAAATCATACTTCATTATTACTTTTGACAGTGTTACTATAAATGTTTATCTGAGATCCCATTTGCCTAAGGGCAAAATGCTTTAAAAATTATATTCAATTCAAAACATAGAACATGTCCTTTTGTACTGTGTTCCCAACAGTCTAGAACTTTGATAAAAGACTGAGGGATAATTTCTGTAAATAATTCTGAAATGATGAATTTTTCTTGTTTCTTTTTGACCTAAATTCTTTGTGAATAGAAATCTCAATTGAAATCGATTTTGTTTTGGAAGAATCGCCATCCCAATGAATGAGACTATTAGTGATATAGTGATGTGTTTAGTATGGCGGTTGGTACTGCTGTCGTTGTAGGTGTTGTACCAGCGGGCCCTGCTGCTGTTGTTGCTGCATGGCGAGCATCTGTTGGCGCATGCGCTGTTGCGTCATTTGTTGTTGGTACTGCGCACTCTGCTGTGGCTGCATGGTGCGCGGGTATGGCGGCGCCGGACCACCCATGGCTCCCATCGTCACGTTAGGAGCTTGCTGTAAGTAATACATACAAAAGGTCACACCTGTATTCCCTGAAAGAGCAGGCAGAGGGGCATTTCGGCAAGACATCGCCAATTACATATGTTTTCGCCCCACGTTTATAGGAATAAAGCTTATTGCTGTTTTTCGGGCACAATTCCAGACTCCGTGCTGCTACTGCAAATTTCCTAATGTAAAAACTCAATATTGTAAGTAATAGTGTTCATTATAAAGGCGTAGACGACTGAAGGATTTAATTATAATATTTTTTTCTGGGATCCTATATCTTTATAAAGGTAGCACTCAGTTTCTGTATTAATTTTATTATTGGTTACAATGTGCATTTTGACTATGTAATGTTTTTGCTATGCTCTTACTAACGCCAAATGCAGTTCAACAGAGTAAGACAATTTATATTTCTTGGACTTCCAACATGAGCTACATAGGACAATTGCATAAACATAAATCACACATCATTCACTACACACCTGCATGTATGGTGGACGAGCGCTTTGTCTCTGCTGTGCCAAATAAGCTTCTTGGCTGGCGCGTCCGCCCATCATATTCTGAAATCACAAAATGAATAGTTATAAATTAAAACTTTAACGGCCAAAACCAAACGGTCCCACTCTCACACTCCACACCTACTGGGCATGGGGCTCCTACCACTGAGAGGGTTTAGGCCTTAGTTTACCACGCTGGCCTAGTGCGAGTTGGCGGACGACACACTTAAGAAATTCCTAAGAACTTTTAGGTGTGCAGGTTTCCTTACGATGTTTTTCTTCATCGTTAAAGTAAATGATAAGTCATTGTGAATACACACATAACTTCGAAAAGTCAGAGGTGTGTGCCTGGAAAAACGCGACCGCCGAGATTTTTGACTGCGTACCTAAACCTCGAGGCCGTAACTATTTGTAAAACAATGCCTTAGACTAAAACTTACTTGTTGGAATGTCTGTTGTCCAGGGAAGCCTCCCATGCCATTACCCCCTTGTGGGCCCATGGAACCACCTTGGCCGTTCATACCGCCCATACCGCCTCCCTGTCCCATCTGGCTCATCTGTGCCATTGGCTGGCCCATTTGGCCCATGCCCTGGTTCATTTGCCCCATCCCCTGAGGTATTTGACTCGACTGGCCCACAGCTTGACTCATCTGGCCCACATTTTGCGCTATGGGATTTACTCCCTGCGCCATTGGGTTCACTTGTTGGCCCATTTGGCTTACACTCTGGCCCATACCCTGGAAAAGATTGGATTAAAGAGTTAGTCATAAGAGCACCAAGAATACTAAACAACTATGAGACAGATAATACGATATTAACAGTATTTGGAGTATTCATTTATCAGAGCAAGTAAATATACATCGTTAGATGGAGAAAGAAATGTGCACTGGTCCGTCACAAGTCATTGTATAAAGTCACTTAAAATAAACCCAAAAGAGTTCGTACTTCAAGAAAGATTAACAGATTATTTTTCGGCCTTTGAAATGTGAAAAATAAATAAATGTTTGTAAATAATTCTTTATGTCCAAATAGTACCTACCTTAAAAAAAAATTACCTGGTTCATCATCTGTTGTTGTCCGCCCTGCATCATCTGCTGTCCATAGCCGCCGTACCCTTGTTGCATGCCGCCGTACTGTCCCCCGAACATCTGCCCGCCCATGCCACCCATCTGGCCAGCACTCATCTGTCCGGCGCTCATCTGACCAGCGCCCATTTGTGCCGCGCCCATTTGTCCAGCGCCCATTTGACCACCGCCCATTTGTCCCGGCATCTGGAGACCGCCCATTTGACTCATCGGGCCCATACCCCCCATACCACCCATTGGGTTCATTTGCCTGGAGAAAAAATGTTTTTTTTTTAATGTCACTGTGTTTGATTATAATTATATTAATGGTATTTTTGTGGTAATTGGTTCAACAAAGCTTTCACATACAAGAAGAGTAACAAGGTTAAATTAAAAATGGTAATAAGGAAATATAGAATCTAAAGAAATATTATTTTCATATGTCATCGTGATTGCAATTGCTGTAACTGTTAAAGATCTATAATTATTTAAATTTGTCTTAAATCAGTTTTGAGAAAATGTTATGTTAGGGTAAAGTAAGCTTATATCATACTGTGGTTGCATGGTTCCCATCTGGTTGGGCTGCATTTGCCTCATGCCTTGTCGCGGTGGAAACGGGCCGCGATGTGGGCCGCCAGGATAGCCGCCACTCTGCAACATTATTACAAAATATACAACTATTTCAGGACAAATTGTATCTTCTTGTGATACTACATTTATGAAAATGAATAAACAATGGTAAACATTTTTAAGGCATCAAAATTGATGATTGATAAAAGGTCGTCATGAGTTAAAACTTACAGCGGGCCCTTACTGGAGAAGGGTTGCCAGAGATAGAATACAATGGAAAATGTTAGAGGAGGCCTTTGCCAAAAGGCACACTGAGCTAAGAGATATCCTCTAGAAGAGGAAGACAAATATCTCATAACAGACAGAAGCTCAGGATAAAGGGCTTATTGATTGATTGAAAAGGTCGTCATGGCCTCGAGGTTTAGGTACGCGGTCGAGAATCTTGACGGTCGCGGGTTCAAACCCCAGGCACACACCTCTGAATTACCGAAGTTATGTGTGTATTCACCAACAATTATCATGTACTTTAATGGTGAAGGAAAACATAATGATGAAACCTGCACACCTAAAAGTTCTTAGGAATTTCTTAGGTTTGTAGTCCGCCAACGCGCACTAGGCCAGCATGGTAGGGGAGGCCCATGCCCAGCAATGGGACGTATATGGTTTGATGATGATGATCTTAATATAATTAATAGCTCAAGGCAACCATGTTTATACTCTAAATGATGAAGTTATTTCCATGAGATGTATTATCACATAATATAAATGCCAACCCCCACTAGGCCAGCGTGGTGGACTAAGGCCTAAACCCTCTCAGTTGTAGAGGAGGCCCGTGCTCAGCAGTGGGACGTATATGGGCTCATGATGATGATGATAAATGTATATTTGTGTACCTGCATTTGCGTCATCTGGTTGATAGGAACTCTCTGTCGCAGCATGTTGCTCAGCGCTTGCTTTGAATGAGTATTCGAAGGCGGCGCCACTGGCCGTGGGCTCACACCAGCAGCTAAAAACAAAATACATACATACATAACCTCACGCCCGTATTCTACTAAGGGGTAGGCAGAGGTGCATTTCAGGCATGTATTAGTCCCACGTTATAGGTGGCGAGCCAATTGCCGTTTTTCGGGCACATTTCCAGACTCCGTGTTGCTATTGAGAATTCCCTAATGGAAAAACCCAATAACACTTTGTCCGACCCGGGAATCGAACCCAAGACCTCTAGATCGCACGGCACATACATGTACGAGAACAAATTATATACTTGAATGGGTAGTCGGGTACACACTGGTGGGGTTGTAGTAGTTTTGTCCGGTTGGCGGGAACCACTGCGGCTGCTGGTGCATGAACTGTGGCTGCTGCGGCTGCTGTGGAGCCAGCGCGCCCCCCGCACCACCCGCGCCCGCACCCCCCACGCCACTCGTCTGCAAACCAACAAACACACATATAAATAAATACACCCAACAGTCACATACATAGTTGTGACCCCAAATTAACATACAAGTCTTGTATCGTGGGTATCAGAAACTATGAGAGACTTCGGTCTCACAAACATCCAGACCCGAAACAAATATTTGTGGATCACACAAACATTTGTCTCGGTGCGGGGATCGAACCCGCAGCCTCTCGTTTCGTAAGCTGGTATCTAGCGAACTGCGCAGCGGAGCTGTCAAATACATCAACATACATGTACATCTTGCAAGTTTATATGTTTCCTAGGAACTGGGACACTGGCTTAAATTAACTCATCTATTGATTATAATTATTAATTTACTTTAATAAGGAGTTACATTCAGCAGATAGGTATATTTAATAAAATGTAGTCCTCTTATAGGGTAAGTAAATCACTTTAACTTACAGGAGTTGTAGGCTTCATTTTCTTAGCATTTTTACATGAAGACGATCTTGATCTAGATTTTCCAGCACCTGTTGGACTGGAATCGAGACTGCCGCTATCCTGTGTAATAAACCAAAGTATTTAGGATGTGCCAGTAACTTCAGATTAGAGTAGCTTTTCGAATTGATTCTTTTCATAATAATTATATTCTTGTACCTGCTTGCTGTCATTAGTTTCCAAGTCCTCAGGAGGAAGAGGCAACGGTTCCAAATAGTAGCTTAGTGGCTTCACCAGACTGTGTGTGTGGTACTTCAGTAACCTATAAAGATGAAGAAAGTTTTATAAATATGTACATAAGTATGTTTTAAATATATTGAACTTACAAAAATACATGTATTTCAAGTTCTACATCATAGAAAAAGAAATGTTGATTTTTACCTTGGTGGGAAGCGAATATATTGAATACAAAAGTTAATAATATTGCACCATCTTTCTGTAATTTATCTGAATAGTGATTGCCTTATTACAGTGGTGGTACTTCAATAGAAGCCTAAAAGGGTAACACGTTATTTGTGTAATGTCTAGTTTATAATTGTTTATTGTGGGGTCAGGATATTCTTATTTGTATGCCAAATTGCTTTTGTTAAATAAAGATTTAAAGATAAAAGATTATTACTCGGAAATTTGTAAGGCTAGTTGGGTTTTTGGGTTTTTATGGAAGTACCATACATACATACATAAACTCACGCCTGTATTCCCCGAAGGGGTAGGCAGAGGTGCATTTCTGCACCCACATTTCGCCAGGTATGTATCAGTCCCACGTAATAGGGGGCGAGCCTATTGCCGTTTTTCGGGCACATTTCCAGACTCCGTGCTGTTACTGATAATACCACCACTGTCTTATTATTGGTGTACATACTATAGATACGCAAACGTTAAGAATGTGTGTGGTATACCTGTGTGCATTCTCGTAGGTGAGCGGTTTCCTCTCGATCTTGATGGCTCCGAACCATGCCCAGGACAGCGGCGCGGGGTTGCGCCCCCCCTCCACCAGCTCCCACACCGACACGCGCTGCTTGTCCGTCAGCCGCAGACCCTGACCAAATCGACCTTATCGCTGATATTTGAGCGATCAACTAAAACGAGCTATTCCATTTATGAACAACATGGAATGTACTTAATCATGTATCTGATTGTGAGTGAAGAGGACGTGGGTACTTAGTTATGAAAATGGACACTGAATTTCATGGTAAATCCGAATTATACTTTAAAGTCACAAAAAATAGTCTACATTATTAATACTGCATAATATTTTATATATGAGAATAATAGAACCATTAGCTATTTTTTTACCTGTTTCTTGTCACTGTCGAATCCTGAGATTTTGTTTCCTTTTTGATCCACCAGACATCCAAGCGGCTCGCATGCTATCACCTGCGAAAAGTAAAGTTTTTTGAATTCTATTTGAGTTTCGCATGATAATTTTTTTTTAGTGGAAGATAATACATCATCTGTTCCAAATGTCAATAAGACAATGACCTGATCAATGCAAGTGAGTACCTCTATAATAGTATTCTTGGAGAGGGGCAGAAGTTGTCGCACGCACTGCACGGAGGGCCCGTGTCTGTCTCCTATTTCCTTCTTCAACTTCTTCATGAGATTCTGATAGTGCTTCCGATTGTTGTCGTCGCCTCCGTCGGCCAGCGTCGAGTGGATCAGAGTGGCAAGCATGTCGATCAAAGTGGTGAAGAGGTTGCTGCGACACAGACTATATTAATTTATTGTAAATACACTGTTTGCCCGGCCACAAGTCATTGGCACGATACAACTGCATGGTTTGTGGAGCCCCAAGCTGATATCGGCGCTGCTGTTTTGCTATTTTGTCAATTTTTTATCGACTTTTTGGCGTGGATGAATTTGGGCAAATAAAAAGGGTTTTGATAAAAAAAAATACTAAAAAACATAGCCAATAATAATAATAAAAAAAACAATTTGCATTCACTATAAAAACGCACACGAAATTCCAATGAAAATCTCCAATATTTTTCACTAATCATGCATTAGTGCAAAACAACCGAAAGCCGCAAGCGTAACGGACGGGCATGCGTGGAGGGAGTAGGTTATATTATGTGAGATGAGATATCGAAAGGCAGTCGTCCAAACCCGTGGTGAGTGTCGTTACCTATTGTTGTAGGCGTCGACGACCTGGTGGGCCACGAGCTGCGTGAGCAGCACGGCCCAGTCGGACGTGAGCTGGTAGGAGCGGCGGATGGCGTCGAACATGCCGCCGGCGAGAGAGAAGCGCAGCTGCAGCGCCTCGGGCGCCACGTCGTCCTGCCACGTGTCCGCGCACGCCGAGCGCTCGTGGTCGCGCGCGTGCGTCAGGTAGTGCTGCAGCTGCGCGTGGATCGAGCTCAGCAGGCTCTCCTGCTGCCCAACCGACACAACATAACCTACATTCACTTTTAATCATTCAATATATACTTGGGAAAAAATTTAATATGTCTGTTTTCCCTGCACCGGTAGATATATATTTTTACACTAACATTAGTTTCCTTGTATTTTTATAGTTCCAGCTCCAGGTTATTGAGGGTTAATCTATCGTATAATCGTTGTTTCTATTCAGATCACTGCGTTGCTACTGAGTATAAAAAATTCAGAACAGAAAAAACCCAACATTAAGATGCACGATTTGATAGCATGCGCGGTTTTATGCTAACTTAGCAGTATAAGCAGTGTTGTAAAATGCAAGGGTCGCACCTTCTGGTCGTCCTGGTGCCTAAGGCAGGTGAGTACGAGTGAGAGCAGCGGTTCGTTGGCGAGCCTCACTGCGTTTCCGCCGCCGCACGCGCAGCCCCCCCCGCACGCGCCGCCGCTCACGCCGCGCTTGCCCCCGCTGCCGCCGCCAGACGAACTGCACGTACAAACAATATGGCGCAAATACTTTTATAATCATCTTAAAAAGTGAAATCTACCAATGTAAATCTTGGAATGTCAATTCAATTTATTTTATGCTATAAAAATCATATAATAAATCATAATATTTGTTAAAGCTTATCCAAATGTTCGATAATAATCCACCGTTAACATAAGAGTAACTACTAGGAATGCCGAAAGATTTTTACAAGATAAAAACAACAAACATATTTATAAATGTAAATAATACTAACCCTTTATAACTAGGACTCTGATGGCTCTTGCAGTCCCTATGTGAGCCTCCGCCACCGCCACTGCCGCTGGAACAACTGCCGCTACACCCCGCGCCCCAACCACTCTCTAAGATCTTACCAACGTAACAAGAAATAAATTATTAAACAATATTATTATAAATACATGCCTGATACACTATTCTTTGTTCCCTATTTCCTTGCTGAACATTCTATTACATATTTTCATCATCATCGTCATCATCAGCACATAATATACGTCTCACTGCTGGGCACGGGCCTCCTCTACCGTTACATATTTTACAATTTCGAAATCCATTTTATGCTAATCCATTTAGTTACACTAGTTAATTGTCAAAATATCTCTAATTTCATCATTTAATTTAAAGGAATTTGTATGATTTTAGCTAAAAAACAATAAATACCAATATATACACTTTTGTATATAACTCTGCACAAAAATGTATCATTTTTTTATTTTCTCTTCAATATCAATTATTATGATAATGTCGAGTTCACCGACCTGTCCAGCTTGTTTGAGCACTCTTCCTTGTACGGCCGCAGGTAACTTCGCCACGAGAGGCGCCACCAGCCACACGGACTCCGACCACTTGCTCGTCGTCACCACGCCGCGATCCGTGCCCATTCTGTTACACAATCGTTCGTTTTCATTATGTAAAATTTTAATTAACAGCCCCGTGGCGCAGTTGATTCGATCTACGCAACGAGACAAATATTTGTGTGATCCGCATATATTTGTTTTGTGTCAGGCAGTTTGAGAGACCGAAAATGTATCTTAGTGTGGGGTCAGAACTATGTATGTAACTGTTGGGTGTATTTATTTATATATTAATTCAACTGTTTATCTTCAGATATGATTTGTATTACATACTAGTACCATAGAGTTTTTATTTCATTGGCGTCTTATACAAAAGATCTTCGCTACAAGTGTTTCTGACGTGACTAAACTTGTAAAACACGGAAAATGTATTGTAAATAATGCGAACCAGACCTTTATTACTGATTCCGAACTTGGAGTTAGCATATCAACTATTAATTGCCAAATTTAATTGCTCGTACATTAAGGACCATTTTAATACAATAGTTTAAAAAAATGTTAAGCAAAAATTTGTACAAATGTTTGGTTAGTACATCTTATTCATCATCATCAGCCCAGATACGACCTACTACTGGCCACAGGCCTCCTTACAACTGAGTCTATCTTATGTACATATGTGATATCTTATTCAAGTGTTTGAAATTGATTGGACGTTCCGTGGGCTATTAAGTATTCTATATGTTATTATAGATCATTCACACGAAATTCATCACTTTTTGACCGCTCCCCCGTCCTTGTCACAGCTGGTCACATTTGTACGATTTCCCCTAGTGTGACGTCACATATTTTAAAAGTCGAAAAGTCGAGACTCGAGACTTTTTTAGAACTTTAGTTACCCCAGCTAGATAAAAGTCGAGACTGGAGAGAAGGCTTTGTTTTTTTTTAGTGATGTCACGATATTTAGGTCCCCACCCACCTCCTTGTCACGCAATATCACACTCCGTCGACCCCCTCCCTCCCCCTTAACGTGTGACGTAATTAATGGATGGCCCGTATCCTGTGTGTCTGCATGAGGTGTGTCACCTGTCCTTGTCGGGCGGCGGCGGCGCGGGCTGCTGGAACACGTTGATGACGGCGCGCGCCACCGTGTCCAGCCACGCGCTCAGCTCCGCCGACCCGCTCGGGAACTGCTTGAACATCAGCTGCAGGTCCAGCCACGACATGCGCAGCGACCACTGCTCCAGGTTCTGCAAACGTGCGACAACACACTCATCAGACGTTCCGAACACCAGTGTAGATGTCAGGTTGCCAAGATACAACAGCATCCTATTTTGGGATCAGGGCTGCTGGGTGAAAATAATTTTTGCAGCGAATTACCTCTAAAAGTCTCGTGATCATTGTCTTCTGATCGAGATCGGGATGTGTGTGACTCGCCGAATCTGGATAACATATCATGTGAAGCAATCTGCAAAAAACAGATTTAAGCTTTTTTTTAGCACATATAACTTAATAATCTTCGCAAGGTACGTGGCAAAAGAGCGAGAAAGTGTATTGAATAATAGAAATCTGCGGCGAATGGCATCGACTTTCGCATCGTACCTCTGAGCTTGCCTCGGAGTCAGCATCGAGTCTAGCAGCATATCAGGTTGGTAGAGTTCATCGGGGTTCTGGAGGCACTTCTGCAGCACCCACTCCTCGGAGCAGATCTCTGCCAGCACGCGCCGCGCGAGCGACGCCAGCGACTGCGACGAGTCTAGCAGCGTGGAGCCCACGCCGCCGCTGCCCCTGCAACCACGAGCCTCTACACTCGCAACACGCACTTCCAATAGTCATCGACAAGTGTTCGTCCTTTACACGTATGAGGATTAAACTTGCCGATAGTTTCCCAATTTTATTTGAATTTTCCGTCGGGCTTAACAAACATGTCCATCCATTTCATTACTAATTGCTTTAAAGAAAAAAAAAATAAGAAAAAAAGAAATATCGATAATAATTATTTGACAATTTTCGAAGTGTGGGTAATATAACTGTTTAGGAATTTATTTAGACGTACAAGTAAGATTAAGATGGAAATGTTTGTAGAAAGACATTAAAAGCGCGAGCACAGCAGATCTTGAGTACACGTGGAATAACATTGCGCGGACAAAACATGGTTAGGGTAGGGACTAGATGTACAGAAAGACGTGACGGTGTGCATCGATAAACGATTCTAGTTTAGTAATGATGATAAGAGTTTAGAGAGATATACTGGAAGTCAAGAATTTTCTAGTATATTTAATGTTAATCCCAGGACAAATTTAGAAATTGATGAGGTTAGGAACTATGCAAACACATATTCCACACAAACAAATGACTGTTTCAATAACGAGTAATGTGGAACAATTTGAGACAATGGGATTAAGTTTGTTTCTTTATAACTACAGGTAAAATAATACGTGATACAAAGGCAACATTTTTATCGACACATATTCTACCACACGAAAGCAACATAAAATAGAATTATCTGTACTTAAATGGAAATTTAAGTGTTCAAAATAAGAGGAATCTTATTTCTTTATAATTATTAGATTAAAATATTATTTACAAAAAAAATATACAGTTTGTTTAATATGAGTTATTTAAAGACAATTTACACAGATTTTTATAAATATCGTGCTCTCCTTCCACCCATGACACATTACATAGAAAAATCCAAGTAGATTGTGGTGTCTATATACAAAACAGGCAAGTGACGTGAAAACAAGGTCGTAAATAGTCAATTTAAAGTTATTTTAATTGTTTTTCTTTCTTTGAATTATCGTGGAATAACTGAATGAATTAATGACATTTCTTTTTAAATCAAACTATTTTTTTACCGTTTTTTCCACTACACATTGTTAGTTAATTAAACCGTTATATATCTCATAAGTGTAAGGGTGCAATAGCGTTGCGAGGTTACGACACATTGGATATTAATCGGAAAACTTTTACACAGAGAACTTTGAGAAATTCACAGACAAGAGTGTTTGCGTTTTACCTAAGCGGAGTCGAGTGCATATTGAAAGTAGCTCTAGGGCAGTGTTGATATAGAAAATTATATTTTTTTTACGTTTACACGCTTGCGCATATTAATAAAATCAAATAAATGATTACTGTACTTTGGGTTTTATATAAATGTGGTAATTAACATACTATTTGTAGTATGTCATAAATTTCATATGTACTCTACATATAACTTTCAGTCTAAGTATATATAGGTATATATTTTTTTATAATGATTCGGTTATGATTTTCTTATGAATGTTCGTACATTTAATTCAATCATTATAAGATTTTTAAACAAAAGATTAACACAGGCGATCAATTTAGATGCATCGCACTCCGCTTACGCAATAACGTCAACGTTTGAAATTCGAGTCCCGTGAATGAAGAATACGTAGAGATATGAATATGAAAGTAGCAAAACAACATATAGAAAAGCTAAGCGATTGATTATCGTGACAATGATACGAGTATGTACACACAGTAGATACTCCACAGTGAAGCCATGTCCTGGATGTGCAACCGTGAAGGTAACTCAATATTAAAAAAAAAAACAAACAAACCTAGGAGTTCTATGGCCCCCACTCATCTCTGAATCTACCATCCTATGAATAAAAAAAATCGCTAGTCAATTGTTTATCCGATAATTGTCATTTTCACTATCCTGACAAACTGATAATGATCCCTGACATAAGTTAACATTATGTAGTAAAAATATCTATAGTAAAAATCGATTAAATAATATCGCTTTTGAAACACATCAAGCTGTATTATCGATTATTTTTGCAAAATTTTTAAAGAGCCAAAAAGCAACTTCACTTATAAGTTGTAAGTGCTTCAATCTTAGATCAATGTAGTGAAACTTAAACCGTCAAGGATCATGGTAAATAATATAATTATTGAATGAAAGCATGCAGAATACTTACGACATGAGATCAAGCTGTGCGTCAATCGGAACAGTATCACTCGTACCCAAAATATGCGACAATTCACACGATTTTTTGCCCGTCTTTCCACCATCCCGAGCTGAATCCCCGACCACTGTCAAGCAGAAAACTGAGCACATTGGGTCTTACTACTGTTTCCGGCCCGATTAAATCAATTGTACTACGACTACCTAGCGACAACTAAACGCTGACATAGTGTTGGGCTTAACTTGACTTGTCACTTAAAATCTATATGTTATAGTAATAGAACCACTATTACTAACATATTTCTAAATAAGTCTTTGCCATAAAAATTCTTTTATATAATAATATAAACATTCAAAGGCACATTTTCATTAAATATCTTTTAAGAGTTTAGAATACAAAAAAAAATTGGTATATTTTTGAACAACTTTTCAGAATTCGGTTTTATTGTTTTATTGCTTAGCTTCAAGGCATATTTTTTTTCCACTGTGATTATTTAATTTGAAATGAATATAGATTGCAAGCCTAGGTAAAGCCGACAGTAGTGCAATAACGGCATACACTTACTTAGTATCGCTTTGAGCGTGGCGAGCACGGGTCCCACGCCGATGTTCTTGTGCGCGGCGGCCAGCAGGTGGCGGTCGCACGACAGCCGCACGCCGACAGCGCTGCCGCCCGGCCCAGGCGATGTCGACACAGAGTACAAGCCTGCCGAATATAAAATATATCATCATCATCATCAGGTGTGTGCCTGGGGTTTGAACCCGCGACCGCCGAGATTCTCGACCGCATGCTTAAACCTCATCATCACTACTTATCGTGAGAAAACCGGTAACCTAAAAGTTCTTAGGAATTTCATAGGTGTGTTGTCCACCAACCCACACTAGGCCAGCGTGGTGGACTAAACCCTGAGTTGTAGAGGAGGCCCGTGCCCAGCAGTGGAACGTATATGGGCTGATGATGATGATACCAGGTAGTATTTATCGAAAAGTTTTCATTACGTAAAACGAATGTATTTAATTATGTGTTGTAAACAGCAGCTACCTGGCTGTGGAGTATCGACAGTTTTGAAGAGTCTGAGCAGTAGATGGCAAGTGAGTCTGGCCCCGGTGTCAGGCGAGGGCGCGTTGGCGGGGTTGCCGGACGCGTTGGCGCCGCCGCAGGCCTTCAGCAGGGACGGCAAGGCCGCGTGACGCACGAAGTCTTCAAGGGAGAAGCAGTGACGTGCTGTTGGAGAGAATTCATTTCTTTATTTCACATTGAATTCATAATTTGGTGGATTATACGGCTGCTTACTAAATAAAAATAAAAAATCTTTTATCACAGATTCGACAGCGAGACAAAACAATTATTTTTTCGGAAGATGTGATTGACACTCATAAATAAGGATTACTCGTACGAATACAATTGTATTTTTGGCACGTACTGTAAGTTGGTGTATGTAGTATGTAGATGGCATTTGTTTGAGGTAGGTGTTGGTGTGTCGGTGTGTGTGTGTGTGTACGCACCGACGAGTATGCAGGTGAAGACGGCGAGCGCGTCGTGCGCGGCGGCGTCGTGCAGGTCGCGGTGGTGCAGCAGGTCGGGGTAGAGCGGCGGCGGCGCGGCGTGCGGCGCGGCGGCGGCCGGGTAGTGCTGCGCGCCGCACAGCGCCACGAGCGCGCCCAGCCACTCGGCCGCCAGCCCGCTGCACCACGCCGTCATCTCCGCGCACAGCACGCCCAGCTCGTTCACGCTGCGCACGCGCACACACACATACACACACATACGAAACCTCACGCCCGTAATGCTGCACCCACAATCTATTACCGTCTTTCGGGCACATTTTATATACATATAATGTCATGTTAAAAAAACACTATCAATACTGTATCAAAAAATAAAAATAAAACTGGCATAAAGATACACAAAAACAACCTTATAGACTTGTGGAAGGTGTTTCATATAAGTTAAAATTATCAGCAGCAAAAGAGTGATCATTCAGTTTATTATCACTGTTAGGTGTAGTTGACGGTTTTCTAATTGTCGACGATGCATTCAAAATATGTTGTCGATAACAATACCCTTATATATACGATCTTTTTGGTAATGGAAATAGAGATAGGTATAGGTTGATTACATAAAAACTGACAAATACCGAGCTAAAAATATGTATATTGAAAAGTGTTTAAGAACCACTGCTTTAAACTAAAAAAATGATTACTTGAATATAATTAACGACAACACTCACCGATCGTTGTCTACTTCGCGGCATACCGCGAGCATTGCCGAGCACACGAAACTGTACCGATTCGCCGGCGACTCGGCCACCTGACGCGCCCAGGCTATTTCTATTTTACCTGCAATTGATAAATACAAATAATAAATAAAAGTTCATCAAATAATTTGCGTCGATAAATTACTATTAATGATTATTAAAGTAAAATTTGCATTACCTTTCCTAGGATTGGCGAAAAATTCACTCAAAAATTGGGGATTGTAGCAGTAGTTCGATGGTATCGGCTGCAGCGGCGAATAGAGTGCTTGTCTGTAAATATATATTAGTTTTATAACATCTTTTTCAACCATTTAAACTTTGTTCGCGGTATTTGGGTAAACCATTGGTATGACTGTTAACCCATTACTTCCCAAGCATCGATGTTTTCGATGAAATGTATAAATTAAATTCTTAGTACATTAAGAAAAAAATGAAAATAAAATTAGTAGGATTTTCGCGCTATATGAAGTCGGATCATAATGCTCTTAGTATACAAAAATTATAAATTTGAAAAAAAAAAGACATTAAAATCACCTTAACATTTTTTACAGCAAAAATAAATTTTCATCAGAAACAATAATATAAGAGCCTTAACAACTAAAAAAAATTGTTGACTATATAGTGTCCTAAAATAATGTGGAGGAATGGGTTAACAGAGCATTGAAAATGTGTGTAAGATAAGGTTACTTGATCTTGGGGTATGCGTTGGCGAAGGTGTCTGCGTGCGGCGCGTGGCACAGGTGCGCGGCCGCCTTGTACAGGTCGTGCAGCTGCGCCAGCACGCAGCGCTCGGCCGAGCCGCAGTCGCCCGGGTTCACCACGCACTTCACCAGCCGGCACAGCTGCTCGAACACCAGCGACGTCTGCTCCACGCACACTGACAACCACGACCAAGCATACACATCGGTTACCTAAACACTTATCACCATCATCATCATCACTACCACCACCATCATAATCATCATCAACACTACCACCAACATCATCATCATCAGCCCTTATACCTTCCACTGCTGGGCACGAGCCTCCTCTAAAACTGAGAGGGTTTAGGCCTTAGTCCACCACGCTAGCCTAGTGCGGGTCGGCGGACTACACAACTAAGAAATTCCTAAGAACTTTTAGACGTGCTGGTTTCCTCACGATGTTTTTCTTCAACGTTAAAGTACGTGATAATTCATTGTGAATACACAGATAACTTCGAAAAGTCATAGGTGTGTGGCTGGGGTTTCAACCTGCGACTGTTGAGATTCTCGACAGCGTGCCTAAACCTCGAGGCCATCGCGCCATACATATACAATAAGTAAACAAAATAAGTCGTAATAAATATGTAGTCGCTCACATGTACTTACACAGTAAACAAGAGTGGTATCTCCTGAGTGCGCCGACGGTGTAGAGTGCGAGCGCGGAGGTGTAGGCGCGGGGGGCTGCGATGCCACTGCTGGGCGCGCCGCGACTGATCAGCGCACTCTCCACTTCTGACAACTCTTTCAGGATCTACAGAAAAAATATTTTATTTGAATGTGAATTAATGTTATGATTTTAGTAATAATATCGATTTTATTATTCAAACGACAAGCTCATTGATATCATTGACTTTGTAATAGCTATTTTTATATACACTGTTCTTAGAATTTGAAGGTAAAGTTTGTTTAAATTATCAAATATCATTATTGTTTTACGTTAATAAAAAAAACTATAACAAATGTCATATTTATATGTGAATGTACATAGATTTTGTCAATCAATACAATGACACAAAAACATTTTTTTTTAAACTACCAACCGCGTATTAAAATTCTATAAAATCGACACTGTTGTGAAAAGCATGAAAAAATGGACGATATATTGTCATTTACTATGATGATTAGATTGAGGAGTATTTACTCGTATGTACCTGTATGCAGGTCTCGATGAGTCCGTGCACGTTGAGCGCGATCTCCATGAGGTCGAGCGCGAAGGCGACGTGTTCGGGCTGCGGCAGGTAGGTGGCGCCCGCCGCGTACGCCGCCAGCGCCTCGCACACCGCGCCGCCCACCGCCCACGACACCGCGCCCTGCTCGTACATCGACATCGCCTGCACACACACACACACACTCACACACACTCACACCGCGCCCTTGCACTTGCACTACTTATTACTTATCGACAGCCACGTGGCGCAGTTGGCTAGATACCAGCTTGCGAAACGAGAAGCTACGAGTTCAATCCCCGCACCGAAACATTATTAGTTTCGGGTCTGGGTGTTTGTGAGACCGAAAACTCTCTTGTAGTTTCTCATACCAACGACACAAAACTCGTATCTTAATGTGGGGTCAGAACTATGTATGTGACTGTTGGGTGTAGATAATCTACGGTACTGGAATGAAAAGTTGTAGTTGTAGCAATTGTCTTTAAAAATTTAAAAAGAAAAATAACTTACTATATTCACTAAGCTTATAGAATATATCGCCAAAGAAATCCGTTACTACCACATGTGCCACCAGGACCGAATTAACCACGTAATATAGGAGTAGTATTTAAACCTGCTCAATCTCATCTTTGTTTTTTGTAGATACTTATCACTATCAGAGTCTAATAGGGCCAGTAATCAACTCTACTAAACTGTAACTTATAGATGGCAAATTACCTCTAACAGAGAGGTCAATATACCTCTAACAATAACAACTAATATTCAATAATATTGAATGTTTTTTTTTTTAATATTTAAGAACCGCATTCACATAATTATATCATTTAACTGGGTGTCGTAATTCGGAATCGCCTGCGAGGTGCAAAGCTACCTTATACATTATATTCGACAACTGATTGCATACGTGCAAATAGCGTTTTTTATTACAGTATCAATATTAATATTAACTATAAATTTAGACAAACCAACTGTATTTTGATTGCTTTTCAGCAATTGTAATTTTTGCTCAAACAATTAATTTGTACAGAATATTGTCCGATCATAGAAAGTAAATTCAAAACGCAAATAACTCTATAAGTTACATAAATAACAACGTACCTGAAACTTCTGTGTGACCGCTTCGAAATTGAATTCACTGCGCGAGTGCTTCTTGATTTTGCCACCTTCCGCGACGTCGATTGAAAACTTCTTAGAAAATAGCTTGCATATTTCTGAAAAGGAGATAGGTATGTATTAAGTTTTTATTTCTTAACACACAGAAAAATATGTCGTCATTTAGTGTAATTATGTGATTAAATTATCTATATATTTAGTGATCATAGTAGAAGATTTGTGGGATAAAATGAAGTTAATGAAAATTGGAGAGCTGCTAAAGGTCAAAAACATTATTTAGGTGTAAAGAGTTTTGTGTTATCGTAATCAGATTATACTTATTCTATAACTTATAAATCAGCATAATTATATTGACTGATGACACGACAGCGGTTCTCCGGTAGTTGACTTAACCTTCTTTGAAACTTATAAGGCAATAATGCGGTCACTTTACCATGGCCATATAAACATATTAAACGGCGCCTGTACATGGTGTATTTAGACCGTGATCGGAAACTAAGTAAGATAATAGCTGAGGTGATTAAAAACACCGTGACATTAAAAAAAACCCGACAAAAAAACGTATTCCTTTACATCCATTGAATATCTATGATTGTTAGGAAAAGGAGGATTTTTTTAACGCCAATGTGTTTGTAATCACCGTAGCTATTACCTGCCTTAGTTTCTGATCACGGTCTGAATACACCTGTATAAAGTATTTTATTACCTTTGGTCATCTTCTTGACGGCGTGCTTGGCCTCGTCCCGCTGCCGGCCGACTCCGTAGAGCAGGATGTGTCGCTGGTTGGCGTCGTGCGGCGCGTGCTCGGGCTCGGCGGGCGGCAGCGGGAAGTGCATCGTGTAGTGGTAGTGCCGCGACACAGTGCCGCCACCACCACCCGCGCCCGGCCCCACGCTGCTCGTGCGCATGCCTGTACATATGTACATACCTACTATTTATAATGTGTACAAACAAGGTTCAATTCGTAATTAACGCAAAAAATACATTAACATAATCGTCCAAATTTTATTTTCGATAGCTAGTCGGTATATACCAACCAAAGCTTTTTGTGCAACAATGATTAAGCTATGTATGTACGTTACGCTATAAAATAATCTTAAAAACATGCAATACTTTTGATGAACAGGCGACAAAATTACTTAATTTAAATTACCTTTAGTTTCGTATATCTTTATCGGGAATATTTTTTTTATTTTTTTTATTTATAATATACACTAATTCAGAAAAATATATTTATAATTTTTAATAATATTATTACTCAATGAGAATATAAAAACACACATACCAGGCACAGACATTGGTCCCATTCCAATTGTAGGTATTCCCGGTATGCTCATACCGCTTGGTCCCATCATTGGCGAGCTAACACTGAGAATCACCAGAATAAAAACCTCATTACAACCTCATACTAAAATAATAATTTACAGTAATACAAACCATATAATATTAATGTTAATAGAGTCATACCTATGTGAAGGTTCCCCGGGGTCTTTGGGGCTGTCCGGAGCGTCCATGGAGTTCTGTTGGTCCTCCTTTATGTGTTGCAGGAGCTTGTCCAAGTCGTCATCTATTTTTGAGTCGTCTAAATCCATTCGGACATTTTCCTATAACAATTTTAATTTTAATGTTGACTTTTTTATTATTAGAAATGAAATAAAAACTATTTATTGAATGTTTGATATGTTTAAACATATGTTAACATTGTTCAGGTTAATTATTTTTTTCTCATTTACCACCCGGTTAAGAGAGCAGATCTCACTAGGAAGAACAGGCAAGTAATTCTAGTGTTGGCTGTTTTCGAAGCAGTTTACAAAGATATGATATCAAATAGTATATTATGGATATAAGATGTGTGGAGTAGTGATGGCCTCGAGGTTTAGGCGCAGGGTCGAGAGTATCGACCTCTAACTTTTCGAAGTTCGAAGTTCTTAGGATTTCTCAGGTGTGTAGTCCGCCAACCCGCACTAGGCCGGCGTGGTGGACTAAGGCCTAAACCGTCAGCTGTAGTGGAGGCCACAGAAGTGGGACGTATATGGGCTGATGATGAGTAGTAGATTTGATGTAAAGTGAATGTTGTTTGTTGGTTGTAAGCTACCTCCATCTTGGGTTTGAGGTCGATGCCGGCGAATATGTCGTCGTCCATGTTGTGGTTGGTGCCGGCGCTGGAGGCGGGCGGCGCCACGGTGTGGCTGCCGCCTGTCGACGTCGGCTCCGTCGGGGACACCAGGTCACCTGCATATAAAAAAAAAGTACAACTTATTGTAAAATGGCTATATTTTATCGATATTAGGGTTTGTAGCAATTAAAATATATCCTACTTTTAAACAAATAACTCTTTATGACTTTTATAATAATTGTTTGGGGTATTACGCTTATAATTTTTATAGGATTAAATTATTTAAAAAAATCTTTTTCTCTACTCGAGGAGTCCACCCCAATTTTTACATTTAACTTAAAAAATGCGACTAAAACACTTGCACTCCTGAGACCTTATTTTCTTGAAACCCGTTTTTTATTTCAAACTTTACCTTTAGTATATAGTATACATTGCTAAGTAGTGGTTTAAAAATTTAAATAGATAAGTCAAATTAGTTTATTCCTTAAACAGGTAGAACAGATAGACTCACCTCTAGATATGAGAGTGCACATGTACGCATCATGTGAGAATACATCTCTCCGTATCAGCTCTCCGAACAGGTGCACCAAGTTAGCGAACTGCTGCCTGTTGCCTGGAGGGGCGTTGGGACTTTCGTCTGCAAACGAACATTTAATAATAAAATACGGTGAATGAGGAGTAGTATTGCAGTCATCCTTTCTACAAAACTATTATAATAATTAAACTAACTAACAAAACTAATCAACTCGGAAAATTGCATTTTTGTAAGAAATAAAACGTTTTTTTTTAATTATTATTGCAGTCATCAGTTAAGATTTTTCGATAATAATATGGGAAATCTAATGTAATAAATAAATTTTAGAATTAAATCCTAAATATGAAAAATTAACAAATTGTCTTATGGTAAATCATTATATTTTTGGAACTAAAATAGAATAAAAGTATGAAGATGAGAGTTCATATAAGAAAAACACACTTACCTAGCACTGGCGCATCGTTGTCGAGGAACCTGAGCAACAAGTTTTGGAAGATTGGGGGGCCGTTGTATATGCCAGTGCCGGAGCTCACTGACTCCTTGTCATCTGAACCTGTTGTGGTCAATACAGAGTACCTTATATTATTTATCTTGTTTATATTATATATTAGTCGAAGTTAATATATTTTTATTATTGTATTAATCAATTGGGATGGTGTTTGTCATTTGGTATGAAGAATACTTAAGAAATAGGACAATCGATCATTATGTTTAAAATTTTGTAGAAATTTAAAAAAAAATGTTATGAAGAGTTTATTATTTAAAGTTATACCAATTCAATGACTCAGTAAGTAATCGATATTGCATACGAGAGCAAATGAAATTCCATGATGAAATGAAATGAAAATATGTATGAGTTAGTGGCGGTACTTCCATAGAAGCCTAAAAGCGTTACACGTTAATTGAGTAATGTCTAGTTTATAACTATTTATTGTAGGGTCAGGATATTTACATTTATATGTCAAATTGCTTTTGTTAAATAAAAAATTTAAAGCTTAAACCTTATTCGGAATTTTGTTAGGCAAGGTGGGCTTTTGGGCTTCTATGGTAGTACTGCCACTGGTATGAGTATGTGTTGTTGTTGTTGTTGATGTTGTTGTTGTTGATGTTGTTGTTGTTGTTGTCGGTGTGTGTGTGTGCGTGTCGGTACCGGTGGCGTGGTGGTCGTGGTGGTGCTGCAGCTGGTGCTGTCGCCGGTCGAGCAGCGCGGCGGCCGCGAGCGCGCGGTGCTCGCCCCAGCGCGCGCCGCACACCGCCCACTCGCACACCACGCGCACCACCGCGTACGAACACGCCCACTCCTGCACACATACACCCGCCTCAACATAACTCTTCATCATCATCATCTCCAACCAATGGATGAGGATCGAGCGGTCGACAACCCAGGTACAGTCGCAAAACAAATCGAAGTGAAAAGTCTTATTGTATGAGGCCAGAACTCACTCTGGGTGGTTGCGCCATTTAAGTAAGTAAATCAGTATCATCAACCCACATACACACGGGCCTCGTCTGCAACTTAGAGGGGTTAGGCCTTAGTCCACCACGCTGATCTACTGCGGGATGGCAGACTACACTCCTAAGCAATTCTTAATATATTTTAGGTGTACAGGATTCCTTGCGATGTTTTCCTTGACCGTTAAAGTTAGTGATCATCATTGTGAATACACATAACTTCGACTATTGCACCAACTAAGATAATTACTCTTTTAGTTATAAAGAGTACCATCTTTAGAAAAAAAACCGTTTACTTTTATCTCATCGCGTCTATCGCACATATATCAATTCGTGAATAAAGAGTATTATAAGGCCTTACCGGGTCTTTGGTATCGATGTTGGAGTCTTTGGAAGGCGGCGTGCAGTTGGCGAACACTTCCTTGTACAGAGTGTCCAAGTTGTTGTTTGGGTCGACGCGATCGAAACAATGCCTGTCCAGTGCTTCTAATACTGCCAGTACGCGGGCTATTAGAAACAAATTAAGCAAAATATTTTCGATTTAAAACAAAGTATTAAAGTACCTTCCAAATAAAAACAAGATAATTCTTAAGTTAATTTAAAATGTCATTTATGTTATAGTCTAGTCAACAAGTTCAAAAACGTGTTAAATAGAAATAAAGCTCCTAAAAATATGTGCCATACCTCATTCGATTCGGAATGACGTCTAGAAAAATGTTTTTTAAGGGCATATTAGCACATAAAAAATTGCAATAGTTATTAACAAAATAAGAAAAAAAAAAATGTATTTAGTTTTTCGTTAACAACTTTTAAAATAATGATATTTAAGGAATTATGAAAAAAGATCCTGAAAGAGGAAGAAATTTCCAATAAAAAAGTCCTTACTCCCGGAACTCTATCTATATTATTTATAACTTTTATTTAACGCTGGAAATAGCGCTCCGCGAGGGCGTTACGACATAGGCGCGTCGTCTAAAAAGCCGGTATATCACCTAAAATAATTTATTTCTAATATTAAATAACAATTTAAAAATTTGAATAAATTATGGTGTAATCTAGACACTTGAACGAAAATAACCACGGCGAAAAATATATTTTTTGACAACTTTTCAAAAAGTTACACCATTGTTAATTAACTAATGTTTTTCCAATCTCTGTTTTTATAAATTACGGCATAAAAGTTTCAAAAATTAGTCTAAAAATATTTCGCTTCGTGGAGCTCTTCTTACTTAGGTACTTAATAAAGTTATGCATAAAAAAATTTATTAAAGTTTATTATTTTGTTAATTATATTTTTTTTAAATAGACTAAAAATGAAATTTCTAAAAAATGTTATCAAAACATTTTTTTTTTGGTAATATCTTATTATTGCTGTTTTTGCATCTAATATAGGTTAATTAACATTAGAAAAAAAAATTTTACGTCATTTATTAAGAAATTGTTTATAAACAAATAGACTATTTTGCGATTAAAAAAAAAATTTTTTTACTATCTTATTGCAAAGGTAAAATGATGATTTAAAAAAGAAAAAAAAATCTTAAATATTTCTTTTTATTGTTTATAATCGTTTTTTTTATATTTCAATTGTTTAAATAATTAGTTAAGAAATTATTTTATTCTTAATAATCATCATTGACCCTTTTCAATGGAATAACAGAGAAATATATTTTTTTTATAAATAATTTAATTGTTTATTAACTTAACAATTTGTTATAAACAAATAATATTAACCGTTATATATTTTTTCGAATATAACGGTTAATATTATTTGTTTATAACAAATTGTTAAGTTAATAAACAATTAAATTATAAAAAAAAAAAAATCTCTGTTATTCCATTGAAAAGGGTCAATGATGATTATTAAGAATAAAATAATTTCTTAACTAATTATTTAAACAATTGAAATATAAAAAAAACGATTATAAACAATAAAAAGAAATATTTAAGATTTTTTTTTCTTTTTTAAATCATCATTTTACCTTTGCAATAAGATAGTAAAAAAATTTTTTTTTTTAATCGCAAAATAGTCTATTTGTTTATAAACAATTTCTTAATAAATGACGTAACATTTTTTTTTCTAATGTTAATTAATACCTATATTAGATGCAAAAACAGCAATAATAAGATATTACCAAAAAAAAAATGTTTTGATAACATTTTTTAGAAATTTCATTTTTAGTCTATTTAAAAAAAATATAATTAACAAAATAATAAACTTTAATATTTTTTTTATGCATAACTTTATTAAGTACCTAAGTAAGAAGAGCTCCACGAAGCGAAATATTTTTAGACTAATTTTTGAAACTTTTATGCCGTAATTTATAAAAACAGAGATTGGAAAAACATTAGTTAATTAACAATGGTGTAACTTTTTGAAAAGTTGTCAAAAAATATTTTTTTCGCCGTGGTTATTTTCGTTCAAGTGTCTAGATTACACCATAATTTATTCAAATTTTTAAATTGTTATTTAATATTAGAAATAAATTATTTTAGGTGATATACCGGCTTTTTAGACGACGCGCCTATGTCGTAACGCCCTCGCGGAGCGCTATTTCCAGCGTTAAATAAAAGTTATAAATAATATAGATAGAGTTCCGGGAGTAAGGACTTTTTTATTGGAAATTTCTTCCTCTTTCAGGATCTTTTTTCATAATTCCTTAAATATCATTATTTTAAAAGTTGTTAACGAAAAACTAAATACATTTTTTTTTTCTTATTTTGTTAATAACTATTGCAATTTTTTATGTGCTAATATGCCCTTAAAAAACATTTTTCTAGACGTCATTCCGAATCGAATGAGGTATGGCACATATTTTTAGGAGCTTTATTTCTATTTAACACGTTTTTGAACTTGTTGACTAGACTATTATAGATAAATGATTGGAAACCTTTATTGTTCATAAAAATATCCTTCTTAAATTTTCCAGGTTTACTGTTATTTGTTTGGGCATTAAACCTCATTTTTTATAAATAAATAAATGGTTTATTGAAAATAAAACAATGTCACACAAAACACTTAAATGTATAATACAGAACTTAAAAATCTTATTTATTGAAACGAAACTTAAGTGTTTTAGAAAATTCTGGTGCCCAAATAAAGTTTTAACTTGTGTATTGGGCACCAGGGAACTGAGTCATCTTGTATACTACCCCTAGAAACATCTCTATGTAAAAATTAAGGCGATAATCGTTAAGTGAAGTAGTTTTGTACCTTGAGAACTGGTCTGCCATTTGTCAGTGCACCATTTACTCTCCGCCTTTTTACTCCGCGCAGATATTTCTTGTTCCGCTTCATACACCTAAATATAACGTGTAAATTTTTAAAGTAATTGCAGAAAAGCACACACTCCAATGTCATTAAATTGACTTTCAATTATTAAATTAATTAAAAGTTTTATACAAGTTTAAACACACTCAAAATTTGCATTCCTATTTTGTGTATACTCGTAAAAATATTACTTTTTGTTTATACATTACAATGATTAAAATTATTGATAAACCAGATTTTTTTATCAAAGCTTATATGTATACGACCATACCAGTCTCCTATGTTCCTCAGTGAGTGCGGAGTCCATGTGCGGCATGGGCAGCGCCGAGGGCGGCACCGGCAGCAAGTCCAGCGGCGAGCCCTGCAGCGACGAGCCGCAGCCCGACCACACCATCGCCGTCGGACAATCCACGCAGATTATCTAAAAGCGTCGGCAAAATTACAAAAAAGGGTTACACCGCTATGAAATACTATTTATTTTTCTGATATTTTATTTTTCGTAACATGATTTCTCATAAAAAAGTGAACCGCGTTTTTTTTTCAAGAAGTCTGAAAAGTGCTCAAAAACAGTATAAACAGTGAAAGGTAAATGTAGAAATTAACAACGGCCTATTTCTTCATGAATACAGTCGTATGTTTTTTTAAATAAATATTTTGATTTTCTCTCACCTGCAGTATGGTAGCCAGTTGTATGATAACATCTCTGTGGTAAGTACAGTTGAGTACTTCAGCAAAGCCGACTTGTATTGGATTGAGTGCAGCAGTTACGACCGTGTTTATGGTGACCTTCACGTCCCTGGGCGGCGACGCTCTCTCCTCCTTCACTTGGACGTCCAGCTGTTGCGGGGGGTTGGGAGTTCCCAGGGGATGGCTAGGGTTGGGAGTCCCGAGGGAATGGTTGGGGTTGGGAGTGCCCTGGCTCTGCTCGGCTGGGGTACTTGAGCGCTTTATTTGCGATATGTTCGGCTTTACATCGCCGTTTGTTTCTTGTGGTGGCGAAAGGGGTTGGAGCTCTGTTTCTATAACAATTTATAAACAAAAGAACATCAGAAATGACTAGCTGAGAGGTAAAAATATTTAAACATAATATGAATCTAGCCTTATAATAAAGAAAAAGTATTACATACGGCATAGATAAAATAATCAATATTCATAGTAAATGCGTGTGAATTTATTTCGCAAAATGTTATAGTGTCGCCTGTCGAGAAACAATCAGGGCTATTTCTAGTCAACTATACTTAACTATGTAATTTTTGACTTTTGTAAACAAAAATTGGCAGAAACATAATTGAAAAACATGTAAATGTATTGCTATAGTTTTGATAACAAAAAAAGACATTTCGTGTTGCTGAGGGAGTTTCTTGCAGTTTGTTCTCCATAGCGATAATACGTTTCGAAGCGGCGATAGCTTAAAACTGGCGATGCAAAAGTATTTGTAAAAGTCTAATTAAATACAGATTAATATGACTTTGACTTTGAAAATCGAATATACCTAGATAAACCCGTTAATATAAAGTTACCAGGTAGCACTATTAAGGTTTTTAAAATTCTTGTTCACGTCAAAATTTAAAATTAACATTGCATTGAAAAATAAATATTCATATTTACCGTTTCTTTCTGAAGTCTTGGTGAAGACGGCGGGCTGGTTGAGAGTCCTCAGCGTGGTCTCAGACAGTACTGAGCATATGGCGGCGGCTTTCTTGGCGCAGGTGGTCGCCAAGCGTCGCGACAGACTCTCGCAGTTCACAAACTCACCCATATGTTGTAACGCCACAGGGAGGAACAACCTGTACGAAAATTTATATAACCAGCTTACTTCGACTGAGAAAATATAGATTTGGATTCCATTAAAAAAATATCCTTATATCCAAATCCCAAAAAAATCACTTGGTAAGTGTATAGCATCGCGCGATCCTGCATTCGATTAAAATCATAAAAAAATAATGGAGATACATACATAAATATTTTGGTATACACAGTATGTAAAACACAATACAAAAAACTCATACTATGTAAACAACTGAAAGATGAAAGAAATTGTTTCGTGGTTGGTGAAATTGTACTCGGTTAACATGGTATTGTAGACTTTTTCGTCTATGTGAAAATCAATAGTTACCTCAAGAGTCCGTCATCCGGTGCTCTCTTGTCCAGAAGCTCGATGATCCAGGTGAGGAAGTCGTGTCTGTCGAGCAGACCCTCGTCTAGCAGGTACTTGGCGAGGCGGCAGCAGTAGTTCCACAGCTTCAGAGCCTGCCGCCAGTCTGTACTCTCTGCGCCGGGGGTCGACGAGCCCATGTCTAAATTAACTTTTTTTGAGTATAAGCTTTTAGTACATACATTCTCATTTTTTTCAACACATAAAGATAATTTTAACATAATAATATAGGTATTATACATTAATGGCCTTACTTTGCTCTAATGTCACATGTCAATCAAGAGAGTAGGCTTAAGCATATTTAAGTAGTAATCAAATTAACTAATGTTTAATATGCAAGGCCCAAAATCATTACATGTGTTGACAAATTTAGTCACTGGAATCATGGGTACAGTTAAGAAATGATGTTTTTTGGAAGAACCAAATTTAAATATATATATTCCTCAAAAGTATAATTAATCTTGTAAATCTTATTGAAATTCTGAGTAAACATTTAGAATATAGTTTATATATACTTACTACTAGAACTTCCAGGTGAGTGCATAGAGTTAGGAACTGTTGAATTTGGTGTGGAGCTGCCTGGAGTGCTTCCTGATGAGTTATGACTTGGAGTGGCGTGACCTGTGTCAAGTGAATTATAAAAAAAGAGAAAGTTATATAGCTTTCATAAATTCTAAAACAAACACATATATCCTAATTTTTATATTAAAATTAACTTAACAAAATATAATCATTGTTAATAAGTTCTTTACCTGATTGTGATGGTGGTGTCTTATCTGACGGATTGCCAGGTATTGCACTTTGATAATATTCGGCTAATTTAGGTATTTGGTCTTTCAGAAATTTGATGAGAGTTGTTGTCCATTCTGCAATTAAATATTGTGTCAAACAATCTATTTTCAGTGCTCTTTCATGTCATGTTTATGGTAAGGAAACATACTTAATTACAGAAAATTGGTTGTGTTACCGACCAAGTGACTACTAAAACTTAAGGACAAAAGTTCTTACCTGTAGTGGGATCTGGTAACTGCCTCTTTTTAATTTTGGCTTCTGACACAGCAACAGTGTAAGCTGAACTAAGTTTTATGAACCAAGCCGCCCTTGGCATAGATACTTGGTACTCTGTCAAGGTAATAAAAATCTCTTCTTTCTTGTTGAAGTTTGGGGCCCTTTTGGCAAGTTGGGATAATGGTTTGCCACCTTAAAAATATTAAAACCATTTGTATACATTATGTTTACTTGTTCCTTTCATTTCTCATTTGGTTTTACTTTGATATTGATAATAAGGAAAATAAATGTTTTGACTACCAAATTTTGTAACATTTGAATGCAAATAAATTATGAGTTGTTATAAGTGCAACTATATTTTATGAAAAATATATTGTACTTAATTGAATGATCCAGTTAATGCTATGATGGGAATATGTTAAAAAACAAATATTCTTTTACCTGCTAAATCTTTAAACCAAGCCTCAATTTGTGGTTTGGTGCGGGCTGTGGCTGGCCAGAAATTATCTTTGGTGTTTACTTGCTGTCTTTTTCTGCCACAGTCCGGAAGAGTGTTTAGTTCTTCCTTTTTCGATAGGATTCCTGAGAAGAACTGGCCAATCTATGAAAGCAAATTTTTATACATTCAATTACTAAATGAAGGTTTATCTTTACCTTTACTTACACTAGCACTAGTGTAAAACATAAATAACAATTACTTATTGGATGTTATATTCAAGCTTAAATGTATTCAATAAAAAAAATAATGTGTCATATATATATATTGCTATTCTGTTTTATTTTATTGAGTTTCTCTTCAACAAAGTTTCATATCTTTATATACAAAGGAATGTTAATCACATGAAGAGTGCAATTGTTTGCTTGTATCTTTGAAAACTTACGTTTTTGTATGGTAATCCTATTAAGACTACGTAATTTTTTTATTAATGGAAATATTGGTTTGTTGTAAACTGTAATATGTGATAAAAATGTCATGGACTATTATACCTTTGAAGCAGAATAGTTAAAGTTACGAGCTGTGCCAAACTCATCACTTGACTGTGGTGTCGTAGAGAAACCGTGTTTTACGTTTGTTGACGTAAGCTCGTCCTCCTTCTGCCGAGGCTCCTGCGGGTACACGTCAGGAGGACCCAGCCTCGGCCTCTTGAGAGGCCGTTTCTCGTACATAATCCCCATTGTGTCGGGGTAAGCTGAACTATCTGTTTCACAACATAAGCATTAGTAAGGGTATCAGCTTATAAGTACTATGTTATATTGGTGGAGAGAAAATTACCTTTCATTTAATGGCTATTTTGTATACACATGATTTTATTCATACTAAATAATAAAATATCTACAAAGATCAATAAAAAAATATTTAAAATACATTAAAAATACACAATTACAAGAAATGACAATATTGACTGATTGACAAACTGTTTTATTTTTCTAAACCATAGTTAATATAGAAAATATTAATAGACGTTGTCAAAGGGGATGTTATTATCTTATAATGTACCGACGTAAAAAAAATTATACTAGCAAAGTAGCAACATCAATCACAATCTGTCACAACACAAAATCGCAATAGACTTTTTTCTAAATAATTTTGCCTTGCAGTTTCAACTAGGGATGATCGATGTTAGAAAAACATCGATGTTGACATCGATGTTAACATCGAACCAGAAGTATCGATGTACGATAAACATCGATTGAAAAACATCGATGTCTTAAAACATCGATGTTTTTGGTAGGGATGTCGGAAAATGCAATAAAGTAAATATATTATTTGAAAATATCTATCTATATTTATATTTTTACTAAAAAGTATCGATATATCGGTATGAATTGTGTACGTACTCAAGAACTTAAGAATACGCGCGCGTTGACAGACACAAAAAAAAATGATAATGTTAAATGTTGTCTCGCACTCGCAGTTGAATTGATATATTTTAATGTTATTGCTAATGTATTTTATATATTATCAGTTTGTTTTTTTTATTTGAGAAATGCAAAGAAATAACTATTCGTACGGCTTGTCTTGCGAACACTAGATGGCGCCCTAAAGAATAATTGACGTTTCGTCGTTTCGATGTTTTATTCTTATAACATCGATATATCGATGATATCGAAGTCGAAACATCGATGTCAAAACATCGATGTTTTTCAGCTAAACATCGATGTTTCTTCAACATCGATGAATATCGATCATCCCTAGTTTCAACTTTACTCACTTGCAATAAAAAAGGTATTCGTTTATTAATTGTCACGATTTCTGTCTGTCAAATATCAGCTCAGCTTTGTTTTAGTGATATTTTGTGGTGATATCCATGCGTATTTTTATTAAATGTCTATTTTAGACTTGCCGGCTTTATAAAATTTGTGGTACCTACTTAAAAACATAATGCCTCCAAAAAAGCAGCCTGAAAAAGGAGGGAAAGGTGGTGGGAACACTAAATCCGCCGGAAAATCTGGCGGCGATGCGAAAGGTTAGAATTATTATCGAATATTATCTATTCATCTAATAAAATTGAAATAAACCTGTTTGTTAAAAAATATTTTGATTTTAGAATCGGCGTCAAAAGAAAAGAAAGGTGGGACAGCTGTCAAAGTTCGTCACATACTGTGCGAAAAGCAATCAAAATGCCTAGAGGCTTTAGAAAAACTGAAAGCCGGTCAGAAATTTCCGGATGTAGCAGCAGCATACAGTGAAGACAAGGCGCGGCAAGGCGGAGACCTCGGCTGGATGACCCGAGGTTCCATGGTGGGTCCATTCCAAGATGCTGCGTTCGCCTTGCCAATATCGTCAGTAACAAGTCCAGTATATACAGATCCACCAATCAAAACGAAGTTTGGCTACCACATCATAATGGTTGAAGGAAAAAAATGACCAACATGGTGTTTGAGTTTGAGTATTTCTGGGCGGTACTTTTGCTCTTTGTTATGGAGAGGATATGCTGTTTGCAGGAGCAGTTTGATAAAGACTTTACTATGTTGCCTGATCCTCAGCGGTCCAATGAGTCCTTTGATGTAGATATGGAGGACTTTGCAAATAGAGAGTAAGATATTATTCTATTCCATTTTTTTTATTATTACCTTTAGTAATTTCTTTTTTCCTACAAAATCTATATTTTGTGATATATCTATTTAACATTGTTATGGCTATATTCTAATTTTAACGTGAATAAAGAATATTCATAGAATATCTCCAAACCCACATATTATGTTTGTACATGAAACATGAATTGTATATTGGAATGCTCTTTTTTCAAATTGTTGCAGCTATGGCTTGAAGCTGAGTTTTCTACGCTTGTGCAAATTGA
Organism: Hemaris fuciformis; assembly: GCA_907164795.1. NCBI lineage: Eukaryota > Metazoa > Arthropoda > Insecta > Lepidoptera > Sphingidae > Hemaris > Hemaris fuciformis. Next base: position 11,736,135 of record OU015434.1, read on the forward strand.
TGCATGTGTCAATGTTGCTAACACTTATGTACTTCTGCAACATATCCCTCTGGTTCATAATGAGCAAGAAAGCATTGCCCAGAAATCTAAGATACAAATTCAAAGTGACAATACCTTGACACCTAATTGTAATAATGTGAAAAATTATGATTTAAAAACTCTGATGCATTGTTATTGTATTTGTAGTCAAAACCTTTTTATTCATAATTGTTATTTTTATTTATGTTCATGGTGTACCACAAATAACATATGTTTGGTGTTACATGTTATCTAATTTAGTAAAACCTATGCTGCTAGAGACAGAAAAAGTGGATTGTTCCTTCTTTTTAACACTTACTAAGTTTTTTATAAGGCAAAAAACACTATTTAGATAACAATTAATGTAACCATTGTTTATAAGAAGGGCCCTTAAAAGATTGATTTTTCCCTGCTGTGACTTGAAAATATGCATGTGGGACATAGTCAATATCAATTTTCTGAGGATTTTCAAGATGCTATAGGATGTGGTACTAAGCATTTACACAAACACTTGAGATGCAGACAACAAAGTAAAATAATTCATTTGCCATCATAAGTAAATTTGCTGTGGGTCTCACTAGCATTAGTATATATTTTAAGTATATTTCTTTTCTTTTTTGGTACCTATAACAGTTTTAAGTGAAGTAAGTTTTATAGACATTTTAAGTGTTAAAAGCATTTAAATACAATTAATAAACTTGTATTCATCTTATGATTATAATGTGTGTATACTAGGAAGTGTAAGTTAAGAGATAACAAATGTGAGAAGTTTTCTATGCTCTATAGTCTATAGAATGTTATAAATATTATGTTATGAGAATATATTATCTGTATGTTAACAAAACAACAATTGCATTTAATAGTTTTCAAAACTAAATTTTGTATACCTTTTGTATGAATAAAAAAGTACTTGGCCAAGATTTTCGCACCTACATTAATTTATACAATATTTTTGATTCCCATCCAATATACACCCACACTTACAGTCATGTCCCGTTAGGCATGTGGTAATGTACCCATGCGAAGGTATTAAAGAGGCAGATTTACTACTACCTACATCCACACATAATTTTTGTTTAAGAAATAAAGGATTAATTATTAAAGCAGTCTTTATTGACAGATCTTAAATAGGTACTTATCGTAATACAAACGTCTGCTTTAAACATAAAGTAACTATACAAATATAATAAATATGTAGGTATTGAGGTTTGTTTAAAGCTAACACTCGGTTTATTTCGATATTCTTAGCTGCAAAATCGGTGTAGGTATTGTCTGTAGAATTAGCAGGGCAACAAAACATCCCTATAATTTAAGTTTCAATTAGTCTCTTCACACTGATTGCATAAATTTTGTACTTTTTGTATTCAATTGTGCTCCTGGATTTTTTATTATTTCGTATACAATCGGTTTGAAACGGTTATTAAGTTTACATTCATTGGTGACGCAGCAAATTCCAGTTTAAACGATATAAAATTAAACTCTCAAGTTGGGGTTGGTGTATCTGACGTATTTGAGAAGAGCGTCGTTTTCTTCGCACACAAAGGGCTTGCGGTGATGGCACGCGACGTCATGCCAGTGAACTCCGTCGTTGTAGAAGTTGTTCAAGATGGCCACACAGTGCTCGGAGGCGCCGCCTTGGAGCAATTCCTGAAAATAATTTGTTTTTTAAGAAATAGATACACAATCGTATCCCATATACTTAAGTATATTGAAATAAAAGTATGTAAAATCACACGAGACTTTTTGGTGTCAAAATCTCCTCTAGATCCATAAAAAAATATTTGTGGAGTAAAACCATTTATCACGGTTCGGGGATTGATACCGCAGTGAAACGCAAATTCACGTGTTGGCATCTAATCCACTAAGCCACAGAGGCTGTCTGAAAAAGGTGTTGATTGTGCTTAGATAGACGGAGTAGGTAATCTACTGTTTATGATTGATCATTGCGGAACGGTTTTTGGTCTGGGATACTAACCCTCACATAAATGAAAGTTCCGTCGCGGGTGCTAAAAAGGGGGCCTAATAGTTTTACTCTGTATAAAAATACTTCGGAATAAGCAACCGTTCTAATTCAAATATGATAAGAAGTCGTTATTCGTTTTTTATTTTTATACTACTTACACAATTAAAATAAGTTGCTTATGTCGAAATTATATAATTTTCTAGTAATTTGTCATAAGTAAACATCACAAAGGTTACTTAATCCGAAGACCTTGTATCCTTTTTCACATCCCTGAACACGAAAATTATGAATGAATCGTAAATATTGTCGCATTTGTGTTAGCGCCTCATTAAGTTGTTCCGTCGTTTGTAGGTTAACTGCATAATAGTATGAAGCCTTGAACGACGGAGACATGTCGGCAAGGGTTACGTATTGTTTAATTTCGCGGGTACAGACGTGCCCGTTGTGGGGAAAGTATCACGCCGACAACGCCATGCGAATACAAATGAGCTTTACTATAGCTTCATGTTAGTAGAAAGTGGCATACGGCATGCGGGCGTGCCCTTCGGCGAATATTTCGCGCGCCCATAAATATTCACACTTCGCTTTCATTTTCATTGCGTGACATCCGTACTGGATGCAGCGTCAGGTCGGCTGATGGTTTATGACAAATATTACTTAACGGTTCGCGGAATTGGCTTCCTTGCGTCACACACCTTCCGTTGAAGTGTCGTAATGTCATGCTTTCTTACGTTCCAGCTATTGTCTCCTCGCAACCGACACTTATTCAGGGGAAGAATGGGTAATGGTAATTACTTCGTTGTAAGACACCTAAAGTTTCTTTCTGACATTTTGTCAGGGTTACGAAATGTAGGTACTCTTACCCTGTTATCAGGTTGAGGTTTGCCGATGCCGCCGCCTTCAGACCAATCGTTTTGTTGACGGTTGGTGGTAGGAGCTAGTTTTTGCAGCTCAGCGGTCCAGAACCAGCCGTTGATTTCGTTGGGAAGAAGATCGGGGCGGTTGCAACCTTTGAAGTCGCAAAGACGGCCCGATGTCCAAATGTACTTTTGCTGTAAACAAAGTAATAGATTCATATATTTCAATGTTCCTACTGTTTGTATGTTTTGTGGGTGGTGATTATTATTTTATATATACCTACGCAAAGTTATAATATACCATGGATGTCATCTACATGGAAAGACGTTGTTAAGATAACATCAACGGCAAGACATATCTACTTAAAAGAATAAACTAGATAGAATAGACAAAATTTGAGAATAAAAATTGTAGATTTAAACGTGACAAATTCTAATTTACACTTAAAAAGTCATTTAACGAAAGAGTTTTTGCCTCTGACGTAAATTTTACATATATCTAAGTCCTTAGAAGAAAAATGTAGTGTCCTTTGGTATGAAAATTAAATTTCTCTTTTAATTTTACTTATTTTATGTGGCTTTGGTACGGTATGGAGAAAGTTGAGAACGTTTGCCGTTTCGCTAACAATAAGGAAATATGACATCAGGCATCGGCGATGTTGGCAACGGGACATTGTAATCAATTTGCTGCATGAATATCTTCTATAATATGGTAAATCTCGACAGGTTTCCTAAGTTGAAAGCGGATGTATAAGGGACAATGACAGCATTTAACAAGGCACTGATAGTTGAAATGGTACAATTAATATTCTTTTGGTATTTACGAACTTGAGTTTATTTAAATATCATTTAAACTTGAGTTTATAGATGACCTTAGGTCGTTGAAATATAGGAGATGGAATTAAGTTACTTTATACAATCATTTGAATTCGAAAGTGTAGTAGAGGATCCCATACAATAGACGCTGTAATTGTTGCCAATATAATTTCTCGTAAGAAGTGTGATGGGGGAAAAACACGCCGTTCTCACGAGTCTCGAATGTGTGGCAATGGTGAAACTAGCAGAAGAAAATCGGTAGTTTCATTGTGTACCTAAGTACCACTGCTCCACTATTCAAGACGCATCGCGAACCGCCAAATTCTAATGGGCAGTTGTGTCCACTATTTTCCAATACGTAACAATAGCCATTATCATTTAAGTTTGTTACGAAAACCAGCTTCGCGCGCAGAATATTTTAAGATTTTTTTAAAGGAACGAACTACTTTCTATTGAAACATGTAAGTACACGGTCTCTAGTTTGGTGTAATAGAGACGTATTTTAGCTGTAATTGTTTCCTTATTTTTTGGTACTGTTGTTAAAGTACGGGTCAAGGATTTTACTTGCGTTTTCGTGATGAAAGAAACTCAAAAGTGTTTTCTCCTGTATGTATTTATACAATGGAAAGAAAGTACCTATGCAAAGTTACATGCTTAGTAACTCACATGTGTTCATGAATGGTAAACAATTATGTCCATTACTACCACTTGATCAATTCGATAAGAGCGTTTTGATATTTTTTATGACTATTTGTTATTTGAGACTTGTGACATGAAGACGGATATTTTTTTCTCATATTGTTTTACGATTTTCCTTTAGATCCCGAAATTCAAAAGAAATCTAACTGTATAGCGTCCAATTTTTCTTTGAAACATTAATTGCACTCAAATCTAATTGGCGTGTTCGTACTGTAAGTAAGTAGACCTTTCCAATTACAGCATGGCTTTTAACAATTGCAGTAATATTGTATGCTGGCTTATAACAATAATTGATAATATCTTCTTTTTATTGTATCTTAATTGCATTAACTATTTTCTTTATATTTCTTCACCTTTTTAATTAGGGTATTCTTACTTGCGATAGAAAGTATGAGTTGGAAATTACCTTGTCCTGAACGATACGGGCCTTGACCCATTCGTTTTCGTCGCTGGTTTCCAGGGAGACGAGGTCCATGCATCTTTGTCTGCAGTAGTTTCTGGCGCTTAGCCAGTCCTCTTCCACACCACGAAGGGCAGGGTCCCTCCACGAGAAGAAGTAGCCTTTGTCTATATTAATAAAACGAGGTTTTCATTAGAAAAGGTTTTGTTTTTATAAGGACACAATTTTAGCTTCAGGAGTATATTTTTACGTAATTTACTGCTTAAATATCCAGCTTAGGGGTAGTCGTCGTGGCAGGTGGTATTTTACGAACGATGGTTGCTGTGGTGAAATCGAATTTAAAACCTACAAATTGGGGAAGTAAGTATATGTAACATATAACTAGGGCATGGATGTACCACACGAAATATGTAGAATTGGTAAAGTTGGGGGGTTCATGTTTAGCGACATCTGTGTAAACGATGAAAAAACTACTAGCGTCTCTATTCCCTAGTTCGTGATTTGGGTCTTCAAGTTTACCACGTTTGCGTGCTGCAACTAGGTTGTCGTAAACCGTTATATTACACTTTAAATTTAGTTGCATCATTAAAATAGTTAAGATAAAATTTGATTATATTTTTTTAAAATATAATTTTTATTTCTTCAAAAAAAAATAAAAAAATTATTCAATATCATTTTATTATTTTTTTTTATATTATAAAATATCCGTATAATTTTAACTGTAAGCGAATAGAATATATTAAAATAAACATGTGTGTTTACAGCCTAAATGTTTTGATATCTATAAAATTAAATTTAGCACGCATAATAAAATTAGTTGCAACCAAAACCCTTACGACTAATATACACTGAACAACCGTGTTGTAAAGTTTATATTTAGAAATGAATTGATAAAGAATACATGTTGTTTCTAACAAAACAATGGCCGCCCGGACAGGGACTTGAACCCTGGACCCTTGGATTAAAAGTCCAATGCTCTACCGACTGAGCTATCCGGGCTGTATATGACGCTGTAAAATTACGTTACAGTTGTAAAAAAACATTTGACGTCTTTTTTTTTTTAGTTTTTGGAGAACCTAAGCAAGAGAATTACTAATCTCTAGTTTAGCTTTTAATTTGAAGGTGTTTTTAAAATGTATCATTTGGTTGGTTTGGTTTGTGCATTACAACCTAATGTGTGACTCTACTTCTTGATAAATGTATTCATTAGTATTTTTTTTTGGTATAAACACTTATTTAATCTTTCATGTTCCATTACACGTAGCTCTAGAGTGATTTTAGTGGAAGGATTAAAGATGTGTCATGATTCCACCTCTAACATACTATGCATGCGTTATTTTACTAAAATTAAAGTTTGTTTCAATTGTTTCAACTAAGAGTTGATATATACTATTAAAAATGATATGGCTTGAAATATAACTAATCCAATTGTTATCGACTGTAAAAAAAGAAATAGTACTAAATTCTTTTGGTAACAATTTTAGTTATTTGCATAACGATGGTGACGAATTTTATCATAACTATCTTACATATTTCCTGCGTAGGAACAGGTTGAAAGCTTATCTCCCGGCAGATAAGCGTGGGCGTTCAATTTTTTTATCTCTGCCGTGTTTTTACCATGTAAAGTTGCCGCAAGTTAGGGACTGGTTTGAGGAATACGTGACTCAGCAAATTTATTCTATTTTTTTTATGAAGGGATGTTTAGCTTAACAAAATTGTAGGCGTAGCATGTGTTGCGTTAACTACGTGTTCACAGTAAAGCTGATTGTAGTGGGTAAATTTGAATATAAGAAAGTATAAAGAACTTATTAAATAAGTTGTTCTAGAAGGAGTTCTTGGGTCATATTCTATATAGTACCTACTGTTGAATTAAGTAATTATTTTTTTCATTCGTTTTTAACTAGCGTGTAAACTTTGTTGCGATTTTTTAATACAAAGTAGCCAGAATCCATCACCGAGATTCCGTCTATTACATATATCATTATCAAAATAATTAAACGTGTGAACCGTCAAAAAGGCCAAATTTTTGTGTTTACAGTATTCAAATATAATTATTCATTAGAATCTATTTGTACCAGAGTAAAATATTCAGTAAGTCAAAGTGATTGTTCTTGACGCCAAAAATTCTACAATAGTATCTTATCTTTTACTTACTGTCAGAATATCTCTCGTGAATGGTTCTTTGTACACAAAGGGCTGGCACCGGAGGTTCCAAGATGCGTCCGTTGGGGAACTGAGCATGGGCCACAGCCGCCACGGCTACCAGTAACAACGTAGCTGATTTCATTTTCTGCAACAAAATATGCACACATATATCCATATCTAAAGTTGTAGATACAGGTCTTTTCTCAAAGCCCAATTTTACAAGATATAAACCCATTTTACCAGACCAGGCACTGCAAGAAAATAGTAGAATGCTTCTCGACCACAAGTGTAAATTTCATTTTCTTTTAATTTAAGACATTTTTTGTAAATAATTTAGTTTCGACCCGGTTAAGTTCTCAACAATATAAAGATAGAGTATAGTATTATGACACGCAAGGTTCGCGCGTCTGCCAAATACTTTTTGAAGTTCTTACATAATCAAAATTCCTATCCGTAAATATATATATTCTAATTTTATAGATTACAGGTTAAAGTACAAGTTGTGAAAGTTATTAATAAAATTAAATTCAGAGCAATTAAATCATGTAACGTGTCATACGGGGAAAGCAGTACGTAGATAATTTTGAGCGTGGCTTGCTTGAATGAATAATTATTATGGAATAGTCACGCCTACTAACAAGTACTTGGCAGTAACCGCTGCCACAATGGCCAGCGTAAGAGACTGGTCCAATTAAAGTATGATAATGCGTTAGGTAAAAGTTCAAACTTCTCATTTACTGTATAAAAAGTAGCAGCAATAAAATTTAAACAGTGGTAGTAAAACCATTAAGAAGCCTTACATTTTTCTCGATAACAACGTAGCATATATTATTTCCCAGGATATCGTCTGCCTCTGCATTAAAGTTCATTAAAATCCGTTCACCGGTTCAGGAGCGAAAGCGTAACAAAGTACTAAATGTTACGAAATTATAAGTTACAATAAATAATAGCCCAGTGGCGTGCCATAGGAGAGGCCTATGTCCAGCAGTGGACGTAAGAGAGGCTGATGATGATGAAATAATAGTATCGGCTGGGCCTAGCTTCCCCCTTTCGAAATCTTATGAAAAATACTCAGAATATAATAGTTCCATTTATCTTCATACTAAAAGTCATCCAAATTAGCCAAATACTTTAGATATGACAGCGTAACCGACAGTTATTAGTAGGTATAGATGAGAAAAAATTGCCATGACCTGCATATTGTTTGGCACATATAATTGCACGAAGACCTTCGCTTGGTCCTTTATATATTTACTTATAAGATTCTTGGCTTATTCTATTGACAATTTTAATTGACGTCATTGTTGAACGTTGCTAATGTTTTCAATGCCTCGCAATAGAATATGAGAGGGACAGTAGGTAAAACAGAATGGCCAATGTAAGTATTGTATTTTTATTTCGACTGCGTAGGAAACAATTACTAATTGTAGGACTTATAAATATATTAATTTAGATGAATAATACGAGATGTTTTCGTAGATTTAATCTATTTAGGCACTGTTACGACATTCGAGGGTACAAATCGAATTTTTGTACCTACCTATTTCCATTATTGACGCAAACGGTAACAAGAAATGTCACGAAAATATCTGCTATATGATTTGGACGAATTGAAATAAGTCAGTTTGGTGGACTAGGGCTGAAAAATCTTTTATAATAGAGGAGGCCCAGTCCCTGCATAGAAACGTACTGCCCACATGAGCTGATGAAAACTAAATAAATAAATACACTCAACAGTCACATACATAGTTGTGATCCCACACTAAGATACAAGTCTTGTGACGTGGGTATCAGAAACTACGAGAGACTTTTCGGTCTCACATACACCCAGATCCGAAACAAATATTTGTGGATCACACAAACATTTGTCTCGGTGCGGGGATCGAACCCGCGACCTCTCGTAGCGCAAGCTGGTATTATTCAATAGAATTAAATAGATTTGCCCATATTACGTGATTATTAAAATGTACCTCTTGATATTATGTATTTAAAAATACACATCTACCAATTTATTAGGGAATACAGACCTGAGATTAATTCTAAAAGGCTATAATGGTTACGTAAGTAATAATGAATAAGAAACTAATTATTATACAACGGAAGGTTGAATTACACAAGCCTACCGGAAAATTGAAGGGCGACTTACGAATTACGTATTATCATCCATTATTCATTCATTTCTTTGATAATCCGAAGAACCAATTAATCTTATTTATGTTTTTATATTCCTCCCTGAGAATAATATTGTGTATTAATCGTAATATACATTCAAGGTTATTTAATTTGCATATTGACGTTTTAGACCTTTTCGAACCTTCCATCCACAAAAATCTACAACAGGCCACGTAATCCTTTTTCATCCATCATCTCCAAATGTCTAGACCATGTCACCCTTAGATATAAAACGACAGGGGTACACTAGGTACTTTTCATTCGATCAGCAAAGGTTATTTCACATAATTTTTGAATGAAACAAATACATACCTTAATTTTCTTCAAACTAAATGTTTAAAACAACGCAACAATTAAAGTCTTCAAAATAATTAATTTCAGAAAAAAAATACATAAACAAAAAATAGGCAAATTACTTTCAGGATAATCTTTATTTGTAGAAGTCGTTTAAAGTTAGGAGTTTGTTTTCCTGACGGATGTAAAAAATAATAATTTAAGAATAAAACCAGATAACGTTAGGAACTGGTTTAAAAATGCTAGAATATTTATGGCGCTAAAAAGTGCGTCGGCCTGAATAATTTATATTGCGAACTTAAATGTGAACTTGACGAATTCCGCCGATCTTGGCTAAGGTCATTTGATTATGGCTAAGATTATACGAACAGGCTATGGGAGGTCATTGACGTGTATTTCATAATGTTAAACGCTTCTATGTTTTGGCTATTAATAACTTTAAGATATTGGAGTTTACAAGAATACCATAAAATTTAATCATTATTTTAGGCAACAGGAATATTTGCTTGGGCTTGCATATATTGGGACCTGTTGATATTCAAAAAATGTATGTTTTTTACGAAATAAATTTCATTTCATTTCATTTAAATGTGATGTTTAATGATGTAAGTAAAGGGTGTTTGTGACATCGAAATGTCTCTCGTAGTTTCTGATACCTACGACACAAGAATTGTATTTTAGTGTTGGGTCACAATTATTTCCACTCGTTAAGATTTCATAAACAAATGATGTGGCGAAGCTTCGAATAGTTGAATAAATTAAGTATTTACAAAGGTCGTGAACTCCACCGTTTCGCGTAAAAATATTCATCACGTTTTTAATTCGATTAGTGTTATGTATAATCCAATTATAGTTACTAATTCAAAAGCGTGTTGGCATCCGAATATTACGGGTTCCTGATGGAAATATTGCTAGATATTTTTCTATTCAGTGGATCATTACAGTGGCTTAGAGTTCTTTGGAAAATGTGCATGAGACAGCTTTGTGATGATGATGTAGATTTTATATTATTAAGAGGATTATTAGAAAGTTACCATGGAAAATCATTTTTTACTTGTATAATATAACTTTTTTTAAATTCTTAAGCTAATATTTACAAGTTCATATTAATTCTTTATACAATAAAAATATATTTTTTCTAACATAATAGTTGTTTCAATTAATACTGACGACTAAAATCTAACATAGCGCAAATGTTATATCAATAAGACAAAAAAAGCGTTTTTTTTTATGATAACAAAAAGATTGCTGAACCCAAATATTCTCACAGTAGATAGACATCCTGCATTCTTTAAGCTATATTATCGAATACAATAGATATAGTTGAATTTACATAACAAAGTTGTCTGTATTTTTTGAGTCTTTTAAAAAATAAGCATCCAAGGAGCTAATATTAATAATCATTATTATTCTATGTTTGCGGATATCGATTATATTCTTTATAATATTTTGATTGTTTTAAATATTTTTGCGTCTGTGTTGAATCAACATCATCATCAACGTCAATTTAGATTAGGATGATAATAAATTAAATGAATTGCTTATGGTTTTGTTACATTAAAGCGAGAAAGATTAATACAATTTACCTCACTGGCCTAAAAAAATGGTGTGGTCTAAAAAAATTGTCGAACGAAAATATTTTTAACTATCATTAAATACATACATACATAACCTCGCGCATGTAGGTATTTCACGGAGGGGAAGGCCAAATTCGCCAAGTATATATGTATCAGTACCACGTATTAGGGGGCGATGCATTTGCAACATGGAAAACAACCCCGGGATCGTAGTACATTCTTGTGTCGCGAGACTACTAGGCAATGTCTACTATACACATACTATCTCTCATTAGTTTACAAAAGCCTGGTCCTGCTCTTTAAAAATATACAAAGGTCAATTCCGGAACAGAAACACTTCGTGGGCCACGTACTTAGGCGGTTTTAAAACCTAAAAAAAATGCATTGATAAGTTTTGAATGCAAGAAAATCCTGATAACACATTATCCGCCCCGGGATCCCAATGCGGGATCTCTGAATCGTAGGTACGCACGAATTGTATTTAGAAGTCAGCTAAATTAAAACAGTTCCCAGGTATTTCCGCACAAGCGAAAATTTTTGACCTTTTATATTATCAGACTTCTAGAGAAACTGTAGAGGTCAGGTTTTAGCTGTATTGTTAACACTCATACATTTTTTTTATAATCGTAAATATTTTAATTATTAAAAGTATCTCTACAAAATTCCTTAATCTGCCTTTTTAGAAAGATAGTAAAGAATAGTAATATTTTATCCTAATTAAATAAAAAAGTAAAACTACATAAATAAGTGAGCATATACCATCCCGGATCTAAAAGTTTGTATATTAATCATTTTTTCCCATCACCGGAGAGACTGTTTTGTGACGCTACATGAATGACAATTATTCTGACAATTTAACCCTAAATTTTAATTGGTTGTGTACTTTCCCTAGGTTGGTTTTTAGGACCGGTCCAATGTTATACGACTAGAAAGCGACCTTGTCCCGAACACAAAGGAGTTCATTCCACCCACGACCCACACAGACCCCATGAGGTTTCACGCCTCATCACAATTTAATCCGACTAGTTTTACCGATTTTATGACAATAATTTACATAAATACTCGAGTGCGTATTAGTTCTGATAAAATGTTGTAAATAAGCCTATTTTTTAAATAAGTAGATATATAATTTTATTATTCGAAAATATGATATTTTAATTTTAATGAATAAAAACGCCAAGAAAAAAAATTACACATTATTAAAGAGTTTGTTATATTAATTAGTCACTTGATTGAAGTTACTGTAGTATGTTTTTTTATGTTATCGTATTGAATTTATTGAAAAGGTGTGTTATTTTATTAAAGTGTGTTTTCAATTATAAAATTTATATTAAAAACATTTTTTTATCAATCTTTTTAAACGTATTTTTTTTAATATTTTTAAAACCAATTATTTTTTTACACACAATTGTCAACACTTATATTTTACTTGAGTGAAGATTCTTAAATCTAGGTAATAAAAAAGGCGGTAAACACTTACCGTGTGATAGTCCCGTGTTTCGTTCACAAACTGATGCGCATGCGCGGCATACACACCGTTTTATAAGCAGGAAATACTGACGCGATGCGCACCCTCGCACGTCGTACTCGTAGACAGGGTGGAAAGCCTTAGTTATATCATCTGTGTAATTAGGCGTTATGCTGTATGTGTATTCTAGAATGTTCTACGCAAAAATCGGTCATGTCTACTCCATTTGCTGCGTAAAACAATATACTAGTTATAACAAGTATTCAAAATTGGACATAATAATAACAATAATTTCTCCTATTGATTGTGATAATTTTATTTTCAAGCGAGATACTATTATCTCGCTTGAAAATACTTGGTGTTTTAATTTGCGAACGCTTTATCTATATAAAGCGTTCGCAAATTAAGATGCCTTTTCTTTACTTAAATTCGTCACGAAAGAAATTTTCTGTGTGTTACTATTACTTTGCAATCTAATTCTAACAAATTGATTATGTAAAATATTCATTGATTTAGATATAATGCCGATCAGCATCATAGCGATGTTTAAGAAGTTGAAATCATGTAGGTACTCCCGAAGAGGTAGGCAAAATAGTATTTCTGCTCTCACGTTTCGTCAGTTATTATGAAGTACCTACTTAATAGGGGACTAGCTCATGTCACTCTTTCATACTCTGTGTTGCTACTGAGTACGTATTTTCCGACGAAAAGATCCTATACTTTTTACTCAATCCGGGAGTCGATAGTCTCACCTCTGAGTCGCAAACAGCTCACAAATTACCTGACCATTGAACTTTAATGTCTATACATAACTGCGCCCATAATTATGTTCCCTTTTTAATATAAAATTTGTGAATACTAATAAAATTAAAGGTATATTTATCTACTATGCACATACTAAATTGTCAAGCTTGTCTGTTCAACATGATACTTTGCTTACTTAAGATTTAATTTAACAGTAATATTAGCATATAGATATTTTTTTCTATTTAAACCCAATGAAGCTGAACCTCAGTGGGGGGGCCTTGCTCTGCCGGTCTTCAAGCGTGATTTGTAAAAAGTACGTCATTCTGGCTAGACAAAATTAAAATTACGAACATTTTAAATAATTTAGGAATACATTAAATAATTTTGCATACAACAGACAATATTTATGTATTACTTATTTAATATAGATCGCTCGTATTAATATAGATCTTTTCAACTTCTTCAAGGAGTTTTTGAAAACTCTTTTTTAGCAATTACTTTCGCCGTAACATCCATCTTGCTTGCCGAATTTCAGCGCAATCCGATCAGTAATTTGTGTTGTGTGTCTATAGATTAATCGTTAAGTTATTTTGCCCTTTATATATGAAGTTACAAAGATATACAATGAAGTGTGACCCGGATTTGGGTATTATGAGTTAACGGCATTCCATTGATATAAAACTGTGTCCTGTTGGCATGCCGCGCGCATTGCGACAGCGTTAGGGAAATTATTTGCTTTCCGTTAATGACGCGTCGGCACGTAAGTAGTAGGTAAAACTATCATACTCTTTTAATGCCCAAATCTCATTCGGAGGTTTTTTTTTATTCTAAATGTGGTCACAAATAGGGTTCATTAAAACATTATCGGAGGCTAGCCGTTTGTATGTTGCCGTTTTTCGTGCACATTTCCAGATTCCATGCTGGCCTTGAACATTTCCTAATGCAAAAATCTATTAACATTTTGTTTCACCCCGCTTTCGGGAATTAAACACGAGACATTTAGATCGCACGGTACACACTCTTACCGCGGGATCAAAGGAGAACTTATGTTTGTAGTTTGGTTGTTTTGTAGAAAGCATGGTAAGAATGGTTATAATTACATAAATATGCGTATTCCAACAAAATATATGTAACGGATCCGAGTGACGCATAACCCCAATACTAACTTGAAGTTTGAAGCACACATTTTTTTCAGAGTACCTAAGGAACAATAAAGATTTAAATATAATATAACAAACGTATTAAGCCACAACAGCCAGTCAAGATATGTATATATTTTTAATTGACCAATAAATAGTTATGTTTGATAGTAGCTATACATAGTTTTATTCATAAAACATAAATAAAAGTGAAGTGTGTGTAATTTCAATATATGTTTTACTACATTCATAGTAACAAAAACTTTGTTTGTTACACTGGTCAGTAATTCTGTGTCCCTATCCGGAGCACTGTTTATAACGACACGGCTTTCTTAATTTCATGTTTTTGTGGTCTATGTAACTAGTGGTTATGTGTATTCTAGAATGTTCTATGCAAAAACTGTCAAATAAAAATGGAAAAATATTTTAAAATTGAAACGACGTAGGTATAATAAATTTCCCGTATTGATTGTAGTGAATTTATTTTTAAGATTATTTTATTTAGAAGATTTATTTTATAATTATATATCCCCAACAGGGTAGGCAGAAATGTATAAAGAACTATAAATTTTTGGTTATTAGATAAATTCAGACATGAATGTCAGAACTAAATTTAAGTTTATACCTACTTAGTTTAGAATTTGATCATATTCTTGTATAAGATTGATGTGTTTTTAAATGTCAAACCTATAGAGGTAAAATATCAAAAGAAGTTTTACACACTTTTTAATATATACCTATCTATGTAAAATGTGTTCGATAGTTAATTCCAAACAGATTCCAGCTGACTCATCAGTATTTTTTTTCTTGTCTACAATTAATTTTCGATAATGTTCCAAGTAGGCAACGACTGAGATTAATTGCACTTTTTTTCATTTTGTTGCTTAAATGGACATTTTTATATACGACTTTTGAAAATATTTATTTATAGGTATTTAAAATGAATTGATTCATTTGTATTAGATTTTCTGAACAAGTAAATAAAATAAATAAGTAGACTTTTCCAGTAGGTATACCCTGGAGCCCGAAAAACGGCAATAGTCTCGTCCCCTATTACGTGGGTCTGATACATACCTGATGACATGTGGGTCCAGAAGAGCACCTCTGCCTACCCTTTCGGGCAATACAGGCGTGAGGTTATGTATGTATTTGGTATCATTTAAGTAGTTCAACCAAGGGACACAGGTGCCGTGCCTATAAAAAAAAAACATTTTAGTTTATGATATATCATGCATTAATTTATGCTATGACCTTCGATAGCTCAACAATAGATTTTGTCAAGCAATCATAAAAATATTCTTCAGGAATCTAAAAAAATTCCGGCATAAAAAGCAGGGCCTACTTATATGCGTTTCCAGAGCCTAATTTATCCTGCATATAAATCGTTAAATGACGAACTAATTTTCGCATTTTAATGTGACTAAGGATTTGCTTGCATTACAATTATCGCAAGCACAAGAGCATTCATAGAAATTTTGTGATATATACCTACAATAGTTTTTAGGCCTACGCCAATTACAAAAAGCTTGGAGTTGAACGTTGGTTATTTCTATGAATCTTTATCTTTTACTGATGCATACAAAACGAGTTACTAAATATGTCATACATACGGAATGCAACTGTACTCTTTCTTTTGTGACTAAAAGTGACGTAATATGGAGAAGTTACGCGCCAATTGTCAGCGGCGTCCAGTGTCGCAAAACGGTTAACGAGTTTTAAAATTAATGAAATAGCTAAAACATTTCTGGCTGTTAGAAAAACGATTGACGAACGCTTTGGAATTCTGCATTTTTGTATTAAGAGATAATAGTATGTTCTTAATTAATTAATACACTATATTTGCATTTGTCACGAATATCGGAGATTTGAATAACAATGACATCGGCTACTGGTTTTTATACGTCACAAAAATATTACAATTTATTAAGTATATTATTAAAAGTATCATTTACATTTACGTCTGTGACTAATATAAATACTACTAATTTTGTTTATGAAATAACATTATAAAAAATATAATAAAAATAATAAGCTATATATTTTGATTAAAACAAATGTATGTATATGGCATTCAATATTTTGCGCATTTGTAACCGCATCGTCGATTTCAAACGGTTGGCGATCATACTGTTGTGCTAGCCTCTTTGCAATGACACGATTAAATTTACCGCATTAATAACATAGGAACTCCTAAAGCGTTACAGCTTTGTTTGATGTCATGATTCCTTTTCCAGTTATTTATTTGGACACTAGCGCTAGTCAGTGTTGCGGGGTATGTACTGAAACCAGACTAATGAAAACTGATTGAATTGTTGTCCTATCATATCGGATTACAGATAATCTCACTCAGCGAACAAAAAGCAATTGATTTGATTTGAGGACGGACGGTTTTCTGTTAGATAGAGGTGTCACTCCGGTTGTGTACTCCTACCGCTGTTCTATCTAAATGCGTCGTAGCTCTTCGTCATTTTTAAATTCGATCTGATATGGTTTGTCGTTTACTCAATAAAATTTTCAAGTAAGGATTGTGAAATACACTTAGGTACTTGTTTAATTTGCCAGATTCACACGATAGTCATCAAAAATTCAAGGCGAATCATATTGCATAACATTATCATAATGATAAATATTGGCGGTTAATTAGCTATTAAACAATTGTGTTTGAACGATTAGTACAGAATCAATATTATTATAAAAGAACATGTTCTAAGCCCGATCGATTAAAAGCAGTAAACGTTGATGGAATACAAAGAATTATATATTATCATTAGATAGCCTATGAAAATCAGTAAACAATACGGCGGTGATTAACAAACAATAATTGATTGACACTTTATGGTCAGAGTGAGCAATAAATGCTTATGATTTTTTTTTTTCGCACTTTAATCGCTAAAAAGATGATGCCAAATTTTAGCTCAGACTTAGATAGGATCTCAAACCGCTGGAACATTTGTTTTAGGTCCCTTGAGTTATTATCAAAAAAATAATAAATATATTTATTTATTTATGTTTTTTTATATGTATTCTCTTACAGTCGACCTTTGGGTGATGCAGAGATAAAAGAAGTAGGCGCATAAATATACCTACGTCTACGTGTATTAGCAAATTTCATTTTCTATTTGCCCCTTGGTCTCGTTCCGAGATCCTCGCAAATGAAGTACCGGGACAAAGTAAGTAGGAAGCGGCCTTACTATACCTTAATTAACTAAGTACCTAACGAAATGACGCATAGACAGTGCCTGATTTGGGAATCTATTCCGGGATATCTCAATACCTAGCATGCTGTTAATTTAAGCTGCGAAACAATAAGGCAACAATGTAGGTATATCAATACCAAATATTTTATTTTCTCATTTTAGGTAAAAATGCGTGTGTAGAGAACTTTATTACCTGCTTTCATTTTCGAATATAGTCAATACTACCTAGTCGTTGCCCGCAACTCCGTTTGCAAAACATTAGACTTCAAAAGGAATATTCTTTTCCCGTTTATGACACATTTTCCATTGCTCCTCCGTTCCTATTAGTCGTAGCGTAATGATATATAGCCCATAGCCTTTCTCGAAAAATTAGCTATCTAATTTTTTTTAAACCTAACATTACTTAAAGATGCTCAGGCATATTTGGAGAATATAATTTAATGACGATTTATTTAAGGAATGACAAATATTTGTTTCTTTTAAAATTGTGATTATTCTTTGTAATCTATACAAACAAATAAAATTGGAGTGTCTGTTTGTAAAACTGAAATAACCGTTTTTTAATAAATGCATTATGGATGTACTATACTTACACGGTATATACCCAAAATAACGTTATTACAATTTTTGTCTGTCTGTCTGTTTGTTTCGGCTTATCTCTGAAACGGGTGGACCAATTTTAACGGGACTTTTACTGGAAGATAGCTGATGGAATAAGGAGTAACTTAGGCTATAAAAAAAATCGACTGTTAAGCGGAACGAAGTTCGCCGGGTCAGCTAATTTTATATAATACAAATAATAAAGTCTACTTAATTTACATCTTGTACGATTTTATGTATTTTAAATGTAGCCAGAGTACCAAAGAATTGTATGTATGCAAACTTTTTGTACTAGCTAAGTGACACTAAGCATATAAATGTTGGTATTACTTAGATAAGCTGTAAGGATTTAGTTTTGTTTTAATTCAGTGCGGCCTTAGAATGTATTAGCATTCATTGGCAAAACTCCAATGAGACAGGCATGTTTAACTTTCTTAAGTTTATCTCGTTTTTATATCTTTCGAATGTCGTTATCATTTCCTAAAAAGGAGGCAAAACCAAATGAATAAACTCTTATTAACACCAAAATATTTTGTTCTGCTTGATACAATATGGCGTTTAGACAATTATTTTGAAAGCTAAAATAACATTGCGTTTTAAGTAAGTAAGCAGTGTGTTCTAACTTAGTTTTCACTTTAAGTTAGCAACTTGCTTGAAACGGAACATCAAATTATTGTCTCTTTTGACAGCTATGACAATTGCCAAAAATGACATAAAAGTTAAAACAACAAAATAAACCTGTGAGACTTTTGTATTGATTTATCATAAAGAGTTGTGGTTAAACTAAAAATGTTTTGCTGTTTAAAGGGGTGTATTAACGGCTTCACTCTGACGCCGAGTGTACCGATCCGGATAAAAGAGAATCCCGTGCAATTAGATACTTTACACATGGGCAAGTATTTCTCCTTATTTGATCGCTTTTTGGGACGCTAGTTAAAATGTAATATTATTAAGGATTTGAGGCAAATCTTTCCTTGTTTTAACGTATAAGTGTTTCGTTTCATGAAAGACAAAGAGTGAGAAATCGCAAGTTGAGCTTATGCATCGATTAAGCGTGGGAGGCTTATGTCAAAAGGCTCCATTATTAATGGAAGCTATCTTCGAATACTTGTTAATGTTTCCTTTTAGGGCTCTCTTGGAAATTTTGTCACACAAATACTTGTATAGAAGATGAGTTTGAAATGACTTTAAAGTTTTGAAATCTTGTTTTTATTTTAAAAACATTTAGTATGCCAATTATCTCAATAACTAAATCTATTATAGTCAGATGTGAGTACTTTCACTAGCCTAGAGTTAGTGGTAATTAATAAGAAACATTCAATTTACTTTTGTAAATTCTATTTCATTTCATTTTTCATTTTGTTTATGCATGTATAATTTTATTAGTTGAATAATGATTGGTTTAATTTCACTATTTGGAATTCCTTTAAAAGCTATAATTTCTGGAAAAATAAAGATTTATAATTTCCATTTTAACCCTTAACTAGAAACTGCACTTCTCATCAAAAAAACAAGAATTTGGGCTAAAAATGCCCATTATAAGAGATGTAGTTTTTTTTCAGGATGCTGAAATAGGTAGATTGTTTCGAGTATTTTTTTAGGACCCCTCACAAGCTAAGTAACAAAATTTGTGATGATATTACAAATAAAATTGAAAAAAAAAAGTCTCTCAAATTAAGGGTTAATGTGTGAATGATGCTCAAAGAGACAAACAAAACATGCTAATGATGTTTTATATAGAAAACATAATAGTTCTAACTTCTAACCCCAATGAAAAACTTATTGGTTAATTCAGTTTTTATATGTTAATTTGTTTATAAAAAAGCTTGTAATAGATAGGCTAAACTGGTAATTTTACCCAATTTATTTTAATTACTATTGATATATTTAAATTTTAATTAAAAATGACACTATATTTGCCCACACTGGCCTAAAACATTAATTATATGAAATTTTCTTACAGGACATGAGATGGTCATAATCAAAGGTGGGCAAAGGGTTTGTGGCTCAGGGTGTGCTCTGGGAAACACGCCATTGTTACAGAACAAGTCATATTTTGAGGTGAAGTTGCAGCAGGGTGGAGTGTGGGCTGTTGGTCTAGCCACCAGAGACACAGACTTGAACAGAGTTCATGGTAATTATGTTTGCAATTATAGATTTCACTTTTCATTAAAAGTACTGTATCTTAGAATACCCAGGGTTTTTATGTTTAACATGAAATTATAATAATTAAAACAACAAGGTCATGTATCTTAGACCAATACTAACTTAAATGCAGATTAATTAAAATGAAAAAATTATTACATTTCTTTTCCGAAATTAAGTTTATGAAGGTGCTATGAACAATAAAATATTTAAAAACAGCATAAGCACCGTCCCTATAGTAAAACACAGCAAATAAAAACATTCTATGTTAATTTAGTACTTACTCATTTTACTTAATAAATTTTCGAAGTAATTCCTATGTGTGGTACATGCCAGTGATGGTTCATGAGTAAAACCAAAATAAAATGTAGTTACACAATTTGAACTTGATAGATTCATGAGTCTAGTGTTGGAGTGGAGACCGCGCTAAGGCAGACATAGTGTGGGACGTCCTGCACCACAATGGTCCGACAACTTGAGGAAGGTGGTGGGTAGCGGATGGATGAGGGCTGCTTAAGACCGGGATGGTTGGCACCTACTTGGGGAGGCCTATGTTCAGCAGTGGACGGCGATAGGCTGAATATATATAAGATTCATGAGTCAGAGTGAAACATCGGCTAAAGATTGTTACAATTACAACTATACAAGTGAGCTGCATACAAATGAGTGCCACCCATTTGTCATCAAATTAATATGCTAGAGAAGATGTGACATTGTAATTTTGTTATCATGATTCATTGGTGTGTGGGTTTTTACATGTTGGAAACTCTTTTCTGCAGCTTAAATACTCCCAACAGTCACATATTATATAGTTCTGTCACCACATTAAAATACGAGTCTTGTGTCGCGGGTATCAGAAACTACGAGACTTTTCGGTATCACAAGCGCCCATATTCGAAACAAATATTTGTGGATCACACAAATATTTGTCTCGGTGCGGGGATCGAACCCGCGGCCTCTCGTTTCGCAAGCTGGTGACTAGCCAACTGCGTCACAGCGCTGTCATATTATTATTTCTTCCACCATCCTTTGTCTAGTGTTAAATAACTAAAGCCTATTGCCATTATAAAGCATTTCAACAAGGTAAAACATAGTAACATTTTGTCAGACTCAGTAGTTAAACCATATCACTAGCATTAATGTATACCTCCATCCAATAAGGCATGTAAATATATAACAAAAAACTGAAGCAAAAGATGCATCTATAGTACAAAAAATACCTCTACGGGGAATTTCTAAGCATTCATGCAACATTAGTCTTTTTTATGTTGTAATATTTATGAGATTATAAACAACCCAACAATAAAAATGTATATATTATATTAGTGAAAATTAATATGTACACAATCTCTTTAACACATTAATGAAAAAACATCAACTCACCAATTTTACTAAATTTAATGATATTATTAAATTCGTAAGTTCTTACAGTTTGTAGTGATTTGAACTTGAATCATGTCTTATGTTACGTGCAGCATTCAGTTCCAATGCAACTATTTAGTATGCATTAGTAGTGCGGCGTAGGTCATCACGCGGGTTGCTTTGAGGTCACGTGATGATATAATTTGACCCCAGTATGGTCATCTGTTGGCACAACAAAAGCACTGCGTTGACCTTCGTAAAATTTGCATTGTATGTCTAGAATTTGTAAAATACACGCCATAATCGTAAACGGGTCGCGTTCTCTTCGTAATAAACATAAATTGTGCAATTTTATAATCAACGCATGAACGCATTGTACTCAATTATAAAACTGATTCTGGATTTTCTTGAAATAATTAACTGAGCGATGTCAGTTATTAAGGTTTTAAAATCTCTTACGAGTCTCGTTTTTTTTAAACAAAATAGTGATTAACACTGGTTAGCAATCAACCATTAGATATGGCCTAACTTTCACTGTTCTCATGTTATATTCCAAATGTGATTTACTCCTATTCATTCATTTCTTTATGAGTTTGTTTGAGGCAAAAGAGGTTCCGGACATGTGTGAAATGTTACTCATTTATTTAACTCTGTATTGTACACTGGGATACAGTAATATTTGTATGCGATATAATAAAAAGTACAATTGGCGGTCTTATCGCTTATTGGCGTTATTTTCGATACAACTATGAAATGGATATAATAATAAGAAGTATATGTTATTGGTTTTTAATATGTTGGCACAATAGGACCCTATTACAATTACGTGGACATGGATAAAAACTGGCAAAAGATGGGTTTACATCACTTCATTTCAGAAATATACCTCTGTGTATTCTGTAAGGATTTAGTGTGTATTGGCTCTAATTGTTTCAGTGCTTCTTGTCACGTATATTTTTTTAGTAATGTTATCTTATATAATGTTATGTTTTAATGTATTTTTCAGGTGGTATGGACAAGGATTCGTGGTGTTTAAACAGCGACGGCACGGTGCGGCACGATAATGTGGAATTGTACCACCTAGCGCCAGCGCCCAGGGACTCGCCCACTGCCGACCTGCTCGGCTCCACGGAGTCACCCAGTCACATAGAAAACGAGAAACCAGAAAGCGAGAAGAAGGACGCCAGTCCAGCGGCGGTGATGCCGCTAGAGGGCGACACTATCGGCGTAGCGTATGACCATGTGGAGTTGAACTTTTTCTTAAATGGAAAGAACATGGAGATTCCCGTGCGGAATATTAAAGGCACTGTGTATCCCGCTTTGTATGGTAAGTTATAGCTGCAGCGTGATGAGATTCTGTAATCTTGATCCTTTGGCCTGATTATTCGGCCTTTTGCGAATTTTATTATCGTCTGACTAATCCGCTTGCACAACGATCTTGATATTATTATTAAGAGCCGATACTTTGTTTTGATTTGGTTATGACAATGTTTTATATTAATAACGTTAATGCTACCTTTATTTTTTTTTGAGGCACCAGCCCAGAAGCACAATAGGGTAAGGAAACCTCCATATCTGGGAATTGTCTGTGTAATTTATTTAAGTATGTGAAGCCCACTAACCCATACTAGACCAGCACGGATGCAATTCTCTTACGCGTCTTATAAATTTTAAATTATAAGAAAGTTATTGGGTTCCAGCTATATTTTAGTTCATTAAGAGAATTAAATTAAATAAGACATAGCTAACATGACATCTTTTAATCTATGGACATAATATATGAATAGATCCAAAACATTCAAAACTCTTTAGTGTTTACACAAAGTTTCTATTATCTATCTATCTATCTATTATATAAATAGTAAGGCACAAAACTATGGTTGCTGGTTATGGGTTTTTTAAGCGATCAAGGAGTATTTGTTGAGGACTTAGTATTTTAGCGTGGTGCGAGAGAAATCTCTCTTAACAGTTAATTTTTTATTACGAATGAGGTACAAAAAGAGAATATTATTAGTACAGAATAGACTATGAACTATTATCATAAATGCTAAATTTGAGGTCCGGCACTTAAAAAAGGTAACCCTGAACATTAAGAGAGCATTTTAACTAAAAGTATTGAGATATGTTTTTTTCCTTTTCAGTTGACGATGGAGCAATTTTGGACATAATTCTGGACAATTTCCTGTACCCGCCACCGTCGGGCTACGAGAAGATTATGGTGGAACAGTCTCTCCTTTAACAGACTGATTAGAAACAGATGTGGCGTTATGGACACTAAGTGAATAGTTATTGTGGAATACTTAACTTATACGCGATTAAGGTAGATTTTTCGAGACTGTCTTATTAATGTGATTTGTCAATCTCAAATTGCAACATCATCATCATCATCATCATCATCAGCCCATATACGTCCCACTACTGGGCACGGGCCTCCTCTACCATATTGAGAGGCCATACCATTGCAACATTTTGTGTGAAATTTTGCAAAATATACAATTAAGTAAGTGTATAAAAAAGTTTTTTTACTTTTTTGGCAAATTATAAAAAAAAATTGTTCGTCATTTGATTTTCATACAAAATCGTATCGTTTATTTATCTTTTAATTTATTTGCATTGTATGTTATGTGATAATTTTCCCAAAGTGTTGCTATTGTAATAATATGTCACTAAATCGAATACATATTTAATCCTTCTGAGCGTGTGTGTTCCTCAATGTTCTAGTTAAGGCCTAAGTGGAATTTTAAAAATGTAAATAATTATCTGTGCTAAATGTATAATGGATATTTTCTCATCTCTCTTGAATAAAATGTAAATGTTTTATGTAATGTAGGTACAACATAAATATTATATTATTTATATAACCAGTATTATGTGTAAGAAACAATATTATCAATAAATACACCCCTTATTCACATGTATAGTTTTGACCCCATACTTAGATATCTTGTGTCGTGGGTATCAGAAGAGAATTTTATGTTTCACAAACACTCGAACGCGGTACAGATATTTGTGGATCACCTAAACAATTGCCTCGGTACGGGAATCAAAACCGTCGCCTCTCGTGTCGCAAGCTGGTGTCTAGCCAACTGCACCACGGACGCAGTCTGTCAATGTTACGATGTAACTTGTCACTTTTTATGAATTTGACTAGTCCCTCTGACGGATGAGTTGAAAAAAACTTATCTAACTTATTGTCTGTAAAAAAGAACTCATGTAACAATTTAACGATAACAGGATAGGTACGATCGATATGCTAAATTATGTTAAGTATTAATAGGAAAATGAAAGATTTTAATTTGTAAGAAAAATGTTTTTTTCGACGTAATCATAGAGAAACTGTATAGATCGTGCCACATTACGATGTGGCACCAAAAAGGCCGTTTTTTATCTTTTCTAGGGATATTTCTTAGTTCTTTAAAAATCCTCATCAAAACCACGTTAGAAAATAAATTCTCTATTGTGCGTATTGCGTATAACAAAAAATCTTATATTTATAGAAAAACAACAACCCTTACCCGTAACGACCAATCAGGAGTCAGAGTGCTAATGAAGGCCACAATGACGCATCGACCCCGCGTGCGCAGGTAGCTAAGTATCGATAACGGGTTGCATTGCGTGCACATTCCTACTGTCAGTGACATTTATTGCCCGACGAGTGACGACTCAGTTTAAAATGTATCGACTATAGAACACTGCGACACTATATACTGTCAGCCTATACCGGAACGAATTTCTTCCTTGGCTGTACATTAGTGTCAATGTATTACGGAACACCGTCTTAATCGAGTTCGTTAATTCTGCGATTTAAATATAAAACAGTGTGATTAGCTTATTGCCATGTTTCTACGTGTGTCTGCTTCAAAACTTATGTAAATCTTCTATGCTTGGACTATTGACGACTATGTTGTTGTAATGACGGCTTTAGTGTAAGAGCTGGTCTTTTATGATTTTGTACAATTTTCCATGCTGGTAATTTTGTCATAAATTCAAATTCAGTCAAAATTAAAAGTTTTTTTTCTTGTCACCTTAACTGTATATTGCTTACGAAAATACTTTTCAAGCTTCGATGTGATACCGATGATACGTACTGGGTGTTATCATTGTTTTTTTTTAAACCAGTACGATGATCATTATTATGCTAGGCACGGGTCTTTCCTAATGTAAAGGTGTATAAAAGCTAAGACCAATATCCCGGACCAATATAGCGATAATAAACGAAAAAGTCGAGAGTTCAACTGTACCTAGTATATACTTTTTCGGTTTGATTTTCATATAGAATGGTACCTTGTGTTACAATAGCAAGAAAAAAAAATGTGAACTCGTTGATTAGCTTGTATAGAATATGCATTTGGGGTGATAAAAGTTTAAATTGAAAGTTTTTTCAATGTATAGAAAAGATATTAAATTTTTACAGAAATACAACTGTCTATTCGGGGATACAGGAGTGAGTGTTTATGTATGTATGTTAATAATTAAAATTTATCTTTATATATTTTATTTTATTGTATTCTATTATCTTCTTACTGTTTCGGATGCTAATGCTTTCTATTTTCACTTGTATGTTTTGGAAGGAAAACTTATCTAATAAAAACCGTTTATTTTTTTTATTTAATAATGCGTTTGATCTCTATATTTGTAATGTATAAGTATGTGGCTTTGTTTTGAATATAAGGGTATTTTATTAAGATTTATGGTTTTCAGTTGATCTACTGAACTTAATTTAAAAGAAACCCAGTGTTCTTTTCGAAAAAATGGTACAATATCAGTAATTTTCTATAAAAACTTATATCACTGTTGAAATACGATAATTCCCCTCGAGAAAAAAAGAAAAAAAGCCCGCCTAGTGACTTAGATACAAATTAATTTCTCAAGCAAAATTTCATCTATGGCTTGCTTCCTCGACATTAAGAATGCGTATAATAATGTATTCGTGGATAAAATAGTTTCTATATTAGATGATCTAGGCGCGGGAAATAAGCTTTGTCAATACCGTTTTAACTTTTTAAGTGAAAGTCGACTAAGAATTATGAAGGAATCTGAGGACGGGCAAGATTTGGTTTGGTATACCAAAATATGTTTGGCTCAAGAGGATCCCATATCTCCATTACTGTTTAATATAGCCACACATATGATATGCCGTGATATTTTAAATCAGGGTTTCTCAAAGTGGGTTTCGAGAAGCCCTAGGGGTTCGCCATTCGACGGCAGGGGGTTCGCGACAAGATTTAGGTAATGGTGACTTGATGCCTAGCAGGCACGTGCGGGACACGTAATAGCTACAATATACTTATGTGAGAGTGGGTTTTCACACCTAGTCATGATAGAAAGTAAATATAGAAATCGACTTGATACCGAGTCAGAATCATAATAATATTGTATCTTAACTTCTTAACTTCCAATCGCACGAATACATAATATATTTACCCAAGGATTACGTTATAATATTTTTTATCGTGGCCGCGGAGTCCGTGGAATACGTTATCCTAATAGCGAATAAGCTACGATTAGTAAATATATCAAATAATGTTTTTTTATCGTAGAAGCAGAGTCTGTAGAAGGTGGTATTGGGGCGCGGTAATGTCGTTCATAGATTGCGTCCCAGAAGTGAGCTCGAGCCTCGAGTGGCGTTCCTTTCAACTGTATTGTTCTCCCCAAAGATAAATGAGGTGATCTATCACCCCCAGTAGGTGGCCACATGGGTACTGGTGAATTCTCTTGGACAGGTGCTCTGAAAAGAACAAATACTGGTCAAGGATTTAGTTTAAAAAAGTGTACTTTTTAAATTTTGCTTAATACTTGAAGTATAAGATGATATTAAATGCCAAATTTAAAAGTTCTAAGTCAACGTAAAATAGTAAATACCCTATAAATTTTGATTCCTTTGAGACTATCGAAATATATTTTTATTTGTCGCATAAATCTTAATTTTGTTTTTACATTAACTAAAATATTTGAATTTGTCACAGCTTCAAGGGACTATTGATCTAAGCATTTGTATCTTGAAACATATACCTCGTAATGTTTTTAAAGATCAATCTAATGAGTAATCACCGTGGAGTAGAAGAAGAAGAAAGAAATCAACCAAACTTTACGTGTAGGGGGATATCCCAAAAAAATATCGTGATTTTATTTTAGCACTTTGTTGACGTGGTAAAATATCCATGCAAAGTTTAATCTTTCTACCACTAACCGTTTGGAAGGTAAGGCGAGGACGCACGGACCGACGGACGGACATGACAACATAAGAGTTGACGTGAATCCGTTGTTAGTACTCAAGAAGTAGAAGGTACCGAAAAGGAAAAAGTAAGACTATCTACAAAAAGAAATGAGATCCCTTAAAAAACAAAACTTATAAAAAAACCCAAGTCTCGCAACTCAGTTCTTCTACCGTAAAAAGTTATGAGATCCATATGATACCAAGTCGATGAATTTATTCAGTCCCCGTTTAAGGGAACTTCTGTGTTAAGTTATTATGCACTTAGCTTAGCAGACACCATCTTATAGTGACCATGTCAATATTGAAAATCTTTTATGTTTTAAATAAAATAGTTAGACTTGGCAATCGCATTATGAGCTTTGCTTACTTTTGTAGGTAGTCTTCCTCCTCTACATATGAGACGAGATCGGCCGCGTCGTGATCTTTATTTTAAATTAATAATTATATTTTGCGTTAGTTAGAATTATTTACGGCCGCACGCGTCAAACGTCAGTTGAAGTTAATCCTATTGTAAAGTTTTTATCTCTCTTTCACTATAAATTGGTACTGTCAATGTACCTAACAGAAAATTACAACATAAAGCTGAACAGAGGTATAACTTAAAGTAATTTACGGCATTAACTGCCGCACTCAGTTTTTTAAAATTAATAAATTACTTGACCCTATATGAAGATTTCCTCACGATATTTTCCTTCCCCGTTAAAGTACGTGATAATTCATTGCTAATACACACATAACTTCGAAAAGTCAGATAATTGTGCCTAGGGTTTGAACCCGCGACCGTCGGGATTCTCGACCTCACGCCTAAACCTCAATACCATCCCTACTTATCTAGCTACCTATTATTCCATTATTTTATACTATACAGGTACACTGATTTATTTACTGCAAATGTATCTTTGTAATCCTATATATTTATATGGGATTACAAAGTTATTTATGCAGTTTTTGAATCTAGAAAACTAGACCGAAATTGCAGGATATTTTTATTTTTCCTTAGTTATTCACTAATCACTAATTGTGTTCCAAATTTGAAGCTCTCTTTGAAGATGATCGGTCAGTGAGTCAGTGAGTGACAAAATCGGGAAGTTTGACTAGTTATAATTCTTAAACTACTGGTTCAAATTGAATGAAATTTGAAATA
Organism: Hemaris fuciformis; assembly: GCA_907164795.1. Lineage (NCBI taxonomy): Eukaryota > Metazoa > Arthropoda > Insecta > Lepidoptera > Sphingidae > Hemaris > Hemaris fuciformis. The sequence goes on from OU015434.1 coordinate 11,765,095, forward strand.
TACAGAGTTTATACTATGCTTGCTTGGTGACCGAAAATACAGGTTTTTAAGTTTATCCACAACGAAGTTATAGGGTGTCGAAAATGGCCTGAGTTGCTTCGAGAAAATTATAGTACGGCCGTGCCGCTTTTTCGCTCGACTTGGCGGGGGCACTGCCGTGCCCCCAGAACAATTCATTTTCTTTGTTCAAAAGAAGGAAGATGATTTTTTTTGTGTGTCTTCAGGTGGATTTGAGAATAGTTTAAATTGAAAAAGATATTGAATTTTTGAATTTGATATTGTGCACAGGACAACATCTCTCGGGTCCATTAGTTATATTGATAAAAATCTTACCCTGTTAATATAAAGTTAGTCCATAGTTCCCTCATAATTGATTTCATATTCATGTACTCATCAGTAATACTCGGTAGATCTTCGTCTTGGACAGCAAATGATTGTGTACAATGACCAACTCCCATAACATCGGTAAACGGAACAGTCGGAGTATTCTCATCCACAAATGAATATTCATGTAAATAAAAAGTAAAATTTCCAGCTTCTGCGTATGTTTTCACTGATCTCATCATGCCATAAACAAACATCACATCAGTAAAATAGTTGACGAAAGATAAAATAGTAGCTTCGCTCACTGGTTCTTTGCCAAAATAAAATTCTTTGACAGCCTGAGCTACTTTTTCTTTTTGTTGTTCATTTTCAAAGTGGAGATCCTCTGGAAGGAAATCTGAGAACTTATCGTTCATTTCATCTTTCCTAGTGTCGAATAAACCTAAATGTGCCATTCCTTCCATAGTAGTAAAGCCATACATTGTGGGATATCTAACATAATCTCCACTCTTCAAAATGTTATACGGTGCATCTAGCAGTACTGCCTCTTCACCTAAGTCCTTTTCTACGCATGGTGAAAAGTAAAGACCTGAATTTTTGTTGCTTGAAAACGCCCTAGACGTCAAAAGATCTACCGAAGCATTTTTGAAAAATTGTTGTAATGACGACAAGTCGTCTACATTGTCATAATTTATCATTATAGCCGTGTTTTTTGCGTTTTGAATAGGATTTCCTTGAACAGCAAACACTGAAAGATGGGCACCACTATCAGATATAGCTCTGTTGAATAATCCTCTAGTTGTTTTCGATAGCGTCAAGATATCTACGGACGCTGAACCAGCACTGCATCCCGATAAAGTAATATCGTTAGGGTTTCCACCAAAGCTGCCAATATTTTGTTTCACCCACCGAAGAAGTGCCAACTGATCTTTCAACCCTGCATTACCGGGGGCACCCTCAGTGCCCAGGCAAAGAAAACCTAAGACGCCGATGCGGTAGTTAAAAGTAACAATTACAATATTTTTGTCCCTAGAAATAGTCCTGAAGTTTTCCATTGTTCCAAAGCCGTATTCATAAGCACCTCCATGAACGTTAACTAATACAGGTAGGTTACTTAGTTTAGTATTTGGAACAAAAATATTTGCTAGTAGACAATCTTCTTGCATAGTTTTATTCACAAGAGCTAAATTCGGCACAATTGGTTGAGGACATATAATACCTCGATCGACTGCTTCATATGTATGGTTCCATGAAGGTGGCGCAATGGGTGCCTGAAAATATACATACATATATACTTTTAATTTCATAATAGGTAAACTTCCGTGATTCAATTATACAATATAGACGTAAAGTTATTATTCATAAATATAACGTAGACATACATACATATGTCATGCTGTGAAATACCTACTTAGATTTGCCTGGTATCACGAAATACGAGTCTACTCTAAGACAAATTTTTTTTTAAATCATTTTACTCACCATAAATCTTTCGGGAGCAGTCGCATATGGAATTCCATAAAAGGCAAAAACATCAAATTCTGACTGCCTGTAGCCAAGGACTAGTCCTTGGGCAATTTGGACTACTTTTGAGTCCATCGGCTCCCCTGCGCACGCTATAATCGCGGCTCCCCAAACAAACACTAGCTGAATCCACATAACTGTCATGATAACACTGTTCATTAATTACTAAAATCCTTTATTTATATATAAATAAACATGTGCTTGTGAAAAGTTGATAAAAATTGATAAAGTTATCGCGTACCAGAGTATTCAATGTAAGTTGTATGTGGTCTAAATTGCGCCATTTCTGATTTAAAATTTGTGATATTTTTATTATTAATATACTATGTTGTTGGCTTGAATTAAGTGCTTTTTGTTATTATTTATTTACGCTTCTTATACATTTATTTGTAAAGGGGGAATTAATGCCTAGGGCATTCTTTAAAAGTCAACCTTTGGGTGATGCAGAGATAAAAGGTAGGTGCATAAACAGTGAAAAGGTTAAAACAATATACAAAAATAATAATAAATAGAACAACTAGAAAGGTAAATTATATATATTAACATATATAAACAGATCATCATCATCACCAGCCCATATAGTGCCATTTCTGGGCACGGGCTCCCTCTTCCATTGAGAGGGTTCCTTCCCCGTTAATAGTGTTTACGCGCCACGCGGCTATCCGAATTTCGGTAAATATGAGCGTCGATAGTTAATGATATGCAATGAAAATGAATGAAACAATGTTTATTGAGTCTATAAAATGTTAAATACATCACTGATCATCATCATTGTTCAGAATGCAGTCAGATAACCGCGAAAACATTGACGAAACTAAAAATCGACGGAGCGCGAGAGAGCGACATGTCCGCTCTCTGAAAAGCCTTGCGGCGGACTGATTTGCACCGGACTGTGCACACGTTTTATAGTATATTTTAAAATATTTATAAAAAAAATAAGAGAAATTTCTTTAAAACAAAAATTGTACGTTTTCAAGTACGCGTTCCTATATTATAAATAGTTGTTGTTTTATTAAATTATATGGGCAAAAAAATACTGTATTGACAGTAATTTCTCAATATTTCCAATGCCTTAGATTTTTTATTACTTGAATAAGGGATCTAAATATTAAAATGTTTTTGACTAACTATTTGTTTGGGGATATTTACAATTCAAAAACATTTTATTTTGATTAAATATGTTATAAATTAACCCGAATTTTGAGCCTCGAAAATGACTCTAAAATTGAATTTATGAAAACCTTCGTTCAGTTATCTTGTTATTTATAAAAAAACCTATTCCAAAACAAATTAAAATGCACTAAAAAGTAAAAAAATAATTGCGTATCTTCTATTACTTAATTATAATCAACTTACTATTTCTCTACATCAATATATAGGTACGATCTATGTGTTTACGACGCAAGAAGCTAGATAGGTTCTTCTATATCTATCCACTATCTATCCACTTCAAATCTAACTCAACACATACCTATGAATAACAAACAATGATTAAAATATTTTTTAATGTTCTCCTATGTAAAATTCAATGAAAAATATTAGACTACTTAAAAGTCAATCAAATTATTACGATAATATAATGTAGTTTTAATTATTGTTATTCTTGGAGGCGGTGTCAGCCAAGGTAGGATTCTCGTATTATTATTCATCATCATCAGCCCATATACGTCCCACTGCTGAGCACGGGCCTCCATTACAACTGTGATGCTAGGTATGCACATTGTAGTATTTCCTTGGCTGACTCCGCCTCCAAAAATAACAATAATTAAAACTACATTATATTGTCGTAATAATTTGATTGACTTTTAAGTAGTCTAATATTTTTCATTTAATTTTACATAGGAGAACATAAAAAAATATTTTAATCATTGTTTGTTATTCATAGGTATGTGTGGAGTTAGATTTGAAGTGGATAGATAGTGGATAGATATAGAAGAACCTATCTAGCTTCTTGCGTCGTAAACACATAGATCGTACCTATATATTGATGTAGAGAAATAGTAAGTTGATTATAATTAAGTAATAGAAGACACGCAATTATTTTTTTACTTTTTAGTGCATTTTAATTTGTTTTGGAATAGGTTTTTTTGAAGGCGGTTTTTGTTTTGATAAAATTTTATAATTTTAAAATTTAATTTTTTTTTAGTGAAGCCACACCCGGGATCGAACCTGCAACATCATGCGTTGCAAATCGGTTACTTTGCCACTCCGCTACCACCAGTCTAATATATGGTTATAAAACTCATCAACAATACGTAAATGTTTCTACCACACACTCGGCTACCACCGCTTCACACATTTAAAACACCTTAAGTAATGCAATTAGATCGTTTGCTTCATGTTGCAATGCAGCAACAAACGTAAGCGCATTACAATTTGATTCAAGACAGTTAGAAATTCGGCCACAAATTGCATCCATACTGTACGCCGTTAACGAGTTCCATTGACGTTATATTATATTTGACTAGGACAATTACTTGACCATAAAGAGGTTACGGTAGGTGACTCAAATATCCGGATAGCCTATAAAGATTCGGCCGAGTATCGTTAGTTTTCTGCTAAGAATTGAAGAGTTCCGTTACTTTGTCATGGATCCCATAATTAGAACTTAACCAAACTCTCATGCAATTACCCTAGAAGTACATCCTAACCAATAATAAAAAGGATTCATCAAAATCGGTTGGCATGATATTAAATTATTCGTCGATTTGTCACGCACATTGGTGAAAATTTAAGATTTTTGTGGTTTTCTAATGGAAGCTATTGTCACAACTAGACCAAATTCAAATGGGACCAAACTGGAAGCTCCAGCTTTCACTTAAAAAAAGAATCATCAAAATCGGTTGGCATGATATTGAGTTATTCGTCGATTTGTCACGCACATTGGTGAAAATTTAAGATTTTTGTGGTTTTCTAATGGAAGCTATTATTACAACTGGACCAAATTTAAACGGGACCAATCTGGAAGCATCAGCTTTCAATTAAAAAAGAATCATCAAAATCGGTCCACACAGTCAAAATTTCTGAGGTAACAAACATAAAAAAAAATAAAAAATACAGACGAATTGATAACCTCCTCCTTTTTTTGAAGTCGGTTAAAAATTACACGAAAATCTTAAAATGTTCTTCACTAACCTCCATCCTCCATCGGGCAGAGTTATAGGATTTTTCCATTACGAAATTCTCAGTAACAGCACGGAGTCTGGAAATGTGCCTGAAAAACGGCAATAAGCTCTCCTACTATTACGTGGGACTGATAAATACCTGGGAAAATGTGGGTGCAGTAATGCACCTCTGCCTACCCCTTCGGGAAATACAGGCGTGAGTTTATGCATGTATGTATGTACATATGTACCTTATCACCATGCCACTGGCAAAACAAATCCGAATAGAAATTGTCATTGATATTCTTAGAAGCTATTTTGTATTTAAAAGCTTAGTCCGCAAACTTACCTTCCTTCGGGAATACACTTGTGCATGTTTGTACTATTTAGTACACTCCACATTAATAGTCCAGTTATTTTAGTCATTTTAAACTCCAATCTGTGGAATAATTTCAAGTGAGCTGAATTTTTGTATACACCTTTATTACGGTGTTATAATGAAGATCTAAATAAAAATCGACATTGATATCGTGCCAGGTAAAAAAGTTATAAAGGTCAAAGGGTTCCGAAAATCAGTTTTTCACAAATATCTCGCGAACTGTTGCTCGGCGGTCAAAGAAGTCATCATAAGAATTATCATCATTATCAGCCCATATACGTCCCACTGCTGGGCACGGGCCTCCTCTACCATTGAGAGGGTTTAGGCCTTAGTCCACCACGCTGGCCTAGTGCGGGTTGGCGGACTACACACCGAAGAAATTCCTAAGAACTTTTAGGTGTGCAGGTTCATCACGATGTTTTCCTTCACCGTTAAAGTACGTGATAATTCATTGTGAATACACACATCACTTCGAAAAGTCAGAGGTGTGTGTCTGAGGTTTGAACCCGCGACCGTCAAGATTCTCGACCGCGTGCCTAAACCTCGAGGCCATCACGACTTCATAAGAATTATTTATCGTGAAATTATCTACAAAAAATGTCTCATGCATTTTCTGGAAAATTAGCCGTTTTCGGAGTAGAGCGCTGAGAAAAGCGACTAAAATGCATTCAGTAATCAAATTTCCGATTTTGGGCTATGAGCTTAGATATTTCGAAATGCAAAGTCTTATTATTACTATTATTTGATTTTTAATATGAAATAATAATTTATTTATCATGTAGGTCATTATATCACTAATCTAACTAAATCGTGCATGGTGAGTCTTATCAATAATTTACGTTAACTATGATAATAAATATAATATCATTGAGAAATAAATCAGATACACTTAACTATACTTTCGAATCGTTGTAAGGCGGTATCGGCACTCGATAATACTTTTCATAGAGGTCATTCCAAAATCGCGGGCGATCTATGTTTCAACTTTACTATTCTACCCAAAGACAATTTATGGTGATAATTTTAGATGATAATGGTACGAAAATGAACGAACAATAATACTTGAATCAAATGACATTCAATTCTTAAAGTGAATTGTTACAAAGCAGTTGAGCGTATACTGACTCGCTTTATAGATGTCATGGTACGAAATAACGATTCAGTTCAGTTTAAGTCGTAAAATTAATCGCAATGATAATTATAATTGATGATAGCCCTACTGTTAGCGTCGGCGATCGGTCACGATGGTACTGGAGAATGTTCTACCACAGGAACCCAGGGTTCACATTTTCCAGGGAAAATGCAAGTACTTTAGAAGAAAATAAAAAAGATTACACTAATTTGGATGGTGACAAAACACGGTTCAAAAATTGAATCACCATAATGTATGCACGCATTCGCCAGCATACTCAAGTCAACTTAACAAGTCAACTTACTCAAGTCAGTCAAGCGTGCCTAAAGAATAAAACTTTAAAAATGCACAATTAAGCCATAATAAGCTTGAACGTGGTCATAATAAAGTTCACCCTTTTATTTAATTCACCATGGAAAGTGCATACCTTAAAATCTACTCTTTAATTTGCCTTTTATGGAATTCCTTATGCGACTGTAGCCTGAAGATTCGTGGTGAGGAAAGCAAATTATACCTACATATTTTTATAGTAGGTATATGTACCTATATTACAAGTATAGTATTACAAGCATGTGCCGTGCGATCTAGAGGTCCTGGGTTCGATTCCCGGGTCGGGCAAAGTGTTATTGGGTTTTTCCATCAGGAAATTCTCAATAGCAGCACGTAGTCTGGAATTGTGCCCGAAAAACGGCAATAGGCTCGCCCCCTATTACGTGGGAGTGATACATACCTGGCGAAATGTGGGTGTAGAAATGCACCTCTGCCTACCCCATCAGGGAATACAGGCATGAGGTTATGTATGTATGTATGTATGTACCTATACCGATACACTAATTATAGTCATTGAATATACTTTTTGGATTTCATCACATTTGTCAAAACATTACGAAAATATAAATAGATATTTTTTATTTTCATTTTGCTTTGAATTGTGTCAATATGTTAAGAGGAGTCTATTCTGACTCCCGTGTCATTTCCTAAACTACATATACAGGTTACAGTCGATCAAAGCTATTGGCAAATATTGTAGATGTTTGAGTATCAGAAGAGGAGGAAAGACACTTAATTAAGGAGCATAGGAACTTTCCCAAACAATTGAATAGAAAAGTAAAACTATGTTTCTTGTTAGAAATGGCTGAGTGAGTGCCCATTCATTTGAGTTTCTCGGTGTAATGTTATTTGCGATATATCATCATTCATCTTAATGGCTAGTTTTACATAATATATGTATGTATCTACATACATACATAAGTATAAAAGAATATATATAATAAATTAATGGGACCAGACGATAGTTCCACTGACTGTCAACACGTTACCACTCGAATACAATTGAAAAAATCTGCAAAATTATTGTTAAAAAAAATAGCTTTGTATGTATGGTTTTGCTTTGATAAATCACGGATTAAAGTGGCTTTGTGAATTCCTGAATGTCATTGAAGGTTGAATTTGCGTTTTTACAAATAGCAAGCTCACAAGTTTCCCGTGAAGCAAAACTTTGCTGTCGCTAATTAACAAGTTAAATGCCGACGAATGCCGCGGCATGGCGTTTTATCGGTGCGCGATCTGATTAGGTATACCGTACCAAAAACTGTGTTAAACTTTCATTGTGAGCAAATTGACTTTTAAAAATGTAGATTTTTTGTTTGTAAGAACGAATAAACAGCTTTTACATTACTACGGCAGGTACTGCACTGGCAGGGGCGGTACTTCCATAGAAGGCCAAAAATGTTACACGTTAATTGTGTAATGTCTAGTTTATAATTGTTTATTGTGGGGCACGATATTCTCATTTATATCTGTAATTGCTTTTGGAATTCGGAATTGAATTCGCAATTTTGTAAGGCGAGCTGGGCTTTTAGGCTTCTATGGACTATGGAAGTACCTACTGCCAGTGTGCACTGGTATCTGATAAGTGCGGTCCAAAAGTGTCTATTGGTGAGAAAAAGTTCTATATACCAGCTATTACCAGTCCATAGGCTAATATCTACTCAGAACCGAGTGTAGTCAGTCTGAACTAGGATCGCGATACAGTTACGGGGATCACTATGGAGAATTGTGCACCGCATGTATGGTGTCCGTTTTCCGAGCGGCAAGTTATTACTTGTCAATTCGGTTGTTAACTCATGAATGTATCACAAACTGCTAAAAGGTAATGAATGTAGTACACAAATTGATTTTTTTGTAGTTCTTAGTTTATTATTTTTATCAACAAACGCAATTTTGCCAACAAACTTACCAATGTATGATAATGTTAAAAAATTAAAGAAAAAGATAAAACTAAATAATATAGTGTACAGTTTGATTTATGATCTGTTCAGTTTTTGATATAAATTCCACAGTTCAAAGCTTTGAGTGTAATCTTAAATTCATATATTTAATGTGTGTATTAATGTATAAATATACGATGTATTATTTATTTTTTGTAAGTAACCAATAAATATTAACATCAAAACATTTCACGTGATTTTATTTTAATGTATAGGGGAACAGAGGGTAATGGGAGTCAGAGGGTAATGGGAGCGGTGCGACTAGAGCCAATACTACAACTCATATTCACTCGGTTGCAAATTGGGCCCCTTCGGCACGCTGCGATCGTGTCTCCCTGTGGCGCTAGACTCGATAGTGCCACGTATTGTGTGACCACGAACGTTTTTCAATTTTTTGGTCTTATAAAAAATAAGAAATTTCATCGGCCAGGTATGTGTGAAGTTATGCGTTGGTTACAATCCAACCTGTTTTATTTTATAGCTAATCTTATCAATTTTGAGTATCTGTGCGTATAATATCGTTACAAGCTAGATTCAGTATATCATTTTATTTAATTTCAAAATGGTGGTAGTCGGGTAATCAGAGCTTATAAGGCTCTGATGCCAAAATACCAAGGAAAAGGGAACTTGGTTGCTTGCTTGTTTTTTTTACTTTTATATTAAAATTCATAATATGAATAAGTGAGATTTTAGACTGATAGAAATTTTTGAGGCTGATTTAATAATTAAGTAGCTCCCATTACACATATGGGAATTTATAGGCTCTCATTTCCCGCAAAGTCGGGTTATGAGAGCGATTCTGTTTTTTTCTTTAAAGCTTATCTGTGGCTAAATGTCTAATAATGTAACTTTAACCCTGTGATTAAATGATAGTCAAATAAGTAAGGATTTAGTTTTTGTGATTGACTTTTTCATTACATTTTGTTCTACTTTTAAGAAACATAAATGTTTTTGTTTTAAATAATAAAATATTACGGCATGCATTACAAGATTTACAGGCTGGGAAGTGACTTGAAGTACTTACCAACTATAGAAAGGGTTTTAGGAGCTTGCGGTTTAGTTTTTCTTTTTTATCTGCCTGTAAGCCTATCTAGCGTCCGTTTGTCACTTTTTTTTTTTTTAACGAGAGGAAAGCCCTTTAAGCTCCCCTGTTCGGTACCTCGGGGGAGGCCGAAAGGGGTATGTCGGGGTCTCTGGCCTTCCAACTCGGCGCGCAGAACAATAATTGTCCGCTTAGCTGAGTTGGGTCCCTAACCAAAATCCTACGCCAGCATACCGACTAAAACCTCTCGGTGACCATCTCGCGCATTTAGGGCGGTTTTGCGGCATCTCAGGGCGAGAAGCGCCCTAAATGGTCCGCCTCCGCCCAGCGCACCGTCCGATTGTGGACTCCTCCAAATTGGGAGGGCTTGAGATGCCCTCCACTTACGCTTTTTTACAGTCAAGCGGTCACGCTCTCTGCCGCAAATCTCGGGGTTGCTGTCACCACAGTGTACGGCCCCAGCAGTACGCACGGCCTCCCCAGTGGCCCCTGTTACTCGCCTCTTACGACAGGTAGGGGATACCGTGGCGAAATTCTTACGCCCCCAATCCACAGGGCGGAATCCGTTTGTCACTTGGCCTCAGCCTTCATTGAAAATCAGCGCTACAATACCGTGCAAGCGGAAATAGCACCTAATTGTTTTTTGTATATAGCATTAAAATCTCTTTCTTATTTTTTCAATTTTGAGCCCCTAGATTGTGCTGGCGTCATAATATAATATTATTTTTATGTCGTAGATATAGAAAAGTGTGATAAGCTCCAGTGTTATATCACGGCAAATAATCGTGAACCATACAAAAATATTTGTCTCGGGACGGGAATCGAACACGTAGCCTTATGTTTCTGTTAAAATATACATTTTGGTTACCTAGTGGTCTCGCGGCACAACTACGTCTTGGGTTCAATTCCCAGGTCACGCAAAGTGTTATTAGGTTTTTCCATTAAGCAATTCTCAGTAGCAGCACAGAGTCTGGAAATGTGCCCGAAAAACGGCAATAGGCTCGCCCCCTATTATGTGGGACTGATACATACCTGGCGAAATTTGGGTGCATAAATGCACCTCTGCCTACCCCTTCGGAGAATACAGGCGTGAGGTTATGTATGTATATGATACGGCAATACATTTCCCTAGGGCAGGGGTCGGCAACCTTTTGAGTCAGAAGAGCCAAAAATTACAATGTACAAAATTACAAAGTTTTTAATGAGCCGCAATAATTTTTCTTGTTAACAATAAATAGTACGTTAATAAATAAAAAAAAAAACTAATCTTTATATATGATATTTTTCATAAGAAAAATATGTATTGATTCATATATAAGTAGTGCTTTTCCACAACAAATTAGATAATCACTTTTTATTTAAGTAAAAACTTAAGGCATCCATTTCTAGACTTTAATCTTTCCTATAGCTATAAAACTATGATTAGAGACATCTTTTGTCATTTTAATAGAAGCTACTGACATTTATCTATAAAATATCTCGTTTGTATTTTTGTTTATACCGCACTCCATGTGAAATTTGAATGAATGTGATACGTTAGTCATTTGTCTGAGTTCAAAAATAAAAATAAAATTGAATGAATGTTATTGAACAATTTTGACTCAGAAAAAATCTATAATTGAGCAAACACAATCAATAGGAGCGATGGCTTTTGCGTTGGTTATTCAAGTAAAAAGTTTTAACTTTAATAAACAATGTAATTTGCATTTAAAAATAAAAACAATAATATACATTTCAGCAAACAAATGCAATGGGAGCTTTGGCTTAGCATGGTTTTAGAAAGTTTAGATAAATTTGGCTCATAATTTTTTGTTTTAAGTTTCAAACACGACTCTAAATTGTAATTTGTTAGTTGGCTTCTTACTTTAATTTTAAGTGCGTTTACGCTCCGCGCGACTAGTCGAATTTCGGTAAATATGACGCACACTAATGTCAGCGTCGTCGGTAGTTAATGACATGAAATTAAATTAAATAAAGTTTATTGAATGTATAAAATTTCAAATACATCACTGTCCACTGATCATAATCATTGTTCGGACGGCAGTCAGATAACCGCGAAAACATCGACGAAACTAAAAATCCACAGAGCGCTGAGCGATACATCCACTGGGCTGTGCGCAGCGTTTTATGTACATCTTAAAATATTAATAAAAAAATAAATAAGTGAAATTTCTTCAAAACAAAAATTGTACGTTTTCAAGTACACGTACTTCTATTATAAAAAGTTGTTGTTTTTTAAATTAAGTATTATATATGGGTCAAAAAATACTGTATTGACAGTAATTTCTCAATATTTCGAATGCCTTAGATTTTTTATTACTTGAATAAGGGATCTAAATCTTAAAATGTTTTTCACTAACTATTTGCTTGGGGCTATTTCCAATTCAACAACATTTTATTTTGATTAAATATGTTATAAAATAACCCGAATTTTGAGCCTCGAAAATGACTAAAATTGAATTTATGAAAACCTTCGTTCAGTTATCTTGTTATTTATCAAAATTTACACAAAAATCTTAAAATGTTCTTCACTACCTATTTAGATGACAATATTCCCTAAAATAATTGGTAATTAACATGTTTGTACGATCAGTCTTTCCTCTATTTTAAGGGGTTCGAAAAGTACTGTTTTTAGTGAAATTACGCTAAAACGTCGAATTTGCGGATTTCGTTACTATTTGTTTTGAGTGAATTTACTAAGAATTTTAGAGTGGTTTTGTTGGTTTTGAATTGCTGAAATCTGTCAGCAAATTCATCTTTATTTTGTTTTTATAACTTTGCTGAAGTAATTCGTGTTAACAGTTGCACTGGTTTTATTGCGATATAGCTTTAAAAATTTTAAATGAAGTAATTTACCGCTCTGAATATCTTCTTCAAAAATAATATTTTTTTCTTCGAAACAAACCAATTCTTCTACCAAAACATATGCTAGATTTCCCTTTCCTTGCAGTTTTAGAAGTATCAGCTCATTTAATTTCTCCGTGATATCCACCATAAAGTAAAGATTTTGCAACCATTTGCCGTTCTCTAATTCAGGGTGATTAATGCCTTTTTCATTGAGGAATATATTTATTTCCTTCAAACACAGAGCAAAACGTTTCAACACCTTACCTTTGGAAAGCCATCGCACTTTAGAAGAAGAAGGAGAAGAAGAAGTGAAGAAGGAGGTCAGAATACTGAGTCTCCATTTCGTTTAAAAATTCTTTAAACTGACGATGGTAGAATGTTTTTGACAAGATGCTGTAACAATCTTGATTGTCAAATTCATGACCTCAACTATTTCGGCCGTAAATGTTTGGGCACAAAACGATTCTTCGTGTATTACGATGTTTATTTTGTTCTGAATATTCGTTGTTGTCCCTTTATTTTTTCCTGTCACAGACAGTTTTTTTTATATATATAAAGTAAATAATATTTGCGCATGGAACTAAAGAGCCGCAGCTTCACATCCAAAGAGCCGCATGTGGCTCGCGAGCCGCAGGTTGCCGACCCCTGGTCTAGGGTATTGTTCGCCAGCTGTAAAGTCGATTTAAAGTAAACAATGGGAAGGACCGTCGCTATATAAACGCGAATTTCATTAACACATCCAGAAGGGTTGCCTTTGTCTACAGATATTAAAGTGGCTCGCAAAATAACAAAGTGACACCTAAAGTACGTCTTTAATGCTGAACGTTGAAAGTGGCGTAAATAGCAGTTAATGCAGACCTCTATAAAACAAACTGAATTGTGAGAAGCTGTAAACGAAAAATAAAGAGCTTTAACACGACTTATAATATGACTAATTAAAGTTACTTGTTGACTGTAGTTGACTGCCTCGTGGTCTCGCGGTACAAGTATGTGCCGAGCGATCTAGAGTTCCTGGGTTCGATTCCCGGGTCGGGCAAAGTGTTATTGGGTTTTTCCATTAGGAAATTCTCAGTAGCAGCACGAAGTCTGGAATTGTGCCCGAAAAACGGCAATAGGCTCGCCCCCTATTACGTGGGACTGATACATGGCGAAATGTGGGTGCAGAAATGCACCTCTACCTACCCCTTCGGGGAATACAGGCGTGAGTTTATGTATGTATGTATGTATGTAATTAAAGTTAATATCGTCAATTGTTTTTTGTTTGACATTTCATCATCATCATATGCGTCTTACTGCTGGGCACGGGCCTCCACTGCAACTGAGAGGGTTTAGGCCTTAGTCCACCACGCTGGCCTAGTACGGGTTGGCGAACAACACACCTAAGAAATTCCTAAGAACTTTTAGGTGTGCAGGTTTCCTCACGATATTTTCCTTACCGTTAAAGTAAGATATAATTCATTGTGAATACTCACATAACTTCGAAAATTCAGAGGTGTGTGCCTGGGGTTTGAACCCCCGACCACCGAGATTCTAGACCGCGCGCCTAAACCTCGAGGCCATCACTACTAACATATACTTATTCTATTTCGCATAAAAGCACAACATAACGACATAGAATTAAAAGTCGGACTTCCCTATACAACACATTAAACTAGGGGCAATGGCTGCCTCGTGGTCTTGCAGCATAAGTATGTGCCGTGCGATCTAGAGGTCTTAGCTTCGATTCCCGGCACGAGCGACGTGTTATCGGGTTTTTCTACTAGGAAATTCGCAGTAGCAATACGGAGTCTCGAAATGTGCTCGAAAAACAACTATAGGTTCGCCTACTATTACGTGGGACTAAGAACAAATTGGCGAAAATGTGTGTCTTTGCCTAGCATAGAACGCAGGCGTGCCTGTGTATGTATGTAATATGAACAATGCGAGCCAATAGACCACCGCGAGCATCCCATTACCTAAACTACCGTTGGGGCCAGCTATCATCTTCACAAGCCATTTGACTGGCAACTTATGTCGCCGCCCGATGCTACGTTCAATCACCTGTAAAAAGTCGCGCCGTTTCGATTGTAAATCTTTGGGCGTTTGTTAAACACTGTGTACCATCTCGTTTGGTGTGATTTACGAGTTTAATCAAATAAAGTGGTGTTTCGTTTTTTACACTGCATTTTGTACGTTAGTAACGTGACGTTGGAATGTTTACGCGCTTGTATTTCACTAGTTAAGGATCCTGACGTAATTGTTTATTTCGTTGTTGGAAAATATTTGAAAACTAACTGTTGTCAGCGTTCGTGTAGAGTTTACTTATTTATGCTTTTAATACAACTAGTAACGGTACTTCCACAGAAGCCCAAAAGTCCAGCTTGCCTTATAAAATCCGAATAATAATCTTTAAGCTTTAAATCCTTATTTAACATAAGTAATTTGACATATAAATGAGAATATCCTGACCCCATTATAAACAATTTTGAACTAGACATTACACTGTTTAACGCTTTGGGGCTTCTATGGAAGTAGGTACCGCCACTGTATACAACGTATATAGTCCGAGTTATGAGATGAACACGAGAGAAGTTTATTAGATATGCGAAGGTTCCTGTCATAGTTACTTCCTAGACATCGAAAGTGAGGAGACAGATAAAAAGTCGTAGTAGAAGACTTAAGAATTGAAAAAAGAGTAGTGAGCGCACGTACAGATCGGCGTTGAGGGCTTGGCGGTAACCATTTAAGTTGAGAACGGATTTTTCCTTACGTTTCCTTCGTTTATGCGAAGATTAAAAGTGAACCGAATGTAGTTATTAAGAAGGCGGTCATACTTATTGCGGTATTATGCATACAGATCGAATTCAGTCAATTGCATTTAATTATGATTAGATTTTCTTAATTGAACTTGAAAAAATCTGACATTACTGGTTTAATTTGTAATAACGTATTAAATATTTAGTAAACCTATGCTTAAAGAGTGAAACAGAGTCTACATAAGTACTACAGTCATGAGTCACGTCTAAATAAACATCTGATGATTCAATGATGTCTTAGTTGTATTAAGAATAATTCTAGGAATTTGTATCTACGTATATACGTATTAAAAGAAATATAATCGAATTTAAAATAAGATTTAAGAACTTTCTTGCGAATATTCTATATTTTTTTACATTATATACAATGTGTAGCTACCTTGTGATACAAAATAAAATATACGGCACAGATTTTTCTCCCTTTTTCCACACCCGAAATAGGTAATAACAAAAAAACGTACTACCAGTTGCTGAGTGTCAGCACATTTTAAAACGAGCAGCAAACCTTTTCCGCAAAATATGAAACATAAGTTTCGAAAAAAAAATACATACACGGCTATGTTATGCAGTGGTTAGGACAATACAAAAACGGCTAACCGAAATTGCAATATCAGACAGATGCTGGTGTTGGATATTCGCACACTTTTTCCCCTCACAGACATGTACCCAGGAACGTGGGGCTCTTAAATCATCGCAACGCTGAGCTACGGCCGCGACGTGCACGCCTTACACAAGATTTACTTAACTCACTCGCGTTTTAGTAAGGAGTTAACATTTTATGGTTTTATTTTAAAGTATATCTTATATAACGTACAGTTAACTCGGGTTAAGTGGAAAGTTGTTTCCTATTTTGAATATCCGACGATTTCTTAGCCTTCCGTTTTTTAAAGATTGCTAAGGTGTTACAAGTACAAATAGGTTGAAGTTAATTTCTATATTTCACACGAAATAAAGGGAGCAAATTAATAAAAAAACCTGAGTAACTTAAATGCCAAAAAATTGTATACTGGATCCCTATTTGCTCTTGAAATTTTAAGCTTATTAAGATTTGATAAGTGTTAATGAGACTGCAAGATGATATTCCGTACTGAACTATACTAAATTGAGCTAATTAGAAAATATATTGTAGGGCTTAAATGTTTACATATATTTTTCAAGAATAAAGTTTATTGAGTTTAGGTTATTTGAGTTATAAACATTTAATTTATTAATTTAAACGTATTTTTGTTGATTATCCATTCGTAAATAAAATATAGGCCCCAAACAACCGTTTAAAATCGTAAGCAACCTAACTCCACTCCTGTGCCAGCCCACTATCTGCGCCGCCATTTTCACACCGAATATGCTAAACTTTTGTATCGTTGGACGCGCGTAAAGCTGACACAGCCAAATAAATGGAAAACTGAAATAGGAAACGCCACGTTAACTGTTTCTGCAGCACATTCATCGCAGACGCAGCAATGATTTATTGACATTTATTGCAAATGTTCAAATACTTTTTATTTGAGTACGGTAGAAAATTCTTCGCTTAAAAATTTCGCATGAATGCGGATAACGAACATTGAACAAGTAAAATTCGCCATAGTGGTTACATTTTTAGGGATCAGACTGTAAAATCTTGGTTCAGTATTCAGTATGAATATCATAATAAAATATTATTAGTATACCCGACAGCCACAAACATAGTTCTTATCCCACACTAAGATACACCGTCTCGTGGCATATCACAAACTACGAGAGACTTTACGGTCTCACACCAAGACCAGAAACAACCACGGGGCTGTAAAATTATGCCATCTAAAAGTATGAAATTGCAGTTCAAAGGGCACAAAAAGTCGACGACGAGTAAAGTTGGGATTGGCAGTAGCACATAGCAAATCTGATGGTCGTTCGTGTAAAAATGCTCGTGATCGAAAACCGTTTATCGACAATCACAGTAGACAACCACCTACAAGGTATACATACGAACTGAAAGGATGCTGGTCTTCGTTGTGTATAGGCTGCTTTCAATCTTTATATTGATAGGGGTGGTTTAGGTCCAGCAATAGACGTCATGATGAGCTCTTTCGTAACTATTTACCAGCTTCCCAGGTCACGTTGCATGCCTTGATATCTACCAATAGCGTAGGTCGTAATTAAGTGACAACTATAAGTAAAGGCTAAAAATTGCAGCGACTGTTTGTTATATTGAATAAGCCTCGGGAACGACTTCCAAAATTGTTGAACCGAGCGCGTGTGCGGGTAGTACCGCGTTTCAACTCGGTCGAATTACTCGTATCGGTTCAATTTACGCAGGTTTTGGAGCGCGAAAAACATCTACGGTCGTGTTGCTTGCGAGCAGCACTGTGGCCAAACATACTCAGATGCAGTTTATTAAAAATAAATTTAACTATTTTTTGGGAATACGGAATGGATAAACAAACCCAACAAATGTATATACATACATACATAAACTCACGCCTGTATTCCCCGAAGGGGTAGGCAGAGGTGCATTTCTGCACCCACATTTCGCCAGGTATGTATCAGTCCCACGAAATAGGGGGCGAGCCTATTGCCGTTTTTCGGGCACAATTCCAGACTCCGTGCTGCTACTGAGAATAATTTTAATTTATATAGGTCTGAATTTTTTGTCGAGAAAGGACCTTTATCTATTTCAAACGAGTAATTATTTACATTTTAATTGAATGCCGTAGAAGAAGAATGAATGAAGAGAATCGAATGAAATGGAACAAAGACGTATAACAAGCGAAATTAATTACACGTGTCGCTATGTAAACAATATTAACTAATACAAATCATACGGATTCAATAGTCTGAATGTTATTCTTCTAATGCAAATGCTAAAAATGTAAGTTTTACTTAATATCGCAAACAACATCATCATGAGCCCACTGCCGGGCGCCTGCCTCCATTACAATTGAGTGGGTTTAGCCCTTAGTCCACCACATGCTCAATTAAAATTACAGTGTGACCAAAGTATTGCCACGTTTTTAACATTATTTGTACTATAGCGAATTTTAGACATGCATATGGAAGTTCGCCACAACACTGCCACGGTAATACTACATATCATACAGTAGTTTAACTCGGCCGCATTTTTGAAATAAATACCTACAGCCGCGCGGTACGTAAACATGCGATAGGGCTGCGAACCTGCAGAATTTTAATTCAATCTGCCTACTTTGACTTTCTATTTATTTTTGTGATTGTAAATATTTTTTATTTTTATTTAAACTAATAAAATATTTTGTGAATGGAATAGGAAGTGTTCAATAAAAATGCATGTTATTTTTTGATTGGAAGATTTCATGCAACCAAAAACAGCACAATATATATTTGTCGTATTAAATAGGCACTTGTACTTATTTTGTATAAAAATTGCGCGATTACTGCTTAAAACACAACACCGCCCGTTTGTCACTGCGGCACATTCGCGACTGCCTGCATGCCTTGCGCATGCCGCGATCGAGGCGCGTAGGTATAACTCGCGTTTCGCCCGTTTGTATGAAGTTAAACTACTGTATGATAGTATTACCGTGACACTGCTCCAGTTGTTCGGTAGGCAGAGAGTAGACATTGGGGTCTGGGAAGCAGGGGGTCTAAGCCGCCCTATCGTTGTCACATGGATAAACACTTTGTTGTGGTATCGAACTCGCTATCGTCCATGTTGCCATCGTTATACGATTATATTGAATAGTGTTGCCTTATTCGTTTTGACAATCATATTCGATGCAATTAATTAATTTTTAGGCACGAAGAGTAGACAATTGTTTTTAAAGTCAAAATAAATTTTACACACCTAAATTCCTATTTAATGCTAATCAAATTATAAATAAGGGCTGCTCAAGACCGGGATGGTTGGCGCCTACTTGGGGAGGCCTTCGTTCAGCAGTGGACGGCGATAGACTGAGAATAAATTATAAGTCAAATAGAAATATAAAATTAGCGAGAACAATGTTTAGCACGTCCAACCGAACCGAAAACCATACAAAGTATGCCCGCGGATGCTTCCTCCACGTCCGAGCTTCCCCACCTTAGTTACCACCGCCAAACGACCGCGCTACATGGTGACGTCACTCTGCTGCTGGCTTTGCCCCTTGATTAGGTGATATTAGAAGCATATAACTTCCTGAATCAAAGTACATACCTTAGTTCTCCGAATTACACTTCGTCGTTAATGTCTAAATGTGAGGTTATTTGATTTTTTTGGCATTTTGCCCAAACTCCATGCTGATATTGAAAATTTCCTAGGAAAAACCCAATAATTATTTGTCCCACCCGAGAATTAAATTCTGGACTTACAGACACTTATCCCGACGGAATAACAGCTTGAATAAAAATAGATACATATATTTCTCGCATATATTTTGACTAGCGAATAGTCCACTGAGCAGGTAGGTTTCGATCCACGAACGATTACTATTTGTATGGCCTAAGGGCGTTGAAAATAATATAATTATACCAGTAGCGGTACTTCCATAGAAACCAAAAGCCAAGTTTGCCTTACAAAATACCGAATAACATTTCCTTACCTTTAAATCTTTATTTAACAAAAGCAATTTGACATATAATTGAGAATATGCTGACCCCACAATCAACAATTATAAACAAAACATTATAGAAAAAACGTGTAACGCTTTTGGGCTTCTAAAAAAATACCGCTACTGAATTATACATAGGTATATATATTAATGGATATAAAAGCCATCCACGATACCGCGATATTATCGCTTTGGGAAAAGTTTAAAAACACTATGTTAATTTGAGAGGGGCAATATTCCTGGCTAAGCGGCCAGTTTGCGAGTTCGTTTATCACGCCAATTTGTTACCGACGTGAGCAATGAAAACGCAGTGACGAGTGCGGTGGACACGCGGAAAATTGGGAAAGCGCGCGGTCACTGGCAGTGTACACGGACTCGCCGACCCCCAAATAATGAACGCGCCGACCGTAACGTTTGATTGGGAATTGGATTTTGTGTTTGTGTGTGCGGAATTATAATATTAGTTTCAGCTTAGCCATCAGATACGGGAACGGGGCGTGTATTATGAAATTATTCGCTTGTGTAAGGGGTTCGGTTGAGTTAATTTTGATTTTGTCAAACTATATTTAAAATATATTAAATAACGAAAGTAATTTGTGTATTTCCGCAAATAGCCCGTGTGCACAATTGTGTGCACAATTTTGATGACTGGTCAGAGAGGATCATAAAAATATCTTGTCAATCTACATGTCTTTATAGAGATATACATACATAGTACATACACTCACTCATTCCCGCATCTCTGAAGGAGTAGGCAGTAGACTCGTGCTGTTATTTAGAGTTGTCTAAAGAGAAAACTAACTAAAACTTTACCTGACCCCGAATTGTAACTCTGAGCCTTCCAACACTAATTGTGTTGACGGCACCAACTAGCAACTGCATACAAGGCTTCTGTAGAGTTCTTTTCAAAAGGCAGATCCACTGCAATTCTAATTTCGAATGAGCCATTGACTGGATCGTCTCATCCAGCTACTAACAACAGCATTCCGAATGTTATCGCTTAATTTTACTCCAGGGGAACATTATTAGGATCGTAATACTTAATGGTTACAAAAAATGTTACATAACGCTTTCCGCGTGCAGCCAGTTTACATCCGGCTAACATTAGGCCGGTATAATATTGTGAGTAATAAAGGTAGACGGTCTTGTTAGTTGACATTCCATTTGGAATACACAGCACATACCGGCAGGTCTCCGTGCGTCCATTTTACATGCCAGTATTAGTATTAGCCGTTATTGAATTTAAACACCGTTATGGTATCTATTATACACATATATATACTTTATTTATGATACTTCATTGTATTTGTACACAATGAATGCATACAAAAAATGAATAATAATAAGCTTAAGATTAAGTGAACAATAGGCGGTCTTGTCACTAACTGCGATCTCACCCAGACAATCTATTTTACAAAAGGGATATTTAAAAAGATGGTAGGGTAATCAGTTATAATAGAATGAAGAAATAAAGAAAGGAAAGGAAAACATCGTGATGTAACCTGCACACTTATTTTTTTTTAGGAATTTCCGTGTAGTGCGCCAACCACTAGGCCAGCGTGGTGGACTAAGGTCTAAGCCCTCTCAATGGTCGAGGAGGCCCGTGATCAGCAGTGGGAGGTATATGAGCTGATGATGATGATGATTATAAAAATAAAACGACGTGACATGATGAAAACCGCAATAGGCTCGCCCCTTATGTGGAATGAAAACACAAATGGCGAAATGTGGGTGTAGAAATGCACCTCCGGCTACCCATTCGGGGAAGACAGGCATGAGTGTATATATGCATAGTACATTATTTATGAAAGATTATCAAAAAATTCATTATATATTCATTATATATTATTATCATAAAAAGTTGTAGACCAAATGGAGTATTACTGGAAAATCATTGAATTCGTGTTCCATTAGTTTACCAATGACAACTATTAATTTAATTAGCATTTTTTTTAATGAAATAAGACGTAATATTATGCTTTACACATCAAATTACGTAGTTAATTGGAAAATAAGTTACAACGATTGATATAAACGAAAAATTAAAAAGATTAAAAAAACTTACCGTCGATGTGTCGCTAACGAAGTGAACGATTTTCGTTTCGAATTATGCGTGTTTTAATAATGAAGATAGTATGTTTAGAGATTTTATTTATGATTAAATGATTGATAGAAGTACGGCAGTGCTACCAATAATAAAAAACGTAGCGGGAAATTCGCCAGAAGGTTATTATTTTGATGTGAAGTTAGAAATGGTGTACTACTGGTGCCTGGTGTGGCACTGCTGCACCCACCCTACATCAGCTATCTGCCAGTGAAAGTCCCGTTAAAATTGGTCCACCCGTTTCAGAGATTAGCCGGAACAAACAGACAGACAGATAAAAATTGTAAAAAACTTATTTTGGTATGTGCACCGTGTATACATCCATATGCATTTATTAAAATGCGGTTATTTCAACAATTTTCGACGTCATAACTCTACTTAACTTGACTGCGGAAAATATGTCGCGTATATATCGGAAAGTGCGTCATAACGCACGATATTCGCCTCATTTCATACAGTTAATACCAGCCTTTTGGAGAACGGCACATTTTACTCTAGGGATAAAACATTATTGCCATCGTAATATTCAATGACTTTTATGTAAATAGGAGTAGCGTGTGTAAGTCTAGACCTACGTGCGTATTTATGTATGTACTATATGGGTTGGAGTTAAAGAAATATAGAAAAATATAAAGTTAAAAATCGTTATTTAATTCAAGCTTTTATTTAACTTCGCTTAAAAGAAAAAAAAACTTTTCTTATAAAAAAATAACCTTATTTATACAGTTTTTCTATTCTAAGTTGTATCTACACAGGTAAACCGCGATCGTAAATATGATTAATGTAACAACAATACACTATACGCAAACCACGAAGAAAAAAAGAAAATTTTAGGCAAAATAAATGCATTTGGGAAAACACCGTAACTGAATCGAATGTAAAATACGGTAACAACCACCATGATGTAGGTGTTGTGGAAAAACAACATGCAATTTGCAACGGAACGGGTCGACTATAAAAGCATGCTGCGTCGCGTGTTACAACAGCATAAAAATATCATTACCAGTTTATTGTAAGATTAATTGGAAAGATTTAGCCGTTTAAATGGGCGTTGTAAAACGGTTTTTCTCTTTTCCCTGTGACTGGCTGGTTATACCCATTATAGTGCTACGTCATGCCCAAACTGTACCATATAGCAAGATAAATGGATTTTAATTTCAGATATTTTTTGAAAAAATTGTTAGAAAGAATCAAGACTTAGAAAAAAGGAAGATGTGGGGCGATGTATTGTATTATATCTTTATGGTTTAAACAACATAGTACATGCAATGACTGCCTCGTAGTCTCGCGACATAAGCCGCGGTTTGTAAGTACATATGTATGTATCACAAGCAATAATTTTTATTTAAGTGGATATGGATCAGTTGCTGATGGCAGTTTTTTTTAAAGAGATAGATTTGATATGATTTTCAGAGTTAATGCCGTGACTCCTAGGATATTCCGTGGTAATAAAGTCATATTTCTACGAAACTAAATATATCAGTTTCCTAAAGCCTAATGATTAAGTGATCACGTAGATCCGTCACTACGTTTTTGTTATTCCTTTTTTAGCAAGCTTGTCTAAAAGATATAGTATTTATGTTACAAATCATATTAATTCTTTCTTTTGCCTTGTTTAAATCAATGAGCTGAATCATCCTTACTTGTTACGCATCTTCACAATTAAGATCGAAGTATTCTGCATTTAAACAATGGTAGGGGACGTTGTGCCTTCCAAGGCCTTTATTCTGAGCGCAATCTTGTTCAGGATGACAATGATGTTAGTTGACGCGCCTCACAGAATCTGATCTAACTTTGTCTGTGAAAGTAATCTTGGAGTCGCTCACCGGCAGAAGTTTGTTCGAAGAGCTTTACTGGTAATCG
This sequence comes from Hemaris fuciformis, assembly GCA_907164795.1. Lineage (NCBI taxonomy): Eukaryota > Metazoa > Arthropoda > Insecta > Lepidoptera > Sphingidae > Hemaris > Hemaris fuciformis. The sequence continues at coordinate 11,789,020 of OU015434.1, forward strand.
AATCGGCTCAATTGTGCAAAGCAGTTAATACTGGCGCGTCATGTAAACAAGATTGTATTTTGTAACTAAAATAAATACACCCAACAGTCGCATACATAGTTCTGACCCCACATTAAGATACGAGTCTTGTGTCGTGGGGATCAGAAACTATTTATTCTATTCTAATATTTGTGGCTCACACAATCATTTGTCCCGGTGCGGGGATCGAACCCGTGGCCTCTCGTTTTGCAAGCTGGTGTCTAGCCAACTGCGCCACGGCGCTGTCAAACTATGCGTGGAATGTTTTTGTATACGAATGTTGTTGACGCCTATATCCGCGAAGAGTAGGTAGGGGCTGCATTTGTACACCCATATTTCGTCAATTATGTTTATAAGTTCCACATAACAGGCGAGTTTATTGCCTTTATCCGGTTAAATTTCCAGACTCTGTGGTACTTGTCAAAAATCCAAAATACGTAGATCGAACAGGGCATCCAATCTATCCTGCATCTTTTCCATACACTTATATTGCAGGAGCAGAAGGCATTTTAAGTGTTTTTCTCGTATATCAATGACTAGCAGTTTATCCCATTTATGACTATACCAAATGCCATTTAAATCAGTCCAGTAGTTATTAACTTTATTCAATACTACAAAAATCTTTTATTAATATGTATTAATATAATGATCCTCATAAATAAAAAAGGAAATTGACGTAAAGATCGATTACGGAGTCAAGCAAGACGTAATTATGTTTTTTTAATGTATCGCGCCGAGTCTGGAAACAATAGGCACGCCCACTTCACGAATATAGACAAATAAAACAAATAAATAAATACTCGTTAAATATTCCATCATGCCTGGTTGTCTGGAAGAGATCGCTTTGAGCGATAAGACCGCCGATTTTCCACTTCGTTATAAGTTGTTTCTTGTACTGTTATTTCTCTGTTTAAATGATGTACAATAAAGTGTTTATCTGTCTATCTATAGGCAATGAGTGTCTAGGAATTTATTTTTATTCTATCTTGAGAATGGCTTTAAATTATATTCTTGTTTATAAATTTAAATACATCATGTAAAACAAAAAAGCCTAAAAGTGGTTATTAATTTATTATATGAAAGCCCCGTGGCGCAGTTGCCTAGACATCAGTTTACAAAACAAAAGGCTGCGGGTTCGATTTCCCCACCGAGACAAATGTTTGTGTGATCCATAAATATTTGTTGCGGGTCTGGGTGTTTGTGAGACCGAAAGAGTCTCTCGTAGTTTCAGAACTCTCTCGTAGGTCAGAACTATGTATGTGACTGTTGGGTGTATTTATTTATCAAGTGTATTTTTATTAAAAAAATAATAAGAAATTTAGCATTTAGGAGCAATATATTTATTTTTTTTGCGGAGAAGACAGGTCATTGTCGATAAAAAAGAAGAACGTCCCATATAAAGACAGGCAGACAAGATTAAGCAATGTAATACGTAGTCTACATAAGAAACGTTTCAAGCGAGAGGCTTACGAAACTCCGTGGTAAGAGCAAAACAATTTGATTCAAAGCGGTAAAACGCGATCTAACGCCAGGCTGTTTAGCTCTATACACAATTAACTCCAAGCTCCCGAGTTGAAGGGGAATGGATATTCAAACAAATACACACAGAACCCCCGTGGGATTTACTTTTACGCAACCGAATCTTCCAGAGGGAATTCGAAGCGCTGCTATTAGCTTTTCAATTTGAAATTCCTTACGAATATTTAAACAACATGGGAATTCTCAAATCGCATGTTCTCGAGATAAGAATAATATTGGGAAATAGCATCGACTCGATCATCTACACTTGAAAATCAATTTGGAGTTTATGTTTATGTAAGATAAAAATATACTGTTGAGTTTGATTTAAGTACGGGTATGTATTTTATCGAAGTCGTGATGGCCTCGAGGTTTAGGCACGCGGTCGAGAATCTCGACGGTCGCGGGTTCATACCTCAGGCACACACCACTGAATTTTCGAAGTTATGTGTGTATTCACAATGAATTATCACGTACTTTAACGGTGAAGCAAAACATCGTGATGAAACCTGCACACCTAAAAGTTCTTAGGAATCTCTTAGGTGTGTAGTCCGCCAACCCGCACTAGGCTAGCGTGGTGGACTAAGGCCTAAACCCTCTCAGTTGTAGAGGAGGCCCGTGCCCAGCAGTGGGACGTATATGGGCTGATGATGTATTTTATCGAGTTATAATTGCATTTCTTGTTAGTGTAACTAGAATGGCAGAACAAAGTGCACATCTTATAGTAAATTTTCTATGTGCTATTGCTGTTATTTTTTTTTTTTTTTTTTTTTTTTTTTTATTCTGGCACGGCAAAGTGACCCCATTGCACCTGATGGTAAGCGCAATGGAGTCCAGAAAAAGTGCCGACCAGCGAGAGATGATGGTCTCCCGTTGGTCGACACAATCATGCCGGCCGAATACCTCTTCACCTTATTGTGAAGAAGTTTGGGGGACTATCAATCATGGCGATCAAAGGACCCACCGCGACAAACCGGCCAAAAAAATTGCCGGCACGGTCATCCTTTCACCATGATTGAAGCCCCCCCGAAAACCGGATATACACTGGCTGATCCCGGAACGCGGCACACTTGCATGTGCCACTATGGCGGGTTTTACGCCCTGTGTACGGTGGTCGCCATCCGGGCGGATACGAATATCCTACCACCAGCAAGTTTGATGTGATTTCGTAAAGTCGTCTCGAGAATATTCTAAATAGACGACTTCATTATGGAATCCGACGCGTAGACATACCTACGGGATAGATAACAAACAAATTAATTAACTTACCCAGGCTCGCATGGGATTTCGGCGAGCGCGTCCCCATAGAACTAACCGCTAAATAGCACAAAATTGCTGAACAGCTTTACGTCCTTGACACCTTAAGAAAATATGCACAATAATAAAGAGATCACAGCTAAATAGATCCGCAGTCGAACGTTTTAACGCGAAAACACTCGACTTAAAACTTATTGTAAGTTGGTAAAAATTCGCATCCACCCGCAACTTTGGAAAGTGAAAAACACAAACAAATATAAGCGAAAAAAATATCTTAAACGGAAGAGTGTTCGAAAGATGAAAGATGACATATTTATGAATTTGGGAACCCTAGATGACTGGTTTTTAGTATTCAATGCTTATAAGACAGGGAGATGTCATATCTCCGAAACTGTTCACCGCCGCGCTGGAAAACGCCTTCAAGCTCTTGCAGTGGAAAGGATTCGGCATCAACATCAACGGCGAGTATATCACACACCTTCGGTTTGCCGACGATATTGTAGTCTCGGCAGACCCGCTGGAAGACCTTAGCACTATGCTCGAAGACCTCATTCGAGTCTCGCAACAGGTGGGTCTTAAAATGAACATAGAGAAGCGAACTTAGTAGATTTTACAAAATATATCAAATCCTTAAGATTCGTCAGCGGCTTATTGCAATATTTCTCACCGGGCGGAGTGCCGTCAAGAGTGCCTTAGCGAGCGCTTTCCGTGCCATTTCACACTATAAATCTGAATTTCCAGCTAAAAACTGCACTCAACAGACTTCGCTTCAACACTTAGTGCGGGATGGGGTAGGCTAGGAATGTTTACATTGTGGCAGCGTTTTCTAAACTGGAGATACTAAAGTACATAATGGGTAGTGCTTTAGCTTTTGTCCTCAACTACGAGTACATATGCATGAAACTAAGGATGTATTAAGTACAGAGAAAAATATATGTTAATAAACAGTTTTGACATGACAAGGAGTGTGTTTTTTTTTTAGTTCCACAGGAATTTAAAATTTATTGTAGAAAAATGCCTATAGTCCTATCCAGGCTTCTATTGAGTCGTAAATGCGTGGCGGGCAGAAAACTTACGTTTGAATTTATAGTATTTAAGCTGGAATAGTAGGGGACGTTAAAACAAAAATACCACTATGGTAAACTCTTTTGCTATAAAATATTTGTTACAAATGAAGTAAAACAATGTGTTTTGTATTAGGATCATTCTGAGTACATCTGGTTTCTGACAAAGACAATCGTTTCTACAGTACAGTCACTTCACCACAACCATACAACGGATCTTCCAATACTTGGCCATTAAAGGATAGTTTTGAACCGGTAATTTGACGTTTTACATCCCCTTTAAAAAATTGCCGTTGACGTCTCGATCTGACATAATGACTAAACAAAAAAATGCGTTTACCAATATAAAAAAAATACGGAGTTCCGATGGCCACCTTCCAGCTCCATCATCAATTCCTGGTTTCCATCTCGTATCAAAGTACTCGTCAAGACGAATTAAACGAATCCAAACTCGATGGGGTTGCGTCCTTGAATTACGGAGTTCTTATGGTCACCTTCCAGCTCCATCATCAAACACTGGTTACCATCTAGTATCAAATCTTTGTTTCCTACTTCATCAACATGACTCAATCATTTCCCACATTCAAATCTTGCGATGGTAATGTCGATAATATTAAACGTAATGAATGACTTTTATATTGAAAATGAATACTAATTAACCACTGCGCTACTCGAGCGAAAGGATGACGCAGTTGAAAATGAAGTGTTAAGATTAATATAGCAATTATGATCATTTCCAACTCAAATTTCATTTTAGTGCCCTAAATAAGAATATTACTTACCTATTGGAACTTTTTTTTAAACTAAAACAATAATAGTCAATTATTTTTTTTAACTTATGATTATTAATTGGCATAAAAGAGTATACTCTGAAGTTTCTACAACGCCTTTAAATATATTTTTTTGCAACCAAAAATTTTGACTCGTAATTAATGTTAAAAGTGAGTGGGCCACTTCAAGATGTTGAGTAAGATTTTTGTCAAAAAGTTTTGTTTTATAAGCTACAAATTCGACCCCCAGGCTAAGAAAAAAACGTCACTCCACCCTAATGTAGGTATATGTAATTACGTACCTACTTCAACAATGAATAAAGTTGGCAGTTTGAACGAATACATTTCAAAATCTACGTTTCTAAGAAATAATACTTTATTTTTAACTGCGTCATCCTTTAGCTCGAGTAATGTAGTAGTTACTTAGTATTCATTTTCAATTTAAAAGTCATTCATTACGTTTTGTATTATCGACGTCACCATCGCAAGATTTGAATGTTGAAAATGATTGCGTCATGTTGATGAAGTAGGAAACGAACATTAAAAATAACTAACCGGCTACCGCTACACAATTAGTTCTTTAATATTACATGAATAATATCGACCATTGCCATTTTTCAGATATCCAGCAAAAAGCTTTTGTATCTTTCGACAGCCTGTTTTGGCCAACTTGTAACTACAATCGAAATTTTAGTAATTTCTTTTTTTTTATGTTTATTGTTATCCGATCTACATTAGCAATATGCAAAATTTTTAAATTCTTAAATGATTTTGTTTGGTTGCGTATTAATACCAATCTGAAGCAACATTTCCAAATTCTGTGTTGCTAGTTGCCACTGAGAATTTATTCTGACAAAAACCCAATCCCATTTTACGCCACCTAGAAATCTAACTCACGACCTCACGAATGTGAGAGATAATAATTTATGCTGTGAGAGGCGGAACAAAAGTCACAAATCATAATGAACAAGTTTGATAGTATCAGTTTACAAATTTTATGTTCATTAATTTTATATTTTATTCATATACAAATTCCTAATATTATGATAATTTTAAAATACCGTACTTTTGTTGTCCAATTGATAAATAGAATAGCAATAGATAAAAAAAAAATAGTGACGATTCAAAAGCACTTGTAAAAGTCTATTTGAATAAAGGTGATTTTGACTTTGACTTTGACTTTGATGTTGGCTGACAAATAATTTTAGAAACTTTTTCTTAATTATTAGTACTAAAGAGGTTCAACAGAGAGGCAAAAATAACATTTGTCACGACATGATGCACGGAGGATACAACGTGCACTTGGTGAATACAACGACAGATTATGCAACTTTCCACTTGTTACCCTACTCTTTGACTTTTGGTGGCAGTAATATCAGACGAGTGAGAATCTACGAATAATTATGAACGCTTGTAGACCTCTTCATCGTCTTGTTGAGTCTTGCCGTGACCTGTTTCTGTTTCTTAGTTAATTTTGTAAAATTCTCTAGTAAGTGCATTTTGTGTTCTCACCTTCATAAAATATTGAAGTTGTAGAGTAGTAAATAAAGTATGGATTAATTACGCTTGCAAAAACTACTTAATCTGATTTGATATATTATGTACGCTCGTACATGAAGTATATAAAACGGTGAAACACAGACTTAACAGCAGTCTGTAGCAGATTTTTAATCAACCTAGCTAGGGCTAAGTTGTATAAATTGTTATGAAATTCATAGTATATGGCTTAAACAGAGCCTGAAATAAATGAATCTATTTATTTATTATAGAGACCCAACCGTCACATTCATAGTTCTGACCCCACACTAAGATACAAGTCTTGTGTTGTCGGTATCAGAAAGTATTTATGACTTTTCGGACCACAAACACCCAGACACGAAACAAATATGATATAAGGGAATGTGCAGCATTTACGCTGGCAAAGCGTAACCAAGTGGTATCAAAGTATCCTGTAGGGACGTAGAGCATTTAAATATTTATTATTACTTGAGATCGCCCCTTGATGTTCTATGTGTACAATACCGTGCCATCAGGCGCAAAAACCAAAAAACAAACGAAAGATAAATATCTTTACAAATAATTTTGTGTGTGTGTGTGTATATTATTTTTATAAACATACCTATATATGTTTATGTGTTAGGGGTACACATACTTTGCCTTCTTATATTCCATCCAAAGGTTGTCTTTAATTCCTTATTAAATTCCTTTTATGTAAATTCTTGTATAAATGTAGGTATCAATAAAGAGTTATCTATCTATCTATTATGTTATCAATAATTACCTAAAAATAAATCAATCTCAAGGTTTCTTAATCACGATGATAATAATGTATGTAGCCGTCATGATGGAATCTAATACCTGCGACCTTTTCCTATATCCCATAAATTGATTTATTCATTTATTTTTTTATATACATGACATATTTTCATAAACTGAGAATGTACCACTATCGACCGAGCTTATCGTCAGTAATCAGAAAAATCCTTTACCTACATTTTGCATAACATTAACTTAACTAATTAAAGATATGATAAGCGACGCAACCTGATGCCCGAATTTCCTGAAGGTGTAGGCATAGGTGCATTTCTGCACCCACATTTCGTCAGGTATGTATCAATCCGCCCTGTGGATCGGGGGCGTAAGAATTCCGCCACGGTACCCCCTACCTGTCGTAAGAGGCGACTAACAGGGGCCACTGGGGAGGCTGGGTGTACTGCGGGGGCGGTACACAATGGTGGCAGCAACCCTGAGATTTGCGGCAGAGGGCGTGACCGCTTGACTGTCGCGGACGTTCACAAGAGGTGAACGTCCAAAAAAGCGTAAGTGGAGGGCATCTCAAGCCCTCCCAATTTGGAGGAGTCCATATTTGGACGGTGCGCTAGGCGGAGGCGGACCATTTGGGGCGCTTCTCGCCCTGAGATGCCGCAAAACCGCCCTAAATGCGCGAGATGGTCACCGAGAGGTTTTAGTCGGTATGCTGGCGTAGGATTTTGGTTAGGGACCCAACTCAGCTAAGCGGACAACTATTGTTCTGCGCGCCGAGTTGGAAGGCCAGAGACCCCGACATACCCCTTTTCGGCCTCCCCCGAGGTACCGAACAGGGGAGCTTAAAGCGCTTTCCTCTCGTTAAAAAAAAAAAAAAAAAAAAAAAAAAAAAAAAAAAAAAAAAAAAAAAGGTATGTATCAATCCCACGTAATAAAAAACGAGCCTCATGCCGTATTTAAATATTTTATTATTTTAGTAAATGAGAATGTACATATAAATATAGAAATTTAATTATAGATATTGATGTTTTATATACTCGTATTGTATGTATAATATGTTTACGCACCTACGCCTTACATCTCTCTACCAAAGATTCGACTGTCAGAGAATGCCTCAGGCATTAGGTCCATCTTTACCTACATATTATGTATGAACGGTACATAAATAAATAAATTCAATAAAATTAAATTATTAAAAGTAATTCTTCAAGGTATGGCAGTTCCAAACCTTATAAAAATACCGTAATCATGTTTCGACAGCACGACCCCGACGACGACATAAAAATTATCAAACCCTGAAGTTTAGTCAGCGGCTTATTGCAATAAAATTTCCCACCGGGCGGAGTGCCATCAAGAGTGCCTTAGCGGGCGCTTTTCGTGCCATTTCACACTATAAATCTGAATTTCCAGCTAAAAACTGCACTCAACAGACTTCGCTTCAACACTTAGTGCGGGATGGGGTACGCTAGGAATGTTTACATTGTGGCAGCGTTTTCTAAACTGGAGATACTAAGGTACATAATGGGTAATGCTTTAGCTTTTGCCTTAACCTCGTATTCATGAAACTAAGGATTCAATAGAGAGAAAAATGTATGTGAAGTAAACAGTTTTGCTGCTTGTCATGTTTTTTGACATGTCACAAGCAGCATGTTTTTTGGAATTGAGTTTTAGTTTTATACTTGCAGTATGTTCCATTATTAATGATATCTGTGTCTTACTGTCAGAGTTATTTATTTTATTTTTATTTATCACACTTTATTGTACACCACAACACATACAGAAACATGAATTAAGAATAAAATAAGTAAGAAAAAGAGTGGAACAAATGGCGGTCTTATCGCTGAATGCGATTTCTTCCAGACAACCGTAGGATGGACTGGAAAGTATAAGAAAAACAGAGCGGGCGGGTACGTAATAATAATATCTACTTATATATAAAATAATATATGTGACGTACAATTTTAATACGAATAAACTAAACACGAACTGCATACGAATAATATAAAAAGAAAACAACAATACAAATACATATTAAATATACTACTATGTACATACATAAATATATCACAAAACAAATAACCATTTTACAATGACTGTGACAAGTAATGTTCCTTTACAAGCTAGAGTTATTTGGTCGGGCGTACATATACTTACTGTGTTCTAGTGTGTTAGTTGGTAGAAAATTATTCATTAACTTCGTGGTCGATCGCCGATGCCAACAGATCACCACATTTATCCGTGGGTGGAATAGTTGAAGTTAAACATAGAATGCCTGTGGAAGAACGCCCGCGATTTTAGGATGACCTCTATGACATGAATTGTCGTGTGCCCATACCGCCTTCCATTGATTTAGATAGCATAATTAAAAGTTTTGATGTGATTCATTTACTAATTTTGTCATATTTGTTGTCATAATTTATTTATTTAATGGGCCAACTCACAATAGGCCCGCGTGGTGGACTAAGGCCTAACCTCTCTTTGTTGGAGAGTAGGCCTGAGCCCAGCAGTGGGATTTACATGGGCTGGTATATGGTATGTAGTAGGTAGAAGTAAATATTAATGAGGGGAATTTCAGATTTTGTTTGACATTATAAAGAGCCGGTACACGTTGCTTATGAACGTATCGTGGTGTCGCGGTACCAATATGAGCCGTGCGGTCCTGGTTTCGCTTCTCAGGTCAAGCAAAGTGTTAATTGGTTTTTCCTTTAGGATTTTTTTATCGCAATAGGCTCGTCCCCTAAGACGTGAGATAAAAACACAATTCGCAAAATGTGGATTCAGAATTTTCACCTTTTCCCTGCAATACAGGCGTGAGTAGGTACCACATGCATGTAATATGTATGTATGTATAGACTATATAATCTCTACATAAACCGCTCCGCTTATGCGCCTTGGGACTGCCGGCTTAGCTGTGGCGTCGATGCGCCTGCGACAACCGCCGACAACCGCAGTGGCGGATTAAGACATTTGCCGCCTGTAGGCTATTCAAATTTTGCCGCCCCTTCTGACCTCTGCATTTTGATACCCTACAGTGCCTACACAGACAAAAGAAGGTGATTTTTTTAGAATTAAAAGACAAAAATATGTTTTTATTTTAACGAGAAAGGAGGCAAACGTGCTAGTGAGCCACCTGATGTCAAGTGGTCAACAACACCCATGAACCCCCACAATACCAGAGGAATCATCGGTGTGAGGCAAATATAGGTTCTTTTCTCGAAGATTCCTAAGTCGAATCCATTACGAAATACCGCCGAGGAAAGCTGATTCCACAAAGATGTTGTGCGAGGAAGGAAACACCGTTTGAACCACACTGTTGAGGAACGCCATTCATCCAGATGGTAGGGATGGAACTTCAATTTCTGGCGTGTGATGCGGTAGTGAAATTCAGCACCAGGTATTACGCCAAAAAGTTCATCAGAGCACTCCCCATGGTAAATGCGATACAGGACACATAGAGACGCAACGACTCTTCGCAATGCCAGGGGGTCAATTTTGTCAGAGAGAATCTGGTTATCGATGATTCGAGCGGCATTCCGTTGAATGCGGTCAAATGGAAGAAGCTGGTACTGAGGGGCTCCAGTCTAGAGATGAGAACAATATTGTATATGAGGCCGGACATGCCTAATTAATGCTGTGGGTAACGTACTTATGGTTCTTTCAGTTAACATATAATGTCAGTTGACGACACCTAATAACACTAAATGGCACCCAATGGTACCTAACGTTACCCAATGTCACCCAACTGTTTTTAACTTACCTGACGTTATCTAACGTCACCAAATGGCGCTTAACTTAATTTTAAAGCACGTATACTTTCAATGATCTCCTCTTCAGCTCTAACAAAATTGATCATAATCGATACAGTGATCCAGGTATGAAAGCTGAACAAATACACAAAGTAACTTTCGCTTTAAAATATTATTATCAAGCATAGCACTAATTTACTAATGATTGTATATATTTTTACGAGCTTATCAAATCTTGTAATTATTAATATTTTACAGTAACCCTGTATCGGAAGGATCTTTGAACCTAACGTGGCCGCCAGCAAAAATTTCAAGATCTCCATACATTTCTTTGGGACCAACAATTGAGTAATCAATGTTAGGTGCAAGGTTTGATCTATGGGATGAAATATTTGAAAAAACATCACAGAGAAGCGATCCCACCACAAGGCGTTCCTGACAGCAGCACGGCTGTTGCGTCAAATGTTTTAATGATAAGGTTTTTAGTAATCTGCAATTACTTGGTATAATTGTTAAATATTATATTACATTCAACAAATATAGTTATGTAATCATTTTTATATATTTTTTGAATTGATAAAAAAATACACCTAACAGTCACATACTACATAGTTATAAGATATTGAAATGGTTGTGGATCACATAAACATCTGTCTCAGAACGGGGATCGAAGCCATGGCCTCACATTTTGCAAGCTAGTGGCTAACCAACTGCGCCACGGGGCTGCGAATATTTTCGGTGCATATTATCCAAATTTAAAAATCATTCAATAACAAGATAAAAAAGATTGATTTCAACCGTGCAATCAATGTACATATTTAAAAGTAATCCCATAAAAAACAAAACTTGTAAAAAACCCCAAGTCTCGCAACTCAGTTCTAAAATAAAATAGTTAGACTTGGCAATCGCATGAAAACACAATGTATCTCACTTTTAGTGCGATTGCCAAGTCAAAACTATTTTATTTAAAACATAAAAGATTTTTAACATTGATATGGTCACTATAAGATGGTGTCTGGTAAGCTAAGTGCATAATAACTTAAGACAGAAGTTCCCTTAAACGGGGACTGAATAAATTCATCGACTTGGTATCATATAGATCTCACAACTTTTTACGGCGAAAGAACTGAGTTGCGAGACTTGGGGTTTTTTATAAGTTTTGTTTTTTATGGGATCTCATTTCTTTTTGTAGATAGTCCTACTTTTTTCTTTTCGGTATCTTCTACTTCTTGAGTACTAACAACGGATTTTCTTAAAGCCCACTCTCTGCCTTATGAGCTTTGCTTACTTTTGTAGGTAGTCTTCCTCCTCTACATACGAGACGAGAGCGGCCGCGTCGTGATCTTTATTTTAAAATAATACTTATTTTTTGTGTTAGTTAGAAATATTTAGGGCCGCACGCGTCATACGTCAGTTGGAGTTAATCCTATTTTAAAGTTTTTATCTCTCTTTCACTAAAAATTGGTACTGTCAATGTACCTAACAGAAATTTACAACATAAAACTTATTAGAGGTATATCTTGAACTAATTTACTGCATTAACTGCCGCACTCAGTTTTTTTGAAATGAATAAATTCCTTGACCCTATTAATCAGATTTCCTCACGATATTTTCCTTCCCCGTTAAAGTACGCGATAATTCATTGCTACATACATACATAAACTCACGCCTATATTCCCTGATGGGGTAGGCAGAGGTGCATTTCTGCACCCACATTTCGCCAGGTATGTATCAGTTCCACGTAATAGGGGGCGAGCCTATTGCCGTTTTTCGGGCACATTTCCAGACTCCCTGCTGCTATTGAGAATTTCCTAATGGAAAAACCCAATAACACGTTGCCTGACCCGGGAATCGAATCCAGGACCTCTAGATCGCACGGCACATACATGTTACGCGAGACCACGAGGCAGTCTCTAATTTAAAGACCTTACTTCATAAATAATAAATAAATTAAAATTAAAAAGTCACATACATAGTTCTGATCCCACACTAAGATACAAGTCTTGTGTCGTGGGTATCAGAAACTACGAGAGACTTTTCGGTCTCACATACACCCAGACCCGAAACAAATATTTGTGTATCACACAAACATTTGTCTCGGTGCGGGGATCGAACCCACGGCCTCTCGTTTCGCAAGCTGGTGTCTAACCAACTGCGCCACGGGTCATTTCTATAGTAAGCTCTTCCCGAATACTAATTCATTGCTAATACACACATAACTTCGAAAAGTCAGATAAGTGTGCCTAGGGTGTGTACCCGCGACCGCCGGGATTCTCGACCTCACGCCTAAACCTCAATACCATCCCTACTTATCTAGCTACACCTATTATTCCATTATTTTATACTATACAGGTACACTAATTTATTTACTGCAAATGTATCTTTGTAATCGTATATATTTATATGGGATTACAAAGTTATTTATGCAGTTTGTGTATCTAGAAAACTAGACCGAAATTGCAAGATATTATAATTTTTCCTTAAGTTATACACTAAAACCTAATTGTGTTCCAAATTTGAAGCTTCTATGTCGGCTAGAAGTGCCTTAGAGTTTTGATGATCGGTCAGTGAGTGACCAAAACTGCGAAGTTTGACTAGTTATAATTCTTAAACTACTGGTTCAAATTGAATGAAATTTGAAATATACAGAGTTTATACTATTCTTGCTTGGTAACTAAAAATTCAGGTTTCTAGGTTTATCCACAACGAAGTTATAGGGTGTCGAAAATGGCCTGAGTTGCTTCGAGAAAAGTATAGTACGGCCGTGCCGCTTTTTCGCTCGACTTGGCGGGGGCACTGCCGTGCCCCCAGATAACTCATGATAACTGACGTAAACGTGAAATTAAATGCCATAAATTATTTATTACTCGTGATTGGAACTAAATACTTAAAGTTTCCTACACGAATGGCACAATACTACTGATTTATATTATTCCTTTTTATGAAAAACTAGCTTTTGCTCGCGACTCCGTCCGCGTAGACTACAGGGTTGGGTTCAGAAAGAAAATAGTGGTCTATTTTACTCTACAGAGTCCCATTTATGTCCATACCAAAAAATCATTCAAATCGGTCAAATAGAAACGTGTGCCGCCGCGCACCGGCCGGCCGGCGGCGCCTTGTACATCATTATTGTGCGCTTCATCATTTTTTCGCTGCGGTGTTATTTTAAAACTGCGATATCTTCTAAGATACTCGTTGAAATCAAATGATATAAAGGGAAAATTTCTTTTAAATTAAATACTTGTGATGAATAGCGTATTTATTTGGATAAGGATTAATATCATCTTTATAAAAACACCTTCACAAATAATTCTTTATTTTAGAACAAATTTGGTTAGCATAAAAAAGGCTATAGTGAGCCAATCTTAAAAGATAGACATAAATGCTGTCGCGGACTTTTTTTTAGAACTTTTAAAGAGGAACAATTCTGTCATTATTTTAGCGAAACTTTAACCGTTTCCGCAGCGCATGCAGCGGAAGCTCTCAAAAGGAAAAAAAAAACCCGATCTTAAAACATTTATTATTGGTGCTCCGCTCGTATTGGTCTTAGCGTGATGTTCTATAGCCTATAGCCTTCCTCAATAAATGGGCTATCTAACACTGAAATTCAAATCGGACCATTAGTTCCTGAGATTAGCGCGTTCAACCAAACAAACAAACAAACTAAGTAAGTAAGTATAGATAAGTGCATGAAAGAACGTCAGTTATAGTGTTATGGCAGCCGACAATTCTTATAGGAATAAACAGATGTTATTGAGTTGTATGAAATCTTTTTCTCTATCACCTCCGATATGGGTAGAACTGTTTGAAGCAGTTAAAAGGAGCATATTTTGCCCTTAACCATATGAGCCCGATATGATATTTAATTTACTTTATTGTACATTACAAGAATAAATAACAAAAATTAAATAAATAACAATGAAAAATAGCTACAACAGGCAGTCTTATTACAGTACAAGAAAACTAACTTATATATGCAGATGTTTTTGTTCCTAGTGATGAAGCAAGAAATTTATCTTACTTCTCAGGCGCTCTGGTTGTATTCAGAATGACGAAATCTTTTACATTGTGGCTACAAGCAAATCCGCACGCTCCATATATTTGTTCGTATATATACATTTGCAATGATGAGAAAAGAGTTGATCATTGCTCTCAAAGGTTTGCTGTTTATGATGAGGACAAAACAAAAACAACAGAATCATATAGACACATAAGACGTTACTGCGGTCCCTAAAGGCGATTTTTATTTTCACCCAGCATGATCTCGTTGAGTTGTGCAAATTTTAATTAATGCAACATACACTAACATAATTAATCAAAGTATGCATAACATCTAATGAAAATTAATCTGATGTATATAATTAAATGGGAGGCATCATTTTAACAAATATAAGCCTTGTCCGATTAAATAGCAAATCATAGTGCAAAATTACATGGTAACCTCGCGACATACATACGTATGTATATTGCACTACTTCATTTATCCTTCATTAATTAAATCTATATCAACGCGAGCAAGGCTGCGAGTGGAGGGTAGTACTATGTTAGGTAAAGGGAGATTGTACTTGACTGTAGATAATGTTTGTGCGTCGTTGATAAATGGAGCAGTAGTAAAGCCAGCAAACAAATGGTTTTGGGATTGCACCACTCCTACCATCTCATTTGTCAATAAACAGTTTTTTGTCATTGGTGGAGATGCTCTAATTTATTTTTTATTAACAGGTATTTTTTATTACAGGACTGCCTCGTGGTCTCGCGGTACAAGTATGTGCCGTGGGATCTAGAGGTCCTGGGTTCGATTCCCGGGTCGGGCAAAGTGTTATTGGGTTTTCCATTAGGAAATTCTCAGTAACAGCACGGAGTCTGGAAATGTGCCCGAAAAACGGCAATAGGCTCGCCCCCTATTACGTGGGACTGATACATACCTGGCGAAATGTGGGTGCAGAAATGCACCTCTGCCTACCCCTTCGGGGAATACAGGCGTGAGTTTATGTATGTATGTATGTATTTTATTTACATCCTTGTCGGCTCAACATGAGCATATTAACGATACAAAATGCCCTTTCACAGTAATTCTGTACCGGAAAACTTTAGGATTTATCGTGGCCGCCAATAAATATAAATAGATCTCCGTATATAAATTTGAGACAAACCATCGAGCTCAGAGAATCAATGCTAGGTGCAGCTACCTAACTTAGTATTCAATTATATTCGTTAGATTATAATTATTAATCGGTACTTATTGATTAAATATGTATCAGTAGACAAATAAAGTTGTGTATTCACTATTTGCATATTTTTGTAGATACATAAATATATAATCATCGAATGCCATTGGCGATTCAATACGACATCAATATGCATGTACATACATATGTAATTTAGTAAGTAAATCAAATGAACGTCAATAGTAATACAATGTGATAAAAAAGTTACTGTGACGCAGCAAAGGCATTCAATATTACTAAGTCACCCAAATGTTTTTTTTTATATACTTGCTTAATAACCTAATAAGACGTGAATTTACATACAGATATCTATATTCCCAAAGGGGAGGTGGTGATGTTATTTAACATCCATATTTCGAAAGCAAAGCGACGTTAGCAAATGTCCATTAATCTGGTAGGAAGCGCTAGAAAAATAAGCCGTTGAATTTCAAGACAATACCTATATCATTTGCCGACCACAGTGTCGTCATTTTTTCGGTCTCATGCGGTTAAACGTAAACGGCTAACTCTCAGCTTAAAGTGGAGGTAGTTTTCTACAGTCAGTAGCGGATTTAAGAAATACATTGTTCTTCACTAATAGAGGATTTGCAACCTTACTTGTAGTAGGAGAAATTTTATGTTTAAATAGTTAAATATCGGATAAATATTGGAACTAAATGAAAATAATGCTGCAGTAATTTAAGTTACATATTTTATTTCATTTTACTGGATTGCCAACAATTGTATACATTACATAGTTACATAGGTACATGTTATAAATATTCGAATAATTGTAAAAAATATTTATAGGTAAAAATATTACAACTTAATACATTAATGAATGTATCACATATTTTAGATCGGAAGGGGCGCAATTTAGACCACATACAACTTACATTGAATACACTGGTACGCGATAACTCAATGACTTTTATCAACTTTTCACTAGCACACGTTTATATATAAATGTTCTTAGTAATTAATGTACAGTGTTATCATGACAATTATGTGGATTCAGCTAGTGTTGGTTTGGGGAGCCGCGATAATAGCGTGCGCAGCGGAGCCAATGGATTCAAAATTAGTCCAAATTTCCCAAGGACTTGTGCTTGGTTACAGGCAGCCAGAATTTGATGTTTTCGCATTTTATGGAATTCCGTATGCGACTGTAGCCGAAAGATTTATGGTGAGTAAAATGGTTTTTTTTTATTGTCTTAGAGTAGACTCGTATTTGCAGTGATACCAGGTAATTCTCAGTATTTCACAATATTTCATAACTCTACGTTATATTTATAAAACAATAACTTTATTTATTTCTATATTGTATAAGTGAATCACGAAAATTCATTATTAAATTAAAAGTATATACTTTCAGGCACCCATTGCGCCACCTTCATGGAACCATACATATGAAGCAATCGATCGAGGTATTATATGTCCTCAACCATTCATGCCTATTGTAACTATTGTGAATAAAACTATGCAAGAAGATTGTCTACAAGCAAATATTTTTGTTCCAAATACTGAAATGCGTAACCTACCTGTATTAGTCAACATTCATGGAGGTGCTTATCAAGTCGGCTACGGAACAATGGAAAACTTCAGGACTATCTCTAGGGACAAAAATATTGTAACTGTTACTTTTAACTACCGCATCGGAGTCTTTGGTTTTCTTTGCCTGGGCACTGAGGGTGCCCCCGGTAATGCAGGGTTAAAAGATCAGTTGGCACTTCTTCGGTGGGTGAAACAAAATATCGCCAGCTTTGGTGGAAACCCTAACGATATTACTTTATCGGGATGCAGTGCTGGTTCAGCGTCCGTAGATATCTTGACGCTATCGAATACAACTAGAGGATTATTCAACAGAGCTATATCTGATAGTGGTGCACATCTTGGAGTATTTGCTGTTCAAGGAAATCCTATTCAAAACGCAAAAGACGTGGCTAGAATGTTAAATTATGACAATGTAGACGATTTCTCGTCGTTACAACAATTTTTCGAAAATGCCTCGGTAAATCTTTTGACATCTAGGGCGTTTTCAAGCAACAAAAATTCAGGTATCTACTTTTCACCATGCGTAGAAAAGGACCTTGGTAAAGAGGCAGTACTGCTAGACGCACCGTATAACATTTTGAAGAGTGGAGAGTATGTTAGATACCCCACAATGTATGGCTTCACTGATATGGAAGGAATAATGCGATTACATTTCTTTGAAACTTGGAAGGGTGAAATGAACGATAAGTTCTCAGATTTTCTTCCAGAGGATCTACACTTTGAAAACGAACAGCAAAAAGAAAAAGTAGCCCAGGCTGTCAAAGAATTTTATTTTGGTGAAGAACCAGTGAGCGAAGCTACTATTTTATCTTTCGTTGAGTATTTTACTGACGTTTTGTTTGTTTACGGTATGATGAGGTCAGTGAAAGCACACGCAGAAGCCGGAAATTTTACTTTTTATTTACACGAATATTCATTTGTGGATGAGAATACTCCGACTATTCCGTTTACCGATGTAATGGGAGCAAGTCATTGTACGCAAACAGTCGCTGTCCAAGACGAGGATTTACCAAGTATTACTGATGATTACAGAAATATGAAATCAATTATGAGGGAACTATGGACCAACTTTATATTAACAGGGTAAGATTTTTATAAATTTATATTATTTTGCATATTATTCCTATGAAGGGAATTTTTATAATTCTGCGTATAATATCCGGCTACTTTTAAGCTTAATCAGTGAGACATGTACTAGGTATAGAATATCGAACTTACCTACATTTACATAATATAAACATAGCGTAATATAATATTAAAAAAAATATCGATAAATATTGTGTTATCAACATTTGATCGTTTTTATTTTCATAATTTATTTGTGTGAATGTGTGCGATGTGCAAAATAATATATCGGAGGAAAACCGGCTTTGAAATGTGTGACGTCAGTAACTCTGACGTCACAATTGTTAATTTGTGATTATTATTCATATTTTGAGTTTTCCTTAGGAAAACATTGTTGGTTTCATGATAATTATTCATGTCTTGGGTTTTCTTTACGAAAACTTTACAACTGACAAAGGCTGATAGCCCAGTATTGTAATGAATAGCAGTGACATCGTTATTATTGGAGGATTCATTTTGAGAAGCGATTTCAACAATCATCTTCAATCAAAATTCCTTTTTATTTTCCAATACATCGGATGTTTGCTGTCCGAGCGCAGACGGACGAATGCCTCGCTCCGCTGCAGCGGGCGGGTTTTTATAGACACTGGAGAGGGGCAATCGACACCGCAGTGGGGCGACCGCTCGTGAGTCATTCTTGTTTATGCAAGAGTGATGACACAGCTCTCAGTATATAGTTTTACGCCGTTAAATACAATATCATCTTTCGACGTAATATTAAACCGAAATCGTAATTGAAAATGTATAGGGATATTTATTAATATTGAACACAATATAATATGTATATTGCATGTTTATGTAAATAATTAAAATACCATTCTTGTTTTACAACATATCATATCAATGTTGTTTTAATCGCATTCTGATTTATTTATATAAATTGGTAATTACTTATCGAAACGAAACAAATATTTGACTTTTTTATGTCGTCACTCTTGAAATTATGTCATTACTGAGAATTAAGAATTTTGTAAATGAATGATCACGTTACGGTACCCTTATAATTTTGTCATGTCTGTCCGTCCGTCCATGCGTCCTTGCCTTACCTTCCAAACGGTTATTGCTAGAAAGTTGAAACTTTGCATGGATATTTACCACGTCAACAAAGTGCTAAAATGAAATCACGAAAAAAAAATTTGGCGTATCCCTCTTACACATAAAGTTAGGATGATCTCTTTCTCGTGTATACTCTATGGTGTATCATTAGCTAGGTCTTTAAAAACATTAAATGGTATACGTTTTTAGACGTTAAAGTTTTAATCGCATTTTTTTAAATAGCGTGTCCCGCTCCTCTTAAAACTAAACGACTTGCTCGAAAAATCTGCAAAAGTTCCTAATGGTAGTTAATGATGAACTGTTTTTAATAGGAAAAACGGAATCCTTATGAGATCACTTTGGTGTTCGTCTGTCTGAATTTAATTAAAATTAAAACCATATACCATCACATACTATGCCATATATCAACAGTTCCTTGAAGCTGTGAAAAAAATGAAATATTTATGATAATGTAAAAACAAAATTAAGATTTATGCCGCTAAAAATATATATGTATATTTCGAAAATCTAAAAGCAATCACAATTTATAGGGTGCTTCACATTGACTTAGAACTTTGAAAATTGGCATTCAATACCATCGTATACTACTAGTATAATACAAAATTTAAAAACTAAAGTTTTGTAACTAAATCAGTATATGTTTCTTTCAGAGCACCTGTCCAAGAGAATTCTCCAGTACCCACGTGGCCACCTACTGGGGGTGACAGATCACCTCATTTATCTTTGGGGAGAACAATACAGTTGAAAGGGACGCCGGTTGAGGCTCGTGCTCGATTCTGGGACGCAATCTATGAACGTCACTACCGCGCCCCGATACCTCCTTCTACAGACTCCGCTTCTACGATAACAAAATATTATTTGATATATTTACTAATTTTAGCTTATTCGCTATTACGATAACGTAATCCTTGGATAAATATATTATTTATTCGTGCGAATCGAAATTTAGTAATTTAGATGATAGAAAGATATTAAGATAGGGACTATCGTATCCGAAGTGTAACACCGTTATTAATCAGGGTCAGTGTTGGCAATTCAAAATACTTGCATGAAAAGAGGTTGATATACCGTATAAAATAATGAACATGTACATATTAGAATCTCGTTTTAAACTACAGCGGCTTCTACTTATCATTCGCTAGACTACCGATGTTCTTAATCAACTTTAAAGTATGTTGTTCAATTCATTCTACTCTTCTGCGCTATTTGAAAGAATTATGCAATTGTGTGTTTCAATGATTACCCCACACTTTTCTCGGCATTTTTGTGGTAGTCACTTATTTACATTCGAAACAGGTAATAGAGAAAACATTAATTTCAATCTCTTACTTACTTTTGGAGGTATTTACTGCTAACAAATTCAGACGAGTCTAGGAATAATACTGAAGGCTTGTACACCTTAACAATGTTTCGTCTAGAATGCTGTGGTCCGATTGTTCAATTTCTATTTTGCGTTTTGTGAATTTTGCAACAATCAGAATTTTAACATTAACACTAATAAGTCATTCATGCAGTATTTGCTTATTAAGTTAGCAAGAGTTGTCGGAACTTGAGTCGCTTTAATAAGTATCTAATGAGGTATAATTTATTAGTTAAGCAGTTCGGTCAGGTAATCGGAGGAGGCACGACTGTTTTTTGCTTTGATTAATCATGAGACCAGTTAAAAGTTTAGTATCTAATTTTTTGAAATCTGTGGGATTTCCGAAATAAATAACGAAAACTGCACTCACATCACTTTAACCGTGTCACAGCTGCTACAAGTAGAACTACAAGAATTCGACAGTGCATCACAATCAGGGAAAACCATTCACCGTCTTATCACAGTAAAACTTAAGTCTATTTATGTATATATATATGTATGTGTACATATATATATTTGTTTATTTATTTACATAAATATTATTTTTATATATACATAGCTATGTATTTATATTTTATATGAGTTTATAAATGTATGTATGCGAGTATTTAGATGTTTGGTCTACAGTACAAGTTTCTTTTACACCAACCATGCTTCATCTCTCCACCACCCTAAGGTAGACTGGTAGAGAATGCCGCAGGTATTAAGTCCGCCTATATACAGTTGTGTATATGAAACATCATAAATAAATAAATTAATAAAACTTACTAGGAAAACGGAGAGGGATGAGCTTCCGTCAGCGGCCAAAACAAGACGAAACCTGTCCTCTGAAAATATTATCAATGGACGGTCAACACTCGTGTACCTGAATGAACATCTCACCAAAGAAAATAGATTACGCCCAGAAAGCTGAAAACAGCAATGGAAGTAGAAACTCGGCCATTCGCATTCACACACTTCAAGATTTAGATTCCCAAGTGGGCGCAGCACCTCCAACTTCACCTTGTGTTGACGAGAATTCCAATGTTAAAGTTGCACCCCATTTTAACTTTTAAATTTTACTATTACTTCATAAACACTTTTTAGAATGTTACAAATTTTTGTCTAATATAAATATGTTATTAGAAATTTTTGGTAAATACCAAATACCTCATATTTTATACACATAATTATTACACACTTAACACACGTTTATTGATGGATACCGACCTCAAAACATCTACACTAGAAAATAAAACACATATCAAACGTACTCACCTGTCGTATGACTTGGCACTCAACACAAATCACACACAAAATGAGTTATTTGAACCCCCCCAAAACCAATAGATACTACCTACTTCAACTATCAATGTCTACCCGTTATATTATGCAATATATTGATAATTATAATTCTTAAAATGCTAAGTGCCATTAAATGAATAAATAAATAAATACAGTCTTGTGTCGTGGGTATCAGAAACTAAGAGGGACTTTTCGGTCTCACAAACACCCAGACACGAAATAAATACTTGTGGATCACACAAACATTTGTTTCGGTGCGGAGATTGAACCCGCGGCCTAATGTTTTGCAAGCTGGTATCAAGCCAACTGCGCTACGTAACCGATATCGAAAAAAGTAACAAGATAATTCCCCCACATCAATTTAAAATTTAGTCGTGATGGCCTCGAGGTTTAGGCACGCGGTCGAGAATCTCGACGGTCGCCGGTTCAAACCCATGGCACACACCTCTGACTTTTCGAAGTTATGTGTGTATTCACAAAGAATTATCACATACTTTAACGGTGAAGGAAAATATCGTGATGAAACCTGCGCACCGAAAAGTTCTTAAGAATTTCTTAGGTGTGTAGTCCGCCAAACCGCGTTAGGCCAGCGTGGTGGACTAAGGCCTGAACCCTCTCAGTTGTAGAGGAGGCCCGTACCCAGCAGTGGGGCGTATTTGGGCTGATGATGATGATGATATGTATATCTAATATATAATTTATACGACACGGCAACGTTGGATAATATCCACATCGCCATATAGATTACATTATTTACTGCCTCGTGGTCTCGCGGCACAGGTATGTGCCGTGCGATCTAGAGGTCCTGGGTTCGATTCCCGGGTCGGGCAAAGTGTTATTGGGTTTTTCCATTAGGTAACACCGGTCAACAAAAAAAAAAAATTGCGCATGGGTTTTACTTAATACCTTATTTTTTTTATAGATATTTCAATATGTACCTACTATAAAACGCTGCGCACAGCCCAGTGCAATGCAGTGCAAATCAGTCCGCCGCAAGGCTTTTCAGAGAGAGGATATGTCGCTCTGCACACCGTCGATTTTTAGTTTCGTCGATGTTTTCGTGGTTATCTGACTGCATTCCGAACAATGATGATGATCAGTGATGACCTAAGTGATTGTATTTGACATTTTATAGATTCAATAAACATTATTTCATTCATTTTCATTGCATATCATTAACTATATCGACGCTCATATTTACCGAAATTCGACTAGCCGCGTGGCGCGTAAACGCTCTTAAGTAAATTTAAATTTAATCATCATCATCATCATCAGCCCATATACGTCCCACTGCTGGGCACGGGCCTCCTCTACCATTGAGAGGGTTTAGGCCTTAGTCCACCACGCTGGCCTAGTGCGGGTTGGCGGACTACACACCTAAGAAATTCCTAAGAAGTTTTAGGTGTGCAGGTTTCATCACGATCTTTTCCTTCACCGTTAAAGTACGTGATTATTCATTGTGAATACACACATAACTTCGAAAAGTCAGAGGTGTGTGCCTGGGGTTTGAATATACGTCCCACTGCTGGGCACGGGCCTCCTCTACAACTGAGAGGGTCGAGAAGTCGTGATGGTCTCGAGGTTTAGGCACGCGGTCGAGAATCTCGACGGTCGCGGGTTCAAACCCCAGGCACACACCTCTGACTTTTCGAAGTTATGTGTGTATTCACAATGAATTATCGCGCACTTTAACGGTGAAGGAAAACATCGTGATGAAACCTGCACACCAAAAACATACAAGTTCTTACGAATTGCTTAGGTGTGTAGTCCGCCAACCCGCACTAGGCCAGCGTGGTGGACTAAGGCCTAAACCCTCTCAGCTGTTATAGCCTATATGTTGGAAAATAATTTTACACTAGCTATACGCCCAAAATTTATACCTACATTAATTTCATATTTATATATTACTTTTGGTTTTTTTTTACTACACCTCAAATTACAAAAAACCTTATTTGGCACTGGGTGAATTAGAATGACTACTTCGTTAGCCTTTGGACTACATAATACGCTAAATGGAGGTCTCGTATCGGGCAGTGTTATTTAGATTGTGAGTGTCCAAGTTCAATTCTACCTACCCCTTTGGGGATACAATTGTAAATGCAACAATTAGGGGACGATGGGGGAAATACGGCGCGGGGTAAATACAAACTAACATGTTTCTACTCGATCCATGCTCCCCGCGCCCTGCCACCACAATCACGCGTTACGTTATGCCATTTTTAGTGCTCAAAAATAATTCCCTATCCATACCAATCAATTACACTTGAGTTCTATTTTTTATAAATAACAAGTCAGGAAGGATGAGGTCAATACTATACTTTTAAGAACAGTGCATATGTATGGACATCAAAAATACTTTGCGGTTTTGGTTGGACGACCACTGTTATTTTACCACAGGCGGACATCTTTGATGCCTCTTTCTTATAGTTTAACTAATTAAAAACCAACGAAAATAAATTGCGGTTAAGATATATCTACGTATTATGTTATCAATAATTGAAAAATAAATTAACCTCAAGGTTTCGTAATGTCTTTAATCATGATGATAATTGTGTCTGTGAATCAAATACCTGCGACCCTGTCCGATATCTCATAAATTATTTTATTTATTTAAAATTTATATACATGTCAGTATAAAGACGGACTTAATCCCATAGACATTCTCTTCCAGTCTACCTTAGGGTAGGGTAAAAAAAAGGGGGATGCATAGATGAAACCTGGTAGTTGCATTATTCTGATAGTTTTACATAAATAAATATAACATACATAATATTTATACATACAAATATTAAATATAAATACAATATTCATACATTTCCATAGGTTACACAATCAAAACTCACCCAGATGACTGTTAATTCCTTGAGAAACTGTTCTCGAACTTTCATTTTAAACGCATCACTTGTAGTCAACGCACTTATTTTGAACAGGAGCGCATTCCATAGAAGAATGAATTGAATTGAATTTTGTGAGAACCAATAGAGCCATTGTAGTTACTTTTAACTATCGGCTTGGAGCACTTGGCTTTTTGTGTTTAGGAACTGAAATTGCTCCTGGCAATGCTGGTATGAAAGATCAAGTAGCACTTCTGCGCTAGATTCAGCAGAATATAGCAAATGGTGGCAATCCTAATGATGTGACACTAATGGGTTGCAGTGCCGGTGGAGATGCTGTTGATTTATTGACTATATCTAACATTACAACAGGGCTCTTTAATAAAGCTATTCCTGAGAGCGGCTGCAGTTATGGAGAAATGGGAATACAAAATGATCCTACCCAGAATGCTAAAGACTTTGCAAGATCCCTAAACTTCACTAATGTAGATGATTTAAGGGCTCCATATGAAGTATTAGTTTCAATTGGCATGGGTTCCGGTGTTAGTTTCGGTCCTTGTGTAGAAAAGTATATTGGAGTGGAAATATTCTTATCTGATGATCCTGCAAATATTTTACGAAAAGGAGATTACCCTGCTATTCCAATGTTGTATGGACTAGCAAGTAGACTAGTTTGTTCATGGTATCTCAATTTTATAACTTTAGGGAAAGAATGAAGCAAAACTTTTCCGAATTTCTACCAAATACACTGGGGTTTGAGAATGATGAAGAAAGGGAAAAGGTTGCTAAGGCTGTGAAATAATTTTATTTTGGCGATCGACTTGTGGGTGAAGAGACAATACTACAGTATATAGATTTCTTCACCGATATTATGTTTGGATTTAGAATGATGAAATCTTTCACAATACGTTTACAAACCAAACCGCAGACAATATATCTATATGTATATTCATTTGTGGACGAGAATACTCCGTTGATACCTTATACTAATAATGAAAAGGGAGCTGACTATTGCGATTAAATGCTCGCTGTTTATGATGAGGACAAAACAAATACTACAGAAGCGTATAGGAACATGAAGATATTATTGCGTTCCTTATGGACGAATTTTATTTTCACAAGGTGTGTTCTTTTGGAATGCTATATACCTAATATTCCCTCCCATACTTATACCTAAATCCCCCAGTAGGTACTAGTCAAAATGACGAAATCTTTTACAATGCGGCTACAAGCAAATCCGCACGCTATACTCGTATATTTGATCGTATATATACATTTGCAATAATGAGAAAAGGGTTGATCATTGCTCTCAAAGGTTTGCTGTTTAAGATGAGGACACATAAGACGTTACTGCGGTCCCTAAAGGCGATTTTTATTTTCACCAGGCATGATCTCGTTGAGTTGTGCAAATAATAAATTAATGTAACATTAGTGTATGTTATAATTAATAAAAATATGCATGACATCTAATGAAAATTAATCTGATGTATATAATTAAATGGGAGGCATCATTTTAACAAATATAATAATGTCGGATTAAATGGCAAATCATGGTGCAAAATTACATGATAACCTCGCGACATACATACGTATGTATATTGCACTACTTCATTTATCCTTCATTAATTAAATCTATAACAACGCGAGCAAGGCTGCGAGTGGAGGGTAGTACTATGTTAGGTAAAGGGAGATTGTACTTGACTGTAGATAATGTTTGTACGTCGTTGGAAAATGGAGCAGTAATGTAAATGGTTTTGGGATAGCACTCCCACCATCTCATTTGTCAATAAACAGTTTTTTGTCATTGGTGGAGATGCTCTAACTTATTTTTTATTAACAGGTATTTTATTTACATCCTTGTCGGCTTAACATAAGCATATTAACGATACAAAATGCCCTTTCACAGTAATACTGTACCGGAAAAACTTTAGGATTTATCGTGGCCGCCAATAAATATAAATATATCTCCGTATATAAATTTGAGACAAACCATCGAGCTCAGAGAATCAATGCTAGGTACAGCTACCTAACTTAGTATTCAATTATATTCGTTAGATTTTTTTTTGTGGGCCCTATCCCACCACACACCCGCCACTGCAACTCCTGTGCTCCAGGATCAACAGCCGGCACGCACAGTATTGACACTGAGCAATGAAGCTCAGCGAATCTAAGGGGACCTAAATTTGTCATAATCCCGCAACGAAGTTAATCAAATAACAAAGAGTTGTCCACTTCCCTCCACAGCATAGCGGGTGACAAAAACATTGAGCTATGAGGTTTCACCCTCACATAAAAATGAAAGACAATTACAATTAGTCAAAATAGACGCAATTAACGCACCACGGATAAATAACTACTTACATATATGAGATTTATTGAGTAAATTGGACCTAAGGTGCGAGCTGTTATGTACACTTCCAATAATAGGCATGGCAAAAACGCTGAAAAGCACGGAAGTTCTTCCTAGATTCCACGAGGTCTGTATAATAAACAACACCAGAAGTTACATGCATACTATTGAGCATAATGTTACGCTCATCCGACCAAAGATTGCACTCCCAAAGGATATGATGTGCGGACTGTTCATATTCGCAATCATGTGTTGAACATTGGCACATAGGAGAATCAACCAACTTAAATGAGAATAATTTGCTACGAAAATTCATAATTCGAATATTCGTTAGATTATAATTATTAATCGGTACTTATTGATTAAATATGTATCAGTAGACAAATAAAGTTGTGTATTCACTATTTGCATATTTTTGTAGATACATAAATATATAATCATCGAATGCCATTGGCGATTCAATACGACATCAATATGCATGTACATACATATGTAATTTAGTAAGTAAATCAAATGAACATCAATAGTAATACAATGTGATAAAAAAGTTACTGTGACGCAGCAAAGGCATTCAATATTACTAAGTCACCCAAATGTTTATTTATATACTTGCTTAATAACCTAATAAGACGTGAATTTACATACAGATATCTATATTCCCAAAGGGGAGGTGGTGATGTTATTTAACATCCATATTTCGAAAGCAAAGCAACGTTAGCAAATGTCCATTAATCTGGGAGGAAGCGCTAGAAAAATAAGCCGTTGAATTTGAAGACAATACCTATATCATTTGCCGAACACAGTGTCGTCATTTTTTCGGTCTCATGCGGTTAAACGTAAACGGCTAACTCTCAGCTTAAAGTGGAGGTAGTTTTCTACAGTCAGTAGCGGATTTAAGAAATACATTGTTCTTCACTAATAGAGGATTTGCAACCTTACTTGTAGTAGGAGAAATTTTATGTTTAAATAGTTAATTATCGGATAAATATTGGAACTAAATGAAAATAATGCTGCAGTAATTTAAGTTACATATTTTATTTCATTTACCTAACTGGATTGCCAACAATTGTATACATTACATAGTTACATAGGTACATGTTATAAATATTCGCATAATTGTAAAAAATATTATTAAAAAAAATTAAAAAATATATATTCAATACCTTAAATAAATAAATTAATGTGCCGTACTCGCTTTTGACGCCACGCGTGCAACCTAAAAATGTCGCGCGCAGACCTATTTTCAGCGTTAAATTAAAATTATAAATAATGGAGATAGAGTTCCGGGAGTTAGGAGTTTTTTATTGGAAATTTCCTCTTCTTTCAGATTTTTTTTTAATTTCTTAAATATTATTAGTTTATGAAATATTGGCAAAAAACGAAATGCCATTTTTTTTTCATCTTTAATTGTTTATAACTTTTACATTTTTTTATGTGCTAATACACGCTTTTGGCACATTTTTCTAGGCGTCATTCCGGATCCAATGAGCTATCGCACATAATTTTAAGAGCAGTATCTCTATTTTGTACCATTTTCAACTTGTCGACTAGACTAACTGAACTACCGTCTTTTATAAGTTTCTTCGAATAGTCCATTGTTTATATTCTGTAAGCTTTCTTCTTCTTTAGGTCATTTTAAGTAAGATATTACATATACATTACATAGTTACATAGGTACATGTTATAAATATTCGCATAATTGTAAAAAATATTTATAGGTAAAAATATTACAACTTAATACATTAATGAATGTATCACATATTTTAGATCGGAAGGGGCGCAATTTAGACCACATACAACTTACATTGAATACACTGGTACGCGATAACTTAATGCCTTTTATCAACTTTTCACTAGCACACGTTTATATATAAATGTTCTTAGTAATTAATGTACAGTGTTATCATGACAATTATGTGGATTCAGCTAGTGTTGGTTTGGGGAGCCGCGATAATAGCGTGCGCAGCGGAGCCAATGGATTCAAAATTAGTCCAAATTTCCCAAGGACTTGTGCTTGGTTACAGGCAGCCAGAATTTGATGTTTTCGCATTTTATGGAATTCCGTATGCGACTGTAGCCGAAAGATTTATGGTGAGTAAAATGTTTTTTTTATTGTCTAAGAGTAGACTCGTATTTGCAGTGATACCAGGTAATTCTCAGCATTTCAAAATATTTCATAACTCTACGTTATATTTATAAAACAATAACTTTATTTATTTCTATATTGTATAAGTGAATCACGAAAGTTCATTATCAAATTAAAAGTATATACTTTCAGGCACCCATTGCGCCATCTTCATGGAACCATACATATGAAGCAGTTGATCGAGGTATTATATGTCCCCAACCAATTGTGACGAATTTAGCTCTTGTGAATAAAACAATGCAAGAAGATTGTCTACAAGCAAATATTTTTGTTCCAAATACTGAAATAAGTAACCTACCTGTGTTAGTTAACATTCATGGAGGTGCATATGAAGTCGGCTTCGGAACAATGGATAACTTCAGGACTATGTCTAGGGACAAAAATATTGTAACTGTTACTTTTAACTACCGCATCGGAGTCTTAGGTTTTCTTTGCCTGGGCACTGAGGGTGCCCCAGGTAATGCAGGGTTGAAAGATCAGTTGGCACTTCTTCGGTGGGTGAAACAAAATATTGGCAGCTTTGGTGGAAACCCTAACGATATTACTTTATCGGGATGTAGTTCTGGTTCATCGTCCATAGATATCTTGACACTTTCGAAAACAACTAGAGGATTATTCAACAGAGCTATATCTAATAGTGGTGCACATCTTTCAGTGTTTGCTTTTCAAGGAAATCCTATTCAAAACGCAAAAGACGCGGCTAGAATGTTAAATTATGACAATGTAGAAGACTTGTCGTCGTTACAACAATTTTTCAAGAATGTCCCGGTGGACCTTTTGACGTCTAGGCCATTTTTAAACAAAAAAAATTCAGGTCTCTACTTTTCACCATGCGTAGAAAAGGACGTAGGTGAAGAGGCAATACTGCTAGACGCACCGTATAACATTTTAAAGAGTGGAGAGTATGTTAGATATCCCACAATGTATGGCTTTACTACTATGGAAGGAATAGTAAATTTAGATGAATTTGACACTTGGAAGGATGAAATGAACGATAAGTTCTCAGATTTCCTTCCAGAGGATCTCCACTTTGAAAACGAACAACAAAAAGAAACAGTAGCTCAGGTTGTCAAAGAGTTTTATTTTGGTAAAGAACCTGTGAGCGAAGCTACTATTTTATCTTTCATAGAATATTTTACTGATGTGTTTTTTGTTAATGGCATGATGAGGTCAGTGAAAGCACACGCAGGAGCTGGAAACTTTACTTTTTATTTACACGAATACTCATTTGTGGATGAGAATACTCCGTCTCTACCGTTTACCGATGTTTTGAGAGTAGGTCATTGTACACAAGCATTTGCTGTCCAAGATGAGGATCTACCGAGTATTTCTAATGATTACAGAAATATGAAATCAATTATGAGGGAGCTGTGGAGCAACTTTATATTAACTGGGTAAGATTTTTTTGAATTTATATTACTTTGCACATTATTCCTATAAAGGGAATTTTAATAATTCCGTGTGAAAATATCCGGCTACTTCTAAGCTTAATCAGTGATACATGCACTAGGGATAGAATAATGAACTTACCTACATTTACGTAATTTTAAAGGAATTTTATTTTTTCGTAATTATTTTGTCAATGTATACGATGTAGAAAATAATACAATATCGTCTTACGACGTCATATTAAACCGAAATCGTAATTGAAAATGTGTAGTGATATTTATCATAGTTCAACACAATATTGTATAATCAATAATAACGTATATTGCAAGTTTATGTAAATAATTAAAATACCATTCTTAATTTACTCCATAACAATATTATTTTACGTACATATGTCGTAACTCATGAAATCACGAGATTAATATAATTAACTCTGGAGCCTTTAAGAGTAGAGTGAACAGGTTTCTTTTGGATGGGCGTGTATCACCTTCGTCTTCATGTACACTTGCCATCAGGTGAGATGGAAGACAAACGCCTATTCCATTACAACTATAAAGAAATTATATTTTGATCATTGTTTGTTATTATTATATTCATTTGTTTTGGAATACCTAAAATACCTAAAAAATAATATATAGGTATATACTCGTATACATATGTATATACTATTTTTAAGTTTCCGTATCTCAAAAGGAAAATTAAAATTCTTATAAGATTTTTGTAACAATATCCTTGATCAGCATTTGTTCTTTTCAGAGCACCTGTCCAAGAGAATTCTCCAGTACCCACGTGGCCACCTACTGGTGGTGATAGGTCACCTTATTTATCTGTGGGGAGAACAATACAGCTGAAAGGGACCCCACTTGACGGTCGTGCTTGTTTCTGGGACGCAATCTATGAACGACACTACCGCGCCCCGACACCTCCTTCTACAGACTCTGCTTCTACGATAAAAAATAATTATTTGATATATTTACTAATCGCAGCTTCTTCACTATTAAGATAACGTTAATCCTTGGATAAATATATTATGTATTCGTGCGAATTGAAGTTTAGAAGTTATGATACAATAATATAATATGATAAGATACAATAATAAATATGATTCACTGCTTTCCCTATATGTTAATCTACAGTTTAAAAATACATTTAGCAGTAACAATAACAGAAACATGGATAGTTTGGGTGAGAATAAATTTCACTCAATCAAGTCGTATTATATTATTATGCGTCAACAATATTTCTGTATAATTTTCATATTTGGACTACAAAATAGAACGTATCGCTACTCGTTTTAAACTACAGTAGCTTCCTATTATTTTGCGCTAGATTACTTATGTATGTTCTTAATCAACTTAAAATTAAAAATTAAGAGCGTTTATGCAGTTTTAGCGTAATTTGAGCAAAAACAGTACTTTTCGAACCCATTAATTTTGATGAAAGACTCATCGTACAAACATGTCCTACTATTTTAGGGAATATTATTATCTAAATTGTTAGTGAAGAACATTTTAAGATTTTTGTGTAAATTTTGATAAATAACAAGATAACTAAGCGATTTTTTTTCATAAATTCAATTTTAGAGTCATTTTCGAGGCTCAAAATTAGGGTTTATTTATATCTAACGGCGTAAAACCATATACTGAGAGCTACGTCATCGCTCTTGCATAAACAAGAATGACTCACGGGCGGTCGCCCCTCTTCGGTGTCGATTGCGTCCACTATTCGTCTATAAAAGGCCGCCCGCTGCAGCGGAGCAAGCATCCGATTTATTGGGAAATAAAAGAACTTTGATTGAAGTTGGTTGTTGAAATTACTTCTCAAAATGGATCCTCCAGTAATAACAATGTCACTGCTATTCTTAAACAATCCTGGGCTATCTGCCTCGTCAGTAATTGTGAAGTTTTACTAAAGAGAACTCAAAGTATGAGTTATCACCAAAAACCAACAGTCGTGACGTTGGCAAAGTGACGTCACACATCTTAACGACACTTCCAAGCCTCTCCTGCTCCGACATATCATATTTAATCAAAATAAAATGTTGAATTGGAAATATCCCCAAACAAATAGTTAGTGAAAAAAATTCAACATTTAGATCCCTTATTCAAGTAATAAAAAAAAACCTTCCAATCAAAGTTCCTTTTATTTCCCAATAAATCGGATGTTTGCTATCTGAGCGTAGACCGATGAATGCCTGCTCCGCTGTAGCGGGCGGCCTTTTATAGACGAATAGTGGGGGCAATCGACACCGCAGAGGGGCGACCGCCCGTGATTCATTCTTGTTTATGCAAGAGCGATGACGTAGCTCTCAGTATATGGTTTTACTCCGTTAGATATATTGAGAAATTACTGTCAATACAGTATTTTTTGGCCATATATGATACTTAATTTAACAAAACAAAAAATAAATAAAATAATATTAGGTCTTCCGGTTAGTTTTGAGGGAACGTGTCAAGTAGCTGTCGCGTCACGTCGCGTCGGTGCAAATTGCTTAGATATTCGAAGTTACATGTTTTAGCTTGCACTTTAATTATTCGAAGTAACTCATTTATAGTAAACCCATGCAAGTTTTTAGTGTGATTAAGTATGGGATGCGCTAAAAATCACTTAATTTATAATTAATATAATTTACTACTGTTTTTTACTGCATTACAATGCTCGCCCACACGTCGCAAAACCTGTAAGAGATACACTTTCAGATCTTCAGAGGGAAGTGTTTTCTGCATGCCGCAAATTCACCAGATTGTGCTCCTTCTGATTACCATCTATTTCGATCTATGCAACACATACTTGCAGATCAGCACATATCAAAAAATCGTATGTTTCAAAAAATGGATTGATGAAAGGATCTCTTCAAAAAATTATCAGTATTTAAATTATGGAATCTATTTGTTGCTCGAAAAATGGCAAAAGGTTGTAGCTAGCAATGGAGCATATTTGATTAAAATTAATTTATCTTTTTTATAATACAAAAGTATTTCGTTTTTAATATAATCCTCAAAACTAACCGGAAGACCTAATATAAGAACGTGTACTTGAAACGTAAAATTTTTGTTTTGAAGAAATTTCCCTTTTTTTTTTAAATATTTCAAAATGTACTATAAAACGCTGCGCACAGCCCAGTGCAATGCAGTGCAAATCAGTCCGTCGCAAGGCTTTTCAGAGAGAGTATAAATATGTGGCTCTGCACACCGTCGATTTTTGTTTCGTCGATATTTTCGTGGTTATCTGACTGCATTCCGAACAATGATGATGTTCAGTGATGACCTAAGTGATGTATTTGACATTTTATAGATTCAATAAACATAATTTCATTCATTTTCATTGCATATCATTAAATATCGACGCTCATATTTACCGAAATTCGACTAGCCGCGTGGCGCGTAAACTCTCTTAAGAACATTTAAATTTAATATGACGATATTATTTTTGATTTAAAAAGCATTGAAACGAATGTACTTCTGCGGTATACTTTTAAGACTTAACGAAATGAAACACTAGCAACAGCTCGTATAGACAAAAAGACAGTATTTATATGATTATATCGGGTATCAGCGCATTAACTTGTGGTGTACAATTCGTCTCCTAATGATAATGTTACAGCAAAACTCTATCATAAGAACAATAAGCATGTAATAACGCCAGGCGCTGTTATAGCCTATATGTTGGAAAATTATTATTTACACTAGCTATACGCCCAAAACTTATACCTACATTAATTTCATATTTATACATTAGGTAGGTAGGGTGTAAGGGGGGCAAATATCATCTCAAGTCTTCAACTGCCAACCCTACCTGCACGCGGTACACCCTGCTAGCTAACGGATGTGGCTCTGGCGGCCGATGAGTGGCGGCATAACCACTCTTATTAGTTGGAATGCCTCAAATACCCAAACCTTCGGTGGGCAGCAGCACCGTCGGTTAAAACATTCCAACCACTGCGGTCACCAACCCGCTTGCCAAGTGTGGTGACTAAGGCAAATCCCCCAAATGGCAACACCTCTAAATTCGCGGCCCCCATTTCCCGGCAGTCTCGCTATCCCTGACTACGGTACCGGTCATGGTAACGGTGAGATAGGGAGTGCTAAGAATCCTCGAGTTACGACAGGGTACCACAACCGACTATTTCTGGCGACGTATAACGGACGCTCTCTGCGGCTGAACGAGCACGTCTCAGAACTGGAAGCAGAGCTAAGTCACATCAACTGGCATATTGTGGGGTTATCTGAAGTCCGTAGACAGGGGGAGGACAAGATTACCCTACCTACCGGTCACTTGCTCTACTTCCGAGAAGGACACCAACCATCCCAAGGTTTTATAACCATATTATAAATGACTGGTGTTAGCGGAGTGGTAAGTAAAAATAATAGTAAAGTAAAAGTAGTCAAATCTTCACCTGACACCGACTTTAAAAATAACAATAATATTCTAACTATAATACTTTATATTTATCGGAATAATTTGATCGACTTTTAAGTAGTCTAATATTCTTCATTTCATTTTACTTAATCGAATAAATAAAAAAAAGATCATTATTTGTTATTAATAGGTATGTGTTGAATTAGATTTCAAGTGGATAGGTACCTAACTATTTTGCGCTTGCAAAGGCTACTTAATTTGATTTGATATGTTATGTAATAAAATTTATAGTATTATTTTTTTACGGGAAAGGATTCAAACGAGCTAGTTAGTCACCTGATGTTAAGTGGTCAACACCGCCCATGAACACCCATTTTGGACTATTTGGACTAAACAGAGTCCGAAATAAATAAATTTATTTATTTATTATATAGACTCAACCGTCACATTCATAGTTTTGATCCCA
Source organism: Hemaris fuciformis (assembly GCA_907164795.1). Taxonomy (NCBI): domain Eukaryota; kingdom Metazoa; phylum Arthropoda; class Insecta; order Lepidoptera; family Sphingidae; genus Hemaris; species Hemaris fuciformis. Next base: position 11,824,785 of record OU015434.1, read on the forward strand.
CACTAAGTTACAAGTCTTGTGTCGTCGGTACAGAAACTATGTGAGACTTTTTGGACCACAAACACCCAGACCCGAAACAAATATCATATAAGGAAATGTGCAGCATTTACGCTGGCAAAGCGCAACCCAGTGGTATCAAAGTATCCTATAGGGACGTTGAGCATTTAAATATCTAGACACGCGGTAGCGTGTCAAGCCAAGTTCAAGGAACTGAACTGGCGTGCAGCACCGTGTGTAATATTACACGAACAATTTGGAGCCACTTTTGTCCCCCCATAACTCAAAAAATATTTCACATAAACGTGTCAAATTTGGCACATAATATATTGAGACTTACAAGATAAACATGTGCTCTAAATTTCATAAACACATCTCATACGGTTCTTTAGATATTAACGTACAAAAATCGTCATTTTTAACACTGACTGACCTATAGATCCAAACTCTAACCCAGTTCCAGATGACCTAGAAAGTTCAAATTTGGCATGCAGATAATTAGGTGAATACAAAGGAATAAATAAAAAACTGGTAATTTTTTATCATTTTATTATAATTTTTCACTTAATTGAGTATATTAGGAACACTTAACTTATATACTTATTTATGTACAAAAAGTAATGATATCCTATCAAAAACATAAATGTAAAATGAGAGCCAAGTTCAATATTATTATATATCCCTTGGTTGTTGACTTCAACGACAAAATAAGTGAGATCTAAATGCGTGCCAAGTTCAATGGTCACTCCTGAAATTTATTTATAGCAACATAAAATATAATTTTTTCTTATAACTTATTGTATAATATATTGTATCCTAAGGTTTGACTTGGATAGTTTTCATATACGAATTATATTATAGCCTTCGCAAGTTCTAAACCTGTTACTTGTCGGTTCTTATTTTATTATTCCGAAAATTTGGCTTGCTGGTAGAAACTATCCATCGAACATAATAATTACTACACATCAACTACCCTCCCTTCTATCACTTGTTATGTCCATCTTATGGTTGTCTCTAAAAGATCGCCTTGAGCGATAAGACCGCCAATTGTACTTCATTCTATTTGTGTATTGTTTTGTTCATTATTTTTTAGTGTACAATAAAGAGTTTATAAATAAATAAATAACATATTTGTTAACTCCAATGTTAGGTTTGTGTGTACGGAACCCTCTTCACGCGAGCCGGCTCGCACTTGGCCGGTTTTTATTTATTTAAACTTTATATACATGACAGTATAAAGACGGACTAAATGCCATAGTCATACTCTTCCAGTCTACCTTAGGGTAGGGGGATGCATAGATGAAACCTGGTAGGTGCATGCTGATAGTTTTACATTAATACATTAATAAATATAACATACATAATATTTGCTGATTTATGACTGACTATTGACGGCCTCGTGGTCTCGCGGCACAAGTATGTGCCTGGAAATTCTCAGTAGCAGCACGGAGTCTGGAATTGTGCCCGAAAAACGGCAATAGGCCCGTCCCCTATTATGTGGGACTGAGACATACCTGGCGAAATATGGGTGCAGAAATGCACCTCTGCCTACCCCTTCGGGGAATACAGGCATGAGTTTATGTATGTAATGTATGTATGTGTTACTTTTATCTTCGATGTTTACAAACGTCATAGATTTTTTGATAATTTAACACAACGTGTGCCACAACGGATCACTAGCCTTATCTGCATAGATATGATAATAATTTCATCAAAAACATAAAAATCAATCTTGAACATATCTCTCTCTCGAATCTCACACATATTTTACTGACTTGAGAATGTAAAGCTATTGAATAAATAGCACTGGTTCGAGGATAAGACATTCTTCTCATTTTTTTGGTTGAGAGGAAAGTTGATTATGGGTTTACTGCCCTCCAGCCTTCGGGGAATGGGGGTAAGAAGCGGGACATCGGCTTTCCAGGCTGGGGCGTGGAGACATCAAACATCCGCACAGAAGTATCTTGTGCGACCCTTACATACTATTCCCTACGCATTTTGCAACTTGTTGATAAGTATAACGTAGCCCAAACATAGAAGCGAATAGTTATAAAAAAAAATTATTATCCCTTAATAGTAAAATATTTTAAAAGATTTGGGTCATTAAATACCCAAATTTCAAATTAAACAATAGTAATAATGTTATTAATAAATCATTATGATAATAAATATGTTAGTTAAGATCATCATTTAAAAATCCTGTACAGTGTAATCACATTTTTTATTTCTGTGCAGGTTTAGCGACAATACAAAGTTTATTCGTGTAATCACAAGGTATACAAAAAAGGTAAAAAAAAAGTGTATTACCTTTGTACCTATTAGTAGTGACTGGAAACCGTGAAATAATTAAAAAAAGCCAGAACTTTAAAAACTTTACACTTATAATGTTAATTTTAGAAACTTTTATTTTTTGTCGGTACGTAATATTACAGTTATACGCTTTAACAGAAAGATTTTTTTAAATCAACACACAGATTTATTAATGTAATATGATTAAGACTTTTCTCGTAATTAAATCCCGGAAAAATCAAATCCAAGATTGAAACAAAAATCACCTAAACTGAGATGAATGATTGAACCCACCTATGCAGAAATAGTCACCATAGCCGAAATCGGCCAGGAGAACAGTAGTAGTATAGGGAGGTTGTATTTGTCTATGGATAGTGTTTGTGCTTAGTTGGAAAATCGTTCTATGTATGGATTTTAAATGGCTAAACGAGCGGTAGCGAACAAGTGGTTGAGGACAGCATTCCTACGATCCCATTTGTCAATAAATAGTTATTTTACCAATGGTGGGGATGCTCTAATTCTTTTCTAATTAACAAGTATTATATTTACATATTTGTCGGCTTAACACGAGCACACTAAATACTAATGATACAAAATACGCTTTTACAGTAACCCTGTAACGGAAGAATCTGAGGATTTGTCGTGGCCGGTAATAAATATCACAAGATCTCCGTATATGAATTTGAGACAAACAATCCAGTTCAGAGAATCAATACTAGGGGCATGGTTTGATCTATGGGATCAAATATATGACAAATATTACAGAGAAGCGATCCCACCACAAGGCGTTCCTGAGAGCAGCGCGCTGTTGCGTCAAACGTTTTAATGATAAGCTTTTTTGTAATCTGCAGTTACCTAACTTAGCATTCCATTATATTATTCGTTAAATTATCATTATTAATTAGTATTGATTAAATATGTATCAGTAAACAAATAAAGTTGTGTATTCACTATTTGCATATTTTTGTAGATAGATAATCATCGAATACAATTGGCTATTCAATCGAAAGCAAAATGTATGTATGTTATTTAGGCAGTAAATCAAATATAATACATATGTGACCGGAAATGTATGTAATCCGTCATTGTATTCAATTCCTAGGAAATGTATGTAAATCCTAAAATCCCCCGGTAATGTGTGAAATATTAGACCCAAACCCCAGGGAAATCTATACAATTCCTAAATAGCAATCGGAAATGTAAAACAGTTATTTAAGTAATTATAATTAGGTTAGATATATATTTAAGATGAGGCCGCGGCACCGGGCGGCTGCGGAATAACTGTGGGCGCTTCACGCTCACGTACCGTGGTCACCCCATTTTGCGCGGAGATGGCCACCATGGGGTTTTTGTCGCTATGCCGGTGTAGGTAAGGGTTTGGTTAGGGACCTTTTCTTTTTTTTTGTTCTCGAGGGGAAAGCTGATTATGGCTCTACTTCCCGCCAGCCCTGGGGGATGATCCTGTCCGCGCAGATGTTAAGCCCGGCACTAACATCTGCGTGGACGTGACGTTGCCGCGCGCCGTGCTGGAAGGCCGGTGACCCCGATATACGCTTCCCGCCCCTCTCCTCCAGGGCTGTCAGGAAGTAGAGACATAATCAGCTTTCTCCTCGAAATGATATATTTATGATATCAAACCTTTTTTTTCCGCGGCGAAAATCCATTTACGGACTATCCCAAGGGGCGAGGGTGTGTCGGACTCACCGGCGCCTACCAACCCAGCATGGATGTTACCGCCCGTGGATGTGTCGGGTGGGCGCTGGGCCGCGTCCCTACCAAAAGCCCTCACGCCGTAATACCGAATAAAAACCCTGCGACGATCACCGCGGCACAAATGAGGCGGCCCCGGTATACCCTTAAGCAAAAGCTATATCCAAAATCCAAAATACCTCAGTGCCTGAAGACGAAAGTCTTCGATAGTTGTGTGTGTGTGATGACATACGGCACTGAGACGTGGCCTCTCACTATGGGCCTCATTAGACGGCTCAGAGTCACTCAGCGAGCTATGGAGAGGGCTATGCTCGGGGTTTCCCTACGAGATCGAATCAGAAATGAGGAGATCTGTAGGAGAACTAAAGTAACCGACATAGCCCAGCGGATTAGCAAGCTGAAGTGGCAATGGGCCGGGCACATAGCGCGGAGAACTGATGGCCGATGGGGCCAAAAAGTTCTCGAGTGGAGGCCACGTACCGGAAAGCGCAGCGTGGGACGTCCTCCGACAAGATGGTCGGACGACCTGGTGAAGGTCGCGGGACGTCGCTGGATACAGGCTGCTTCCAACAGGTCCCTGTGGAAATCATTGGGAGAGGCCTATGTCCAGCAGTGGACTTCGATTGGCTGATGGATTGGATTGGATTGGAAAAGCTATGGATTGCACCGAGATCGCCTCTGCGCGGTGCCAAAAGGCACACCGAAATGACGAGTGTCACGTCAACGCCTCGGGAGCTGCCAAAGTAGGGACGGCGGCCCCGTGTGGCCTCCGGACGCCGGGATAGATGTTGTCCCGGCGCCTCCTACTGCCTGTTGCGACGAGCGGGATCGGTCTGACGAGTTAGATTTGAAGTGGATAGGTACCTACCTACCTTCTTGCGTCGTAAACACATACATCGTACCTGTCCCACCAGTCCCACGTAATAGGGGGCGAGCCTATTGCCATTTTTCGGGCACATTTCCAGACTCCGTGCTGCTACTAAGAATTTCCTAATGGAAAAACCCAATAACACTTTGCCCGACCCGGGAATCGAACCCAGGACCTCTAGATCGCACGGCACATACTTGTACCGCGAGACCACGAGGCAGTCAAACAATACAATTAAAGATATATTCATCTATAGAATGCATTAAAAAAAGTATATGTCACCATATAAAATATTCACACAAAAACGATTTTACCATCACAATGATCGCTTAAAATTTACATTAAAATTACTAAATGCTTCAACTTTAAATATACATAAAATTGCGACCTATATAGTCCTCAATACTTTCAGTAAACAATTTGAACATAGAAATAAATATTTTTGTAATTATAGGCTATAACGTCAACGCATGTAAATTTCCCCATACATTCATTCGCCGACCGAGTGCTTTTCCGCGGTGAACCGCGCTCTTGGAAGCAAGGGTGTATTGCTGTCTCCCGCAAAAATCCTTACTAATATTATAAATGCGAAAGTAATTCTGTCTGTCTGTCTGTCTCGCTTTCCTGCTAAAATTACTGAACCGATTTAAATGAAATTTGGTACACAGATAGTTTAGACCCTGAGAAAGGACATAGGCTACTTTTTATTGTGAAAAAAGGGTTTTAAGGGGTTGAAAGGTTATATGGAAGTATTGTCAAGAAGCTAGAAGCTTGAAACTTATTTTTTAGGCTGTTGATTAGATATAAATAAATATGACATTAAAAGTTTGTTAAAAAATGTAGCTTTAAGGGGGTAAAATAAAAATAGGGGTGTAAGTTTTTTGTGGAAATTTGTGATTTTTAAAGCTAGAATGATGAAACGACGTGTAGACGACTGTAACTATGTATATGTAACTATATGTCTGTTATGCTTTTACGCGGTTACGCCTAAATCATTTGACCGACCGTAAACGATTTTTGATATGGACATAAATGGGACTCTGTGAAATAGACAAGAGACTACAACTTATTTTCATTCTGAACCCAACCCTGTAGTCTACGCGGACGGAGTCGCGGGCAAAAGCTAGTATTACGATAAATTCCGATAAAGTACCTACCTATCGATGTGTGTGTGAGCGTAGCAATAGCCGTCCCGATGTACAGCGATGTTGTTTACACTCAATGAATGAGTTGATATTCTTTCGACAATATAATAAAGTAGTATTGGAATTAGAATATTTAATTTTAGTGTAAATATGTAATGTTTTTGTAATTTCAGTAAATGCTAATGGTTTTTATACAAAAAATAATGAATTCCAATTACATGACATAATTTCATCGAATATGGTCTCGTTTGATTTGTCTTGATGAGTTCTTTGCTGTTAAATGGTAACAAGGGTCTGATGATGGAGCTGGAAGTTGGCCATAGGAACTAGGTAATGAAACGGCACAACCTCATCAAGTTTGGGCTTGTTTGATTGCCCGAAAAATCTGCAAAAATTCCTGATGGTAGTCCATGATGAATTGTTTTTTTTTTTTTTAATAGGAAACAATATAGAATTTTCAGGGTTCCGTAAAAGGAAAAACGGAATTCTTATAAGATCACTTTGGTGTTCGTCTGTCTGAATTTAATTTAAATTAAAATCATATATTTACATGTAAGCTTTGTAGTCTGTATGTACGTACCTTAATTACTTATACTATGTGAACGCGGCCTTAAGGTTTGACGTTTCAACATGGAGTATACCTAAATGAAATGGCCATGAGACGTAGTGGAATGTAAGCCTTTGATTTAAAATTCATTTGATTACAAGTAAATAATATAATAATAGTAATTTCATAAAGTCGTTAAGTTTAAAAGATCTACAAAAATATTGGAAGCAAGAAAGCTTAAATTGTCGATTTTTCTATTTTTAGGTTGGTATATTATGTGTGTGACCATTGCTCTCAATTAATTTAAGTACCTATTGTAAATTGATAATAACATTAAACGTTTCTATTTTTAGATAAATCTAAATTGTGACTAATTTTGCTTCCATATCATCCAACATATTATATACATATATGTATATCAAAAGTCCCTTGAAGCTGTGAATAAATTAAATATTTAAGATAATGTAAAAACATTTTTTTTGCCTTTATTTAGTTCGGGGTTTTTATCAAAAAAACAGATGTGACCACCGCATCGTATCTTTTACATAATTATATTTACATGTAACGTAATAAGTAAAAAAGGAGCATGGAACGCTGTTACTGGATGAATTTAATTGATTAGTTGGCATAACCGTATAGTTATATCAGACTTTGGATTAGATAAAATGCTTTGAACCCAGCAAAATTAAGATTTATGTCGCTAAAAATATATGTATGTTTCGATATTCTTAAAGGAATCAAAACCCTCTCAGTTGTAGAGGAGGCCCGTGCCCAGCAGTGGGACGTATTTGGGCTGATGATGATGAAAGGAATCAAAACTTATAGGGTGATTAACGTTGACTTAGAACTTTGAAATTTGGCATTTAATACCATCGCATACTACGAGTACTACGCGACGTCTTCTCGTCCAAAATACCTCAGTGCCTGAGGACAAAAGTCTTCGATAGTTACAAGTATAGAGCAAAATTTAAAAACTATACTTTTATAACTAAATCCATGATCTGTATTTGTTTCTTTCAGAACACCTGTCCAAGAGAATTCTCCAGTACCCACGTGGCCACCTACTGGGGGTGATAGGTCACCTCATTTATCTTTGGGGAGAACAATACAGTTGAAAGGGACGCCGGTTGAGACTCGTGCTCACTTCTGGGACGCAATCTATGAACGACATTACCGCGCCCCGATACCTCCTTCTACAGACTCCGCTTCTACGATAAAAAAAGATTATTTGATATATTTACTAATCGTAGCTTATTCGCTATTAAGATAACGTTATCCTTGGATAAATATATTACATATGTATTCGTGCGAATCGAAGTTTTCTAATTTCGATGCTAGAAATGTATATATTAAGATAGGGTCTATCGTACCGAAGAGTAACACCGTTATTTATCAAGGTCAGTGTTGGCAATGCAAAATACTAGCATGAAAAGAAGTTGATATACCGTATAAAATAATGAACATGTATTTGAATCTCGTTTTAAATAACAGCTGCTTCATATTATCCTTCGCTAGACTACCGATGTTCTTAATCAATTTTAAAGTATTTTGTTCTTTCTACTCTTTCACGCTATTTGGAAGAATTATACAATTGTGTGTTTCAATGACTACCTCGTGGTCTCGCGGCACAAGTATGTGCCGTGCGATCTAGAGGTACTGGGTTCGATTCCCGGGTCCGGCAAAGGGTTATTGGGTTTTTCCATTAGGAAATTCTCAGTAGCAGCACGGAGTCTGGAATTGTGCCCGAAAACGGCAATAGGCTCGCCCCCTATTACGTGGGACTGATCCATACCTGGCGAAATGTGGGAGCAGAAATGCACCTCTGCCTACCCCTTCGGGGAATACAGGCGTGAGGTTATGTATGTATGTATGTTTCAATGATCACCCCACATTTTTCTCGGCCTTCTTGTGGCAGTAACTTATTTACATTCGAAACAGGTAATAGAAAAACATTAATTTAACCTCTTAATTGCTTTTGGAGATATTTACTGCTAACAAAGTCAGACGAGGGAGTGTCTAGGAATAATAATGAAGGATTGTAGACCTTAATAATGTTTCGTCTAGTATGGTGTGGTCTGATTATTCAATTTATATTCTGCTTTCTGTGAATGTTGAAGCATTCTTTGGCAATCAGAATTTTACCTTAACATTTATAAGACATTCATGCAGTATTTGCTTATTAAGTTAGTAAGAGTTTTCCGAACTTAATTCGATTTAATAACTAATAAGATATACTTATATTTATTTCTTTATTCCGCTAAGTCATTTTTTGTTTCATTGATATTTTGCCTGAATATGGGGCAAATTAATACTTCTGAATACATAAACTAAATTAAATGTTTATTCTAATATAGGCGATGTAATCAAATGTTCTTTCAAGTATCATATTGTGTAGTTGGTAAAATTTTGATAAAATTATTATAATTTTTGTGTTTCATTTTTATTCTCCAAATATTTTAAGGAACATAGGTAAGCTTATTTAGTAGTTATCTTTCTACGTATATTCTCATTAGCTATAAAAATATTTAATTTCCTAATAGAAACCACTCAGTAAATACCTTAAACATTAACTTTAAAATAAACTTTTGGCATCTATATAGCAAGGTTAATACTATAAATAATATTTCAATATGTATCAATCAGCTCTAAAATAAAAATAACGTTTAACGTTATATAATCTAAACTATTAATTTGTTTCTTTGCATTTTCTGAAAACATTTAGCATAGTAATGTATTTTTTTTACACCACCAGAAAGTAAAGATTTCAACGAACAAAAAGCCCAGCGAATTTTTAAAAAAGCTAAAATTTTGACGCGTGATTTTTAGATTAAAAATGAGGGTGGTTTTTACGATATTCAGTTAAAATAAGGTGAAAAAAATAAATATTATAAAATTAAAGAAGCAGTGATGGCCTCGAGGTTTAGGCGCGCGGTCGAGAATCTCGGCGGTCGCAGGTTCAAACCCCAGGCACACACCTCTGACATTTCGAAGTTATGTGTGTATTCCCAATGAATTATCACTTGCTTTAACGGTGAAGGAAAACATCGTGATGAAACCTGCACACCTAAAAGTTCTTAGGAATTTCTTAGGTGTGTAGTCCACCAACCCGCACTAGGCCAGCGTGGTGGACTAAGGCCTAAACCCTCTCAGTTGTAGAGGAGGCTCGTGCCCAGCAGTGGGACGTATTTGGGCTGATGATGAGATAAAATTAAATAAATTACAGTGTGTTTGGTACATGAAAAGTTCGTGAAAAACAAATTATTTTTGTAAAATATAAAAATTAAAAACCATAAATTTGGTTATTTGAATTTTTCACATATATTTGGAGGTTAGGTGGAAAAAATGTAAATACAAAAGTTGTAACCTTTTTATTACCTACAACTATGCGATTTAACTTTTTTGCATAGGAATTGTATGTTTGCCGGAATCCAGATAAACTGTTTTTTCCCCTTAAACACAATTCTTGAATAACGATTTATGGCTAAGCTACCAAGCGGTTTTCGATCAAATTTTGAACTTTGCGAGTATATATCGTCACGTCATGATGTCGCTCACCCTTCATAAGCTAAAGCGATATCGATGAAAGATGAAATTGTACGAAAATAGATAGCACCTTGGCGACATTTGGCTACTCTATTGAATATTAAACATAGAACAGGATATGTACCACTAAACATTAAACAATAAAATCTATATCAATGCATGCGTAACAGCGGGCATACCAACCTATGTAAGTATCACGCTTTACTCAATTTTTAATAATGTGTATGCGTTTCCGTATTTATTTGTTATCTAGTATTACACTGCCTATACAAATTAAAGACATAGGAACCGCAGCAATTTTTTTAAAACCTTTCGTACACTCATTATGCTGGAATGAAGCCACATCCTCATCAAGTAAGAAGAGGTTGCTCTGAATACTAAATTTGAGCTACAGAAGATAAGTTTTGAGGATTTATTTTACTTGTTGATAATCTAAATTATTAGAATGGCGTTCCATGTACAATAACTACTGACTTGTTCGCTTTCGGAGCAAGTAACTCTCACTTAAAGATCGTAGTGAATTAGGCGCCCTATATATGTCACTGGGATCCAGAAACCGTCTAATGATCCACTATTATAGTGCATATTGGCACTCCAATCACTATACTGTACGATTACCTAACTTAACTCAATGCTTGCTCATCACACAGATCCAGATATTTTCTTTGATGGTCCCAGGCATATATACAATAAATTTCATTTATTTTTGAATAGTTTTGTTAGTTAATTTGTTTGTTATATTGTTAAATGTGCATGTGTTTTTATATTATATTATTAAATTAAGATTAATGTTAGTTATTTTTACCATGTAAGTGGTTTGGAGAAATCTGTAAATTTGCATTAATAAATAAATAAATAAAGCCTTTAAATCTTGCGCGATACCACAGTAATACTATCATACAGTATTTTAACTCGGCCGTATTTTTGAAATAAAGATAAGTAAGTAAGTAAACATGCAATAGGGCTACCCACCTACAGCATTTTAATAACGAGTACATCTGTCTACTTTGAGATTCTATCTAGTTTTGTGACTGTAAATATTATTTATTTAAACAAATAAAATACTTTGTGAATGGAATAGGAAGTGCTCAATAAAATTGTATGTTGTTTTTTGATTGGTAGATTTAATTAAAAAATCATGTTTATATTTGATTTAAGACTTAATAACAAATCGGGCTTATAAATTTGCGACCGAAAAATATTTGCGCCTCGACTGAGACATAAGAAATGTTTTATTATAATATTTTAAAGTATAAAAAAGCCGCATTCGAAAACATATAAAGCTTAATTAAAAATTGTTTTGGGAAATTTAAATAATATATTAAATAGGCACTTGTACTTATTTTTGTAAAAAAATCGCGCAGCTACTGTTTAAAAAACAAACCGTCCGTTCATCACTGCGGCACATTCGCGGCTGTTGCATGCCGAGATCGAGGCGCGTAGGTATAACTCGCGTTTGTATGAAGTTAAAATACTGTATGATAGTAGTACCGTGGCGATACCATTTTTATCAACTATACATAAGCGCACGAACATATATAAATGACTTTAGGAATTTGTGCTCAGTGTTATCATGTCAGCTATGTGGATTCTGCTAGTGTTAGCTTTGCAGGCCGTGTTAACGGTGCGTGCAGGGGTGCAGATGGATTCAAAACTAGTCCAGATTGCCCAAGGACTTGTGCTTGGCTACAGGCACCCAGATTTTGACGTATTCGCCTTTTATGGAATTCCTTATGCGACTGTGGTCGAAAGATTCATGGTGAGGAAAACAAATTATACTTATTTTTATAGAATATGTATACCGATATACTAATTTTAATCGCCGAGTATTTTTTTGGATTTCATTACATATGTCAAAAAATTACGAAAATATAAATAAATAATATTTTTTAAATTTAATTATGATTACAATACCTACATATGTATATTTACATTTAATATTTTAGGCACCTGCTGCGCCACCGTCTTGGAACCATACATATGAAGCAGTTGATCGGGGTATTATATGTCCTCACTCATTTGAGCCTGTTGTTAATTCAACTATAGAGGAAGATTGTTTATTAGCAAATATTTTTGTTCCAAATACTGAAATAAGTAACCTACCTGTATTAGTTAATATTCATGGAGGTGCTTTTCAAGGTGGTTACGGCACAATGGAAAACTTCAGGACATTCGCTAAGGTCAAGAATATTATAATTGTTACTTTTAACTACCGCATTGGCGTCTTTGGTTTTCTTTGTCTGGGGACTGAAGGTGCCCCGGGTAATGCAGGGTTAAAGGATCAGTTGGCACTTCTTCGGTGGGTGAAACAAAATATTGCCAGTTTTGGCGGAAACCCTAACGATATTACTTTATCGGGATGCAGTGCTGGTTCAGCGTCCGTAGATATCTTAACGCTATCGAAAACAACGAGAGGATTGTTCAACAAAGCTATATCTGATAGTGGTGCACATCTTTCAGTGTTTGCTGTTCAAGGGAATCCTATTGAAAACGCAAAAGACGCGGCGAGAGAGTTAAATTATGACAATGTAGACGATTTGCCGATGTTACAACAGTTTTTCAAAAATGCCCCGGTAGATCTTTTGATATCCAAGTTATTTTCAAGCAACAAAAATTCAGCTGCCTATTTTGCTCCGTGCATAGAGAAGGACTTAGGTGAAGAGGCAATACTGCTGGATGCCCCATACAATATTTTAAAAAGTGGAGATTATATTCGTTATCCCACCATGTACGGTTTTACTAACATGGAAGGAATACTACGATTAAATCTATTTGACGCTTGGAAGAATGAAATGAACGATATGTTCTCAGATTTCCTTCCAGGGGATCTCCACTTTGAAAACAAACAGCAAAAAGAAAAAGTAGCCCAGGCTGTCAAAGAATTTTATTTTGGTGAAGAACCAGTGAGCGAAGCTACTATTTTATCTTTCGTCGAATATTTTACTGATGTGATGTTTGTTTATGGCATGATGAGGTCAGTGAAAGCACACGCAGAAGCTGGAAATTTTACTTTTTATTTACACGAATATTCATTTGTTGATGCTAATACTCCGGCTATTCCGTTCACTAATATTTCGGGAGCAGATCATTGTGCACAAACAATCGCTGTCCAAGACGATGACTTAGCCGATATTACAGAAGAACACATGAATATGAAAACAATTATGAGGGAACTATGGGGCAACTTTATTTTAACAGGGTAAGGTATTTATAAGTTTTAACTTTTTATATCTACAATTATATTTACAATATTCGATAACCTCGTTAGCCCCACGATATAAATACGAGTCTTGAGATCTAGAAGTTCCGGAATCGTTTATCGGGTCGGAAAAAGTGTTGTAGGTTGATGTATTAGAAAATGCTCATTAGCAATACAAAGTCTGGAAATGTGTCTGTAAAACGGCAATAAGCGTGGCAGGTAGCGAATACAGGTGAAGGAATGTATGTTTTCTTTATTGGAGATGCAGGTGTGGGTACATTTGTGCGTATTTACAAAATTAATTAGATATAATATGAATACCGTACAGGAATATAATTAAAATTTCCAGTGGTTTTCAAGCGTCATGTCTTACGAAATCGTGCCTTATTTTTAATTATCTTATTAGCTACTAATTATCTTTCTTGCAGAACACCTGTAAAAGAAAATTCTCCAGTACCCACGTGGCCACCTGCTGGGGGTGATAGATCACCTCATTTATCTTTGGGGAGAACAATACAGTTAAAAGGGACGCCGATCGAGGCTCGTGCTCACTTCTGGGACGCAATCTATGAACGACATTACCGCGTCCCGGTACCTCCTTCCACAGATTCCGCTTCTACAATAAAAACAGATTATTTGATATTTGTGCTAATCGCAGCTTATACACTAGTAAGATAACATAATCTTTGGATAAATATTTTTAAGTAAAACATCTGGTTAGAAGCCATTGAAACTTTCATTGTGGAATTTTGCTTTAAGAAGGAATGTGATTTTTATTAGAACGTACTAACAGGAGATATAAAGGCATTTCAAAGAATAATGAAGAAATTAAATTATAATTTCTTTATGAATGAATATGCTTTCGGAACAGAATTGCATTGCATCACTAGGTGCAGTTGTGTCTCAAAATAAGCATGAAAAGAAATAACTCATAAAGGTCTTAACAAACGCTTTGAAATGGTTTGCTTTTATGTCAATAAAATAACAGCAAAACGAATCACGACAACTTTGATAATAACAAGAAACATGGATATTTTGAGGCAGGGTAAGTAAATCTTAAGCATTTTATTTTTCTACTAATTTCACCCACGCCCGTGATTTCACCCACGTTTCTGGTTCCTATGTCTAAGCGTGATGGAATATAGCCTATAGCCTTCGTCGATAAATTGACTAAAACAACAACAAAACATCAACACAAAAAAAATATCATCTGAACCCGTAGTTGCCAAGATTAGCGCGTTCAACTAAACAAACAAACCAACTCAGCTTTATTATATGATAAAGTATAGATATAATATCAATAAGTATCAATAAATGCGGGTTAAACAATTCATCATCGTAAACGATGATCATGATCGAACGTATTATAAATCCCAAAAAAATAATCTTAAGTTTCTTTAAATATTACAACACTTTATAATAAAGTTCAAAGGATGCCAAACAAAAACATTCGTCAATTGTGTGATGTATATATATATTATATTTATTATAATGCACGGAGGTACCAATAACGTCAGACGAGTGAGTACATAGGTGTGTTCTGCGCCAGATGTGACCTGCCCACTGCCACTTAAACTCGCTAATCCTTTGGGCTATGTCGATTACTTTAGTTCTCTGTCGGATGACATAATTTCTGATCCTATCCTTCAGCGAAGCCCCGAACCTAGCTCTCTCCATAGCTCGCTGAGGGAACTTAAATTGGTGGATTAGTCGCACCGTCAGTGTCCATGTCTCGGTGCCGTATGTATTGACAAGAAGCACGCACTCGTTAAAGACTTTTTTCTTTAGGCTGTGCGGAATAGGTGACGAAAAGACGACGTATTTTTCTCCGGGTTGCCTTTTCGAAGTTTTTCCTATCTACTTGTATTATCGTACTGAGGTAAATGTACTTGTGAACAACTTCGAGTGTTACTCCGTCGAGCGCGGAATAACCTGCCGATTTAACATGACCTTGTTTTTTTCCAAGTTCATCCGGAGACCGATGCGTGCTGAAAATTCGCCAGATTAGACAGCGTTTGTTGTAAATCTCCAACGGTTGCATCCACGATGACGATGTCGTCTGCAAATCTCAGGTGCGAGATGTACTTGCCGTTAATATTTATGCCACGTCCTTTCCAGTTCAATGTCTTAAACATATTTTCAATGCATTTGTTAATAATTTAGGGAAAATAATGTCCCCTTGTCTTACTCAACGTGTTCTGGAGTTGAGACCACGGCTCGGCAAACGTAGTGTAGGACGCCTTCTGGCTAAGTGGGGTGACGGTAACCGCAAGGTGTCTGGCAGCGGTTGGATGAGAAGGTCGAAGTTCGAGCCCAGAGTTGTGCCTTAGCAGATGCCTATTAGAGGCATATGTCCAGCAGTAGACGTGACAAAGGCTGTTGATGATGATGATGATATTCAGATAATTAAGTAATATTATAATCTGAGTATGCTAACTAAATGTTTTAATGTAGTATAGAAGATATTACGAGTATAATTAATGTTACTGTGATATATAGTTTCAATGTTTACAATAGTTAATAAAATACCTATATAATGAAACGTTATTGTGTTTTATTTTCATTTACTAAATTACCAGATCATAGGAGTAAGCCGATTTACTCAGTTACGTATCCACGTACGTACGTTGTTTCAAATCTTTTATCTGAAGCGTGGTAATCCTGAAAAAAAATCCGCATTAGCATCAAATGGTAATTCCAATAGGGTCCACATAGAGTGCTAACTAAGGTAAATGAATACAATTATCTTTCTTCCGGATATGCGCAGGCTAATTCCCTACACTTAGTTATTAATGTTATGGTACGCTATGGATAGCTCCACACCTTATGTACTGTGAACACTTTCCGGATGAAACGACGATCCTTACAACAGCCAATTTTGCCTCGGGTAATAGAACTCCGAACCAAAGCAAAAACATATGGGCCGGTTTTACTGCGAGTCGGTGGAACTATGTTAGTCGAGCCGCCCCTTCCTACCGCAGTTCTGATTACCGCATGGCTCTACCACATTATAAAATGTGTAATAATCTACTTTTCACTATTTGTATATTCTAATTATCACATATGTATATTCCTGAATATTTAAGGATTGTTCTGGAGAACGTGAGCCATGGGCTATTGATTTTCTCTGCCATTTTCTTGCCAACAGATCTGTTTTTCTATAATATGTCTATGAAATTAAGTAATTTTATGGGCGAAAGATATTGTATACCTTTACTATACATTTAAATAAACTGTACAAAAACCAGACATTAATCCATGTTATTTACTTTAATACAATATAGGTATACAATATACATATATTTGATTTAAAAAAATGTTGAGACGATGATGATGACGACATTGGATCTAATGTTAAATGCGGTGTAGTCTAGATAGAACCTCAGAAGTAATATTTTATTTTAATCTTGCCATTTCATTTATCTACGATGTTTATAGAAGTCATAAGTTTTTGATAATAAATGTGTGCCACGGTGAAACACTTATTGCGCTCTTGTCTGAATGGAAACAATGAATATAAATTCTAAATATGAATACCAATACTTCAAAACCATCTGCATACTGTTTTAGACTTAAACTTAAATAGTCACGCTTTACCCAGCAAGGATAGGCAGATATGTTAAGTGCTACAAACTGCATACTGTAATTGTTATGGAAGACATACTTTGATCGCATTATTTTACTTACGCCGACTTTCTACTTATTATTACCTATATAGAGGTGAGTCGTGATGGCCTCGAGGTTTAGGCACACAGTCGAGAATCTCGACGGTCGCAGGTTCAAACCCCAGGCACACACCTCTGACTTTTCGAAGTTATGTGTGTATTCACAAAGAATTATCACGTACTTGAACGGTGAAGAAAAACATCGTGATGAAACCTGCACACCTAAAAGTTCTCAGGAATGTCTTAGGTGTGTAGTCCGCCAACCCGCACTAGGTCAGCGTGGTGGACTAAAACCTACACCCTCCCAGTTGTAGAGGAGGCCCGTGCCCAGCAGTGGGACGTATATGGGCTGATGATGGATAGAGGTAGGTGAATGTAAAAAAATGTGATAAATACTTAGCATAAAACATCACGCCTAATAATATTAATAAGACGGTTGACTTCTACCTGTATGTGAGGAATTTGAAGGACTCGATAGGATTTCAAAGTTAATTTGACATAAATGTCTGCATTTTATTAAATGCTGTGTATGTTTGACATTGAATTGGCGAAAAACGACATGAGTAAGGTAGCGGCTGAGCTGGATCAAGCTGGATTTTAATGTTAGATAGCCGCTTAGCGTACTTGGAACGGCATAAGATACACAGGGCGATTACCGCGCTGAATTGTTTATATTGCTACTGACATACATGTTGCAGACTAGGTACAGTGTTTGGATGAGTTTGGGTTGCCTTACATTTAACCTTCATACTTTGACACACTCTAAATGAGTATGTCAGGATCGTTCTCGCTCTGGGCGCACCATCCCCGAAGAAGTGCGATGATAAGTCTATATTAGTCACCTCTCACCACAGCCACGGGTTCATGGGTGGTAGTAATCTTTCCTAAAATATCTGGTAATATACAAGCCAATGCTTCCTACTATACTTTCTAAAGATGTTGCAAATAATTAAACACCTTTCGATAGATTTTTGGAAATAAAAAAAAAACGATAACAGTTTAAGTATGATAATAAAATTCTATCTTAATTTAAATTATTATTTAATTTATCTTAAGTGAAAGAAATAGAAATTTTGTTTACCGACGAGTCGGGGAAAGACGTATGCGTTCCCCAAATTAAACACTCATTAGAAATGCCAAGTTGAAAATGTATCGGATTACACAATTATTACACAACATTTGTAATAACGTGTAGATTAGCAATAAGGACATGGCTTATGGGGACGATATAGTTAGGCTTGATAACGCAATGAAAAGTCTGACTAACCTGTGGGTACTATGGATTTTTTTTCTTCCCATATTCCATTCTCTAAAGTCCGCGTAGGATATTATCTAGATTTTGCTGGTCATCAATGACGTTGATCATTAATTTTCATCTAATCAAAAACTGCTGCAATAGGCTAGGCATGATGGCCGAGAAGATGAGTCTTGAAAAAATATCTTGGCGGTCGCGAGTTCAAGTCCCAGGCACGCAACTGACTTTCTAGTTGTGTATGTGTTTATACTGAACAACCATCGTACCAGCAACCATCAACAAAAACTTATCCATTTTTTGTCGTTGTTAACTGTGAGGCTTTGAAAAAACAGTATGAAAGACTTCTACTCAAAAAAAATCAGGATCAGATCAGTGGCATTGGATTGTTCCGTTAGAAAATTATCTTGGTGATATGCTTACCTTTCCATCGGTACCTCCATGGCCAGATCTTAATCTATGCGTTATTAGAATGTTGTAGTTCGCTTAATTTCATTCGTAATCCGAATATTTTTAGTGCCAAATACTTTTAAAAACTTGAATATATGGGTGATAATGAGGTGTCCCTATATTATTCATAATAAGCATTCATTGATTACATTTAAATAAAAAATAAATAAAATACACCCAATAGTCACATACATAGTTATGACCCCACACTAAGATACGAGTCTTATGTCGTGGGTATCAGAAACTACGTGAGACTTTTCGGTCTCACAAACAACCAGACCCGAAACAAATACAATATTTGTGGATCACACAAACATTTGTCTCGGTGCGGGGATCGAACCCGCGGCCTCACGTTTCGCAAGCTGGTTACTAGCCAACTGCGCCACGGGGCAGTATTTATACATAGCATTTCAAATGTATATAATTAGTAGTAATTAATTATGTTTAAGTATTAGCAAAGATATATTGATACAGACGTGGATTTGTGCCATAAATCCGCTTAGACCAATGCAAGTACCGAAATTTAGATTAAAAGTAATCTTTATGACACGTAATAATACCGTTATTATTTATTTATTATCTGCGAAAACGTATTTATCTGAAACGAAATAGGCGTTCTCAAGTATATTAATGTAATAAATAATATTTTTAGTGCGAGACCGTTGACAAAATAAATCGATGGGTCTAAAAATATTTCTAGAAACGTTGTTTCTATGAGTTTGGTAATAATAATAAACACAGCTAATCGCTACCTAACGTGGTATGGGATATTTTTCGATAATAAGAAAAGAAATTGTCGATCTAGAAGTTTCAGTAAAAGCAGAAGATACATCAGAAAGTAGGTTTTACTTTCATGTCTATAAAAAATAAGACACAACGTTTTATGAAAGAGATTTTAGATATGGGACATTCCACGCGTAGGGACAGGTAAAAAAACTCGATGTCATAAAAGTGTAGATTAAAATAAATAAACTACTGGATTTAATTCTTCATTTATTGAGTGTTTTTATTGCATATTTGGATACGAAAAAAAAATTATTCATTAAAAGAATGCAATTTAACTTTTTGAAATTGGTTTTCATAAAGTTGGACCAGTTTTTTTTCCTGAAAATAGATTATTTTGTGTAGAACATCTTTACAAAGTCTATGGCCGCCCCGTTTCCATAGACTCGACGTTCCGGTAGTGACTTTGACCATAGAGTAACTCTTCAATGTTACAAAAAGGTTTGTGTTGACGGCGCGCTCCCGCGCCGACATAATATTTATATCGGGTATTGACGCATTAATGTTTGGTGTACAATTCGTCTCCTACTAATAATGTTGCAGCAAAATACCTTAACACAAGAACAATTAGTATGTAAATAAAGGCAGGCGCTATTATAGTATATACGTATGTATGTATCTCGCAACTCAGTTCTTCTACCGTAAACAGTTGTGAGATCCATGTAATACCAAGTCGGTTAATTTATTCAGTCCCTTCTTAAGGGACCTTCTGTCTTAAGTTATTATGTAATAAGGCTTCTAAGTTCTAGTTTTATCCACAACGGAGTTATAGATGGTCGACAATGGCCGGAATTGGTTCGAGAAAAGGATTGTACGGCCGTGTAGCTTTTTTGCTGGACTTGGCAGGGCACTGCTATGCCCTCAGATGTTCAAAAATATTTATTTGCACTCGGTTCAACGCCTAAAAATTTATACTTTTATTTCATGTGCTTACTTTACTGTTGGGTTTATTTATTTATTTAGTAGTTGGGTCTGGGTGATTTAGAATGACTGAATTGTACCACCCTGAGGTTGACTTAATGCCTTAGGCATTAAGTCCGCCTTTATACTATTATGTATATAAAGCATAAATAAAATAAAATAAAAATAAATTGTTGGCCTTTGGACTAGATATGCAATATTGAGGTCCCGTGTCGGGCAGTGTTATTTTGATTGAGAGTGTACAAGTTCAATTCTACCTACTCATTTGAGGAGAGTCGCAGTCTAAGCCCCGTGGCGATCGAATCGTTTTTCGGCCGCTACGTCTTAGAAAATCACAAAAATGGGTTTTATCGTAAAAATTATATAGTGCTATACATAATACACCAAAAGTTGCGCGCTGCGACCAGGAACACATGGAACAAAAAAAATATTCGAAATCGAACAAATCCCGGCGGAAAAATAGTGAAAAAAACAAATTTGCAAAAGTGACAAATTAAAAATAGTTTTTATACCATAACTTCACGAAACGATCTTTTACATACAGTTTATTTTATTTACCAGTGCTTAGTGCGTCTCCCTCTAGATCCTCGACAAGTTTAATTTTTTTCTGACCAAACGCCACCAAAAAACAGACTCTCAAAATCGGAAAAACTGACCCGCCGTTTTTAGGGGGTATATCGGAGCAGAGATGTTGAATACAACACAGAAAAATGATTTTACTGCAACTTGTCGTATTGATAGAAATACGGTGTTTTGGTTAATAATAATAATAAATACTTTTATTGATCACTAGAAAAATATACAACATAAAAGAAATCCCTGACTTCTGCACTAGTAGAAACTGTGTTGCAGAAATCAGTGTCTTCCCTTTGCATAATCATCAACAATATCATTTTAGCTCTTGGTGGAGTAACGACAATTTATAAAGAATACAATAAAAGTAAACGAAGTTAAAACGAAATACTAAACAAAATAAAGCAAAAGCAAAATAAAACAATTAAAACTAAATTATATATAAATTAAAGCAAAATAAAAAATTGTAATTTTTGGAGAACACTTACTGTGAGAACACATAAAAATTATTTGTATATTAGTGTAAGTAGTTTAGTGTAGTTAATACAGTTTTAAATACGGCCTCACGCATTTATTCCCGAAGGGGTAGGCAGAGGTGCATTTCCGCACGCATATTTCGCCAAATATGTATCAGTCCCACGTAATAAGGGGGCGAGCCTATTGCCGTTTTTTGGGCACATTTCCAGACTTCGTGCTGCTATTAAAAATTTCCTAATGGAAAAACCCAACAACACTATGCCTGACCTGGGAATCGAACCCCGAACCTCTTGTTCGCACGGCACATACTTGTGACGCGAGACCGCGAGGCAGTCAAATACAGTATTTATATTGGGTATTAGCGCATTTATGTGTGGTGTACAATTCGTCTCCTATATATAATGTTATAGCAATAACTTTCTCATAATAACATTTAGTATGTCAACAACGCCAAGCTCTGTATGAGAATTTTTATTTTCACTACGGTTTGCCGACAAATGTATAACTTCATTTAGTTGACTACACCTTGAATTGAAAATAATGTTATTGACTAGGTGATTTATAATGACTGCCTCTTTTGGTCTTGTCCTTGGCCTTTGGTTTGTCTCTTGTATGCGATATTGAGGCCCCGGATCCGATTGTGAGTATTAAAAGTACAATGCTACTTTCCTCTTTGCGCATACAAGCATAAGTGTAGCACGTAAATTTAGTAATTTGAGTAATGGCTCTATCGCTTGAAAGACGTATTATATACAAATTTGTCACTATAATTCTATACTATAAACATCATGAACTAGGTAATAAAATGAACCATCCACTAACAAAACACATACCTAAAGGTTAAGTATGTTACTCGATATTAGTAGGAAGAGGCTATTCATTGTTTTGGCTCATTGTGAGAAATTGGCATTTATTTAAACGTTACTTAACTGTAAATTACCTAAACACTGTTCAAACTTTTGTAAATAAAGCACATCGATCCTTGCTCTTTTACCTCGCCTGCATTAGTTATAATGATATCTTATTGATAGCAAACTGACAATACTAAGCCTGATTACCTACCGGCTACCAGCCCACTGAGTTCCTTCCTCAAGCGAAATGCTTGTTTAAAAATAGCCTATTATTATTGATATATTCATTTTATTATGATCCATACGATGCTTCATTGATATAAGAAATACTAAAGTCTGCGAAATGAACCTTATCTTTTGATAATTTTTACAGTGTTACTACGTGGGGCTTTCCTTAGTGTCTAATCATCATTATGTGGTTTAAGACGTTGTTTTGGTTGTGCGTTGTGGTGATCTGTATTTACGGCGATGAACGTGAATCGAAACTAGTTAAGATTTCACAAGGCGGCGTGCGGGGATACAAGGAGCCTGGTACTAATGTGTATGCATTCTACGGAATACCATACGCCACTGCCCCGACTGGCAGTCGCAGATTCGAGGTATTGTTTATCTCTCTCTAATGTCACTGATATTCAACAGAGCAAGAAAAAAGATTTATCCTTTTACATGAAAGGCTCGATGAAAATAGTTTTAAAGGTTAATTGAAAATGAGATAAAAGTATCATAAAAGTATGAAGAGAAAACTGTCAGACTATCAAAAAAACAATACGCCTTTTTTGTTAAATTATTTGATTAATTTTAAACTGTAAACCTATTTAACTTTTCATTTTGTTAACTACAATTGAATTACTTGAAAATTTTTGATTGCCCTTCCAATATATATAGATATAATTATTATCAATATTAGTGATTTGATATCGGAGTCATTGCACTATAATATCTTATTGATAATTTTCTGTGTGTGACTTTTAAATGTTTTGTTTTTAATTTGTTATGAAAACTACAGCCAGTATCTTTTTCCACAGGCACCTTTACCAGCACCAGCATGGTTGCAACCAATAGAAGCTACAGATAAAAGCATAGTCTGTCCACAACCATCCACGCATTTTTTCAGTCTAGAGGACAAGAAAATGCAAGATGATTGCCTTATAGTAAATGTTTATGCACCTGACACTGGAGACAAGAACCTACCAGTGGTAGTATTTATACACGGAGGAGCTTTCCAAATAGGATATGGTGACATGATGCCTCCAACGATGTTTGTGAACAAGAACAATGTTATTGGTGTTACATTTAATTATCGTCTTGGTGTCAATGGTTTCTTGTGCTTAGGTACACCAGGAGCTCCAGGCAATGCAGGCTTAAAAGATCAAGTTGAACTTCTACGCTGGGTTCGAAGGAATATTGCTAGTTTCGGCGGAAATCCAGATGATGTGACACTCGCTGGTTGTAGTGCGGGTTCGGTGTCCACGGATTTATTGATGCTCTCGAAAGCTACCAAAAAACTATTCAATAAAGTAATACCAGAGAGTGGATCAAATGTGGGCGTGATAGCGCTGCAGAATAATCCACTGGAGACAGCTAAAATATACGCTAGATCCTTGAATTTCACTAATGTAGAAGACGTTTATGCTCTAGAAGAATTTTATAAGAATACTCCGATAGACTTGTTACTTAGAGCACCATTTTTGGATCAACCTAACTTCGCTAATAGTTTTACACCTTGCGTAGAACGAGACACAAAAGATGGCCATGTTGTGCTTGATAGAGATCCTGTTAGCACCATTAAACGTGGGAAATATCGAAAGGTTCCAATGCTATACGGGTTTACCGACATGGAAGGCTTTTTGCAACTTGCGCAATTAGGAAGTTGGAAGACTATAATGAATGAAAAATTCTCAGACTTTTTGCCAATCGATTTGCATTTTCCTAATGACGAAGAAAAAGAAGAGGTGGCAAAGAAGATTAAAGAGTTTTATTTTGGTGATAAACCTGTAGGAGAAGATACAGTCCTCGAATATATTGATTATTTTAGTGACGTATCATTCACTTATCCAACATTAAGAGCCGTTAAATTACACGCTGAAGTAGGTCACAATGAAATTTATCTTTATGAATACACATTCACGGACGAAGAAACCCCTGTAGTCCCATTTACGAATGTGCGCGGCGCAATGCATTGTTCTCAAACGATAACTGTGTTAGATGCCAAGCCAATAGTAAGCATGAAAGAGGGTAAAGATACTAAAGAATACGAAGCTATGAAGAACACAATGTCAGAACTTTGGTTTAACTTTATAAGATCAGGGTGAGTAATGTTAACACATTGTTTTTAATTACATTTATATGTTGTCAACATTTTACGATACAGCATTTTTGAATTTCATTTTGTTACTATATTTTTCCTAGTATATACACTACTGGATATTAATAAAAAATAAGATTCCATCATAGTAAGATAGAAATAATTCAGAATCGTTTAAGCTCAACTAGTAAAAATACTCAAATAGTATAATAAAAAGAAAGTACTGCTATTTACAATCGTATTTTTTATAATCAAAATAAATTTACCTTTCTCTTGCAGGAAGCCAGTTCCCGAGGGTTCTTCGCTGCCCTCGTGGCCGCCAGCTGGAGCCAACAGATCGCCGTATATGTCTCTTGGGCGAACTGTGGAGTTAAAAGACGCATTACTTGAAAAGCGATTTAAATTTTGGGATGATCTTTACGAAAAATATTACCGGCCTCCTATTCCTCCTCCAAAACCTCCGACAAGGCACGCTGAATTGTAAAAGTATACTTTTTAAGCAGTTACCTACATCCGGTAATATTGTTGAGATCGTTTGTATAAAGAAGACTTCGTCATGGGTCATGGTGATTTATTTCGAAAATTATGGAATGAATTTATGTTTCAAAAATGAAATATAATTTTCTTAATTTAGCATTTAATTGGCTTCTACTCGTAATTTAACTCGTGTACCTAAAATTGAGCAGACAGAAATGAAAAAAGTCGACAAATATTTTTTTGCGTTAACTAAACCCTATCTAGCCCTATGCGATGTAATTTTCTTTGAATCCATTTAGCCGTTTTACGTGAATAATTAAAAAAGTCCCCGCAAACTTTAACGTTGATGATATTGGCATCCCTGTCGTCGTTCATACGGTATCACTTAGGTACTCTTTGGAACCCGCTTTTGTGAAATATTTTATTACATTAGCTCAATTTTGAAGAAATAAACAATAAAATTAAAATACATATCATATAGTCGTTAAAAATGTTTTCTCGTATGTCAATAAAACTTTTTGGTTTACCTTTGTACCTACACATATATCTCGAAGGACTAACAAAGCAATCATGTTAAAAAACTTAAATTCCCGAGGGAAATGTTGACCCACGTCAAAGTGATGGCCGAGATACGCCATCGAGTTCTGAATTTAATATGTTTTCTAAGAATCTTTTTGAAATATCTAGATATCAATTTCTGCTAGTTTTTTTTTATAGTAAAGTTGGCTTATTATGAAATTAAAACTACCTACTAAAAAAATATTATCCGCTACATTCAATATTTAATTTATTGAGATTTCAAAAGAAAACTTGTATTCTTCAATTCCCTGAAGTAATAGGCAGAAGTGTATTTCTGCACCCCTTTTGTCATATTCGCCAATACTGTTTTTGTCCTACATAATAAAAGGCGAGCCTATAGCCGTTTTTCAGACTTAATTCCAGTTTCCATGCTGCTACTGAGAATTACCTAGTGGAAAAATCAAATAACACTGCCCGACCCGGAAATCGATCCCGGGCCTCGTGATTGCATGGTACGAGTACGAGTATTATTGAGTTTCTATTCACTTAAGAAATAAATAGTTTTTTATTAGAATCGAACATAGGTTATGTAGATATAAAAAAGTTACTAACAAATGATTGATTATACACACACACACACACAATAGCTACCATACCTAATTCATATTCAGCCCATATACAGGGCTTCCTCTACAACCAAGAGGGTTAGGCCTTAGTCCACCACGCTGGCCTAGTGCGGGTTCGCGGACAGAGCAGAAATTGCTAAGAACTTTTAGTGCACACCTAAAAGGTTTCATCATGATGTTTTCCTTCACCGTTAGAGTAAGTGATAATTTATTATGAATACGCACGAAACTTCGAAAAGTCAGAGGTGTGTGCTTGAGGTTTGAATCCACGACTGTCGAGATTCTTGACACCAACACAACACACGCAACTAGGGATGGGCAAATGGAAAAAATATATCGATATAAGTATATCATATCGATATTTTTAGAAAATATCGTATCGATATTTTTAGAAAATATCGTTGTTTGCAGTCTAAAAAAATATCGATATTTTGATATATCGATATTTTTAGCGACTACGAGATTACCTATTGTTTTTTTTTTTTTTAATTTTAGTTTCCCTAGCTTCATAAATAGTCGTAAAGTCGAGGCTCGAGGGTAGCTCTTGTTTTTTTTGCGAATTTAAATATATACTTTAACTCGATCAAAGTAAAATTTAAAAAAAACTTAAAAAAATATATCGAATTTGATATTTAGAATTAAATATCGAATATCGATATTATCAAAATAAAAATATCGACGATATATATCGATTATTTTCTGAAAAAATATCGATATTTTAGCTTTTATAAACCTCTACAATTATTCATCAGGATAACATATTTTCTTAAATCATATAGTACCTACTTACCTACTTCTAATAACTCCAACTTTACAAAATGTAGTATTTTAAATAACAATCTTCTAATGCCAAAAATTCCCGCCAAGCGCGCCAAAACTAAAACTGCCTCTGAATTTTATTTTTTCGAACGCCTTTAAAAAAAAAGTATAAATAACGTGCCAGCATTCATTAATTCTTTAACGGTTTTATTTTTTTATTAACAAAAAAACAGACTTTACAGTTGAAAGAAAATCAAACCTCATTTAACTTATTTAATTTAAATCCTACGTATTTACTAGTATCTATTTATATAAACATGAATGTTCTTCCGTATGTCCTTTATAGAATCATTATCTTTTGATCATGTGATGATCTTTTGCAAAGTTGTGTTTCAGCCAAATAAGGCTTCTGAGTTGGTACGGCGAATTTTCGACAGATGGCCCCGCTGTAATTCAAATGTAAATGGAGAGGGAGTTAATGTAGGCACATAGAGACAATAAAAAATAAAAACAGTTGTGTATGTTCGAGGGCATTCGAGAATGGTTTAGAATTTAGATTCACAATTGGACCTGATAGGTGGCGCCGTTGTCGTTATGTCAAACGGTTAGTCCGATTGGGATGAAAATTTCTATGTATATTCCAATGGGTCCCTGGATGATTTCAAAACCCGGACCCGGATCCAATTGGACCCGGTAGGTGGCGCTGTTGTCAGCATATCGCTTAAAGCTTTTCCGGGCAGGACTAAGTCTGCCGGGACAGCTTTTTTTTTTTTATAAAATTATTTAGATAAAATGCTGTATTACCAACTTGACATAAAAATTCTTTAAACCATCTAAATGTTATCAGCAAAATCAAACGCCATTGTCATTACAGGAAAGGGTCACTCCAAGCAGCCTGGTCAAGTTTTTGAATTGTTTTTATTTTTAATTTGTTATTATTGAATTATGATAGTATTCATAACGAATTATCACGCACATTCACTATTTTAAAGAAAAACGTAAGATAACCTGCACACCTAAAAATTCTTAGAAATTTCCTAGGTGTGTAGTCTGTCAACCCACACTAAGCCAGCGTGGTGGACTAAGGACCAAACCCTTTTAGCTTTAGAGGATACTCGTGCTCAGCAGTGGGACATAATATATGGGCTGATGATGATATAGGCTGAATTAGTCATCATTAAGTTCTGAATAAAGAGAAGAGCATGTTATTTTTTTTTTAAATAGTAGTTCACTGGAGGTACAATTTGCTGTTGGCAACAAATTCGTAACAATCAGAGTGCAACCCCAGTAGCAACCAACAGAATGAAGCGTTCAACGTTTATCGAGACGACAAAATAAAAGAGTTATACACTGACAGCCCGGTAGCGCAGTTGACTAGACACTAGCTTGTGAAACCAGACGCCGCGGGTTCAATTCCCGCACTGAGACAAATGTTTGTATGATCCATAAATATGTTTTTCGGGTTTAGGCGTTGAATCCGTAGTCTCTCTTAGTTTCTGATACCCACGAAACAATACTAGTATCTTAGTATGGGGTACGAACTATGTATGCGACTGTTGGGTGTATAAAATATTTAATTATTAATTAATTAAAATTAGGTAATTAACCTTAAAGATAGTTACGTGTGCATAAGTTTGTCTGAAAGCCACTTAATAAAGAAGTTATATGATATTTATACCCTTAAAGAAACAAGTTTCATAATTCGCTGAAATACTGCAAGCCCCTGTGGCCTAATGGATAAGGCATCGGCCTCCTAAGCCGGGGATTGTGGGTTCGAGTCCCACCAGGGGTACGTACATATTGATTGAGCGTATTGCTTTTCCTTTGTCATGACAAAATTAACATTTTTATTTGTAAGGTTACGGATTTATTATATGTATAAAATAGAAGGGGTAATAAATAATGTTACTACAGTATTATAAATTTTTATGTCGTTTGTTCAGAAAAAATAGGATTTAAAACAATTTTTACGTAGCGGTTGTAATAAAAAAAAGTAAAAAAAAGACACGCTTTTAACTAAAATCCACCAAAAAAATAGAAAATTAATTTTAATACATTTTAATTAAAAATAGTGTAAAAAAATATGTAAAAATAGTGTAAAGTTAGTCTACGCCTAAAGTGCTGGACCGATGTAAATGATTTGGTATGAAGAAAGATAGGAAGGACACAGGGTACTTAATTTTATATTAAAAAAATGGGTTTACTTTTGAATATTCCCTCATTTAAAAACATTTTAAATGGTATTTGAATTTGAGTCAACATGACTTCCTCAATTTACTATATCGCTCTTAAAACGTAGTGTGAATATTACGTTTGTTCAAGGCTACAAAAATCAAACATTGACGGTTTTTCCTATTTGCTCTATTACTTATAAGATGGTCAAGGCTGTTGGTTCCAATAAAGTTGTCATATATAATTTTATTAAAAAAAAAAAAATATACGAGTAGATGTACATACAATATGTATCGTGGTCTCGCGGTACAAGTATGTGCCGTTCGATTCCCGGGTCGGGCAAAGTGTTATTGAGTTTTTCCATTAGGAAATTCTCGGTAACAACATGGAGTCCGGAAATGTGCCCGAAAAACGGCAGTAGGCTCGCCCCCTATAACGTGGGACTGATACATACCTGGCGAAATAAGCGTGCAGAAATGCACCCTGCCTACCCCTTCGGGGAATACAGGCGTGAGTTTATGTATGTATGTACAATATGTGTCAGGTTAGAAGTTAAGGACAAGCAAAGGTTTGCTTGTTTTCAGCTTTGTGGGCAAAAGGCCGAGGCAGTTAAATGTGTATGTATATGTCTATGTATGTAATATATAATTTATAAATAAGACTTTTATTTAGTTTTAATAATTGCAGTCGAGTAAATTATACTTTATTGCACAATACACAATTTTTAAACACAATTTCAAAGCACCGTTAGATGTCATCAAACCATAAAATGCATCATGGCTAGGGGCAAAAATTGCCTTTTTTATTTTGTAAATATTAAAGCTATTGAAGCTTAGGCGAATCGTTCTACTGATAATAGAAATGTATTTTTATTATTTTTGTTACTCAATCATGTCACAACGGCACATCGCGAGGAAATTTGGAACATAGATAAGTGAATGTATAGATTAGTACATACAGTACTTTTTTATACGGACACCAGAATGCGACAACACCGAAAAAGACGAACGTTTAACGTTGTTTTTTGTCAACTTTTGTTTTCATCGAAAAATAGTAGTAGCCTCGAGGTTTAGGCGCGCAGTACACTCTCATTTTTCGAAATTATGTTAATACCTACGTACAAAATGATTTATGATGTTCATGAAGGAAAACATCAGGAGGAAATCTGCACACCTAAAAGTCCTTATGACTTTCTTAGGTATGTAATCCGCAAACCCGCACTAGGACAATATAGTGGACTAAGGCTTAAAACTCTCTTAAGTTGTAGAGGAGACCCGTGCCTACCTTAAAGGGTTTAGCCGGATAAGTATGACGAATCGGCCCCCAAATGGGAACCTATATCGAAACTTAGAAGTCATATATTTCAAAAATTAATTACGCAAAAGAGTTGAAACCAATGCGAGTCTTTTGCGTAATTAATTTTTGAAATATATGACTTTGAAGAAAAGTCATGAGTGCGGTTATTTTTTCCCATATCTCAAGGTCAAAGCGAGACCTGGCCGCGATAAGTACATAGGTAAATTGTGTTTTTACATCAAGGCGATATTAAGGAGGTGATCAATTACAATCAGGTGATCCGCTGGCTATGATGGAACGTCTTTGTTCACCTCTTGATAAATCCATATCGTGTTATCTTGAATACTCATTCTGACGCAATATGCTAAAGTTTAACACACACACTAACGACCGTGGTCTGTGTATGTGTAAAACTGCATTCTGGTCGTGACCAGAAGCAGTAGGCAGAGGGGTACCTAGGGGCACTTAGAGGTACTTCTACACCCACGTTTCGCCAGCTATGTTTGCCTATTGTAATAGACGGGTGGGTAATGGGCAGCTTAATTCTATGTTATTGAGGAGTACTGATGAATATCACCAATGCTCTTCATTGCTTGGTATTGGGTTGCCAATTCCGGTAACTGTGATAAGTAATGCGATAGGAAGTTACAATTGTATTACTTATCACAGGCCAAAGTAATAGGAAGCAAACTCGCCAATACGCATTTTCTACCACGGGAACCCTGGAACACAGTAAGTATATGCACGCCCGACCAAGTAACTGTGATAATAAGACACAGATGCCATTAATAAATAATAGAACATACTGCACTTACAAAACTAAAATTAAATTACAAAAACCTTACTGCTTGCACATGACAAGCAGCAAAACTGTTTACTTAACAAATATTTTTCTCTGTATTGAATCCTTAGTTTCAGGCATTCGTAGTTGAGGACAAAAGTTAAAGCACTACCTATTATGTACATTAGTATCTCCAGTTTAGAAAACGCTGCCACAATGTAAACATTCCTAGCGTACCCCATCCCGCACTAAGTGTTGAAGCGAAGTCTGTTGAGTGCAGTTTTTAGCTGGAAATTCAGATTTATAGTGTGAAATGGCACGGAAATCGCCCGCTAAGGCACTCTTGATGGCACTCCGCCCGGTGGGATATATTGCAATAAGCCGCTGACTAAACTTCGGGGTTTGATAAATTTTGTAAAATCTGCTTAGTTCGCTTTAAAGATTTTGAAATTTACCTTCACATCAGCCAGTTTGAATCTAATAGAATTAGTAGTTTGAATCTTGAAGAACAGGTATTTTCGGAAAGACTATGCTTTTATTTGTACTTTGTAGCTTCTATTGGTTGCAACCATGCTGGCGCTGGTAAAGGTGCCTGTGGAAAAAAATACTGGATGTGGTCTCCGTAACAATGGTGAAGCATAATTTTAAAAGTATTTTTACATAGAAAATAATTGTCAGTAAGATATCATGCAATGGATCCGGTAGCAAATCATCAATGTTGATAATAATTTTATATTTATTTTATTAACCTTGAAAAAATTTACACAAAACAGTTTGCAAAAACTCTCCACACTAGGCACTGCCTGTCTCGTGGAGAGTTTTTTTACAGGAGTATCTTAAAGCTAGTAATAACGGTGCTGAATATATATAATTAAAACAAAATGGATAATCAAATATTATAAAGCAAAAAAGAAAGAAAAGATGTAATGATTTTTACGATGCGTGTTTAAAGTTACTTAAATACATTTCAAAAAGTCTTCTGAGAAGGAGTAAGACCAATTAACCAATTCTTTAGTTAACTTACTTTTAGCTTCCCAGTAATTTAGGTTAAGAATTTTGTAGTGTTTATTGAGTTTATTATATAAGTAAGGTTTCATGTAGGAAGTAAAACGACGAGCAAAAGCCGTTCTAACCGAGGGCGTCGGGATTATAGGAATGCGTTTTGTTGCGAGGACTTTGAAGTTAGTGATTTTAGGAACTTCTCTGTGGAATTCAAGGGCTGCCCTAAGGATAAATATTCTTCTCACGCTCAGGACCCCAAATTCTTTAAAGAGAGTGTCTGTGGGGTACCGAATATATATCATCAAGAATTTTCGAGAAATTCAATTGAATTTAATTAAAAAAAGTAACATAGTGTAGGACACCCTCTGGCTAGGTGGGGTGACAATATTCGCAAGGTAGTTGGCAGCGGTTGAATGAGGAGGTCCAGTGGCGTGCCATAGGAAAGACCTATGTCCAGCAGTGGACGTGAGAGAATGCCATCTAGCGGTTAAAGCCGTTAACAATCAAATCTTGTGTAAAGAACTAAAAAACAAATAAATAATTAATTATGTGGTTGCACACAGTCTTCTAAATTTTACCAACTTAAATTTTTTCACAATGTACATATGTGCCGTGCGGTCGTTACGTCTTAGGTTCGAGTCCCGGGTCAAGTGTTATCACGTTTTTTTCCTGTACAAATTTCTCAGTAGCATCTTTGGGTCCGGAATGCATTTGAAAAACGGCAATAGTCTCGACCCCTATAGCGTTGAACTCACGCATATCTGTCGAAATGTGGGTGAAGAAATGTACCTATGCCTACCCCTTCGGAGATAACAGACACGAGTACCTAAATGTATATGTAATTTTTCTACTTTTACGTCACTTATATCAGTTGCGGTACTTCCATAGAAGCCCAAAAACGTTACACGTCAATTGTGTAATGTCTAGTTTGTAATTGATTATTGTGGGGTCATTTATATGTCAAATAGTTTTTGTTAAATAAAGATTTAAAGATAAAAGATTATTATTCGAAATGTTGTAAGCCAAACTGGGCTTTTGGGCTTCTATGGAAGTACCGCCACTGACTTATATAAACTAGTTATTACACTTAATGAATTTTTGAATTTTTATATCTATTTATTTTGTTAAATTTTAATGAGAAATTAAAACGATGTAACGTTTCTTACATAACTGACATTTTTTATAATTGATGTCAGTAGGAAAAAAATGGAAATACATTTATTAAAGTAATTCTGTTATGAGAATCGGAACTATCAGTTTATTTGTTTATTTGTTAGGTAATAGGATCCAGGACTTCAAGATTATTTGTTAACACCAAACATTTGTGCCGCGGGACGAGACAAATGAAGCCGAACCAATGAGGTTTCACCTCAAATGCCATGTGCGTCACAAACTTACGTAATTTTTATACCTCACTAAAGAGTAAATAGGCCCCCATAGAGGATTTATCTTAACAGAATAACAAAACACTTGAAATTGACGACATCGACGCGAAAACAACTACCTAAATATGATAACACACGCTTGATTATTTCGGTCCTCTGACGGCCGGGCACGTGCGATGTAATCTACCTCTAACCAGTCAGCTTTATCGCTAATGCTTAGTTGTTTACATTTCTTAAAATCAACTTATGTATGTACATACATACATAACCTCACGCCTGTATTCCCCGAAGGGTTAGGCAGAGGTGCACTTCTGCACTCACATTTTGCCAGTATTGTATCAGTCTCACGTAATAGGGGGCGAGCCTATTGCCGTTTTGCGGGCACAATTCCAGACTCCGTGCTGCTACTGAGAATTTCCTAATGGAAAAACCCAATAACACTTTGCCCGACCTGGGAATCGAACCCTGGACCTCTAAATCGCACGGCACATATTTGCGCCGCGAGACCTCGAGGCAGTTGAGTATGTATGTGTGACAGAATGAATTTTTAATATTTTTATACAGCAACACCTAACCTGATGGTAAATACGTTGGTGTCGAAATATAGTATTAAGTAGCAAGACACATCCACATTGCATCAAAATGCTCTATCAGGCTAGTAAGCCTGCTGTATCTTCATGTTCATACTTAAATAGTAATTAACATAATGATGGGCAAGTAAATTTTGGGGGTTTATTTCTACACCAAAATGGGTGGTCTCAGATGCATTTCGCCAATTATTATTTTCCCCCACGTAATAGGAAACGAGCCTGTTGTCGTTGGGCGTGTTTCATGGAATAATCTACAAGATTTTGTTTTCCCAAGACCATATCACATTCAGCAATGCTTATAACTACTTTGATGATGCTTAAAATAATGCTTAATATAATATGCTTAATGTTAAAATTAATAAATGTCACTGGATAGAGGTCGCTACTTGTAGTTCCTGAGGTACCTTTTGTTAATTCCATCAGCTTTTATAAGGCTCGCCTTATATATTAAGCACTTAAGGGTCGATGGATATATTGAACACATGGTGGGATCTACTCTATCTGTTGATATAATAAAATATGGTCATATTGCCTAGCCGTCCTTAATTGAGTCAACTTTGAGTTGTCTATGTTTGGACAGGGCGGCAGTAGGGAGGTCCACGTGATTCCCCCTTCAGGCCGCCGTTCATTGTGTAATATATACTACTTAAATACACATGATGACCATATGATTGGTTTAACTCTGTATAGGTACTGGTTTCGGATTTTGCTTAGGGACTCAGTGCAGCCTAACAGAAAGTTGTGATCAGGTAGAAGGCCGGACACCTAGGTCCTAGATACGTTATCGTTAAGTATAAAATTCATTAGCTTATAAAATACAAGCTGTATCTAATCACAGCATTTGATTTCTTTTTGGTTGTTTTAAAAATTATTCGCACGCTATTACATTTAATAAAAGCAAACTCTAATTTACAATCGTATATCTATCTATCCTCTCAGTTCTAGAGGAGGCTCGTGCCCAGCAGTGGGACGTGTATGGGCTGATGATGATGATATATTTATCCCAAGTTAACGGTTGTCAATAGTGATTAATTATGTACCTACATGTAGTGGGGGTTATCTTACTGATATGATTTGATAATATTTATACAATAGACAGATCTTCTAAACGGCTCACAACATTAGTATTGAGGAACGAAGATGTTGCGGACATCGCCTCTGCTTAGTCTACTGTTTGTAGGATTTTGTGCGGTTGCACAAGAGACCGAGAGAGAATAAAAACTGGTTTTCACGCATCAGGGACCCGTGAGAGGGTACAAGGTCTCCTACGGGGACCTTTTCGTGTTTTACAACATTCCCTATGCAACAGCACCCACTGGACCTAACAGATTTAAAGTAAATATATTTTTTTTTATCTAAAATATTTCTTCTTCTCTGTAGGTACATTATTATAGAATTTTATTTTAAATTCCTCATAATAAAATAAAATAGTATAAAATTCTTTATACTATTTTAACTTTATTTGTAATATTTTATACTTTCAATAAACCATGATAAAATAATTAAAAATAAATTACTTACTGCCAACAGTCACATGGTTGTAAGTCCACGTCAAGACAAAATACAAGTCTCGTTTTGTGGTTATCACCAATTACGAGATACTTGTCGGTCTTAAATCATCATTATCATCAGCAGGTCCCACTGCTGGGCGTGGTCCTCCTTTACAACTGAGAGGATTTAGGCCCATATCCATATAGTCTGTGAAATGTACTTATTTTTAAATTATAATTTTTTCCTAATTCAGACAACATTTTTGAATTTAGAGTCGTATATATCAAATAGAAACTGTACTAATGTGATCATTTTTAACAGGCACCACTGCCACCTCCAATATGGGTAACGCCGCTAGAGGCGATAAACCGCAATATAGTATGTCCCCAAGCTGATACGGGATCAACTTTAGGCAAAACTATGCAGGAGGACTGCCTGGTAGCAAACATTCATGTTCCAGATACGGAAGCAGAAAACCTCCCTGTTGTCGTATACGTTCACGGAGGTGCTTTTCAAATTGGAAATGGAGACAATCTCAAACCAATGACTCTAGTCCAGAATAAAAACATCATCGTAGTCACTTTCAACTACCGACTTGGAATACATGGCTTTTTATGCCTCGGGACTGAAGACGCCCCTGGCAACGCTGGCATGAAGGACCAAGTTGCATTACTGCGGTGGGTTAATAGAAATATAGCCAGATTCGGAGGAAATCCCCACGATGTAACATTAGTCGGTTGCAGTGCAGGATCGGCGTCTGTCGACCTTCTCATGCTTTCGAAAACCACGAACGGTTTATTTAACAAAATAATATCGGGTAGCGGTGCCAGTATAAGTCCGTTTACCGTGCAAATCGATCCGTTGGAAACCGCAAAGGAACACGCAAAAGTATTGAATTTCACAAATGCAGACATCTTCGCCTTGGGAGAATTCTATAAAACTGTTCCGCTCGAAGCGCTATTGTTAGACGCATTCATGGATCAAAAAGACGGCGGAGTTGTGTTCGCGCCTTGTGTTGAACGTTATATTGGTATTGAAATGTTTTTAGACGAAGCTCCAATTCATACTCTGAGAACGGGGAACTATGAAATGT
Organism: Hemaris fuciformis; assembly: GCA_907164795.1. NCBI lineage: Eukaryota > Metazoa > Arthropoda > Insecta > Lepidoptera > Sphingidae > Hemaris > Hemaris fuciformis. The sequence goes on from OU015434.1 coordinate 11,861,551, forward strand.
TGCCAATAATTTATGGTTTCACCGATATGGAAGGTTTGATGCGGTTGCAATTTTTTGAGGACTGGAAAGAAGCTATGAATAGGAATTTTTCTGAATTTCTACCAATTGATTTGCATTTCAAAAGTGCGGAGGAAAGAGAAGAAGTTTCACAAAGCATAAAACAGTTTTATTTCGAAGACAAAGATGTGAGTGGAGATACAATTTTGTCATATATCAACTATTTTACGGACGCCTTATTTTCGTATTCGATGTTATGGACAGTTCTGTTGCACGTTGAAAATGGGCACAACAACATATATTTATATGAGTTTTCGTACGTTGACGACGAAATTTCTTTAATTCCGTACACAAGTGTACGCGGTGCGACTCATTGTGCACAGAGTGACGTTTTATTAGATGGCAGAGGAGGCGGCAACTGGGATGAATCGGACCTCTCTGACGACTTTAGGCAAATGAAAGAAATTATCAGAGAAATGTGGCATAACTTCATAACGACGAGGTAAGTTGGTTGTTATCTTATAATTTTTGTGGTTGCGGGTTCGATTCCCTAAGCGAGAATTTTTTTTGTATGTTTCGTTTGTAACACAGAAACGTCTTTCTTAATATCTATTGGTGGAAATTTTGGATGTAATTATTATAAAAAAAGGCGCGTGACTAAGATATGCTGAGTTCGATTCTTGGGTTTTTTTGTTTCAATAGTCAAAGTCCAAGTCACAATTATCTTTATTCAAATGGAATTTTACAAGTTCTTTTGAATCGTCAATTTTAAACTATTGCCGCTTCAAAACGTGTTATCGCTGTGGAGAAGAAACGGCAAGAAACTCCCTCAGCGACACGAAATTTTATTTAAAAAAAAAAAGAAATATATTTACACTTTTTAGCTTGTGCATTTCGAACTATTGCTCCTATTGTTAGATATTATAATATATCCATATCCACGGAGCATGTAAATGTACCTGATAAGCGGCAATAGGCTCACCCCTTGTTATGTGGATCTTGAATAATAGTAGTATAAATGTGGCCTCTACCCCAGCCCTTCAGGCATACAGGCGCGATGTTAGGTTCTTTTATATTACTTTATATTTTTCATTCTAGTGAGCCAGTTCCGAAAAATTCTTCGTTGCCGATGTGGCCTCCAGTGGGTGCTAATCGATCGCCTCACATGTCTCTTGGGCGAACAGTGGAACTAAAGGGACCGCTTTTGCAAGAGCGTGCAAATTTCTGGGACAACATCTACGCTAAATATTATCGCGTACCTAAACCTCCATCACCTCATTTTCCTCATCATCCGCATCATAGGCCACACTTGATTGACTTACTAACACCAAATTAATAATACGAGTAAATTCAAGACTGTTAACGTGTATGTGTTTTATACTTTTTTATAATATCTAAAATTATTTTTGCTAAACTTTCGATTTGTAAATAGTGGATTTATACTAAATTACATTTTCATATTGAATCAAAAGCGTGTATTATTTACCTATAGGGACTTGAAAATAAACACATAATTTATTGCTTATACTTAACAAAGAGAGTGTTTCTACGGCATTAGGGAGATAAAAATATATTTATTTGATAGAAGCTTTGTGATATTAGCACATCTCCTTTACAATACAAGTACTGATAAGATTTCATGCACTCAAGATGTTTATGTTTTCTGAATGGTGATATTGACATGTTCACGTGTGTTAGATTAGGAACCCTTAAATGACAGACTGGCCCCCAGAGAGGTTGAGGCAATAAAAGCCTCCCTCCGCACGGCCGCCGTGGAGGAATGGCGAACCAGGCTGGAGGATCACAGTGCTGTTGCTAGGACCGTCGAGGCAGTGCGTCCTGTCTAGAGATTGCAAACCGGGCCCGGTGCCCCTTTACGCACCCACAGGGCCCGGCCATTCTTACCGGGCCCGGTCAGCGGACCCGATAAGTAAATCGCGGCGCGGGAGCGCCTACTCGTAGTAGTTACTGTTGTAAAATACTCGTATCAATCATTCTTTCAGACTGAAAAATAATTGTTACTTTTTGTTTTGTTATATTATACTTGTGAAGCCTACGTATCGTAACCAATTTTAAATTAATAGCCAAAGTTTAAGAAAAAACATAATACATACTTTACTTTTAGCAAATAAGAGTTTGTTTTGTTTATACCAAAGCTACCATACTTTATTAATCTATCTAATTTAAGTTGTTATGACACGTTTAGTACTTTAAGCTGCGTTATTAGTTTCTTATTATAATACTATGTTTTCAAATAGACACGATAAGGAGTAAAGAGAAAGACCTGCTTGTTAAAACTTATAAAAATAAATAATTACTAATACTAATTTAACTTTTCCGTTCATAAGTCAAAGTAATCTTTTTTTTGAGATTAATTATTGTAATAATTGTCTATAAGCCAGTTTGAAATGAATATTAACCTTGCATCATTGTCTTTTCCATTTATATATAGAAAATTTTCATAAAATACTTTAAAGGTTTCATCGCAAACAAACCCTGTCTGTTTGTTCCCGCTAATCTCTGAAACGGGTGGACCGATTTTAACGGGACTTTCACTGGCAGATAGCTGATTTTATTGATTTATTTATTTATTTATTTACAGAAAATATAACATCTTAACAGCCGAGGCCAACACGACGCTATATCAAATAAAAGAAAATAACTCTAAAACTATAATGAATTTAAAAATAAATGAAACACTGAACATTGACAATAAAATTAAACAATTCAAGCAAAAATAAAAATATAAACAATAAAAACAATTATTATTCTAACATTCGTAACATTTCTCTAAACATTTTTGTGCCACTTCCGTGAATTTGGGCAGACTGCAACAATTGAGATCAATGTCCTCAGCAATGGTGTTGAGAAGTCTTACTGCGTGCGACAGGGGTGCAAATTTTAGTATATTAGTCCTAAATAAATTGACGTGGAACATCAGCGGTTGGCGACGAGTGCCGACGCGTCTGACGGGTACGCACAGCTGTAGCGCCGACAACACCTCTGGGTGGTGCACCCACCCACGCCACACTTTAAACACGTACTTGACGAGGGCGACATCCCTCCTAACCCCTAGCCTACAGTAACCAACCATTCCCATAACGAACTGGCTCGGATACATCAGCGGATAGTACGGATAAACACCATATTCTTTCCAATATAGAAACCGTGTAAATTTATTTTGTAGTTGTTCTACCATGAGGTTATATTTAGCCTCATGGGGATTCCATATGATGGAGTTCGTTTCGATTCTACTGCGAACAAGTGCATTGAATAAAATGTAATAAGGAGTAACTTAGGCTACGTACATATAAATAAAATTTGAGTGTCTGTTAGTAATATTGAAATAACCATTTTTTACTACATATATTTATGAATATATATACGGTATGGTATGTATATACGGTACATACACCAAAATAACATTTTTTACAATTTTTGTCTGTCTGTTTGTTCCGGCTAATCACTGAAATGGCTGGACCGATTTTGACGGGACTTTTATTGGCAGGTAGCTGATGTAATAAGGAGTAACTTAGGCTTCTTTTAGTTTATAAATTTTCTTATTAAAAATTAATTTTCCGCGCGGACGAAGTCGCGGGCACAGCTAGTATAATATATATATATGTAGTAAAAAATGGTTATTTCAATATTACAAACAGACACTCAATTTTTTTTATATGTACGTAGCCTAAGGTACTCCTTATTACATCAGCTAACTGCCAGTAAAAGTCCCGTTAAAATCGGTCCACCCGTTTCAGAGATTAGCGGGAACAAATAGACAGACAGACAAAAATTGTAAAAAAAGTTATTTTGGTATATGTACGGTGTATACATCCATATACATTTATTAAAAAGCGGTTATTTCAATATCACAAACAGACACTCCAATTTTATTTATTTCCATAGATGTATAGATTAACCTAAGTATATAAGGTGTGGTGTAATATGGCGTGCTTGTGAGTGAGTGCTGGTGTAAATTTAAAAAAATACATACATACATACATAACCTCACGCCTGTATTCCCCGAAGGGGTAGGCAGAGATGCATTTCTGCACCCACATTTCGCCAGGTATGTATCAGTCCCACGTAATAGGGGGCGAGCCTATTGCCGTTTTTCGGGCACAATTCCAGACTCCGTGCTGCTACTGAGAATTTCCTAATGGAAAAACCCAATAACACTTTGCCCGACCCAGGAATCGAACCCAGGACCTCTAGATCGCACGGCACATACTTGTGCCGCGAGACCACGAGGCAGTTAAAAAAATAGTTATATACAAAATAAGTAAATGAAACATACACAATAAAAAAATACAATAACAAGTGAACGCTGAGGCAGAATGCGGCGGCTATGCGTTGTTAAACAGTTTGAGGGAGCTGAAGGTTTCAACACTGTTTTTCCTACTATTGCACATTGGCCTCGCCTAAATCTGAAGCAGGTTACGGGCTGAATGCGGCCTAATGGACTTCATGTTTTGAAAGAAATTTCTTGTTTCCAAGCATTACTAAAACGTTACGAAAAGGGACGGTATGGATGTATTACATTATTTCTAAGTATGGAAGAGCTAAGCTGAATTCAATAAATTAATAACAAAAACGCCTGTCGCACTTATGTAGGTAGCACCAATACGAGTATGTGGAAACTTTTGTAAATTAGTTAACTTTTGTTAAAGCAATAAATAAAATATGGATCAAAATACTTTCATACTTTTTTTATCGTCTAAAATTCTATAAATAAGGATATTTTTAAGCTTCCCAGACTTCTCAGTCAGTATAATATCTTAAACGATTCCTTGATTATTCTTTTTTTTTGTGTATTCGGCGCGTAATATAAACTATACCTACAAATAAAAATAAAATTGTATATAGGTACTTCCGATTATATAAAATCTTTGATTTATATAAAATCTTTAAATGCATGACGTTAGATCTGCAAGATACGAATCGTCAAAGGTATTTTTATCAGCAGAAAAAAATACATCTCGAAATCGATGAGGTTGTGAAGATAAGCTAGATTATATTAATGTTGTTCGCGGTACAGTCTCAGTATTAAGATAGGAAGATGTTGAGAAGGACGCTTCTGGTTTCACTGTTGGTTATATTTTGTGCGTTTGCACAAGAAACGCCAGAAAGGGAATCTCGGCTGGTTTCCATAGCTCAGGGTCCCGTGAGAGGATACAAGGACCCCTTCGCTGATGTCTTCGTGTTCTACAATATTCCTTATGCTACTACACCCACCGGACCAAACAGATACAAAGTAAATATATTTTAATAACATATTTGCTATTCATGTTTTCTGATGGAGTCAATCATGGTTTTATCACGATGTTACAGCCCTTTCGAGACTTTAATGTTATTTAAAATCTTTGTTATTTCATAAAATTATGGAACTAAAAACTTCGTTTCTATACATTTAATTATAATTTAAGTTTAAAAATAAAACCAGCCAAGTGCGAGTCAGACTCGCGCATGAAGGATCCCGTACCATTATTTATAAAAACGGCGAAAAATCATGTGTTGAATGAGAGCCCTCCTTAATTTTTATTTTAATAGAATTATTTATTCTTTAAGTGATTAATATAATTCAATATACTGTGAATATTTCAAGCGTCTACCTGTTGCCGTTATCAGTATCGAGAAAAAACGAACAAAAAAATTATCACGTTTGTTGTATGGAAGCCCCCTTAAATATTTAATTATTCTGTTTTTTAGTATTTGTTGTTATAGCGACAACAGAAATACACCATCTGTCAAAATTTCAACTGTCTATCACGGTTCATGAGATATAACTAGACGGACAGCGAAGTCTTAGTAATAGGGTTCCGTTTGACCCTTTGGGTACGGAACCATAAAACCATAACATTCATTTCATTGCGCGACATTTTTTTCTAGATGGCAACCAATTATATTTATCTAATATTACCTCAAAAATAAACTTAAGGAGTTTAAAAAAAAAATCATAATATATGACTACAAATTTAACTAAATCTTGATTACAGTTCTCATTGATGAGACTTACTAAGAATAAGTTTTTAATTTCAGGCCCCGTTGCCACCTCCAACGTGGCAAGAACCGCTAGCAGCTGTGAATAACGATATTATCTGTCCTCAAGTAGAATTATTTGGTTTAGCAATAAATAAAACTATACGTGAAGACTGCCTTGTAGCGAATATTCATGTACCAGGCACCGAAGCTCAAAACCTCCCTGTTGTTGTTTATGTTCACGGAGGGGCTTTTCAATTTGGATATGGAGATGGAACGAAACCCCTAAATTTGGTCCAAAATAAAAACTTCATAGTAGTAACTTTCAACTACCGACTTGGAATACACGGCTTTTTATGCCTCGGTACTGAAGACGCCCCTGGCAACGCTGGAATGAAGGACCAAGTTGCCTTACTGCGGTGGGTTAATAAAAATATAGCGGAATTCGGAGGTAACCCTCATGATGTTACGCTAGCTGGGTGTAGTGCAGGATCGGCGTCTGTTGACCTTCTAATGCTTTCAAAAGTCACTGATGGGTTATTTAATAAGGTCATATTGGGTAGTGGCGTCGGCTTAAGCCCATTTGCTGTACAAATGGATCCTTTGGAAACCGCAAAAGAACGTGCGCTATTATTGAATTTTACTAACGTAGAAGATATCTATGCATTAGAAGAATTTTATAAAACAGTTTCGTTAGAGACACTGTTATCAGTCGGGTTCGAGGAACAACCAAATGGCGAAGTAATATTCGCACCTTGTGTTGAGCGAAATATAGGTCAGGAAATGTTCCTAGACGAAGCTCCAATTCACACGTTGAGTAGAGGAAACTATAGAAGGCTACCAATGATTTATGGGTTTGACGACATGGAAGGTTTGATGCGGTTGGTTTACTACGAGAACTGGAAAGTTAAAATGAATGAAAACTTTGGTGACTTTCTACCAGTTGATTTGCATTTCAAAAATGAAGAAGAAAGAGAAGAGGTAGCGAAAATTGTAAAAGAATTTTACTTCGGAGATGAACCAGTTAGTGATAACAATATTTTATCATTCATAGACTTCTACACAGATGTAATTTTTTCTCATGGGATATTATCAACGGTAAAGATGCATGTAGAAAATGGACACCGAAATGTATACTTGTATGAGTACTCTTTCGTCGACGATGACAGTTTCTTGGTATCCTACGCTAATGTACGTGGTGCCGAGCATTGCGCTCAGGAATCTGCTTTTCTAGACGGAGATGGAATGGGTTCTTTTGATGAAGATAGTCTATCCAAGGAATATAGAAATATGAAAGAAGTTATCAGGGAACTATGGTACAACTTCATTAAAACGGGGTAACTACCTATGTATCTATTTTTAACAAGTATACCGTGTACATTCATTAGCACTTTAATAAATGCTTTTCTTATTCCAGTGAACCAGTTCCGAAAAATTCTTCATTACCGCAATGGCCACCAGTTGGGCCAAACAGATCGCCACACATGTCTCTCGGCCAGACCGTAGAACTCAGAGGACCACTCTTGGAGGAACGAGCTAATTTCTGGGACAGCATCTATGCAAAATACTATCGTACACCCCAACCACCCGTCCAAATAAAATCACTTCACAAAATTAATGAATCGTCAAAACTGTTTTAAAATAATAAATTAATAAAAAAAATAAAAATTAGTTTTAAATAGTTAAGGTAATATTTAATTAATTAAGGTAATTTTCGGTCACTTGACCATTTGTTGAATTTACCGCACAAACGTCTGAATAAACTATGTTCTTTCTATAACTAATGTTCTATATCTTCTATATATATAAACTGCCTCGTGGTCTCGCGGTACAAGTATGTGCCGTGCGATCTAGAGGTCCTGGGTTCGATTCCCGGGTCGGGCAAAGTGTTATTGGGTTTTTCCATTAGGAAATTCTCGGTAACAGCACGGAGTCTGGAAATGTGCCCGAAAAACGGCAATAGGCTCGCCCCCTATTACGTGGGACTGATACATACTTGGCGAAATGTGGGTGCAGAAATGCACCTCTGCCTACCCCTTCAGGGAATACAGGCGTGAGTTTATGTATGTTATGTATGTGTATGTATATATAAAAATTAATTGCTGTTCGTTAGTCTCGCTAAAACTCGAGAACGGCTGGGCCGATTTAGCTGATTTTGGTTTTGAAATGTTTGTTCAGGGAAGGTTTAAACGGTGAGAAAATATGGAAAAAGTGCGAGGAAGATAGTAAATATAACAATTTCGAATCGACAATATCCACAATATTTGAATAATTGCGTATTTTAGATTGTGTAAATAAGGAAACTATATCATTATCCAACTGAATTTTTAAACTTCTTGTTTGTGCCTGGTTTACAATTTACAACTGAGGGGGGGCTCGGTAGTCATCATTGTTCGAAATCTAAAACACTCTGAACTATGCAATGAAATGCGGCTTATGTTAAGAAAACTGTTTAGTAATGTGATTCACGCAACGATAAGGAAAACTTATAGATGAGTTGGTTTGGTTTTCATTCTAAGGTTTCAAGTTTCTCATTTTGTGATTAGGTTAACTATCCAAACGGATATATATATATATATAGGCCTGAGATTTTAATAATAATAAAAATAATTAACGAATTAAAAAATTATTATGAATGGACCGATTTTAATGAATTTTTTGTGTATCTTCAGGTACATTCGAGAATGGTTTAGATTACAACTGAAGTTCGAGTCAGAAAGAATTTTAATTTTTAGCATATCAGAACATAACTCCCAAATCTTAAACAATTCATCTTCTTTGTTCAAAAGAAGGCAGATGATTTTTTTTTGTGTCTTCAGGTGGATTTGAATATGGTTTAGATTAGATTTTTTTTTTGAATTTAAAATTGTGCACACGACAACGTCTGTCGGGTCCACTAGTTTTTTTTAATAAATAAAGATGATTGGATTAGCAACATAACAAAACGCTCGTCGCGAGATCCTGACTGTGATAATTATTTTCTAGCCAAACAAACGTTAAATTCAGACTTAAAATAGAAGACAGAGAAGTTATAATTAAAAACTGACTTTACCATAGTTTTGGTCGATTTGTTTTAAAAGAAAACGTTGTAGTAGACGAGCTAAACAGCGGTTTGGTAGAAGCTGTCCATACGGTGGGATCTAAGTATTTTAGACCTCGCCGTAGAGATAGACCACAAAAACTCTTGACCTGTTGGTCGAACGTCGATCTATGGCACTGCAGTCTTCCGATGACGCCGAAGCATATCGTCGGCTCAATAAGCGGATTTGGAAGTCCTTGCGACACGATGTCCGTGCTCAAAATACAGTGAGCATCAAAGAGACAATTGAGCTGAACGGAGGCTCCAAAGTGTTTGCAATACTTGCTTATTGGGCAAAGACAGTTATCTAGAATGAAGACGGACAACGGCCGCGTAGTGTCGACGAGGGCAGAGGTATTAAGGGAGATTGAGAGGTTCTACGGACAGCTTTACAACTCCGTTGCTGAATCGAATGTTAGCTCGGGCGAAGACTCGAGAGCCGAGTTGATCCCACACTTTAGCGATGTAATCTCAGATATCAGCCTGTGTGAGATTGAGATGGCCCTGAAGCAACTTAAAAACAACAAGGCGCCGGGTGAGGACGGAATCACTTCAGAACTTCTGAAAGCGGGCGAAACGCCGATACTTAAAGTCCTTCAGAGGCTTTTCAATTCCGTTAACCTCGAGGGCTCAACGCTAGAAGCATGGAGCAGGAGCGCGGTGATACCACTGTTCACAAAAGGCGATAACACTTTGCTAAAAAACTACAAGCCCATCTCGCTCTTGAGCCATGTCTATAAGCTGTTTTCGAGGGTCTCGAACGCAGTATTGATGACTTCTAGCCTCTCGAACAAGCCGGTTTCCGAAAACACTTTAGCACCATAGACCACATCCATACGCTTCGGCAAGTTATACAAATAACCGAGGAATACAACTGGCCGCTTTGTTAAGCGTTTGTGGACTATGAGAAAGCCTTTGATTCGATCGAGTCCTGGGCTGTGCTAGAGTCTCTCCAGCGGTGCCATATCGACTATCGATACATCAAGGTGTTGAAATGTATATACAGCAACGCCACCATGTCGATCCGAGTACAAGATCAGAGCAAGAAGTCTATTCCACTACAGACAAAGCATATTAAATTATAAATAATTAACTCATGTTCGTATAGATATATATATATAGATAGATAGGGCATAGATAAATATAATTTGAAAACTACGAGCTTATTTTAGTAATGGCTTTGATCTTAAGAACTGTATCTGTAATCTGTTACTCATATTTTTGTCATTTTAGCTATTCAAATGATAAACGATATCGATGATATTCTTTATCCGATTACAATGACATTGACTGCGTTATCAACTCAATTAGTCATCACCACAACCGCCTTGTGGTCGTCGTTCGAAAATCTTCTCTACTAAATGATGTATCATCAGATTGTAGTGTTCTTACTAAATGAATGTAAAAATGGCATTGTGTCTGATGGTATCATTAGCTAACATTGAGGTAGCATTAACTTAGAACAAAACCAACCGTTTTTAACTATATTGTAGTTTACCCGACATTTCAAGACTGTTTAATTTTAGAAATTTCCCCAAAAAATCCTATGTCACTTCACCAAACCTCTCATCCACACCAGATTATCATCATCATAAGCTCATAAACGTCCCACTGCTGGGCACGGGCCTCCTCTACAACTGAGAGGGTTTAGGCCTTAGTCCACCACGCTGGCCTAGTGCGGGTTGGCGGACCAGATTATCATAATACCTGCAAACTATGGCTATGGCCAACTATAATTTAAGTCCCACGCAATAAACCGGGTCCAATTGCGAATCTTAACCATTCTCGAATCCACCTGAAGATACACAGAAAATTTCATTAAATCGGTCCACCTGTTAAAAATTAAAATCCCAGAAATCGATCACAGCGCCACCTACCGGGTCCAATTTCAAATGAGGTCCAACTGCGGGTCAAATTTGGTTTCTGCGTGTTGTTTATAATTATAGCGAGAATAAAGAGCTGTCTCATACTGAGGACTTCGCAGTTCTGATAGAGAAGCTTTGTTGGATAGAGAAAGGGACGAAAAGTACTTACTTTTAGTACTGCCTGTTGAGCATACTCTAAACGTTTAATATTAAAGATTATATCATATAGATATAGAATATCATCAGATTGTAGTGTTCAATTACAAAATTAATGTAAAAAATGGCATTGTGTCTGATGGTATCATTAACTTAGAACAAAACAAAATCGTTATCTATGTCTATCGTTTTTTTTCGTTCACTCATTCTAAGTCACGTTTTTAACTATATATTATATTGTTATTTTACCCGGCATTTCAAGACTGTGTTAATTTTAGAAATTTCGGGAAAAAACCAACGACATTTTACCCCAAAACTCTCGTCCACGCCAGATTATCACAATACCTGCAAACTATGACTATGGCCAACTATAATTAAAGCCCCACGTAATCAAGGTGAGCCTATTACCAGTTTGTCCAACACCAGAATCGAACCGGGGGTCTCTAAATCGGACGACACACGTTTGTACCGCAGGACCACGACGAAAACATGAATCTGATAAAAATTAAGTTCTTCCTATCATGCTTCGGAAAAATGAATTGTGAATATTTTTAATATATTGAGTACATATTTGTGTACCTATATATGGCAGTCTCGTCTGTTCTGGTCGAAATTCTTGTGTTTTAATACTATGCGTACGACGCAATCGCCTTGTTGGCTTTTCTTTTTTCATAAACAGTTTCAAACACTTTTTAAAAAATGAAGTTAATAATTTTATTTAAATGTCTACCGCATCGCAACAGAGTCATGCAGTCACATTTGTAAAATACTATGATTCTCCTAATTTATTTGAGTATAATTATTTGATTAGAATTCCGTGCTCATCCCACGGAAACAAGTATTACAAAAATATTACATTTCCTCTTTATAATATTAGTATATATTTATAACGCCTGTCATAACTTTCTGAGCAATGTTTTATGAATGTGTTTTATATTGTACTAGCTTTTGCCCGCAACTCCGTCCGCGTAGACTACAGGGTTGGGTTCAGAAAGAAAACAAGTTGTAGTCTATTTTATTCCACAAAGTCCCATTTATGTCCATACCAAAAATCGTTCACATCGGTCAAATGATTAAGGCGTGAAAGCGTAACAGTCATATAGTTATTTTCTCATTTATAGCATATTAAGGGATTTTTTTAAAAAAAACTTTTAATATAATTCTTATATTGTGTATATATATGATGTAATGATAGTAAAGCCATATAAAAAAGTTTCATCATTCTAGCTTCAAAAATGACGAATTTCCATACAAACTTTCATCCCCTATTTTTATTTTACTCCCTTAACGGTAATTTTTTTACATACTTTGAATGTCATATTTATTTATATCTAATCAACAGCCTAAAAAATAAGTTTCAAGTTTCTAGCTTTAAAAATGACAATACTTCCATACAACCTTTTATCCCCCCTTTCAACCCCTTAACACCCCTTTTCCGCAATAAAAAGTAGCCTATATTCTTTCTCAGGCTCCAAACTATCTGTGTGCTAAATTTCATTTAAATCGGTTCAGTAGTTTTAGCAGGAAAGCGAGACAGACAAACACAAATATTAATAATATTAAGGATTAGGCCCTGCTCCGCTCCAGCCTAACTTTATATAAAACGTATCCTATGTCCCTTCCCGAGGTCCTATGTATCTCCACACCAAATATCATTCAAATCACTTTAACGGTTAAAGCGTGAAAGCGTAACAGACTGACAAACAGAGTTACTTTGACATATATAATAATAGAAACTGCCTCGTGATCTCGCGGCACAAGTATATGCCGTGCGATCTAGAGGTCCTGGGTTCAGTTCCCGGGTCAGGCAAAGTGTTATTGTGTTTTTCCATTAGGAGCAGAAATGCACCTCTGCCTACCCCTTCGGGGAGTACAGATTCGTGATTAATATTAATAAACAATAGAGTTAACTGTAAAACAACCAATAAATACCAAAAGACTACTTTTTGACATTCAAGTAACACAGGACAGATTTAACATCATTATTAGAGTTACTAAATTGAAGATATACTTTATATATTAATATAGTTTTTTTTTATTTATTTATGCTTTTTACACATTGCGTATAAAGGCGGACTTAATGCCTAAGGCATTCTCTAACATTCAACCTTTGGGTGATGCAGAGATAAAAGGTAGGTGCATAAACAGTGAAAAGGGTAAAATAATATACAACAATAATAATAAATGGAACAACTATATATATTAACATAAGTACACAGATAAGTAAATAATTATAGATAAATACAAATACACATACAATATATAAAAATATATATGCAATATATAATAAATACATACATACATAAATACATATAAAGAGGGGAAAAAATAATCAAACATCACACGTATTGTTTAGTTCATTACAAAATAGCTGCCGAACTTTCATTTTGAATGCCAAGCGAGTTGTAACCGACCTAATTTCGGGGGGGAGTGCATTCCACAGGAGAATGGATTGAATGAAAAAGGAAGAGAGGACGAAATCGGAGGAGTTATATTTTAATAAACGTAATTCTTGTTACAAATAACAGAAATAGATATTAAGTGTGATTCGATTTAGATTTTCGGGTTAATACCTGCTGCTGAATTTCACTACCGCACCACACGCCAGAAATTGAAATTCCATCCCTACCATCTGGATGAATGGCGTTCCTCAACAGTGCGGTTTAAACGGTGTTTCCTTCCTCGCACAACATCGTTGTAGAATCAGCTTTCCTCGGCGGTATTTCCGAATGGATATGACTTAGGGACCTTCAAGAAAAGAGCCTATATTTTCCTCAAAGGCCGGCAACGCACCGATGATTCCTTTGGTATTGTGGGTGTCCATGGGCGGTGTTGACCACTTAACATCAGGTGGCTCACTAGCTCGTTTGCCTCCTTTACCATAAAAAAACTAAAAAAAAAACTTCAGACAGACTACACTTATGTTTGTATGTCGATTGTTGTATGCTGAAGATAAGATCGTTATCAAATCGATTTATCTTACCGTAAATATTGGACCTAGTTTGTTAAATAGAGTCATTATTTGAGTACATGTCGTAAGATCTAGCTCTGATATCCTTTGATTGCAAAATATTATTAGGGAGAAGGTTTTGGGACGACGTCAAGTGGAATAAGTATTCTTCCTCTTGTATTAACTTAGTGTTTAATACCGTTAACACCAAAGCACATTTAGTTGTAGAAGTTATGAAATATGAATATTACAATTTACATCAGTCTTAGATTGTAGCCTATATATGACAGCGGTAAATGTTGACAGCTATATTTTTGGGTTGCCAGCGTTTTTGTCGGATGTTTGGCGTTATTGTCACAATTCGCCACATATTACTAAGCGAAATAACAAGATTCACCTATCACAATTATAGCCACATCGTGTTATGCTTTTATCTACAACCTTGTTATTGTCAGTGGAGTATGTAATAGATATGAATTGTGATTCAGTCAATATCAAGCCGGCATTATGTTGAGATGGACGTTAGTTTTGTGTGTCGCTGTCGCGGTGCGCGCAGAAGTTTCTCGAATAATAAAACTTGATCAGGGACCAGTTCGGGGATACCTTGATGGAGACATATTCGCTTATTATGGTATTCCATACGCCACAGTGCCGACTGGACCCGCCAAATTCAAGGTACAACTTAAGTTTTTTGATACTAAGTGTAAAAAAATTATACAAAAAAAATTGGCAAATTATTTGATTCATCATGTTAACTAGCATAACATTTAAAGACGTATAAGTTATCCAAGTAGGTATTATTATTATCTTTAAATGCTATACCGGCCTTTATACTTCTATCAAATCGGCCAAACCAAGGCCATCTCCTCGCTTTTTGAATCTGTGTAATGAGGATATTACGTCATTTGCATGGAAATTAACTATAAGTACATACTTAAATTAAAGGCATGTAAGTCTAACTACCTGTTAAATACTCACTACTAAACATCATCATCATCATCATCATCATTCGCCCATATAAGTATGTACGTCCCACTGCTGGGCACGAACCCCCACTACCATTGTTTAGGTTTAGGCCTTAGGCATAGTTCGGGGTGGCGGACTAAAGAACTAAACCAATAAAGATCACAATTACAGTAAAAATTGATGGATTCTTGGAGAAATATTTTTATTTAACAGTGAACAAGGGTGGAGCTCTAGGCTTAGCTGTTAGCAAAAACCGAGTATCTAATTCACTAAACCGACCTTGTGATAAGCGGATGACAAATTCAGAATGAACCCAAACATAGTTCCTTGAAGTCATTGTGCATAAGTAATGAAATTTAAACTGTTTAATTTATCGTCAATTTAAAGTTTCTAAACTTCCTGTTAGCTCCAATCATCCGAGGATATTTATGCATATTTGTAACACTATGTTCATCGGTTTCCTTATCATGCTGGACTTTGGGGAAGCCAAAGACTTTCAAGGTCAGCCATTGAGCTTTATAACACACATAAGTAATGTAACGAATACGAATTACCTACCGTAGAATCTTCTACAAGATATATTTTATTTTGGTCGGGTACCCTCGAGTCATCAATTCTGACTCTGTTTCCTTCACAACGAAACGTTTGTAAGACCTACCAAATACGTGCGCGTTGCTAAGTTTGATGTGTTTTTAACCGACTTCAAAAAAAGGAGGAGGTTATCAAGTCGTCTGTATTATTATTTTTTTGTTACCTCAGAACTTTTGTCTGTGTGGACTGATTTTGATGATTCTTTTTTTAATTGAAAGCTGGTGCTTCCAGATTGGTCCCATTTAAATTTGGTCCAGTTGTGATAATAGCTTCCATTAGAAAATCAAAAAAATCTTAAATTATCACCAATATGCGTGACAAATCGACGAATAACTTAATATCATGCCATGATTTTGATGAATCCTTTTTTTTATTGGTATAAACTGAAAATTCACAACCTTTTAATTTCCATAGCATCAATCAATGATTGACATATCAAATGTAACAACTTAATTAAACAACCCTATGTCAAAATGACGCAAGGAGATAACACTGGTCTACATCAAATTTGCCTTTTACATGAAAATGTACTATATTGATCGTATTTCACTCCCTGAAGATAAATATACAAGTTAAAATCCATAGTTAGCTCTTATTGTGCATTTGTGACATATATAATATAATAGTAGGAAGCGCGGAAATTTATCACATTAATGGTGATAATTCAAAATATTTAGTGATTACCTGTGGAAATTTTATTATTTCATATTTGTTTGTTACGTCTAACGCTGACTGTATTTTGTTCAACAGTTAAAATGTGAATTTTTTATCGTTTTTTTGACATTTTTAGTAAAAAAATCTACAGTATTTATTATGTCGCATAAATGTGTTAATAGTGCAGGTAATTTTTGCTACATATGTAGTAAGATGACTCTTATTAATCAAAGATGCTCAAGAACTCAATGTTAAGAAACTGCATACTTCCATTATTTTGGAATTAAAATTAAAAACCAAGACAAATCGTGGGTACAACACTTTAGTTGCACAACTTGCTCCACAAATTTGATTAAGTGGCTAAGCCAAAAGAAATGTTCTTCTACCATTTTTATATTGATTTGTAACTATTGAAAATCTTTGTGAAGGCTCTCAACAAGGATATACCAGCATTCAAATACCTGCGAAGTAAATTTTCTCGTATAAGGGACGCTAAAATAAAAGAAGGAATCTTTATCGGACTTGAAATAAGAGAGATTCTAAAGGACCAAAATTTTGATTCAGTTTTACAGGGCTTTGAAAAAGAAGCTTGGGAATCTTTTAGAAGAGTCGTTCATGGTTTTTTGTATATATATAATAAGTGAAATGAAAATTATGTTAAGCTTGTGAACAATCTCCGTCAAAAGTATCAACAGTTGGTACATCCCTAAAAATTCATTTTCTTCATTCTCATCTTGATTTTTTCCCTTCTAACTGCGGTGATGTCAGTGACAAACATGGTGAACGATTCAACCAAGATATCTCGATAGTGGAAAAGAGATACCTACCAGGGCCTATGGAATGCGTCAATGTTAGCGGACGACTGCTGGAATTTGAGAAGAAATTCCCCTAACGGCGATTACAAAAGACAAATTAAAAAGAGGAAAAAATCTTAATTAAACACGTTTAAATATTTTGTTAATATATCAATCTTCTCAATTTTATATAAAAAGTAAAAAATAATAATAAATAAATATAGATTTTTTTTAAAAAATTGTTTCGTACTTTAACATGCTACAAAAAGTAAAATTTTGTATATTAGGTATATTTCCAAAATAAGAGCTAATTAAAAAAAGATATTTGTGTTTTCGTATTCAGTAACCTCAAAGCAGTATAAAAATATAGTATTCAATTGAAAGGCACACAAAAAGTAAAATTTTGTAGACCAGTGTAATTAGTTAGATGTTGACTGTTGGTGATTATGTATTGTTAAGTGAGATTGCATTCTGTATTAACAACAATACAAACAATGATTGTCTTATTACGTTCACATTTGCGACCGAGAGAGGTCACATCACCAATTTGTAATATTGGCGTGTTCCGCCATGAGCACGGAATGGTTTATCCAATAAATTAAGAAACGCGAGTTTACCAACCGTCCATCATTTATTCTATTGACTTAATGAAATGATCACTGAGTCGTAAGTAAAGGTTTAAGTTAAATTATAATGACACTATTATTGTTGAGAAGCAGTGATGGCCTCGAGGTTTAGGCGCGCAGTCGAGAATTTCGGCGGTCGCAGGTTCAAACCCCAGGCACACACCTCTGACTTTTCGAAGTTATGTGTGTATTCACAATGAATTATCACTTGCTTTAACGTTGAAGGAAAACATCGTGATAAAACCTGCACACCTAAAAAGTTCTTAGGAATTTCTTAGGTGTGTAGTCCGTCAACCCGTACTAGGCCAGCGTGGTGGACTAAGGCCAAAACCCTCTCAGTTGTAGAGGAGGCCCGTGCCCAGCAGTGGGACGTATATGGGCTGATGATGATGATGATTATTGTATACATAAACAGGGTGAAAGCGATAACATGACATTTATTTAAATTACTTGTTCGTGACGGCATCTCGCCTGAATCCTTGTAGGGGTAGGCATAGGTGTTGTATACCCACATCCTTTCGCTAGGTCCATCCGTTTTTAAATCCCAAGTAGTGGGGCGCGAGCCTCGTGCAGTTGGACAGATTTCTAGACTTTGAGCTGCTGCTGAGTTTCCCTAAATAAATTTTCCTTAAATATTTTGCAGAGACAATCAGCTAACAAACTCTTTTAACATTTTGGGATAAGCTTTGTAAGAACCGTCTGAACTTTGTTAAGTTTATTATACACTTTTTATGTACAAT
Organism: Hemaris fuciformis; assembly: GCA_907164795.1. NCBI lineage: Eukaryota > Metazoa > Arthropoda > Insecta > Lepidoptera > Sphingidae > Hemaris > Hemaris fuciformis. The sequence continues at coordinate 11,879,948 of OU015434.1, forward strand.
TACACTGTGTCCATCTGACTTACTCCGTCTCGTCCTTATCCAACGTCTTTACTGTTCCTCGTCCCAATGGCCAATTGCCCTGCTTATTATTTTCTCGACTTTTTATTAATTCTCAACTACCCCACTATTCTAATGACAGTGTTGCCATAATAATTACATTTTAAAAACTAACTAAAATATTGTTTTCTTTTTATTTCTAATTCAAAGAAATATGTATATTTTTGTAAAACCTTACACTCGACCATCCTGACGACGTGTATGTCCTCATACACGCATCAAGTGATAACCTTACACAACGGCCGTCAATTAATGCCGAAAAACTAATTTTGTAATTTAATAAAATCAAATTTAAATGTATCTTAAAAAAATAAAACCCCATTCCAAATATGGAATTACCTTGCAAATTAAAGCTATAACTTTTAAATGATCTGCGTATTCTATATACCTTTTAAATATATATTCATGGCTCAAAACGCCCATTAGTTGGCCCTGAACTAATCACTTCTTACCAAACCAATCAATTCTTGGTAGCTATGCTGCTTGCTGTTGTCGTATTGAACCGAATCAATCACTTCTCGGTTGTCATGTTGTTGCCTTGAACCAATCATTTCTCAAGGACTTTTCCACAACAACTGAACCAATCACTTCTCAGTTGTCATGTTGTTGCCTTGAACCAATCACTTCTCAAGGACTCATATCATCATATTATATCATTATATCATATCATCACATCATTATACAATTATATCATCATATCATTATATCATCATATCATCGTATCATCATATCATCGTATCATCGTATCATCATATCATTGTATCATCATATCATCGTATCATCATATCATCGTATTATCATATCATCGTATCATCACATGATTATATGATTATAATATCAACATATAATTATATCATCATATCAACATATTATCATATCATCATATAAACATATCAACATAATATCATAATATCATCATATCAACATATCATCATATCATCACTTTCCACTGCTTTGCACGGGCCCCCTCCACAAATGAGAAGGTTTAGGCCTTAGACATGCTGGCCCAGTGCGGGTTGGACATATAACACCTCATATTCACATAATATCAATTGATTTTCAACCATTTACAATTATCAGGTATTAGTTAAAATAACAGGTATCAAAAGGTTCAATCTTAATCACATTTTTATTTTAACTATCATTTATTGGCATTGTATCACTCAACTTATCCATTTGATTTTGGTGGTATTGCCACTGTATTTAAATCATGCAACCTTTATTAAGGCAAAATATTCTAAAGAGATGGGAAGTAAAACAACTATCTCTGTGACTAATCAGCCTACCAAGACCACTGAAGGTATAAAGTATGTCTTACAATGCATTAATCCGTTTTAGGAATTAGTTTTCCTTACGGATTTAATTTCACGGAAGGTGACCAATATGGAATATATGAAACAGCAAATCTGCTTTTTGTTTTGGAATTTATTTCTTAACAAAACGATCCACCCCTAAAAGTATTTTCTAGCCCTAAATACTTCTCGACACATTCTATTTGCCAGTGCGCGCCATTTGCGACTACCCACCGCATGGCATCATTGTTTTCCAAATACAATTATTGAACAATCTTATCGCGTATGATATAATTATTTCTTGCAATTCAATTTCGTCTCGTATCATTATAGGAAGAATAGTGCGACCTCTACATAACTCTCCCAATTTAAGTGTCAAAAGCCAAACGTCATAAGTAATACCTAGGTACTTATCTCAGCTGATATTTATTTCACATGATTCTCAGTTATCTTTAAGGAAATAGATTACGCGATAGAGTAGGTCACAATAAAATTCATAAAATAAGGGCAAATAGCGCTTAGCGATTCAAGTAATCAAAGAACTTATGAAACTTTAGAAGGTAGTCTCTTACAGTCGGTCACGCCATTAAATATTTTCTCAACAAGTACACTAAATTAATTTATTGAGTATGCTACCGGTTAAAAAACTTTACTACCTTATTATTCCCTCTTCTATATAAAATCCTCTTTGAACCTTCTGCTCCTTTCTACCTCAAAGAACGTTTATAGTTTTTGTATGTCGCTAATACTCGGTCTCTGCGTTCTACTAACTCCTAACAAATAAGGACTCCTATCCATTCCTCTTCCTTCTATGATATATAATTCTTTTTCTATACAAACTGTAAGACTTTGGAATGCATTGCCAATTTATATAAAGCGTGCCTTTTTCTTTCATATATATGTATATATATAGGTATATATATTTTTAATCTTTTAAATAAACATTTATCTTTAACATAATATATATATTGTTGCTTATTGCTTATAATTATTTGTTGTATTTGAACTATAATTTTCAAATACTTGTATGTATATAATTATTAGAACTTTTTATGTTCATCTTATGGTTGTCTGGAAAAGATCGCTTAAAGTGATAAGACCGCCATTTGTACGTGCATAATGTTTTTTTTTTTTTTACAACTTATTAATTTACCGTCTATTTTTAAACTTTATCAAAGCTAAACACTGTTAAAGCACTCTGATGGCGAAAACAGTATATTGTATATATACTTTATTTTTGTTCAACAGTAAAATTATAATGTAGAGTAAAACAGTATAATACTGTTTAAAACAGTATAAATGGCAATCCTAACTAGGAGTATTCACTAGACGTGGAAAATCTATTACACTATACTAGACTTTTGCGCAACCCGGCTTAACTCCTCCACAGCTTACTTCATATCCGAGATAATCAATTTTTTTTTTAAATTGAACACAGATAAATAAAATAACTGTAATAATATGTATAATACAAATAAAGTAATAATACGCGTTTTCGATCAACATTATTACATCTTCAAATGTGTATGAACATCTCTAAAGTCTGACCATGTATTAACAAATCTTCAATATACATATATTGACGAAAAGTAGGCTTAATATAACGTACCAAGCCAAGAATATCATTCATCATGTTATGTCGGAAAACTGCAGGCGAATTTGCTAGCCCAAACGGCATACGCTTAAACTCGTATTATCCGTACGAAGTAACAAACGTAGTATAACGCTTTCTATTCTCCGTGACGGGTACTATATACACTAAACCGTAACTCACTGAGCTTGGAGGCGGTAATACTTAAAATAGTGTAAGACATCAATAAGTCTAGTTTATCTGTACGAATAGTTTCCACGAGCTGTAGCCGATTCTCAATAAACCTCATTAGAAATATTAGTAACATTATTTTCACGTTTCCCAAAGGTTCCCGTTAACGAGCTTTTCCATTAATCCTTTCAGCACGGCAGACAAAATTCTTTCGCAATAAATATGAACAGTTACAAGGAGTTATTGTTACACTCTGATTAACGGAATAAATATAAAAACGCCAATTTACTAGCCAGTAGTCAGTAATATTCAGTAAATAACCTAACGCTAATAGAACTCTATAAGTGTAACTAACGCAATTCAGTAACTATATTCAAAACTAAGCTACACGCGTTTTTTTGTAAACTTATGACGTGTGGTTGTTCCGTGAAAGACTGTCCTATTAGCATAGACTAACCTAACATCTACAACTCTACACAAAACTGGCATTTACGCAGTCAGTTGAGTCAAGAGTACATCTACCCCATGATCGTATTGCATGCATCAAATTTTACCAAGAGTTTTAGGAACCAGAAATAAGGATGTCCCTACTTACAGTTAAAACAGAAATACCTTGAGTAAGATACTTCCTGTCATGTACTCCTAGACACATTGAATGCTGGTTTCTCATAGTAATTAGTCTAATAGGTTCATTCAGTCTATCATATCCTCTGAGTATTGGCCATTCCTATAGAAAAGCGCTAATATATTTATTAGACTATTGCCTTTACTGCCACTCTTGCCACGTGAACACAATTAAATTTAACTCGCGGCTTTGGCCAATCCTAGGAGTATCTGTACTGATATATGAAACATAGTCGTATCTCAACCATATACAGAAGCGCATTCATTTACTTTCTTCAACAATATATCTAATTGTTATTTTTATTAGTTATAGGGTCAAAATATAAAATAATGTTCTTGTGAAATTTAAAATTCAATTGATATTATGCATTCCGTGATAACGACTGATAATCTTGACCACGCTTCAAGAATTGTAATAATCTTAGCAAATCATTAGCGGAAAAAGAGGGATTACATGACCTGCTATGATCCGTGCGATGCTTGCGTTCTCGTTCCTCGTGTAGTCGTTCGCGACGAGACGCCGACCTCGCGATGCTCCTCTGACGAAGATAGTTCGCATTCTCAAAGAATCCCATACTTTCGCGGCAGCTCTTGTTCCAACCTTTCGACTAGTTGCCGCTCCGGTTCTAGCCGTTTTGCTCGGCTCTGGTCCTGGCGGCAGCGGCTGCGAGCACGGCTTCATTTCGGCGGCTCATACGGTTTCGTCAAGGCATTTTTATCCTGCTCGTTTTACCGTTCGCTCTGGAAGACTCGAAACAAGACATTATGGCTTAGTAGGTATACACCTGTTCAACTAAACTTGTTACATATACATTCATGAAGCAAACAAAATGAACCCACGAGCACATGTGAGATAAGGGTATATGTATATTTTTATTTTTATAAAATTTCTCTAACTGATTGTTAATTCATACAATATAAGATGCAATATATTCTAAAATATAAAAAATATCGATAGTCCTAATCATCACTACATATTATAAAACAAAGTCGCTGTCGCTGTCTGTCCCTATGTATGCTTAAATCTTTAAAAGTACGCAACGGATTTTGAAGCAGTTTTTTTTTTTTTTTTTTAATAGATAGAGTGATTCAAGAGGAAGGTTTATATGTATAATACATGCATAATATTTTAGAGAAACATTGATAAATTTAGAGGTTTCTAATGTGATGTCGTAGATAAACATTTTTACGCTAACATTGCAAACGTTGGCTGAATCCCACGAGATAAATCAAAATAATGTACTACAGTATTGTACACCTTAAAAAGGTCAATAAAAAGGTCCGCGATGGTATATGTCTATCTCTTAAGGATAACCCACAATAACCAGTTTTTTATCCTTTACATTTTACAGGAAAAAATGGCTTCTTTACAAAGTGATTTTAAGCAATACAGTATTAATCCTTATCCAATTAAGTACCTTAAATACATTGTCCATTTAATATAAATCAATATGGTCCCTTACAGCATGTAATTCAAATAAATATTTCCGAAGATATTACAGATTTAAAATGCATGGACATAGCGGTTGCGGCGGTACCAGTAGTATATTTAGCATCAACATTGCACCGCTAGTATAGAAATATAACAGAAATTAGTATTAGTTATTACTTACGTTGGGTATCGGCACTTCTGAGATGTAAGAACCGTCTGAACTTTGTTAAGTTTATTATACACTTTTTATGTACAATTACACTGTGTCCATCTGACTTACTCCGTCTCGTCCTTATCCAACGTCTTTACTGTTCCTCGTCCCAATGGCCAATTGCCCTGCTTATTATTTTCTCGACTTTTTATTAATTCTCAACTACCCCACTATTCTAATGACAGTGTTGCCATAATAATTACATTTTAAAAACTAACTAAAATATTGTTTTCTTTTTATTTCTAATTCAAAGAAATATGTATATTTTTGTAAAACCTTACAGCTTAGACACTTTAGACAATTCTGGTGTACCTTATTAACAGCGATGATTTATATAAGCATCGCATATTATTTAAATAATTTATGTATGTGTGCTTTCCGGTACGCGGCCTCCACTCGAGAACCTTTCTACCTCACTTGCCGTAAGTTCTACTAGCTATGTGCCCTGCCCATCACAACTTTGGCATACTTATCCGTTGGCCCAAGTCAGCAAACTTATTTCTCTTACGGTTCTCCTCATTCCTGATTCGATCTCGTAGCGAAATATCAAGCACAGCCCTCTCCATAGCTCACTGAGTCACCTTGTACTTTCTTATGAGGCACATATTCAGAGGTCACGTTTCAGTGCCGTAAGTCATCACTGGTTAAAGACTTTCGTCTTTAGGCACTGAGGTATTTTGGACGTGAGGATCCTGCGAAGTTTCCTGAACGCCGCCGGCAAGCGCAGCATTTGACGTCCATCTACAAGTTGGAGTGACGGCTTAACTAAAATCGCGGGAGACCGCTGGATGCAGGCCGCTTACAACAGAGCGCTTTGGAAGTCTTTAAGGGGAGGCCTATGTCTAGCAGAGGACGTCTTTCGGCTGATGATGATGATGTATGGGGGATTAAAATATCTATTTCAATGATTTCAGGCTCCGCTGCCTCCACCGACCAATAAAGAACCTTTAGATGCGGTGGATAAGGGAATAATTTGTCCTCAAGTCAGTTTCAGCCTACTGTCCGATGCCAAAGGTAAACAAGAAGATTGCCTTATTGCGAACATATTTGTTCCTGATACCGAAAACAATAACCTGCCAGTCTTGGTTGTTGTGCATGGAGGTGCATTCCAAATCGGTCTGGGAAATTGGTTGTTACCGAAAAATCTAATTAGGACTAAAGAAATGATTGTTGTGACGTTTAATTACCGTCTCGGTATACACGGATTCCTGTGCTTGGGAACAGAAGATGCTCCAGGAAATGCAGGTATGAAAGATCAGGTGGCCCTTCTGCGCTGGGTGAAAAATAATATAGCAGCCTTCGGTGGAAATCCAGATGATATATCTATTAGTGGGGCCAGCGCTGGTGGAGCTGCCGTCGATCTACTGATGTTGTCAAGTGCCACTAAAGGCTTATTCAATAAAGTTATCCCCGAAAGCGGCTCCAGTCTTGCTGCCTTCTCAATACAATCTGATCCACTAGAAAATGCCAAGAGTTTTGCGAGACGATTGAATTTTACAAATACGGATGACATATATGCTTTGGAAGAGTTTTATAAGAACACCCCGTTGGACCAATTATTAATTGATTCGTTTATTGATCGTACTGATTCAACATTTGTGTTTTCACCTTGTGTTGAAAGAAAGTCTGCAGAAGAAGTTTTCCTTGATGAAAATCCTGTAAGTATTATTAAAAATGGGAAATACAATAAGGTTCCACTGCTCATCGGTTTCGCCAACATGGAAGGATTGATGCGTATTGAGCTTTTTGAAAAGTGGAAGGATGGAATGAATGAAAAATTTTCTGATTTTTTACCAGCCGATTTGATATTTGAAACCGAAGCACAAAAAGAAGAAGTTGCAAAGGAAGTAAAGAAATTTTATTTCGGTGATGAGCCCGTTAGCAGCGACAACATTTTATCATACGTCAATTACTTTTCTGACGTCATTTTTACCGCTCCCGCTTTACGGTCGGTTGAACTCTATCTTGAAAGTGGTCATCATGAAATATATTTATATGAATATTCCTTTACTGACGATGAAGTGCCATTAGTTCCTCATACTGATGTACGTGGTGCAAATCATTGCGCGCAAACAATGGCAGTATTCGATGGAAAGAACATATTTGTTACAGACGAAACAACTATTTCAGAAGAATACAAAAATATGAAATCTACAATAAGGCAAATGTGGTCAAATTTCATTACAACTGGGTACGTAATTTATGTCAAAGAAAGCATACCTATACTTTAAATCAACTTTTTTCACAGTCAAAATAATAATGTGTTTATAAACTTCTTTATAAAACATCATTTTCATACATTTGTTTACACAGAACTCTGATAAATTAGGAACATCTAGCAGCAAATAAATTAGGAATATTTAGGATATTCCTATATACGACTTTAAGCCGTAAATTTCACTTTTCTTTTAGGAAACCAGTACCTGAAGGCTCCACGCTGCCGTCATGGCCTGTTGTCGGCAAAAACTGGTCTCCGTATATGTCGTTAGGAGAAAAGGTGAAACTTAAAGACTCTCTGTTAGAGAAGCGCGCTCGTTTTTGGACCAAGATATACGACAAGTACTACCGCTTGCCTGTTCCACCGCCAGCTGCACCCAAACCCAGAAGTGATCTTTGAAACATCAATATAACATAAATAATATTAACATTTACATATGTAATTACAGCTCGTATTTACTTGAACAGAATTTTGCTTTCATATAATCAATAAGAATGTGACCTGTCCAACAATTACGATAAGGATATAAATAAGTGTAAAGTCATTAAATTGAGATGAGATCATGCGCCTTTATTATTTTAATCAACATAAATATTAGGTATGCCCGATACTTTGATATAAGCCAAAAAAAGCGTCACGACGTCACGTACACCCAACAGTCACATAAGTACATACCTAGTTCTGACCCCACATTAAGACACATTAGCCTTGTGCCGTGGGGATAAGAAACATCTAAAGATTTACGGTCTCAAAAAATACCCAGATACACAAACATTTGTCTCGGTGCGGGGATCGAATCTGCGGTCTCTTGTTTCACAAGCTGTTGTCTAGGCAACTGCGCCACTGGGCTGTTAAAAACATCATCATCAGCCCATATATGTCCCACTGCTGGGCACGGGCCTCCTCTACAACTGAGAGGGTTTAGGCCTTAGTCCACCACGCTGGTCTAGTTCGGGTTAGCGGACTACACACCTAAGAAATTCCTAAGAACTTTTAGGTGTGCAGGTTTTATCACGATGTTTTCCTTCACCGTTAAAGCAAGTGATAATTCATTGTGAATACACACATAACTTCGTAAAGTCAGAGGTGTGTGCCTGGGGTTTGAACCTGCGACCGCCGAAATTCTCGACCGCGCGCCTAAACCTCGAGGCCATCACTGCTTATGTTTAAAACATACGAATGGCGAATACTGGAATAAATATTCTGCCATATTAATATCGATTGAATCATGCAAAAAATATATTTAATTTCCGTGTGCGAGTGAGACCGAGTGCTTTACGCAACCGTCCTGTTCTGTTTAAATAAAGCACAATTGGTAAATTATTTAACTGCTTGAGCGATCATATTACATATTCTTCAGTAAAGTTAACCGGCACCAACGTGTAACACGGTTGTTAATTCAAAGATTTGTGGCAGTATTTTCAACACGTTGTCTTCTGTAATTAGTTGGTGGGTTAATGCCTATTTTATTTATAACTACATATGTGGATTTGCGCGTTCATTTGTTTTAATATTACCACCATAATTTTTGATGATACATCAAGAGTGGTGGAACTTGAACAAGGCTATGTGCGCAGGTTCAAGAAGTTGGATGGGGATATATTTGCGTTCTACGGCATTCCTTATTCCACTGGACCTACTGGACCTAACAAATTCAAGGTAAAATTTCATTCATATTTTCTATGACAACACTATTACAAAACAAATATTTCCCATTAAATTCGACTTTCCCTTTCTACTTCCCAATAAATTCTAATTAAAAAAAATTGCCTATGGATAATACATACACTAAGCATCGCCGAAAACCAAATTGATAGAATGGAAAACAAATAAAAGTTAGTATTATTCGAATGTAATTGTAAAGCAGGAATACAAAAATTGCAGTAATAGGCATAATAATTTCTAAAAGTCATAATTTTTAATGAAATCAGAACCAAACTAGTCTTCACACGCACATCTCCCTCTGTGTTTTAGGAAAAACACAGATATGGAGAAGTACGGTGGCTACATTACCAAGGCTGAGGGCCCTATGAATGTGGGATTCTAATGACATTGTGAAGACAATGTCTATAGTTGGAGTTGTCCAATATATGGACGAAGGTAATCGAGAGAACGCGAGAGTCGTGCGAGTGAGGCACGAGCGGTCTCGCGTTAAATGGGGACTCGCGACGACCACTGCTACAAGTGGTCGTTTCGTGGGAATTCGAAAAGAGATCCTATTTCCTATACGATACTAGACAAACTACCACCGCTTCGTAACGTGTTATGGCTGTTGAGAAGAAGCGGCGCAACAAACTCCCAGCAACACGGTAAGGTATAGAGAGATAGGGGAATTCTAATAGGCCGTGGAAATACAACGGTGTAAGGAGGCGTGGTCAAGGCCAAAAAGACCGAGAAGGCCATGTCCCGCTTGTCAGGATCATGGAGGATGCGAAGAAAACAGACGCGTGGAGAGAGTGGGTTTACCCGCAAGCCCGGCGATTCTTGAGTGCCGCCCGGGCGCTCGAACCCGGCCGGGTGGGACCCGTTCGGGAAGCCCAGCCAGGCGAGCTGCACCGTGCGGCCTATCGCCAGGCCCGCAGGTCAACCCGCGTCTTCAGTTGTCCGTGGCAGCGACGAAGTGAGTTCTCCTTCTTCTTTAGGAGTCTTGTGGGTCTTCCGCGGTGATGATTTCTCGCGGAAGAGGGAGCGTGTCCGGTGGTCGGGCGTGCTGTGGCGCCAAGTTCTGAAGGTGAACCCAGGCCGAGGCGTCGGCACGCTCGAACATCGCAGTCGAGAGTCGCCGGATGTGCTCGTCCAGTTTCTCGATGCGTAGATCCCGCTGAATAGTGGTGTTCCTCACGTAGTAGGGGGCGTCGATGATCTTCCGTAGAGTCTTGGTCTGGACTCTCCTCATCTTCGTTTTGGTGGTTTTGCTCGCGAGAGCGTACCACGCTGGAGTCGCGTAGGTGAGGCGAGTGCGTACGTACAGTTTGTACACGCTCAGCTTCACTTTCAGCGGGAGCTTCGATATGAACACGGGCCGTAGTTTGCACGCTGCGGCCCGTGCCTGGTTGGCGGCTGCTCTTCCTTGGCGAGCCATGCGAAGATTCTTGTCTATTACGATCCCGAGGTATTTTGCACTTAAACGCCACGGGATTGTCTGGCCGTACATCTTCAGTTGCTTCAGAGGCAGATGCCTCCTGGTGGTTCTCTTCCGGCGAACTAGTAACGCCTGTGTCTTCGCGACATTCGCGCTCAGCCTCCATTTCGAAAGCCAAACTTGAAGGTCGTCCAGGTTGCGTTGGATCTTGGCGGTGGCGTGGTTGGCTGACATCGACGCTGAGAAGAGCGCGATGTCGTCAGCGTACAGCGCTAGGTGGACGTCCTCCCTCACGGGAATGTCATCGGTGTAGCAGGCGTACAGGATCGGCGAAAGGCAGCTTCCTTGCGGCACCCCGGCAGAGATGGGGCGCTCGCTCGATGAGATGGTACCTTCGACCATGACGTGGAATCTTCTGTCTTCCAGGAATGATTCGATCACTCGGGTGACGCGACGGGGCGAGTCCGACTGGGCGACCTTGTGCACTAGGCCGCGGTGCCAGACTCGATCGAATGCTTTCTCCATGTCCAGAAATACTGCGGCGGTGAATTCACGTCTGTTCTTGGCCTGCGTGAAAAAGTGCAGCACTCTGGTCAGCTGGAGAGTCGTGCTGTGTTCTGCTCGGAACCCGAACTGCTCTTGACGCGGGGTCAGGTGCGGCGTGATGTGTTGGAGCAGCAGCTTCTCGAATATTTTGGAGGTTGTCGGCAGCAAGGTGATGGGTCGATAACTCTCAGGCTTCAGTATATCCTTGTTCGGCTTGGGCAGCATGATGACTCTTCCGGTCTTCCACTGTGTCGGAAAATGCCCTGTGCGCATGATACCATTGAACAGGCGCGTCATGGCCACCACGGTCCTTCGTGGCAGTTGACGCAGGGCGCTGTTCGTGATTCCATCCGCGCCGGGCGCCTTCCGAGGCTTCGTCTGGAGAATCATATTCCGCACCTGAGTCGGTGAGAAGAATATGGCGTCTTCCTCAGGAGTAATCGGCTCTTCAAAGTACTCCTCCAAATGTCTCTCGACGGCTGCTACTTGTGCAGTGTCGGTGGTCGGGTTCGGCTGGAACTGTCGCTCGAGATGGTCGGCAAAGATCTCTGCCCGATCTTCGGCTCTATATCTCGGCGTCCCGTCGTTGTGTAGAAGCGGGCGTGTTGGCGTTGGGGCATTTGTCACTTGGCGACAGAGTCGGTACAGGGCGGGCCAATCGCCTTGCGTCGAGTCGACGTAACTTTCCCAGCGCTCACTGTTGAAGGCCTCCACCTCGGCTTTCACCTTGTCCGCGAGTCTGTTGAGCTTCGTCTTCAGTCGCGGGCAACGGCAGCGTTGCCACTGGATGCGTAGCTTCCTTTTCTCCGCGATGAGGTCTCGTACGCGGCGAGGAAGGTCTGGAATCTTTGTCACAACCGGTCGGATGCTTTTCGCCACTTCGAAGGCTTCCTGTATGCTGGTTGTGAGTTCTTCCGCTAGCTGATCAACGTCTGCGGGGCAGGTGATTGGCCGGGTCGGCGTGTTGGTCTTCAGTGCTTCTGTGAATGTCTCCCAATTGACATCGAAGCGTGGTCTCGGTGGATTCAATCTCTCCGGATTCAACGGCAATACTATCAGTACAGGCTGGTGGTCTGACTGAAGATGGTCGTTGAGAACTTCCTGCGTTGGCTGGCATCGGAGGTCACGATGGATGATGATGTCGATGGTGCTTGATGTCCGTGATGTCGGTCCACGATCGGAGAAATGCGTGGGGGCGTCCGGTCCTTCGATCACGTATCCTTGTGACTGCGCGTCGTTGAAGAGAATTCTTCCCGCGGTGTCTGAGGCAGCTGAGTTGCTCCATGTAGGGTGCTTGGCGTTGAAGTCGCCCGCAATCAGTGTCGGCAGCGGTGAGTCCAGCAGCGTGTGGACGTCCTCTGCCTCTATGTTCGCGAGCGGCGGCCTGTACGCCGCGAACACTCTGAGAGGAGTGCCCGCGACGCACAGTTCGACACCCAGTCCGTACATGGTGCGCAGCTGCGGTTGCGGCAATGCTTGGTGTAGTAGTCTTCTCTTCACGGCGACTATTAAGCTGCGGTAGGCTCTGTTGTTCGGCGAGATTTCGTCTTGGCGATAAACGAAGTATCCTGAGATCTTGAAGTGGTCGGTAGGCCTCAGGTGCGTCTCGTTTATCAGGACCACGTCGATGTCTTGTGATCGCAGTAGTGGCTGTAACAAATTGGTCTTCTTTCGAATGCCGTTGGCATTCCAACTGAGGACCCTAAGTTGATTTCTGGGCATAGGCGTTCGCGATGCTCGTCAGAATGATGGGCACGATGTTTTCCCCATTCTCATATGCTTCAATAATGCTGCACATGATTTTGGAGAAGGTTTTCAGATCCATGCCTCCGGTGTTGGTGTTGGTCCTCTTCTTGGGCTCAGAAGAGGTCTTGTTGTTGTGGGCCGCAGTGCTGGGTTTCTTCAACATTGCGGCGGGAGCTGGCGTCGGGGCTGAGCTCGAACTCGACGAGGAAGTTGGAGTCGTCGTCGTCGCCGGCGATGTCTTCTTCTTCTTCTTCTTGTTCTTCTTCTTGCCCTTGCCCTTCTTCCTGGCACCGGGGTTGTTTGCGGGTGGTGCGAGAGTGGTTGGAGTCACTCCCGCTTCCGCTTCCCGGCGCGCTGGCGCTGTAGGCTTCTTCTTCCTGTTGTTTGGCGCTGCGGTTAGCGCCACTGCGCCTGCCTTCTTGTTCCGGGCCTCCCTCCGGAACACGGGGCATGCGGTGTGGTTGGCTGGATGCGGGCCACCGCAGTTTGCGCACGTCGCAGGCTCCTCCCTGGGACGCGGGCAGTCTCTCGCCGTGTGGCACTCTCCACAACGTACACACGCAAGGTTGCGGTGGCAGTTGTGGCTGCTGTGGCGGAAGCTTTGGCAGCGGTGGCATTGAGCGGGCCCTTTCTTCGCCCGCCAGGCTTCTATTTTCACTGTCGGGAGCGCCAGGAGCTCCGTGACGTCGAAAATTCTGCTCGTCGTGGTCGTCTTCTTGAGGATCACGAAGAAGATACACCCCGGCCTGCCCTGGCGGGCCTTGATCGGGCGTACGTACTCTGGGCAAAAGCCCAGGTCCTCGAGCTCCTTCTTCAGTTCTTCGGGATCTGTGTCCGTTGGAAGGCCTCTGATGGCGACCTTCGTGCTTCTGTCCGCCGGCAGCGAGTAGGAGAACCATGAGATGTTCTCCGTCCTCTCGATGTCGGATAAGTACCGCTGGACGACGCGGTACTCTGCCTCTGATTTCGGCAGAAACTTCAGACCGACGCCCTGGTGGGTCTGTGCGTTCGGCGCGAAACCGAGCTTCTTCTTGAGCTCACGTGCGTGGTGAGCCCAGTTCGCCATTCTCTCGACGATGAGCGGCGGGAACTTCAACTTCTGCGGCGGCGGTGGCGGCGGCGGTTTGGGGGTCGGGGAGGGGGACCCCCTCTCGCTACCTTCCGTTGTCGTCGATTTTGGGGAGTCGATGGAGAACTCCGACGCGTTCGGCGACTTCTCCGGCTCCTCATATCGTTTTATGCAGATGCGTTTGGTGGCATCTGCATAAGATGGGCTGCTGCTGCCGGACGAGGTTGACCCTTCCTCGTCCGATGTCTCCTCCGTGCGGGGGCGGCGGCATGACGCCACTGTCACCTCCATGGGCTCCGGAGTGGCATCCGCAGGCTCCTGCAGGCCTTCCTCGGTGAGCGCTGGCGCGCTCGGTCCGTGGTCGCCGGGGGCGGGCGTCTCCCCGGCGAGGCTCTGCAGCTTGTCCTGCAAAAATAAAAAGGCGTCATTAACGGCTTCGGAGACCGCCGTCTCCGAGGCCTTGGGAGTCCTGCCCGTCGGGTAGGGAGATCGCAGCTGGCCGACCATCCAGTCCCGCAAGTGGGTCTTGATGGGGCCACCGCTCTCCCTCCTGGAAGACGGTTGGCTTGTGAGGCCAACCGAAGGGCCCTGAGAAGGGCCGGCGCCGACGGGAGGATTCCCGGCCGCGGGATGGTGGCTTCGCTCCGGGCCGGCCGCCGCGGCCGAAACTCCCCGTGAGGGGCTGGCCATGCTGCGGCCCGGAGGGAAACCGGTCGGTCGACCCTGAGAGGGGCCGGCCGGAGGGCCCTGAAAAGGGCCGGTGGGTTGGTCCTGAAAAGGACCGTTCGGAGGGCCCTGAGAGGGGCCGGTTGGGCGACCCCGCGAAGGGCCGGCCGGACAGCCCTGAGAAGGGCTGCCCGGACGGTCCCTCGGAGGGCCGTCATCGGGGCGCCCCTTGGCAGGAGCGCCCATGGCGTCACGTCTCGCCGAGGCGCCGCGACTCTCGCAGCAAACGTCCGAGGACGTCTGCCGGGAAATCGAATTAATAATTCAGGGGAATAATCCCAAGAATTATTAGGCGAGTCCGAGCGGTCTGCGCACGTCCGTACACGGCCACGGCGGCCGATCCTGAAATCAGAAAAAATACAGACAAATATATATAGCCAATGGCCAACATTGGACAGAAAGTAAGGAAATTACTTCACATCTTTTGAATATGCAATGTCACATGTCTATTCCAAATGAAGTATTTTTTTTTTCATAAAGACATCCCTCCCAATATATATATTTACTGTAAATCCACACGAGTAACTCATTGGCTTAAACACCTGTCATACGAAAAATATTTAGATAGTAACGTTGTCGCCAAATGTAAATTAATTTTACAATTTTATAGAATTGGATATTTATTTCAATGACATTAAAAATAGCTTACTTTGAATTATACTTACAAAATGAGGGCCTAACCAATTTTAATATTAAATTGTTTAGACATGCTTACATGTATAAATCACCGTCATGCAAATTTATTTACGTCAAAATAATTTCAATTATTATTTATTCCTGTTAACTCTAAACTTAATGGGATTATTATGGATATGAGCCATTAAATTATCCAGTGATTTCGAGTTACCTTAATTAATTCGCGTCCTGCTTAAACTGACTTGCATCCAGTGACACCCATCTTGCACATTGAAACTCGGCATGACAATCTTAATACAAAAATACTATAAATGATTAACTTCTATGTTTAGGCGCCTTTATCGCCGCCGACATGGAAAGATACGCTTCAGGCTATAGATAAAAGGATCATATGCCCACAAGCAAATTATCCACCGATTATTCCAACGGACAAAATAATGCAAGAGGACTGCCTTATTGCAAATGTGTTCGTACCTGATACGAAACAGGAAAACTTACCCGTGTACGTCGTCATCCAGGGAGGGGGATTTCAAATTGGCTATGGAAATTGGATCTCAATTAGACACTTGATAAGGACCAACAACATGATCGTTGTTACATTCAGCTATCGCCTTGGCAAACACGGATTTTTATGTCTGGGGACAAAAGATGCTCCTGGTAACGCTGGAATAAAAGATCAAGTGGCTCTCTTACGTTGGGTCAAAAAAAATATAGCTGCCTTTGGTGGGAATCCTAACGATATTACTTTGGGTGGTTTTAGCGCCGGTGGCACTTCAGTCCAATTTTTGATGCTCTCGAAGATCACTAAAGGCTTATTTCATAAAGTTATCCTTGAAAGCAGTTATATGCTTAGCGGTTTTTCTATTCAAACCGACCCCATAGAAGTTGCTAAAACTTTCGCAAGACGCAGAAATTTCACAAATGTTAATGACCTTCAAGCTCTAGAAAGATTCTATAAATCAGCCACGCTAGACGAGTTAACGATGGATGCTTTTATAACAGAAATAGATAAGTAGTTCATATTTCTTCTCTCGGTGCATCGAACAGGATGTAGGGGGAGAAGTATTTCTTGACTCAGACCCCCTTAGCATCCTAAAGAGTGGAAACTATCAAAAAGTTCCAATGCTGTTAGACATTAGTAACATGGAAGGTTTGACAAGACTTGGTTTCTTCGAAAAATGGAAGAATGGCATAAATGAAAACTGCAGTAATTACTTGCCACCTGAATTAAAATTTAAAAACGGAACGCAAAAGAATGAAATTGCAAAGCAAATTAAAGAGTTTTACTTCGGTAATGATACCGTTAATAACGATACCGCTATTTATTATGTAGATTATATATCAGATGTATTTTTTAATGGTCCACTTTTACGGTCGGTCAAATATTATTTCGCCAATGATCCTGATGATATATTTTTATACGAATACTCGTTTGCGGAAGAAGATATTTCTATGACAGCCTTTAAAAATTTGAGTGGTGCCTCACATCATGCTCAAACTGCAGCCGTCTTCGATGGTACGAGCTTTATTCAAGCGGATGAATCGCAAATCTCAACAATGTATAAGAAGGTCAAATCTATGATGAGGGAGTTGTAGGGTAACTTCATAACAACTGGGTAAGTTGTAATAGTTTCCCTTCATATTAATTAATTATTAATAAACTAAATTGTATTAAATTCTAATATTACAATCAATTCCGAGATCACAGAAAATATCCACACAAATACAAACAAAAATTTGTACATTACGCACCTAGGGAGAAAAGTAGGACAACCTCACCCGCGACCCTCGCCTTCGGCTCGGGTGACTTGTCTACCGACGGTTTTTTTTCCGTATGGATGAAAAGCTAGTGTTTAGTCCCCAGTACGAGGGACAGCATCGGACACTCTTTTCTCTCGTACCAAGGACTAAAAGTGAGCTTTTCATCGAGGTAGGAAAAAAACGTATTTATCGACCCTATTCCACCAAACACCTGAAACTCACTGCAACTCCTGTAAGCGGCACACCCAGTATTGACGGTGAGCACTAAAGCTCAGCGAATCTAAGAAAATCTAATTTGTCATGAACCCGCAATATAAAGTAAGAATTGGAAACAAAGATATGTGTACTTCCCTCCACAGCAAAGGCAGACAAAATATTGAATAAAAAATCAATAAAAACCTATACCAATTTCAAAATTAGAGACTTTTGTAGGTTTCTATCTTCTTATCCATTATTAATTGTTTGACTGATTGCAGGAAACCAGTGCCCAGTGCAAGTTCGTGGCCCATGTGGCCTCCTATGAATTCAAACTGGAGTCCGCACATGTCACTGGAACAGAAAATGGAACTAAAGGGCACGCTGTTAGATCGAAGAGTCCACTTTTGGGATGGTATCTACGAAAAATTCTACCATTCCCCAATTTCCCCAAAATTTTACCAAGATTCAACAAAACATTAATAAATAAATAATATGACATATTATAAGCTATATTTTTACCAGTTCGGACTATGCACTTAAAAGGATTGGTTCGACCAGAGCGTCGTCGAAAATACTGACGTTAACTTTCTTGGGTTGGTAGTTCGATTTTGAAAATTGCCAGAGACCAATACTGCTGAAACTTTATTTCTATTATCCCTCTTTTTTTCCTTTTCTTGTACATTTCGTAAGACAAGCAATAGAACGAGGACCACAGCCACGCTGATTGAAAAAAAAGTAAAGTTTCACTAGATCGTCGTTTTAGGCGAAATGAACTGATAACGTTGTTAGAATATAATATAAAAATAAGTCGTATTTGAAAAGGCAAGATACCAGCGTGGTGTACTAAAATTTATAACATAAATAAAAATATTATAATGAGGTCTTATAAAACATCATTAGCGAATTTTGTTGAAACAGCATAAGAAACAAATAAACACAATTGAAAGTTCATCACGTGGATTTTCGGCGCAAAAGGATAAAAATTTACAAGCATTTCTGAGAACTTCGACTAACCGTGCGATCGTCTCCGAAGATAATTCGTGGAAAAATATATTAAATTATGAGTTGGAAACAACTGTTAATAGGTAATGGAATAAAGTTGGAAATCGGTTTAATCTTCGCTATTTAACAGGGTCTAAGATAGGTAAACAGAAAAAAGACACATTCCCCGTGATCTAATTGATGAATTTCTTTCTTCTTTCGCTCCTGTTTTACTTCTTTTATCCTCTTTTGTTGAGGATACCAAAATCCATACCATTCGCTGAATCGCCTCCAATAAGAACGACCATGACCAATCAATGTTTAATGTCTTATTATGACAATGTTGATAAATTAAAAGAGCGTGAGTCAGCAATAAAAAGACTAAGTTCTCATACGAATTAAAAAAAGAAAAAGTTTATATTTTAAAACAACAAATAAATTAATTAAAAAGCTTATACTCTAATAGACTAGCTACTAGGCTACACGCTGCGGTTGAAAGCTCAATAAGTCGCAAAATATAAGTGGAAATAACTCGATCAAATTGAAGCACTCCGTTAAAAGGCGATTGCTTCAAAGTCAGTATGTCTAGACAGTGCCCGGCAGGCGCTCATTAAGCGGAGTAAAAGGACATCATTATGCTTTAAGTTAAAGTGACGGCCGTCCCGGCATTTCGACGCACAACGCGTCTTTCACAGCAAAAAATAGGTAAAAATATCTTTAGGGACGGAAGCGGCGACAATTAAATTTTAATCCCTCGGGAGCCTCCAGGGATTTCGGGAGACGAGGGTGCGGGATGCGGCGCACATGCATAATATATGATTGTTCAAAGAACTCGTATATTTGTGCGCGTGGAGACGTAAATTACGACTTACGGTAAACGGAATACTAATTTGGTGAGCATTAAAACTTTTGTGCGCTGTTGGGAGCTAATAGCTTTCATAGTATCGTTTTTTAATGTATTTTTAAGTAAGTTGATATTACAATAAGTCTCAATATAATCATAGGATATGGAATTAACAGTCTTGGTAGTAATCGAAACGGCCTCGGTTCAGTTCCCGACGAACGCTCTTTCTATTTATTACACACATACATACATATATACCCTCATGCCTGTATTCCCCGAAGGGGTAGGCAGAGGTGGATTTTTGCACCCACATTTCGCCAAGTATGTATCAGTCCCACATAATAGGGGGCGAGCCTATTGCCGTTTTTCGGGCACAATTTCAGACTCCGTGCTGCTACTGAGAATTTCCTAATGGAAAAACCCAGTAACACTTTGCCCACCCCGGGAATCGAACCCAGGTCCTCCAGATCGCACAGCACATACTTGTGCCGCGAGACCACGAGGCAGCATTATTATGAGCTCTTTCTATTTTACGCTTTAAAACACGTCAGGCGAAATGTAGGCGTCGAAATACATCTCTACCTACGCCTTGAGAGATAAGTATGTACGTCTATACTACTGTGTCCAAAAAATAAGGTGACATTGTATTTATTTCGAAAATTCTTTATTTATTCTTCCAAATCAATTTCATCCCTTTCAAAGTAATCCCCTCCCGATGCAATGCACTTATGCCAACGGATTTTCCAATCTTCGAAACACTGATTGTAGTCACTTTCCGGGATGGCCTTCAGTTCCGTCTTCGCTGCGGCTTGAATCTCCTCTATCGTATCAAAACGGTGTCCCCGGAGCGATCTTTTGAGCTTGCTGAACAGCCAGAAGTCACACGGCGCCAGATCAGGTGAATACGGTGGTTGCGGAACGATATGGGTTGAGTTTTTTGCGAAATGATCACGAATTACGAGTGCAGTTTTCGGTACCAGTCGAGATTTGACGCGCTTGAGGCCCAAAACACCCTTTAAAATAGTATTGACCGAGCCTTTCGATATGCCAACCTCATCAGCAAGGTCTCTAATCGTTAATCGACGGTTTTTCAACACCAAATCTTTGATTTGTTGGACGTGAGCTTCGTCGGTTGAGGTTGATGGTCGCCCAGGACGCTCTTCGTCTTCGACACGTTCACGGCCGGCTTGGAACTCAATATACCACTTGTAAACATTTTTTTTAAACATAGCCTCATCACCAAAGGCTTTCTGCACCATCCTCAACGTATCCGCAGCAGAAAATTGATTCCGCAAACAAAATTGAATGCAAATCCTTTGCTCAACAAATTTCGACATCGCGAAAAACGAAAAACTCACTTTTAGCAGCTCACAAAATGACGCGTATCTCAAACACTAATGAATATTTTGACATGTAAATTTTACATAGATGGCACGGACATTACTACCTACCTAAAAAAAAAAAAAATCTCCAAGTCCTTCGACGCGCGCAGTTTAAATTCAAATGTCACCTTATTTTTTGGACACAGTAGTATATGTGTAGATTATGCAAACTCTATAATCGAACTTCAAAATAATTTGACAGTAAAATATTATCGAAAATCTAGACACAGTGATGGATATTGTCGAAAGCGTCAGAGACCCGGCGGCCCTCCGACCCACTCAGAAATGAGACAACTTTTTATAACTTTCTTACCAAATTAATAAACTTCGGCATCCGAGATTCCGTCGATACGAGTTGCTCGACTCTTTGAATGAGTGTAGTTAACGTTGTTTCAGTGGGGATCAGAATATTGGCAAAACAAATAGCAGTCTGACTGCGAGACGAAAGAAGTTTTATGTAAGAATGCTTCTTACACTCGTATAAAGCTAAAGCTAATTATTTTTTCAATTAATTATGCATTTATTTCAGAATATTCACAATTTATGTAATTGTACAATGCGAATTATGTTGAATGTTAGCAAGGAATAATGAGTTTGTTTTTAAAAAAATGACATACTATAATATTGTGTTGTTAAGACGTTTATTATCATGCTTATCTGTAATGATAAGAACTCTATTTGTAATGTATGTTTTGTAGTTATTTTTAGGTATTTCTTGTAAATTTAAAGACAATCAAGCCGTTTCATATACTAGCCCTTCAATGAGGGAAAACATCGTGAGGAATCCTGCACACCTAAAAGTTGTTAGGAATTTCTTAGGTGTGTAGTCCGCCAACTCTCAGTTGTAGAGGAAGCCCGTGCCCAACATTGGGACGTATATGGGCTGATGATGATGACTAGCTTTTATTTATGTACACTGATGTATTGTTATACAGAAGAAAAAGCCATTACCCAGAGGACGAAGCCGGCATGAAGTCAGTAAATCTCAAAAGTTTGTAATATGCAGTTTGTATTTATTACTGACTAGCCACTGGCGTCTGCTTGGAACTTGAAGCTCCCGCAATCTAGGCGACATGCCAAGTAGGCTCAATTCTTTATTTATAGACTCAGTTCCTAAAGGACTCTGCTCTGATATTAACTGGCAAAAATTTGATGAAGGAATTCACCTCTGCTTTTCTTATCGGGAATACAGAAGTGCAAGAGTATCTTATTATAATATATAGTAGTAGCTGTAGGGCCCGGCACTGTACAGGTGCATTTTTTTAATTAATTACCCAATGTCCTTTTCCAAGATCCTGTCTATCTACATAGCAAAAATAATTCAAATTGCTTCAGCAGTTTAAGTGTGACAATGAAACAGACAGAAATAGTTACGATTGCATGTATTAGGTATTAGTATGGGCGAAAGCATATTATAATCATACACCGTGGCAGGTATGAGGGTCGGCTATGTGCAGGTGCTATGTTATATAAATGTCCTCTCCGAAGCTCCTATATTCATACATAGCAAAAATGAAAGCGTAACAGATAAACAAACATAGTTCTGACCGCACGCTAAGATACGAGTCTTATGTCGTAGGTACCTACCAGAAGAGACTTTTCGTTCTCACAAACACCCAGACCCGAAACAAATATCTGTGGATCGCACAAACTTTTTTCTCGGTGCGGCATCGAACCCGCGGCCTACTGCGAAACGGGACTGTCAAATTGTAATTTAAATATACATATATTTAATAAATAATTTAAATTCGGAACACATTACAAACATACATTGCAAGAGATTTAACATAATATTTAGTTGTTGTCCACTACATAAATCGTGTGTAAGGCTAGCGTATAGCTAGGAGCCATTCCGAGATATTACGCTGAATTTATCATGGAAGGTTAAGTTAGGTGACGTTAGCGTACATCACTGCACTGGCGTAACTTATTGTGCATATTATACCGGCTATAGCTAAGACGTTCAACTGCTGTGTATCATATCCATTTAGGTATATATTCGACTTTATTAAATTTTGCATCTTCCGCGCCGTATAAATTGTTATTTTTTATATGGGAAAAGAGGGAAACGAGCAAATGAGCCACCTAATGTTAAATGGTCAACTCCGCCCATGAGCACCCACAATACCAACGGAATCATCGGTGCGTTGTCGGCGTATGAGGCTTAGGATTAAGGCTTTAGGCTCTTTTCTGGATTACACTAAGCCTAGCCTAGGTCTAAGGCCTAAACTCTCTAAATAGTGGAGGCCTGTGCTCAAATGTGGACTAGAGTACCAATGCTAATAGAGTAAGTAAAAAAATATTAAACGAGAGGCCGCGGGTTCGATCCCCGCACCGATATAAACGTTTGTGTGACCAACAAATATTTGTTTGGGGTCTGGGTGTTTGTGAGATAATGAAGATTTTTGTAGTTTCTAATACCCGCGACATAAGACTTGTATCTAAGTGTAGGGTCAAACCATGTTTGTGACTGTTGAGTGTATTTATTATTATTAAATAAAATAACGTACAAAGATAACAATAGATACTGATGGCATTACAATACAATTCCGAATAGACAAACAGACTCCGCTAGAAATGCGAGTGCGCCGAGTAAAAACAATATACCGGTAGTCAAGATAAGTCTGTAACTTAATTAACTCGGAAGGTTTCTCTATAATTAACTTGGGAGGTTTTCCGCCCGGCGAAAGCGCGGGAATTTTAGAAGGCACTGTGTATCGGGCCGCGGGCTGATTTATGTTTACGTAAATAAAAGCGGGGACTGGAGACACGGTAATACTACCATACAGTATGTTAACTCGGCCGCATTTTTGAAATAAATACCTACAGCCGCGCGGTACGTAAACATGCGATAGGGCTGCGAACCTGCAGAATTTTAATTTAATCTGCCTACTTTGACTTTCTATCTATTTTTGTGATTGTAAATATTTTTTTATTTTTATTTAAACTAATAAAATATTTTGTGAATGGAATAGGAAGTGTTCAATAAAAATGCATGTTATTTTTTGATTAGAAGATTTCATGCAACCAAAAACAGCACAATATATAAACACAATATATACTTGTCATATTAAATAATGCAAGACTTATTATATATATAAAAATCGCGTGGTTACTGCTTAAAACACAACACCGTCCGTTCGTGACTGCGGCCAATTCGCGACTGCCTGCATGCCTTGCGCATGCCGCGATCGAGGCGCGTAGGTATAACTCGCGTTTCGCCCGTTGGTATGAAGTTAAACTACTGTATGATAGTATTACCGTGCTGGAGACAATGTGTTTGGTTTGCCTTTGGTTACACTTCGCATTGTTTCTGATCTTCGCTCTTAATGATTAATTTTAAAACACTGTACTAAAAGTAGAAAGCATTCGGTAATGTGCAGTGGTGGTGAAGGAAACATGGTCTATCCCTGAAGTAATATATTATCGTAATCCGTAATTATTTGTTGCGAACCATATTTTTTTTTCAGACCTCAGTGTTTCTGACTTTAGAGAGCCTCTCGTAAACACAGGTTAGACTCTGTGAAAAATGAAGCAAAAGGGTTACTTCCTATTGTGTGAGGTTAAAAATCACAGGTGGCAAAACGTGATTGCAGAAATACATATTGTCATTTTCAGGGACACAGATATATCCTATATAGACTCCTTCTTCTCTGTAACCATTAATTTGAACATAAATGAATTATTTCAGTATCAAGCATAAACAATACATGATGTTAAAGACAAGTGACTATTCCATTAGCAACAGACACTGTTGCATCAACAAATGCGGGCTTAATTTCTTATATTTACCAAGTATTCCCGTGGGAACACACCATATCGAATCATTCAATATTTATTAACGAGATGACGTGCCGTAATACGTGGTATCCGGACTCCGCACGCGATCCCTGATACATGGCTACCACTTGTCATTCATAAATTATGTGCTTGTATTACATATGAATATGTACATCGATCTGTTAAAGGGTATTCCCTCCACAGGGATATGAGAAAATAATCTTACTGTGTAGATTAGACTTAAGCCCTCTTAGTTGATGTTGTCTCAGTTGCCAGTTGTAGAGGAGGCTCGTGCCCAGCAGTGGGTTGATGATAATAATGTGTATCTTAGACTGCCTGGTAGCCTCCCGGTACTTTGTTAAGGCCCTATCCCACCACACACCCGCCAGTGCAACTCCTGTGCTCCAGGCTCAACAGCGGCACGCACAGTATCGACGCCGAGTACTGAAGCTCAGCGAATCTAAGGGGACCTAATTTGTCATAATCCCACAACGAAGTTATTCAGAAAGACAATACAAAAGAGGATTTGGAAAACAAAGAGTTTTTCGTGTCTCGCGGTATATGTGCCGTGCAATCACGAGGTCCTGGGATGTTAGTGGGATTTCCCATTACGAAATTGTCATTAGAAGCACGGAGTTTGGAATTATGCCCGAAAGACTCTCGCCCCCTATTACGTGGGACTGAAAAACAATTGTCCAAATGGGGCTCCAGAAATGCACCTATACCTACCTTTTTGAAGAATACAGGCGTGAGGTTATGTATTATATGTATGGCTGTGTGGCTAAGACTAGGCGCAATGTAGGTAAGAATACAAAAAACTGTAGAGGGACTGCTAAATATTATGTTAGCACAGAAAAATGACCTTGGAACATCGTGGTAAATGCAGTGCAGCTCGAATAGTTTGTCGACTGCCGAAAACGGTAACATGGCTCTTACCAGTCGGCTTAACTCCGAGGTCAATACGAAGACATACATAACCTCACACATGCATCTGCACTGCATCCATATTTCGCCAGGTATGTATTCATCATCAGCCCATATACGTCCCACTGCTGGGCACGGGCCTCTTCTACAACTGAGAGGGTTTAGGCCTTAGTTCACCACGCTGGCCTTGTGCGGGTTGGTTTTTACACACTTAAGAAATTCCTAAGAATTTTTAGGCGTGCTTCTTCACGATGTTTTCCTTCACCGTTAAGATAATTGATTGTAAATGCACACATAGCTTCGAAAAGTCAGAGGTGCCTGTGTGTGTGGTGAGTGTGCCTGGGGTTTGAACCCGCGACCGCCGATATTCTCGACCGCGCGCCTAAACCTCGAGACCATCACTACGAAATATAGTAAAACTACACCACTTAGTAAAGATGAAATAACTTTTCCAACCGGAAAATGTTGAATTTATTGAAACGAGTTCCGGTATTTGGCGCACGTGTTTTAACTCTCAACTTTAGGATCCTTCGCTGGGTTTGTGGTCGATGGTGCTGCTCCGAAACCTTTCGTTATAATTAAAGTATTAAATTAACTCGATATTTGCCATGTGGGTAAGAGAAATAAATGAGATACAGATAAGTTACTGGCTTTAATTAAAACTTTTAATAATTTGGATCGTATACCTATTGCTGGGTCGGCGAAAATGAAGCTAAAAATATCTACTAAATTATAATATCACATAAATATCAATATCAAAAATTAAGAAAGAGATTATATTAGGTATTATTATAAATCATTATTACACATTTATATTCTTTCTTGGCCAAGGGACACTTTATTTTCGAAATGAACTTTAGCTACCAATGGCCATACAATAAATCTAAGGATTAGAATTAATACTTTAAGATCCACTAATTAGTCGGGAAACTATTTAGAAAATAGCCACTATACATTTGACAGCCCCGTGGCGCAGTTGGTTAGATACCAGCTTGCGAAACGAGAGGCCGCGGGTTCGATCCCCGCATCGAGACAAATGTTTGTGTGATCCACAAATATTCGTTTCAGGTCTGGGTGTTTGTGAGGCCGAAAAGTCTCTCGTAGTTTCTGATACCCACGACACAGGACTTGTATCCTAGTGTGGGGTGAGAACTATGTACATATGTCACTGTTGGGTGTATTTATTTATTTTATACAAATGTTATTTATTGGCCATTCGCTACTATATTACAAACCTACTTTTTTTACTGCGGCGCTTGGTCTAATAGCACAAACACTTTTATTTCCATATAAAAAAATATATTTAAGAATAATTGATATAAGTTGCACCACATATCATAAACATCAATAACACAAATTTAAAATTTTGTGGAAATTCAACGACAAATCGCGTTGCGAGTTTAATACATTATACATATTAGGGACGCGCGTAAGTCAAAAAGGGAAAGGCTATTTTCTATCACTCAATTGTCATTTTCATCGCCTTACTGTGAAATTGAGTTAGTTATTTTACATTATGATACAGTCTTATTTTTTCCCCAACATTGAGAGGTCCCTGTGGAAGTCAGTGGGAGAGGCCTATGTTCAGCAGTGGACCTCTTTTGGCTGATGAATGGATGGATACAATCTCAAAACATGAAAATTGACAGTTTTTCTGCTCTTATTGCTAATTGAATTACTGATTTTACTTTATAATAAACACTTACACATACATAACCTCACGCCTGTATTCCTCTAAGGGTAGCGAGAGATACACATATGCCTCATATTTCGCCAGGTATATTTCTGACATCAGCCCCACTTAATAGGGAGCGCGCCTAGTTCTTCGGGCACATTTCCAGACTCCGTGTTGATAGGTACTGAGAGTTTCCTAATGAAAATGCCAATAACACTTTTGCCCGACCCGGGAATCGAACCCGGGCTCTCTAGATCGCACTGCACATACTTTTTAAGACCACGAGACAGTGTTATATTTTGCCACATAGGTACATATTTTTGACCCCATATAGTAACAAGTCCTGTGTCGTGGGATTAAAAAACTACCAGACACATTGCGGTCTCACAAACACACTGATCCGAAACAAATATCACACAAACAAATATCTCAGTGCGGGGATCGAACCTGCGCCCTCCCGTTTCACAAGCTGGTATCTATCCAACTGCGCCACGGGGCTGTCAAAGGTGCACGATATTTCTAAAAGCGCCTGTAGAAAAATAATAGCAATTCACACAGCTAGTTCCGGTGCCATACGATATTATTATATTTGTAGTGTTTGCCTCTCGTTGCCAGTATCGTAGGAACGGAATAATATGGCTTCACTCTACAGTTCTACACGTTTGCTGTTACGTGCAAATGCATTGTTAGAATGGACTTTTCGTATTGTAGTTGAAAGGTGTTTTACTTCACGTGTATACCATCAACTTTTGATTGAATTAGATGTGCTGCAATAATTGTACTAACATTATGAGTGTGACATGAATGTACTATATCTATGTTACTTAACAAATAGATTAGAATTCTTTACTGAAAATTGCATAATAGGTATGTACCGTAAAACGGGGTAAATAGGAATGGCGGGGTAAATTGGAATAAAAATCTGATTTTGTAGCACGTTATATAACTTTTATTCTATTTAAATAAGTTCAAAAGTTCTTGGGTTTTTAACGAGTTTATATTTTGTTCTACTAGCCACAATGAGTTTTTAAGACAGTCACTCAGGATTTATTATGAAAAAAACACGGTGAAATGAGGTTGTCGCAGACACGTGGTTTTAGCTATTTTTAATTTCGAGATTTAATTAAATTTTAATTAAAAAAAGAGTGTTAAAATAGATAAAACCTAGGCATAATAATGTACTGTGTTTGGCAGAAACGTGAATGTAAGTAAATAACTATAAATTTTCTTTTAAAAACCTTAGATTCAATTGCATGTCGTTTTTAGGTTATTTTGGGGATAATTGGAACGCAAAAGGGGGAAAAAGGCACGTGAACAGGTAAAATTGGAACAACGCTGGGGTTATTTGGTTCACTTGGGGGGTAAATTGGAATCATTAAATAGGGTTGTACCGTATCCAAAAACAATTTTACGTATCATCCGACCCAAAGTACCGCCCAGGTAGAAATGTAACCTAGTTTTTTTTTGCATGGGGGCCACCAATCCAAAGACTTTCTGTATCGAAAGTTGCTTAACTTCTATGATCGTATCAGATTACCTTAGTTAGCCGAGCTATACCTATGCGCTAAAATATTTTTATGTATTTCAGAATCGAGATGCCTCTTGAATTATACCAGGGTTTCTCAAAGTGAGGTACGCGAACCCCTAGGGGTTCGCCATTCAACGGCAGGGGATTCGCGACAAGATTTACGTAATGTTGACTTGATGCCTAGCAGGCACGTGCAGCACGCGTCCTGTCCTCGACCAGTGGGTGGACAGGCGCCACGGTGCGATGACATTCCGCCTGACGCAGGTGTTGTCGGGGCACGGATGCTTCGGCCACTACCTGTGTCGGGTGGCTCTGAAGGAGGAGTCGGCCGTGTGTCACCATTGTGACAACTGCCCGGACGACACAGCCCAGCACACACTACAAAAGTGTCCAGCCTGGGAGGTGCAGCGCAGCGCTCTCCGCGCGATTGTTGGTGACGACCTCTCGCTCCCGGCCGTCGTCTCTTCGATGGTCGGGAGTCCTAGGTCGTGGCGAGCGGTGCTCTCCTTCTGCGAGCACGTCATGTCGCAGAAGGAGAGCGCGGAGCGGGATCGCGAGAGAAGTGATCCCGCCCGCCAAAGATGTCAGAGAAGGAGGCGCCGGGTCAACAGAGATAATTAGACCCGGCGCCCTGCCCTGTGGCAAGGGGGCGTTAGAATCCCACCACGGTATCCCCTGCCTGCCGTAAAAGACGACTCAAAGGGGCCCTTGGGGTCGCTGGGCGCGCTGCGGGGTGGCGCGTCCACACTGAAAGTGACCCCGAGAGGGGCGGCGGCACTGTGGCCTGTGTACGTCGCGGGTGCCCATCCACAACCGGGGCGCCCGAACCAAGCTAGTGGGGGTGCAACTGCGCCCCCTACAACTCCGAGACAGCCGAGACAATAATGTTTCGGAGGCGCACCGGGCGGCTGCGGCATTACGGTGGGCGCTTCTTGCTAATAATGACATAAAGCTTACGCACCCATAGTTACCCCACTAGGCTTTGACATTGTCTAATAACCATACCTCGCGATGATAATCACAGAGCAGTAACATGCCGGGATTTGAATTTCAAATGTTGGGATGTCACTGTATTTGGAATTGGCAAGCGTGGTGCTTTCCATCACGCGGGCGACGTCTAATCATTACTTTTCATGAAAAAACACCCAGACTCGTAACAGGCATTAAAATTCACCATTGGAAAATATCGGTCTCGCCAGGAATCGAACCCGGGTTTCTGGTTCCGCATGCAGGTAGTCCGACCGTTGCTATATTTATACACGCTACAAGGTTTTTTTTTCAAACTAGCTAAGTAGGTAGGTGACAACCCTTGTAAAAATTCCGATTTACCCCTCTTTCGAACCTATTAACCCCGTTAGGGGTAAATTGGAATTTAATAGAGTTTTTGTTAATTTTCTCAAAATTATGACAATATTTGGGAACCAAAAGCTAATTAACTTTTAAAACAGATAACCATACGATCTTAAGTAACCTTATAAATACCCTATGAGTTACAGAAGAAGGTTAAAATTCCAATTGAAAGTCAAAATTGGACCAATTTACCCCGTTTTACGGTAAGGTCATTTCGGCATTTTGTGGCTAGGTTAGCGCCCTCTCTAAGCCTAACAAATGTGCGGCGTGTGATCTAGAGGTTTCATGTTCGATTCCGTGATTGATTGTTTTTTTTTACTGTGTTTAAACGTCTGAACCGTATGTAAATCTCTCCTTATTGATCAAGTGGTACGTTGTTATTTTACTGCCATCTAGCGGTTATCATGGCTAACATTAAAAATTATATTTAAATGCGAATATTCCCAATAAATTTACTTTTGCGACGTTGCTAAAGTAAAATTGCAAAAGTAATTCCTGAAGAAAACGTAAAAAAGTATCCCTCGGGATATGTTTGATGTGCAAAGTGTGGGACCCTAAAAAGGATTCCGTCTATCTACTCGTCGCTCGCTGCGCCTCTTCGCACGCGCGACACAGCATTGGAAACGGCACGTTTTATTTTATTACTCCCTGAAGACCCTTTCACGACGCAGTTCACTCATACGTGCGTCCGTTTTAATTGGAACACACCACTTATGAAACTACGTCGAACACGTTAGTTATTGGTGACACGTAGGTATATATAAAATTATCTATTAATATATATTATACTGAATAAATTACTATTACTATTAAATACTATAAGGCGCAAAAGGAAAACAGCAATAGGTACATAGTCTTTATATAACTTGGTATATTAGTTGTCAGGCATTTTCAATACACCGTTCTTCATTTAAGATCTTTTACTACAGTTCTGAAATATTTGCAGCACTCAATCGCTTGCATTAAGAATGCTGCCGAACAAATATGACAGTCTATTGATTATAAAATTTTCTTATTATCAATATTATCTATATGCACTCGTACTTATTTCACATTCACTTATTCACATTATATCTGTTTGGTGACTTTTATGCTATTTTTTTGAAGCAAAAATAACAAAACATTAGCAACTGCCAATCGCCGTATTTACGGTTGCCTGCACCCAATTCTAACACGTCGAAAACCTATCGAAATAGAAGCGATAAAATCCAAAACTCGTGTAACTTAATGATCCAAAAATAAACGCACCGATTTAAGCAACGCTTATTTGATTCAATCCACATTGCCTCAGACGTGTACAGAATTTGAACGGAGCGACAGCCGCCGAGACGGGCTTAGTAAACAAATGGTTAATTACAAGAATTGACGGCTTAACTGCAGATAAATACCGATGGAATGACCGGACAGATGAGTAATTTCACGCTTCATGTCAACGCGCTTCCTCACTTGGCAATAGACATCATCGCTTGCTTTAATACGGCAAGAATTCTTGTTTGATTCTACGAAATGCCTTTTGGATTGAACGATGACATAATGTCTATGATATGGCAAAAGGGACAATGCTAAATTATAACTTTATGAAACCAAACAAGTATCCACTATTCTTGTCTGCGAGCCCCGTCAAAGATTGAAACTTTTTTCAACCATCATCAGGCCGGCTTGATGAAAGCACAGCTTCAGTCAACTCTAGAACAGTTCTGTGCCCAGAAGTGCGACATGAAGGGGATGGTACAGAAACAATAAGTCAGTGTTTTGCATATTAGAAAGGCGAAATGACAACACAGCAGACATATTTATGCCAGCCTCATGAAAATCTAATGTACGTAGACCAATATCGGAATTCGACATATTTGCGTATGTCACCATGGTGGCTTTTATTCCTTATGCATGACGTCATCCCAATCAGCTCGTATTCCAGCCACGGATACGATCCACAGGTAAGGGGAATAATACCTTGGTCAGGACCATAGTCTAATGGGACTGAGAAACGAATAGACCGGATAGACAAATAACTAAAAAAATTGCCACGAAAATACTTTTACACAATTTCCTGGTAAGATATCAGCCAGTATAGCCACGCCACGGTGTTTCATGACCCAAGGATGTATCGTGATCAGATTGTGTAACGTGGTAACAAATGCCCACATAAATGTAAAGACTAAATACTGTTATGGTTTTCGCCAGGTAGACATTAATTAAGCCGAGCCTTTTGAAAACAAACACACTGAGTAAAATCCTTATTTTTCAATATACGTTCTGTGGTAAATAAGAAGTAGTGATGGCCTCGAAGGCTTAGACCGCGCAGTAGAGAAACTCGGCGGTCGCAGCTGCAAGCACCCGGCGTACATTAATTGTGAACGAAAATATCGTGAAAATTTCTTAAGAAAGAAAAGAAGAAAGAAAGACTTGTAGGGTAGGCCTGTGCCAAGCAATAAGACCTAAATGGGCTGATGGTGATGATTATAGTGAATAATAAACTAATAAAATTAATTGGTGAGCGACGCACGTAGACTTAATATAAGTATGTTTGTCCTTGTACGAAGCTTTACTATCTTGTATTTGTGATTGCTCTTATACGTTTGCCATGATTCAGCATCAAATAAATATAAATAAACACACTATTGGAGCGGTTTTTGGAGCAGACATGTTTTCGATACTTGGCCAATAATTGAAGGGATAAATAAAATGGATTCGAATCAGTTCATTTTATACTAGCTTTTGGTCGCGACTTCGCTCGGATTAATATTTGTTTCGTTAGAAAAAAATATCTAGAACCCCA
The DNA here is from genome assembly GCA_907164795.1 of Hemaris fuciformis. Classification (NCBI taxonomy): domain Eukaryota; kingdom Metazoa; phylum Arthropoda; class Insecta; order Lepidoptera; family Sphingidae; genus Hemaris; species Hemaris fuciformis. The sequence goes on from OU015434.1 coordinate 11,912,551, forward strand.
TTATTCCGAAATTAAAAGAAACTAAAAAAATCTACAAAATCGGTTCAAAAATTCAGCAGCGATATCCTTGAAAAAAAATTGCAAAAGGTAAAGTGTTTTTTCGTATATTTGAAACAAAGTTTTAGAAATTAGTGAAATAACTACAACTACTGCAGCATAGACATATCGACCTTTCATTGATCCCCAATTCATCTAATATGAATGATTGAATTATGAGCGTGGCAATTAACTGCGGGTCATTGCCTTAATTAAATAATGTATTTCGTATTTATCGCCCGTTTAAATTTAATTGAACTAGGAAGTACTATAAATCACACTTCTGTTTTGTCGAAATGCTTCGTCATTTTAACGCCAATTAAGTATAACACCACACGCAATGTTTTCTAACCTAGAAATGCATAGTAAGTATTACATTTCATGTTACCGAGTAGCAGTACTTCCATAGAAGTCCAAAAGCCTTACTTAATTCCGAATAATAATGCTAAAGCTTTAAATCTTTATTTAACAAAAGTAATTTGACATAAAAATGAGAGTATCCTGTCTCCACAATAAACAATTATAAACTAAACATTAAAAATTAACGTGTAATGTTTTTGGGCTTCTATGGAAGTACCGCCACTATTATTACCGTCTACCAAATAAAATAAATATTGTTTTAATTTTTTTTATAACGTTACCTAGTCCTAAATCTAGTAATTTATAACTATTGGCGTTTTTATTATGATAAAAATTAATCATCGAGTCCCCAAAAAGTTCAGATTTAATTAGGGAAACACTTTTAAGCTTTAAAATTATGAATAGCATAGCCAAACACAATTTTAATTTTAATAGTGTACTATATAATTTGAGATAGTTTATAGGCGATATATACATACATACACACATCAACTCACACCTGTATTCCCCGAAGCGGTAGGCAGAGCCGCAGAGGTGCATTTCTGCACCCACATTTAGCCAGGTATGTATAAGGCCCACGAAATAGGGGGCGAGTCTATTGCCATTTTTCGGGTACATTTCGAGACTCCGTGCTGTTACCAAGAATTTCCTTATGGAAAAACCCAATAACACTTTGCCCGACCCGGGAATCGAACCCAGGACCTCTAGATCGCACGGCACATACTTGTACCGCGAGACCATGAGGCAGTCTTAGTCTATAGTCGTCGTAGTCGTAGTTTATAGGCGATCATTCACGTTATTTAGACCATATACTAAAACTACAGTTTTATACGAGTACAATCATATTTTCTACAAATTTCCAATGCAAAAGTAGCATTGTTTCTTTGTTTGTAATGTTCAACGGTTACTCAACGGTCTATATCCTAGAACATAGCCATACAGGAAGAACACATATTTATATTTGTCACAATACAAATCTCTATTGAACATAAGATGATTTTTTTAATACTTTAGATATCAATAATAATTTTAAATGGAACAATATATGAGGTTACAGACCTTCTCGCTGTTAAAGCATAAAAAATATAACACACTACTAGGCGTTGTTTAATTATCTATCATCGTTTCAATGATGTAGATGGCTAAGATAGGATATACGAAAAAAACTTTACCAAAATATTTAATGGAAGACGTGACCACTGGAGAAATCAGTAGCGTTTGATCTACAAACGGGGGCATTTAACACAAGATTTAATTTGGATTACTGAATAACCCAAGTCGACTAAATACGCTTTATTAAATCCGGCCATTTGTCTTTGTAATAAATTATTTGTAGTCTGTTGATGTTCCAATTACAATGTAATTAACATGTCGCTTTGTGGATGACAGGCCTCCACTCAATTTTATAAAGAGGGTTTTACTCCTATTCCGGCGAAATGCCTACTTGTTTGTTGGATTTTAGCTACACCACAACTCAATGGGTACTTAGCTCTATACATTGCGTCTAATCTGTTAGAAATATTTATGAACTCAGCAGGTTTTCAATGGGTTAAAGATATTAAAAAACCGGTCAAGTGCGAGTTTGATTCAGGCATGAAGGGTGCCGTACCATTATTTATAAAAACGGCAAAAAAATCATATCGGTTAGGGTATGGGAGCCCTCTTTATATTTTTTATTGTTTTTTAGTATTTGTTGTTATAGCGGCAACAGAAATACAACGCCTGTCAAAATTTTAACTGTATCACGGTTCACGAGATTCCGCCTAGTGACACACGGACAGACGGTCAGCGAAGTCTTAACAATAGGGTCCCGTTTTACCCTTTGGTTACGGAACCCTAAAAAGAGGAGAAAATAGATAGAGACATATTTAGTAATAAAGGGCAACTTTTCCTGGGTATTTTGCAAGAGTCCGTGGTACTATAGTAGACGCATTTTAAACTGAGTCGTTGGGCCATAAATGTCACCGAGAGTAGGAATGCGCATGCGATGTCGATGCATCATCGTGACCTTCATTAGAACTCTGAATCCTGATTGGTCGTTACGAGTAAGGGTTGTCGATCGTACCTATTCCGTTATCGATATGCACCTGTACAATTCTTACGCACATCACTACACCTCTCCATAAGACCTGTAAGTGCAAGCGAGATAAACAGATAAATATGATTTATGACCCGATGCTTCAGTTTAAAATGCGTCTACTATAGTGAGATTTTCTTTATTAAAAAAAACACACTGCCCGAGCCGGGGTCGCACGAATTGTTTTTATTAACATATTCTGTATTCCCTGAAGGGGTGAGCAGAGGATGTTGTATGTTAGCAGAATTTACGTCTAGTCAGAGCTATGCTAAAGATAATAAATATTGGCATTTTTTCCGGCACAAATCTTCTGAAATCTTACCATGACGTGATTTTAAAACTAGCCCTATCTGTCTCTCCTATCGGTAATTTCAATATAAGCAAAACAAGCAAAATATCGCGCAAAAACACAACATTTACGCGTAGATTTAAAAAGATTATGCAAGTAACATGAGGTCAAGAAATAAAATGTAAAGCCCACATTTAGCGACTACAACCTTGATGGAACACCTGGGGAAGTTGTAGCAATATCCGCCCAATAAATTAATCTTTGTTTGACAGACTTTATTAGATAAAGAAAACACGTGCGTGTGAAATAAATCATTATTTGGGCAGATGGCCTTGCTTGGTTTGATATTTACCCTGAATACACGTATTACTGTAGAATATTGGAAGAAACTTAGATTACTAAGAAGTCTACGTTCGGAAATGATAAATTACCACTCAGAAGTTTTCGTATTTTCTAATGTGAGATACTAAAAGTGAGATTCATTGTGTTTTCATGCGATTGCCAAGTCTAACTATTTTATTTGAAACACAAAAGATTTTTAATATTGAATTATGGTCACTATAAGATGGTGTCTGGTAAGCTAAGTGCATAATAACATAAGACAGAAGGTCCCTTAAACGAGGACTGAATAAATTCATCGACTTGTTATCATATGGATCTCACAACTTTTTACGGCAGAAGAACTGAGTTGCGAGACTTGGGTTTTTTTACAATTTTTTTTTTATGGGTTTAGATATTCTAATATTGAATATCTAAACCCATAAAAAGAAACTTGTAAAAAACCCATGTCTCGCAACTCAGTTATTCAATATGCAGATGTGTATTTCTTTTATTTATCTTATGGACTTTTATTGCAATTGAGAGATAATTATGTTGTTTGAATGCGGTCTTAAACTTTTGGCCGGCAGTGTGATGGCCTCGAGGTTTAGGCGCGCAGTCGAGAATCTCGGCGGTCGCGGGTTCAAACCCCAGGCACACACCTCTGACTTTTCGGAGTTATGTGTGTATTCACAATGAATTATCACTTGCTTTAACGGTGAAGGAAAACATCGTGATGAAACCTGCACACCTAAAAAATAATCTTAGGAATTTCTTAGGTGTGTAGTCCGCCAACCCGCACTAGGCCAGCGTGGTGGACTAAGGCCTAAACCCTCTCAGTTGTAGGGGAGGCCCGTGCCCAGCAGTGGGACGTATATGGGCTGATGATGGGATGATGATGTACACTGTACCTACATACACACCGATTTGCTATCTCGTCTCGCTCTGGCTCACTAATTATTGTATTTGTGTCTCTTACCTGTCGTTTTTTCCGTTGCATCCGGCTTAAAATCACAACGATTCTAAAGAAGTTTCACTTCAATAACACATCAAATCAAAATTATCACAGTCAACATTATAGCTTTATCTCACGCACGGTAAGGTCTTTTAGCGCCCTCTAAACGGCCCATTTACCTGTACATTATCCTACACAAGCTTCTATTTTACAAATTTCATCAGTTTGATAAAACAGAACATAATTTTCCGTGTATCCGTGCATCGTGCGGTGCCTTAAATGGGGTCCCGCCACGCAACGTTCGCGGATATAATTAAAATCGTGCAATTATTAACCGCACTTCGATCGAGATAAGGCCCCAACGCGGTGTGTAAAAATAAATTTTATGGTTTGCGCTAGAGATGTTTCCTATAGACCTGTCGAATTTTTTCATTTCACTAAAATACATAGATACATCTGTGTGATTTTCCGTGGTCCCATGAACACCTATATTTGATAAAAGTGAGGTGTATTTCTTCAACCACTATTCATGAAATATTTGTTACACCTATTGCATAACACGGCAAAGTAAATACACGAGTGGTAAATTGGAATCGTTCCAAAAAATCGTTAATTTTATCAATATACACAATCATTTGAATTGATGAATATTGATTTACAATTATTATAAACTCAAATCTTATGAATGCTTAATTAGCTGGTAGAACTGAAAAAATGTGAATAAAAGTATATTTTAGTGCAGTGTAGGTTTTTAGGGCTATAATGGACCCAAAATTGTACCACAGTTGAATGTAAGCGCGGGATTAAAGCAGATGAAAATAAAATAATTGTAAAATACTTTCACCATTATCGTAACAGTAGCGGTGTCATCCCTAGGGATTTTTCGCAGGGAATTTTCGATGAATCCAACTGGTGGTGAGTACAGTGCACGCTACGCTTGTGTAATTTAATATAATTTCGTTGTAGACAAGCGATAGTTTATTAAAGTATTCACAGGTAAGGAAATCCCACCGACCACCGCTAAAAGGTTTTCTGTGTTACGTTTCCAAACTATGAAAGGCTTAGTCTGTTTTAGGTTACTGTGTGTTTAGTACGTTAGTTTGTGAAATAATTTCCAGTTGTGTTAAATCATAATTTCATCTTTAAATTAATATATCTTAGCTATGTGAACGTAAAAAAAAGGCTTGAAAGTTTTTATACACCATGTCAAACCTGCTTAATAAATTACAAACTAATTGTAGGGTATATATCCCTTAAGATATCCCTTTTATTTATGATAAAGTGTTAAGAGAAAAACAATCTGTTGTATTTATTTATTTTTCTATCGATATTTAAATGGCTTAGTAAACACATAAATGCGCAATGTCGACGTTTGAGAAATGAGAATGTCGGCTGTATAATACAGAAATAGACGGCGAGCCTATTATTTTTTTAGGCACATTTTTATAAACTGTGCTGCTATTGAATACTTTCTCATAGAAAAAAGCCAATAACTCTTTTCCGACTCGGGAATCGAATCTAGACATCTATATCGCACGTCACACGCTTGTGCCGCGTAACCACATAGACTTTCTAATTATTGCTATGGATAAAGTTATTAATTTACAATACTCTTGCCATAATTCATTAATTACCATGGTTGATACGTAAAACTTGTATCAAAAAACAGATGTCAGAACTATCACGTTTCCCCAATCCTAGAGCTTCACAAACTTGATTATAAAGTCACCGCTGAGCACAGAATTCTGTCGCCCACAGTTGCTCATTGAGCTCCAAGTTCGTCGCTACTTCAACGCCCAATTTCACGCCCCAACTTTTCAACCGGTTCGTTGTTTGTCGCTTCCTTATTTATCATAAATATTGCCTCATTAACACGTACTACACCCTTAAGAAGGAAGCCTTGTTAGTGTCTCGAGCGTAATAGCATTAATAGCCAAGTCCTAGGTTTTACTTACGTATTTACTATTTACATGTCGAAGAGGCTTTCCTCAGTGGAGGGTGAATGGCGCCTCGCCGCCGACACCGCTTGTCATTATAAAATAATGAGATACGTCGCATAAACAAATTAACGGTAGGTGTATCTATATTTTTCTTTGGCCTTATTTTATACATTTCTGTTTTTTTAATGGCATCTAACAGTAAATAATAATTAAATTATAATAATAATTAAGGCATATGTCCAGCAATTGACGTCTTATGTTTAATGATAATGATGATGTTGAATGTGGCATCTGTACTTTTTAACACGTTACATCCTTAACTATTTTGTTAGTGAATGTCACGTTGGTCCCCAGGTTTAGGATTCGAATCCCCAGTGGCAAAAAGTGTTGTATGGTTTTCTTTTCAGAAATTGACAGTAGCTGAGTGACCGGGGAACGGCAATAGTCTCACCCTATTATTTATGATGATGGTGCAAAAAACCTCAATGGAATTATAGGCTTATAAAAGATTTCATCTATGTAAAATTGAATAAATCCATATTAAATGACGACGACGAACGGCCGTTGGAGCAGACAAGTGTTGGAGAGGAGACCGCGCTTAGGTAGACGTAGTGTGGGACGTCCTGCAGCACCATGAACGACGACTTGACAAAGGTGGCGGGTAGTGGATGGATAAGGGCTGCTCAAGACCGGGATGGTTGGCGCCTACTTGAGGAGGCCTTCGTTCAGCAGTGGACGACGATAGGCTGACATTAATATTAAATGAAAACAGATACTAAATAACTTCATAATAAGTCTCTCCTTTCAAATGGATATTAATTAATAAAAACAGAATAAACATGAAATTAACACCATTAATCAACGGCACACGAGCGGGGAAAATGTAGGAGAGTTTTTGTGATAAATTGTTCCTGACGATACTAGGGCATGCAGACAGACGACGCGACTGCATGGCGACGGACAAATTGATGGAATTATTTCCAAAACCAATAAAGATAAGTAAAAAAACATCAGACGATCGTAGAATTATTGCCAGTCTTGCCCATTCGCAAACGATTACGCACATAAAATTGTCACCGTCTTTGTGAGCGCAAATATAATTTTCGTATTTTTATACACCTTCTCGATTACGCATGTTTTATAGAACAATAAAGTTTTATAGGCCCCATAAATATTTAGACGTTTTATTGAATTTTGTTTACCAAGTTTATTTGTGGTGAGGGGAAAATGCGTAGGTAATTCACAACAGCATTAACTTTTAAGATGTTTTCTAAGTTTGTGCAATGGAAAGAACGTGTACTGAGTAGCTTAAATTGTAATTGACATGTAATTTATCGTTTCCAAATCTACAGAACCTCTATATAATACCAATGATAAAAATCTAGTTTTTTTAATAATTATGATACCTGAATTCCAGAACCTTATTCATACATACATACATAACCTCACGCCCGTATTCCCCGAAGGGGTAGGCAGAGGTGCATTTCTGCACCCACTTTTCGCCAGGTATGTACCAGCCCCACATAATAGGGGGCGAGCCTATTGCCGTTTTTTTGGCACATTTGCAGACTCCGTGCTGCTAATTGAAATTTTCCTAATAGAAAACACCGAATAAGGCTTTGTCCGACCCAGTAATCTTCTTTGGCCCTCTAGATTGCACTGCACATACTTGTACCGCTAGGCCGCAAGGCAGTCAAATATAGTTTTCTGATAACTCATACCTAAATCACCAAACCTTTTTCAAAAAAAATTACAAAGTAATACTAGGTAAACATTATGATAGCAGTATTTTTGTAGAAAAACAATAAGAACAACAGATTGTAGCAATATTTTTAATATACAAACTCGAGATCATTTTCCCTTATTTATATTCGTCAATTAAGCATTCTCACAGACGCTAATGGTTACTTTAATAGCTTCACTGAACCCGAAACAGCAATTATAACTCCGTTACGAATGTTTGTCCTATTATTCTTCGTTAAAAGTTTATTTACAAAATACATTTCGCTTGAGGTCTCGCATTCAATTATTTTGATTTAAAAAATAATTGCTTCTAGAATTCAATATTTAATAGGCACTAATGGCGGTCTATCTGAAGCCAATAAACTTGTATAGGACACAGGCCGGCGGTATGACGATCTCACTAGTGGCGGTACTTCCATAGAAACCTAAAAGCCCAGCTTGTCTTATAAAATTACGAATAATAATCTTTAAGCTTTAAATCTATATTTAACAAAAGCAATTTGACATATAAATGATAATATACTGACCCCACAATAAACTATTATAAACTAGACAATATACAATTCACGTGTAAGTTTTACTGATATGTCTATTATGTCTGAAAATTGTGTTTTTTACCATATATATACTTCGTAACTTTACTCATATTACAAAACGCAAACAACTTGCTTCACTCCGTTCTACTTCATAACTAATCGTATGCTGAAAATATACGTTAAACACAGAAAGGAAATTGCCAATGTTAAATTTTAAAGCTTGCAGAAGGAGCACCTTAAAATTTTACTTGCATCGATCAAGATTTAATCTTGGCAAAATTCAAAACGAGATCCTCCGTTTCCGCGCATTGAGTTCGATAAACACAATCACGACAGCACATGTATATGAGCGAACACGGTAGCGAGTTTTTGACCTTCGTAACGCAGCATGAATGAGTGAGCGCGACGCATACGATCTGCGCATAAAACTGTACAAATGAGCCAACAATGGGACGTTGACAACCCCTCATAAAGCAGCCGGACGACAATGGGCCGGGAGAAACTGATGCGTCCGGGATACGAGTGCCCCTAGTTCGCAGGCCAAGCACGCCTTGCTCATTTGCACTCCATCACATTTGCATTTTTGCATCGTGGGAGCGAAGCTATGCGCATATTTGGCAGGGCACACAAACAACATCATGTTACGGCCGATATCGAACGTAAATCTGCATACAGCGTGCCTCTATGACGGGCTTTGTCTCGTCACTCTCGTGTGATAGTAAAGCTTTTCAATTTTAGATACCAGACGTGGATGATTGGAACGATCGCTTTTTACCACTCGATTACCCATACAGAATACCCGGGAATATCGATTATATGAGCTTATATGTGCTCTGGTTACGAGAAAAACTACATATGATTAAAAAGTAGAGCACTTTTCCAATCAATTTAAGAAATATTTCATATTATCCTTTCAAATTTGCATTTTAAAATATTCACCTTTTTATCATTTATATATGGAATGGTTGTTTAACGCATATTAATATATAACACGTTACACGTATGTTTCTAATTGAGCTAGAATATTAAACGCATAATGTTACAGTCTACAAACATTATTACCGCTTTCTCAACTAACATTAATCTTTTCAAGCAAACTCGTAGTTTAAGCTCTTTGATGTACAACTCTTGTTCTTAACAACTTACCTATCTAATTTTGACCACTCATGTCCTCACAATTCACATATTTATTAATAGTACATAAAACTATGAATGGTAGTGTTCCTTGATTCTCTCATATTGTCGTTTTAATACTATTTTGGTCTATACATCACGAACAGATTATCACATGCGATTCCCAACCCGTAGTTATTTTCTATGAGGATCGGACTAATATACAGCGATGGTACATCCTTCGATTACCCCTGAGGTAAAAAGATTCCAATTCTTCCAAATGAGTCATAACATAAAACCGATAGATTTATTAAAGTTAAGTTATGTACTTGACCTAGCAAAGAAATTATTCAAAACTATTTTTTGTGACACTTATGTCATTATATTATGATATTATGGTAGTTTTCTCCAACGAAGTTACTCAAAAAACTTCACAAATCGTGTTACATTATTAACTTGGCGCACTCACATATGAACATCCAAAAAACATGAAAAATAAATTAGTTCCACCACGCCTTTTATCGTTCATCGACTCGTTTCATATTCATTTTTCATACACGTGATTAGTGTCTGTAATTCGCTTTTAGAAATTGCTTTTAGTGCGACACCGTCGGCATACTAATTCCGCCAGATATTTAAGTAAAGCTTCATTCTCAATATCGCACCATCTTAAACATAATACTTGGTGAACGCTACCGTTTTTACACGTTTCTCTTTATATTTATATGATAACTAAGTGACTTTATGTATTTCATGTTGATTACATTCCTGACTGGAATGAAATGGCTGAAGGTGAATGTAAATCCAAGGCCAAGATGACTAACAAAAAATACATATCGCATACAATGCCTTGTAATCGCAAAATATTGCGCTCGGTCCGAACTGACAATGAGTTTTATAAGAAGCGGTTGCTACTGGACAAGAAGCAACCTTCAAAATGAATACCTACTGTGATTGAAAAACATTTTCTCCGTATGGATATTCTCAGTGATAGCATGGACTCTTGCAGTATGGATAATGGTGCTCCTTGTTACGCGGGATTAAACAACTGATCCAACTGATGTAAAAATAAACGACTATCTGCGGCTCCTGGGATATAGCCATAAGAGAATAATAGAATTAATGTGGCTTTAAATGAGAATAATTGAAATGACGCCGATAAATATCACTGTGCGTCACGTCAAGCTATTAAATCGCATTGGATTTACTCAGTAATTTCGGGAAATTCACGGGATCACAAAAACACAGTGAGAATTCAAGAAACGTTGTTCCGCGCTTCTCCCTTTCTCTTATCGTCGCCTTTATATTTCCGATTCATACCAACAACATAGATAAACTTGGTTTTCCTGTTACTGTATACATAGGTATATCTATAGATTATTATCATTCGTCCAATCTCGTTTAAAATATGTACCGAAAATTAAAGGTATTACGCAGAAACCTGGTCTATGCCTGGGCGCTTAATATGTAGTTTTAAAGGAAGGCTTTTTAAAACCATTTAGTTGGATGCTAAGATGGAAATAACGCACGAACCGCATTAGTGTAAATATTATAATATTGTGTATTACGCAAAATTACTCGAAGAGATAGAATCCAGACATCTTTGTTATTAGTTTTTCCTTCGTCTAGACTTAAAAGCTGAGAGGAATGTTTTTATGAACGTAAAATATTAGATTCATTTTACGCTGAGCCATATAACCACACACATATAACTAAGATTTTATCAGAAAGTGCTTTCATATTTTTCTGTCATGAGTGTAATATGCGACGGCGTAATCTTCTTGGCTGCCGAGTTTAACGTGATCAAAGAATAACGTTGATTCAGGGAGCACCGCAAACATATTTACGAGAGTTTCGACATCGAATAAAACTTGAAACAATAACGTGGATATCCGTTTACATTTTATTTCCGACACTACATTCAAAATACTATTTGAGTGTACAAATGATCTCACGCATAAAAATATAAGCAATAAGTGTTCTTCAGAATTATGTAAATAGTATTGGAAACTTCCTCATTCATTCCGTTTAAGATGCGCTGTTATCTCATGTTTCTAATATAAACACCTGCTTGAAATTTATCGTTAATTTATTAGCGCGGCGCCTCTTAATAAAAATGAATAAATATTGCCGGCACAGACGCGCCCGTTCACTGTTATCGAAGCTCTCCGTACGTAAGAGCGTAATATATCTAATCTTTTTACGTTATTTGTTATTTAACGTTTTGTAATCAGCGAGAATGGTGCCGGCCGATCGGAAATGAATCGGTGAGTGCATTTTAACATCGCCATGTTGATTTTAAAAGGTATAAAATGTTGTAGATTCGACGATAACGGCCGAAATGGTTGTCAATAAAAGCTAAGTATTTTAATGCATCGTTTAGTGCATTTTATAGGCGTTATTTTCTCGGTAAATATGTGATTTTTATTAATAGAATGATGTTTGGTAAAGTACATTACAGAGATACGGACTCAAGATGTGAATTTGATATTTAAAATTGAAGTTGTATTATGTAATGTTCGTAGCTTATTCTAACATTGATAAAAATCTATTTCATTTCTTAGGAAATAAATGGAATAAGTAGCCTAGCTTGGGATAGTTGTCACCAATAAATGACAATATTTTATAAGTATGTCTCATTGAATCAGTGAAGGAAAACATCGTGATGAAACCTGGACACCTAAAAGTTCTTAGGAATTTCTTTGGTGGGTCGTCCGCCAAACCGCACTAGTCCAGCGTGGTGGACTAAGGCCTAAACCCTCTCAGTTGTAGAGAAGGCCCAGCAGTGGAACGAATATGGGCTGATGATGATTATGATGATGTATATAGGTATGGATCACTATCAATCATCTAGCACTATCATTAGCAACTGCTGACTTGATAGTGGCATGCCATAAATTGGCACGTGCAATTTATAGGTACTGGAGTGGATTCCCCGGTCAGACAAAAAACACAGTTTATGACATCTATCTATCTATACTGCTCTGCTTTGCCTACCCGTCCATATACCGGCGTGATTGCTTGTCGATTATATTTTATTGCCCCATAATAACAAAGATATAAACAGAATACATAAAAGTTATCATGATACAGTGGTTAAAAGCGTTACGCCTATGTTCCTTCCATTAGGGTCTACGTGGGTGGTCCGTCAGTGCTTCCCGCCAAAGAAATGCAGCTAATTATTAATCATAAATATTATCTACTTTATAACCGGAGTGGTGCTATGGTCCTCATGTCTTTCTATATTTCTTTATAAATGGAACTACTTAACTTTAAGACCTTATTCCGGTGTTAATACTGAACAGCAGTTTATCAATTATGGAAGAAATAAAAACAAAGTTAGGATACTGTAAAGTTTAGAGTGCATTTACCTAGGTGATTGGTGCATTTCGGCACGCACCTTTCGACGAGCTTATTCTTTCGTGAACATTTCCAGACTCCATGCATCTGATGATATTTTTCTAATGATTGCTTCATTTTGATTGACTAGATACCGTTACCTATGGATCATACATTTTAACTTTTGACAGCCCCGTGGCGCAGTTGGCTAGATATCAGCTTGCAAAACGAGAGACCGTGGGTACGATCCCCGCACCGAGACAAATGTTTGTGTGATCCACAAGTATTTGTTTCGGGTGTGGGGGGTTTGTGAAACCGAAAAGTCTCTCGTAGTTTCTGATACCCACGACCCAAGACTTGTATATTAATGTGGGGTCAGAACTATGTACCTATGTGACTGTTGGGTGTATTTAACTTACCCGGCAATATAACCCTGGACCTCTAGATCACATGGCACGGACTTATTTTTAAACTTATGTTCTTTATTTAGAAATGGTCGGTACAGTTATGTTGGCGTTTGTGTAATGCGAGCTTAAAGTGGCTACAACGACTCTTTCAAGCCGATGCTTAGTACCTACCGCGGATACATTTTAGCGTATCCTATAAAGTATAAACGTTATGATACTTATAAGGGTACCCGCACTAAATAGAACCTTAGGATTCAGGAACTACGAACGAATTCAAGCTTAGAATGCGAGAAAAATAACAACTGTATGGTACTCGGGACCATTTCTTTCATTTCCATCGACTGGTCTCGATTCTGGGTCTTAATTGCAGTAATCATTATCTACATATTATTATATTCTCACTCATGTAGATCCACAAATTAATCAACCTCTTTTGTGTATCTTTTTATCCTATTTTTGCAATTTGATGATCGACACTTAAAATTCCAAAACTTATAATATTTAACAAGGCAAAAACACTAGGCAAAAATCCGTCAAACGTTGTCAGAATGCAAATATATTATAAAGTATAAAGTTATTAATGCCATCATTCTATAAGCAATTGACAACAAATTATGCAGTCGCATAATCGAGACAAACGAGAGATTTATTTATCCATCAGTAATTTCCGCAGAGTCTAAGTCATGCGTAATAAAATATTAAAGTTACAGTTGCCTTGAGCCTTAAAGATTTTATTAACCAGCTTTTTCATCAAGGAATGCAGCTTTATTTTCATAATGCCAATTATCGAAATGTGCGAGACGGAAAGTCACTTACTCTATCCCCAGATATGATGTTAAGTAGTACAAGATGCTAGAAATTAAACATTTCAACTACCTATTTATACCTGCATACTAGAAAATTCACCACAGGGTTTTTAGGTATGTTAATTACGCTAACCAAATACAAAACAGGCAAACGTGCTGGACTACAAGTTACAACTCTCATGATAGATTATAGAAAAGAGCTGATGATGATGAACTATTCACTTACTTCCTTATAGACTATACCTACCTATATAAATTACGCGCCCTAATCTATAGATCATATTTCGACTGATGTTGAAACTATCCCTCCTATCATTAAATAGCAGGTACCTCATCAATACACCATAATAATAAAACAAAAAAGATATATTTGTATATCAGATAAATACGAGTAAAAGGTCGACGAACCTGAAGTCTTTTAAGTGCATTACGTAATTCTAGAGTGCAGAACTTGGTTGCAAGTCGGATTACACACGATATGGGCCCACATGTCTTTGCCGTGGCGAAAGTCACGCTCGGCTAGAAGCCTCTTCAAAATCTCAATCCACGCTAATGACTCAACTTTCCTCAGTCTAATGCTTCAAGAGTTACTGTGAGAATTTCCACCTGCCTCGCACAAAGGTCGCTGACCTCGGGTCGTGGCTCGATCAACTTATAAATTATTGCCAAGTGTGTTCTATTAAATCATGTTGCTCTTTAATCAATTAGATGTTTTTATAATGTTCGCGTTGCTTGATATATGCGGTCTCTCATTTAATAAATATGCTGTTGGATGGATTACGCTCTTTAATTAATATTGTAGATCGAAAATTTTCCCTAAAACTGCAATAAAACGATATTCCGAGAAGTTGTTATTAACTTCTGTTTAAAATCTTTATACGATCTATTTAGATATAGATTTAACGTTTTTTTGATAATTAGTTACTAAGTAGTGGAATTATATAAAAAATCGCATGTAAGTATTGTGCTTATTTTAAACTTTACAATTAAATCGTTCAACATATTTTAATAACTAACATCAATAAAAAGGTAAGGTAAAATCATCAGAGAATCCCACGCCATTAAACTATCACGCAAATTATTTGAAATATTTAACATTATTTAAATTTTGTTCCGATACATTTGCACTTAAATCATGCAGATGCCTCAATAAAGTGATTTACTGCAAAACAGAATAGAGACGAGATCTTGCATATTAGCATCTCGCAGGGCTGTGGAGTACACAAGCCCTCTTTCAATAAACATCAAAGCCTGTAAACTGAAACGAGTTTCAGGAAGCTTTATCGAAGAGCACGTTGGAGGCAGCCGCTGCAGAATCACGTTTCACAGCGGCCCGTAAGACCGATAGTTGCGATGGCCCTTCCCCTAAACAATATCCCTTTGTTCCCCGTTCTTTAGAACATTGCATGGGATTAATGAGTCTCTAACCGCCCGTCATCTCTTGTTATTGCATCGCCGGTTATTTACTAAGGCTTTGAACAGACGCACTTGTTATGGCGGCGCTGGGTATTGCTTTAGAGAGTCTGTCTGACGGATTTTGATGAAGCAGATATCTTTGTAGGGGTTTCCTTTTGCATTAGCAATGATGATGGATTTGTAAACTGTCTGGGTAGAGATATTTACTTAGGTTATACTATCATCTTTATACCATAGGGATATGTCCTCGTAGTTTTCATTAGGGGGGTGGTAACTCTGCCGTAAACCGCGGTATAAGTGGCCAAGTATCGGGCCAAGTGTTACTGGGTTTTTCCATTTATAAGTTCTCAGAAACGGCTTGGAGTTAGATATGTGATAGGCTCGCGATAAGCTCGCCCTATATTAGGTGGAACAAACAATATAAATCTGGCGAAACTTGGGAGCACAAAAGCGCTTCTACTTAACCTTGCGATGATACAAGGATCATCATCATCATCATTATAATCAGCCCATATACGTCCCACTGATGGGCACGGACCTCCTCTACAAATGAGAGGGTTTAGGCCTTAGTCCACAAGACTGGCCTATTGCGAGTTGGCGAACTACACCCCTAAGAAATTCCTAAGAACTTTTAGGTGTGCACATATCATTTTACACACATGACTTCGAAAATGTGAACCTGTGTGTGTCATAAGATTTAATGCTAAATAAATGTAAAAGAAGTTAGTAAATAAAAGTTTTTATTGTCTCGTACATTTTAAGTTGCATTTTATCTATAGTAGGTTTTTTTTTATTAACGACATTACTTAACCACTTCAAAGGAATCACGACACCGACATCAATACTACTAGCTTTCAATTAGAACACGATAAAGAATACGTCAAACATTCGAATCTGTAGATTTAACGTGTTGGTAAGTACTCCTATTCCCAAAATTACTCCATTACAATAATGAAACCAATGACATTCACTTATCTGAAAACATTAACCACACTCTATTAAAGCAAAGGACGTGACGCATTCAAAGTTGAACGAGCTCCCAAAACTTCAAAAATGACTAAAGATAACAGTAACATCAGCGCCGCTACAACTTTTGTGATGTAAGTTCTCTCTCGCGTCTCTTCCAATTTTGATAACAGCCCTTTATCAGGAACAAAACAATGGCTCATCATTGTACCCGATGTACCCAGAGGCCCGCCCGTATAATAACTATAAATCGGTGAGCTGCCCGGAAGATAACTGGCGGTGGCGATAAGGACTACGAGTACAATAGCGATGATTACAAGAAGCGGAATGTTAAGACAAAGAATAGGAAGGGCGTCTGTGCAGGACTCGGGAGAATCCATTAAGGTTCACCAATCGCTTTGTATACTTTTTAAACGTAGCATTTATCTGTAAGCCGCGTCCTGCCAGTTTTAAATAAAAAAACATCTTATCTTCGAATCTGTTGTGAGTTGGTACCTCAAATTTTATGGTCTGTCATCATGCGTACGTTAATGAATCTTGAATTGATTATGTCTCCTGTTTTCTCACGACTCCGTTTACGCGGTTGACAAATAGTATGTGGCAAGAATGTTTAACATTCCGACGGTAACACTCTTGTCTATAAATCTGATCTTTGAAAAACTTACCCATTAATTGATTAGGCATTTGATCGTGGTTAAGAAATTGACTTACATTGAACTGAATATTTTTGTCATTCTAAAACGCCTGCATTCAAGTAAATAGCATTATTAATAGTTAGTATATAGCAATATATGTTAAGTAAATAACTTTATGAACTAGACTATTTAGCCTGTTTAAGCGATAATTGTTTAAGAATAGATGATTATTATTATTTGAACTTTTATATTTCTTATAAGATTTGTATTGGGATCTATCTATAGTATATTTGAATATTTTAGTATTGACAAACTCAAATTTACCAAAATATTAGTTTGCCCAGGCTATCCAACTTATAAGGGCACGCAACATGCAAAATGCTATATCATTAATTGGTGCGCCACCCGAAAGTTTTAGGTTTTGTTTATAAAGTAAAAGAGAATGTATTATATTTACACTTACCTCAAGGTCACCATCGAGCGCCAACCGCCTTTCTGCACTCATAAGATATAGGCCAAGCGCCGGGGGGTTTTTTGCAAACAACGTACGGGACCTGAATATTTTTTTTGGAATATATTCAAGGGTGTCCCCTGAATGTAAATCCAAGTTGGCGCGGCGGGGGGGGGGGGGGTTCACTTCAGCCGCCATCTTGGAAAACACTTTTTATCGAATATCTCGCGAACCGCGCATCGTACGACAAAAATTGTAGAAACCATTATTGTAGATAATAATATTTGCCATCTTTTTGATTTGAAACTTTTTTTGTATAACGCATAGGTTTCTAATTATAGCGCTCCAAACAGAACTGACGCGTCTACGAAAATTTCAATACACACACAGGCGAGGGAACGACCCTAGAGCGTCACGCGGGGACAAAAATGGTTAGGATTTATACCTGAATACAGTTGGAATGTTAAGAGGGGGAAATTCCGAACGACCCGAAATATATACTGCAACTTATAGGCGCATAATTGAATAAACAGCATTATAATCTCATTTACAGCGTTATAGCTCCTAAACTATAAATTCTACGGGAAAAAGTTTCCGATAAAATTGATAGGTAATTTTATGCTCTACAATTCAGTTACCATTATTTTTAATTTTTAACAATTTTTTTAACCATTAACTAAATATTTAGTAAACCCCCCCCCCCCGCCGCGCCAACTTAGATTTACATTCAGGGGACACCCTTGAACGTATTCCAAAAAAAAATTCAGGTCCCGAACGATGCTTAACTTACCTACTTTTTTTGCTCCGGCGCTTGGCCTAATAAGTACACTATTTTCATATCAGTTAATTTCTTGGAGCAATATATTATATTAAACAAATAAAGTAAATATAAAACATCTTTTCCGTTATTTTTCATTATATCCTATGCAGTCATTGTCATTTTTATACACCACGTTTTAAATTCGGTTATAATTATTAAAAATAACACGCGTCCGAGCGGCACACGGCGCCTGTTCTCAAATTTTTACCTTATCGATCTCATATTGATATTTTTCATGAGTACCTACACTTTAAATAAAGTGACAATAGGACAAAATTGTACCACAAATGTAGGTAGAAAATCTATTCTTGTAAAATGATAAAACGAAATGAAAGAAATATTTCGAAAACGTGTTAGCATAAATGAACAGGACACCATTTTTTAATCGTATAATCACATACGATATTTTTGGCTAAGTACGGTATGGAGACCCTTTAGATGACTCAAACTTCTTAAAATTCGCTAAACAGAAAAAATGAGTGTAAGGAAATCTTTATACCTTATAGTTGTAAGCAGGGTTGGGCAGTATTTGAATTACTTGTAATTGAAATACGTAATTGAAATACAAATACGTATTTTGTATTTGTATTTTAATTACTTTCTTAAAATGTAATTTGTAATTTGTATTTCAAATACGTGAAGCCGAAGTATTTTGTAATTTGTATTTCAAATACTCGAGGCTTCAAAATACATTTAGCCTTCATTTAGTATTAAGTTTGTGCTCATCAGGACCTGCAATAACAAAAATAAAAACCGCCTTCAAAAAAAAAACTATTCCAAAACAAATAAATATGCATTATTTTGTAATTTGTATTTTGTATTTCAATTAAAAATAGCTAAAATACTGTATCTTGTATTTTGTTTTTCAAATACCTTACTTAAATGTATTTTGTATTTCGTATTTTAATTACTTGCGATACAGTATTTTGTAATTTGTATTTCAATTAAAGCAAAGCATGTATTTTGCCCAGCCCTGGTTGTAAGAAATTAAGCCAAACAACATTTAATGTGATTCGAAATTTGTCCCCTTGTTTGATTGGGCGTGAGTTACGGCCCACTATCATATTGATCGAACCTACAATATTTTAATTCATCAAAGTAACGCACAATAATTTGTTAAGCTATCAAAATTTTAGAATATAAATTCCTCTCTATAAATAGCAACTGATAGATACTATAAACAATCAAAGTGTTCCAGTTATATGTGCCAGAAACCGGAATACTTCTCAATGAGTAAATTATCATTCAGCTTGTATAAGCCTCAATAATATTCGCTAAAATTGAGTACCTACACAGGTAACTGAGAAAAATAATTTAAGTCAAAGAGTATAATTAAGTTAAAATTCGTTCAAAAATACACAAAGGTGCATCTACTGCGTTCTGTTGACGATCCACACCGAACAGCACTTAGCGGGAAACGCGATCGTTGTTTTCGATGCTATCTGACGGATGGAGACGTTTTGAATTTCCTATTATAAACATTGGACAGCGCTCGTAAATCTGAATTCTTTTATAACCCTTCGCTATCCATAGAATGCTGATTGTGATTGTGAACAAACGACGCATTCAAACATTTATATATGGAGCGCCCGCCAAGATGAATTCAAGATATTAATTCATCTTGATGTGAATTTATTCAAATAAATTACTGTATTTGATAGTATTCGATTGGATATCTATTATTTTAAAACTCTATTCGGGCACAAGTAGTGCCGTACGACCCCGAGATCGTTTCCCGGGTCGAGAAAAGAATTATTGCATTTTTTATTAGGAAATTCTCAGTAGCAGCACGGAGTCTGGAATAGTGCCCGGAAAACGGGAATAGGCTCACTTCCTGTAACGTGGGGCGAAAACACTATTGGCGAAATGTGGGTGCAGAAATAGACCTCTACCTAACCCTTCGGAGATCATAATTATGTAGGTGTGTTTGTGTACAATTTTATGTGTCTATTTTTTTCTTCGGTGGAAACGTAAAAATATTTTTAAGGTTTTGGTTGCATTTAAAAATGGCTTATCATTAATAATTGCATGCATAAAAAAGGGACCCAATGAATGATGCGCAATTTAAAGCGTCAATCACTCCCATTCTCAAGTAATATAATGTCTCAATCAGTTTCATTCGTCGATTTCATATACTGACAGTTCGACAATCATACAGCCAGTTAACAAGATCAAGTATAATGCCCTGAAAACAAACAAAACATGCCCTCAGGAGCTTTCAATTGGCAGCAGTTGTTAGCGTCAATTCGTCTACACAACTGTACTCCGTTTGACCTATATGCAAAGATACATTGAACGTCGGCCAATGGAGACTTCGAACGGGATTTTATTGGTGATTAGGTTTAATATCACGTCCTCTTGAGCCACTCGATTGAGATGTAACGAAGAACTCATTGTGATTGTAATGTGACGGACGTCGCTTTATTATGCGTTGGGGCTTTATGTCAGTCGTTTATTTGTTGATTGTTCGAATAATTTTATCTCCTTTTTTACCTTTTTTATCCCTGCATCATCCAGAGGTTGACTGTTAGAGAATGCCTTTGGCATTAAGTCCGCCTCTATACTTAATGTATAAAAAGTGTAAATAAATAAAAAATAAATAATTTAAATGTTACAGATTGTTTATTTATCTGATTTTGAATAAGTTTTAGTGATAATTTTATTTTGAATTATGTATACACAATTCAAAATAAAATTATCATTAAATATATGTCATCAGCCCAAATACGTCCCACTGCTGGGCACGGGCCTCCTCTGCAACTGAGAGGGTTTTTAGGCCTTAGTCCACCACGCTGGCCTAGTGCGAGTTGGCGGACTACACACCTAAGAAATTCCTAAGAACTTTTAGGTGTGCAGGTTTTATCACGATGTTTTCCTTCACCGTTGAAGCAAGTGATAATTCATTGTGAATACACACATAACTTCGAAAAGTCAGAGGTGTGTGCCTGGGGTTTGAACCTGCGACCGCCGAAATGCTCGACCGCGCGCCTAACCCTCGAGGCCATCACTGCTTTTTTCGAGGCCATGCCATCACTGCTTTTTTTAAATTTTTTTTTTTTTTTTAATTAAATATAAATTAAATATATAGAAACAGTAAAAAAATTGATATTCAAATGATATCGATAAAATTTAGCAAAGATTTTTATACAGTAAAACGTACACATACATACATACATAAACTCACGCCTGTATTCCCCGAAAGGGTAGGCAGAGGTGCATTTCTGCACCCACACTTCGCCAAGTATATATCAGTCCCACGTAATAGGGGGCGAGCCTATTGCCGTTTTTCGGGCACATTTCCAGACTCCGTGCTGTTACTGAGAATTTCCCAATGGAAAAAACCAATAACACTTTGCCCGACCCGGGAATCGAACCCAGGACCTCTAGATCGCACGGCACATACTTGTACCGCGAGACCACGAGGCAGTCGTATACAGTAACGTATACAGTGTAATACTTTTACTATTACAAATATACTCGTATAGCAATATATAGGACACAATTCTGAATTCCCACAAAGGCGAATTCGTAGTCAAGAGTTAATAGCTCAAATTTAATTTGATTATAATTGGTTCAAATTACATAACGCTAAAGAAAAAATATGGACTCCTGTATATAACCGTGCATTTCATATGCAAGCCAAATTAGATATTTAATAATCACACAAGGAAAAAAATACAAACCTGTCAAAGATCTGTGGAGCGTAGCTTGCTAAATATAAAAAGAGTAGATAAAAGAAGCAATAAGGATATTAGGAATATAACAAATGTCATAGATGCCTTGGAACACTGCATGAAATTAAAATGGAGGTGGGCTGTCCACTTAGCACGTTGCGCAGGCCTCAGCGTGCGCTGGCGCAGCGACTGATCAGGGGCTACCGCACGATCTCCTACGAGGCGGCCTGCGTTTTGGCCGGGTCCCTGCCGTGGGACCTTGACGCCAAATTCCTCTCTCGTCTATACCATCAGCGGGAGGAGGCGTCAAGTCGCGGGGACAGACTGGCCCCGAGAGAGGTGGAGGCTATAAAAGCCTCCCTCCGTACGGCCGCCGTGGAGGAATGGCGTACCAGGCTGGAGGATCCCAGCGCTGGTGCTAGGACCGTCGAGGCAGTGCGTCCTGTCCTCGACCAGTGGATGGACAGGAGCCACGGTGCGGCGACGTTCCGCCTGACGCAGGTGTTGTCGGGGCACGGATGCTTCGGCCACTACCTGTGTCGGGTGGCTCTGAAGGAGGAGTCGGCCGTGTGTCACCACTATGACAGCTGCCCGGACGACACAGCCCAGCACACACTACAAGAGTGTCCAGCCTGGGAGATGGAGCGCAGCGCTCTCCGCGCTATTGTTGGTGGCGACCTCTCGCTCCCGGCCGTCGTCTCTTCGATGGTCGAGAGTCCGAGGTCGTGGCGAGCGGTGCTCTCCTTCTGCGAGCACGTCATGTCGCAGAAGGAGAGCGCGGAGCGGGATCGAGAGAGAAACGATCCCGCCCGCCAAAGACGTCAGAGAAGGAGGCGCCGGGTCAACAGAGATAATTAGACCCGGCGCCCTGCCCTGTGGCAAGGGGGCGTTAGAATCCCACCACGGTATCCCCTGCCTGTCGTAAAAGACGACTCAAAGGGGCCCTTGGGGTCGCTGGGCGCGCTGCGGGGGCGGCGCGCCCTTACTGAAAGTGACCCCGAGAGGGGCGGCGGCACTGTGGCCTGTGTACGTCGCGGGCGCCCATCAACAACCCGGGCGCCCGAACCAAGCTAGTGGGGGTGCAACTGCGCCCCCTACACACTCCGAGACGGCCGAGACAAATACGTCTCGGAGGCGCACCGGGCGGCTGCGGCATTACGGTTGGCGCTTCTCGCTAACGTACCGTGGTCGCCCCACTCGGCGCGGAGATGGCCACCGGGGGGTTTTGGTCGGTCCACTTAGCACGTATGCAAGATGATAAGATGGGCTAAAATAGTGACTCTTTGGACGGGACCTAACAATAAAAGGAAAAGGGGAAGACCGAAACAAAGATGGTTAGATGAAATTATCAATAAATCTGGAAATAAATGGATAAATAAAGCAAAAGATCGAGACACGTGGAGAAGAATGGAGGAGGCCTTTACTCGTGGAGAGGTGCTTAATAAAAATCTTATTGATTAAAAAATGTAAAACTATATTTAAAAAACGAATTCAGAGCTTAAAGTAAAAATATATAACAGTGCGTGATTAAATACTACTTAAATATTGTATAAAAATAAATTGTTGCTTAAATATACATAAATATAATTGGTTCAAATTATACATATTATTGCCATTTATTTTCGCAGTTCTGGATAACAAAACAGTACCGTGAAATATACAACAACCTTTAATGTACTTACCATTTAGACTACTATACCTAACGTTTCGTGGGGAATAAAATTAATCTGTATGTCATTCTGGTTACGGCTTGATATCGGAAATTACATTTTGATGTATTTTACCTCGTCATTGCGTCAAAATAGTCATTTTTCATTCAAACTGAATATTATTATAATGCGGAAGCAACTCTGTTTCACGTGTACTAAATTATTCAAACAATTTAAATAAATTTCAGTATATGAAGAAAACGGGACGTTACAAGGCATCCTGGCAATTTTTGATCGGCTTATTGATTTTGTTCGATTCAGCATCGAGATCCTGTTTATATGCTCTTCGTTATTCTAGGTAAAAAGGCCATAAAAAATAAGAAGACCGCACACTTTATTTACATTACGTTTTTATAACACACACCTGAAAAATTCTTGCAACAAGCAATTTATTATTATAATTTATTGAAATTCAGCTATAACCTAACTCAAAGTCAAAACAAAATCTATTCAATGAAACCAACTGATGCAAATCACTAATATGAATTTTAGCGCGACCTTGCTAGACCTTGACCCGCGAAGTTTGTTGTCCCGCGTGTGACCTATGTGATGTACAGACACGGTTACGTCACGGGCGGCGGGGTGCATCGTACGGGGCACTTCCCGCGCTCGCTCCAGCCGGATGCGGCCTAATGACATAAATGCAAATTCGACCATTTGAGCTTCCTGCGCGGCCCGACTGGCTGCCGACATTTAATAGACCTGTCTCCCCATACACGCCGTATTCGGAAATATTGAATCCCGTACTGTTTCGTCGAGGCACGCGTTAATTGGCTTCGTGTTACTCACCGACTTCTTTCCACATTTTCCACGTAACCGCGCCGGCGTAAACAGGGAAACTGTTTTTATCGCACTTGTGCAATATCGATAGTTTAGACTGCATGAACGTCGGGAATGTGGGCGGGAAAGAAATAAAAGTGAAGTAGTTTCGCTTGTTTTATTACTCGATGATCGTAAACACAACATAATAAAGTACTATAATTTGGTTCAGTCGGGAACTTAAAAAAACTAAATACCAGGTAGGTATACAAGATGCATAGCGCATCGGTGCGTGGAGGGCACTTTATACATGCGATATAGATACAATATTACAGTGTTTCTATTATTATCATGTCACGACAGTTATATTTACACACGTCTACGTTATGGCTAACTTATCGTATGGCGCGCACCCAGTTTGTAAGTCATTCATTGCTTACGGTAATCTATATACAAGTGTCTAATGTACATTCATATCTTCCATACAAAATAAAGCGTTTGTCATTTATATATCAGATTTAAAAGCAGTTGGGCGAAATGTTAACATGTACAAAGTATAAACAATTATTATAAATTATAATGATTAACATACATTTCGCACAACTCTGCTTAGATCGCTCATTAGACGTAACTGCAAAACATTGGGTGCAATCGTTCTATATCACAGGGCTTAGCGTAATTTACATAATATAGAGTATTCATACACGCACAAGTAAAGATTATATGCTGAAATTAATAGTCTTTCAAAATAAAACTAATACGTTCCTATTGAAATCTATGTAATTTTCAACATCACTCCAAATACAAAGAGCACATTTTCAAATTCTAAATAAAAGTTGCGGTTGATAAAGAATACAGAACGTAAGAAATTATTCTCAGATTAATTTTTAACAAATAAAATTGTGGAGTTTTTAATGAAAACTGTAAAATAAGTGGTCTGGAGCGATATACAAGACGATGGTCTGACTTGAGCACGGGTTAGTAATAAAATAATATATTTTATACGTTCACACTTAAATTGGTGCTCGACCCTACACTGCTTCAGACGTCCGTTTCTTCCATTAAGAAATTGCATATATTTTGCAATCTTTATACTGGTTTTACACACAGAAATTCTGTATTTTCTTCGATTCATTGTTGCAAAATGGGAGATAGAATCAGAAGAAATATTTTTGGTTTTTACCGCTAGAACATTTCATTTCTTTAAAAATAAATCCAGATATTTAAAAAACCAGTCTAAAATCGTTCCATAGTAATAAAATGAAAGCTAAAACAAAATAAAACATTTAAGATAAATAAATTGTACAAAATATATTAAAAAAACCTTTTAGCTAAAAGTTATTTATCAATTTCAGCATATATGACAACCACATACCTTAAAAATAATAAATGACTGCAAAATGAGATGAATGTTTAAATTATAATTGTATACAATGTCTTTTAAAAGTACACACAGTACGCTCATATCGCACAACCGGACGAAATACTACGCGTTTGAATGTGAAACAAAATATTATTGTCGAATTCCGGCATTAAACTTTTTTACTTAAAAACACATATTAATTTTGCTTTTTCTATGAAAGGTCACATTCTCTGCACTCAAATCTCATCGGGAATCTGGCTTTTGTATTTCAGGTCAGCATCAGACCAGCAAAATTGTGTCTACCAAGAGATGATCATAGCTGTTATTTAATAGTTACTACACTTTTTGAAACACACTGCATTGACCATAGTGGTAGAATCACTTAGCCGTGTATAAAAAGGAAATAGCAGCTCATGGCGTCTGCATCATGCAGGTCACTTAAAGAGACGAGCAAAGGAATTATATGCTTAGAGTGACAAAAACACGCATATATACCTTCACTTTATGAGCCGCGACATCAATTCATAAATCATCTTGATGAAACACACCTTCAAATTGTTTGGAGTAGAATGCACATAGATTATTTTCCACTTCACATTTTTAATTCAGAATTCAGAGCAAATAAACCGTAATCCCATTTAATCATCGTATTAATAATCTATTAAAAATGATTGAAATCAGCTCGTAATTGGCGTTGAGCAAATACATTATTTGAGTGTTTTACGAACACAAAATATACAAATTGTTTAAATAATGCTCTAAAATCAACAAGGCTGATTGGGCAAAGTGTCATTAAAATATTATAAAATAAATTACTAATGTTATTTAATGCAACACATTCCAGAAACAATTCAAAAATCTTTCAAATAAACAAATTCGGAAGCTGTTATTTTTGCGGTAACATCAAGTTGTGAAATAGTTTGCTGGCTCACATGGATTCTTTCCTATTATCCAAGTTCCTCTAAGTTTAGAGTGAAAAAGCATGTGAGCAGGCCGGCATGAGTTTGTCGAATGACGAGAGATGAGCAAGTCTAGCTATTTCAAGCTCTATATGGACAAAACCGTATATGGAGCTATATACTCACTAAGCCGAGCCAGTATACAAAAAATACATACATACAAAACCTCACGCCTGTATTCTCCGAAGGGGTAGGCAAAGGTGCATTTCTGCACCCACATTTCGCCAGGTATGTATCAGTCCCACGTAATAGGAGGCGAGCCTATTGCCGTTTTTCGGGCACATTTCCAGACTCCGTGCTGCTACTGAGAATTTCCCATTAAAAAAACCCAATAACACTTCGCCCGACCCGAGAATCGAACCCAGGACCTCTAGATCGCACGGCACATACTTGTGTCGCGAGACCACGAGGCAGAAAAATAATACAAAAAATCTCAGAAAAACTGTCCGTTTGAAGTTATGGTGTGTACACCCCACGCTGCCTAACTGTCTGCTTGAAATACTTGACAATCTCTGTTATTCGCTCCATTGGAGTCGCAACACATTACATTTTTAAACGGCATTCACCCCGCCCTTTCAGACGCACATATATTTTACATTCAGATGGCGATGTGTGTTGTAAAAGAATTCTATGCGTGACGTACGTTGGAAATGCTGTACATTTTTTTACTACTGTATTGATGTGAAAATTCTTTAACAGAAATTAATATTTAGGTGTCGTGTATCGTACATCTTTCGTCTTTTTTGTTATTAAATGTATATATAATTCGCCGATGGAGTTCCTATATTTTGGTAAGTTTTGCTGCAGTTTTTAAGACTAGACTTTTGAATGCAACGACGATTCGTTATTAACTTAGGCCAAATTTTCTCGCAAGTCATGACACAAAGAAATCCGATGCCATTGTAATACAATAGCATCGGAATTTCATTATGGAGGTCATATTAGACAAAGTCATGTAAAATCGGTCAGGTAAGAAAATCTGCGCCAAGCTGGCCGTCGAAATTGGATGCGAAGAGTTGCGAAATCGGGGTCAGTTGTGCGCAGTAGAAATTGTCTACTTCGACACTGAACTAGTCGGCAGACTGTTCCAGTTACCATCCAGGTACTAATTAACGATTCGCACACACTCACACTAATTAAACAAGCCTAGTCAACAGTATAAATGTTGTAAAAAGAGCGTTGAGTGCACTGATTGCTTCAGTGATAGTACAGCCCAAGTTACAATGTATATCGTGTGAACTTTATTACAATAATGCTATAAAGGCTAAAGTTGTGAGGCTTCACCATCTAACTTTAAAATTGTATGTGTGTATTCTTGATTAATTTTCATGCACTTTTGAGGAAAAATAAATCATGGCTAGTTAACTGCATGCTTAAGAGCATTTAATGAGTATTTTTAATTTATGCCAATATGGTGGAGTCAGGCCTTACAATTCTCAATAGTAGAAGAGACCAGTTCCCTGCAGTTGGACACATAATGGACTGATGTACATAGATAGTGCCAATGGGAATTAATTTATTATTCCAAAAATATGTTATCGAAATGAGAAAATATTATCTGCCATACTGTGGAAGTGTGTGTATCAGAGACGATTGATGAATTCTGATCGCGCGCCGACGCTGAAGAAGGCATTTTTCACAAATTGACTCCGAACAAAATATACTGCCTGTGCTAAATTACAACGTTCGTGATATTAATAAAACATTTTACTCAATGTACAAACACAAGGCATGACGTATAGATCAATCGAAAAATACTCGACCGCCATATTTAATCCATACAATTCCTACGCATTCTAACTTAATATAAACAAAATTATAAACAACATACAAGAACACAATCGATTTGCTAACAAATGCTACAACTAAATGATAGAGAGGTAAAATAATTCTTATAAACAAATCCTAAAGTTACATAACCTCTTATTCACATCTTACCGAAACATTGACTTACAGCGAGAAGAAAATATTTATAACAATGTTTGCTCTTTGGTCAAAATATTGAGAATTATATTTTTAGTATACACATATAAATACATATTTTGAATGGAACACGAAATAAATGTATTATTGGAAGAAAACAAATACCGATTTACGATTCGTTTATCGGTTTTTACGCTGCATCGAATATCGATGTGAAACAAAACCGATAAATCTATCGTATAAAAACATCTTTTTCGGCTATACAGTAGACGTGCAGCTATTTGTACAGTTAAACGATTATGCTACGTATAAAAGAAATAAATTATCGTTTGATCAGCGAGTCGTGACTAAACGCACATAAAATATTATTTGATTTTTTTTTTCGTTATAGCCACCACAATTTTGAGATATCTCGAGCCATTTAACTTTATTTTTATGGCCGCGACGTTTCTTGATACTTTTTAAGTTATTTTCTCGAAGCAAACTTTTTCTTTTTGCAAAAATAATATTTATCGTTATTATATCACAGTTGAAACTAGTTATAACCGTTTACAATGTCTGTTATTTTTCATTTCATAGTCGATTATTTGGTCGACTCATTTTTATGATTATCAACATCGGGCATGGGACGCCCTGTGCTTAATACAGAAGTTACTAAAAGAGACCCTTTTTAGGTAGTTGTCTGCATCTAGTGTCTTCTTGCTAAAAAAATACTTTTATATTTTATTTGATGTATGATAGAAACAAATTCAATATAAATAGTTTCCACTGTGTTTGTTGGTTATCGAGTTCTGATTTGAGTTATATCATATCCCATTACACAACTCTACAAGCTGTTCGAATTTGCTCCTATACTTATTGTCTATTCTGTAACTATTCCTTCAACATTAGATCTACTTCTTGTATTGGCCGTTTACACATTTTTGAGGTTAAGTCTTGGTTTTGTTCTTAAAAACCAAATTGAAATATTACCGATTAAAAAAGTAACGATTTTTTATGAATAACTGAGTTATTATTATTTATCGATATTCAAATTGGATATTTTTTATTAAAAAATAGTAATTTTATACGTTTAAAATATTACAATTCGATTTAAACGAACGTTGTCATAACCTATCGGATGGATTTGAAACCCGTGCCAGGTAGCTCCCTCTAGCTGCCAAACTGTACCAACTTATTTCTATAACGAAGCTGCACAGTTTCAATAACAAAATACTCGATAAATGCAAAAAGGATTGTTCGTTATTTGTACAGTACATCTATATATGCAATGTTCTGAAATATCCTTACATTAATTGTATGTACATTAGAGGGTATGGACATTACAATCGATATCGATAGATTGGAAGCGAGTTATCAACATCGCTAACGAATACAACGGCGGTTCATTTATTATTAACCGGTGATCAATCTGCGAGATTAATAGTGAGATGTAAGCGACATCTCTATCTAATATTATCTAACATACATTTTATCGATTCATTCGATACAACTTACAACAGTAATTTTTTAATTCAAGCAAGTGCTTTCTGTAATGTACTTTTTTTACAAATTACCGAATAATCGATTATAGAAAATCGAGTATTCAGTCTATCGATATCGAAAAATTCCCCTTCTATTGGGTACTGTCGCATTAAAATTGGTAATTAAATGACTAGTGTTCGCACTAGGTTGGACAAGGCTCCCATGCGGCGATGGCTGGTTACTTGCCCCTGTACTTTTCGGTGGTAGCGTCTTCGAGATTGCTGTCCCAGTCAAACTCTGTGACGCCGTTGCGCGACACCTCGCCGAGATGGCGCCACCTATACTCGAAGTCGGAGTCGCGTTTCTTCAACGCTTCGAATCTATTAGACAAAAGAAAAAAACGACTTATTTAATAATTTTCATGAAGTAACAGGGCAGGTGCTTATTAGTGGTTTCCGATTGCTGGCAGTAACAAATGGCTAATCAAAACAAGTTGTTTAAAAGTTGGGATTTACGAAGGAAAGTCTAATCGAATTCAAACAGTTTTTGGAGAATGTTCTCGGATAGTCTTAAAGACCAATTGAGTGTTATTGGAATCGGAACAGCAATACCCTTTAAACTTCCAATGTTCTAATCGCAGAGACCATTTCCACTGAAACTTTCCGGTAACAAAGTAATGAACATTCATTGTATCGTAAAACCCGATCGGGCGTAATGAAACACAATTATGATCCTGTCGTGACCCGGCCTGCAGCACGCCATAGGAAGTGATATTCCACAAAACTGACCTTTCAGTTTCCTCAAATAAGTGTAACCTTGCTTGATATTCGGTAAGATTTCAGCCAGAAGTACGTAAGAAATACGTACGAAACACAAAAGAGCGAGGCCACGAAATTAAACCGCTTGTAAAAATAAAACCTCAGCGGCGGTAAGCTGCCTTATTAGGGAACAACGTGAGAAGTGAAGCCGATGCCGCTGATAAAATCCATTTGCGTGAAAGTATAAATTCCGACGGTCACGCATTTACGAAAATATTACCGAATCCCCGGGAGAGAAACTTTTTAAATAAACCCCGAGGCTAAATGGTCGAATAAGACGGGCCAGTGGGGGCTTATCGTAGAGTTAAATAAATGCAATGGAAGTGCGGCGTTACGGCAATGAGGCTATCCTCGCTCCGATCCGATTGCGACGGCTGATCCGATTGAGCTGCTTTGAATGTACGCGTGAAACCTATTTCCATGTTTGGGAAAAAATCCAATTTCAAATGTGCAAGTATCTACGGACACTACTCCCGGCTTACACTCTTCATTTATTTATGCTAGGTTTGTTGTGTTTTGAACATTGTCTATCGGAACCACATAAACACTTGGGAGGAATTGCTTTATTTGTTATCTGAAAGTCCAACAGCATTTAACATTTGTTTCTGAAAAACTCCAACAACTCTAAAGACAAAACAAACATTTTCTCTAACCGCTTAGAAGACGTTACAAAGAAAAGAAAACAAAAGCGTCTGTGCTATAGTTTGTGGTGTTTATTACCTTTTGAACATGAGGTTCTTGGCGAAGTCGTAGAGCTCTAGATCGAGCGAGTTGAGCCGCTTGATGTGTGCCACCTGCGCGGGCGACAGCGCCGCCAGCGTGGCGCCCGACACCGTCGCGTTGTGCTGCGTGAACGGCACCGCGAACAGCAGGTTGAACGTCTCCTCGAACACATACTGGGAGATCTAAGAACAAACAAATATAGTATTGTATCAGGAAACAGCTATGGGCATTCCAGTGGTGGCACTTATAGAAGCCCAAAAGCGTTAGGTACACGTTGATAGTGTAGTGTCTAGTTTATAATTGTTTATTGTGGACTCAGGATATTCTCAGTTATATTTCAAATTGCTTTCGTTAAATAAACATTTAAAGCTTAAATTATAATTGTTCAGAATTTTGTAAGGCAAGCTGGGCTTTTGGGCTTCTATGGAAGTACCGCCACTGTATTGTATGTATGAGAATATGCCAGAAGACTTGATGGCCTAGAGGTTTAGGCGCGCAGTCTAGTCAAATATCTCGGCGGTCGCGGATTCAAACCCCAGGTACCTACCTCTGACTTATCATCTTATAGTTATGTTCATCATCATCATCATCATCAGCCCAAATACGTCCCACTGCTGGGCACGGGCCTCCTCTACAACTGAGAGGGTTTAGGCCTTAGTCCACCACGCTGGCCTAGTGCGGGTTGGCGGACTACACACCTAAGAAATTCCTAAGAACTTTTAGGTGTGCAGGTTTTATCACGATGTTTTCCTTCACCGTTAAAGCAAGTGATAATTCATTGTGAATACACACATAACTTCGAAAAGTCAGAGGTGTGTGCCTGGGGTTTGAACCTGCGACCGCCGAAATTCTCGACCGCGCGCCTAAACCTCGAGGCCATCACTGCTTCATTATAGTTATGTGCGTTTTCACAATAAATTATTACGTACTTTAACGGTGAAGGAAAACAACGTGAGGAAACCTGCACACCTTTTAGGTCCTTAGGAAATTCTTAGGTTTTTAGTCCGCCAAGCATGCCAGCATGGTGGATTAAGGCATAAACCTTCTCAATTGTTGAGGTGCCCAGCAGTGGGCGTATATGGGCTGATGATGATGAATAGTAAAGTGTATAGAAGTATGTACAGCATATCAGCAGACCAGAGTGAGTGTATCGAGTGGCAAGAGATGTCAATTCCAAGAGAGACAGCATCGTGCTTATACTCAGGAATCTAGTTGTCACTTTATTGTGTCAGTAACTCAAAAAAACAAAGTTTTAAAGCATAATAGGTTTTTATGTTTACATTTTTATGTTTTCGCCCCGTGATCTTCGAATCTTTGGGAAGTTAATTTGATAAAATCTATGAAAGTCAGATTAATTTTAATCATTATAGTGAATGTAGAGGTCGATAACGTGTTGTGGTTCCTTTTGATCTGGGCTGAGCACTAAATGTGATGGAAAATCTATAAGTTGCAATATTTGACCAGGCCGAACTAGAAGTGAGAGCGTAATTTATTGGTACTTTGCGTCAAGTGGTTTATAATAGCAGATAATAGTGATTTACGGCGAGGCTTTCGGAAGCAAATTTACTAGCTTTTGTTAAAAAGGGAACGTTATACATTGATACACAGTTGTCGGTTGATATATATATATACCGTAAGGTCGGGTTACTTTGGCTACTTTTGCCGTATATTTTTAGAAATTTCTCTGGTGTAGAAATTCTGACTGACTTTTTAGGGTAATAATGGTTTTATTTGGTAAAGAAGGATGTTATCTAGTAATTAATAAACTTTTTATTTAAATGTATCAGTATTATATTCTTTTTTTATTTGTTTAATTTTGAGCCAAAGTTGTTCTTTGAGGAGGGTAACTTTGGCTCGCTGATCTTTTTTGATACAAAATAGATACTAAACCAAGAACAGAGCCAAAGCAAGCCCTTGAAATGAAAGATAAGACCTTTTGACATACAAAATTCTTTAATTATTTATAGAAAAATGAACTAACTTTTTTTCCGTGGGTAGGTGTCAAATAATAAACAGCTGATTTTTTGGTGAAACTTTTAATTTTAATTTAAAAATAGTAAACTTACGATTTTAGCTGGGATCTATATGCCACTTTAAATCTTTAATATTGACATCTGCCGGATAGTGTTATTCACATATAACTACAAGCACTTGGAACTTTTTTTATCGAAATGGCACAATCACAGAATTTGGGCGTCATCTTGGAGAGTCAATCCAAACTTCAATCACTGTTTGTGGAGCGAATGGAGGCAATGGAAAATGAGCTGAAGAAGGCGAACAGCCCAAACACCGGTTCTTCGATGACTATATCATCTTTGTCTGCGGAATATTTTAAGTTCAAGGACTTTGTCCTTACAGCATTCCGAGCTATTCAAGCTCAAATCGCAATTCTCTCGGACAAGCTCGACAAATCCGAAATGCACAAGCGCCGCAAGATACTGCTGCTTCATGGTGTTGCCGAAGGCGAGAACGAAGACATACCAGCGGTGGTTTTGGATACACTCGTCAATCGTCTCCAGATTGGTGACTTCAGTGCTACGGATATAACTCGTTGTCACCGTATGGGCCGCCCTTCTGATCAGGATCATCCAAGACCAATTCTTGTCAAGGTACGTGCAATGGATATACGAAATCGCATCTGGTACGCCAAGACAAAGTTGCGAGGATCCGGTATCACATTGTCGGAGTTTTTAACTAAAACTCAGCACGATATCTTCGTGTCCGCTCGCCAAAAACTAGGTATCAATAAATGCTGGACGCGCGAGGGGTATGTGTTTGCTGTGGGACCCGACGGAGCACGTCGCCGACTTGACTGCATTGGCGACATTAATTTGATTGCTACATCTACTACATCAGCCAGTGCACAGCGCAAGCAACC
Source organism: Hemaris fuciformis (assembly GCA_907164795.1). Lineage (NCBI taxonomy): Eukaryota > Metazoa > Arthropoda > Insecta > Lepidoptera > Sphingidae > Hemaris > Hemaris fuciformis. The sequence goes on from OU015434.1 coordinate 11,947,028, forward strand.
AACAGCTCCCAAGGAATCAACGGCACCTTCAATTAAATCGAGAAGAGGCGCAATTTCTAACAAGAAATAGTTTTAGCCACTTACACAGTTTTTACTATACTCTTTGATTACGTCGTTGTTTTTGTTTAGCGATGAAACTCAAATACCCGCGTTATCTTTGTTTTTATTTTTTCTTGTCATTATTTAGTCTATGTTTTAATTGTCTATTAGTAATGTCACTGGTTAATGTCACAAATTACGGGTTGACATTCTGCATATTGTTAATTACAAATTAATGTTTTTCGCATAAATTCATTTAACATGTATTAGTCACTTGTAGTGGTAGTTTTTACTATTATTAGCGTAGCATTTGTAAGTAACTTGCCATTGTTTTTCTGTTGTTCTATGTTCATTGTGATTGTATAATGTATTAATATTCTTCTTGACATAACACAACCGGCGGATGAAATAGTGTGTACGAGTATAACTTTCTTTATTATATTTTATATAAGTATATATTGTATCGCATTTTATTATTTACATTTTATTATTTTTTATATATTGTATTTATATTGTATATTATTATGTCGTGTATGTTGAAAATTGATGACTGCAATAACAGTGATGATTACTTCTCTAATTTGAGTTCTTCTACCGAAGAAAGCTTTTCCAGTATTCCTTCGCTTTCTGAAACACTTGAGTATCATTTTTCTGACGTCCCCAAAAATTTAAATCTAATTCACATAAATGCACAAAGTATTCCGGCTCATTTCCCTGATATGCTAGCTTCATTTGACCAGAAAAATATTCATGCAGTATTAGTCTCAGAATCCTGGCTCAAACCTTGTCTTCCTTCAACCTCTTTCTCTCTCCCTGGTTTTCGCCTCATTCGTAATGATCGCACTGGCATTGGTGGCGGTGGTGTGGCAATTTATTTGCGTTCATACATTCCCTTCGCGATTGTGAGTACGTCACCACAGCCGGCCGCACCCAATGCTGGAGAACATCTTTTCGTTGAGGTTACTCTTTCTCATTCCAAAATTCTTATCGGAGTTTATTACAGCCCTAATGCACGTACTGATTATTTTTCATCCTTCGAAAAAATATTAGAAGATATTATCCCATCCTATGACCATACTATTATTATGGGTGATTTCAATACGTGCCTTATGAAGAAAGATTATCGTACTTCCTCTTTTGAAAGAGTCATAAACTCGTCCAACTTGCATATCTTACCCTTAGGTCCTACTCATCATTTCCCTAATTGCTCACCTTCACTCCTTGATATCATTGTGGTATCTTCTCTGTGTCATGTTGCCAAGCATGGTCAATGTTCGGCCGACGCATTCTCTTATCACGATCTTATCTTTCTTTCTTACAAAGTCCGCACTAAACATAGACCTGAAATCATTATTCAGCGTAACTTTGGTGGTATGGACCAGGAAGCCTTCAGACGGGATGTGTTGAATACGGACTGGTCGTCGATTTTTAAGGCGGATTCGGTGGATGCAAAGGTTGCTATTTTTAATACATTGTTGACGCAGCTTTATGACATCCATGCTCCGCTGCGAGCGATTAAAAGAAAGCACCTTCCCGCCCCTTGGCTTACGGAGGAAATCAGGACCATGATGAATAAAAAAGCAGCTGCTAAAAGAAAGTACAAACGTCTGCCCAATGATTCAAGTAAGGCTAAATATGTAAATCTGCGGAATCGCTGTAATAGGGTGTGTAGGGATGCATATCGCCGCTACATTCATGAGTCTGTGGACGGGGAAGATCAAACTAAAGTTTGGAAATTCCTCAGAAATCTGGGGATTGGCAAAAGCAGAACTAAATGTACTTCTCATAACCTTAATATTAATGGTATCAATCAATTCTTTACTTCCTGTTCTTATATTGACGTTTCAATTAAGAATCAAACTATTACACGGCTTAATTCTTTACCAATGCCCAGTTATGCCCCATTTGTCTTTAATCCATTTACAGCTCGTGATGTTAAGAACAGCATTCTTTCCGTGACATCGAAGGCGGTCGGTGTAGATGGCATTAGCCGCAATATGCTAGTGCCCATTCTGGACCTTATTCTGCCTTCGATTTGTCATATACTTAACTTTTCCATTCTTAATGGAGTCTTTCCCTCGCTGTGGAAAGATGCCCATATCATTCCTTTACCTAAAAAAAATAATCCCCAAACCTTTTCTGAGTACCGCCCTATATCCATTCTTCCTTTTCTTTCTAAAGTACTTGAGCGTCTTGTTCATTCCCAACTATCCACTTTCCTTACCAATCATTCCATTTTAAATTCTTTTCAATCTGGTTTCCGTCCTGGTCACAGTACAGTAACTGCCCTAGTCAAGATTACTGATGATATTCGTCTAGGAATGGAAAATGGGCAGCTTACCGTACTCTCGTTACTGGATTTCAGTAATGCATTCAACACTGTTGACTTTGATATCCTTCTTTCCTTGCTCCGCTCTATTAACATATCTCCGACGGTAATGGATTGGTTTCACAGTTATCTGTTTGGTCGCCGGCAGCGAGTTCGTCTTGAAGATACCTTTTCTTCATGGTGTAACACTTCAGCTGGCGTACCACAAGGCGGCGTTTTATCTCCTTTACTCTTCGCTATCTTTATTAATTCTATTTCCATAAATTTATCTTCTTCCTACCACCTCTATGCAGACGATCTTCAAATTTACACACAGGCTTCACTGACTAATTTAAACCTAGCTTTTAGTACTCTAAACAATGACCTTAGCAAAATATCACAATGGGGAGAAAGTTTTGGTCTTAAAGTGAATCCAGCTAAAACTCAAGCTATCATTGTGGGGAGCTCTCGCCAAATAGCTAAGATTGTCTGGGCTGATCTTCCTCCGGTGATATTTAATGGTGTCACGATTCCATTCAGCCAATCCGTAAAAAATCTTGGCTTAATATTAGACAACACTTTGTCTTGGGGCCCGCAACTTGCAGCCACTAGTCGCAAACTTTTTGCATCAGCTGCATCTCTGAGAAGGCTTCGCAATTTTCTGGCTCCAGCCACCAAAACTATGTTAGCACTATCTCTACTTCTTCCGGTCCTTGATTATGCGGACATTTGCTTCCTAGACTTAACTGAAGCGCAACTCGACAAACTTGAGCGGCTCCAAAATTTCTGTATAAGATTTATATTTGGCCTGCGCAAATATGATCACGTTTCCGAATTTCGCAATAAGCTCAAGTGGCTTCCTATTCGTCTTCGTCGGAATACTCACATTCTTTCCCTCCTTTACAATATTCTATTTAATCCCTCTGCTCCTGCTTATCTTAAGAATCGTTTTGAATTTCTTCACTCTTCTCATTTCCTTTCTTTGCGGTCGTCAGAAAACTTTAAACTGAAAACTCCTGTGCATGGCACTGTTTTTTTTGACGGCTCCTTTACAGTACAGGCTATACGCCTGTGGAATGCACTGCCGTCGACAATTCGACAAGCGCCATCATTAAATATTTTTAAAAATAAATTAAAGTCATACTACCTCTCTAACTCCTAGTAATCTTTGTTATTGTATATATATTATATTATATATATATATATATATATTATATATATATATGTATATATATATATATTATATTATTATTTTTATATTTATTATGTGTGTATTTATGTATGTGTTCATATAAAAATATAATTATATTCATTAAACCATTTAAACACCCCCACATTTCGCTAATCACTCGTTAAATATTCCATCACGCCTGGTTGTCTGGAAGAGATCGCTCTAAGCGATAAGACCGCCGATTGTCCACTGTATTTTAGTTGTTTTTTTTTTTTTTTGTATCGTTATTTCCTGTTTAAATGGTGCACAATAAAGTGTTTTTTTATCTTTTTTTATCTAAATTGAACTTTAAGTCTTGCTATGAAAATTTAACAAAAACTTCTTCAAAATCTTACTCAGTATTAATTACTAAGTTTTAATACTTATCAAAACGGCTTAGAGGCTGTTCTTTGTCAATAGGAAATATTCCAGTTTTCTTAAGACCTGAAATTAAATTTTCTTTTGTGTCTGTTAATGAGTCAAGAGCTTGCTTCTACAGACTTGGAAATTGGTCCTTAGGGGTTGATGGTAGCCTCCTTCCAGACTGGCTGTCTTTCCAGTTTAGCAAGACTTGTCGCCATTTGCATTTCAGGGGCCAGAAGTAAGCAACGTCTAGCAGCTTCCTGTTGAGGCATTAGTTTGGATCGTACAACATTCAGACATTCCTCCAGTTCTGCGTCTGTGTAATCGACGTACCATATTAAAATACATTAACGCCAAACATATTAACGCCAAAAACATATTAAAATTCTATTATAAACATTTTGATTTGTTATGAAGCAATAAAGAAATTAAAAGAAATCATTTATTGACTAAAATTTATACGATCGGGCGGAATTGGCTCAAGAGCCAATGTTACCCGATTTTTTGAGCCAATGAATCCCCACACTTAATATTCAAAATTTCGGTAATTGAACCTGTTAAAAAGGAATAATTTCCATAATTATTCTACTCCTAAATATATTTCTGACCCGAATAAATGTAATGTTAAATAAAACTCACCTTAAAAACTCCGTTACACTTGAAAGTTTGCAGGCGAGAATAACCGTCATTGCACATGACACAAACCCGAAATGCAAATAGCGGCTTTAGGTTGGAACAAATCTTACATCCTTCTGGAACTAGGCGCACGGTAACACCATGTAGCGATCCCGGCTTAAACTAAATCGAAAAATGACACTGACGCATCAGGGCGGGAAGTTTAAACTTATTTTTTATTTGAGCTAAAGTTACCCTCTAGAGTCAAAGTAACCCGACCTTACGGTATTTTATATTTTTTTATTTGAGCTTCACCACTTTTTTTATTAATTATTAAAGATTGTGGATAGGAACAACCATGAAACAGACATATAAATATTTAATTACCATGTTGGTTTTTAAATAAGAATTACAAAGAGACGACACAATCAAACATATAACCCCCCACACACAATAACACAATTGGAAAAGTTGGGCATTATTTTCGGTAGATAGCCAACACACGAAAACCTCTGCAAAACGCCTGATAATGCAACAATTCCTCCCCTACCCGTGTCACGGGAATGACATGTGCCAACTGGGGGCGTGCGGAAGGCGACCCGCCCGAACCGGCGCTTGATACAAATTGTGTAAGATTTATCCGATTTGATCGGAATCACTGTCAGCGCGCCATTAGCCGAACAGATACCAACGTCAATATTTCAAATGGATTCCGTAAACTACTCGAGGAAAATAAACATTATTTCTCGTATCTACTGTCTCCTTTATTAATATCCGTTCGTGTTCTGCAGACTTGGATCTGATTGTGATAAATTTTGTACAAAACAATGCATTGCACTTCGGAAATTTATAGCAAAAATTATTCGCAATCAACGTTGTATTTTGTTTTATACCATCATCAGCCGAAAGACGTCCAATGCTGGACATAGGCCTCCCCCAAAGACTTCTTAAGCGTTCTGTTATAAGCGGCACAGACACTACGCGCTGCGCTCGCCAATCCACCTGCCAAACGTGACGAGCATTGGCAAACCCCTTGCTCCTTAACATGGACTTCACAGTAGTTTTATATAGCGCAGAAAAAATATGGAAGCTAATATTAAACAAAAGACATCGCGGCGGAGGAGAAAGTCGCGAGTTGGATCCCCCATACGGACACCTCGATTATTTGTCTCGTGCCTAGGTGTCTGTGAGATTGAAAATTCTAATATAGTTTTTCGCATCAAAGATACAAGATTTATGACTTAATTAGGTATAAAAACTATGTGTGTTATTTTCACGTATAACTTGTATCTAAGATGGATATAAATGAAACAGATTTTTTTATATGAACGTAGGTAACATTAAAAGCAGTGATAGCCTCGAGGTTTAGGCGCGCAGTCGAGAATCTCGGCGGTCGCGGGTTCAAACCCCAGGCACACACCTCTGACTTTTCGGAGTTATGTGTGTATTCACAATGAATTATCACTTGCTTTAACGGTGAAGGAAAACATCGTGATGAAACCTGCACACCTAAAAAAAGTTCTTAGGAATTTCTTAGGTGTGTAGTCCGCCAACCCGCACTAGGCCAGCGTGGTGGACTAAGGCCTAAACCCTCTCAGTTGTAGGGGAGGCCCGTGCCCAGCAGTGGGACGTATATGGGCTGATGATGATGGGAGGTAACATATGTCTCAACAAAACAATACCTCTTGGTTCGATATCTCAACGGTACAGATAAAACACGAATGTTCGAACTTGTTCGTGTACAAATGTCTTTTCCGAAGTTGCAAACACATTGGTTTCGAACACAAAGATTGGAGATCCTAAAGAGTGATAAATAAGTTTTATAAATTTTCGCGTTCTGTAAAAATATTTTTCAATCAATGTCTAAGTTACTGAATACTGATTGTATTGAAAATGAAACTTGAACCAACCTTAGAATTCTACAAAATTGAATATCGCAAACACGTACTAAACCAGCGTGGTAGACTAAATCCCTCTCAAATATAGAGCATGCACATTTCCACCAATGGAACGCATGGACGCACAAAAAGAAAAAATATTTTTAAATTCTTAATAATAATTTATTCTTCACTCAAACACGTTAGGCAGGCATCTACGTATTTATTAATAATGAAGTAAAAATATTTCTTAATTTAGATAAAACTAAAAATAATAAAATAACAATAAACTAAACCACAACCACATTGAGAATCAAATAGTTGCTCACTCCCGCATAAATCGACTCGGATCTCCTTCGGTCCATTTAGTCATCGGTTGAATTTCTTAGGGCTCTTATTAGGCAATGTCTAATAGAGTCATTTATCACAGCTTTAATGTATTTACTCACGTAATCTCGCCAACATTAGATCCACCGCAAGAAATAACACCAGCTACCTGTATTATTTGTAACTGACACTGTAAGCCGATATATTCATGCACTACTGCCTATTGATCCGCTAGAAACTTCTCATGTCATGTCGACTTGCAACTGTGATGTGGACTTATTATTACCATAGAGATAGGAAAATGCACCCTAATTTTGCACCAATGATTCGCCAACTGAATTTTACGTTCCACGTAATAGGAGATACTGCTGTTTCTGACAACTAGACTGTGAATTTACTAATCGAAAAACCAAATAAATACCTTGTCCGATCAGGCAATCGAACCCGAAACCTTGAGAGCGTACGGCATACTAGTGCCGCGAGACCACGAGGCAGTAACTAATATCCTTACTAATATTATAAATGCGATTGTAACTCTGTCTGTCTGTCTGTCTGTCTGTCTGTCTGTCTGTCTGTCTCGCTTTCCTGCTAAAACTACTGAACCGATTTAAATGAAATTTGGTACACAGATAGGTTGGAGCCTGGGAAAAAACATAGGATACTTTTTATCCCGGAAAATGTAGTATTCCCGTGGGAATGGGAATAAGTAGCTCTGTCAATATTCTGCTTTTACGCCTAAACCATTTGACCGATATGAATGAATTATTTTACAGACATAAATGTGATCCTATAAAGTAACATAAAATACATTTTATCCCGGGAATATGTAGGGTTCCCGAGGGATGAGCATATAATGTAATGCGAAAGTAACTGCCTGTGTTATGCTTTCTCGCCTAAATCATTTGACCGATTTCGATGATTTTTAGTATGGGAGTAGATGGAACTTACCAAAGCAACATAGGATACTTTTTATCCCGGAAAATGTAGTATTCCCGTGGGAATGGGTATAAGTAGCTCTTACGCCTAAACCGTTTGACCGACGTGAATGAATTTTGGTATGGATATCAATTGAACCCTATGAAGTAACATAGACTATATTTTATCCCGGGAGTATGTAGGGTTCCCGTGGGATGCGCATATATTGTAATGCGAATGTAACGCTGCCTGTGTTATACTTTCTGGCCTAAACCATTGGACTGATTTAGATGATTTTTAATATGGGGCTAGATAGGTCCCACCGACGCAACATAGGATATTTTTTATCCCGGAAAATGTAGTATTCCCGTGGGAATGGGCTTTCACGCCTATACTATTCACCCGATTTATATGATTTTTTGTTTGAATACAAATGGGACACTATAAAGTAATATAAGCTACATTTTATCCCGGGAATATGTAGGGTTCCCGTGGGATAAGCATATATTGTAATGCGAATGTAACGCTGCCTGTGTTATACTTTCTGGCCTAAACCATTTGACTGATTTAGATGATTTTTAGTATGGGACTAGATAGGACCCACCGACGCAACGTAGAATATTATTTATCCCGGAAAATGTAGTATTCCCGTGAGAATGGGCTATCACGCCTATACTATTCGCCCGATTTATATGATTTTTGGTTTGAATACAAATGGGACATTATGAAGTAACATAAGCTATATTTTATCCCGGGAATATGTAGGGTTCCCGTGGGATGAGCATATATTGTAATGCGAAAGTAACACTGCCTGTGTTATGCTTTCACGCCTAAACCATTTGTCCGATTTGAATGAATTTTGGTATGGACATAAATGAGACCTTTAAGGGACATAGGCTATTTTTTAAATAATTCAATAAGTGCCATTTCGGGCACTTAGAAGACGATAGGTGGCATTAGACCATTTAAGATTCTAAGGATTCATTAAGTTACGTTGAATATAGTTAAGTGCGGTTAAGTGTCATAAGGTGGTCTTAAGTTTACTTAGGTGACGTTAAACGCACTTAGGTTACTTACTTGCCATTATTAGATTGGTATTGCTACTGGGTGGTTTTAAGTTCTCTTATGTGATATGTGATTTTGAAGAGTTTACCCATAAGTAACTTTAAGGAAGATTATGTGCGGTTATGTACAATTAAGTGACGATAAGTTTTATTGGTGTATGTTAAGTGACGTTAGGTGCTATTAGTGGATGGTGAGTGACGTCAGGTGCCATTATCGGATGAATCAGATTCCATTAGTCGAATCCATAAGGCTACAAGTGCCGTTATTGGATATCACGCGACGATAGGTGCCATAATTGGCACTTATGGCAATTTTAGAAGAATTTTAGTGGAACTTAAGGAATAGAAGAGCTATTTTTCCGTTTTATGAATTTAGGTGCCATTTTTGGAACTGAAATTGTGAAAGGCACCATTATTTGAAGTCAGTATCCTGGATGACTTGAATTCACGTTAAATGCCATTTAGCACTGTGGAGTAGTGGTGACTGGTACCGGTACAGTAAAATGTTATCATGTACATTTTTATGTGGCTCGGTGTCATTATGCGATGTTAAGTGCCATTATACGCAGCTAGATGACATTAGATACATTTTCGCGATAAATTTATGAGACGATCTGAGGTTATGAAAAATGTCATAATGTCACTTGAGACGATTCTCAAAAATAGAAATGACCTCCGGTGGTGAACTACTGCAACAATTAGCGTAATTTTTGATTTATAGATTCACTTAGTTAGTTTCTGCACCCAACCCTGAAGTCTACGCAGACGGAGTCGCGGGCAAAAGCTAGTAAAATATAAACAATAACAGATTACAAAATTATTTTGATTCTGGCAATTATATTTCTGTTATATAAACTCCATCACTTTCAATATTACACCACAATTATAAAGTTCTTGCGGCACGATTAAATAATGTGTTATCGTTATTGAAAGACTCAATATTCTTGATACGTATAAGAAACGAGCAAGTTAATCTAGATCACATTTGCGACATATATTATGTGTATTAAGCTATTCGTGTTAGTAGTTGACGTTGTGTAAACTTACGCATCATGCTCTAGTGGCGTTTTCACTGCGAGATAATTCTCACAATATGAGGCACAAGAAAAAAAAAATCATTACATACATACGTAAACATTCTCGTCTGTATAGACGATATATACATTTATATTGGCCCACGTTTTGTCAATTGTATTCTAAATCATACGTAATACGAGGCAAGCCTATTACTGTTTTGGACTTATCTGTATACAAATTAATACAAATTATAGTGTCTGCTACGCTGCAAAGATTTTAGGGTCTTATCCAAACTAGATCCGCTATACTCCACCTGCAAACCGTCGGGCTTATGTGGTTGGTCCATTCGTTGTTACCTTGTGTCCATAATAGTGTTCATAACAGTAAAAAATCATATAATGTAGTAAGAAACCATTGCCATTTTTGTTGCGGCCTGCGGTACCGTAACTTACATATACATATATGTATGTTTGTGGCAAGGTTGAGTACCTACTACTGAACTAGATAGTCTAGTGCGCATTGGAAAGACTTTGCAAATCCAAGAAATTCGCCGTAAAAATAATATTTTTCGAGTCTTCAGTGAGTATGACGCATATAGCTTGAAGATTTAATGACTATGTCTATAATATGTTTATTATTGATTCTGAGCGTTTAGTAGGGCAATAATAACCTACATATAATATTTCGCTATGATCCTCGTGAACGCCTCAGAAATTTATAATCGTTTTAAGATTTGATTTAACTAAAAGGACTACCTAATTTTTTAAACACATCTACATTCTTTGAAAAAGAAAGGTCGATTTAATTTTTTCGTTACAACAGAAAAAATTGTATCATTTTTAGCTGCATACTTTATAAAAAATAATTTTTGTTCCTCATAATCCGTAATTCGTGGGAATCCTATAAAATATAAAAGGAGTCTATCGACACGATTTTAGAAGGTTGCCGAACCATAATATAGGAAGGCATGAAGTCGTTGACGTGTGCCAAAACATTAATAAAATTTCAACATCATCAAAGGCTTTTGTAGTTACGGCACAGGTTATGCACATACGAGCGATGAATATTCATCAGGAACAAAGAAGGTTGCCCGCGGCGTCGGCCCGACAAATGGCGTCGCAGATACTCCGAATGATTCAAGTGCAAATAATTGCTCCACTTATCTCCTCGCCGAATACCATGTGTGTGGTAATGACCTGGACATTAATTTCGGGAAGGTAATTTAGCTTAGAAGACACCTCTTTGGTAATGCGCTCTGGACAACTTTAGCCATTATTACATACTTCTGATATTTTCAGCGTCAGTTGAAAGCGACATATAGTTGCTATAACCTCTTCCCTAAGAAATCCATTTGCGTGATCCAAAAAAAATGTTTTGAGTTTTGGCGTTTGTGAGAACAAGTCAGAAAGTTTTTTTTTTACCAAACTATATTTGAATTTTAATTGTGTGGTAATGCAAGCTATGGTGCAATATTCCTATTTAAAGTTACTTGAAAAATCAGCACATCATATTTAAGGGCTGTGGGCAGTATATCAAACATTTCTTGATCTCTTGGACTACATTTTTATCCTTTTTAGTTCAAAAAAGTCCCGCGTTCCTGGCTCATATATAGACAACATATGTATTTAGAACCCCTTTCCAAAATAAAAGTTGATTTTAGAAGCTTTGCTTTATCAACAGTAGTTTTTACAAAGGTCTTATACACAATGAATGTTTCTTTTCCCATTTCGCAAGCTCTTTTGACATTCAGTTCTGCGAAATGAAATCAGTCTATTCGAAAACACTGTTATCCCACATCAAAACGACGTTAATGGCCGAAGAAAAACCAATTGCGGGCTCTATAAGGGAATCACGAAACAAGCTGCGCTCCGTTGAAATTTCCGTAGTTTGTGGACGAAACTTTTGCCAATAATTCCTTTATGATGCCAATAAAAAATTGCTCTTCTGTTATTTCCTATCCAACTGGATTGCGGGACGTGGAATTAAATATATCAAATGTCAATTGGTTTTGTTTAGGAGGATGACAAGAGATTATGGACAATACAATAACAAAGAAAAATTGCGATCAGATTATTACAATTTTAGATGCTGACTGCGAAATGATAAGCTGCGATTTCAATATCCGTAAATGTTCAAAACTTATACATTTTTCTTGGGTCATACTCAAAGTTGTCGAATGTGTTTTACCTCTCCAAAAAGATTTTTATGATAAGCTTAGGGACATAATTCGCTTAAACCATCTGTAGCGAAGAAAGCCTTAATTCTCACACCCGTAGAGAATATAGTTATGCTAACGTCAGTACCCACATCTTTACTTAAATTTTTCTCATTCAACAAACTCGATAAAACAAAACAATGACGATCGACCGATCGACAGTCTCAATCACGCAGTGAAAGAAAACGCGCAGTGAAACGACGAGCCGTGGAATCGAATGTTTGTGTTAACAATCAATTTTTTTTAAGTCAGCTGTTGGGGAAACTGGACAACATTCGTAGTAGCTACAGTACTATAAAATCCAATTTTACTACATAGTATTTACTACTATATGTAGTTTTGGGAGAATCCAACCAATATTATGATTGTGTAAGTTTTTATATTTGTTTCAATAGCACAAATAATGTTAAATGGATGAGAAAAAATATGGCACACTAAGGGTTTAATAAGCTAGATTAAAATGACTTCTTAGTCGTTGTACCTAACGTTTTCCATGACCCATATATTTTTAATTTTGGATTCTCTAAAGACAAAGTTGCAGGCAGAAAAATATTTGTTTATAAAAAAAACATGATCATACAAAAGCAAAATACTTTATAATAGACTCACCTTCTGATATTCCGTAAGGCCGAAATACGCCATGGCTGCCAAGTTCCTCTTGGCCGATGCGAGCATGACCCGGTCAGTGTCTGCCGTCCGGTGGCGCAGGGTGCCGTTGTAGCAGCCCACGAGCGCCAAGTCCGCCAGCATCCGAGTCTGCCGGTTGTTGGCCAGGTTCCATGGGCACGTCATGAACTCCTCGAGGGTCACGCCGCGCCACGAGTCACCGGTGTAGCAGGGTGGCACCTCGTATGCTGAACACATAAAGGGATTTAGTTAGGTGATTAATTAGATATTTACACTCTAACTTATGCCTGAAGGGATTGTCCTTAAAATAGAATAGTGGGAATGTTAATATCGGTTACAAAAAAAAAACGAATTCACTGTCCGTGATTTGCCACCCAATGACACTGTCATGTTGTAATTGTCTAACTGCCATAATAAGACATACATATAAGGTCTTAGGTCTCTCTGTGTTACGGAAATAATAAGAAAGCAGTTAATAACATTATTGAAACAACCGCAATATCAGGAAGAATTGAAAATCTAAACATGGCGACAAAATGACACGACACTAATTTGCACTCGCTCGCAATTAGCTAAAGATCTTTTAATAACCCATTGTTGTGAGCTGATTTAATTGCTGCAAATCACGAGCTTCTCCGCGTCTCGTTGACGTAGATAGACGTACAAAAGCGGCTAATCAATGATTGCACGTTTGAACTTTCGGTCATCAATCATAATATAATCTTACTAGTACTCATGATCAGGAAGTACATGAGATATATCCAGATTTTTTACTGGTCAGTAGACAAACAAATGACAATGATTGTCATGGCGCCATCACAATTCGCCGAAGCGGAGGTTCAATAAAGAATGATTTACTCAATAAAGCCTAATTTGATTTTAGCTATGAGGTAACAGTTCGATGGATTCCAGAGAACTTTACAATTGATGCGAATATTCACTGTAATGGCATTTTGATGTCTCTTTCTGGTTACATCATCATTAGGAAACTTTAGAGTGATTTACGTCTTGTTGACTCCATCCAGTGCCGAAGTCAAAGTAGCTCAGAGGCCGGTAACGACCACTCTTGAATTGTTTTACGAAAAAAAGCCAACAGAAAAGGACTCTTTTTGATTTTTAACTTTTGACGGTTAACCTCCTTAGATGGTAATGAACATTTTGACAAAATTATGATTGCAATTAAATCATCGCTATGGAAAGGATCGTCATTATTGTTTTGCAAATATTCAGATTTATGAACGCTGTGCATCTTATAAAAGGAAAAGAGAACTAGTGTTCATAAAGCGTTATTATATAAGAAAAATATCTAGATTCATAAGGACTTTGACACCATTATTTTCATTTTTTTTTTTTAACAGCATTAATTAGAACAGCTTATGATAATATGTTAAGAGTTCCTTTGGAAAACAACAACTAAGTCCTCTTATTGTTCATTTGTTTAACGCTCCCAATATTACCTTAATAACGTGAAAATTTTCTCCACAATTTTCTACAACTCAAAAGTGTGTATTTATAAACTTTAAGTTCGTAATTTTGTCTATTTCATCTAACATATTTATTGGTGATATATTCGTCATTTATTACATTGAAGAATTGAACAATTGTTACGCATTGTTGTTTTGGTTTTGGTATATGTTTCCTAATTTTAATTATGTATATCATAATAAAAATGTATGGGTAAGCCCGTATTTAATTGTGACAAATAAATACAAAATATTTTCCTTTATAAATTAAACACGATATGAAATGCGTGTTTCCCATAAAATATACATCTAAATCAGGCATCGCATCGCCACGACCCGAGTGGCCACGACCGGGTCCGACCTTGACTTTTATAGCAGGGAGCCAACATTGGCATTAGATTAACACCGACACGCAATTACATTCGTAGAAAAAACATATCGTTATTATAAATTCATTTACTTCGAGCCACTGAGGACAGAAACATTTGCTATATAAACTAAGCTTGAAGCCTTTTGTTTATCGATAGATTTACTTTAACAAATAACCAATGAAAACCAGAGCTTTATTGTTCGTGCCATAGCAAATCCAAAATGCTTATCGTCAAATGGCATATTTTTATATATTTGTATTCTGAATGTTTAAATTGTACAAACTATTGTCTTAACTTTTTTTATGAATAGTTGGATATAAAAGCTGCTCCCCAAAATAACAATCTGATAACAAAGAATTTAGGCGTCAAAAAAAGGTGGTAAAGAAAATAATTTACAAGCGGGCAAAGGAGAAAAGGATCGCTTTATATGATACAAAGCAAAAAAGTTTCAATCTATAATTAAAAATTATTTCCGTGCTTGCTTTGACCTCTTTAAGCATAAAATTAAGCTGTACTTCCTGCATCCTAAGTGTAAGAAACAAAGTTAATACATTCTTAATAAATGAAATTACTTCGATATTGCTGCTTAAGAGAAGCAAGTATCTGAAATGACCGTCAACTATTTGAATAACGCGGCGCCTCGTTTCCCCGACTTGTATCAAACAACTAAAACTAAACTAATCCAACAAACTGTAACGTGGAGATCAAAGAATCTGTTCGATCGGGCGTAACTTACGATCCAACAAAAATAATGTAATCTTCAAAGTACGGCTAAATCACAACAAACTGCAATAACAGCGTTCCATACTTTGATGAGCGGCTTATTGCTTAGTTTAAAGAACGTATTTCCGGGATACTTTTGCTTTGGAGATACGTTTTGTGAATTCTAAAAACTTTTTAAAGTTTAAAAGATCATTCACCAAAATTTCCTAGAATAAAAAAAAGTCATTTAATAAATTTTATATTCTGGGACAGTGTAGTGGCGGTACTTCCATAGAAGCGCAAAAGCGATTCACGTTGATTTTTAATGTCTACTTTATAATTGTTTTTTGTGGGGTGTGGATATTCTCATTTATACTATGTCAAATTGCTTTTGTTAAATAAAGATTTTTAAAACTTAAAGATTATTCGAAATTTTGTAAGGCAACCTGGGCTTTTGGGCTTCTATGGAAGTATCGCCACTGGGACAGTGTACATGAATGAAATTGGCGAATTGACTTTTTTGGCATTACATAAATAAATACACCTAATACCTAAAATAATTCCATCCAACACGTAAAATAACCTCACTAAACATCTTAAATCTTTAAATGGCGACATCGTAAGGCTAATCAAGTTTTTAAGGACATGCAAGTTACAAGAAGGTTTTTAAAAAAAGTAATAAAAAATACAGGAGAAAACTACCAGCATAAATAAATAAAGAAAAAAAGAGATACTCACAGTTAGCGGTGCGACCCTGACACCAGTGACGGGAACCCTTCCACGTGGCCCCGCGCTTCACGTGTCGATACTCCGACAAGTACCTGGCGAGCAATTAACTTAAATTAGGAAGTCTGTAATGCAGAATATTATGAATATGATGAGAAATTATTTACGCTTTTATTGTTTAAAACCTTGTATATAACAACAGTCTCAATTGAGCTTTAGCTTTTTTTATATTTTCACATCTTATGAGGGAGATTTACAAAAGCATAGATAAGTATTCAATTGGGCCTAATATATTTGATTACTTTTATAAAAATAAATATTCATTCTACTAATTGATATTATATCATACAATGATAAAGAGGAAATTAGAATTAAATATTTTTTACATATGTCATTAAGTCTTGACCTCCGATTAATTGCACATTATTTGATGTATTGCCATGGAGAGAAAAGTGCCATAATTAAACAGACATATTTATAGTTTACTCATATTATAGAATAAAACAATTGTATAAATATTAAATATTCTCATTTTATTATCCTCATTCGTGATTATATAAATTCCGGCAATAGTGGTTCTGTCTTCGCCGTAAAAAATCTAAAACGCATGCCTATTTTATTAAAACATCTATAAAAGTTTGTTTCGAGTGCCCATTCAAACTAAACGAAACCTTTCATATACAGAATCACCATGCCCGGACAAATATTTGTAGGTCGTACAAATATTGTCCTAATCGGAGATGAAGTCCGCAACTTATATAGCGTTGAAGGCCGTTTTTCGCGAGGTATTTTTGTCCTATAACAAAATTTTAGATAAAAAAACATTCGTATTCTATACTATATTTTTATTACAAGGCCATTTCCATTCCATAGATCCAGTAAACAAATGAGGTAACCTCTTAACAGGCGTTCACCGCGTAAAACCACCCACAACACTTGAGGATTATGGGTTCGGTGCGGCTCTTACGAAAAGGATAGGCAAGGGTAAAAATATTACTTAACCTTGGGCAACATCGACGAGAGAGGGAGGGACAACCGAACAAATAGAGTCCTTTATTTATTTTAATTTTGCATTTTTTCGGTCAGACCAGGTCATAAAACAATATCAATAAATCCGAGAGATTATTCTTTATAACAACAAACGCATACAATGGCGATTGCATCCCCATCGACATAGCAAAAGCTTAGTTGACTTATTAATGCTTCTTGGAAAAATTATTTGCTTCTTTAAATATGTTTTTTTTTTTTTTTTTTTTATTGCCTCAGTAGGCAGACGAGCAAGCGGTCCGCCTGATGGTAAGCGGTTACCGCCGCCCATGGACTAAAGTAATGCCAGGGGCACAACCCAGCCGCTGCCTATGTTATATTACTACTCCCACAATTTCCATCTATTCTATATGACATAGATACAACTAGCACACGCGTAATTCCTTACATAGGAGCCATTTGCTTCCAGTTCGAAACTGCCAAGAACAGACATTAATAATTTAATTAAACTCCCATTTCAAACAGGAAACAGATTCCCATTTGATGCAGCACATATTGGCTTGCACCCAGGCCATTTGCATCCCTATATATTATATTATCAGAAGATTGGACACAATGAAAATATTGCTTGTAATCACTCATATTACAGATGGGAGACATTTCCTTCGTAATAAATATAACTTCTGTGCAGTTGGTGACGGCTTCGAGGATTAGGTGTGTTGTCTGCAGAGAAATTACCTTAAATTTATTAGGACCATCTCAACAGTCAACCATATAACATGAGTCTTGTAAACGCATTTTGCTATAGGTAGCTGATCTGAAACCGTTTATATTATACAGATTTGTGCACTTCATATACTTATTTTCTTGCGAAGATTCATTTTAACTTACACACGTTGTTTTCCTATGCTCATATTTTATTTAAGGGTAAGTTAAGCATCAATAACTAAGAATCGATTGCGATTGTCTCTTGTCAAACGACACGATTATACTAAAAATAGTAAAACTTACGAAGACACTTTTGACAGGTGTCACAGTTTAAATAGTACTTTACGTTACTATCAAGTTATACTGTACCATCATAAGCTGTTTATTTTAGCTATGAACCCAAGACCACCACTTCGATAATCTAGCCTTTTAAACTAAACAAGTCTTCACGCACACTTCCTTTCCCCAGTTAATTCGATCTAACAGCCTTAATTACGTAATTGTAAGCACGCGAAAGACAGCTGCAATTTTAGTCCATTAGTGACAGCTGAAAGGCGATCGGACGCCGTAAAAATGTTTAGTTCGATTTAATAACTCCATCAACGGTTATGCGGGCGTAAAAGTGGTTAGGGCCTCTAATGGCAGATGAATGTCTTCCTATATATGGAATTATTGGTAATATGTTCCGTAAAAAACATTCATTTGCATATAAGTAACGTTGGTATGTGATGAAATTGATAAATGTGCAAGCTAATTGGTTAGAACTATAGTAAAAGTTATGTGTGTTTATGTTCGACTTAAATCTTACTTTTCTTTCTGCCACAGAATATATTTTGGCATAGGAGCCAACATAAGAATTCAGAAACGCACTAACTAACTAAGACCCAATATTCTAGACTTGCATCTTCAAAAGAGGTCAAGACTTAAAACAGTTAGTAAACCAGCTCAGCTTAGCCGAGTTTTTACAAACCTTTTCCCGAACTTTCATGCTTTTTCTTCTACCCTACAAAATTATCTGTCTTTCTGCATTTGCCAATATTCCATTATCAAAAATCATCAACATAAACAGACATATTTACATTTAAATTACTAATAATAAAACTACTGCGTCTAATTTGCAAACCTCGACTGAACCTCGAATTATTCGCTACGTATGTCATCACACGAGCGGACGCGCACTCTAAAGTACCCGAACAGTCGTAACACATTCCCTGGACCGCAAAATCCCCTCAAGCACACCACCGTTCCTCCTGGAATCTAACGTAATAATAGTCGTCGCGTACAGAGATCTTTTAAAGCGGGTACAATTTTCTCCTCGCCGCCATTGTGGAGTGAGACAAAGGGAACGGTCCAACCCTATTATTGCGCCCCTAATTCACTGTCACCGAACGTCACATTTTGTTTCCTTCCACTTGATGCGGTATAATGTTTTGAAAGTGGATCGTGAATTTCGCGCGGCCGACATTTTATTCGCTTTAATTCCATTGTAACGCTTAAATCATGTCTCGGGTGATATCAACGGTATTAGCTGAGTGTTTATTGTGTTTGAGTGTCTCGTTAAGGCGATATTCGCTGATGTTTTAGGACATTTATTAAGTGATTGACATGTAGGCTGGGACATTACAATTGAAATCCTAACATTGTGTTTCATAATATTTACATGATCATTACAGTTTTGAAAACTAACACGAGTTTGAGCTTTAATAAATTACTCTAGCCTAGTGCAAGTGAGTATTTTTCACACACTTTTTATACAATATTTCATCGCAACTTGTTTCTAGGAATCCAATGATTGTTTTTAATGCGTGTTAATTAATTATGAATACACACGTAACTTCGTAAAATCAGATGTGCACGCTTTGGATTCGAACACGCGATGGGCAGACGGAACTGCGATATAAACTTTGTAAATATACATTTCTAATATATATTTTGCATAGCAACTACAGTACACTTTCTGTACGATGAAACATTAATTTGTTCTCTCCACTGGTTACGCAAATAACGTTAGATATTTATTGGCTATTTTCTAGACATAATCCATACATGCGCATATTTCACAGTCATGCTTCGCGGTATTTTTAATACCCATAAGACGCAGTAAGTATTGATTATATGTTCACAGAATCGAAAAAAACAATTTCACACTAAAGGCAATCTCTCTCCAACCAAACTTGCATATTAATATAAAATTAAAGATTCTTTATTGACAAAAAAGTGCAGAAATGCACCTTTGCCTTCCCTTTCGAGAAGTATAGGCGTGATAGCGTATATTTGTAGCTAAGATGCGTTAAATGATCGGCCTTAGCGTCTTATGGGCTGGCTTGCTGCTGGCATATTGGCACCCAGACTGTCAAACAACTCTTTATTGCTACTCACATACGAGTAGGAGTGAACATAAATGGAATTATAAACAAAAATGTAGATAATAAGGCGGTCTTATCGCTGAAAGCGATGTCTTCCAGACAACCTTTGGATGGAATGTAAGAAAGCATAGAAGGTTATATAAAAAATATCTAAAAAAATAAGATAATAATAATAATGTACAAGTAAATAATTAGTATTTATTATTAAATAATTGCCCAATAAAAACCCTTAAGTTTCCTTAACTTTAGGCATACTGTTAGAAAACATGTAAATTTTACCTCGCCACGGGCTCTCGTAGTAGCGTGATGTAAAAGTACCGCCTGTGCACCGCTGAACCCTCGTGCCTGTCCAGCTCTCCGCCCACGCACGCTGTCAGCTCCGTGAAGTCTGCGTGGAGACCACATCTGAGGACAAAATCACGTAACTATTAATTACTTTGGTCAATTACCTAAGAATCATCATCATCATTATCAATAACCCATACTGGTCCCACTGCTGGGCACGGGTCTCCTCTAGAACCCAGTGGTTTTAGTCTACCACGGTGGCCTAGTGCGGGATAGCGGACTACACACCTAAAAGTTAAAGTTAAAGTAAGTGATGATTCATTTTGAATACAGCTTAGAATATTTGCAAAAACATATTACATTTTAAATTTGAACTCTTTTCATTTTATTTTGTAAGATAGCGTTGCTCAAAGACAGCTCCACATATTTTTATTATTTTTACTTTCAATTTATAAGGGATATTTTTTTCAGCAAATGTACAATACACAACAGTATTCGCCACGCATAGAAATTATATTCCTTTCTCTCTGCCAGAGATATATATATACCAGAGATTCTCTGAGCTGTATACTATGAATCAGATCTCCCACCCAAGATTTCCATGCCGGCTGCATCCGAAAACACCCGCAATCATTATCAGATCATTTGTCCGTCATGATTTACCATCGGAATCGTATCGGAGCATCTGTCCATTGTAATTTACTATGAAGATTAAATCGGACATTATAGCATGGGTACATTTACCCGGATTAATATCACATCACATGCACGGCCGCTGTGGTCGAAAGGTTTCGTCACAATAAAAGGGGATTTGGGTCATTGGACTGCAGAGAGCCGTATAGGGAAATTAAAAGTATAATTGTGATTCTTGGTTAGGTATGTACTTACATATATGCGGAAAAGTTTCATTTGATTTTTAGAAATTTATGTATTAGAACGACTACTGGCAGATATAAAAATTGTTTCCCAAAAAAAAACACTTTTTCACCTCCAAAAGAATAAGCTGGAGTGAAACAATTTATTTTCTGTTATTTTGTCCGACTAGAATGGCAACAATAAAATAGAACATTTCAAATAAATACTACAAATCACAAAAACTCATCGTTGAAAACGAACATCTTACTGCAAATGCCTTTCTTCGACGCTCTAATCTGCTACAAGAATAGATATGACATAACACTGGCGAAATGGGTACAATGTGAAAACTTAAGCTTACTGTGCTGAAAATATTGCTTATTATTTCTTGACATATACCAATTTATCAGGCTTTTGTTTCTTCGATTCTGTGTTAATAGACCTCTCAGTATATGAGAAACAACGAGGTTAAATATAAAAAAATCAAACAAACTTGACGGAGGAGTATTTTGAAAGCAATGAGAACCTCTAATATGTAAATAATAATTTAAAAACTATAAAAACTTGGCCTTATTCAATTATGCGGCTTATTACAGGCACGAGAAACAACTTAAAGCCAATAGCCTGCTTTCCCCGGCATATTTAAACAGCAATCTATAAACAAGAGCATTTTCCCTTTCAACTCACTAATTACATTCTAAGGTTGAAAGAGGCTAAGATGCAGACTAAAGCCGGGGGGAAAAATGTCCGAATATTTTCACCCAAACCTTTGCCGCCTTTTTACATTGAAAAGGGTGTAATTTGTCACCAGCCAGCTATATAAATATATCGTTAAAATGAACCTGCGGCGCGACGAAGTTATTTTAAGGTTATAGGTCAGGTCGCGTAAGGTTGGAAGCAGTTTTCTGCAAAGGCACTTAATTAGGTAAATAGGTCATTCCGAGGCGGTCTTCTGATATCAAATGTTTCACACGTTCTTGACTCGAACGTATGTTTTGAGTTGTGGGTTTGGATATTAAGGGTGCATTTGTGTCTTTATCAGCATATATACGATCATCGTTGGGCTTGGAACTAACCTAACAAGGGCTTTAGATCACAATGCTCACTTAATGTAAGTTCGTAAACACTTAAAAACTTCACGAATGACTTTAATTTTCTCATGACTGTTCCCTTTATACTTATAAGCCACAAATATAATATTATGTATTAAAAATTCATATTCTGCAGTTTTATACGGAAGAAACACAAAAGACGGCGCCATAATAACTTTCATGACAACAGTCAAACGCCTCATATGCACATGGAACAAAAATGTATTCATCAGCTAATACCTTTCACGCCGAGCGAGTTTACAGCTGAGTAATTGAAAAAAAAACGCGAGAGTTCGAGGAAAGAATTTTACGGCTGTGGAAATTAAATCCGTGCAAACAGCCAAGAAAACAGTAAGCGAGCGAAGACGTAATGCGCCGTCAAGCGAGGCGGAAACTCGCAGATATGTGAATATGTGGCGCTCACAGACAACCTAACCTATAGACGACGCATTACTGGGGACATGCTTTCGCCGACGTTATGCCCTGACACGACATAACCGCCGGCCCCGCCCCTTAACGTGACTCATTCCGCCGCCGAGTGTCGCAGTGACATATTGTCCCTGTTTTAAAAATATTAACTGTCATAATGCCGTATTGTTCAGTGAAATTTTGTGGAAAGAGCAGCACAACATCTAGTCTTGCAAAAGATCGTATTACATTTCACAGGTAAGTTATTATTCTTTCATTAATCACTAAAATAACTATATACTAAAAATAAAATATTAAAAATTCTGGCGTTTAAGTCGTATTTGCATCTCTTTCTTTCTTATTTGAATTCATATAACATTATCTCGCTCTCTCTTTGACACGCAGACTAGTAATGAGACACAATATAATTATTGTTTTATCGACAAATAATATTGAGATCGATATTTTTATAGACTGTATATCGTTGTTTGTCTGTTGTTCAAAAGGTTTCCCAAGTGCCCTGAAGTGAAAAAAAAATGGATTGACGCTACCAAACGAGATGATAATTGGTTTCCTGGAAAAAATCACGTTATTTGTTCGCGACATTTTACTGGGGATTGTTTCCGAATTGTTGGTAGATCTCGACGTTTTCTATTTGAAACTGAATAAATAATAATAATTTGAAATTTAATAAACCAAAGAGCTATCCAATGTATCTTTCTTGTAAAACAGTGAATTCTTTAGCAAACCTAGAATTATTCCCCGACTTACTGCACCATCAGTTTGACTTTGAAAACGTCAATCATTTGATTGATTTAATAAAATGCGTAATTAATATATATATCGACATACGTTTGGCTTATTTAACAAAAAAAAAACTGAATCAAAATCAATAAGGAGAGTTTATACAAAATTAATACATTTTAGAAGTCAATAGTTGATAAATAATATTTACTTTTAATTGATGAATATTTACTTTCGTAACGAATATTTATTTTCTCGTCTCCGGAAAGTTAATAACTCTTTTATGGGGAAATGTATACGCTTCTATAACAAACTTCCGAAGGCTCTTAGGGAGTTTCCCTTGACAAAATTTAAGAAATCAATTAAAGATAAGCTTTATAAAAAAGCATACTATAAAATTTCAGATTTTATTGAAGATAATAAGCCTTAGTCCGCCAACCCGCACTAGGCCAGCGTGGTGGACTAAGGCCTAAACCCTCTCAGTTGTAGAGGAGGCCCGTGCCCAGCAGTGGGACGTATTCGGGCTGATGATGATGAATAAGCCTTGGGAGTAAGTAAATTGATCGGAGTTTTGTTTTGTTGCTACAGTTTGTATCATTATGACATTTATAATGTAAAATTGAAATAATGTAATGAAAAAAACATATATTGCTATTTTTTAAAGAAAAAATGACATGTCGTGTTGCTGAGAGAGTTTCTTGCCGTTTCTTCTCCACAGCGATAACACGTTGCGAAGCGGCAATAGTTTAAAAAAAGTGTAAAATTGACGATTCTAAAGAACTTGTAAAAGTCTATTTGAATAAAGATAATTTGACTTTGACTTTGATGATTGTTTAACTTCTAAGTATTAAAAATTTATATGAAAATTAATATGTTTTTTTTATTTTTCCTTTATACTATAAACTTCGTAGATTATCGATAATTATTAGTTTATCCCATCTCTAGTGCGCACTAGAATGTTATCAGTGTCTTGAAGCGTCCAATGAAAACTAGCCGACTGCCCCCGTACCCCGCCACGATTTAGCGATTTTGTTTTCATATTAAAATTAAGAGAAGCGGTGTCTATAGGTTAGGTTGTCTGTGGTGGCGCTCCACCAACGCGCTCTCACTAAATACACACGTACGGATCCACGAAACTCAATAATAATTCTGCACAGTTGGAGTTGTTTCGTGCCCCCAACAAGGTTTTGTCGCGACAGCGCGCCCGTTCAAATTACCGTCCGCATCATAAACGGGACTAACAAGTGTTGTATCAAAGCATAAATCACACGGATTAATAACAACAGTAGTGACGAGTGGCGGCGGGCGGTGGCGGGCGGTGGCGGATGGTGGTGGACGGCGCGAGGTCGCGTCACATCAGCTTCATATCCCCGCGCAATCCGATAATCATTGCGGTATTTAACTGGTATTAAACGATCGGCACATATGCAGATCACGCGGCCAATGTCGTCCTGATTAAACAGATTACGTTCATATGGTAGATATGTATATGTGATAGAAGAACAACGATTTGTATGCGCTCTCCATAATTACGCGACGCGAGGCGATTTACCTTCAGACGGCATGGCGGCTCGCGCCGGGTCCGCCGCGCATATTATCGCGCCACACAAAATCACCACCGCCTGGCATGCGGCCACGCTGGACGATGTCGAACCGAATAGCGTTTAATGATAGCCATTAATACGTTATCTGTCTAATTCAACGTTCTATAACGCTCCAACAATGCTAAGTAATTGCCAATCTAAAACGATAACTTGCAAACGATGGCTTCATACCGTGTGATATCAGTTGAAGTCCTAATGGGAAACGGAAACGATTATTGCAATCGTATCGCGAAGACAAACAATGCAATTACTCGATAATTACACGTACATTCAATTACGCTTTGCAACCATTAAACCAATGTCGTTTGTAATAATAAAACTGTTAGTAAAAAGTATATATTAGCCATAAATACTGAGACATCGCATAAATTGATTTACATTGTTGGCGTAAAGCCACAATGAGACTCACTTGATCTATTTTTACAATTATTATCGTTTGGCGGTTTTAAATAAAATAAAAGGGATCGGCACTCGACGTTGCAACTCGACGCCTCTTAATACGCTTTACATCTTCATCGGTAACGTTGATTGCAATTGAGTTTTATTGCGGTATTGAATATATTATTTACTTTTAGTATACAAAATTTGAAATCAGAGTTATAGATAAATACTACCTAATTAAAGGTTTGAATTTAGTTCACCACGATTGGCTTATTCTTTGTGAAGAACTTTTATTTATCACTCACTTCAACAATGGAGGAAAATGCTGTGAAGAATCCAACCAAATTAAGAAATTATCCACAAACTGTTTCTTAAGTGACAAATATTCGCTTTCAATCGTATATCTATAGTTATTCCTCGCTCTTAGTGCTATATACAACTTTTTATGATAGACAATTTGCAACTTTTTAGTTTAATTGAATCTTTAAACTTCTCTTCAATTGCCTTGGTAACTTTTTATACAAATGTGTACATACATTAACATTTAAGCGTATTTTCTACTGAATGTCATACACATTACATTTTGATCAATAAGATAAATAATATTTAGTGAAGAACTATTACATTTATGTTTAGCTTCAAGTGATGACGCAAATGTTACGTCATTAGCATTTATAGAATTAGATTCAATTGTCAGTCTCCAAGACGAGACACTAACATCTGTTGCAGCCCACATCAAACTGAGAAATTTGTTTTTTTGAGCTTCAGTCAGATTTGAAAATTATTTTTATAAATAAGTTATGAGAAGATATTCAGTCAACATATAGGCCACCTAGTTATTATATAATGGAAGTTTTTTTTCTAATTATAAAGGAAATAACTTTTATTAATAAAATGAAGGAAATGAAGGTATTGTATACAGTGGAAAAAAGGAGCCAAGAGAAGAGCTTTAGAAACATAAAGGTAAGCAGATTATTTGTACTAGCGACATCCATTTAACACAAAACAGCGCTGCTTCAAATCTAATTGCATCAGTCTTTAGAGGCGGTCTTAATTAATCCGATATTTTATGTTTTAGAAAATGTTTATCTAATAATTTCTTTGGAATTGGTCCCGAGAGTGAAGTTTGATCAGCAAGCTTTTATCGAGAATCGCCGTCTATAATAAGTCTACAATTCTAATTAGGTTCACTTTGTAAGGCTTTGTGTAAAACTGACTATAATAATTACAAGAAAAAGAAGCAAAAGAAATATCATCAGAAGTAAATTAGAGCGAAGATAACAAAAAAAAATATCAAACAACAGTCACATACACAGTTCTAACCTCGTTTACGTCTACGAGTATAATTTTTCTCATTGATTTTATTATTACCATGCTTTATACTCAGAGCTTTTATATAAAAAAAATATATTTTTTATGGAAAAACGTAAAATTTTGGTGACTAATCATGGTCAACCTTGTCAGTTAGAGTGCGCTAAGCTAAAACTAATTGCAGTCATCACTTGACTATGATAAGAGACGGTAATTTTTCATTAAGTATCAATCTTTATTTAAAATTGAAATTATAGGCTCCGACTGATGAATTTCTTGCTTGAAAAAAGCACTAAATTATTGAGTAATATTAATAGGTGTTTTCTTATTCCACAAGAATAAGTGGAAGGGACAAAAAAACGCATTCCATATTAGGAGGCTTCATGTTATAATTTCTCCCTAGTCCTTATACCACATCAAATACCCTCTACATATATATACATATGGTCAGATTTATACATAATTTATACATCAAAATCTTATTTAGAGACACTGTTTATATATTCCAAACGTTAGAAAACAAGAGACATTCTGAAGATTAGGTAAAGCGCTAAAGTATTCCAAAATTAGTTAGCGTTAAGACTCCATTACGAACTTCGTTGAACTTGATAAAGCAAACATTGTGATTACATAATAATTAATGTTACAGTTCGGCCATCTAGAATTAATAGTTCGGGCCATGCATATTGAAAGAGTAACAGGAGTTGTTAGTTTTTCGCTGGAGAGTAATAAGTAGAAATAGCTTACACAAATTATATTAAAGAAGCAACTAAAGCATGTAATTATGTTTAACAATTTTTTTTAAAAGTATGAGCCGCGCGATCTAAAGGTCCTGGGTTCGATTCCTAAGACGGGTAAAGTGTTTTTCCATTAGAAAATTCTCAGTAGCAGCACGGAGTCTGAAAATGTACCCGAAAAACGGGAAGAGGCTCGCTCCCTATTAAGTGGGACTGATAAATACCTGGTGAAATGAGGGTGCAGAAACGTTCCTAGTCTACGAAATCGACCGAATGGCCCTCGGGAATCCGTAAATACCTTTCTAGCTAGCTGGTATTATTTCAAGATTGATCCAAGCAAGAGGCAGTTATTGTATGACCTAAACAGATATAAGTATATGTAAGCTTTCATACATAAAAAAGCCTTCACTTCATCGCATACGGGAATATTCACCAAACAAATTCTCATATAAAATAAATATTTGCGTTTGCGTGTTGGCGGTGCCATCGGCTGTCAGATGTTATTGTCCATTAGACGCTAGTACAAGCGAAGTGTGACGATAACGGTTCCCATAGGATATTCGAACGCGCATTGGCACACCGCCACTTCCCAGTACACGAGTCGGGAGAGCGGTTCATTCACCGGCGGAATTAATACTTCGCAACCCAACACCCACATATTAAAATTAGCCAACGTACATGGCACATACCCGTCGGATGTATGTATCAAGCGTAATATGCGAGCGTGACGCGGGGGATATGGACAATTTGAGTTGAAAAATACCTTTAGTCATACACTTTTTGTCACTCGTGCAGTCTCGTTTCTCGCGCACCACTACGTGTCGTAAATATTTTACTACGCCATTTTTATTTTGTAATTAATGCCTTCAACATAAATCTGTGAAATGTGTCGTGAAATGTAAAATACTGTTTCACGGAATATTTCCTATGATGAATATAAAAATAGCATTGCATTTAAACTCCTAGATACACCAATTATATATTTAAGAACACGTATACATTGGTAATCAATATAACTAAATAATGATAATAGAAATCAAAAGTAGTTTAATAACTCCCATTACCTTATCTAAAAGAATCCCGTCAATCCAGTTTTTACAAACAAACTAATCACGACGAAGGCACTCAACAAACAAACGCCACATTATAGGAAATTAAACGGGCGCGATCATTATCTGCGCTAGAAAAAGCCGATCGTCCCATTGATCGATCAATACCAAACGTCACGCTCGAACGAGGACGGCGATATATCTCCGAGAACGTTCCGCAAAATACCCGGTGTCTCATTGTTTTTAAGCGGCTGTGTACCCGTCTTATCTCTTAAGAACAGGTATCTCGTTGTAGACACAGATGCCATAAAACGCTGCCGCTGCAGAAACCTATGTATATTAATTTTGTTTACCGTTCGAGTAGACGATTATTTCATGTATAAAGTGTATAGAATGTAAACATACGTGTTGTGTTAATATCAACACAATATACCTAGCTAAATAAATCGCGGAAAGATATATTAAAGGTATAATTATAATAAATTTGTATTTAATAGTTGTAAGCCCCGTGGCGCAGTTGGCTAGACACCAGCTTGCGAAACGAGAGGCCGCGGGTTCGATCCCCGCACCGAGACAAATGTTTGTGTGACCCACAAATATTTGTTTCGGGTCTGGGTGTACGTGAGACCGAAAAGTCTCTCGTAGTTTCTGATACCCACGACACAAGACTTGTATCTTAGTGTGGGATCAGAACTATGTATGTGACTGTTGGGTGTATTTATTTATTTATTTATTTAATTATAAATGGGGGCAACAGTGTTCCCAGTTCGATTCCCGAGTCGGGTAAAGTGTAATTAAATGTTTTTGTTAAGGAAAAAAAACAGTAATTGGGGGTTTGGAAAAGTGTACTTTAAACGTCTATTGGCTTGCCTCTTATTGCTCCAAAACCATGGCTGGTCAAACATTATTTATACTGTGGTATAAGTTATTATTTTTATTTTTCTGATTTTATAAACACAATCACAGCTTGCAATCGCAGATGTTAATTAAAACTAATTGAAAAACTATACATATTAATTTAATTTAAACTTTTATCATTTGCGAATATAAAATAATATGTGAAATGTATATTTTTATGACTGCATCGTGGTCTCGCGGTACAAGTATGTGCCGTGCGATCTAGAGGTCCTGGGTTCGATTCCCGGGTCGGGCAAAGTGTTATTGGGTTTTTCCATTAGGACATTCTCAGTGGCAGCCCGGAGTCTGGAAATGTGCCCGAGAAACGGCAATAGGCTCGCCCCCTATTACGTGGGACTGATACATACCTGGCGAAATGTGGGTGCATAAATGCACCTCTGCCTACCCCTTCGGGGAATACAGGCGTGAGTTTATGTATGTAATGTATTTATGTATATTTTTTCGGTGATAACAACTGGGGGTACATAATAAACTCACTACCACCCCACTCTCGAACCAAAAGGTTCTTAAATCCAATTTTTTCTCATATTATGTTTGCAATTAACTTGGGCTCTTTAAGCGTAGCATGAATAAGCATCTAAGCAGGCCAGCATTAGTGCGACTAGAGACAAATCTTTTACCACGTCTTGATTTTCTGTTTAGGAATTACCGTGCTTAAAATCAAGATGACACTTTATCTTGTAAGGATCAAAAAAAATTGTAGACAGTTTAGTAACAAAACACGACGACAACCTTGCTTGGATCAATATGCTGAATTACACAATTTTGGACAGTAGTATCAAAAATACGAACATTCTACTACCAATAAAAATATAAAATTCAAGCACAGACCAAAATGAAGGGCGTAAATACAGTCTCATTTAAAAGGCATAAAGTTTGAGTGCAATTTACCTGACTCTCCTCTCACTAGGAAATTGTAAATATTAAAGTACAAAAAACTTTTTTCATTACATTCCCTACTGGGTTGGAATATTACCCGAGTCTGCTTTATTACATAAAAATACTTATATTTAGAGTTATTTTACGTCTATATTATTTACGTATGTATGTGGCTAGGCACGATTTCTTCTTCGATTGGTAATACTTGGGCCTTAGTCCATCACATTGAGTTCAAACGGACTAATCAACTTCTCATCGTTTCGAAATAATTATCTTTACATTCTAGATAAAAAGGTTCCTTCAAAAGTTCACACTTTTAAAATGACCGTAAATTAAGTGTTAATTTAAGTAGTCTATTGTTCAATTCAATCAGTTAAAACAGATATATTTTATTGAATATTGCTGCTTTCATAGATATAATTTTGCATGGTTTATTAAATTTATCTTCTAACATATGTACTCGAAACGTAATTATAATTAACATTGCTCACCTAGTAGCCAGGAGGACTTAATCCATAAATACCCAAAAACATAAATATAAATAGAAGCAGTTTATAATGATCGTTGTTAAATTGTAGGTGGTGCGGTGGCGAGGCGAGCCCGGAGCGCCGGCGACAGAGACAAATGAGATTTACTTCCGACATCAGCAGAGACAATGCTGTTAAAAAGCAAGCTTGCCTGCACACCAACACAAAGGTGGCGCGGCTTGTTTTTCCATTTCGCAACGCGTGTTGGTATGCGGTGCAAAACTTTGTTTTCAATTTCTTCCCGGCGCGCGGTGAGTGATCTAAACCGAGCCAGTTTTCAACGGCTGCGTTTTCGTAAACTTCCCAGTGGGATAGGGTCGGAACTATTCCCATCTATTGGAGTCGCAGTCGCGAGCCGAGCGCAACCGTTTGTTGTGCACGCAGTTTTAACGACTCGTGTGAATGAGTTTCAACTGTTTTTATTTGTTGTGGAAATAGGGTACTGAATTGTTTATCATTACATAGTAAGGTAGGTATAGTAGATGGGTAGGTAAGTATTGATAGGTATTTTCTAAAGTAAGGAAAAATAAAAAGCTGGCATGGTACCTAATAGTAGTATTCACACTGAGTTAATTAATATACTGAAATAAATAAACGGGCCGGGCATAATTAAATCATGTTTAAATAATAGCCTAACGATGAAGTAAATTTACTATTAAAGTTTAGGATATAGGTCATAGATTTAAATGCTCAATAAAGCGCTTTGATATTAAAATGAGGCAAGTACTAAAATTATTGTCGTTTTACTATTAGATACTATTGCACCTAACTTAGTCCTAAAAATAGTATATAATTGAAACAACGTGCATCTTTAAGACTATAGTCATGGTTTGAAGATAAGAGGTAAGGCTTAAGATTCGACCCCACATTAAAAAGAATGTGAATACAATTAACTCTTGAACTTTCAACTGTCAATTATTTATTTTATTTCTAATCAACGTTAATTGCAACAAGGATATACATAGTTAACATTAGAACTATGTAAAATTGATGGGTGGAACTCCGGACAATTTATAATATATACGATGTAAATACAGGAATTCCACTTTAAATCATCCAGCTAGGTCGCTATATATGGAGGAGTTCGATCTCAGTGATATTATTTTACTACGATTGGATTTATTCCCAATATGGCGCCCTGTTCGCTCCTTATATCACAGTTGAAATATAGCCAGAATTGGCACGTCCCCGATGCATGTCGCGTTGTCAGCGCTACCTACGAACGTTTATGCTAGTCTTTCACAATTAAATTCTAACAGTGGAATGAAATATAACGTTGGCTGTCTCATAATATGTCTCATTATAGCTGATCATTTTTCATTAAATCGAATTTAGTATAAAGATAAAAAGATATTTTACACCGGTTATATTTTAATATTTTATTTATTTATTTATTTATAAGCATGTAGGTTTTGACGGGTCATAATAGGGATGTTGACAAAAAATTGGAACTGTTTTCATTTTATAGATAAGAACGTAAATATTACGAAAAAATATACTTAAATTTTTTATTCATAAATTTTAAATAAAAAAACGACTTTAATTAGTTTAGTGTTTAAATTTCGCGCCTAAACGCTCCAAGCTGTCACCTGGGCTTGATGACGTAACAGTGTATTAAATACAACAAACTGCTGTTAAACTAGGGATGAAACAATACCATTAAGGTATCGATACTTCTACTCAATACCGTATCGGTCGTCAAGTATCGATACTTACTCGGTATCGGTCGGCAAATATCGATACTTACTCGTATCAAATCGTTTTTGGAGAATTTAGAATAAAAATCTTAAAATATAATAGTATTTTTTATCAATAAGTACAAAATTATAGGATTTTCAGCCCCGTGGCGCAGTTGGCTAGACACCAGCTTGCGAAACGAGAAGCCGCGGGTTCGATCCCCGCACCGAGACAAATGTTTGTGTGATTCGCAAATATTTGATTCGGGTCGGGTTGTTTGGGAAACCGAAAAGTCTCTCGTAGTTTCTTATACCCACGACACAAATCGGTTAAAAATATCTGCTGCTTCAAAATTAAGTTGCAAGATTTCATCCAAACAAACATACATACATACATTGCAAGTTAAATAAAAGCTTGTAAAAAGTACTTGTAAAAAGTGT
Source organism: Hemaris fuciformis (assembly GCA_907164795.1). Taxonomy (NCBI): domain Eukaryota; kingdom Metazoa; phylum Arthropoda; class Insecta; order Lepidoptera; family Sphingidae; genus Hemaris; species Hemaris fuciformis. The sequence goes on from OU015434.1 coordinate 11,979,834, forward strand.
AAAGTTCCGATTTATCGAATCGACAAAAACATCGATGTTTTTTCAAAGTGGACAGTGGACACCCCTAGGTTAGACAACTTGTCTGTGATTCTTCATACATTGTGACGTAACGCGCTCCGATTGGCGTTTGCAGTCACGTGATATTTGGAATTATTTTAAATATTTTTAATTATTTTTAATTAATTTATTACTCATATTTACATTTACAAAATATGATTTTCAGCATTCTAATATTCCCTGCTATGGCAAAAAAATTACTTTTCATACATCGCTATTTATGTCAACATCCCTATTGCTATATCATTTCATTTCAGAAGACTTTTATTGGAGTGAAAGTCAAGGAATATAACTATCCCCCTAGGAAATAAATAGATACAAACTACTTGGGCTTGAAAAACATAGGCAACTTACAAAACAACATACTACCAACCGCCGACACAAAAGAAACGGCCGCACCAATCGACCTATTTTACGTAATATTGACGCGAATCCGTAGCCACGTCGAAGACTAATTCAAAGACCTAAAAGGGATTTGTCCGACCCGCGGACGTATTAGCGAATTTCCTACGCGAGCACAAAATTACTTACTTTTTTATTCGAACCCCTTTCGGCAATGAGAGCCTCCGTTGCGGTAATCCCCGCTTAATGCCCGGATTATTCCTCTGTAAGTCTCTAATTGCCGTGCCTTTGATATGAACGGAAGTTACGCGAGCGTTAGGGCAAACATACGTAAATGTATTTGGTACAGTTATGTACTACGGTTTGCTGTTCATATTGAATGTGAGCTCGAACGCTTTTCCCTGAGTATTGTCAATAGGAAATCACTTGTTATATATTCGTAACAGATAAGACAAACAACCTAGGAACTAACGTGATAGGTAATTATATTCCCAGTTATACATGAACACACAATTCTATACTAAAATTAAAGACGCGAAAGTAACTCTGTCAGTACATCTGTTACGTTTTCAGGCTGATTTGGATGATTTTTGTTATGGTTATGCACAGCACCGTGAGATGCTTATCTTTATAAACGTGGTTATTAAAAACTATGAAACACTTTTTGGTCTCTCGAAGACTCAGACTAGAAGCATAGTCTCTCCATCCATAGTATAAATGTGGCTGATCTTAATAAATAAGGAATTGAATATTATGAATGATAAATTGTGACTTTGAAGCATACATCACGGTATTAGGAATGTATCCGATTCGCAGGTATTTAGATTCTCCCACAAAATTTTCCATATTCTTTTTTTACACAAATTATTACAAAAAAACACCAATATCGCTTCAATCTACACTCAAACCAATTTCAATCTCTTTCATGGCATTTAAGGTCGTGATTGCAACTTAGCAAAAAATGCCCACACAAAGTAATTTTCCACTGAACGTGTAAACAACGCAATTGTCATATCAACCTAGTCATTTCAAACGGGTTTAGTATGAAACATAAATGTAATAGAATAACCAGTGTTGAATATGCTAATTGTTGTTACGACTTTAAATGCAAGACGCACGCGCGCGAGTACAGGTGTCGCGTGGGGAATATGAAAACTATTTCTTGTCAAGCGTACATCATATACGGACAGTACAACATTTCCGTACGGGACATATCCTCTGTAGATGATATAATTTGTATGTCTGGAGTAAAGGTATCGCTTGACGAATGTAGACACAATACTGCAACCCAGTGGCGGTACTTCCATAGAAGCCCAAAAGCGTTACAAGTTAATTGTGTAATTTCTCGTTACAACTGTTTATTGTGGGGTCAGGATATTCTAATATTATACGTCGAATTGCTTTCGATAAATAAAGATTAAAGATTAGTATTCGGAATTTTGCAAGGCACGCTGGGCTTTTCGATTTCTATGGAGGTACCGCCACTCAACCGTAATACGGTAATATAACTACAACAAATTTACAGATTCTCTGTTCTCTACGACGCGACGCCTAAGGCGTTGGTTCTGCAAATTTAATGAGAGCTAGCATACAATAGAATATTTTGAGATAAAGCCTTTGCCGACATGGCAAATATTGTATTAAGACAATCCAATTCCACTACAACATAATAGTGAACTAACAAATACACTTTATGTTTTTAATTTGTCTCGAAGAATTTCTTTGCCAGAATAATGTAGACAAAATTACTTTTAAAAAAACAACGAAAGATCTATAATCGCTTCTAAAATTAGGAGAGTTGATTCAAAAATATAATCTTAAGGATTATGTGATCAAATTTTTCCAATATTTGTATAAGATACTGTAGCAATCAAAACAACGTTTTTTTTATTTATCTTTTTCCACCAGCACCCCTGATCCCTTATAATTACGTAAACAAACAGTATAAAAAGCACCCCACGCTAGTCCCCGCACCGCCCGCGCGCGCCCTCAACACCCTCGTTCAACAAACTTCGCTAAGACTACGTTTTATTTCACAACAAAACTCTATGTTGTCGCACCGTGATGGAACTTGGCTTAAACTTTAAGTGGAAGTGTGATAACTAAAAAAACATAATCGATGTATCAACGAATATTTTTTGCACGACGGCGCTACAAGCAAACTCGTACAAAGGTATGAGATAATGGGTTTTCGTGTTTTCATTTATAATGTGTTTTGTACTTTTCGGTGATCATAAACATAACGTTATGAACTGTCCAAACAAGCAACATTGATAGGCTGGATATTCTTGTTTACATACATAATCTCACGCCTGTATTCCTCGAAAGGGTAGGCAGAGGTGCATTACTGCACCCACATTTCACCACGTATGTATCAGTCCCACGTAATAGGGGGCGAGCCTATTGCCGTTTCTCGGGCACATTTCCAGACTCCGGGCTGCTACTGAGAATTTCCTAATGGAAAAACCTAAAACTTTTTCATAGCCACCATAAGTATTAACTGTCTCAATTTTTGACCACGGTCTGTAAAAAGCCCAAGAAATAAATTTACGTTATTATTTTGTAATTATATACAGATGTAAACAAACCGTGATCGAAAAATAAGATAGGCAATAGTTATGGTGATTATAAAAACAGTTTTAGGGGTTAGCGCCAATGTGATTGTAATCACCGTAACTATTACCGTCTTAGTTTTCGATCACGTTTTTTACTAGTATATAACATAAATGTAGTAAGGATATTATATTTGATCAGGTACCTACCACTTGATTCTAGATTATAAAAATAGGAAAAAGAAATTTAAATAAACTAAGACTTCACAATCGAGTAAATTACTCGTAATATTTATATGAGAAAGCTGATATGTATATGACGTCACGAAGACAATGAAGAATACGAAACTTTCAAATCGATATCACACAACCGTTCAACACTATAAAGGTTAATTGAAACAAGAAATAAACACGCTGATAAAGCGGCCTATTTGGACACGAAAATAATATTGTAGATTATTTCAATAACGTACAAAGCTATAGCATTGAAAGGATATTATTTACAGAGCGGTGGCGCCTTTCTCGCAGCACCGATAAGCGGTATCTAGCGGAAACGCCGGGGTATTATCCGGATAATCCGGACAATCCGGACAAGTTGCCGACATTGCCAAAGCGCTAACACTTTTGCCGAGTTCAGCCTCCGACAAACACCCCACCCAAACAGGATTGAAAGCGCCATCAAATAAAATATCAAATATGGAATGTGTACATTCAACGCTGCACGCTGATTGATGTCCTTACGGGCGGTAACTCTTGAAAGAATAACATCGGATCTTGTTTGTTTCGATCGTGTTTTGTTTGTGGATAAATCGCAGAACCCGATAGGGGGAAGTCCCCTAGTGGCGGACACTTAAGGTTTTTCGAAAAAAAATAAAAAGCCTTTATGTAAAACGTACCTTTATTGACATCTTAAGTAACTCAACAAATATTAAAATCAAAATAAACAAACAAAATTGCAACTTCTGCATAAACATATTAAAAAAACATTAATTAAACTTTGGTAAGAATTAACGCAGTCTTTGTAAGTGGCACCTAGTACCGGACAGATTTCACTCCATACCCGTAGAATCGGACAGTTTTAAAACATCTGACACCGATCACATATATAGGCGTCTGAACATTCTGGAATGTCAGCACAAGCTTCATGAGCCCACTTATTGCAACTGGAGCATTTTATCCAGTCCTCGTCGTTATCCTCTAAGCATAATACACAAATAGTTTTTTCTGATTGTGATGATTCAGTTAATGGCAGTTTTTTCTTAGCATTATTACTTCCTTTATTTTTGGCTTTTACTCCTTTGGCTTGCTTTCCCTTTATTCCTTTGGCTTTTCCACCTTTGGTTTCTTTCCCTTCCTCTTCCACTGCAGTTTTAAAGTTAGGTTTCAATTTCTTTCTCCCCTCTTTAGCTTGTTTTTCATTCTCTTTTTCTTCGACAGCAATTTTATAGGGGGATGATGTTAAAATTTCACTTTTTTCACATTTTCTTTTTCGTGCAGCAGAGCGTTTTTTTGCAGCATCTGGTAATGAAGACAATTTATGGACAGTTTCAATAATATCTGGATCGCCACTAGTCGATGGCCTGGGGTTGCTAACTTTTATTTCATTGATAGAATCTTGAAGCCCTGTGGACTTGCTAACATCTGGATCAAAGCTGATCGATGGCTTGGGACTGCTGATGATTATTTCGTGGGTGGAACACAGAGGAGAGCCCGCGGATTCTCTTGAGGTAAAATCGCAAGTTGCAACGGTGCTTTCAGCTACCGCTATGTCAGTGACGGATGTAAGAACCTTTTCATTGGAATCACTAGTGTTTGAGGTAGTTCCTGGTTCTTTTAATGGAATATTGGTCATATCGGCTGCCAAATAATCCCGGTTAGAAAATAAATTCCTATCAAATGGGCAAATGCCTGTACATTTAAACCCAGATACCGCAATTTCCAGTCGAGCAACTTTTGTGAATGCTTCATTAACAAGACCGGCAATATCGTATTCGGTTATTCGAGACCCAGGATTTGCTCTCATCCACAGGTCGCATCGTTGGTTATAGGCATCTTTAAAAGGTTTCATGAAAGTTCTATCCAATGGTTGGAGTTTGTGCGTGGTATGTGGCGGAAAGCTAATTAAATGGATGTTATTTTCACGACAAAAATTAATTACTGCCAGTGTTTTGTGGCTGCTGTGGCCATCTAGTAAGAGCAGCACGGGGCTCTCTTTAGTTGGGTGTGAGTGTTTTACAAACAGTTGTAACCAGCGTAGAAAGAAATCGCTATTCATCCAACCTTTTGGCTGGGCCACACCCACACTTCCAGCCGGAGCATTAATCAATAGTCTATCGTTCATCCTTTGCCTCGGAAATACAAAAAATGGAGGTAAAAAGTGGCCGTTAGCGCTCATACAAAACAAGACTGTTATATTTTTGCCCCTCTCAGCAGAAGTGAGCTTTCCAACTTGACGAACAGCCTTTGGCGCAAGAACTTTTTGATGCTTGTGCACACAGCTTACTCCAGTCTCATCACAGTTGTAAATGTTTGAAGGTAAAAATTTGTGCAATGTTATCAGTTTTTCGAGGTTATTATAAAAGTGATCTACTTGTGGTTTGTTAAATCCCACGGCCCGCATCATGCTTGTCGACTCAGGTATACGCAACGATATGTCACGATGTCTTTTCATAAAATCATAATAAAAGTGCTTACCGGCAATTCTTTTCTCCTTGTTAAAGCGATTAGGGATCTTCATAGATTCGGCCAAGTCGAAAGCTAATTTTAAAAACTCCTTTTTCATTAACGGCAAACATCTAGACGCTAAATCTTTAGCGTGGTCCACTAAAATTTTTTCATACTCGGGTGTAAATGTGTTATAGAATCTACCGATCTTTGGTTGCAACGTCACTTCTTCCCCACGATTCAATGCTGACGTTTTATCATGCAGAGTACTTTTTGGAATGTTGTAGCGCATAGAAGCTTGTCTCAAAGAAAGTTCTTTAGTCATAACTTTAGTTATTGCAGTTTGTAAAATTGCTTGGTCCCAATTTCCTTTCTTTTTCTTCTCTTCCATTGTGGTTTGTATTCGTTCTACTGTCCCCAGAAAAAAATAATATCAATTATAATAAAAAGTATAAATACAGACGAGAAAAAATTATACATTCACTGTCCGGCGTTAAGGGACTACTTTGTGTCCGGTACTAGGGGACAAACAATCGTCAGAATTATTACATTTCATTTTAAAACTATGTTAGGAATCTTCAAAAACGTTGATCGATTACGAACACCAACGGAGCACTACCTTTATTAAGAATAAGCATAAACAACTAATTACAAATGCTTTTTTATAACACTCACCCGAATATTATATGACGCAGTGTCCTTCCGGCTAAAATGGCTAACAACCTCTCTCACAGATGCCGCGCGCGTCACTGACTTACCGCATTCCGTCCTTTGTTATTGTTATGTCGCCCCGTCCCTTTTCAATTGTCTTTAAATTGCTCGCTTTCGTAATTGCCGAAATAATACGAGTGTCCGGCCCTAGGTGCCGTCCGGCGTTACGGGACTTCCCCCTACCATTTATTTAGAAATTTAATTAATGAACTAATACTAATGAGATATTGGTTCACATTGAGAAACGATTGCAAATGTTGGTAGTAAAGCGTTTATGGCATTAGGTAAATAAATCATATTATAGTCTATATTACTCAAGATTAGTGTAGCATTAAGTGTTTTTGTTTTTTATTTCAATTTAGTTAAGTTGATACTGAAAATTGCGTTCAAATACCAATAAAAAATTCCCCGACATCGAGCACATTAAGTTTACTTGATCCCTTTGACGTGGCATTTAAAAAAGCAGCAGGCGAAGCATGGTTGGTTGTACGTTTAATCTTTTTCTTATTTAAATTTTTTTATAAAAAATATTATGTAGGTAAGGTAATAATTATAATTCCATATATTCCAACACTTAAATTGTATTTATTGGTACAGACAGACTCACAAAGAAATAGAGACGGAAGCCTAATTACGCACAAACACTGACCATCCTTGACCAGTCGTTATGACGTAATTCGAGCATCAGTAAACAGGTTTTTCAAGCGTTTCTTTTAGAATTCTTTTCAATTTTGCTTACAAGCATAAGAAGATTTCAACAAAATCAACACACTAGCAGATGTAGATAATGTGAAATTAATATACTTGGTTGAAATTATCTCGAGTACGATACTGACGTTACTTACTTACGTACTGACGATACTGACCTTGTATACATAAGTGACGTAGTTATCATGTTACTGTATATGTTATGTTTTCTACATTTCCGCCCAACTAGTGTCACATTCTATGCATAATGCTTATTTTTATTATGTTAATATTTTACACGTAGTTTTCATTATCATGTTTTGTCTCGTTTTCTCTCATGATTATAATGTTATAATAGGCAAGAGCGAGGGAATCCGAAGACATTAAGCAATGACGGTTAAAAGTGAAAAAGTAAAAGTAAGACGGTTATTAGACGAAGAAATAAAATTCTCATAACTGCCTAAGTACACACATGAACCAAAGATGATTCGAAAAGAAAATATAAGAGTCACAGCTAAGCTAATGCTAGGCAAAAACGGATCTGGCTACTAGTATTATACAATACATAAGGGCAAACAAAAAAACCTTTACAATAGCTTTACCATACTCCATGTAGGTGAAATTAACTGCCGATACAAAATTGTTAGACCATCGTAAATTTACAATATAAACCAATTTCGTGCAGACCGAACACTGGTATAAATTTTATGGCACATAAAAATAGCAGAATCTCATGGTGGTTAATGAGAGTTGAGTTTTACGGGAAACAACGCGGGATGGCCGTCTTAATGATAGACAAACGACTTGTATGCCACAAAAATACACCGCGATGAAGAAATTCTCTCACTTGTCGTATTTTACCATCAAATATACTGTTAGAAATCCTTTACCTAGTTCAAGCTCTTTTTTCTTTGACTTTTTGCTCAATCTTATCTCAATCAGCTATAATGCGCTTTTTTTACTTCATACTGGCACGCGACGTGATAACATCGCAACTTGTTCAGTACAGTACTTAGCCGTCCATAGAGAGACGTCAAGTAGCGGGGGACGGAAGTCTCTCGTCATACTTGTGCCATCCACCTAATAAGCAGTAGCATATTAGATAAAGAGACGATTTCCTAATGATATAAAAAACCTCATATAGTGACCAACTGCGTCGCAATCTGAGGTTGGCCTGTGTCATCAATAAGCCATAATTTTCCCCGTTAGTGACATATAGACACCAGTGGCGTTACTTCCATAGAAGCCCAAAAGCCCAGTTACCCTTACAAAATTCAAACAAAAGAAATATGACGTATAAATGAGAATATCCTGCCTCCACAATAAACAATTATAAACTAGACATCACACAATTAACGTATAACGCTTTTGGGCTTCTGTGGAAGTACCGCCACTGCCAGACACACATACGCAGCTATTTAAAATGAACTATAAACTTCACCAACACATGTCCTATAAGTGCCGTTATATGTTTAAATATCCACGCCGTCTACTAATAATTATACAAAAAAAACCTGCAAATTCTTATACAAACGTACATCACCTCTTTACATAATAAACAAATCAATAAGTAACAGTACGGTCGGCGCCATTGTCTCGAGAGTAACGCGTACCTGTCGATGGACGTGTACGAAAATATCCGGTAGGTCCGAACGCCGAGTATTTCTGGCTATACGCTACCGTCAACACGTGGCCAACGCCGAGCCGAGCGGCTTCACGGGAGGCACACACGAACGACAGGCGACCAGCGAGATTCCACGTTACAACTACTTCATCTTTTCCTTGGGTAATAGATCCTAGCATTATTTGGGAGAATTCTTTAAGCAAGTGAAGCATACGTAATTGATCATGTCAATGTTTTTTGTCGATTGGTGAGTAAAAATCGACCAAGTAAAGAAACTTAGGTATCTGGGTGGCAATACCCTGAGTTGTTAAATTCTCCGTGACCGCAAACAATAAGAAAAAGATAGTGAAGAAATTATTTCGTCAGACATAATCACTATTTATCATAAAAACACCTTAAAATAATCAATACTAGATCAGAGCCGCAGAAAAATTTGAATGTCCTAAGGATGGTACACTATTAGCTAAATTAAATGTCATTATTAGCCCATATACGTCCCGCTACTGGTCACAGGCCTCCTCTACAACTGAGAAGGTTTAGTCCACCACGCTAGCCTAGTGCAGGTTGGCGGACTACACAACTAAGAAATTCATAAGAACGTTTAGGTGTGCAGGTTTCCTCACGATGTTTTCCTTCACCTAGTATTTGATAATTATTTATTATGAATACACACATAACCCGAACCTGTAACAAACTTGCTGTTTGAACCTGCGACCGCCGAGATTCTCGACCGCATGCCTAAACCTCGAGCCCATCCCTACTTTCAACATCAATACGCAATAACATTCTTTAAAATTCTCATTGCCATAAATCTATCGCCACAATATGATTGCGTGGAAATGTAAAATAAAATAAAAAAGCAAATGTTAAAAATATACAAGAATGTAGTGTTGATCGTGTTTACGCTAGCGCTCGTGTCTCACAGGTCGTGACGCTTAATGCACATGAAATATTACGTACACCGTACACCTTTGAAACTTAAGGCAATCACCCATTCATTAAGTAGAGTGATTGTAGCTTTCCGTACGTAGCGCATTAGCGTTCCACACAGTTGTTTGTTTTGGTGCCGCCTCGGCTCTAGATCGCAATGTACGCGAGTCAATAACACATGTACTACAAATTCCTATGACGTCGACCTTCCGCTGAAATGTTAATTAATACAACCGTGATTAATCTCGCTAACTAAGCTTATCTGTTGATCTAATCTAATATGGATGTACTGATGCTGCAGGTAATTACGCACGAGCTTCACATATACCCTACGAATGGGTTTGGTAAATATTTTTTCTACATGGCACGTTGCTGGCCTAAGTTTAGCGTTGCGTGACCCGATCTGCCCAACACAATGGACTGGAGTTCCACAACAGAGCGTTCCTCGTTTCCTTTTTGTAATGATTTCATTTACACTTTAATGCATAACATAATGCGAACATACAAATATGTACGATAATAAAATTAAATGGATTTATTGTGAACGATAGTTGAGCACGCAACGCCCGCGCTGCGCCCGCTGCCGGCGACGGTTTATTATTATTGCTGGTCATATCAAACGTGATCATGGCATTACTAATTGCCTACAAGAGAAAGAATATGCGTGAGGCATTATAAAGATGTTACACTGCGTCGATAATTCGTTAGATGTTCTCAGAAAACATTTATATGCGGCTGAAGGCCGGATCCGCAGCTACCGAGAACACCGTATATTTTTTTACATCCTCGATTTAACGTGTTAACTTGACGAATAAAGGAGATGGAAAAAAATGTAGACGTCGCCTATGTGCGTATTGAATTTTGATAGGTCGCTTGCCCCGGTCGGCGAGGCCGGGCAAAGAACGCCCCACTAAGTATTACAGTCGCATGGTGTTCTTAGAAATAGCCAAGTTAACGATACTCTATTTGCAATGTACAATAAGCCGATAGCATTTATAATCAGGAACCGAAATAACATCATTGTAACAGTTGGCGCCGCAGATATCCGCAGAATGCGAAATCAGTTATTGAGAAAAAAATTGTTCTCGTAACTCGGAACGTCGGCAATTGATGTCCGGTATTGGACTTACTTAGAACAATACAATATTTTTTTCTATTTTGCATACTTCGCCGCGATTGTCTGCGAGCTGAATGCGCTGTCAGTAATGTGAATCGTTGTTTAGAAGTATTAACATAAAATATCCTATCAGCTGAACGTCACGAGTTTTTAACATTAGAACAATATTCAAATCATTTTCCTGTTAAAAGCACGGTGGGAACATCGTTTTCAGTGAACATATTTTAATGAATTTATTCATGTGTATGTTGCCAGAACTCATGTGACTATGTTCCAGTAGTGCTTTATTATGAAAGTTTGAAGATTTAGATGTTTGTTATATGAAAAAACAGCAACAGACGTTAGAATTAAACAGATATTGCGACGGATAAAATTAATAAAAAATAGTATTCTATGCCAGCATAACTTGAGGTTCTTTAGTTATCGTCAATAATCAAGGTAAAAGACCTAATATGTCATGAATCTTAGTGTCTCTGGATTCTTTTTAATGATAAGCAGACGAAATAGCGAGAAAAATCCAGTACTGAAAAACAGTAAACAGCAAATACAAATGTAAACAAATCACAACACACGAACAATTAATTAAACAATTGCAGTCAATTTTCGTTCCGCATAATATATTAATTGAAGCCTTTGTTACTAGTTGAAAATCATTTACTTCCACTTCACGAGTCGCAACCGTTTCACAAAATTCATATTAATTATGGTTTATTGTTTATCCACGTCCATTAACATCATTTTAACCCCAAACTTAATAAATTGAAACAGCTGAAATTACTTTTCGAAGCAAAAATCGCTGCGGGTCGTTTGCGATTTTTAATTTTCTGCTTGTTGAACAAACATCGGCAACAGTGTTTGCTGGGAAAAAATCTTGTTATAAGAACTAAATAGGGTTGTCACGACCAAGAGCCCTTTGAAATGTGGCAAACAGGCCTGATGAGGAGTTAACATCAAAGTGAATGAAGTAACCATGAGGGTACAATAGGCCCGGCAGCGTGGTTCATTATTGCAAGTTGTGAAGGCCTCCACGGAATCCTTTTGTCCATTCGTTGCGCTCCTCTCTGTATACTCTTACCATTTTCTGGCATATACTGAGGAATTTCTATTAAACAGTTTTTTTACGTATTAGTTTTGGTATTTCCACGTCCTTTATCACGTGAGGGATGGATGCAGATAAGAATGGTGATGTTGACCCATTTTTTGTTCCTCAATTATTTTGGGTGCCGGATATTAAGGATGACGAGTATTTTTGTGCGTCGTAGGGAAACATATACGGAATACTTGAACCAAAGGAATTGACATGAGGTTTTTATTGGGTGCTTTTCGCTTTTACTCTTTTTTAAATAAATAAAATAAATAAATAATTGTAACAGTTTACTTTAGGCGGTGACGTACAGTTGTATCGGTTTTATAAGATCCCTGATCATACAAAGCTACTTACGTGTTCATATAGACTTATCGGTGGTTTTAGTGATAATGATAAATGTTAAGAAACCGAGAGACCTAAACAACCCGTTCAGTGGTGAGATAAAGTTATTTCTTACCAGTGGACAGTCTGTTTTCTTTGTTGCCTTACATTCCAAATTCCAGTTTATAAAAGCCACAACCTGAACATAGCCGTAGTAACTATTTGTAATTGACACCAACATACACCAGATCGCTTTACAAATCACGCACAAAACAGTATTATCAACGAGCAGCAGGAGACCTCGACGAAGAGGGGAGCATCTCCCAAGTTCCCATTCATAAAGGTTTAATTACGCATGCGTTGACATCAAAAAGTCCATTCGGCCGGTGTCCCCGCCGCGAACATTACTTCCGAACGACGAGAGTCCCTCGCACAGAGCGCTAATGCATCGGCTTTTATGCGTCGTAAAATATTCTCCATATATTTAGAACATAGACTATATCGTAAAAGCACACGCAACGAAGGGTTGACCCGACAATGTTTGTCTATGATATCGGGGACTTTTGAACATACATGTATGGTATGAAATATGTAGTACATTTAAAAACTGGACTAGAGTGATTCCCAATTTATTAATTAACAGCCTTACTCATTTCTTCATCATGCAATGATGATATGAACATTTATATGCAGAGATTACTTTGTAGCCGTCAGAAAGTTAGAGACACCAAACATTTACCACACTGTGTTTAGTTCTGGGACCATTAAATGATACAAACAATAATTTCTACGACAAGATCGCTTCTGCTCGTAATTCGAACTTCTTAAATATGAATTAAAAACATATGAAATATTAACATACGCAGATATTACCATATAAATTATCTAAGATTATTTCTAAAGTTCATCTCTCGTCACTCAAAACATATGTGCCGTCAATAAAAGCACAAGAACAAACCCAAGAAAACGGCGCTGTCCAGACAACTTAGCTTACACAATGGAACCTAAGAACGTACGATTCAAAGGCTGTGTGACTGGCGCTGGAACAATGCAGCGTACTTACTGTCGTTATCACGCGTGGTTTGGTATCGCGCTAATTATAATTTATATACAGAGTCTGCTTCAATTACTATGACAAAATGTTATAGTTTAATTGAAATGATTTTGTCACATTACTTGATTTAGCGACGTAGAAGACATCGTGAAGAAACTTTCATACTAGAGGATTCTTTAAATAATTTCTGTTATGTCAAATCTATCAACCTGCACTAGACCAGTAAGGTGGTATTTATAACCTATTTCTGTTACCAGTAAAAGTAGTAAAGTCGTGATGGCCTCGAGGTTTAGGCACGCGGTCGAGAATCTCGACGGTCGCGGGTTCAAACCCCAGGCACACACCTCTGACTTTTCGAAGTTATGTGTGTATTCACAATGAATAATCACGTACTTTAACGGTGAAGGAAAACATCGTGATGAAACCTGCACACCTAAAACTTCTTAGGAATTTCTTAGGTGTGTAGTCCGCCAACCCGCACTAGGCCAGCGTGGTGGACTAAGGCCTAAACCCTCTCAATGGTAGAGGAGGCCCGTGCCCAGCAGTGGGACGTATATGGGCTGATGATGATGTTACCAGTAAAGTATGCCCGGGCTTAAAATAATTTCGGCATGGTTGGTAAAGGATTGTGCACAGATGTGTGCAATCGGGGAGACCTATGCACAGCGGTAGACTCTATTGAGTGACCGTAGCGATGACGTCATATCATACCTACTATAATATAACAGTGATAAAGCCATTGCGATGTACGACTACTACTTTTTAATCACCCCTAGTATGTAAGATTTTACTTTTTGCCTGATCTACGGTATTAAATAAAATTAAAATAAATGCACCATATTGGATATCAATAAATACCTCATTTAATTACTTTATAGACTCAATTTTCGCGCAACACATTTGGGATACTCAACACTAATTGGACCCCGTTACAAGTGTTAAATTACATGCGGGCATCGCCCTTTCGTGCCGCATTATTTGTACCGACAATTCATCCGTCGATTACTGTTGAAGCGTCAATGCATTCCCAAATTCACATCCGTCACAGAATCACAACTTACACGTGTTAATTGGCGGATATGTGTAACATAACATCGCAAACACGTTAACACGCTAACGTTACAAAATCATTACGTTAAACTGTTTATCTCGCTTGACCGACGGAATTATGTTCAACTGAAATTATATGGCCAAATACTAGGCGGAGAGTATCAGACTGTTGTCACTTTGTTTTGTATCTGATACAGTTATGTTGCTTGTGTAGTATTATGAGCCGATTCATCGGCACAGTACCACTGATTGATAGACTATCCGTGTTCCAACAAACCTTAATTTGACCGCGCTATTGCCAATCATTTCCAAGCTTTCGTATAAACCGGCAATGAAACAGCAATCAACACCCTTTGTACACGTTCATTTGTGTACCTATAGCGTTGTATGTTCGACAATATAGCCTTTCAGTAGGAGTACCAACCCATATCCTTGTAACAACATGGACGTCTAATAGAAAAGTAGGTACCTACATTACCAATCCGATAAAACTAGTATCTTGTGCAGTTTCTAACATAGAAGGATTATAGTGTGTCACTATCATAGAAACATGATAGTGACACAAACATACGTAAGAAAGAAAGAAAGATTTTTTTTTATTGTTAGCCAATCCACAAAAATCCAAAAAAAATTACAATTAGTTGCTATAATTTACTCAGCCAACAATGATCCCTTTATTCACGTTACTAAACATCTTAGCAAAGACGTAGACGAAGTGTCCCCAGCTTCTTCTACTTCGGCATCAAAGCAAATTTCCCAAGTTCCCGCCTGCTTGCCGTTTTATGTAATAAAGTAATAAAGAATGACATTAAAATTTAATATCTAAAAATATGAAACAAATTTGCATGTCGGTAAAGCATTCTCGCGGCGTGGGACTACGCAGCACATGTCATTAGTGCTCAACGTTCGCGCCGGAAGACGTACGCGTGACGTCGCCTCATGTCTCCGAACAAGACGTGACCCAAGCGCATAATGCACTATTGTGTACACAACCCCGTGTTACTACACAATGTGCATTTCTCATTGAAATCACGTGGTATTTAATCAAACAGTCTTAGACGTTCGCCCCAGACGACGCACGCAGCATCCGTAATGGCGCTTAGATATTAATTTTAGACTGCAAATTCAGTTGCAGGTAAATGTTAATTAGTATTGCAATTATTCACTTTGTCTGCATTGTGTTGCAATTTAATAACATAGAACCAAAATAATTTGTACATGTTTAAGCTGTGCTCTGTACAGAATGGCTATATTAATATAGCAAGTAATAAGACCATACCAAGTAAAAGATATATTCCTTAAGATTTTATAAAAGATATATTCCTTAAGATTTTAGGGGTAAGTACCTACTACATAAAATTAATGTTATCAATCCATTTCATATAAAGATGAACTTACTCAGTCTAATCAACAGTTAAAATATTTTTTTTCTTTTAAAAAACGCTACTTTTTCATTATTACCTATTTTGATAAGTAAATATTCTGCACCGCATGAGGCGTTTACATTTTATCAAACAAATAGTAAATAGGCAAACGATCAATATAATATCCATATGAAGCTCATGCCTTCATAGAAATTAAGGCAAAAATTTCATATATACTTATTTATCGAAAAAGATGCTAAGCGCCCTTAATAAGCCCTTTGGATTGGCCCAAAGGTTATATTTATATTTAAAATCAATAATACCAACTAAAACTTCTATTATAACAGATCTCCGGCACAAATCCAGCGACTCGCGATTCAGATAGATCTATCCCAGACGACGGGTTTACAGACAGAGGCGACGCCGGCCTTTGTTTTACTATCCAGACGACCCCCCCAATGCGTGGGTCGATTAGCTGACTCACACAGTGGAGAGCGGGTTCAGTTTCAACGGGCAGATTATGAAACTTCTTCCCTATTGTTTGATACTTGCAATAAGGTGACTCATTTCTATATTTTTTATACAAAATCAGCAAACATGACTTAATTTGTGTGTAAAAAGTTTTGCACATTTAGGAATTTACAATTATTCCGATTGGATTTACAATTATTTCGAGTATGGACGTCTATTGATATCATTTAAAGTTATGCTTACCGACTAACAGTCAGCTATGTTAATGTCGGAGCGTAAAAGAGGATTTTTTTTCGTTTCAAATTAATGAATAGTTTTTAATAGTCTATGCTTGTACATATAATATAATTTATAAAAATGAAAATAGGCGACACTATTCGAAGTATTCTTATCGCTATCTAATTTCAAGGTATTTTGGCTGTTAAGTGTATTATTTTGTTAAAACAGATAAGGGTCCCGCAGGAACTACCTGTGCGTTAGAGATAAATAACGCATATCGCTAATGTTAACACATCCGTCACTTTTTGCGAGGCACGTGCAAAAAACAACAGAAAAAACACATTATCGCATTTATTATCGCCACGGCGCGGTCGACTAGAAACCGGCTGGAAAAGGGTAGCCGAGGGTACGATTATCGCACTGTTGAATAAATTAAAAATAATAATAAGTGATCTGTAAATAAATATCATACTTAAAGGTTGTAGAGTTAACATTGTTATTCATTACTCTGTGTATATACTCAGTGACAATGTACTTATATCGATTTACCAGATATAAGTGCTTCATCATCAGCCCATATATCCCACTGCTGGGCACAGGCCTCCTCTAACATTGATAGGGTTTAGGCCTTAGTCCACCATGCTGGCATAGATATAAGTCCCAAGTGCTTACCGCGATTTATTAACCATTCACGCAACTTTGTAACTAGATAGTTTAAAAGCTTTGATAATACTACCTTGTTGATCCTACTATATATCCCAGCCTAGTATCTATTCTTTAGAGCTTACAAAATGACAAGGCCGCATTTGATGTTAAGGCACTGCGGTCCAAATAGAGACTCGACTGACAAGAAATATCTAACATCATCAGTCGGCACAACTATGCCTACCTAATTCTTACCAGATATACACAGACTAATCCCGTGACCCAGGACGCAACGCAATATGTTCACAGCTGTCGCTATCCAAACACATGCGAATATCCCTATAAATGTATGAAAAAAAGTAAAATTCTGAAACAATTTAACTAACAAAGGACGTACATTACATATCAATCATCCTTCACCCACCCAAATAAGCGACGACTTTAACACCACAATAAAACGTCGTCGTGTGAGCAAACGCACCGATCGAAACTCTAATTGTACATACAAATATTTACGGAGCGGACACAAGAATCATTTCAAACTAATGAGTACATCGTAAACGGCTTAATGTTCGCCGACGCATGCTAGACGATTTTTTTGTTAGAAATAAATAATTCAAAATAATAATAAAAAATGACGGCCATGTTTCATTCAATAGAAAATTATATTTTATTTTAATAAAACGCATATATGAAACGGACTACATTTACTACCTGAAGTCATCACAAACAATCCGGCCGAGGTAGAAAATAGTGTCAGAAATTAGAGATTGGCTCTAGCACACCTCGCAGAAAGCTAAATAAATGTAGGCCTTCTTTGCTAGAGTTGGCATCAATGCAAAATAATAAAAAAATCGAAAGTTTCAAGCTTAAACGCGACGACCATCATATTTTGTTAATTATAATTGCAACACTGGCTATTATCGGCGAAATTGCGATAAGAAAAAAAGTAATCTAGATAAAAAAAAATGTCATAAATCAACCGCAACAAGCCATCCAACCGTTGCAAGGTGATTAAAAACACTTCCATATTCGCATAATATGACATATAAAATATTCCGCATCAAATGTGGCAACACCGCCTTCGGGAGTGGAGGTGTCGATACATAAAGTAGGATTTCATTATGGATTCTACGCTCGTTAGTCAAAGCGGATGACATAAATCTAACGTTGAGTGGCGATAGCTACCGCTAGATAATGATCGGGCCGGAGATACCGATACTCGGATATATTTTTATTTTACATTCATATAAAAATTGTGACGTAAAGTAGGAGATAGGACGTGGGCGAGTCGCAGAGGCTGTAATCTGAATACCCGAGTATCTGACACAATTATGCGATTTTAATTAAAAATGCATTTTAATTATTGCTGTTTATTTAATACGCCACCGATAAGTTATAACTTAATTATCACAAAAAATATAATATGTGTAAAACTTTTAAGTTTGGATTGATAAAAATAACGATGGTAATTAGTGAAAAGCTATTACGTAAAGCGAAGAGTTTATTTAAAAATATCATACGGGTTGCAATCATATGATCATATACTACACATTACAAAATGTTTAAGATGTATTTATTTGTTAAAGATAATTTAATAGAGAATATACTATTACACAACTTAGACTCCTCTAGAATCCAGACGAATACGATAATTACAAAATATGATGAATAGGTATAAAAATGAGGTATGAAAAGCGCGAGTTGCACGCGCCGCTCAAATGGCGCGATGTGTTTTGTGAATAAATTATACGCGAATTATAATAGTCATGAGCGGTTGTGTAATGGAGCCATTGTCTACGCATCAAAGAGTTCAGCGCTGGTGTGTTGTTACGTCTGAAAAGTTTAGGAGTACTGGTAAATCATATACCATTTTGTAGAGAGCATTTAAACATGTCCTATATGCCATTATAGAACATAATACAATATGTCAAAGGACACTGGGCCTATTGATACCAATCATTAAAATTTGAGTAGTTGAAAAATGATATCTCTCTTTACAGAATGACAATTCGGAAAGTGACAAAACATAACATTAGTCATGCGATAAAAACAATGAAGTTTATAATCGCTTCTAAATCACTTTAATCAAATAAATAAACAATTCAGATTAGAATTTCTACATAAAATTACTGTTTTTGGTTCAACACTGTATGAAGTAGTATCCTTCTCCAATGTTTACTTTAAATAGTAGAGTCAGTAAGGACGTAGTTATAGAGTTAAGACCCAAAGTAAGGCAGTCTTCCAAGGTTGGCTAAGCTGCGGTAGTTCCACTATCTTGACACTAAACCGACATGGAAAAGCTTGGCAACTGAGATTTTATTTTTAACATATTTTTAGTTCTAATTTGTGTAAAGTATTTACCTCGTAAAGGTTTTTTATTTATTTTTATTTTATTATATTTAGTAAAGAGAAATATAATTGTTATAAATAGTATCATTAAATTAACACATAAAAATGAAGAGAGTTAATAATTTACATATGTTTAATTACACGCTAAGTTTTAAGAATTAAAATAAATATTTTAAAAGAAAAATAATGTAGAACCTTTTCCTTCAAAACCCTTATCGACCTTACAAATGCGCCACATAAACTCGAAACTTACACTTACAGTGCAATAAAGTCCATTACTTTATTTTTTTAAGTACATATAATACGTATCAAACATGCACTTTCGTCTGTTATTTTTGGTCGAAACGGCGCATAATAGGCTTATTTCACGAATCGTGAGTATAATGGCAGAATAATAGACGGGTCTACTTCCTAATATTGCCTTTTCGAATATTTTCAGTTGGTTTTATGCAAACTTGGGTAAATACTTTGCGTATGCTTGTTGAACACTATAAAACACACTAATATTTAATATTCTATCACCAATTTTAAACACTTCAATACCTACATACGTCTCTTTAATCCTAATACTTTCATTCTATATAAATTTAGACGCGAGTGAAGCATTCAGGAGAATCTACGATCATGAACCTAAGCTAGAAAAACAGTTGACAATGTGGAAGACAAATATTATATTATAATTAACAGTGGCGGTACTTCCATAGAAGCCCAAAAGCGTTAAACGTTAATTGTGTAACGTCTAGTTTATATTTGCTTATCATGGGGTCTTTATTTAACAAATTGCTTTAGTTAAATAAAGATTTCAAGCTTAAAAAATATTATTTGGAATTTTAAAAGGTAAACTAGGATTTTGGGCTTCTATAGTAGTACCGCCACTGATAATTAACCCTGTCTTTCCTCAGATATCAATTTTAGCGGATCGATGTTATACGAGTAGATGAGCAAGGAACAAGATCCTTTTAACCTTGTTTAGAAACATCATACTCACTGAATGGTATCTTCAAAATAGATTAATCCAATTAACGACGAAACCCGATCTAATCTCGTTCAAATCTATCATTAAATATTTGGGAAGCAAACATCTGACTAGTGGGAACCAATTAGGCGATATTTACATTAACTGATCGTTATTATCGAACATTTTTCTATCATGTTCACAGTGGGATTTGAATTATTAATGGTATTTGAATATTAAATGAAGTTATGGAATATTTGATTCAATTATAAATGGGACAGTTCAGTTCTACAAATGTATATCATCAGTTGTGGTAATTCTACTGTCATAAACTTGTCTCGAAAACATAACCATGTAATGGTAGTACAATTATGAAACCTTCTGTTTGTAATTAAACATCTGCTAAAATAAAACTTTTATTTGACTGTGTTCTACGTAATTCGATACCTACATTTGCAATAAAAAAAGTGTTCAAAATGATTGCAAGACAGAATAGTAGATCTGCAAGATCATTCAATCTTCCTTAGAGTAGAAACGATTGACATAGATTACACTTCAGTATGCAAAAACGCTTAAGCAGTGGAGTATAGGCAAAATTAAGTACATTCCCATTTTTTAACTATATATCATTACTCATTCACGCCTACCCAAACATGGTCATAATTTGATTCTCTTGTATAATCCTTTTCGTAAAATTTCATCATATCGTTTTTCGAGTAATTACACCTCAGAAATGTTCATTACGACTTATTGCATATTTATACGGACTCCTTATAGAGCTGTAGCGTGTAAGACGGGCTAATGATTATTGAAACAGATTGTCGAAACATGCGACATACAAGACATAATGAACTAAATAACATATTGTTTATGTATGTCACAAGGGTGAAAATGCCCTTCTGCTTTGCCCTCAAAAGAGCTATTAAATCCCATCTTCAAATCATCATCATCATCATCATCGACAACCCTCATACGTCCCACTACTTGGCACGAACCTCTTCCTAAGTATTTTTTAGGTATACAGGTTTCCTCAGGACGTTTTGCATCTCTAAAATTTGATTGTTGCCTAAACCTCGAGGCCATCATTACTTATTAGTACTTCATGCCATCATTAAATGTGACGCCACAAAGTCATGAAGCTGGTTTCTAGCAACTGTGAGCAAAAAAAATTTCATTTTAATCGCTTCTAATGACCATAAGGGGTTTAAATCATTTTAAATCCAGTGTCGACGTATATACCACTAATCATTATCGTCACAGCCATTGATCATGGTGAAATGTGGCGATAGTGGAAAATACCGGTTCTTTCCGAAACCCGTGGGAAAGAAATGTCGCGGGTCACATCGGCTCACATAAGTACATCTGCAGTTAATATTTATAGACCACTTGGATACGACATTACTGACATTAATCGATAATAATAGGGGTAATTAAAGAACGAGAATATACGTGGAGGATGACTCAACGACAGAACCGCAAAAGACTTGCAATTCAGCTATAAAATTTATTTGTTTTGCTTTATTAGTTTGTATCTGATTAATATAGTTTAGGTATATAAAATAAAATCCAATTTTCTTGGACATTTAACACACAACTTTAATTGTTCCTATAAGGAACCCCATAACCTTTTTATAAAAGCTATAATTACGGTAGTTTTACTAAAAAATAGTCACATACATAGTTCTAACCTCTCATTTAGATACGAGTCTTATGTCGTAGGTATTAGAAACTATGAGAGACTCTTCAGTCGTACAAACACCCAGACCCGGAACAAATATCTGCGGATCACACAAATATTTATCTCGGTGCGATCAAACCCCTTGCCTCTCGTTTAGGAAGCTGGTATCTAACCAACTGCACCGCGGAGCTGTCATCTAATTAATGTGAAATACACATTTATTAATTATTATTTAATGAGCGATTACTATTTGAAAATAAGCGGCCAATACAAATACGCGTTGAGATCAAATCGGAATTTTAAGAAGATAAAAATTCCTTGCTCGTTTTTTTAAGCACAGTCTCGAAATAATAAATATATTGTATAACTCTTACATGCTCGCTTTCACAGACCTACATAGAAACACTCAGTGGCGGTACTTCCATACAGTGTTGGGCTAAAGTTAATTGAACTAACAATTAATTAATTGTTAATTGTTGCCACTGCAATTAATTAATTGTTCATTGTCATTTTCACAATAACAATTGATCAATTGTCAATTGCAGTGGCAGCAATTAACAATTAATTAATTGTCAATTAACTTTTGCCCAACACTGCTTCCATAAAAGCTCGAAGACCCAGCTTGCCTTATAAAATTCCGTTAAAATATCTTTAAGCTTTAGATCTTTATTTAACAAACGCAATTTGATAAACTAGATATTACACAATTGATGTGTAATGCTTTTAGGCTTCTATGGAAGTACCGCCAAGGGAAACACTGTAAGTAAGATGCTAATAGACTATTAATCAGTTGAGCCATGGGATGTTTACACAGATTACTGAAACATTGTGCGTAAACGATGCTGGGGTTCGTCATCGACAATATCGTGTTTATATCTACCGAGATTATTTATGGTATGTTTATATTAAGTGAAATACAGAGTTTAAGATATAATTTAGGAATGTTGGTACATTAAAGAGTTATGTCACTATGAAGAAGTAAGCTGTATGTCGTACAAGTGACAAATTTTGTTAATCAAAACTCTTAGACGAGAATCTCTAGTCATAAATATTAAATCGCAAATTTTAAACTTTATTTTCTTTATAATCAACGTAATGTAACTTATGTACTAATTGGCAATGCGTTTGTATAAAGCACAATCCTTCACTTATCGCCTCAAAAGTAAAATTAAAAATAACATACGCTAAACTTTCACTGTTAGATACAATTTTCGTATGAATTTAAAATTTACGAAGGAAGTTCACTATCAGTCCTGTTATAACCTCGACCTAATAAAAATCTAGAAAAATGAGTGGTCTTATAAAGCCTTTGATCGAAATAGGCCTTGACATCTTGACCTGGAAGTCACTCAGTCTTAGTGGATCTAAAATTTAGGTTATGAGTTCATATTTAACAGGAAAGAAATGACGAAGATTTAAAAATAATATGAGCAATATATGCTGTAATTTTTTATGCAGAGATTCTCGGAGAAGATGCAATTACTACTTCTATACACACCTATGATTCTACAAATGCCTTTTACGTAAGAAAAAAAAGAAATACACCCATAGGTTTTGATCACATACCAGTGAATGGTATAGTTCAAAATCACCCAAAGCAAGGCTGAAAGACAGTCACATCCTCCTCCATCAACCAACTCAAGTGGAACAGAGGGAACCTAAGCTAGGCTTAAAGGCCGAGTGCTCAAGTCATAGCCTTCCCATCAAGCAAGGCAAGTGGAACTGAGGGTCAAAATCAGTTCTCCTCTATAAAAAATTGGTATACATATTCAGAAGTCAGGATTTACCAACAAGCTCGCCGCTCATTCATTTTCCAGCTCAATACTACCGCTAAAAATCGGCAGCTTTTTATTTATATCTTAATTTTTAATCCCGGCCCAAACAGCCGTACCGACAGGTAGCCCCGCATTCCGGGGAAAATGAAAATTTCCCCAGGGTCCGAGAGCAACAACAGCACGCTGCAAATAATTGATCGCGTACATCAACCATTCAAACACCAATTTCCAATAGAACATTCTGATTCACATCATGCACACTGTGGCGAACGATAGCGTAACTCTAATACAATTTAATGCCGCAATAAAACATCGGTAACTTAATAATATGAGGCCGTAAAAAAAGGGAAAAAATATTATGTATAAAGCAATAAAGCGAATTGCTTTGCATCCTGTAACCGAAGTATAAGGCACAGTTCACGTCGACATCACGGGCGGTTTTTTCCTATACCGGCTTTGCAAAGTTCAACGACGAATACTTAAACATATACTACTTAAAGATGCTTAGTCATATTTCCTTTAACGTCACAGGTCAAACAATAGAACAGGTCAAAACATGGATAAGCAGTAGATAATTAACCAAGGTTTATAAGTAAGGCATATATTTGCTTATGATACATTATTCATAATACATTGTTTTATTGCTAATTTTGGAATATAGGTACAGGAACGATAAACTTCATTACTATCCTATTAACTAGTATCGAAAAGTATTTAACCAGCTACATATAAACGACGGATAAGTAGCTCTCATACATTTTAAACTATAACCATACATAAGACCATTTTACGATCAAAGATTGCAAAGGCTGGAAAGCACCGCAATCTAATTGTAAGACTATCGCCTACTTAAAAGGTAGATTATATCTGTTTAAACTCTTGCCGAGGTTATTCAAATCAATATTTTATTTTATCGGTGAATGTGTTCGAAAAATAATTATTTCATTTTAATGTTGAGGGAAAACACAGTGAGACATCATGCATACTTAAAAGTTTTTAGAAAGAAATTCCCATATACTATGTCAAACTCCAACCAACCCGTACCAGATCAGCGTTTTCACCACGCTGGTAAGGAGTACCTAAGGAATAACCTCCTCTAAGAGTAGAGCATGTTTTTGTCTAGAAGTGAGACGTAGGTATGTACATGAGTACATACTAGTAAGCTGATATACTTATGGATAGTATAAGTAGTGATGACCTTGAGGATTAGTTATGAAGACTTATGGATGTTCATAAACAGTCCTCCAGACTACTTTTACGATTTAAAAAATATTAATAAAAGCGGTTGAATACACCCCTTTAGAAAGAGTCCCAGGCATTCCCCGGGAAAATTTGTGTGTCCCGGTTGATTGATCGTCGCATTATCATTGCGAATGGAGACCGGCTCAATGAACACAATTTCATTCATATACAACGCGCGTTGCGGGAAAATGCAAATTTAGTTTGTATGTAAAATGGCTATGTCAATTAAAATTCGTTTTGCGAAGCGGCTAATTAAACTATGGTTGAATAATCAACATTGTCCCGGCTTTGATTGTGGGCAGTGAATGCTAAATTTAACATGGGTGTAGTTTGGAAACTAAATGAAAAATGTTGAAATTTTTCATTTGGTGTAAAGGAGTTTCGTTGGGATAGAACTTTCTGATGGTGATTGGAATCCTTAATAATGGTAATACTAAAAATACTATAATTTTATATAGTAATTTAATTATTTGTAGCTTCTTATTTGTTCATTTGTTACAGACTATCAAAGTATGCTAATGCATGTTGATATACATAATATATATTGTTTGTCGTATCAATAAAAATAATATGCCTGAAATGTATAAGGAGAACTCTAAGGGGCGAGACTCTATACGAAGGTATTTTTTGACAGAATTATCGACAAACTAAATCGCAAATCAAACACAAGTAATCAATATTGCCATAGCTTTTTTGAAAATATAAAATGGTCAATATATTTCATATCAAAAAAAATATCTTTATCACCCGTAAACACCTAACATAACTCGTATAAATATAAAGTTCTAATTCTGGTCTGAAGCACCTCAAAATGAAAGCAAAAACTTAACGGTAAAATAATCCTAATTCATTGCGAGAATATGCTTCCAAATATTACAGCTTTATTCCATAAGGCAATTCATGTAAGCACCGAATTAATAATATGTCTACAACCATTAATGGTACTTGTTCCCACACTGTGTTTATCTAATGACTAGAAGACGAGCCACTGATAAAAGCATAATTAATCAAAAAGGCAACCATTAGCCTACATAATGCGGACATCTAACCCCAACGCGCCCGTCGAGAATCAAATCGTGAAGCCAAAGGTTTTCAATAAATCTCGAGCAATTTAGATTTGGCGACATCTACGGCGTTTATCAAAGATGACCCCGGCGAGCTCCGGAATAGACGTTTGAAACCACTTTATTATGTCGTACGGTGCTCGCGCGATCCACCCCCTATCTTTTGTTCTAGATTTAAATTGATCAAGTGGAATGTTTCGATCTATCCAGTGGATATCTTGAGTTTAAGTGGAGTGGGTCCCGCGGGCCCCGAGCGTCGTCCGACCTCCCCGTTCTATATTTGTCGACGCCGCCGAGCCAATATGCTGCCTCAAAAGCGATTGCGACTCTATATTTATTGCTGACATGAGTTTTGCGATAGGAAGAATTTTATCTGAAAAAAATATATTTATATATGGCGTGGCCCTTTTGTTTTTGCAGCATATTGTTCGAGTTTATGAGTGCAGAAAGGGGTGAGTGGTACAAGTGTTGCGTGCGAGCTCGGCAATACGTCACCAAATGAATGGGTGACAAATACAAAAGAATTGGAGCAATGTTCTTGAAAATCACAATAGGTGGCGGGATTAGGACGTGTCATTAAGTAAATGCGAGCTGGAAGTGTTCGCACATAAGAGTAATAAGACAAAAGTGGTACACATTGTGCCGTGGGAGCGACGCTTGCTCCGCGCCGGCCGGCACAATGCCTCCCCCGCTAAGTACGGTCCGGAACGAATTTTCCAGACCTGTCGTAATAAGTTCCGTTTGGAGGGGCCGGAAACGTTGCGCCCAAATTATGTGTTTTAAGTTGACAGCATTGTAAAAATGCTTTTGTAAAAAAAGGTCATTTTCATCGTGCGAACTTCAACCGGCGTTCGGATGAATTATACATTACGAATTGTTCGAAACGCTTTTGAACGATGTGAAACATTTCTGAGAGTCTCTGTTGTTTACGTTTTTCCGCTAGATTCCATAACCGAATAGCCTGTTCACATTGAATAAAAGTTTTAATGCTTGAAATAACTGTAGTCTTCGTGTATGTCGTTAACACTTTGTCTTCGGTGTGGTTATCATGCAACCTTTATATTTATGAAGGGAACATTATGCATACACTTCGTTACAACAAGGGTCATGAGGACAGGATGATAGATGCGATGTCCAAAAAAGAAACATTTCCTGTCCTATTGCACGTTTGGGATCACTCGGGGGAGTCAGCACCTGCTACACGTTTATTAATTTGTGGAATAATATAATAACCAGGATAATATACTTGGCAGGATGTGTATATCAGAGAAGCGAGCAAAATATGTAAACACTGATTTAAAAGTTCAAGCGAGCGTGGTACGCTCTAGTTTTGAACTTAATATCGACAGCTAAGTGCATTAAGGTCCCAGTAGGGCAACGTACGACGAAAAATTAATGCGACGCCCTCAATGAAGTGTCGCATATAAATTTATTCCAATATTGCAAATTAATTGATAATTATATCCATAATTTATGACTGCTGGTTTAATAGCAATATATGATTGTTGTTCAAATGAAGTCACTTTTATCTCTTCACATACATATTCTGCGGTGTATTTGATAACTTGCATTGACTTTTTCACAAGTTCTTCGCTTGAAGGCACAATCACGGGACACATTTATTCATAGCTGCATATTACTTGAAGATTGAATATGCCAAGCTATTATTTGTTTAAAACACAATCAAAACCCAGTCACAACTATAGAATACATTGGATATTCTTTCAAAACAATCCGGGTGGTTCGTTTAAACAAACTTATTTACGACATGTCTCCTCTGTTAGTTATGTAGCTAAAATTATATTGTTGACAGGAGGGAGTGGTGTGTGCTGTTTGGTGGAGCGTGCGTACTGCGCGTGCACACTTAAAAAAACACATTCCAACAAACTTTTGCCCTAAAAAAGCAAACATCGGAAAAGGGTTGGCAGCCGTGTTCAATAGCATTGGTCAATAGTTCGCTTCTGTGAATAAAACGTGCCACTGTTTTTTTTTATATCAAACAATGTAGGTACTGCCCTTTTTTTCGTTGAAAAGCTGACATGATTATGTCGACTTTTTAAGTTATTTCTTTGATCTTGCCAGCAGGTCTAGTAATGTCGCTTGGTGACAGTAAAAAAATCCCACAAATTTCTTTACCGTATTATCAGAGATATTTTTGCTTTTTAAATCTAAAAAATTTCATCACAAACACAAAATGAAACTCACTATTGCACTTATTATAAATAATAAAACCTTTTCAGGGTGCAAATTTTGCACGTAGCGGCCACCGTCAGAAATCCCGGCTTAACAAATTCGTGTCATTTGGCGAAACATTAAACTAACGAGTTCGTATTCGGTGGCCGCGCGCAGCCCTATTTGCTGGGGCGAGTCGAGACCATGTGGCCCGGCCCGAAGCGAAACAATTAGACGGCTGCAGCACAGTGTCTTTCAACACGTACCCGATATAAAACTCACAGCGTCGCTGAACCGTGAGTGATTAAATATGTCAATGAAACTTTTAATATTAAGAGCCAGTTTACGATCGATAAATCTCCGACGAAACGTGCGCGACTCATACTGTGACTCGCTTGGAGAACATCCTTGATTCTAACAAGTTACGATAACTTAGTAGGAAATACACTGTGCGACCGATTTGATTAGACACGCGAGCCGAGCACACGCCTACACATTTGGCACCGCGAATGATAGATACGGTAGGTGAGTTAGTTAAACACCTAATACAAGTGCTTGAATAGCAGAAAATTATATTTGACACTGAGACGGACAGGCCAGTCTTTTTTATCTTAAGTAGTATATCAAAGAAATCCGGTTTCTGCCTTTTAATATTTTACGGACACGGTGTACCCCACACGGACAGCTGATAAAGGGTACAATACGGTTTTAAGAAAGTTTAAATTGGTAAGAAACGACCACAATTACCTTTTACAAGTCTGCACAATAATACCGCCTAGTTCGAAACCGGATGTTCGGATGTGTACATATTAATCCCGGAACACGACTCACTGCAGCCATTACAGCGGGTTTCAAGCTCTGTGTACGATGGTATCCATATACCTAAGAGAATATCGCCAAACGAAGTGGAAAATTTACCGTCGGTGAAAAAGTTGTGCCACTTACCAAGTAATTAAACTTTATCGTAAAAACATACTATATCGGATCACTACATAAATATAATAGTTCAGACGGATCAAGTGAAATGATCAAGCACTTTAATTCACTCTCGATTGCTCTGGAAATAACAACAGTACAATTGCAACAAGAAGCGAACAATGCGCACCAGCACACCGCATCGAGATCCTTTTCAGACACGTAATTATACAATGAGATCTGAACATAAATTAAAATCAAAGTTGATATAAATCACCCGCACGGAAATACACGATGAAAGAGCTCGAAAACTATAAATAATATCGCAGCGCCGGCGATTCCATTATAATTTATTGTAAGATATTCAAACGTACGAACACAGGAATAATTATTGCAATGTATTTCTGTAGCACTCCATAATTGCCATTTAAAATCGTGACTATTGAAATTCATGAAACATTTTGTACACGTTCGACATTTTAATATAAGGAAAGCATGGCGATGACGTAACAAAACATAGTCCATAAATCATTAAGTACACGGATTGTGTTTTACAAATGTGCGAGAGAATTCTGAAGTAGATATAGCAGTTTGTGTATTTGATAATAATATATTATGTGGCTTGGAGGAAATAATATTCTATTATTGCGGTGTTGACCACTTAACATCAGGTGGCTCACTTTTTCCTATCCCATAAAAAAAACCATCTACCATTTTCATATTTTTTCCGTCCATTTTGAAAATATTTATTGTGATGTGATAAGTCGAACCTATATTGCTTAAAAAAATCTATTTTTTCTTCAACTAATCCCTATGATAGACAGAAGATCCGGCGCATGTTCAATATTAAGTGGAGGCAACGCGAAGTCGGATAATCAACAATAAATGTGAATAGACGACCTGACAAAGGTTGCAAGCAGGATGTCGCTGGGTGCAGGCCGCTACTAACAACAAAACAAAACTGCACCAGTTTCAAATCCTCCTAACACCGCATGATGGCGAGTCCTTGCAACGGTCCTCCACTAAGCTATAAACAGACAATGTATTCGCAATTCAAGCTGGCTCATAAAATTTGCGAGTTTTAATGGCACTATAAAAGCGGGGCTTTCTATTTCGTGAATTATTTGCAGGGACATCAAACCTGGCTGGTGTTTTGAAACCAATTTGAATGGAAATAATTGTAGCCTTTCTTTACTTATTCTCGAAACAAAACAATTAACACCACGCGACGTCAACTTGAACTTGTCCCCGCGAAGGCCGTCCTCTTATTTCTTCATTAATAACTGTGTAATGGCGTTAATTAACCGCCAACCGTAGCGTTAATATTCAACCTGCCATTGTGTGCAGTAATTTAATGTGGAGTGATTCAGATTCAGTGGACCGCGGCCACGTTTTCAATGTTCGTGGAAGTGGACAGAGTAAAATCGTATTGTGACACGAACGCCGATGTATTATGTATGATCGTGTAGAAATTCAACTGAATATTTAAAACCGACGAATACAACTGAACGGATAGAACTAAATTCATTTTTTTTAATCAGTATAGTGTTAATCAGTATGTTGGGACTGCTAGGATTTTCATGACCTGAGTTACAAACTACACAAGAGATAAGCATGAATCACGCAAGTATGTTGTATTTTAAGATTTACTTAGTTATATTAAGTTTCAAGTTGGCAGTCATAAAAGCATAACCGCCCTCCCTATCAATTTCTTCTTACCGTAACTATACGGCCGTGTAGTTTACAGAGCCAGTAAATACTTATACTTCTGTATTGTGTATTTAACCATTATTATCAGTCAATGATCAAAATACCACTTAGTCTTAATTGTTGCTAGGTACAACTATAAATAACAATTCCGAACACAAACTACAAAACACTTATTAAACTCAACAAATTTGCATCATAGCCAACTTAAACAATTTATTAGGGTACCTATTAAATTTCCAGCAGAACTTTTATTAACTCTATTAACGAAAAGACACTAATTAAACAGAACGGTCTGCGATGTCTCATAACACTAAATACTTGCTCATTATCGTCGCGTCGCCACATCTCGGCAGCCACTTTTCTTTCGGAATCACGTACCGAACGTGTAACGAGTGTAAAAGAGCTGCGATAAAAACCCAACCGACTCAAATCAATGCCACCGGACACCGATGGTGATTGATTTGTCACCCGAAATGTACAGAACCACTTCGGGGTGGATGAACGGGACGACGCCTCGCGCGCTGCTCAAAAAACTCTAAGCAGTCGGGCGAGTTGACATAACAAATCATAGAAATCTATTGGCCAACAGTCGCCGACCGACAGCCGAGTGTCACGGGGCAATAGCGCGGATCCACATAGTTCACAATTTATACGAAGCCCAGCGAACTTGTAGATTCATATCGGACGAAGATTGCCGGCGCGGCACACGCGAACTCCATACACTAAAAGCAATTTCAGTATCGGCCACATGCCACGCGACTCCCGAAGCGCCGACTGTATTTTGTTTTTCCAACGTTCAATATTACATTGATTTGATTTGCGCGTTGTCCTCTCAGTAAAAGGAGTTATGCGACGGACATTCTTATCACGTAACGCAATAAAGAGAAATGGCGTAATATTATCCAGCGTGCGATGTGTATGCGCGTTCCCACGCGTCAAATATTTCCGGACGACAGATTAATTAATGTTCGGATAGCGAAACTAGACAATGGCTCAGTAAGCGGTGCCATTAGCTGCACAATTAGTGCAATTGTCGTTAATTTATTGTCGAGCACGTCAACACCAGTGAATAGTGTCGGTCGACAACCAGCCGCCGAAATGGCCGCGCCTTTATTACCAACCATATATAGCGCTTTGCCTCTTCGATTGTTAATGATCAGGTATTAAGCTCAAAACCCGTTATTTTAATTAGAGTCTGTCTAGACACGACGCGTTAATAAACAATTTGTGATATATTGTACGCACAAACAAACTTGTAGCGATTTTCTACGTTAAAGGATTCAGGTTCTGATAAATATATTACAAATTTGTTGTGTACTTTACGGTATTAGGAATAAATAAATAAATTAATAAATACACCCAACAGTCACTTACATAGTTCTGACCCCACATTAAGATACGAGTCTTGTGTCGTGGGTATCAGTGGGGGCTGTCGAATGGTTTACTTATTAGAAAAAAATGTCTTTATCAAACTATTTTAGTCCATATACAATATATGTAGGTACGAGTACGTATGTACAAACGTTGTGCCCGCTCACACTATCGCAAGGGGTCAGGCTAATGCCAATTGAAGTTCTTCTATTTCTTATGAAGAGCACTAGACAATTTTATCTTAAAAGATAGGTTCATCAAAGACCAATACACACTTTACTTCTAATAATTATAATCAGATATAAGTCTGACATACAAATTTTTATGTCGGAACTCGGAGATGTTTGCGTAACCGAATTTGTGGATGTATCCACAAAACAATTATGTGGGTGTATTTATTTATTCATGATATAAATTACTTCTAGTAGTTTTTTATTTTAATAAAACCTTATAGGTATTATTATATTTTTATCTACAACAATATCCACGAAGCGTTTTTTTTTTATCCAACTTACATTTCGTCTAAGTTCTCTTTGCTTGACTGACAAATAAAAATTTCATGGGTCGTTGGCTCATCAAGCTCAAAGCACACATCGGGACATAAATATTTGTACTAAGTTAATGCAGCTACTGTTAAGATTTAACTAAGCACGTCGTAATTAACTTAATATTTTATTATATCTAAGACTACCTTGTTAAGCTTAGTTGGCAGATGGTTAGGCTCACTAAGGTGGCGACTTCGAACTAATGGCGAATATATCTGATATTTAAAAATATATTCAACAATTTTTTAAAGGAAAACATAGTGTGGAAACCTCTAAACCCAATAATAAACTAAAAGACAATGTAAGAATTAATATATCTTATAATGCGAATGCAGCCTGTTGTTATTTTTCTTAACACTTCACCAAACAGTGCAGTGAAACGTCGACACTCATATTACGAAATGCTTCTTTGAACCAATGTGGTAGAAGTTTAACCCACGTTTACCATAAACGAAAATTCAAATGAACATGTACTTAAGCGATATTCCCACGAGGCGAACACCGAAAACATGTTTCCACTCTATGTAACTTAAGCTTTATATTCGTTCAGTGGTTTCCTAATTGGAAGAGATGCGTTATGGGTGGCATAACTTACTACTAATTAACATTGCGCACAAGTTATTTGATAGGCTCGTTGCTTAGTTAATAGGTCACAACGCGTGCGGCCGTCTTTTCTATATTGTCTAGTCGACTGTATGCACAGAGATTATATTTAACAAAAAAAAAACCTTTATTTTTCAATCTTTTTCCATTTTTAAATCGATCTCAAAAAGGAGGTTTCAATTGAAAATACTTATTGCGTACAAAAAGGATATATACAAACCGCCTTATTACAATGTAGCTAAATTAAAAGTAGAAAGTATTCAGATTTATAAGCTCCAGACTTGATAAAAAACAGTTTTATCAATAGTATTAAAAGCATGACCTATTCGCGGAATTCCTATACTCAATTGAGTACCTATAAATAAGCACTAATTAGTGCCAGTGATAAGTGACTATAAAATTCCTTAATTTATGACATGCATAAAGTCACACCTGTGTTTGATCGTACAACCAAAGGTATGTTATATATTTCCATACCCGAGTTTCGCAAGCTGTGTCTATACTTTACGTAATAGGGACAACTGGACACGTTAAACTCTCCGTGCTACTGACAATTCACTAATGTAAAACTACTACAATACGCGACCCGACAGTTGGAACCAGGATCTCTTCAACTCTAGGTAATCTTAATTAATCGTTGCCTCTCGATACTATCTTTCTATTTGTATCCTATATATCCTATGTTACTATACAGTTGGTAAGACACCAGCTTGCCAAACGAGAGGCCGCGGGCCCGATCCCCGCACCCATACAAATGCTTGTGTCATCCGCAAATATTTGTTTGGGGTCTGGATGTTTGTGAGACTGAAAAGTCTCTTGTAGTTTCTGATACCCACGATACAAGACTTGCATCTAACAATAAGTTTGGGGTCAGAACTATGTAAGTGACTGTTGGGTGTTGATTTATTACGGGAACATTAGCAGGCTGGTATGAGCGCGACGAGTGACGAGACGAGATCTGGTTGGACAGCACCGCACTTACCATCAGGTGCTAATATATGGTATAAAGGCACCTAAAACGAACATATATACCTTTAATGGAATCCATATAATGATCGGGTTCATTATAAAAGGTGACGCCAACCCGGGGGAGCCTACTCCGCAAATAATTTGTCAGTCAGCTGACAAGAGTTAAATTACAGGGCGCACATAAATTCTCATTAGATCAACTTCGAACGTGTAAACAATGTCCACGATTATATACGCCGATATATACTCGTAACTTGTGATGTTCTGGCTCTGTTTACAATGTTGAGTAATTATTATATTAGTCCTCTATATCTTTATGTATCTTTGCTTGGCAACAACCAACAATGATGATACATACACTTACACGCGTATATTCCAGAAGGATTAGAAAGAGGTATGTTTTTGTCCAAGTTCAGCTAGTTATTTTTAAGTCCACTATTTAGATTAAAAGCCTTTTGCTATCGTTTTGCTATATTTCGAGACTTCACTTCTATTGAGAATTTTCGAATAAAAAAAACAGTTTGATTGAAATTTGGAATGTCACCTAACCCTAAAATTGAACTCAGGACCATGTATGTATTGTATTGCCCTTGTCTATATGTGCCACTGTTAGACATGGGTATACAGGTTCCCTTTTGCTGCCAATAGTGAAAATTTTACCGTTCTCAGATTGCGACCCATATCACTCTATTACAGACATAAATTGTATTATTATTTCACAACATGTGCTATTAAGTCAGTATTAATGATATTCAGGTCTAGTAACAACAATCAAAAACGTAATGCTGATTCCACACTAACACATATGTAAGTGTTTTGTGAAAGTATCTACATTTCGGAAAAACATATCATTAAAAAACAAAAATAAAAAATTTACAAAAAGTATTTTAGAATATGGTGTATACTATGTATACACTATATATATTGGCTGCCAGCTTTCCAGGTTCTATATTACTACTGAGAATATACCACGGGAAAAACTCTTTGAACCCACGACCTCTCGGTAGCACATTAAGCTATGCCGCGAGAGCAGCGCAGGAGATCATTCTAAAGATATCAAATCATCACCTTTATTATGCATAAAATAAGGATATAAATAAAGAGATCATGTAACAACACACGGTATTTTCCGTCACAAACGACAATTCCCACTCGATGACACTTTATCACGTACGCAAATGTGTTGAGATTACTTAGAGTACCTAGTTTAGCATAGAGCCATTAACACAATTTTCGGCACTAGTCACAAACTGATGCATCTGGTTAACATAAAGAAATGAAACTTTAGAATATGAAGAATTTTATAGCCACCATTATATCATGTCTTATTCTTATCGCAAAAACCTCTAATACTTAGGAGTTTCAATAAATCTATTACTATGCTGTACTAGTAGACACTTTAAATATCAATATAACAAATACTTGTGTCCTACATTTAATAGCGCATATGTTTAAAAGGAATCAAACAATGAAATTTGAATGATGAAAAGACTTCCATACTCTTTGATATCTATCTTTGTTGATGTATGTTACTGTCGCTGTATTTCTTATGAATGGAATCTAGCCATCAATGAAACGCTCTTGAACTAATATAGATAAATAACCAATCTTTCGGTATCTACATACCTACTACTCACATCGACCGCTTACGCGATTAGCTGTGACCAATATTTCAAAATTGGGTTAAACTTGATAAGATCGCGTTAATAGATTAGATTTTAAATACAGACGGCGAGTGTCACACCCTCGTTAGCTTCGCTGTGGGATTGGGACCGTGGTGGGGTTGGAATCACACGGCGCCAGATGGACCCGCAGACAATTTTAGAGCAATAATTTATTACGCATAACCACATGACTGTGATGTGTGAGGGTTAACGATACAAACTTACTCACTCTGTGATACATTTTTTCTTTTAGCTTTGATGTGACGTCGCTTTGTTCTCTGTAAGTGTGAAGACAGTTTCAGGAACCCTACATTTTACGGAAAAAAATAATAGCCTGTGACCGTTTCTAGGATTCTATCTATATGTGAACCAAAAATTTTGTTTAATGAATGAAAATACAGATAAGCGTAAAGTGATAAAGATCTTTTATTAAACATTCGTATTTTATTATGCACCATTATTGGTTTAATGGTGTAATTACTGATCTTTCCAAGTAAGAAATTTAGATATCGTCTACATCAACAATCAAGTACCAAGATAACTATCTTATGTTCCTCGGGGCTATTTAACTTCTTAGTTGCTCTATTAAGTTACCCGATAAGATATTGAGATAACTTTGAAAATTTTACTTCGCTGCGGGTTTGATAAATGTAAGGGACCTAGTACATGTATATGTAATGGGGATTTTGGCCCTCGAGCGTATTAAGCCCACATAAACGCTTTAACGGTGGCTAACGCATTACATACTTAGAGTTGAACCTAAAAAATATTAACTACTATATACCGATCTTCTGTCAAATGTCGTATTTAGGACCATTAGGCTTGTTAATAGTTTGGTTTCTAAACATAAATTATTATGAGAGTCGAGATTAATATTACAACTTTTATTATTATCTCAACGAGGTACTACCACGATAGCATTGCTTTGCAAGAATGATTTGGAAGGATCCAATAAATAATTAAACGTGAATAAGCCGACGAACGATGCAAAAGTTTTCTTTTTAAACAATAGCATTGAACATGATTATGTTAGAACAGAAACATTCGAGGAAAAACATTGTAACTGAAACAACCAGCCGGTAAAAGATAAAACTATGAAAAAATACAACAATAAAACGTAAAGCTGTTGTTTTCTTTTCGTTTGAAAACTTATCATCCGTAAATAGACCAAAGAAAACAGGAAAGGAATAAAATATATCTATTGCTTCGGCAAAGGTAGGTTGACTTTAAATAGTAAATTTTATTCTGCAAGTAAAATTCGATACTTAACAAAGCTACCAATAAGTAAGTGTTGGACTATAGCCTTTATTATCAATCTTAAAGTAAACTTGTATTTAACAATGACACAATAATCTTCAGAACTAACATACGTAACTTTTGAAATTTGACATTTTTTCTCATAGTCTAACAAAGGTTTACATTTTACCTAATCACAATTCATGTGGGTTTTTTTTATATTAAAGAACTGTTAAAGCAAAAAAGTCTTTTGAGCAAAATATATATTTGACTGATCATTGTTTGGAATAACTTTCATTACATTTAACATTATTTGTGAATTACGTCTACTGCTGGTCATACCTCTCAATAAGACTTTTATTCAACGGGCTGCATTCTACAACCATCATCAACTCTTTGCCCTGTTCTCAATTTCATTTGGGGTCGGCGCAGTATGTTTTATCCTCCCACACATCCCCATCAGCCCTCATGTCCCCATTCACCCCTTTTTCTTTAATATCTTCAGTCACGCTCCATTCTAAAACCGTTACCAGGAATCCTGATGGCTTTCGATGGTAATACATTAACTCAGAACGGAGTTATCGGACACATTTCGACAGCTGTACAACTCGCATAGCTGTGGATAGAGGAAACATCCGCGAGCGCGGACAGGAAGCGATTCGATGAATTTGTACCGGCGCTGATTGCTCGCCGCTCCACCGGCGCATAAACAATTCATTTACCCAATACATTTACAGTAAATGGACGTGGCGCGGAATTGTTTTTGGAGAAATTTTTAATACTCAATGCCATCTCTGGCATTTTTATTTACTTCCTAAATAATGATGACTAAAGGATTGTTCAGCATTATCGTATTCGCTTCCTACATTCAAAAAAAGACATACGAGAATATTATCTTGAGGAACCTAAGCACGCGTGATCAATACCTTTCCGCCATGAATCAATCTATGGTAAAATTTGCTACACGTATTTCTTTTCTACTTATACTGACCCCTAGCGCTATAAGATGTCATTAATTAGGCTCATCAGAGGATAATTAACACGGATAAAAGAAAGGAGTAAAATGGTAAAAAATATTGCAAATCATAATAATCAAGTCATGATATGGAATTGTCTCGCTACTTGGTCGTCAGACTAACCAGCACCATGCTTAACATCAGGAAAAGTTGTCAGTTAAAAAAAAAACAATTCTCAGGGAAGCAGTGGTCATTTCTATTAAGAAAACCTGCCCAAAGTCTTAAATCAAGCACAGGAGCCTAATCTAAATACTTCAAACCTATGCACCTGCAAAATCAGTAGAATCTCGATGCAAAACCATAAGTCTCCAATGACGTCAGCATGCAGATTCGCAAGCACATACCACGAAACCCCACAAGTTTACATGCAAGTGGAGGTCGTCGACCGATTAATTCCCGCGATAGTTCTAGTTATGTTTATCACGGTACGTAATAAAGATACGTTGATGTCTTGCTGCTGGCATGTCTCTGTGAGTTATGTGCACTGACATTTGTACATGTTATGATTAGCAGACAAATTCATTTCTCACTGGTGATATCTATGCGTTGTATTCATTGCACGGTTCTGTGAATGGAGGTGTTGTGAGAGCTCTAATACATTATCACCATACATTAGATAGGCGAATGACAAAGACGCAGACGAGTGGCTCAGCCGCGTTTGTATCATCAAAATCTATGATTAAAACTAAATTGAAAAACAACTACATACCTTTAATTTTAAGGGTCTCTCTTAACTACGTAATATTTGATTCGCTTTGAACGTTTTTTATTGTCATTAACCACGGAACACCCAGTCATTTTTATAAGAAGTTGCTTCAATGACTTGTCCGAATATTTAACCTCCGACCGCCTGATATAAAACGATCTCATTTATCGCTAGAGCCACAATGGAAAAAGCGATTGAAGAGACTCCTCCCAAAACAGCAATTCAACTGTCAAAAGTTTAGCGATTAGTTATTGGAAATGGATTGGTTTGTTCTTTCTGGTTATTGACTTGATTAAACTGCTGTTGCTAGCAGAGTTTAGGGTAATATGCCAAGGAAATTATTTCTCCTGGAATTAATGGGACCTGAG
This sequence comes from Hemaris fuciformis, assembly GCA_907164795.1. Lineage (NCBI taxonomy): Eukaryota > Metazoa > Arthropoda > Insecta > Lepidoptera > Sphingidae > Hemaris > Hemaris fuciformis. Next base: position 12,019,070 of record OU015434.1, read on the forward strand.
TACGATTCAATTCGATCAGAACAATGTTATTCGTTTTATACACTAAAAAATCATTGGCAGCACGGCGTCTACATCCCCGCTCCCTATTATGTGAGACTTAGAATACAGCTGTCGAAACGTGGGTCAGTATACACCTCTGCCAACTCCTTCGACAATACCAGCGCAACTGTATGTAAGTATCAAATACAGTAAGTATGAGAACATAAACTACCCACAGAAAAAAATTACGACTAGCTCACTGGCGTACGTCAAACAATTTGGCCCGGTGATACAAAATTTACCATGACTAGCGTACTCGTACAACGCCGCAGAGCACGTTGCTATAAAGACGAAAGAATGCACAAACGTAGCATAAACACAAACAAAGACACAGGTTGGGTTGGGAACTGTTGTAAAATGCAGCGATGGACGCGATCGAACGCCCGCCTGCTTTATAAAACACAAAGGCGATACTATTTCCATATCTCACGGCGAGGGAACAACGAAGATCTGTATCGATACGAATATTTTAACATATTACAATAACGCGTTAAGAATGGTCGGTTTACCTTATAGCGTTGGACGTGCTAGCTTAGCTGAGGTATATTTGTTTTTCAAAATGCTTTCTGCTCAACGTTTTGGAGATTTAAGACCTTCCACTGATATGGTATGGTTAAGGTTGGCGGACGCCAACATGTAATATTTTTCTTAGCCGTTTATAATACATATTTATATATAGACAAATTACGGGTGGCAAAAAAAAAACATATATGCATAAAATATTTAGTGTTATTAATCGAGCGGGCCAAGATTCTATTAAGCAATAACAAAATATTAGTATAATATTGTTAAAATCGTATCAAAAAAAATCTAAAATAGTTTTGAATTCAAACGACACAAAAAGTTTGTGCATTAACTTTTCTGTGCCAGAACAAAACAAAAAAAAAACAACCAAAATAACAAGTGACGAAATAAAAAAAGATCGTACAAGCTGCATACAAACTGAATTTACACAATATAAATGTGAAATAACTCGACTTTTAATAGACGCAATGCGAGCGCATTTCCCAGAAAAATTAAGCCACATTCTTTGCCGAGAGATATGAAAAAGGCATGCATATTAATTTCACGTACGCTCTGTATGTTTGTGTCAGCACACGGAAACCGCGGAGATATTGTTATAGCTAAACAAATGTATTAGCTTTGTAAAAAACTTTTTTAAAGGAAAAACGACCTTAAGGGATGGATACAATGGAAGATAATTGCTTACTTCAATTTTTCTTCTCTAGTTTCTTTTCTAAGTATGCTTGCCGGCAATTCGATCACACTGAAATCTGGTGACAGCATTAGCATACTAAAAAGTACTGACAAGTGAAAAACGATTGCAATTGCGACCTTCCAGAACGAACATTTATTATTATGTGCTTAAAGTAACAGTTAAGTCGCGATGGCCTCGACATTTAGGCACGCGGTCGAGAATCTCGACGGTCGCGGGTTCAAACCCTAGGCACACACCTCTGACTTTACGAAGTTATATGTGTATTCACAAAGAATATTATCATGCACTTTAACGGTGAAGGAAAACATCGTGATGAAACCGGCACACCTAAAAGTTCATAGGAATTCCTTAGAGGTGTAGTCCGTCAACCCGCACTAGGCCAGTGTGGTGGACTAAGGCCTAAACCCTCTCAATTGTAAAGAAGGCCCGTACTCAGCAGTGGGACGTATATGGGCTGATGATGATGATACTAAAAAAAACAACTACATAGCTTTGTATGAAGTCATTTCTTTAATCTTGCTTGCTAAAACTAACAGTCTTTAAACGGTTTAAGCAAAAGACCGCGTGAGTATGATTACAGAGGCTTTAGTCGGCTGATGTATTGTGACAGGTCGGCATAATCTTTAGCGGAGATTACACGATGACGTGATATCAAACAGAACGGGCCGGTAGATCTGAGACCTGAAAGTTAGCTCCACTCCTACCTATATTTGCATGATAAAATACATATATACATAGCTTTACGTCTGTATTCACCGAAGGGGTAGGCAGAGGTGCAATACTGCACCCACATTTCGCCAGGTTTGTATTAGTCACAGTTACTAGAGCGCGAGCCTATTGCCGTTTTTGCGCACATTACCAAACTACGTGCTGCTATTCAGAATTTCCTAATCGAAAAACCTAATAACGCTTTGCCCGACCCGGAAATCGAACCCGGTACCTCTAGATCGCACGGCACATACTTGTACCGCGAGACCACGAGACAGTCGTGATATGAAGCGTGATAACATGTTACTCAAAATTGACACAACACATTCACTTGATAGTAAGAATATTGAAATCACAGTTACCGAGTTTTTTTTTAACGGTGAACATCGATTAATACGGAGGTATAATACAACTATTTGTTACTATATTAGCTCAAGTAATTGGCCCCACGACTCGGACTCTCATTAAATCCGAATCAACGGGCACCAACCTGATACAGTAAGTCAATAAATGTTCCATATTTAGACCAGAGGCTGACCTACAATCAGAATTTCCAAATCACCCATTAGAGCTATAACTAGCCATTATAGCCAGATTGGATTTTCTAAATTCATAGGTATCAGTTGTTTTATAATGTCTATTTTTCAATTTAATTCAATCAATAAAATATTTTTTGTACAGTAGCAGTATACTCAAATAAAGTGTATTTTTTCTCTATACCGGATAGAAATTTGTCTGGAAAAAAAACGTTGGAGTCAGCTTAAAAATAAAAAGGACGAACAACGCCAAATGCCACCAATGCCAACCCTCGCATCGAACTAAACAAGCCAGTCGTGACCCAATTTGTATATCAAAACACGTTCACTGAACCACTAACCAGTAACCACAACTAATCAAGCAGTCACCAATATACAATGAGCTCTAAGCGTTTAGCGTACTACAACATGAATAGATGCGTCGGATAATTTGTGTTAATTTACGATGTAGCGATAACCGCTCCTCTCACCGGCTCGGCGCGCCGATACAGAGCCCCAGATAGACGAATCGAGACGAGGGGACTCGTTAAAACCGCCTCCTCGACACAATTGGACACTGAGAAGTGTGACAGACTTTAGATTAATACTGATGGAACTATTAAACGCCATGAGTTCGCAAGTATCCGATTGGAGATTTGCGGCGGCGCTGCAAAGAGGATAGATTAGGGGCGAACATGACAAATTTATTTGTCACTAGCAAGATCTGTATCTAACATCAAACATAGAGCGCCATAGTTTGACATTACAGCTATTAACATTATCATGAGCGGAATTGGAGTGTGCCAAATGCAGCCGCCCTCGGCTGAGCGAAGCGACGGTTAAATAAATCAAAGTCAATTTAAAATAAATTATTCACTTCTGTAAAAAAATATCAGACATTAACGGCGCATTTTGCAATCCCAAACTAACTAGCAGCACAGAAGCTATTGCGAAATCGGGATCTAATCAAATTTTTTGCCTTCTCTAAATTGGCAAGTTCCAAGAACATAATTTATACAATTTAACGAAGCAACATTGCTTACAGTCGGTTGAATAAAATCTCACATACATACAACAAACTTCATAGAAAACGTTTACTATCATTATCGTGCTTTATTTATAGACCACATGGAACATAAATTATATGAACCATGCGAGATAACAATCTCACTCGTTCCGTATTAAGTCAAAAAACGCTTCCACATCATCCGTCTCGAACAGATGGTCCATTTAAAGACTTTAAGTTTACCCAAGTGTCGCAACGCATTAGTACACAGTGCGCGCTGAACAATGGGGGCTAATCTGTGTCTCTTACGACTTGTCAAATAGGGGGAAGCATGCGACACCGCCCCTGCACGCTCGACATCCACTTGGGAGGTCCACAAGACTATCGAATTAATATCGTACAAGTCGACCAACGCCACCTTTGCCCCGTGAGAATACTCTAATGGCTGTGTAAGAGCATTAAGATTGGGGCATTAAACGCGTCAAGTATAATTCCGGTCGTCAATGCATCGTTGACACAGACCTGCATGAAATCAATTACGGAACGGTGACTTTTCGACTTTGTTTTCTTATTGCCTATACGAGAGGAGATTAAGCGTAATGTTTGAAATATTCAACGTGGATTGTTTGAATAGACATTGTGTACCGAGACCGGAGACACAGATTTACGTCATGAGACTAAATTTAAATTACCCTTTGTGATGTATTTTGTTTACTTTTATGCGGCTGAGTGAGATACGACGATGGAATGTTATATCAGTATTATGTAAATAGCATCCTACAATATATAATAAAGGATCGCAGCTATATTGGCATGAATGCACGATGTGAAATCTGAAGTGCGATAAAAAAACAATCCCTTTTATTTTCTAATTACTTCCTGTAGTTTTTTACATTGACACGTTAATGTGACCCACGCTTCACCTAACACGATGACGATAAGGTAGACCACATATGCCGATGGGTTCAGTAGCTTCTATACGCATTGGTCTTTTTAATTTGGTAATTCATTTTTTTTAACGAAAGGAAAGCGCCTTAAGCTCCCCTGTCGTTACCTCAGGGGAGGCCGAAAGGGGTATGGCGGGGTGTCTGGCCTTCCAACTCGGCGTGCGGAACAATTGTCTGTTTAGCTGAGTTGGGTCCCTAACCAAAATCTTACGCCAGCAAAAAAATTACCGACTAAAACCTCTTGGCGGCCGTCACGTGCATTTGAAAAGCGCCCTGTATTACTTCCCGCTGCCGCCCGGCGCTCCGTCCAACTCTCCTTCTCAAAATAGGAAGGGCTTGAGATGCCATCCACTCCCCCCATTTTGGACGCTCACTTGTTGTGTACGGAATGCATAGAACATAATTCTTAAAAAAAACTTGATACATAAACAGTCAACATTCAGCAATATAGGTGTTGTGACTGACGGTGATAAAGAAACACAAATTCTTAGAAAAGGCAAATGCGTGGTCAGTGATAATACTACAGGAGACATTTTAAATTATAACATTTTATACTTAGTTATTAGAAAACGATAGCTTATTTGAAAGCCGAATGCCAAGACAGCTGCCGAGAGATGGAGTCCAGAAGATAATCTTTTATATATCTGAGAGATTTATATAATCAATAACAATGGATCGATATGAAAATTGAAGAATAACACAGCTTTATAGACTAAGATAAATTTCTCTAAACGTAAATGACAGTGCTTGAAATAGTTCGTTCACGAGCTGAAATAGATAGAGAAAATATCAACACAATTATTCAATTGATAAAGACATCGTAAGCGAACTGAGCTCTCAAGCTCTGACAGTAGACAGGCCTCCAATCAGAGTACGCCATTAGCCCGTATTGAGCCAACCCGCCAGACTTCGCTAAGAATACATCATATTGAATCGCTGCAAATTATGTCTGGTTAGACACACAACTGTATTATTATGATATCGTTTATGTATTATCTCAGAGTTATATAAAATAAAGTAGTGATGACCTCGAGGTTTAGGCGCGCTGTCGAGAATTTCGGCACACACCTAGGACTTATCGAAGTTATGTTATATACATAACTTATAATTCATGATGAATTATCTTACTTTAACGGCGAAGGAAAACATCGTGAGGAAACTTGCACACCTAAAGGTCCGCCAACCCGCACTAGGCCTGCGTGGTTATCTAAGACCTAAACCCTCTCAATTGTAGAGGAGACCCGTGGCCAGAATTGGGACGTATATGGGATGATGATGATATACAATAAAACCTCGATAATTCAATTATAAACGACTAGTTTTAAGGATATGAACAAAAGGAATGTAAGGTAATAAATGTATGTTCATGTACGATTTCTATTCTATATCGACAACGGTGATAAACCAGAAATAACAATACTCTGTTTTCCCATCGTTTTAATATTCCAGTACGGGTTTAGGAATGAAGAACATTATGAAGAGAAGTACTAGTAAGTAGATCACGCTACTTAAAAGTTCTCATCCTGCACACACGCTTTTATGCGTAAACTAACATTTACTCGGCTATTTTCAGCAATGTTGATTGTATTTTCTTAATCTTGATATTTGGTTTAACTTCACCACTAAATTTATATAAACACAGACATCATAAACTGTATCTCAAACATACATTTTCATTTATTTTTATTGCATAACAAAAACATAACCATAACAATCCCGTATAAATGTCGTTGACCATTTATTTTCCCATAATGTTTATTCCACGGCGATAAATTATAAATCGGTATTGAACGATACTTTCAAACCGTTTCTTGCCGGGTCTTATTAACCTTTCGAACCCGAGTTTTTGGTGCGTTGTATGTTGTCACCGTGTGCCATCTAAACGCAGCATGATACAAACATACAAGTAGATATTATAATAATCTCATGAAATTATAAGAATCTTTTAAAAAATTATGCAATCGTAATAACACTAATCCGGCGAAAAATATGGCAAAAGTTATCAAACTCTACGACTTATGTCACAAACACGTGTTGAGGACGTAAAAATCCAATAATTAAAACTATAATTATAAAGAGTCTCGAACGCGTAAAATTCCACGCCTGCTTAGCGCCAGATGTGTTCCAATAAATTGAATAAAGCGAGAGCAAGTTTTTCAAATATATTTTGTCGTACAACAAATTATACTCGAGCGGTGCCGGTGCAGTGTGTGTGAGTTGTGAAGCGGGCCGGCGCGGCGTGTCGTGTGTTCAAACTGTGAATATCTACGGTTGACAATAAAAACCCGGTAGCTATTTGAATGATATCAATAGTACACGTGCCCAATATTGAATAGATGGACCACCGTCGCACTTGATTACATGGCCAAGCCACGTGAGCAACAGTGTATATCAAGTACCAATGACACAACGGTTTAGGCGCGACAAAATTGATTTAATCGACGGACTAGTCGAAATATAACAATTGTTTTTTAAGGCACGTCCACTATAATAGTATTCTGATGCCTCATACATTTTGTTGAATGCTAATGCGGTGACGGTGACTTGAAACTTTTATTAAAATCAACGTAGTTCAAGGTGGTTGCGTAAAAATTGATTTCACGAGGCAAATTAAAAAAAAAAATACGAATATTTCTCGCGCATAGAGAATTATATATTCATGTGGCGATGGAATAGGGGCAGGGTATAAAGAATATATAGGATTTGAGGCTAAAAACGCGTTGAACAATAAAAAATATATGTTTAGCCAATACAAAGCTCAGGAGAAGAAGCATGTAGATAAATATTCAAGTGGAATGATTGCTTTGTCATCTAAAAAAATAGTTATAATCAATATTTATTTATGATACTGAGATTAAAAAAATATGCATTTATAAAACTATTTTACAACCGCAGCATACATTGACTTCCTTATTCGGTTCACTAGAAAAACTACTCAACAAACATTCAATGACAATGCTAATGAAGACAGCCGAGAAATAGAACATTCATAGTAACCTATTGTTTTTGTTGATAAGAACAACGTTTCATAATTGCAAACCGGTTCTAAATATAGCTCGAGCATCAAACTAGAATTCTCAGATGGAATTGTTTCAAAACTATGTCGTGTTAACTGGTCAATCTGAAATTCGTTAACAACAAAGTATTCTAGGCACGTGTTGAACGGTCGTATAATCCCCAAGGGCGGCGAACAATAGTCAGGAGAGGCGATTTACATGTCTCAAAGTACACCCGAGTGTCTATTTATTTATGAACATTCGGCACATTTGCATGCCCAAAGCAGGACGCGGCGACGACGGGCCCAAGGACAAGGCTTCGTCGGCGCCGCTGATGTAATCAAACGTTCCTGTTGAACCGTCGCGCTACACGAACAATCATAACAATAATTCATATTCAAATTCGGTGCCTACAAGTAATTACTTTGACACCAATTTATCGCCGTACAGCGTGACACCAACTGTTTGTCGCGACGACCGTCAACCGGCGGGAACACCGCGGCATTATAATGAGACACGTGTTGCAGTTTACACAGCTTTACACAGCTTGTCACCGCTGTTTGTTTCTCAGCGGGAATGTGAAGCAACAAAAACTTTTTGAATACATTTTTAACATATATTCCGAGTTACGGCGGCGATTTCATTCAGCGTCGTCACATTTCAAAGAAAAGTATGTACTCACTTCCAGCCGGTGGAGTATCTTGAGAAGAGCCAAATTTCGTTGCTGTGCGGTCGAAAACAATGGCACCTCTTCCGCGCCCGTTGACAGTTACACGGCCTCTGTAAAAAGGAATGGAACGTGTTACATCGAACCGTGTCGGACGTCTACGAATTAATACTTAATATAAAGTTTCGTGAGAACGGAGACGTTGCCAGGCTCACGATTTAAACGGGAGGGATTTTCATTTCCTCCATCTGGCATGTCTTTTGATGGGGATCGCACTCTGTGCGGAAATTACGAGTGGAATCGGTATCGCCTGCGAGGACCACCACATGCCCTCACTCGTACTGCCCACTATTAAACGTTTCAAATATTTCACCACGTGGAATTATATTGCAAATGTCGTCGAAACATGCTTTATTCATTCAATATCCGATCCCCTTACAGATATAAATTGTCATTTTAGTTAACTGCTGTTCACACTGTAGTTATTGATAAAACTATGAAACCTTCATGCAACTCAGCAATAGTTCGAGTGGAATGTAAAAACCTTATTTTAAACGTAGAATATTTTCAACATTGCGTCCTCTCTTTGCATAGTCAATAAAGAATAAAAAAATCAATTGTATTTAAAACGTTCGAAAACACAGCCGAGCGCATTGACTGGGGTCTTATAAGGCAGAGTTTCCGCTGTGCGCAGTAAACCTTCAGTAATAAACAACACTTGAGCATTACAGCTGAATAAAGTTCGTGGATTTCAAAGGATATTGATAGGATCGCGAATCAAACGAACAGAACATCCTCGGTGCGCAAGTGGCGAGATAAAATTTCCAATACCGTGGATTTTGTATGTAAATAAGCGCGCCTAGGAAGATATTGCGCAAATAATGGTGAACGCGCCTGCGTACTTTCGTCTATCTTATACTGTCGTGTGTATCTTGGGGTCATTCATTACCTATCTGGCTACATTATGGTAAAGGCCAGGCGGGGCGGAGATATCCGAATGTACGTAGACATTATATAATTGGCTTAACTACAAGACTGGTCTTGGAAAAGCCAGTACCGTACAATCGATATAGCGCAACTACAAGATTGAATGCACATGAAATGATCGTCTTGAGACTCCTGCCTCGCAATTAGTGTCTATTTACGTAAATTTTATGGATCAGGTTAAAATTTATTAACTGGAAATCAAACTAGCCATTGAATATAGAATTGAAAGGGATAAGTGGTTTGGTAATGATTTTTTATGGTGTAATGCCATCTTATATCCACGTCAGTGTTGTGTGTCCCGGAATCAGACTGTGTAAATTCTCTTATGAATCGCTCAGCGTGAAATAAAATTGTTTGGATGGTAGTATCAAAGGTCCGTAAGTTGTGATGGCCTCGAGATTTAAGCACGCGGTCGAGAATATCGGCGGTCGCGAGTTCAAACCCCAGGCACACATCTCTGACTTATCACAGTTATGTGTGTATTCACATTGAATTATTACGTAGTTTAACGGTGAAGGAAAACATCGTGAAGAAACCTGCACACCTAAAAGCTCTTAAGAATTTCTTAGGTGTGTAGTCCGCCAACGTGTACTAGGCCACAACAACAATGCAAGCCTGCACACGTCGCCGGCACAAATTTCACGAGAACAAAACTGACAAGCCCTTCTCGACGAAGTTTACACATTCAGATCGCTATCAGCACTTTAAAATTACAACACAACATATTACGTATATCATTCAGCGTGCCATAAATGAATACCTTTTTAATCTGATCTCCATAAGTCAGTCTGGGGCGTACGTATTCGCTTCGTGTGTTTTTTTCACCGTTCATCCGCACCTATGGCATAAATTGTCGATAACGGTACCACTATATAAAAACAGATTGCGTTTCGCTTTTGTCTGCCACTTCGTCGGAATAGTCTTTGTGATCGGGGCGCAAGATATGGACCATCAACAATTTTTTTTTATCGACAATGGCTGAGCCAGATGTTACTACATTTACCGTATGAGTAAGCGAAATAGTAAGACAAATAAAGACAAGCTTATCATTTGTTGATTTTTTGAAAATAAGATCGTTTGGTTCAAAAAATCTTATTAAATCTTTACGATGCCTAATTTAATTATGACATACGTGATAGAAATAGCCATTGTTATAATTTAAGAAATTATAAAATTGATCTATTATGGCCGCATTTTAATTATATTTAAATAGAGGCGTTTTAATGCTAAAAGACATGACTTACTAAGCAAGAGACTAAGGCAGGTATTGACATAACATACCCGCCACCCAAATCTCTGCACGCACGCTGATGTTATGGGCGTACTAAACTCCTGCTTTAAACCTACACCGATATGACAACTTTAATGACGATGAGTTATGATTGCTGCATAATGTGCCATTGCATTTCTTCTGGAAAGTTGACGAAAATATTATGTTTAGAAAATCCGCACAAAAACCTAATAAAAATGTTGCAAACTTAATGACTCAATAATTTATAGATTCAATATATTAAAACAACACATTCCGAAATAAGAATTCCTAGCACGTGCCGAAGTATCATTCCGCATGGAATCGCTCATTGACTCATTGTGCGTTTATGCATTGATTGTGTTCCTTGTGGTTTATATTAATAACTGATTAATCCATTCATCGAGCCGAACCAACCGTTAATATTTTCTATTTTTTACCTTGTGTAATTTAAGTATGTGCTAACTACACACGTCACGAAGGAATAGACAGTATTATAGCTATATTATGGCTTATACGATAACTTCATTTATGGCCGATGTATTAAGAAGGAATATTTAAAAAACACCACCGCCTTACAATTTGTATAAAAAGGGGCAGAAAAAAAACCTGACTTTGAACCGTTAGTCGAGCGTTCTACGAAATACAACAAGTGTCCTGCATCCTAATTAGTACTTAACAATAGAAATGGGCAATGTGTAAATAATTGTAAGTTTCTTTGTGGGTAAGCAAATAAAGCAGATTTTTGTAAATTTTGATAGAGAGAAATGGTAGGCTAGTAAAGTCTGTAGGGTTAGTTTTATCCTAGAAAAAAGGTAACAATTTTCTAGGAATTATCACAAACCGATTAATTAATACGTCCACTGGTCCTTACACACAATTTCTTCATTTCCACATATTCCCAAATATGAAATCACGTACAAAATCTAGCATACTATATATAAAGCATTTTGTACTCCGGCAAACGTTTACATCCACTATAATAATATAATTAAAGTTGTAGGTTCATACATAAAAGACGCGCACACCACCCCGTGGCGCCACTACGGAGAAAATTAAAATTTACTTTACAAAGGAAAAGGCAATTTTGCATAATGACTATTTTAAATCCTGGGCTATTATTAAAACTGAAAATTCTACCAGCTGTGTGCGCGGCGAGATAATAAGTGCAATGCTTTTATTTATTTGATAAAGTGCTTTTGATATACATTTTAAAAGGGGATTATTGTTTTAAATGCGTACTCGTTGAGGACTCTCATTCAGAGCATGAAAAAAATATGAATAGAAAAAAAAATAGTAATTCTTTGGTAAATATTCTCACGAATAGGAGGGCCTAAATTCGACTTCTCAATTGGGCAGTGCTATTCAGTTTTTCCGTTAGAATATTCTGAGTGGCAGCACTGGAAATACCCAGTTAAACACAATAGACGGAATAATTTGACGAACTAATATACTGGCGAAACGTGAGTGTAGAAACACGTAGGGAGTACAACTTAGCGTGAAAATATGTGAAATTCATATTTTGTATAATAAATATAAACTACTAGTTTTTATTTGTACATACATACATACATAACCTCACGCCTATAACCCCGAAGGGGTAGGCAGAGGTGCATTTCTGCACCCACATATCGTCAAGTATTTATCAGTCCTACGTAATAGGGGGCGAGCCTATTGCCGTTTTTCGGGCACAATTCCAGACTCCGTGCTGTTACCGAGAATTTCCTAATAGAAAAACCCAATAACACTCTGCCCGACCCGGGGATCGAACCCAGGACCCCTAGATCGCACGGCACATACTTGTACCGCGAGACCACGAGGCAGTCATTTTTATTTGTAAATAAATAAATTTTAATAAGAACGAGTTGAATGACAAACTACGATTTAAAGTTATAATTTCGTTTTAATATGCCATTTCGATAATCATCATTACCCCGGAACACGCCCCGATTAAATATACCTACAATCAACTCCGGACATTAAGGAAATTATCCTACAATCGCCATCATAAAACTCTAATCGATAAATCTATACGGCTACGACCTCTTGTATTAATAGGGTTATGTGAATTTCTTTTTCGAGCGTCAATAAACTTAAAAGGAAAAAAATAATCGTTTGAGTAATGAATAAATAGAAAATGTGCATGCTATACGGTCATCAAATGAATTCCATACGTAGTTCGAAGCGTGCATACAATCGTTTGAATGAATGAGCATACAAATTAATATTTACTCGACGCTTTTTACTCGTGGCACCGCTTGCGGTACAATTACCTTCTCTTGGGAATTAGGGTTGTCGGGAGCATATGCTCATTATTAACCTACATTATGTGCAAGTTGCATTGTGCAATACAAGTGGTGTTTCAAACATGTATTGATTTATATCGGTCATTATTTCTTTTGTATGTATATTATTAACACGTTCGCGCGAGCAAACCGTTTTCTCGGACTGCTTAGACTGACACACAATTTTCCTAAACAATAGTGTACGCCACAGCCAAGCTATTTTCAACTCTATGCTTAGGCTCATATTTGAACCGTCTCAAGTGACATTAAACGCTTGATATTTTGATATGATGTGACACAGAAAACGGAATTCCCATATTTGTATTAAGATCAAACGTGGCTGAACATTCTAACCATTAGCATCGGAACTAAAAAGGACGTGATATTACATTGTGTCACCTCACATAATCACCGTAAGGACTTGAAATGACGTTCTGCCAGAGAACGTGTTAACAACAGTAATTGGTTGAAAATGAAGCAGTAGGTGCATAGTGAAAACATCTTGCGTTCTCTCTAGTACGCACGTACTTTAATAACATTAACAACGGTTATATTGCATAAAGATATTATTTTATAACCACTTTAAATATCCTTTTATTAATACATACATACATAAACTCACGCCTGTATTCCCCGAAGGGGTAGACAGACGTGCATTTCTGCACCCACATTTCGCCAGGTATGTATCAGTCCCACGTAATAGGGGGCGAGCCTATTGCCGTTTTTCGGGCACAATTCCAGACTCCGTGCTGTTACTGAGAATTTCCTAATGGAAAAACCCAATAACAAAAAACCCAATTTGCCCGACCCGGGAATCGAACCCAAGACCTCTAGATCGCTCGGCACATACTTGTACCGCGAGACCACGAGGCAGTCATCCTTTTATTAATGTTTAGACAAAAATAATCAACCCGATTATCTTCACTTGTATATAAAGTTAAAGAGTATATAGCACATTACAACCCAACATTATTCGCGAGCGGAATTTATAATCGCTGCCTTGAAACCGCGAGACGCGGACAAATGAGGGATTTGTCTTTTAAAACATTGGTTGATGGAATTAGTAAAAACTCGTGCCACGTAGAGGGTAAAAGCTACTGCATTATACATAGAAGCCAACCCAGCATCAGAACTTCCCACACAATCCACTCTTCGTTCGTTTTTGACGTGGATTAATGATTGCTGCACCTCGAAATGGCAAAAACCAATACCGATGACTTGAATAGACATTTTGGCCGCAGCTGTTTCCAACTCTTTGAACTTACGGCGTCAGTCCTAGGTACAAGTATCGTATATATACAAAAATACGTTGATATAGCGGCCTCATGTATGTATGTAACTTATAAATGCTGCTCGTAAAAATCTTATAACCTAAAATCCTAATATCATTTCGATCGAACCCGGGATGGGCCCAAGTAGCAATCCCTTATCACGGTTCACGAAGTGCTACACTTAAGTATTATACTAGAAGTGGAATACACTATACCGATTAACTGGCATCGTAAATGACATAAATATGCAAAACTTATTCAGTCTAATCACACGCTAAAGATGTCTGAGCTTCCAATCAGACAGATAAAAATTACACAGCAATAAAACGATAAGTACATCGTATGGATTATTATACGGAACAGACTAAAGTCATTAGTCGGACTAATGGCATTAGTCAGACTAAGGCTATTAGTCAGGGGTTCCGCTCGCACAGCGCCAGTCCCGGCCCCGCGACTTACAAAGGTAAAATTCATAAGTCAACTTTATCATGTTCCCCTTTGTCTTGGTCCGACTTATCTTACTCAGTTGCTTTATCTAAGGCCATACAACGGCCGGCTCTTAGCGTCATTATGTACGTTCTGCGGGGAGCATTTACGCCCTTTGCAACTCATTATTGGGTATTTCACAAAGATTTTTGCTCGTTAATGGTACGCTTTTGGTTAAATGAACGAGAATTTACTTTTAAAAATTCCGAGGATATGAGAAACAATATTTATATCGTGGCACGAAAGTGTTATCGTAGAAACTAAGTAGCACAGATGCTATTAAAATGAGACACCGGTAATCTTATACTTCGAAAGGAACGACATGTGATAACTTACTACCGGCACTTATTACTACAGAAAATAATAAACTTTTAAATAATACGCGTTTACGCGGACATAAGAAAACACAAACACGAAAATCCCTCTACATCCGTAATTAGACGATATAGTCCGGTCAATTTAGACATTCGAAGTTACATAAAGTCCCAACAAGCTGAATTTCTGTGAAATTGTTCAAAACATAATTATAAACAATGTCTAGAAGTTCCCCATCATTCCCGTGTAAGGAAAAATTTTTATTCAAGGTCAAAGGTCAAAAAAATGAGTTTTTCGCGATTTTCAGCAAAACGGTAAGTTTTATCATAAAAGTACCTCAGACAAAAATTGTAGATCATAAAATTCTCTATAAAAAATGTATCAATACTTTTTTTCTTACGAGCCACCGTTTCTGAGATATAACGATTCAAAAAGTTATAAAAGTTGTTATCGTCATAATTGCGTCAATAGCGATGTATCGCATGATACTTCGTCGGAGTCAAACGAATCCTCCATTGTTTGTGATTCAATATTAGAGCACGACCGGCCTTGACAATTTGTGCATGCCAAAGAACAAGACAGTCCGACTTTTTTGCAACCACATTTAGCACTGCATCCCTTTTTGCAGTTGCAAAAAATAGTGTTTAGCAGTTTTTCCGGCGCAGGTGGAAGTAAAGTTTGAACTGGCTCTAATATATTGTTGACCAACTTCCAACCCCAGTCTGTAGGGTCTAGCTGATAACCAAGCCACACTTGAACTTGGTAATATACTCGAAAAAGATGTTGGTGAGCAGCAACTGAGGTTCCAGGAAGACAAGCTAATTGAACTTGTTTTTTATTTTTAGTATTTTTAACGAAACATGCATATCGATGCTTATCTAAACAGGTATTTTTTTTAGGAGCTCCGTACATAGAAAGAAGAAAGCGGATGCCGTTGGTAATAACTTCTTGTTGAGTTGAATTACTCTTTTTAAAAACTTCAGCACATTGAATTAAATCCTGTTTTTCAAACATTTTGAAAACTGCTGTTTTACCCCTCCTGTAAAAAGCAGATGTCGTATCACAGCCAGTTATGAGTGACGCTCAAGACTAACGGTATTTCATTTATTATAGCAGGTATAAGACCCTAGCCACGCACGCAATAGAACAAGAGACAGATGTCTCGAAGTTACACTGGCTTAAAGATTAAGGGACTGGGTTTCATTTTACCTGATATTCTTATAGTTAAAACTTACGTATATTTTATATTGTAAGTATAAGTTACAATGACCAAGAAAAATATATTTAAACATTTAATATATATATATATATATATATATATATTTTATAAAATATAACAACACTAGATGTATATACGTGGCGTACCTACTCATGCATATTATGACGATAACAACTTTTATAACTTTTTGAATCGTTATATCTCAGAAACGGTGGCTCGTAAGAAAAAAAGTATTGATACATTTTTTATAGATAATTTTATGATCTACAATTTTTGTCTGAGGTACTTTTATGATAAAACTTACCGTTTTGCTGAAAATCGCGAAAAACTCATTTTTTTTTACCTTTAACCTTGAATAATTTTTTTTCCTTACACGGGAATGATGGGGAACTTCTAGACATTGTTTATAATTATGTTTTAAACAATTTCACAGAAATTCAGCTTGTTGGGACTTTATGTAACTTCACTCTCATTTTTTGGTCTAAATTGACCGGACTAATAGCACTTGTGCGGAAACGCAGTGACGAAACGTTCAAAAAGTTTTCGTAATAAAAAAGTTGGTAGCTAGCTTAAAGACATCTTTTGAAAGTGCGGACAGCCGGATGGACAGCCGAACGGACGCACGGACTGCCGCTTGCCACGATGAATGGAGCGGATAAATCATTATCGGGCACTCAACGGAGCTATTGAGACGCGATGAACACCCAACTCGAGACATCTTCGCGGAGACTCCTTGTGTTTATCAACTACAGGGTATTTAGACGGCAGATTATGTGCTTCTGATTCCGTCCGTTAATTCCTTATTTAATATTTTTGTTATCAGCCTATGATAGATCCTACTTGCGCAAAGGCTTCTTTATTCTTCCTTTTCTCTCTCTCTCTTTTTGCCAAGGCACTCCTTCTCAAAGGCGTTAAATATAAATAAATATTATTTAATATTATAAAGTGAAGCAACACGTGGCTATTGTCGGGAGAAAATGGAAAGGGTTATTTTTACGAGAACAGCAAAGATTGATGTTAAAAACAGTTCAATCCAAATTAACTACCAGGGAACATAAATTAATTATTTGACATCAATCAACATAAAATGTGAAGATTAATTTATTTGGTACCTATTACTAAAGCACGCACTGTGTACCGCTATCTCAAAATTATTAATAGGTTAAGATAATAAAGAAGAACAATGATCCAATGTTCACTGTGTCATCGCATCTTGCAAATTGATTTATTAATTACTTTTACAGCAAAAGAAAACAACTGACAAAATTATCAAAAACGGGTCGGAAACGTAGCTCAAGTTAACGTGGGTGATCTCCTAATATTTTTTCTTATAAAACCATAGGCATATTTACACGAGATAACCCGGCCCACACCGCCGCACTGGGAGAAACACTTTTGTGTTAGACCATTATTATATTATTATTAAGCGTTAAGTCAAACAATTTTTTTGATCCCACCCAATTTTGCTTGAATTTTTTTATGAGGGGCAATTCGAATCTGTGCGGCGCCTTACAATATTTTTTTATAGACTTTTATGTTGGTATAGTAATAACAATAGAATTGTATCACGTAACGTAAAGAAAAGAAACAAAAAAAATATTTACTATTGACTCAGCCCGGGATCGTTTTACTCGTTCGCAATACTCATAAAATATTAATACAATACTTTCAAAAGAAATTATCTAAATGACGTGACTTCTGAGCGTGATTTCATTTTTGTTTTATTTTAACCGCTGATAACAAGAATTACCAGTACCTATCGACAACCTAAGTAGCATTTTTGGTTAGAGACTAGCTTGTCAAATGATAGGTCGCGGATTTGATTATTATGCTATAATAATAATAACACAATCATATTACATGTCATAACTTTCTTATTCTACAAACGAAACGGATTGTAAGAACTTTAACAGTCTTGGCTTGCTACGTTGCTTTCTCAAATCTATTTCTAAATATTAATTTATATGGACAATCCCCTATTTTCATGCATGTAGCTTTACATACAGATAATAAAACATGCTGCGTTGAGGGCCCTAAAAAATTGACGGAAATACAAAGAAGTTACTTCGAGAGGATTTTCATTCCTTGAAGGTAGAAGATCCCCCTTGATAAACGGTCATGGAAGCATTAGTGATTTACTATTAACTAAGTCACTCGTTTAAGTTGTCTAACATAAAAAGGCAAGTATTACATCTGCATTATATCATTAATATGTCACGTACAATTGTCGTTCTAATCCTAGATTAGTATTAGCGTAACATTGTAATACCATTTCGCTTACATATAGAGCATTTTGCAACAACATTCGCAACATCTGTGCACTCAGGATTGCCTATTCTCGTTTAACTGTAATGTAACTACTAGTTTATGTAATGTTTTGATTCCAAAAAGAATAAAGAAAAAGATTCAACATTACACAAATAGTTTTTACCGGAGCTTTTAGAGTTTTTGCTTTTACCAGAGCTTTTTGTTTCAACATTCAGCTACAATTTTTTCATATATATTTAGCTATTAAATTTCGAACAAAAAAATACAGATATAATTTTCCATTCATTATTCAATATTTCAGCATTAAATCATAAAAATTACTTAATTGTTTATAAAGCTTTAAAACGCCATTGACTAGTCTGGAGTGTTATACGTGCTATACCTAACTTACTAGCTACCATAGAAAACCGGCATAAAGAGTAACAAATTGTCGTAATAATGCTTATTACTCTTTCTGAAATTCGCATTTCTCGTCGCCTGTCCAAATTATTTGCCAGCGTTGAGCTACATAACATGTGCGCAGAGCCCTTGAGTCGATACTCAAACGATATTATTGAAGAAATTTTAAAAGGAAGAACTTCTATGGCAATTCAAATCTTGTATCATATTCGAAGTTTAGTGTAAAGTGAATGCACAGAAGGAGATAACTGAAGGCGCGACGGGTCGGCTCGTCGTACATTCAATTAATCAATTATTGTGTGCAAGCGCGGCCGGCTACGTGGGCCCCCGCCATGACCCATCAGCCATATATTATCTCGTTTGTAAACCGAAGAGGCCCTGCGAATGTTAATCATCCATGATTATATACTAAATGCGGTTACAGCATGGGCGTGCTGCGTAACGACCAATTTGTAACCTAATGACAAATGAAGTTATTGCTTCGATTGCGTCATGTGTCATCGTCTTGACTCTTGTCATTAGATGTACATTGTTGCTGTATTCCCAGTTTTTATACATTCATTAGGTGTTCTTCTTTGAAATCTTACTTATGTAATTACGAGAAGCGTCAATGCTATCCTAGTACCAGTACCAGAGGCCCATTTTGTTGAACAATGTTCATATTCGTCCGATTAGCGTTCATAGGTCATCAAATATAAAACTCTCCATAGTGACATGCTAGTGTGTCACATTCCGGGATAATCAGTATACCAAAGAGATCGGCATTATCTTGAAGACTGATGAGAAGTAATGATCGTTTCAAAAGCTATAAAAAATAAGCTTTTCAGACACGGATTATTTCATGCAAGGACGAATATAATCTCCGGATGAATCTAAAAGTGGGGTAATAAAACGGAATAGAAAACTTCTTCAATATATAAAATGACAATCACTGTGCAGTCCTCATTCCCATTGTGCGGAGAAAACATAAAAGATCCAGAAAGGCGTGTCCGTTACAAAAGATTTACATATTAACATTGTTCGAAACCACATCTCAATATTGTAGAACCGACGATGGCTGCCGAAACTGGGATAGCGTTAAAATATTTACATTGCGGTTGAAAACACGCGGCCTCGTTTCGAATCCACACAGTGCCTCGGAAACTAACGCAAGTATCCCGTAATACTATATGTTCAAATAGTGTTGTACATAGTTAGCAGTCTAATAAAAAAAATTGAAGAAATAGAAAATGTGACTCAAATCCAACTACCCAAACATGCATTTCGTAGTCTCATTATGCTAACGTTCAAAAATTGCAAGCTATGAAGTCATGAATCCTCAGAACGTGCAATCGATTTGTCGATTTTTTTTAGATAATAATTGGGGCTTAGCTTTACAATTGGTCGTAAAGTTAAAAGTTAAATCTTTATACAGCTGTCACGACAAAAAAAAATGTGCGAAATTCTGATAACGGTAAATGTAACCTGGTATGCACCTCTAAATTTAATGAAATATGACGGGATAATAACTGGTGTCGTCATTTCAGTGTGATTCTTGCTTTAGGGCTCTGTTACCCCGATTCACTACCAACATATGAGACGGGCAACGAAAGGTTTCATACGATACATCGGGGTAGGATTCTGGGAACAATTTCGGTGCTCGCCGGTAAATATGCACGTTTATGGCGCCCAAAGTTTTGAATGCGCGTCATGCGTTATATATTCTTATACTACGAGTAACGTCCAGCATTTTAGTTTGTTTTGTGGATACGTATATGCGAGTTAGATTTATTATTTCTGTATATTTCATCAATGCTATGCTACTGAGGATATAGGTTCAGACAAACTGACAAAATATATACTGATTCAATCCTTAAATAAATTGACGATGAGAACAAGTGTATTTTCTATACTTCATAATGTAAAATACGATAATAATAGTAGATCTAATCTGGGAAATAATTAGAAATTAAGCAAACGCAACTTCTCTCTTAATTGCGTGAACATTTGAGTATTAATGGACAAATTAAGAGCATTCAACACCTCAAAACCCAATTAAATACAAACTTTCACAACGAAGAGGTTATTAAAAAAGTACCACTCATGTGTGATTTCAATCAATTCGAACAAAAATGGAGTTAACAAGGCAAATAAGTAATGTTTCCATCTGCCAAATTGTACCAACAATGTCGTACGCAAACACGTTTCTGATGGATTCGTAAACATTCGATGTAGCTACGCACACACGATATTTATAAAACAACATTTCCATTCACAGAACGGAGAACAAATGAATCATTTACTCGGAAACTCCCGCAACGGTCTCGTAAAATTTGAGGTTAGAATTTTATACCAGTCGCAAAAAATACAGGCGTGGGATTATGAAATTCATTTGAAACACATGGAGCAACTGTTGGACCTTGGCAGCTGTAAAAAATACAATTTATTTTTCAAATTTTAAAAGGGTCTCCATGTTTAGTTCTGATTTAATATTTAGGCTATGCCTATTTAGGCTACGCGCAGTGTTTTTTAAAATTCAAGCGCCTTTGTCAGAACATGACCTTCAGCTGAGAAACAAAACGCGACACACATTTTGACAATGGCTCGAAAGATTTAATAAAATGTACCTTGGGTTTTATGACTATAGCCAGGTCTAAGCTTTGGCTTAACACGTATCTGAGCTATATTCGCCTGACGTGGTAATTTTCCACTTTATGAACACTCCTTTGACTGCGAATAAAGAAGAGCAAAATTATTTACTACGCACATTCTATTTCTAGGAAAAATAATTACTAGGGATATTGAAAGTAAGTTCATTATATAGTTGACATAAATTGATGAGCAATACAATTAAGAGATAGAAAACAAAAACGTTGAATGTATTTGCATGCAGAGTGTTTCAACACTCTATAACTCCTTGGTCATGTTTTATCCCGGAATTTGTAGCCTCAAATTACCACTCAAGACACCTTAGAGTTTTCGAATATAGTTGTTTATAAAATAAATAGTCTATAATATCGCATTTTAATGGCGAAAGTCAATACTATCTCGAAAGGTGCTCTGCAATCTAGAAGACGGCTTGATTTTGAACTTAATCCTAACCGTTCAAAATGGTAGAAAAGGCGTGACCCGGCAGTAAGACAGTTGCGTCACAGATCTGACATTTATTTATATTTAAAAGCACAAACTATGCATACACATGGCGAACACATTTCGAACTACACTGAATGAACTCTATAAGTTATTGAATGAGATTGCATTGAACGCTGCAAGTTGCGTACGTGAGAGTAAGCTGACAAGACGCCTCTGTACTCCACATTTATCTCGTGACCTATCGACACGAGTATACATATGTTTATTCAATTAACTAAAATCGTGGCGATTGTACTCCGTTTCGCTCCCGGAAAGCGAGTTATCGTTGACGCTGCCATAATGCAATGTTAACGATAACATAACTTCGGAAAGAAATATATTTTAATAGCGAAGAAGCGGCAAACAGCAAACGATTTGTTTAATGAGAACCACATTAGTTGTATAAGGGGATTATTGAATCATTATTTTTAAAATGTTATAACAACATCTTTATTCATTCTTTATCTTTAAAACTTTTCATATATTGCGGCAATGGTAATTAATAAGTAACTAAAAAAGACTAACAAGTGATTGTTTTCTATACAAACATTATTAATTTAAAAAATTGCTGTATTTACCCTATTACCAGAAATATCTTTTAAACGTGCGCCTGTTCCGGTACTGATTGTATTCATGAATAGTTCTATTGAATGTCTATTGAAGAGAAAGATTATCTCGACCAGAGAACATAATTATTCCGGTCTTTGGGAAATACATAATATGAACCGTAAACATATCCAAAGTGTATATCCATGAATACAATATATGTGCTCGGTGGTCTTTATAATGGCTGAAACGAATTTGCTACCAACAAAAAATATATTATTAAACACTAAAGTCAAATTTCACAAAATAATTTTACTACTTTAAGCTAAATTCTCGTCACACGTCCCGTCTATAGTCATACAAAGTTAAACGAAATCCATTAAATAGTTTATACTTGAATACTTATTTATTTATTTATTTATGCTTCTTATACGGATCGGAGTGTTGGGCTACAAAGAAGACGGATGAAAGGCGACTGCATGCAGCAGAAATGCGAATGTTGCGATGGATGTGTGGGGTAACACGGATTGACAGAGTGAGGAATGAATACGTTAGAGGAAGTTTGAAAGTGGCTCCTGTGATAGATAAGTTGAAAGGAAACCGTCTGTCGTGGTATGGTCATGTTATGAGAAGGGACGAAACATATATTGGTAAAAAAGTAATGAGTATGAAAGTCGAAGGATGGACAAACAGAGGAAGGCCTAAGAAAAGATGGATGGAGTGCGTGAGAGAAGATATGAAAGAAAAAGGGGTGACTGAAGACATGACGGCTGATAGGGATGTTTGGAAGGATAAAACATACTGCGCCGACCCCAAATAAAATTGGGAACAGGGCAAGTGAATGAAAAAATTTATGCTTCTTATACATTACTTATAAAGGCGGACTTAATGCTTATAAAGGCAATAAAAACGTAGCTATCAAGCTTGTCCCCACATTTTTAAATATTAGTATCGATTTTAGCACGTCATCTGACGTCACAATTCAGTGGTAAACCCAAGTAATATTTTTCAAATGCTAAATTTATTTCAAATTAGATTCAACTGCAGAATACCATATTAAAGGCATGATAATAAATTGTAAATATTTGTATATATTTTCAAATTTCATAAATTCCTATCGCCATTCACATTATCGCGAGTGCTTAAGATAATTTTAATCAATCAGTCATTCAATAATAAGTCAAATTGTTCTTATGATACAGTATTCCCCGAATGCAGTATTTTACTGCTAATGATTTAAGACCCACGTATTACCGATAAGATAATGCAATTGTTACTAATAATCCACAATCCATGCCAACTAAATGTTCACACCACGTTTTAGGTCAAGTGTTATGCTTAAAAAGTTTCGTATATTTTAAAGGTACTATAAAATAATTCGTCGACGCATTGAGCCGTGCTGGGTGTACGAATAAATATTACTGGCGAGTTAATAGTGTTATATAATAAAACCAGTGTTCAAAATACTGGAAAAAATATTTGTTTGGGTGTTTTCGTTCCTCAAACCATAAATACCAAATATCATTACTTCAAATGATAATCGCTTATTTCACCTTCTTGACGTTTCATCTTTTGTGAAAAATAATAACCCATTGTAACCCATCTAATTTTATTTTAAATTTCATTTTATTAAGCTCATCCATACCCCCGGAGAACCAGTAAATGTAAATGCTTAAAAAGAAATATATCTAGTCCAAAGTATGATAAATATACCCATAGATACTAAAAATAATAAATGTCACCAGAATTTGTTATCTTAAATTCCATTACACCTAGGTCCTACACTAAAAAATATATAGATTTTAGGCGGCTTGTTGATGATCATGTTCATTACATTATATTTAACGTTATAATAATATATAAAGATCCGCACAAATAAATTGTCAGCCATCCAAATACTCTACTCGGAAAACAAAACGAAAACTTAAGCTCCGAGAACAACTTGGAACTTCCGTCGCTTTATACAAAATTAAGTCATTCCTGTAAAATTTATTATTATTTTTCTACAACCGTTGTGCTATACGCAGAACTAATCAAATATTCTATCGAGAACTCCATCCCACATCCCCGAAAATAACATGAAGGCACATGTATATAGCCAAAGGCCACCGCGAAAGAAGCTACTTGTCTCAATTTATATTCAAATCGTCTCTTTAACAGAGGAATATCAATGAGGCACACTAGGATACTGAGGTGCTTACGCTAGTGGCTGGTTCATTTTCAGTGGCCGCTGTTATACTCGTGTTATCCAAGGGGCGTGAAATACATTGCCAACACTCCCACACCAATACACGTTTCACATGATATAAAACTGAAATTGACGTGTATATTGGTATTGTAGAAAATAGATACATTTACCGTTGTTGATGTGCTACGGCAATGTTATCGCGTTGAAGACAAGTGCTTCTCGATGCAAATAAGATTATTGGTTGGTGAGAAATAATCGTGAATGTGCGCCGATGCTGTTTATTACTTAGTTTTTTTTTTTTTCTGTACGCCTACCTAGAGTCCGTTTGTCATTTGGTCCCTTCATTGAAAATCAGCGCTGCAATACTGTGCAAGCGGAATTGCCGCATATAGGTGAATGAAGGAATCATTGATGGTTGTGTAAATTAAAACACCTACATAGTATTTGTATATTTCTGTAAAGTAACCAACAATAAAATCTTTTGTCTTTCTTCTTCTTTATTCAATAATACCAGCGTGTTTTCAAGCTGAATCCGTTTTAAAAATGCATGAGGTTGTTTGGTCGGGTTATACTTGTGCAAACTGATTTTACCCGAAAAGTAAGAGTCAAAATAATTGGAAATTTCTTTGTATCGTCTTATTAATTTGAGATACTACTACTCATGTAAGTACCTAATACACTATCTCGACCACATATTAATTATGATTTCATTAATATAGAACCATATTAAATACTCCCCAGCACACGGTCACGCAAATCTAAAAAAAATTGTGACTCATTACAACAGCTTTTCAGCTCTCTACTAAATCTGTCGGAAACTATTCAAATTATAATAAACCGCACGGAGTTTCATACGTAATACGGAATATAATATGCGTGTTATCCGCAATAGTAATGCCAAACCGCAGCATCATGAGGCCAGGCTCTTAATCAAACAACTAACTATTATGCAAACAAGTTCCAAACTATATCCTATGGCAGTGCAATTGTAATAATTCGAAACGTACACCGAGTGCAATCGCTGACCACAATCTCAGGCCACAGGAGCAATAATACAACAAACGTACTCCACTTTCGTAGTAGCAGTATAACTAGCGGTCCGTTTCAAGCTTTTATGATCGCGTAAATTGTATATAATGAGGTAATAAGTTGATAGTTAAATATTTTAAGGAAAAAAATATTTTCTTCTTTTTAGAGCGTTGAAATAAAAGTTTTTTTTTACAAGGTTTTTTGCTTTTAATTTATTTTTTAGTTATTTCGAGTTCTCTCAACAAATCCTTTCATTTGATATCCATATTGTAGAAATGCATTAAAAATAACTATTCCGCCACCTTGGGTGGTCCGCCATATTGGATTTATTTATATCATGCATTGTCATTCAAACTAAACGTGTATACAAAATTTCAGCTCAATCGGTTGAAGATATCTCCTTAAAAATTCAGTTAAAAGATTCCACCCAAACAAACATACGTACCTACATACATTGCAAGCTAAATAAAAACTTTTAAAAATAAGCTGTAAGCGTCACTAGTGTCTTATCTACCTCGGTGTCAATGTCAATTTATATAAATCAATTAAGCAATTTGGGAGTATTGTATATAGTTTTAACGGTGAAGGAAAATATCGCGAGGAAACCTGCACACTTAAAAAAGTTCTTAGGAATTTCTGGTGGCGGACTAAGGCCTAAACCCGTCGTATAGTAGTAGTAGATGAGGCCCGTGTCCAGCAGTTGGAAGTATATAGCCTGATGATGATGAATTGATTGAGTAAAAGCGTAATAAACAAAACCTTTCTCAATTATAACATTAGTAAGGATAACGGCGTACGCGTAGTTCTCTAAGCTCATACAAGGAATAACAGCAAAGAAATGCAGAGATATTTTATTTATTTTTCTACTGTGCCCCTTTCAATATGAATAGAGACACATTGGAAAATTTATTGCAATCTGTCTCTTACATAACCGTGTGTCTATGACGTCAATACTATTGTTGTGCGCCCTTTTAACTATTAACTATCCCCAGGTCTGGATTTGAAAGTAGCATAACTTCTTCGTTTCCGTATACATATACAATATTTTTCCGACTATAGAATTTAGATAATTAAATCCAAGGTTTTAAAAGAAATAATTAAAAACACCAGTAACCACCCTATTTAATAACATGAATCCATTTTTAATTAAGCCAGTTTCACAGAAAGCTGTGAATGTTTGACGTCTCCGTCACATTGCGTCTAATTAAAGCACCATTATGCTGCCTACATTTGACGTTGATGCTTCGCGAACTCCAGGCACAGTAAATACTTACTTAATATACACATGAATAAACACACACGCTTAATAATAGGCTACTGAATCGATTTCAACAATTTTTTTGCCAGTCAACACCTTACTTGGACTGAACCGCATTTATTAGTGATGGTAAAATTGTAGTTACTTTGCTTGTGTAGTATATAAAAAAAATATAGGGAATTTTTTGTAAGAAATGATGGCCTCAAGGATTATACGCGCTATCGAGATTTTTGTCTAGTAGGTTCAAACCCCAGGCACACAACTCTGTTTTTCCGAAGTTATATGTGTACTGACAATAAATGATCAAGTAATCTAATGGTGAAGGAAAACGTGAGGAAACCTCAACACTTAAAAATTCATAAGAACTGCTTAGATACGTAGTCTGCCAACCCGCATTAGACCAACGTGGTGGACATATGTAGATCTAACACCATTGAGTTATAGAAGAGGCCTGTGGTGGTTATGATGATAACATTTAAATTTTAAAAAATCATATCGAATTAAAATTGCCAATTGCCAATTGGATCTCAAAATACTACAAACAAGTCGTGCATTAATTTATGACATTGTTTCTTTTAATACCTATATAAATTACATTGTTTCATCGCCTAAGTACTGGTTGCCCTCAATGAACATCGGAAGATCGACGTGAAATAATAACGATTCTAAAACCTACTACAGAGTTCCAGACGCAGTAAGGTTATGATTGACCCAGTTCTAGTTCTATTCGTATGAAACAAAAGAGCTGGGACTTTAAGTTTTCGTCGTAGATGCCACGAACTCCTACTATTAATATTTCGTTTTCTTCGGTTCAAATACTTGTCCTCCGTCTCCCCACGGATTTTATTAATAATCCTCAATGTATGTAATTATACAGCAACAACCTGAATTTACAAAACACCAACCACATAACAATAAATGAAAAACCTTAAGCTTTAAAATAAAATAAACAAAAAAATAACGAAGTTTAATTAACTGAATCGCATGTCAAAGGGTATAATTTTAATGTGCGTGATCCGGTGGCATTACAGCAAGGTCGTGACATGACATATCAAGCCAATATTAATTACTAAAGCTAAGCTTAGTACAGTGATGGCCTCGAGGTTTAGGCGCGCAGTCGAGAATCTCGACGGTCGCGGGTTCAAACCCCAGGCACACACCTCTGACTTTTCGGAGTTATGTGTGTATTCACAATGAATTATCACTTGCTTTAACGGTGAAGGAAAACATCGTGATGAAACCTGCACACCTAAAAAAAATTCATAGGAATTTCTTAGGTGTGTAGTCTGCCAACCCGCACTAGGCCAGCGTGGTGGACTAAGGCCTAAACCCTCTCAGTTGTAGGGGAGGCCCGTGCCCAGCAGTGGGACGTATATGGGCTGATGATGATGATGATGATGATGAAGCTTAGTACGTGACGCAGAGGCACCGGTGTACTTTATAAAGTACAAAAAAGGTGTTCTTTTGTATAACTATACTATCAGTTTCCATCCATTGTTTTAAGCGATTTCAAA
Organism: Hemaris fuciformis; assembly: GCA_907164795.1. Taxonomy (NCBI): domain Eukaryota; kingdom Metazoa; phylum Arthropoda; class Insecta; order Lepidoptera; family Sphingidae; genus Hemaris; species Hemaris fuciformis. The sequence continues at coordinate 12,047,292 of OU015434.1, forward strand.
CTTGTCTTTTCGGTATTTAATAGGTCAATATGTTAATCTTCAACATTTAAGTAATCAAAGCCGACGGGATTCACCAAACAATAATTAATTTTCAATTATAGCTTTCTCGTAATTCATCAAGAATAACTTTATTTTAATTATCTATGTAAACTTTTCTAATAGTCTCTACCAATTGTATAAAAACCTCTACAGCACCACCAAAACAAAATTCAACAAACAACCTTAATTAATACGCTACGGACGTTTGAACGTGATTTGACGTAAAAAAAAGGCTCCTTTAAAGCTTGGAAACAACCGTTGCAATCAGAATTAAAATTCCTGTCATACTTTCACTATTTAAACTGCTTCCTCAAACATAGTCGACAACATAAGTGATTTTGACGTGCGGTGTTAAAAACACGACTCTAAATCATGCCAAAGGAACCATTAAAACAAACGCTCAACACTCATAAACCGCGTCAAAAACATCAACACAAAAACGCGTGAAATAGCATCCCGTCTTGACATTCCTTTGCTAACGCGTTAAGTCACAAAACGTAACAGGCATGCGAGTAAGGGCCGACAGTCAAAGGGTAGTAGAAACGGCCTAGTTTACACTGTGTCGGCAAAATCAGCGAGGAAGTCAGGGTGTGAGCGTGACACGAGATTTTCTTTGAATCCTTCCATTACCATCAATTCCGCCGCGTCACCGCACGCGCGCTCCCTCTAATAGCCCACTCGGAGCTCGCTCGCACCGCTTCACACGTCTGTCACGTAGCACTCAGATTTTTCATGGAGATTTACACAGTCCAAAATTGATAGAGCAGGGGTACAGAGAATTTCATTGCATATCCGTTTGTTGGTTTATACATGAGCATTTACAAATCCTTTTGCAGGTGCGTGGCAAATTGAGAGCTTGAGATAATGGACTCGAGTGTACTGTACATTTCAGAGGCAATTGGGAGTTCACAACTAGAAATGACTAAACTAATACGTCTTACATAGAATAAAAAATAATCAATGAAAAATTGTTACAATTGAATATGAAGCTCTTTCTAGTAATTTTAATAACATGAAATCGCAGTAAAATTTGTAAGAAATACATTCAATATTAAAGTATGAAATTCGACCAACTTTGAAGGAAGAAGATACTTATTTCACCGCGAAATAGTAAAGTTTGAAGTGTAGGCGATAGTGGAGAGTTGGCCAACTGCACCGGCGACCTCATTCGAACACATCTAAAGGATTGAGCAGTAAAATCGCCTACGTTCGTTAGATTTCATTCGCTGTTATGATACTATCAAAGAGATTAAGAAATTTATTGCCATCAAATATGTATTTATATAAAATCAGCTTTCACGATATCGAACCCTAGAAAGGACTGGTTGTATCAATGCAATAACATTAAATATGGCATTGGATGTCCTAAATAAGGAATCGTTGAATATAAATAAACATGTATAGGGCAAAATTGATTTTGAAAAGCATGAGAACTAGATTGTAGTTTATATCTAGGCATATTTATACTTAGTATAAATTTGAAATAACAATAAAAACAACGATTTTTTAACAACGACAAAACATAATTTTCCGTGTCCTCTATTCACCATCGTATGTTCTGCGAAAAACTTCAATTATGTACCAAAGTTTATTTTTTCATCGCTCTCCTGCTATCGTCTTCCTGTCAGTTCTTATTACCGTCTCTTTTTAATCTTTGCTTCAGTTGATGTTGTATTCGAAAGAAATATTAATTCTTTCACGGCATAATTTATCTCGTGTATCTATAAATCTTATAATCTTATATATAAAATTCTCGTGTCACGGTGTTAGAAGTTTAACTCCTCCGAAATGGCTCGACCGATTTTCGTGAATCTTAGCGTGCGTATCGGCTAGGATTGAGAATCGGACAACATCTATTTTTCATCCCCCTAAATGTTAAGGGTGGTCCACCCCTAAATTTTATTTTTTATTTCTTTGCCAAAAAAAAATTGTTTTTATTTTTTTATGATACAGCATACAAAAATACATACAACCCTAAATTTCCAACCCTCTACGATCAACCCCTATTTTTTACTGGCCATTTTAATTTTCAACTTTTTTCTCAACGCTTCAAAAGTGACACCAATACCGGAGAAGCTCAAAAACTAAAGTAGTAGCTGTAAGTAACTAAAAATCAAAATCAAAGGCCAAGTTTATCACAAAGTGGGCTTTTTGCTGCCAATGCCAAACGAATCTCATATTTTTTTACATATTTACTTTATGGGTGGCTAACTAAAAAAATCTTGAAAAAACGGTTTTTATTTCCTAGAAATAATGAATATGGCAAAACAACGTTTGCCGGGTCAGCTAGTCTTATTCTAAATATGTATTGAATAAATAAATTTTCATTGCTTTTGCAATTTACTAAGAATCTTATTTCAAAGGAACATACAGCTATTCATCGCAATAGTAATCTTAGTAAAATATTAAAAGACTCACATAATGAACCAATTTGCTACACGTAATTATTACTCCGCCCAGAAACCCGACAACCATAATCTACCACTCCATCAAAGACATCGTGTATTCTATGAACAGAAACTTAATTAATATGTTATTAAATCGATTTATTCGAAGAGTAGAGACGGTAATTAAAGGACAGTAAGGTACATGAAAATCAATTTGCTTTGCGGAATTTTACCGTGTTTATGATTTTGCGTTAGTAGATAATGAAAAAAAAATTGGGGTCAGGCTCACACGTAACATTTACGTTCTATAACTTTGGGTGTCTGAAACCCTTGCTTTTGGAAATAGTTTGGAATTTTTTGTACATCTTATGTCATTTTTTTTTAAACTCTTCTTATTGACACCTTGAATTATTATGTATTTTTAAATATTACAAAAATCACATAAATTTAAATCTATTTCAACACAATTTTAGATTGTGCTCGCTGTTTTCAGTACAACGATTTTAACGATATTATCCAACAAAGAACGAACATCACAGATGAAAATTAGAGTTAGGTATAGTGACAGTAGACCTTTCGAACTAATTCGGCAAAAGGCTCTGCAACCAAAGGAATGATTACAACAAAAAAGCAAAATACTGACCTTGAGATCTAGGTCCATGACCAGGTGCCTTCCGAATGATGTGCCTCCGGTCTTCTGAATGTGTAAAAAGACCATTACGTCATGAGCGTTCAGGTCGAACCTGAAGTCGTCGTGCAGCACCTCGTCATACGATAGCCCGGGTTGGGCTATGACGTCAGGTAGCGGCCTGCCCGGTGCCTCTGCGTATGTGAGGGCTAAGGACTCTGATAATCTCTCCCGTGGTGATAATGCGCAGACCTAGGACAAGATAATACGTTTAAAATATATATTTTTACTATGCTGTTACTATCAAATAGAATTGGAAACATAGCAGGCGAATAATGATGGTGATTTTGGTACTCGATTATCGTGCCTACTCCAAAATTAGGCATGGTATTTTAATAATAAACATTAACAAATCTTGGTCAAGTAATGTTTTACTAACAAAACATTAACATGAAATAGATTTGCTCTATCGCAATTGTTAGATACACAGTTACCCAGCTTAGGTTAGAAATTTTATAATTCATGACATTAGCAACCAGAAAGTTTTAAACGTCAATTATGTCTTTCGTAACTTACTTAATGTAATACATGTTTTTGCTCACATCATAAGTTATTTATGAAAGCAAGTTAAAAAACTATTTCCGTACAAAAACACCATAAAAGTAATAAGGCCCTGATAACATCACTAGTAAACGCCTAATGCAATTTCTTTCCCTATTAAAATGCTTGTAAATAGAGTTTGCATTCGAGTTTTTTTTTTATCGATACAGCCAGGCATCCACTCTGGAAGATGTCTAAAAAGGAAACGATAGTTTTTGGGCGCATTCCAAACTTGATATAACCGTACCTTGCGGCAAATGCATTAACCGATTTGCTTCTAACAAAACTCGGTCAACTAGGAACTTTTTTCCGTTGTATTTACGCCTCCAACGTCTATGGATCGAAGAAATGGCACAAACACACAGGTAATAAATTAATGCTATTCTATAACTAGACATTTGTCTATAATCTCTAAGGCTGTGAGGGGTTAGGACCTCTTCCATGCACTAGCATACTTCCTTGAAATTTGACATATCAATACATACATCATCCTCATCATCATCAGCCCATATACGTCCGACTGCTGGGCCCGTGGCCTCCTCTACAACTGAGAGGGTTTAGGGTGTGGGAGCATCGTCAGCATAGTCGATGAACTCGAATTATGCCAAAATTTAGTATATAAAGCAATAAAGGTTTGATATGCACTGAGTCATATATTAGCACGCATCAAGACCGGTCGTTTCATTTACGTCGCTGCGCTTACCCTAATTACGCAACAACTATACACGTGTATCACAGGTTCACGTACATCGGTGACTCCACGTGAACAGATACACTTACAACTGGTGACCCCGACGAAAAAAAAATAACCGACGTTCTTCAATATACCGACGTGATAACCGACGTGATACCGACGCAAAACCAACGTTCGAAGCAAACTTCATTAAATTGTGATAACTGTACTGCACAGCCTTATCAGCCTTCCACCAGCGGATCTCCCTGATTTGGCTTTCAAGAGGCATATAGTTATTTAGAAAATGAACCCAAACGCAGGTTGCGAGCACGCTAAATCCAAATATGGAATAAAGGACGTCAGTAGCATCGACATCGCAGCGCTGAGTGTTTCCTCAAAGATCCCGGAATTTTGGAACGAAATGCCCAGAGTGTGGTTCGCCCAATTTGAAACCGTGATGGCTCCCCAAAAACAGGGTGACGAAGCGAAGTATGGCCTTGTACTCTCCAAACTCGGCAAGGAAGCAGTTAGGCAAGTAACTGACATAATAATCTCACCCCCCGAGACCAATAAATATGACGCCATCAAGAAAAGACTCCTAGAGGTTTACGAAGAATCGGAGGAGCGTCAATTCCAAAAACTCGTTAGTGAGGTTGAGCTAGGCGATCAAAAGCCGTCCCAGCTGCTAAGACGAATGAAGGAATTAGCACGCAACAGTCAGATAACCGAAAAAAACCCTTCACAACCTCTGGACGTCAAGACTCCCAGACCACGTTCGAGCTGTATTAATGGTGAGCCAAGATCAAAATCTCGACAATCTCGCCGCAATAGCTGATAAAATTTTAGAAGGAAAGTCGGGCGAGGTGTCAGAGCTATCCAGTAGTCATCCACAGCTCATGATGCAGCTAATGAACCAAATGAGTAAGCTCACCATGGAAGTCGCAGCACTAAAATCAAGCTCATTCAGAAACGGACATCGTCACCATAGACGCAATCGAAGCCTAACGCGTCAAAGATCCCGATCGCGAACAAGAATCACGCCGGAAAGTCCTCAATGGTTATGTAAATATCACTTGCGCTATAAGGATCGAGCTTGGAATTGTGAACAACCGTGCAATTGGAGTAAGCCGTCGGAAAACTAGAATCAGCGTTGACAGAGGCGGTCGTCAGCGCTATTGTACCATCAAACCGCCTATGCGTTACCGACCGAAAAAGTGGGTATCGCTTTTTGGTTGATACAGGCGCTAACATCTCAGCAATACCGAGAAGAAGTAACAAAATAAAAACCGACAGCACTTACAAAATATATGCCGCAAACGGCACACCAATAAAAACATACGGCGACAAAACGCTGACGTTAAATCTGAATTTGAGACGACCGTACCGTTGGACTTTTATCGTCGCTGATATTACACAACCAATACTTGGAGCCGATTTTTTGGAAAAACACAACATTTTGGTCGACATTAGAAACAAGCGTTTGATAGATGGTACGACTGGACTTCAAAGAAACGCAAAGTTGATGAAGTCAAGCACACCAACACTTCGGACCGTTGATTTAACCGAAGATTACGCAGATATTTTAGCAGAATATCCGAATATTTTAAAACCGCTCGACACTCTGTCACCACCAAAACACAACGTGGTTCACCACATTATCACGGAGGGACATCCTGTGTACTCCAAGTCAAGACCTCTGCCGGCCGACAAGTACCTAAAGGTGAAAAAAGAAATAGAGGACATGTTACAGACAGGCATATGCAGGCCTTCCAAGAGTCCCTGGGCTAGTCCACTACTGGTGACAAAGAAGAAAAACGGCGAATTATGACTATGTGGCGACTACAGAAAATTAAACGCCATCACTGTACCGGATAGATATCCGATCCCGAGGGTATTAGATTTCACATACCTGTTGCCTGGAGCTACTATATACTCAAAAATTGATTTAAAACGAGCTTACAACCAAATACCCGTCAAAGATGTTGAAAAAACCGCAGTAATTACCCCGTTCGGTCTATTCGAATTCACTAGAATGCCGTTCGGTTTACGAAACGCGGGCCAAACCTTTGTCCGATTCCTGAACACAGTACTAGCAGGATTAGACTTCATTTTTGTATATATCGATGACATATTAGTGAGGTCATCGTCACCCAGTGAACATAGACAGCATCTACATGAAGTGTTTAAACGACTCAACGAGCACGGCATCACAATAAATCGCGCCAAATGTGTATTTGGACAACCCCAAATAGAATTCCTCGGATATTTAATTACTCCAGAGGGTATCAAACCATTACCTGAAAAGGTTGAAGCAATCAAAAAATACCCGACTCCAACAACGGTGCAAGAGCTACGCAGATTTTTGGGCATGATAAATTTTTACCGCAATAACATACCACAGGCAGCCCGACATCAAGCTCTTTTGAACAAATATCTCATAGGCTCAAAGAAAAACGACAAAACTAAAATACAATGGACTTCCGAAGCACTAGAAGCATTCGATCAATGTAAAGAAAGTCTAAGCGACGCTGTTACATTGACGTCTCCAAATCCGCATTCTCCATTATCACTCATGACAGATGCTTCGCAAACTTGTATTGGCGCCGTTTTACAACAGTACGAAAACGATACGTGGAAGCCACTTGCATTTTTTTCAAAGGCACTGAGTGAAGCACAAACTAAATACAGTACATATGATCGAGAATTGCTGGCAGTTTACATGGCTGTAACGCATTTTCAACCTTATATCGAGGGACGAGAATTGATAATATACACCGATCATAAGCCATTATGTCACGCCTTTACTACTAAACAAGACAGTTCAAGTAAAAGGATATCCCCAAGAAGACTACGTCATCTAGAGTTTATTGCACAATTCACGACAGACATACGCCACCTTGCCGGTAATATGAACCCAGTGGCCGATGCACTATCACGAGTCGAACAAATAGATTGCCCCACACCTGTGGATTGGAATGACATAGCAGATTTGCAACGCAGTGACAATGAACTCCCTCAGCTGTTAAATAAAAACAACCTCAGCTGGAAAAGTATCCAGTTACCGGGAACGAGACAATTATGGTGCGAAAATTCAAGAACAAATTCACGACCGTACATACCGAAGTCGCTTCGAAAACAAATATTTGACTCTATGCACAACGTTACGCATCCTGGTGTAAGATCATCAAAGAAAATGATCTCTGAACACTACTTCTGGCCAGGCATGAATACAGACGTAGGCACATGGGCGAAAACATGCGAGTCATGCCAGACAAGTAAAACATACAGGCACAACTCAGCCCCAATTGGAAGTTTCACGCCCACAGCACGTTTAGACCACGTGCACATAGATATCGTCGGTCCATTGCCAGAATCCAATGGAAACAGATACATCTTGTCAATGATCGACAGAGCAACAAGATGGCCTGAAGCCGTACCAGTACCAGAAGTAACAGCAAAAGTTGTAGCAGAAGTTCTCCTGAATACCTGGATAGCAAGATTCGGATGCCCAACTACCATTACATCAGACCAAGGACGACAGTTTGAGTCAGACTTATTTATCGCCTTAACCAAAGCACTCGGTATCAAGAAAACCAGAACTACCAGCTATCACCCACAATCAAATGGATTAGTCGAACGCTGGCATAGATCAATGAAAACCGCACTAATTGCGCGTGGTAACACAACTAATTGGTCAAATGAGTTACCACTAGTCCTATTAGGGTTGCGAGGCGCCTTACGACTGAAAGAAAACATCAGCCCAGCACAAATGTTATACGGAACAAATATACGTCTACCTGGTATGTTTATCGAGCCGAAAAAGCAAAATACATCACCAGAAATTTTTACACGGACATTACAAAGGACAATGGCCAATCTAAGCCCGTTTAACAACAGTCACCACGCTACAAACCATAAACCATATATACACCCGGACATGAAAGATTGTGAATACGTTTTCGTCAGAACAGATGCTGTAAAGAAGCCCCTAACACCATCATACAAAGGACCATATAAAGTGTTAGAGAAATACGAAAAATATTTTAAAATACAAATGCCAGAAAAAACATCCATAGTAACAGTAGACAGATTGAAACCTGCTTACATGTTAAATGAAGACAAGGCGAACGAACCTTTGGCACACTTAAAAAGCACATGCAGCAACAACGTCAACGACCGCAACAGTGCTGAGCTCGCGGAAAATAACAAGGCCACGCTGACGACAACACGTTCGGGTCGCGTCATACGCCCTGTTGTACGATTCGCTATAGAGCCTGATCAGCGGAAAAGCAAGAAACTATAATTAGTTGATTTATGTCATATACATTTACATTTACTTATTTTTTATCATTATTGTTATACATTTACTTTTTTTTTTTTTTTTTAAAAGGGGGGAACTAATGTGGGAGCATCGTCAGCATAGTCGATGAACTCGAATTATGCCAAAATTTAGTATATAAAGCAATAAAGGTTTGATATGCACTGAGTCATATATTAGCACGCATCAAGACCGGTCGTTTTATTTACGTCGCTGCGCTTACCCTAATTACGCAACAACTTACACGTGTATCACAGATTCACGTACATCGTTGACTCCAACGTGAACAGATACACTTACAAGGGCTTAGCCCACCACGCTGGTCTAGTGCGGGTTAGCGGACTGCACACCTACGAAATTTCTAAGAACTTTTTAGGTGTGCAGGTTTCCTTCCTCACTATGTTTCCCTTAACCGTTAAAGTAAGTGATAATTCAATAACAACCAGCAGTAGAAAACTCACAACAATAAGTTATATTCTCACTATTAGGTATACAATGTTTAGTCCTTTTAATTTTTAAATTGTTAAATCCTTGCAACATTTATGGCTTTTGCAGTAAAGTAGCGCCGTTTGGACAGATTTGTCGTAAAATGAGCCTTAGATACTCTGTACGATTGGACTGCACTTCCAATTCGGTGCAGTCTCTTTGCCGACAAGGACAAATAAATTACCGATTATATCATCACTTCAAAAAGGTTTCTCGGAATACTAGCATTAATCAAAATATTAATGTTACTATAACGTATACGTAAGCTCTTCTTAGCCAAGTCCTCACCTTCCATTCACAATATTATTATAATTCATTGTCAACACGACATAACAAGGGTTGCGCAACGCGGGGCTCGGGACTCGGGACACTCAATTAACTTGAAGATTATGTTACTACGTCGGACCCTTATTATCGACTCCCGGCAGAAATGTGTGAATTATGGAAAACTCTTAGGAAGCAATTGCTTCAAATAGTCCGTTGAAATGTTTCAAGGAATACCTTATTTCCGTTTGCATGATTCATTTACATATTCTTAAGAGAACCGAAAAAAATTCAGGTCATTGATAGTTTTATTCGGACTGGTTGATAGCTTTGTTGGTTTAAAGTAGTTAGCTAACTGAGAGATCTTAATTAAGAAATCTTAAAGTCTTGTGAAACTTGCAATAGGGTAGCGTTGTGGCCTCATGAAAATACAGACTATTTTATAATGACGATGATGCAAGGATACTTTTGTAGAACTAAAACTTATTTATGTCAAAGATAAATTACGGAACGCTTATTACGCTCAAGGTCACCACAAAAATTTATTTTTATTAGTCACAAGGCATCCGCAACAATCACTTGTAGGTCAAACAAATGTCTGTATCGGTAGCTGACCTGCCAAATTGAGGGCGTTAGAGCGAATCGGAAATACATATATGTATGTATGTATGTACATGTATTTTATTTTTAAACCCATTTATTACTACGTGTAATAGGCTCGTTTAACCTATATTAAAAATTGTACGAATTTTTACCAGAAAAATTATGCAAATTCGACAACCAGAATCGAAAACGATTAATAAATAATCAATAATTATTATTTTAAAGGTAAATAATAATGTGGGCATAGTAAATAAAGAAAGATGAAGATGGCCTTTCACAATTAACACGGTGGTGATTAGGAAAGTGGTACATAACATAACCTCACGCCTGTATTCCCCGAAGGGGTAGGCAGAGGTGCATTTCTGCACCCACATTTCGCCAGGTATGTATAAGTCCCACTTAATAGGGGGCGAGCCTATTGCCGTTTATCGGGCACAATTCCAGACTCCGTGCTGCTATTGAGAATTTCCTAATGGAAAAACCCAATAACACTTTGCCCGACCCGGGAATCGAACCCAAGACCCCTAGATCGCACGGCTCATACTTGTGCCGCGAGACCACGAGGCAGTCACTTTTTCCCCGTGCGGTGATATCTAGTTTTAAATAAATCCATTCGATAAATTCTACGTGATCACGAATAATTCCGATGTAAAATCTGTAAGCGCCGCGTCAAATTTACGACGGTGTAAATTTCACAATCTTTTGTGAGATGCAAAAATCTACGTGGCATGCGTTATGAAAATAGCAAAATGGCTATAAATAAAATGAAGTGCCAAGCGGCTCAATGTGTTTAATCCTATTAGCATAATGGTATGAGTTATATTCTTTGATCATGCTAATGTGTGCTATGCAAAAAAGTTTAGCGTTATACCAATACTTTAAGATTGCTGAAGTAGGTAGGTACATAAATTGCACATTTAAATTATGTATTTTGAAGGTCAGTACGAGCCCTACTACTTTATGGATTTGGAATGTATTTAAGCGATAGGAGACGATCAGTGCATTATTTTAGAAATGTTATAAGTCGCATAAGTGTTCCGATTTGGTGACTCTGGCCTAAATCGTTTAAAAAATATTACCTAAACACCACTTCCTTCTTACGCGCTAAGATGTTTGATGATAAAAAATCTTATAGCATTAGAAACTAAACTCTAGAATAACCTATTATTTAAAAAGCAATAGGGATACAGACATCATAACCATCCAATAAAACTTTAAAAATCGCCGCATAATCGTCGCCCATAAATTATTTCGCCCTTGAAAGTTTGTCTGCTGTTTGCAAACTCTGCCCCTAGACTCGGCCCCAATTTAATCGAAATAAACTTGTTATTAGGGGGAGGTTTAATCCAGCACCGTCCGTAATCAAATTAGATGCGCTCTCGACTATAAAGACTCGTTTATAAAGTTGACACGTAGTTTGATCCTGTTACACCCCACCTTTCTGTTATCCTGTTACTAACAAGTTTTGTTGACTGCGAAAATATTGGCCGTGTCTGATATGCAAAAATTTTATGTTTAATTTCTGTATAAATATATTATATGAGTACCTGGCTTTTATCAATGCACGAACCTGTAAAAGCGTTTGTTAAACAAAAATATAATTGCTGTTTAACTTGCTCGAGTCAAAAATTGTAATAATTCATACTAATATTATTGCGAATATAACTATGTATCTGTTAACCTTTATTATGCCTAAGCCGTGATTTTTTATATAAATTGTGGTGTAAAGGGACCTTTGGGAATGACAAAGGACATATCTGTATTATTTTATATCATTGCGCCCCACATTACTTAATAAACGTAAGTTTTCTGTAATTACTTAATAAACATCATTGCATTGTGTTATCTTTACTCAACTTTTTAATAACATGTTTAAACATAAGACACAAGGCTGTATCGTGGTCTCGCGACACGTGTGCACCGTGCGATCTAGAGAACTCGGGTTCGATTCCCAGGTCAAATGGTGTTATTGGGTTTTTAAATTAGGAATACTCAGTACGTATCATCACGGAGTATGGAAATGTGCCCGAAAAACGGCTGGTGGCTATTACGTGAAACTAATAAATACCTGGCAAAATGTGGATGCAGAAATGCACCTCTGCCCACCCTCTCGGGAAATACAGACGTGATATGTATGTATTTAAATACATAAAAGGGGCTACGGCAATTTTTTCTCTAACTGTACCTTCTTGAACATAATTACATAAACTTCTGAGTTTAATTTATCCATGGCTGCAAACATTAGCATATCAAAGAGTCTCGCGCCGCCAGCATCCTTCTTACAGTCTTTACCAAGTGATCAATCACGCGAGTAGTTGGCCACGCCGCCGCGCCTTGCATCAAGACCTGTCTTATTAAATACGAACCTTTGTTCCACGCTGCTTCAACAGCATCATATATTGCGAAGCATAACATTTTCTCCAGAGAAAAAATATTATTAGCTTGTCGCAGATATTACGAGGGCCGAAGTAAAAATAAAATAGGCGTATAAAAACATTTGAGTTTTATTCAGCTTAAATACATCGTCATTTTAAGATATTAGTGATGAGAAGATTAAAGTATTTAAGTATTAAAGAAGATAGAAAGGTAGCAGAATGATAGTCACATCCTCATGCCAATATCGGAAAAGTATCAAACAGTGCATTTTTAATAAATCAACTTTTTGACTGTATTTTTAAGTACTATAGTGAGAGTCAAATCTATTGTTATTTTTCGGACACATTCCCAAAGTCTTTTATGTTTCTGAAAAAATTGTAACGGAATGTCCGAGTATCACTCTCTCCGTCACGGAAATATACCCCGGTACGTCACGGTCACACGTCGAATACTTATGCCACGGAACCAGCGAAGTAGTAATTCAAACATATTTCCTAATGGCATAGTCAAAGGTAAACCTAATTGAACAACACGTCGAAAATTATGTTTCCGGGAAAAATCCTCAGTTCTATAAGGAAAAGCATTAGTAACCCTAGGAACGGAGCGAGCCGAGGTCCCACCTTTTAGAAGCGCCCTTGAGCCAGTTATGTCCACTTTATTCTGGCTAGATGGCCTTAAGCTCTCTCTGACCTCGTCGGGTGAAGCTGTTAAAGCTCCCAGTGCTGTCGATTTATAAATTTCTAGAACGTTTTTAAAATTCTAAATCTTTTTTCTTAGACCAGGGAGCGCTAATAATATAAACGGTTAATTGTTTGAAAGTAACTTGACGGGTAGAAATATTACGTGATATTTTTTGCCAATTTCATACATTTTAGACTTTAGCGTATGTTACTTTATCGGCCGCAGAAGACCAATAGTAATACGTCTGGAATCAGTTATTAAATTTCAATGACAGTATAATTTATGATGCTACGCACCCTTTTCCCTCCCATCACCTAATAATATCATAAATAGATGCATAAATTCAGTTCAGATGCATAAATATTTGTTTCCCCATCACATCAGAACAAGATCTGGATAAAATTTGGCACTAAATTAAGACAGATCACAGTCTAAAGTCAAATTATCTTTATTCAAATATAAAATCTTTATTCGCAAGTTAGATATCAGATTGTATATGATATTACCCTCACGATTCCCAAACTAGGTGCATGTAACATCTATAATATAAATGCATCGTACATTAAATTCAATGTTGTGTTGCAATGTCACACTGATAAGTTATATTGATAAGTTGCACATAGCTTTAATTAAATAAATTCACGAACGCTATCTCAATTCTAATTAATTTACTACACTCTAATTATACTTGAACGCACGGGTTTATTACACACATACATATTACATATATACAATATCATCATCATCATCAACCCAAATACGTCCCACTGCTGGGCACGGGCCTCCTCTACAACTGAGAAGGTTTAAGCCTTAGTCCACCACGCTGGCCTAGTGCGGGTTGGCGGACTATAACACACCTAAGAAATTCCTAAGAACTTTTAGGTGTGCAGGTTTTGTCACAATGTTTTCCTTCACCGTTAAAGCAAGCGATAATTCATTGTGAATACACACATAACTTCGAAAAGTCAGAGGTGTGTGCCTGGGGTTTGAACCTGCGACCGCCGAAATTCTCGACCGCGCGCCTAAACCTCACATCCATCACTGCTTTTTTGTATATATACAATATACATACATACTTATATACATTACCTCATGCCTATATTCCCCGAAGGAGTAGGCCGAGGTGCATTTCTGTAAATAACAAATATTAAATTTGTTATTAATATGACAGAAACGTAAGCGTTTATTCTTTCACGCCAACTTGCAAAAGAAGAATGGGTCATGTTTTATTTAATAATAAATGCACAATATTACCTAGGAGAATCTTACTTTCTTAATCTTAATATTACTTTTAAGACGTCATTTTCCGTGAATCAGTTTCTTGTACAAGTACACGACTGTTGCTTAATGCTTATTGACACTCTTCATATAAATATAATCAGCATATGATTTAAAAAAAACTCTCAGTCATGCAGTTCTTTAATACATTTTGCTTTCATAGTTTAACTCAATTCAACAGCTCCTTCCATCACTCAATCCAGGTTTAGGTACTAAAATATACATTATGAATATCGAACTAAATATTTTACAATTCACATTAAAATTTTTAACGGAATATATTTTGCAGACAATAGAAATCACAAAAGACAATAGTCACCAAGTCATCAAACCTCAAAGTGATAGACATTTATAGTTATAGTTTGAAAATTACTGAGAACACAGCTATATTTTCAACGTAGCTGCCCGTTAGTTGGCAAGGGTCGGCCCTCCTTGGGGTGACGAGATAAAGGGCTCCTCTACCCCGCTTGTTTGTTCGCCTAATGAAGTGGGCAGAGCACCCTCTCCCCATTAATATACAGTTACAATCAGCATTAAGCGAACCGCCAGCTCGGATTGAGACAACTTCAAAATAACTCCTTTAAGTAACCATTTGAAAGTCCAGTAAGTTTTTATTGGTACTGATTTCTTTTCGTGCCGCTAATGCTTATTTACATTACTGAAATAAATTTGGGCTCTATTGTCACATTTGCGAGTAAGAAACTCTTCTACAATTCTAACAACACTCTCATTGAACATGGTACGAACTTTCAAGAATACAAATTTCTTAATAATGCATTCTTTCTCTATTAACGTTGTAAGTAAAAAGTATAAGGTGTTGGCAAACAGTGCATTAAAAATGAAATTGTTTTCAAAATCTATTCACAACTGAGCCGTGAATTCATGAACTCATTTATTTTGTTTCCACAGGACTAGCAAAACAATAAAACTTTACGATTCCCCAGCGAAATCTATTAATATAAAAAAACACATCGCAACAAACATGACCGTCGGCCTATTTAAATTCCAATAGCTGGCATATAGGTATAGTGTCGTGAATATCATTTATCATTTAACACTTAAGCTTTATTCGTTCGGATATTAAATTAGCATAATGCACCAGCCAGTAAGGAAGGAAAAAAGAAAACCTCTCATAAATGGATCAATAAAGTGCGATTAATATCTGAACCTACACTTAGTCACGAGAACGGGTTAACGAGAAGAAACTGGTGCGTTCTGCAATTTGTATGATATTGCAATTTGAATCGAACCACTCGTCGATCAAAGGATCTTGGATTACTCATCATTGATGCATCAGTTTGTTAGGCATTATGCGAAGAAACACGATCCGACAGGCAGTTAACCCTACACTCTGTGTGACGGGGTACATTGACTTAACTAAGTTGGGTTTTATTACGTTAGGCGCATTGACGAGGAATTACAATGCGGAATCCTTGGACCGTAACATACATGTCGAGAACAAACGTCTATTTCGAGTTTACTTACGTTTTAACAAATAGGTAAGTAAGTAAGTAAGTAATTTATTTATCAATATAATAAGTAGTAAGGTAAGTAATTTATTTATCAGGAATCTAGTATTCATTTCGTGTTTGAGCTTTGGTGTCCGGAAAACAGTTCTTCGTCATCAAACACAAGATATGCAATACTGCATCTTTTTTTTCTACATTCTATTTGTTTTATTAAAAATATAAATGATTTGCTACGTCCGAACTGCATAGGTAAATATTAATAATAAATCATCGTATTTTAGATGTCTATATTCTTGCAAGTAGCACGGAAATATGCCCGCAAAACGACAGTACGCTCGCCCCTTACTACTTGGCACTTGAAAACACAGCTGGCGAAAAGTGGGTGTAGAAATATACATCTGCCTACTGCTTCGTGAATGCGGGTGCAAGTATACGTATACGTAAGTGTATATCAGGATACTGTTACGACCTACCAAGATTTTTTTTGAGTTGGATAGTTTTTTTGTAATAGTAATGATCACAACATTTTTTTTCTTTTGCTTTATAACGTACTTCTAACACTAGTAATAATTTAATGAATATACTAGAATTTAAACCCGTCGTAGATTTTACGGCATCGTCCAGTACACGTCGGATATCAAGTTAGTCTGCATAATTGTGTCCGTGTAATCTACCCAAACGATGCCCTCAACTTATCACGTACAGTGTAGGTATTTTGCATGCTCATAAATATTAAAGTGTTTATAAATTCTTGTGATATTGAATATGCATAATAATACTATTCGCATGGAAAACACATGTAGCGCTATCTCGGCAATTGTAACTGCAGGCCAATTAGCGTTCCAGTGACACTGACACGACCTGGCCTACCCTCTTGCGGCTTATCTTGTAAATTGGGATGTTGTACAAATTGTTGATTAAAAACATCGGATTGCATTCATAATCAACTGCACAAAATAAGCAATCTTTATCCACTTGTCAGCGTGACGTCACTAGCGAAACCACGCCGATTGGGATGTCACGTTGTGAAAGAAGAGCGTAATGCTGCTCTGGCGGAACGCTATGGCCTTCTTGCAAGCGACGCTTGTTTGATGATCACAAAAAGAAGAAGAAAACGGGTTGCCATAGAAGTCACTCGTGCCTGGTGGATCGCCTTTTACATTTATAGTTGTATTAATCATAATATGTTTGATCATTTAAATGCGACATGCAATAATATAGCTAGTTTTTCTTTATTGCAGTTACGCAAACAATTTATGGAACGGAGACTAAAATTAACCATGTATAATCTTTTGCCGGATACGTTCAAAAAACAATTAATAAAATAATAAATACACCTAACAGAAGCTGAAGTTAATAAATAAACAAAATACAAATACTTTTTCTAATCGCGAGCACACAATGTACATATTTCATCTTGCCAAGCATTTTCACATATTAATTAATTGTACCGGAGTAGTGTCACAGCCACACAGGAAATTATGATTATTAAAAATTTTGCTATTATTTTTCATCATCGTACTGTGATGTTTAAACTCATATGCCAGTCTCGCTGCTAAGTACGAAGATATTCTACGTTGGAGACATTAACTAACGATATGTTAGCAATTCTTAACCTTTCCATCACATTGCTTCCAAGTTCATAGGCCAGCGACATACCTTCGACACGACTTGACGGTATTTATTTCTAAAGAACTTCAGTGATATGTCCATCAGGTGAACCACTTGAGCTTTTTCCGTTTAAATATTTTAAATGTTATATTCATGTTTGACTGCCTCGTGGTTTCATAAATATGTACCGTGCTATCTAGAGGTCCCGGGTGCGATTCCCGGGTCGAGCAGTGGGGTTTTTTCATTAGGATATCTTCAGTAGCAGCTGGGGGACTGGAATTGTGCCCATAAAACGGCAATAGGCTCGCCTCATATTATGTGGGACTGGTACCTGGTAAAATGTGGGTGCAAAAATGCACCTTTGCCTACCCCTTCAGGACATATAGACGTTAGTTTATATATGTATATTTTAAATAAGAAGTCACTAAATAAATGCGTTGCAATCGTCTAAAATTCCGACACAAAACGTAGCTATTAGACACAAAACAAAAAACGACACTTTTAGCAAATTCTAGACATTCAATTAGTTTTTTTATAATGTAGAAAAAAAAACAATTGAAATACTATTTATTTTAAACAGGAACTGAACATTCCTCCATCGCTAAACTTGATATCAATGTCAGGAACGTACCACGGGGAATGCATATCTAACAATTCTGAACGCTCCTGACGCGGCACTTAAAAACCGCTGAGCTCAATTAATCAAGTAACGAGATGATGTGTTTATTGACACCAGGCGGCGGTAGGCGTGGATCTGTCGCGCGAGTCGTCTGCAACCGAAATAGATGACGTCGGGAAATGTTTGACGGCTGTCGAACCCCGACGGAGACATTTCAATGCGACTCTCATTCAAGTTTGTGCTTTGTTAGATTTGCTTACGACATCGTGGCTACAAAATTGGGTAAACAGTTCTAATTTCAACATAAACATATTGGCCAATCGGCAATAAGGAAGCAATATTAGTCTATAAGACATACAAATATAAAATCAAAATATACCATACACATTTGTACGATATTTGGCTTGGAAATGGTGCGTTAAACAGGTACATACATATGTATATATCTATTTATATATATGTATATACCTATAAATTTTTGTATTTAATAATTTATAGGTACTTTTATGTTTTTATTTTTGCTCAAATCAATTAAAACCCTAGTGCATACTAAGCAAAAGAAATGTATACGTTGCAAAAATAACCGCATATAAAGATAGCAATAGATAAGGTCTAGATAGCTACGTGCTTCAGATGGACTGTTATAACTTTGCCATAACAGTATTATAATAAAAAAACTATAACAGGTTTTGCTCCCAGCTTCGCTTGCGTTATTGCAAAGATTTTCAAAAAAAAATACAAAAAAGTACACGTAATCGAACCCAGAACTTCACGATTGCACGCCATGTATAAAACCAAAGATTAGTAGCCAGTAAAATTTCTTTTTTAAAGCAGATTCGGATCGATACCTACTTAATGACATTTGTAACTAGCGACGGGCTCTGTAAACATATCGATTATTTTGTATAATTAATTAACTGTGCCGTTGTTACTCGTGGATATTACGCTGTAGGTTGCTATAAATTATGTACCAATCAAGCGCATACAAAGCCTACTTACGTAGGATTCCCTAGCCCGGAGGCAGCGCGGAATTGTTAGTAACCTTCGCATCATCCTGGGTCCTTCCCAGGGTTGGGCAGTATTTGAATTACTTGTAATTGAAATACGTAATTGAAATACAAATACGTATTTTGTATTTGTATTTTAATTACTTTCTTAAAATGTAATTTGTAATTTGTATTTCAAATACGTGAAGCCGAAGTATTTTGTAATTTGTATTTCAAATACTCGAGGCTTCAAAATACATTTATTAAAATACATTAAGCCTTCATTTAGTATTAAGTTTGTGCTCATCAGGACCTGCAATAACAAAACAAAAACCGCCTTCAAAAAAACCTATTCCAAAACAAATAAATATGCATTATTTTGTAATTTGTATTTTGTATTTCAATTAAAAATAGCTAAAATACTGTATTTTGTATTTCAAATACCTTACTTAAATGTATTTTGTATTTCGTATTTTAATTACTTTCGATACAGTATTTTGTAATTTATATTTCAATTAAAGCAAAGCATGTATTTTGCCCAGCCCTGGTCCTTCCTATATAAATACCAATGTTTGAATGCCATTCAATCACGCCCATCTGCATATGTATTTGAATAACGATCGTCACTAAATAAATAAATACCATATCCACGCTTTTCTAAGAACCACACTGAAATACAAATTGCGACAGCTTTTCGATCTTACATGTCTTAGACTAAAAGAAAGTAGTGATAGTGTAGAGGTAAAGGCGCGCGGTCGAGTATCTCGGCGGTCGCGGGTACACACCTCTGAAATTTTAAGGGATGTGTGTATTCACAATGAATTATCACTTACTTTAACGGTGAAGGAAAACATCGTGAGGAATCCCGCACACTTTAAAGTTCTTAGAAACACACACCTAATAAAGGTGTGTAGTCCGCTAACCCGCACTAGGCCAGAGTGGTGGACTAAGGTCTAAACCGTCTGGTAGACGAGGCCCGTGCCCAGCAGTGGGACGAATATGGGCTGATGATGATGATTAGATCCAAAACAAACATTTGTTGATCACGCAAACACACAAATGTATCTCGAAACGGGAATCGAAAGTGAGACCTCTATTTTAGGCAATAGCGCCATTCTCATTACGTCACAAAAGCACTCTTGTCTAGGGATAACCAATAAAACTCATAGGGTAAATATAACTTTTGAAGGCTTTTATCAAATCGATAACCAGTGGCCTTAATATGTATTAACCATTAACTTAATCTTCATAAACACACCCATTAGTCAATTAAAAGCTGTGTTACGACAATAGTATCTGTGATTATAC
The DNA here is from genome assembly GCA_907164795.1 of Hemaris fuciformis. Lineage (NCBI taxonomy): Eukaryota > Metazoa > Arthropoda > Insecta > Lepidoptera > Sphingidae > Hemaris > Hemaris fuciformis. The sequence goes on from OU015434.1 coordinate 12,067,618, forward strand.
GTAGGTATACATATTTTAGATTTATAACATATTTTCAACAAACTTCAACTTTTGATAGTCATTTCTTATTAATACGGAATATCTATAATAATCTTAATATTATAAAAAATGTAAATCCTGGAGAAAAAACCGTACAAAACGTATAAAACCTACCATAGTAACACGCAAGTTCGTCGCGTTCCGAAACTTTCCCGTGTATATTCTACAATCATCAAACAGGCGACTGGACTGATCTAAATCTTTTCATACCAGTCGACACTTTCAACCGCACTTCAGTTACTATAATTTCGGCGTTATATGATTTAGACTGACTGATATTAGTATTAGCAAACTAATCACAAAGACTCAAATCACACGTGCTGATATAACTGAACTCTGTCAGTTCAGTTATATCAGCACACAACACGTCCTAATTGCTTACTTCGGGGATTAGAAGACCCCCCCTCCACTCACCCCCTCCTGTCCCTTACTTAATTGTCTCGCTGTGTGTGTAATATTAATAGAGATTTCTCGCAGTGGAAACAGTTTTTCTCGGCGAAAATGCGGGTCAAGCACATAATATTACGTAGTTATAAGATGGCTACATCTGTTATATAGTACGTACAAGTGCTCTGCACGTGCCTTCTTTATACTTAAGTTGGTTACAAATAAGGCTTTAGGCCAATGAGATGGCGTAGTGCAAGCTAATGCAAGAGTTTTTAAAAATTTATTACTTCATCATAAAAATAAGACATTTACATCGAACTTCCTCTTCATAGCATAAAGGTGATATGCTTTTCGAAACAAAAAAATATACAGAAATAACACGAGAGAGAGTTTTTGCGTAATGCGTGAGGCTCTCTATAATTTAATCTTTGATTTCATGGATTAGGATTAGCGAAAAAACTGTTCTAATTATATGTTCCATATAATCTTTGCAATCCATTAATATCACCCACAGACAATGCCTCAATGCGTGATAAAAGCAGGAACCGTGACAACACTGTTGAAGTTTTATGGGTGGGATTAATCTGAATAATCCACATTATAAATGCTTAGTGGGCGGCTAAGGAAAATTACTTTACGACCAAACTAAGGCGCGCTACTACACGCACACATACAAGTTGACCGGGATATGAATATTTTTACGTTTACGTTTAATATTAACATAAAAAACTAGGAAATATTGGTCATATTCTTTGGCAAAGGTACGGCGAAATTAATTTAACTTTAGCATAAATGAATCGACGCTACCAATAACCAGTGTTATATTTTTAGCCATTTTCCTCATACGCTTTCTAGGCTCTACTTTCTTTTCTTTACTTCTTTGCTAAAATGCTTCTATGTTAATTGTCAACTATCCGCAAGATAGCATTAGCCAATTAATTCGATCGTCTGCCTAAACAATATTTAAAAAGAAGTAAAAAACGACCGTTTAATTTAATGTCAACTTACACTGTCATGTTTTATTACGTCACAACAATATGACATATTATGTATAAAAAACAACTTGTACTATTACCAGCATATCACACTGCTTATTCAAAGTTGTAATGTAGTGAACATGTTGTCGACACATGCACCGCTCCACTCGTTTCGGCCACTAGGGTGCGCTCGCCATACATTCGGCCAGTTTGCCGTTTCGCTTCCTCATAGTTGAGAACTAGTTGGGTCGATTGTAATGGCCGCACTTATCACTGGATATGTTCGTCAACAAGGAGCTGTTTGTTAAGTGTACACGCCCTTTAATTATGCTAAGTGGTTCTATTCAGGCCCGATATGAAGATGACAACAGCTGTCGAGACAAGCTCACCCTACCCCGCAGTGCTTTTAGTTTTTACTTTGATTTTTGCTTATTAAGTATAGTGGTATAGTTTTGTTAAAAGTTGAATAAAAATAAGAAGTAATAAGTAATATTGTTAAAGTGTCGTAAAAGGACGTAAACAATAATTGCTTTTGTTAAATTTACGTACACATTTCCGCAAAAATACAAAGTAAATAATATGACCTTAAAACAATTTAATTTACTAATAACACATGATGTCACATAAGAATATTTAGCAGATTACAGGTTGCAATTTTGTATGTACAAACACTTAGAACCCAAACTTTATGTATCTGTCGGGGGTTGGTATCAAAACAGCTTCTTCACAGTGCCAAAACCTGGCCTAGCTGCTAAAACCGACCATTAAATGTAAAAAACAAAAACTAATCTTTATGTTATTGATAGTGTTACAGAAATATATAATATTACTATAAACCGGTAGAGTTTAATGAATAGTTTCACTACAGCTCAATTGATGCCAATGGAAACAAGATAAATCCATTCACTCAACCCACCTATTAAAAGTGACGTGGAACAAAGTTTCCACAATAATAATTATACGGCGGAGCAAATTACCAATTCATTTAGCGGCGATATCAGTAGGTTGTTGCGTAGGCGATGTCCAGGTGTTATCCTGTTCATTATCAATTCCTAGCGCAGAACGGGCCTACGGACCCGAGCCTTATGTGGGAGCCCATACTGCAAGTACGAAATTCAACATGCGTCCGCTCTTTATGCTTACAATGCGAATGTTAAGCGGTCGAGCGTACGACCAAAACGGAAACTTGAAAGTGGAATTTCAAGTTTAATACCAGAAGCCACTTGTGTTGTGGGAAGGCATTACTGTAACCGTCCCGTAAAACCTCAGAGTCCTTTATCACCGATAAATTCGCGCTAACTCTGTGGAAATCTGTGCGGTGGGTGTTTATTAGAACTTACGGTACATTTTATTTCAAAATATAAGTATTGTGGCTGAATGTAACTTTTCCTTTACCTTGTGTTTTTGTGTTGATCACGATATCTAACCTCTTTGAATGTAAAAAAAAATTTAACCATAAATAGAAAATAATATTTTTATATAATTATTATTATCAGTATTTCTTTCGAATTTCAAGGACAGCTTTAGTAATAAAAACAAACCATTCGATACAACTGTAGTAAATTATTTACACACGATGAATGCCCCGCTGACCTTGACATTTAGTTAACTACAAAAACTCGTTACGTAACTGAAGACGAGTTTTAAATTAACATTACGTCCAGTTAAATTATGCAAATTCACTGATTAAGTAGAGCATACATTTTAACGTGTCGTATAAAAAAATGATAAACTCTTCAACTTCATAATGATATAAAACGAGGCCATCACCGTCACACCTACATAATGAAGAATAATTTAATAATTCCGTGAGTCTTGATGATGACATCATTTTTCACCACTTACTTCAAATTGCATTATGTACACACTACACACTCATCTGTGGTGAATACACACTCCACCGACGTTATCAAATAAGGATAGGCAGACAAATTTCTACATTCACGTTTGACCTGCTGTTTTATGAGGTAGTGGATATTTGCCAATTACCTAGCACATTTTTATGGTTCCATACCCAAAATGTAAAACGGGACCATATTAATAAGATCTGCTGTCCGTCTGTCACCAGGCTGTATCTCAACATCTGTGATAGATAACACACTTAAAATTTTGTCAGGTGATGTATTTCTGTTGCCGCTATAATAACAAATACTAAAAATCAGAATAAATAAATATTTAAGAAGGGCTCCCGTACAACGGACATTATTTTTGGTCGTTCAAGTCCGACTCACACTTAGCCGGTTTTTAGACCCAATAACACTTCGCTACTAATAATTTTGCTACATATTTGTTTAGAAGGATAACATGAAGTCTAGTCGACTAATATTGGCTCATGGTTTGTATTTGTATCAATAGATTTCACATTACAGCGCATGAAATATCCTTTGTTATTTACAAAACGGGTTGATGCTATAAAAACGTCAGCGTCGTTTAGCAAAACTGCAGACGACTGTATCAATTGAAAGTTTATGCAAATGTGTCGATGGTTGTGCGTTCGCATCACCAGTCCGCCTACACAGTCACTTTGCCGACTGCCGACTATTTCTTGTATGTTAATTGTAAGGACCAGTTTCGTGAAATGCATGTCTCATTGAATATTTGCTCACGAGATAGTTGATAAACGTACACGTCTCTTTAATAACGTACTAATTGACATTTCAAACGAACGACAGAAATATTCAAATGTATGTTCGACTATTCACGGCGACGAGGATTCTAAATTAATAAATAAGTCGTTTAAAAAATTATATCTATTGCAATAGTTTTCAAGGTTTTATTTTATTGACTGGAGTGTTATATTCGCATCCTCCCTTATTACCAAACAAGGTTTAAAATCTTTAGTGACCCACGCGACCTATGTCATGGTCGAGACTCAATCAATTGCTTCTAATTTGAAACCTAATTTTATCGTCTAGCGGACTTTAATGCAATTACTTACTGGAAGATAGCGCCGACATCATGCGGCCCGCCTTGGAGGGTAAGAACTTCTCAACATTACTACTTACACCTCGTAATAAACGACATATAGGAGTTATGCGGAAGGTCGGGATTGCTGCGGGGGTGTTCTAGGTCCACACCTACATAAAGATGTAGGTAATCGGCCTGGTAAATAGTCAAGGTCTCAGCAGGAGAATCCAGAATAATTTAAGAAACAGAACGACAGGTGTGAATTTGCTTCACCTTAATCAGGAAGAAATAATAACTCATCTTAACAACAGAAAAAATGGGCTTTTAAATAACATTAAACAATATTTAAATAACATATACATAAAAAGTACCTACTATGGTAATCTCTAGAAATCGTCAGTGAACGAATCTAAATCCGTCACAGAATGTAATTTTCTATATCATGCCGACGGCTATATTAAATTGTGACCACTGGATTTTTTAAGTCCTATAAAAACCGCCCATAAAAACCATATTTTGAGCACGCGAGTGGATATTAAATCTTTTTATTGATTACTGTCACACACAGATCGCATTTTAATGACTACAGCCGTTAAAGGTTAAGTAATGATTATTTTAAATATGAATCGTAATATTTTATCATTAACTCTATTAATTTTTCTCACGGCGATTATGTGAACTCCAGTCCGGTAATTAAACTTATAAGTAGGCTAGATTTTATGGAACCACTTAATTTTTTTTCTAGTTGGAGATACAACGAAAGATGCAGTGAGGTCTTCTTTCATATTGCGCTCCAACCATAGATGGTGCATTTATTTTATAAAATAGTTCTGGCTTTTAGCGGGCAACATATTGTATTTATTCCCTGTGTTGGGAATCACTAGAACCATGTGATATTTTATTTTTTTTTAATTACGGTATATTAACAAATAAAAATTACTTAAACAACTTTTTTTATGACAAAATATATTATTTTTCAATTTCATGTAAAATACTTGTTATAACACATTTAATGTTAACTGACATATACAACTTTTATATACTGCCAATGCACAAATGAGGCGTTGTGCCAACAATATAAAATAACAATGCCTCCCTACAATAAAACCCTGTGTATACACTACACACATGTTAGCACCTAATACGTGTACACAGCACGCTTAGGGGGAGGAATTCCGCATTGGTCCGAGGGTAATACGAGGCTGGCTCGCTAGTTGCGGGTTTTTTGCGTTACTCCGGGCCTGGCTGGCTGCTCGCTTATAAAAACAAATGAAAGCGAACGGCCCGGCTGTTGCCACTACTTTAATTAGAGGCGACGCTCGTCAAAGAACTACATACTTAGCGACTAACTGCACTCGTGTACTTGGCGTTTTATTAACATGTTTTGTACGCAGCGGCAAACAATTGGCCACCACTCGGTTTGTTCAAGAAAGTTGTGTTAATTGCGCTAGAACACATGTGTTTTTGTTAAATGCATCTGATGCAACGAGTGCCTTCCGTCTGACGTTGGTTTATGGGGCCTAATTTTAACCTTTATAATGCAATATCATGACTTTATTACGAAACAATAAGAAAAGGCGATTTTAGTGTGTGGAAAGGGGAAGCAAGTGTTATTTAAAAACCGGCCAAGTGCGAGTCGGACTCGCGTGTAGAGGGTTCCGTACACACAAACTTAACATTGGAGTTGAAAAATATTATGTTAATACACAAACATAACATTGGAGTTGAAAAATTTGATGGTACGCACAATATTGAGTGATTTACCATGTTATTTTAATATCATGAACTTCTTATAGGTTCCTATAATCTATAAGTAGGAAGCTAATTTGTGTACTTTTTTCAAAATTTTACGTTCAGTAGTTTCGGAGATAGGGGGGGATTGATAAATTTTCGTCTATTTTCTTGAATAACTTTGAAACTATTTATTTTAAAATATAGATTTAAGATATTCACAACAAGACCTTTTATTTGATATATTCACACGATGCCGTTTTCATATAGATATTTTTTTATTTTCTACCTTCCCCCCAAAAAAGACCTCCCATATACAGATTTTATCTATTCACGTCACACTTCTGCGTTTGGGTCACGGAAATTGATGTGTGTACCAAATTTCAACTTAATCGGTCGAGTAGATTCGGAGATACTTGACTGTGAGCGACGGACAGACGGACACACGAGTGATCCTATAAGTGCTCCGTTTTTTTTTATTCGGACGAACGGAACCCTAAAAGTGTACTTTCTGTTGAGAATCATTGAAAGATCTGATTATTGTATTTTCTGTAATATTAAAAACTGTTAGACCGCCTCGTGGTCTCACAGCACACGTATGAATAGTGCGATCTAGAGATCCCAGGTTTGATTCCTCAGTAGCACCGAGTCTGAAAATGTGCCCGAAAAACGGCAATAGGCTTAATAGTAATCCCTTATTACGTGGGATTGATACATACATACCTGGCGGAATGTGGGTGCATAATGAACTACCTACATTACACTACAACTCTGCCTACTCCTTCGAGGAATAAAGGCGTAAGGTTATGTATGTATATTTGTACATCCTTCACAACAGTCGGACTGGAAACAAAATGACGTCTATCGTCCACGACGGATATTAACATAGACAGCCCCGTGGCGCAGATGGCTAGACACCAGCTTGCGAAACGAGAGGCCGCGGGTTCGATCCCCGCACCGAGACAAATGTTTGTGTGATCCACAAATATTTGTTTCGGGTCTGGGTGTTTGTGAGACCGAAAAGTCTCTCGTAGTCTCTGATACCCACGACACAGGACTTGTTTCCTAGTGTGGGGTCAGAACTATGTATGTGACTGTTGGGTGTATTTATTTATTTATTTATTAATATCGATTCCGTGTGATCGCTTCCGTTATTTCATTTATCTTTATCTTTAAATCTATCCCCTTCATGTCTTACATACTCAATAGAAACAGATTGACGAGGCATACATATTTCGTGAGAAAATACTAGAAGACAGCATATTATGCATCATTGTGAAGATTTATACTGACCTCATCAACAACACTGATAAACAGGTACACAAACAGGAAAATTGGTCCATTCACGGCGCCTCCATTCATTTTTATAGAATACAAGCGGTAAGAAATTGAGACTACATTTTATTTTCAGCTACAATATGCATTTGTAATTTTCGGTCTAAATTCCACAACGTGCTGGTACGTCATTTTTTGGAAAGCTAAACTTAATCTGGAATATTTAGCTTTAAGTTTGTGTTTTAGCTGGTCTTTGGAAAATAATAAATCAGTCGATGATAATGACATAATATGCTAATACTTTTTTTATAAATAATATCGATAAATTCAACGCAAGCATAAACAATTTGCCTTACTCTTTGTCGTTTTATTTGTTTAATTATAAATATTTTAGTAGTATTTCATGTAAATAAAAAAAAGTGACGAATTAAAATACATCATTAAAAATGTCTGAAGACGTCGTTCGATATGAGTTCTCTACTCTTCAAGTTGTATATATATTTTATAGGGCATCAAAAATTACACAACTAAACCAATAATACCTTTAAACTCTTAGAAAGCACCATGTCACATCACGTCAATAGTATAATAGATCAAATAACTGATAAATCTGGCACGGTTCAAATCAATCTTGGGTAAAAAAGGTATCAAATTAATACTTATTAAATCGTTAAGAAATACTTAATACCTGTTTATATTAACGGGTTTTGGTGTATTAATTTTACGCCTGACAGTTAATTGAGTGGGAGCAGCAACACTGAGCAAGTAGGTTGAATAGTACCTTTAATTATGATAGATGCCCCGTAGTCCTTAGTACTGAAGGCTTGGGCGTACGTACGAATAGAATATTTGCCACCCATGAACCTCATAATGGACATAATGTGGCTCACCAGCTCGTTTGCCTCCTTTCCCATAAAAAAAAAAGCATTCGACTTATTCCGAGCCTATGTAATACAATTTAATTTACAGTTTCTACGTCTCAATTATCTTGAACCATCGAGGTCAATTCGCCCGCGATGTTGACCCGCAACACTCCTTAAGTGTTATCAAAATTTTGTATTTAATCATTCCCAGCTCGAATTCCCAAAGGATCTTTAAAAAAAGTGATGATATTAGATTTATGACTCTTTTACTGTAGAAAGTACGCTTAAGTGGTTGAAAAGCACAATTCTGAATTTTTCGTTTTTCATTAATTTAAAAAGCTAAAGCTAAAAGAAATATTTTGTATTAAGCTCGATATGGTGAGATAAATACGAAGAATTACTGATATATACCGATACACATTTTACTGTGCCCGTGGCCGGAAGCGAATTTTTCCAGGAACTTTTCGGGAAGTGCGGCGTCGAGCGCTTGCTTACAATGTTGTGATAATTCTCTCGAATCAAAAATATTTGTCTGTGGCATTAAAGATAGAAAGGAAGCTATTTTTTATGTGGTTATTAATCTTATACAATGGTTATCACAATCTTTTTACATTATAGTGTAATAATGATTCAATTCCTATCGATTTGGGTAAAAAAACATAAAATGCAAATACATGAATTTAAATAAGTGAATGAAATAAGTAGTAACAAATTATTGAACTCTTATTTGTGTGTCTTACACGAATTTTTTTTCAAGCGTGTCGTAATCCGCTTTCATAATGTATATTAAAGCATCTAAATTATCTAAGAGAAAAGTCGCTTGTGGAAATGCAGACGAGAAACTATCGGAAATAGTTTCAAATACTTTAGAGTAAACAACAAAAGCAACACTACGTACAACGACACTACAAATTCCATTCTACGAGGACGCGCAACATCTGTATCGGAAGTGTGGACTTGTTTCCCACGCGTACTGAGCGCTACGGCCACGAGCGAAATGTTTGGCTTACTGCTATGATTTCACGAGTAAACTCTTTCACATGGAATGCAAATGTTAAAATACGGTGAATGTATACTTCTTTATACCTGAGACGGTTTTACGAGGTATTTCTAAGACATATTAAAACCGCAGAGCTTAAAAATAGTGAGCATAATAGCATAGTGAATAAGACCTTAGTCATAGGTAAAATATATAGGAAAAGGGTTAATTTTAATAATTAGATGTATCACAAAAATGTTAGCCAATAACTTTACAATTTCACCACTGAGTCCTTAAATCCCATTAATAGCCTAAATATTTTTGTTTATTTTAGTTTTGCGAAAAGCTGAGCTTTCAGTGTTGTGTCTACGAAATATTAAGGTTTAAACTACCTAATTAAAAAATATATATATAAAAATAAGTATGTTGTGGGTTACATATATACATTAATTCTAACGGTCATGTCGGTTCGTGCCGAGTTCGTAAAGAAAAAAAATTGTGACTCTTCAAGCTGACAGATTGAGTTCTATTACGAATTGGTGTTTGATAAAAACTCGTCCAATTCCTGTAGATGTGCCATAATCAGCCCTTAGCCAATTCTCATCATAAGTAACACTAAATTCAACATAGAGATACACTACATATCCACAAGCAAAAATTAACGCCTTGTGTAAGGGTCATCACTTATTGTAAATGCCACGAAACTTAGCCAACAATCAATTAAACCGGAAACAAATATTTATTCTATGCTTTTGCTCGGAAACGCTTGTTTTACGGCAAAATAATATTAGCGTTAAGTAATTGAAAGAATCGTGACATTAACAATACAATTTTGTTATGTAAATAAATATTAATTCATACTTCTTCATATAGCTGTTACGTTTGAGGAAAATGATGAGGAAAACATAATGCAATGACAAAATTTGTATGATATAAATAATATCTGCATACTATGTTTTAATATAGGGGTAATAACAAAGATTGTATACAGAGAAAACTGTAATCTTGAAGAAAGACATACCTGCTATTTTTGAGAAGTTTGAAGTGAAAAATATTTATTATGAAAACTTATATTTTTAAGACAAGCTGTACAATGGTAATATAACAATACAAAAATAGTTGTTCACTTATTCACGATAAAACATTAGAAAAATAATTACACCAAAAGTTGTTTACAAGGCTGTGAAAGAAAATATGAGAAAAATGTGCCATTGGCCTTAGTAGTAGAAGTTGCCTCTACTTTTCAAATGTTTCTCTACACCCCAATGGAATAAATGAAACATTATCAAATTTTGGGACCTATTTCTAACAGGGATATTTATTAATATTATTATGTAAGCCTAAGTAAATTGCATACTCTAATCCAAAAAACATATTTTACATAGTTAAATGTGGCAGGACATACTATAGGTATAAATGCTGTTAGATATTCTCATATTTAAGTGGTTCTATATAAAAATAGATGCTAAATCATTAAAAATTGCCAAACAAAGTATGAGTAATAGAATTTACAAAAAAACAACCCGGCAATAAATAACTTGACAAGTAAAATCTATGAACATTTAATAACACAAGTTCATTATTCCCACATGTTCATGAATGAGCCATTTTCCTTGTGGAAGATAAACAATTGTGTGATTTGAATGAATTAATTATTGTGGTTAACTTCATAAAATTATTTTAATAAAATATGAATCACTGTAAGGTCAATGTACTAACCAACATTTTGCTTAAAACATCTGAGGTTTATATATCAAGAACTAAAATGATGTATTGTTCCAACATAAGATATTTATTATTAATTTATTTGTGCATTTTTTAAAACAGTGCCACTTGTTTATGTGTATACAATTTACTTTATTGACCTAATTCTTTCCTATGGCCTAAGCAGCAAAAAAAAGGCAAAAAATTATTTCAAAACATCATAATATCACATACTTCATAGAAAAGAAATAAATTTATAAATGATGTTATATTTCATTTTACAAATAGAATAATGCAAATTCAATAAAATAGTCAAGGACTCACAGATATAACAATTGGAGTAGAATTCATGCACTTAATGCATGCTAAATGCGTCAACCACTTGGGTGACTGAGAAGAGCTTTTGTAACACCTTCCATTAAGGTATTGAATTTCTGATAAGGTAATAGAGTGCTATTAATACTATTACTGCTCTCAACTGATAATGAGCGTAATTAAGTGGACCATAACATTGCATATAGCATGAAAAACAGTAAACAGCTTCCCAATATATCAAAATAGAATTTATTATCACAGATAAAATGTTATGTACATTCAGGAGCACAGTAAAATATATATATTTTTTTAGAATATAAATAAATAACTGGTGATTTTTCAAATATTTCTCATTATCAAAAATTCTGACAAAACATGATAAAAAAGTTATTCTTTAAAAAATGGTAAAAAAAATTATAGTATGTCATTAAATATAAAATCAAAATTTGTACTTAATAATAGAACCACCCGCACTAGGCCAGCATGGTGGACTAAGGTCTAAACCCTCTCAGTTGTAGAGGAGGCCCGTGCCCAGCAGTGGGACGTATTTGGGCTGATGATGAATAGAACCACAGTCAACAATAATTTCAAATATATAAATAAAATGTAAACTGTTTTCAATTTGATTTATAATCAAGTTATAAATTGCATGTTCAGTAGTGTGAATTTAGTAATAATTTTAAGTATGTTTATACAGTTGGCACAGCAAATAAACCATTATTTCTTAGCAATGAGTAACTATGTCTGTGTACATAAATTATTTCTACAATAATTCCATTATTTATATTGGCAATTGTATGGCATTAGTATATTATTAAATATATCAAATGTTTTTGGTATTCATTTGTTTTCATATTTGTTTTGTGGGCTTTAACCTGTTGCCATGGTGACCATTATTTTGATTTCAATTTTATCACACTTATCTGAATGCATAAATTTAAATTTAAAGATTTAATTGTGATTTTAAGATTTAAATACAAAGTGATTCACTTAGAAAAAAAATCAGTGGATATTTTACCCTTCAAATATGCAATTATCAATAATGCATAAAAACCCTTTAAGTTATAAATAAAAAAAATCATGTATACTCAAATTTAGAAAAGTGTATAAAAATATAAATGAAGGTAGTAATTAAAAAAAAATACTGAGGCTAAAAGTAGTTGTTAATTGGGCTTACCTGGTCAGGACAGAAGTATCCAAATGCAACCATGCCAAATAACGAAAGTAGTAAACAGAAGAGTATAACTTTTCTTAGTTTTGATCTTGGTTCCATTTTCTTTATTTCATAGACACCACTGGGCAGCAACAATGCGAAATCACTATCTACTTGCACTGAAACACTTTTTTGCATTTCGACCGGGTGCATGTCTCATTTTTACAAAAATATCTCCAGACTACACACACTTATTTAGTCTATTGTCTCATTTCTAGCGAGTCCATTTCCAAACTTAATTCACATGGCGTAGTTATCTAACGTAGATCGCTTTTGATAACATTGTTATGCTGATATCGCGGTAATGTGTTACGACATAAACTGAGTCGAAAATAAATCGGCAGGACAGACGACCGGGTGCGACATTCGAACGAAGACTGAACACTGACTGCTCTGACAACACTCGGATTACTCAGAACCGCGACGCGAATATAAATGTATACAAACAACAGACGGCTAGGGCCTGTCGTTGCCCACACCGACAGAGTTACCACATATCATGACACAAAAGTAACACATTGCATTAGGTAAAGCGCTAATAATATTAGATCTTAATGAACAGAAAATAATAAATCCCATCATTTTTGATTTTATACTCGCGAGTGACAATTACAATCTAGTGTGAAAGTTGTGGTCGTCGGAACGGAATAAAGCGAGATAGCATAATCGCATTGTTTCATAGTGACTGGAATACGATGACTTAAAGCCGCTAATGCTAAAACTATAAATACGAAACGCGATTTGGGTTCTTGCAACGATTCGTTCAGAAATTCAAATGACAGTTGTCGTACTGACGTCTTGTTTTTCGTTCAAAATAGTAAAATTGTGTTCGATAATATCAAAATAGTAATATGACAGTTAAGCGGCTAAGGACTCATGAATTGCAAAAATAATTTGTTATAAAACACCATAACTTCCCTATGGATTTGTGAAAACATTTTTATTTTATATTTGTCAATTTACTCGGCCTGGTGATCCTAAACCATCGCAACATGTTCTACCTTGATCTTATGTAATATGGGATTTAGATACGTTGAAGTTAATCTCCCCGTCGCAAGACTTATTCGAGGCATCGCTCTTTTTCCAATATTTCATCCGCACGGAGATCGATAATTTTACTATCGGGCGGAGAACCCTTGATTTGCAGGACTTTTCTAGCCTCAGGGTGGATACAAATTAGAGAACACCATAACAAGCCCTCCCATCGGGACAAACCTTGTACCCAAATAAAACTCACTAGCACAACCCGGGATTCGAACCCTGGACTTGTAAGATTTCACGGGACACATTTAGCTAAACTTGCCCTAAGAAAATATTTCTAAATACAACATGTATACCTACTTAACATACGACTTATGAATCCAGTACCCAAACAGCTCAAAAAAGCTTGTAAGACATTTGTAGAAAACAAATGTATAGAGAGCCCATTTGCAGTGTCAAGGGAGACATAACCCACAATTGTATAAATGTTACTTGTAAAGTGATTGTTTGTGTATTCACTTGTAGGAATGGAATAGTTATAAATAAAAAAAATTGTGAAAACAGTACATACTGAAATAGAACCATGAGAATGAGAGCATAGTAGGGATATCTGCTTACCTCTTATAGCTGTGACCATTATAATTTTTTTTCTCGGAAAATTCCGGTTAAATCTGAGGCATACGAGCCTAGGCCTAGTGTGTATCAGGTTTATTATTGTTAGACCTTCATTTCTGAGTACATTTTTATAATTTTTAGGATTTCAAAACGTATGTTATATTGAATTTTCGAATAATAAAGGTATTTATTGCATTTTTGCTACATGATCTGGAATAATTTCACCTTTAACTATGACTTAGCGTTCAGAGGGTAAAAGGGTTCCACATAAAAATAACAATTATCAATTTCTATGACAGGCTTTAATCCATTATCAGATAAGAGAATTTTAGGTAGGTATGTAGTATGTACGACAATTTTTAAAATAACACTGCTTGCGTAAAGGAAAAATAAATCTTCTTAATAAATCACGATAAAAACTAAAATTAGTTAAAACAGACAAATACCTAATACATTAGCAAAATTATTAACTACAAATTATATATAGGTATTGTAAAATTCGTAATGTGGCACTATTCTAAAAGTCTACGGAAAACATGAACCGATCGGCGATTGACATTGCTGTGTTAACTGTAAATGAAGGAACTGAAACAAAGGTGGGGAGAAATACAGACATAAAATTATAGAATTCATTTTTGGTTGACCAGAGACAAGACATGTTATGTTTTTGTTACTATAGTTCGATATGTACCACATAGAAGCAAATAATTTTAAAATGAACTGATACATTTAACCGTTATATATATAAAAAGAGATAACAAAATATTATTCATAAAGAATTTAACAATATCAAACAATTTTTCGATAAATAATTAACTCTAGTCATAATTTAATAGTAGTTCTTTTAGCAATTCGTCAATATAAGTATATCGTATTTTTGATAATTGATTGCATAACATTTTTAAATTCAATAGTGTATTTAATAACGAGAATTACATAATCAAACCCAATGGTTTCACAAAAAATCAAAATTTGAAACTTCTTTTGAAGTTCAAATCAGTATGACAATATCATCTGATTTAAAAAACATCGTAAAGTATTATGGAAGTATATGTTTAACTTCAATATGTTACAAATAAAATACTATGGCATAGACAAAAACATATCACAGTATAGTTTCTGGTCAGACCATAAATATAAAGGAAAATTTCCTTTTATTGATTGTCAATTTTCTCTCGTCACACTGTAATTGCGCTTAAAAGTAGAAAAATAATATGTTTTGTAAACAATACAATTATGTACACATGTTAAAAAAATCAACAAGGAACTATCAATATACACTTAAAACTGTCGCAGCTCTCGCAAAGACAATTAAAATTGTCACCGACTAACGACGCTAGCATCCGGCAATAAAAAATGTGCTTAGCATGTTTGTTCAACCATGTAACAAATTGTCCGTTGAAAAAATATTTTAAAACTTCGTTAGTATGCTGGGGCAATCTTAATTAGCCTTGCTGGCGTGTTCTTTAAATACATTAATCGGTTCCTTCTTGGTCACCAAATAGATCATAATTTAGACTATATGATTTTACTCCACATTACTACGACACGTAGTTTGTCAACTAATATTACAATGAAAACGAAATTCATGTCAATAATGGAGTAAAATCGAACACAATGCCACGAGAGAATCTATGTTAACTGTCCTTTATAATGATATTTAAAAAATGTATACAAAAGTCCCACAGCTGGTTTTCTTACAATTGTTGTGTAATACAAAAGTTACAAATCACCACATATTATAAGACACTGATGATGCGGTATCCTTCGAACACTACACTCAGTCGCGTGCGTGGAAACGTCGGTGTTTGTTTCGACATTTCTTTAGTTTTACCGGTCTCTAATCAAAAGGATCAACTCCTCTCACCACAGAATTTTCTAGTTATAAAAATTACTATATTATATATCGATTCAGTCCACAAATTTGAAACAAAGTCTACGATTTTACCCGTCGCCGTGTGACGCGGCACTGACGCACGATGATCACGATGTTACTTAATGTTCTGTTCACTAGGCGTTTGCTTAATTAAACGTTCTTCCGGTACGAAATATTATTTAGCACATTTTAATTTGTTGAAAGTTTTTTTGCGATGCACTGTTTAAAACAATATATGTTACATTGTAACTGTTCAGGTTGAAACGCAACATTCACCGGTCACGTAATGATGGAAGTGTTACATTTTCCCATCCATGCATGTATGTCACTGTGCATACATCTGGTGTAATGCGGTACCAATTAATTATTCTACTACTAGTTGTCTATGGGGAGAAGTCAGTCCTCATACTGTTCTGTCTGACACAACAAATACGATCAATTACGAGAACGTCCACGTCCACGTGAGCCGTCGCGGTCCTGCAACACGAACAAAACAATCACACCATTATAACCCATAATGAGAAATATATTGTACAACATTAAAGAATCGTATAACGCACCTTATGCTGGGATCGATAATCGCGATCGCGATAAGAGTGATCTCTATTGTCGCGCAGGTCGCGGTCATCGCGGTGGTCGCGGTGATCGCGCATGTCTCGTGGGTCGCGTGGGTCGCGGGAGTCGCGGGGGTCGCGGGGGTCGCGGGGGTCTCGTGTGTCTCGTGGGTCACGCGGGTCACGCGAGTCCCGCGGGTCGCGCAGGTCCCGCCCATCTCTCGGCTCGCGAGAGTCGCGCGGCTCCCGAGGCTCGCGGCCGTCGCGGTGGTCGCGCCCATCGCGTCCGTCACGATGCTCGCGATAGTCCCGGTAGTTGCGGTACCCGCGACCACCCTCATGCTCATCTCGGTTGTTTTCATGACTGTTGTGAAGAGGCACCTTGCGCGAGTCTTCTTCCTCTTGTCGACGTTCGTAGTGAATGAAATCGTCAAAAATGGATGTCGAATGGCAATAGCAGTGCATAATTCTCAAAACCTGCAGACCCTTGGCGTGCGGCACCTCTTGCGTGTCACGCGAGTTCGTCACCGGTTTGTTCTCGTTATTCTCTAATTTGATATGACGGAGTTGGCCGTTTGGAACGTCCTTAACGTAGATCCACCGCACGCGGAATTGTCCCTTCCACTTGTCCTGCGACCACACGCTAGAGTTCGAGTTGTAATCGACCGCACTCATCATGCGAGCCATGCCGCAGAAGTGTCCACTGCCGTTTACGGAGAAGAACAAAAACACAGCGCCGCCCTCCCGCTCGCGCTCGCGGAACGCCGAGTCGAGCCGCTTGTTGCCGTGTTCGGTGCTGCACCAGATTTCATATTTGATGCTGCGGTGAATATCGTCCTCCGAATACGATTTAATGACAAAGAATCGGGCCATCGGTGCTGTCAAATCGAACTCCTTTGGATTGTAGTCATTTTTGATGCAGAGTTCATCCAATACAGGATGCGGTTGCTGCGGCGCGGTGGGCGGCGGCGGTTGAGCGGCGACCGGAGGGGCAGGAAGCGGCGGACGCGGCTGATGCGGCTGCATTGGCTGGTGCGGAGGAGGCCCACGAGGCGCGTGCGCCCACGCGGGTGGCGGCGGTTGGTGCTGCGGTGGCGGCGGGCCCCGCTGCTGCAGCGAGGTCGGCGGCGCGGGCGCTGGGGCGGGTGCAGGAGCCGGCGCCGGCGCGGGCGCGGCCATTGGCAAGGGCGCCGGCACGGGCGGCTGGAGCGGCAGCGGCGGCGGCGCCGTCACCACCGGCGCTGTTTTACCAGCATCCCAGGTGCTGATGTCCATGTTGTGCTTACCCGGCACTATCGGCGGTGGAGGCATGCCGGGGCCCTTCTTCTTGATGACGCCGCCCTGCGACGACGGGGCCGGCTTGGCCGGCTGGCTCGCGATGGAAGCCCATGTCATCTTTTTGGGTTGCGCCCCGCCGGACACGTCCTTGAGTTCCGGGGGCCGCTCCTTGTCCTGCTTGTGGTCGCCGAGCGAGAGTGCCTGCACGCCCGACTCGACCGCCTTGACGCCGTCCGGCACGTATAGACCATCGGCTCTGTAATAATCGTCATATTGTTTCGCGCGACCTAGCTGACCCCACGTGGAGTAGTCACCGTTGCCGTGAAAATAATTAAAAGTTGACGCCGGCTGGCCGAACGC
This sequence comes from Hemaris fuciformis, assembly GCA_907164795.1. Classification (NCBI taxonomy): domain Eukaryota; kingdom Metazoa; phylum Arthropoda; class Insecta; order Lepidoptera; family Sphingidae; genus Hemaris; species Hemaris fuciformis. Next base: position 12,085,672 of record OU015434.1, read on the forward strand.
AGCTGTAGAGAACGGTGTTGTTGAAGGTCCAAATACGCCTGAAATCAAATCGTGTTCGTGTTTATAGCAAGTGCTCTTTTGTAATGAAATATTTAAGCATTGTTTTATAATTTCGTATTCATTACTTCTGCCAAAGTTTAAAATTTAACACATATTTTCAAGTCTTGTAATCCAATAATGAAATATTATATGTATAAAGGTCTTAAGAAATTAAAGTAATGCGAATAATCGTCTTCGAAAGCAAGTATTATTTTTACCATTACAACATCTAAACTCGATAATACATTAATTAGTCTGTTGTATAGAACATCTACATCTTTTTTCTTGTTACTGAATAAATACTAGCTACCATCCATTCCATAAGAATCGTGAGGATTGTATCCTCCGAGGAAAGTCATCGGGTCTGTTCCATTGGTGGACCATGTCCCATCCCCGACTCCAAAAGCTTGATAAGGAAGTGCTGTTGTACCGTAATAACCTGAAACGATGGAAAATAATTTCCTCAAAGGAGATATCCCATTTTTCTTAACGGTTTGGACTAGTATTGTACTGATAGAAATTGTGCAACAAGATAAAAAGATGTGTTTTTGCGACTATTAACTGTATTTTTCACATTTGCCAATAATAAATATAGTGAATTACTGTTTACAAAACTATTTTCATCTTTATGTAACACAAATTGGTATTTGAGTAAATATCCAATTTTCGATTGCGCACAATTATTAGCCCAAAATGAGACACCTCAGATTGAGACTTACTTAAATACTAAACTATTCTAAAATCTAAAACAATTAACCTAATTAATGATTAGACATTAATAAAATCTTTGCTACATATTTTTGAATAAAACAATTAGAAATTAGACGTCACATATTACTTTATTATCGTTGTATGTATATACACAATCTAATTCCATATTATGATACGTCTCTGAGATTGGTTTACCGGAAGTGTATATATTTCAAGGTAATCCAGAATTTCCTTTCTCCACATTAAAGAAGTTAATTTAATTAGAACTGAGACATTGATATGATTTTATTTGTAAGACTTTTTACCTTAGCGTAATATAGGTCTTATTATACAGCAATATGAATGTAATCTATAGGTTTACATTGCTTCACTCTCAGTATCTAAGTAAAGTAATAGACCTCTTTCAGTCTCTTAGAACGACCATTTGTAAATGACCTTACAGCCATCTGTGCACCATGATTTCAACATCGATATGTAATCTGTTAAACTTTAATACTGCATTCTCTATTCCTGTTTCAACAATATTTTTGAATATTGGTACATTTTACATCCAAACTACAGACTTTTTTTATATTGATTGGCTATCATCTATGCAAGCGAAAATCCTCAACATCCGTTTGTTTCATAGACAAAATTTATTGTCTACACGATTTCTTAACCTCAGGCGATTTTTTATTTAAATTTACATTACATCTTTATTCAAGAAATAACTATAAAATATGCTACATATAACATAAAAATAATTTCAATTTGATATAGAACAAAACTTATTCGCTATTAATTATTGTAGGTTTAGAAATCCGTACTCATAATATTGTTAAGTTTTCACTCTTAAATCACTGGATCAATTTCAGATTTTTTTTCTGGTATAAAGATAAAGGGGACATTGGCTGCTTTGTTTTCACAAATTGTGCCCTGGTGAAGTGGGGCCCAACACCTGCTTTATCATCAATCGTCATCAGTCCATATACATCCCACTGCTGGGAATGGGCCTCCTCTACCATTGAGAGGGTTTAGGCCTAGTGCAGGTTGGCAGACTACATCTGCTTTATGTTTAGTGACAAATCATGTCAATGTGAATAATTTTTAAAATGTTTTAAATATGTACCTACCTGCCGCGCTGTAGGGATCCGCTGCAGACGAGATTGGGGGTGCATACGAGGGTTGCTGTTGATGACGCCATGACACCTCCGCCAACTCGTCACCGCCACTCTCTAAATGTTGTTCCTTCTGTGCATTTGTTACTGTAATTCGAAATAAGTACTGTTTTTATTAACGTCAAGTCAATATCCAAAATGACTACTATTTTACATTAAGTTCACTCTCAAATCTTAAACTTAAATATAAATAATCACATTCTCATGGTAAAAGCTACATTGAAAGGCAAGTTGCACATAAAAAAGTTCTTGATAAGGTATTTCTTAAGTGTTTAAATTGGTAACAGAAATCAATGCCTATAAGTTAAATACATTTATGGACTTATAAAGATAAAACATTATCATTTCATCTAAGTTACATAATAGGCTTTACAAAAGTACTGCAATAACAAATTCTGTACTCAACTCCTTATAATAAAACAGATATTCAAACTATTAAAAAAACACCAATTGAAATTAAAGGTTTTAAAAATCAGTAATAAAAGACTTTCTACACAATTGAAAATGAAACTCATTTATAGTAAAGTACATTTACGGTTTTCGCAAGACTATTATGTTATATTTCCATTCAACTACTCAGAGACCATTCATTCCTCTGTTAATTGAAGCCATAAAACTTATAAAACTGTAATTAACTATCTCATATAATAACAATTACATTTGTACCTCTCAATAGATAAGTCAAGGCAATATTTTATTTGTAAGGCAAAGTTCAATTCATCAAGCATGATACTATTGATATTTATCAACTAATGTGGATCCAACTTTTACATAAGCCTATCACCTATTGGAAATGATTAGGTATAAGTCCTGGCCCAGTTTTGGTTGAGGGATTTCACATACCTAAGAAGAATCTGGTAAGTACTCTTAGGTTTTCTCACCATATTTTCCTTCACTGTTAATAATTGATAATATATTTTTGATAAATTTCTGTATACAAAGAAAATTGTGTGGAATTATTGCTTAAAAATTAAAAGAAATAATCAGAGTAATTCATTAATAATTACTTCAAACTCTATGGAAATGAAAAAACAACAATGCACATATAAAAACATGGGTACTAAAGTCTTCTTCAGATTGTGTTGAAAGATTTACTGCTGTATATGGGGCTGAAGAGAAACAATTCTAAAGAATTTAAAGTATCCACATTTTCTTTATCAGAAGTGAAAAATCTAACCACAAAAGTAGCATCATAGACTGATATTAATAATTTTCACACATTGAAAATACTCTTGGGCAGTGGTGGCACTTCCATAGAAGCCGAATTCTGAATTTTTCAAACAAAATTTTGAATAACAATCTTAATTTAATATAAGCAATTTGACATATAAATTAGAATATCCTGAACCCACAATAAACAATTATAAACTAGACATTACAAAATGTGTAACACTTTTGGGCTTCTATGGAAGTACCTTACTGCTCTTGGGATACAAAACAATCATACTGTACACATGGTGCATATTTTTTTTGTAACTATTATGCTTATTGCCGCTAGAGTCTTGTAAAAACTCTTCCACATTGCTCATAAACATTTCCATGTCAGATCTAATATACAAGACATGGAAACAACAATTGACTAATATTTATAATAACATGTGATTACCAATGATAACATCTCATTCTTATCATATACCAATACCAGAAACAAATAAATATGTTTATTTTCTTACAATGTTGTGTACTCTGAGTTACATATTATAGTTATACATGCATTATGTCTTAGTACAACATATTATTTATTTATTATCATGTTTGCACAATACTACTTGTAGCCTGTTGAACCAGAGGCAGGTTCAATCAAGACATACATTATCATGATCAATATTTATTTATTTATTTAAAACTTCATTGTACACATAACACTAAAGCTAAGGAGTACAGTAGAGAAGAAAAGTACAATAGGCGGCCTTATCGCACAAGGCGATCTCTTACAGGCAACCAAGGATGGAGAAGTAGCAAGAGAAATGAAAGGTAGTCGAAGTGTACAGACTAAACTAAAAAACATCAACAAAGCTAAAACATATCGTTAAAAAAGAAATAAAATTAAATAAAGAAAAATAATATAAATATATATATATATATATTATATATATAAATACTTATAAATATATATATAAACATATAAACAAACATACATACATACATGCCTACATACACATACATTTATACATACATACCTACATACACACTAACATACAAATAATTACATATATGTCTTTAATTAGCAGGACAAATACTAGTCTTTAAGTAGTTTTTTTGAAAGATGACAATGACTTTGCTTTTCTTATTGACACTGGAAGTGAGTTCCACAATCTAACAGCTTTGACAGTAAAAGAGCTGTCCATAAAATTTTTAGAGTGCACTGGAGTTTTAAGTTATCTGACGACCTCAAGAATCTGGAATGAGAGTCGTGTAGAAACTGGAAACGAGATTTGAGATAGAAAGGAGTGACAGGGTTAAAAAGTACGTTATAAAGAAGAGAAAGAATGTGGGTATTCCGGCGAAGTCGAATAGATATATATCTGATAAAAGTTAATTTTATTTAATACCTATTAGAATCATAATATAAGATGAGCTCTCAGTAATTTGTGTATCATTGTAGGTATTTTCAAGTTGCTTCCCATAAACAATATTATTGGAATGCTGGATTTGTATAGAGTGCCTCATGGTCTCATGGTACAAGTATGTGCCGTGCGATCTAGAGGTCCTGGGTTCGATCCCGGGTTGGGCAAAGTGTTATTGGGTTTTTCCATTACAAAATTTTCGGTAACAGCACGGAGTCTGGAAATGTGCCCGAAAAACGGCAATAGGCTCGCCACCTATTACGTGGGACTGATACATACTTGGCAAAATGTGGGTGCAGAAATGCACCTCTGCCTACCCCTTCGGGGAATACAGGCGTGAGTTTATGTATGTATGTATGTATGAATTTGTATCTAATGCTATGGAAAGAAGGTCAATTAACACACTGAATTATTGGAACTAAGTTAGAAAGTATCTTTTTTAATACAATAGTAAAAGTTGGAAAAAATATTAGGCATCTAAAATTGGGCAATGTGCTTCTTATTATCATTTAACAAAGGATTTTTTTTATATATGTGAAGATATACTAAAATTGCCCTTCTCGAAACAAAATTCCTTATTCGTGCTAAGAAACAAATAAAAATACTGATACATTTATTAACAATATGTTTACTACTATGTTTTGAATAATATTTGATGAATAACAAAAATGCTTTTAATACCATTTCCATTAGTAAACATATACCTACTAACAATTTCAATTTAAAATAATGTTTAGAAACATCTAGATAGTCATAAGTTTTAACAAAATGTGAGATAATTTTAACACAAGTTCTGCTGTTCTAGTTACATACTTAATACATCCCTTGGTGTGTACATTGTAGATTTAAAAAATGTGTATTTATTATTTGTTCCTCATTCTTAGAAATGTGTTACATAATGTGCACAAAATAATTAATTGACCTTCACTTTTATTGTACTCAATTTTACATGCAAATTCACATGTTTATGTTGTATAATTTAGATTAAAATTTCATTTAATATGTTTAATATAATATAATAAGACATCAGCTGATCTATAATTGTTAATTAAGTTAATGATGACTAATTATCATAAAATGTTTGCTCATATACTAAGTAAACACAAGTTATTATTTAATATGATTATATTTAATGTAACAAATTGTTATTATTATTATGTAACTAGATTATTAGGATGAAAATAATATTAGGACACTATAGTAAATATCTGAAAAATATAATAGAATGAATTATTTAATTGATTGACTACAAAACTGATGAATTGTGTAAAACAAATAGATACTTATTGTTGACAAAAACAAGCATCTAACAAGTGAGCAACTCACCAATGGGTATAACACAAAACATGTCTGATACACAAATGTACACAAATAAAGAATCTTGCCAAATAATTGATTCTGTGTGGGTGTTATAACTTTTCCAAACAATCTTACGGAGGAGTCCGTGGGCAGCGCAACACCTACACCAATATACCTACAAATGATTGGCAAAAAACTAACAATAATTACAAATTATAGACAATACATTAACAGCAAACTATCATCTAGATATGCGCTTGTTTACATGATCGTAAAAGAAAGTGAAAGTACGGGAATAGTGCGTTTTTAACGACGGAATGTTACAGAGTACAGGGTGCGAAGCCGACCGGCAACGCTGTTTCGCTTGCAAAGAATACACTGCAACGTCATAATGAGACAATATTTTACCTTGGTTCCCTTGCCCTTTCATCCGCTACAAACGTCGCAAACATGAAACAAGAGATACAGACGCGTTAATACTCAAATAGAAACATATTAAACAATGTAGATATACCACAAAGGTACCGTAAATGCGAAATACCTGATCTGACACGCCTGCTGACATTGGCCGCGATTTTACGAATATTAAACACTTGGGAAGTCTATAATCACGACAATATCAAAATAAATCACATCAGTTTCACTACACTGAGTCCGACGTGTCCAAGACTTGCCTACCTAAGTGTTTTATAAAAAAATGTCCGTACTATACAAAATCTACTGAAAGTCCCGAAACGAAACGGATGGACGTTTGCTAATGGCGACCACAATAGTGTTGCCAATTATTTTTCCGGCAATAGACGATTTACATTAATTAAAAAATATTCGACTATGTCAAAGCGTCAACCTTGTAGGTAATATTACTGGAGTACACGAATTAAATACTCGAAACAAACATATTATGACGACAAAAATAGTTGCTAATTATTTACCCAATTAATTCTCTCGATACTTACACAATAGTAATAGTTCATACATTATCATGCCCATGTCTATACCTACCATGGATATGAAAAAAATACAAATAATTCTCACAATTACTCCACTCTTCACTGTAAATCTGTATGAATAATTATTTCAACACAGGGATTGAACCCCCACTCACTTGACACTTGTCATCTTCTACCCATCTACGCTTCGGCGTATGATATAAATAAAAGTGTAACTCAAAACTGTGTGATTGGTTTATTTCATTAATACATTTTACATCATTGATAATACTAATTACTTTTTTGTGAAAAATGAAGAAATTGTCTTTGTACCACTTGCGGCCTTTTGTCGAGCTTTCTCTTTTGCTGATAGAGTCTTTGGTTTTTTAATTTCGGGGGATATTTGATTCGAAAGTAAAACATTTGATTTCAGATCAGAATCTGAATTTTCCCGTTTGACTCTCTTTGAATTTTCCTTTGACTCCTCTGTTTCTGATTTTCGTTTTTTTCCTATTGTTTCTATCAACTCAGGTTTAAAATTAAACTTCTGCTCAAGTTTTTGAGTTAAATCTTCCTGAAGATACTCTGATATTAAACCATGAGCATATTTTAGGTAAAAGTCTGAAAAAAATAATTTTATAGTTTGAGTGAAATTTATATGAAATCTTACAAAATACATTTTATTTTTTCTTTAAGGAGCAGAAATGAATAGTTCATTTAATATTATTTAACCAACAAGTATCTTATTAAAAATAAATCAATTACATACTATTTCCTCATTTCTCCATAATAAAAGAATTAATAATTTTTTCATGCAACAGAGTTAAATGTCAAACAGAAAAATAAAACAGTAGGCTATAATATATGAACCATTTCCAGTAAATTAAAATTTTCTTTATCCGTACCTTCATCAACATCATCATTATTTAGGTTACTTGTTACAAATGTGGCAGACACTGCTCCGGATGTCACATGAATATTTTTCTCCCTCAGTACCTTGGCTAGTTTACGAACTCTATCTTCAAGCCATGTCAGTGTTTTTTCCTCATTATATTTGTAAGCTTTTAAATCTGGTGGACCCTTGGAAAAGTTTATACATACATAACAAAAACACACATCACATCACACCTGTATTTCCCAAAGGGGTAAGCAGAGGGGCATTCATCTTCTGGAACCTCTAGATGAAATGGTACATATTTGTGCTATGAGACCATGAGGGGAAAAATACATATTTTTTTAACAAAAGAGGACTTTACAAGACATTCATACAAACAAAATGGCAATAGGCTTGCCCCCTACTATATAGGACTGATACATGCCTGGCGAAATGTGGGTGCAGAAATGCATATCTGCCTACCCCTGTGGGAATACAGGTGTGAGGTTATGTATGTATGTATTTACATAGTTTATAAAGGTAAACTAAACAAATAATTAGTGGTTAATATCATTTTTATAATTTACACAGTTTTATTTGTATAATATAATTTACACAAATTTCTAAAATGACACAAGAAACTTAGATGGAAAATGTGTCTACTTTTGGCCCAATAGAAAAAGCCATAAAATATGGGGCTTAGTTTACTGTTTATCATAACACATATAGTACATTATATTTCACATATTAAAGTCACAAAATAAAGCCTATTAAGCCAGAAATCCTTATATTACTCACTTTTAAATCAGCAATTAAATCCAAGTTTGTCACAAAGTCCAATATTTTATCAAATCCTTTTTCTGATAACAGATCTTCTAAAGGTATTGCTTTGTCACTACATTGTTCTTTCAACCTGGGTAATACTAAAAGAAAGATAATATGTAGTTTTATAATTACCAGTATGGTAACAGGTTGCAAAGTGTTTCCAGATTGTCATTAGAGAAATCTTTAATAAGGTAAAATGCATGTAAAGCACTTAGAATCCAATGGCATGATTACATTATGCATTAATTTTACATTAAAGCAAAAGTAGGTGCAGTAATACAACTCTGCCTACCCCTTCAGGGAAATCAGGTGTGAGATGTATATGGGCTGAAGATGAAATATCAGTAACAATTGTCTGTTGTAATTATTTCTGCATAAGCATTACAAAATCAAAACAACACAATGCATGTTTTATTGTCAATTTGTAATAAAAAAAAAAAAATGCTAATTATTCCAGATGTCATGTAATATGTTTTATTGTATTTAACTGAGTTTTTTTAAAATATCGACAAATACATTGGCAGTTAAACCACATTCGTACAATAAAATCGGCAAATACTTTGAATGGAAATTTAAAAATACAGTGTAAATATAACTGCTGTAAAATTTAAGAACCAAATAAAGTTGTAATTAGAAAAAGGTAATTACCTAAAAACAAGGTATTAATTGGAGTCAATATTTGTAAACTGCCATCTGATTTGACTGTTTCTCCAATGAACCAAGATCGATGTGGTTCATTGAATGTCACCACTTCAAAAATTTTATTATGATTGTCGTCCAAGCAATAGTTAACGGGTTGGCCATGTGCAGGATGTGGCAGAGTTATTATATTAAAGTTGCTATTTTCTAACAATGATTCTGAAATAAATAATTAAGCGTTAAACTTTCATAATTAAAGTACAAACAAGTTCAATGTAATGTAAACATTAGGTACCTTTGGCTAATAGTAACCATGAATTTTCTACTCGTTTTTGTGAAGCACTATTTGTTTTTGGAACGTCCTTTAATTTCTTTTGGGATCTTGTCGACATTTTACAGTTTTAAGTTTAAATAAATAACAAATATACCAATTCATTTAAGTCACACATCGTTCAATGATCCAATTCCAGGCCAATTTTCCCGCTATGTCTAATAAATTAAATGTCTATGAGGAAATTTGACAAGTTACAACTTACAGTTAGGGAATCACCTACTCTTTTAAGTTTTCTAAGTACCGGCTTATTAGTCGATTATATCTATACGTTGATTATTCAGAATCACTAAGGATAAAATATAATGTAATTTTAGAAAAATTAGATATTATTATTTGATTAAACTTTGAAATAGAGTAATTACGTAGCAAAAATTTCGAAGCATCAAACTGAATCGGTATTTTAGCAGCCTGGCTGTATACAGATGACATTTACCATTAGCAATACGTCAAGTCAATTACAAAACCGCGGTTTTCGATAAAACTTAATAACACAATATTTTAGTTTTAACGTTAAAATGCAAGCCTTTCTTAAAACAGGCAAAATTTCAGCCGCGGATAAGCCTACATCATCGGGTGTTAAACCGTCAACGAAGAAAAAGCCACCAGCACCATGGGTAGAAAAATAGTAAGTTTTCAAGTTTAAACCTTTTGACTGTTTATGAGTAGTTTTCATCAAAGTTGTTACTTTTCAGCCGACCGAAGACTATTGATGACATAGTAGATCAAGGAGAGGTCGTGCAGGTGTTGCGAGAATGTTTGGGTGGAGGAGATTTGCCACATCTATTGTTCTATGGGCCGCCGGGTACTGGTAAAACTAGCGCAATACTTGCCGCTGCCAGGCAGTTATTTGGTGATATAACGAGAGACCGAGTGCTGGAGTTAAACGCGTCAGACGAGCGAGGGATACAAGTTATCAGAGACAAAGTAAAAACATTTGCACAGCTCACTGTTAGCAGCACTAGACCTGAGTAAGTAGCTTCCTTTATATTCTAGTAGGAGTAGATTTTATTAAAGTAATTTATAGGGTATGTCCTTATTAGTGGACTAAAATGTAATTAGTATAATTGTTACTCTGAAAAAAAAGGTTCTATAATATTACTAACATAAGTATGAATCACCTAGTATGTTTGAGCAGTTGTAGTGCACATTGCTAAAGAAATATGCAACTTGGTATTCTATATGTAATACAAAAATTTAAATTTGAAGAATATAATAAATATTAAGTGTTTTATTTTACTATCACTGTGTTATTGCATTCAATAAATGCAACAATAATATTATAGGCAAGATTGAGTTTATCCCATTTTTGGTCTTCATATTGCATAACAAAAATAAGGATTTGGTTACACATAAATGTATACTTGACTACTTCTTCCTCATTCCCTCACTGCTGAGGATCGCGACCACGCAGGATCAGTTTCCATTGGTTGCGGTCATAGGCGCAGTGAACCGCGCGGTGCATACTGCCTCCCACCTCCTCCCTCACTGCGTCAGACCATCTTGTAGGCGCCCTTCCACGAGCCTGCCTGCCGTCCATTTTGCCCAAGATGATGTGCCTTTCTAAATGGTGCATTGGAGTTTGCATGATATGCCCAAAGAAACAAAGGGTTCTTTGTTGACAGACCGCAGAGAGTCGTATGTTAATATTTAACTTCTTCTTTAAGTATGGACTCGTTGGTTCTCATAGCGGTCCATGTTATATGTAGTAGTATAGTATATACATAGTAGTATACTTGACACATTAACTAAAGTAAGCTCAACATCTTAAGTTATTTTGTTTTATTTGACCATCATGGCCAAAAATTTTACATACATATAAAAAATATTGTATCTTTGGAAAAGGGTGCAAATCTTTCCTTGTGGTCTTGCAGCACAAGTATGTGCTTTATGATCTAGGGGTCCCAGGTTTGATTTCTGGGTCGGGCAAAGTGTTAGTGGATTTTTCATTAAGAATTTTTCAATAGTAGCACAAATGTTTTTTTATTTGACTGACTTAAAAAAAACAGTAACTTCTAGCACCTAACTACATAAATTACATGCCAATTATTCATATTGCAGGCAAGGCAAGGATGTCTAGACCCCAAAAAAAATGTTGTTTCATTATTCAGAAAAAAAATAATTGTGATGGCGATCACGGGTTAAACCCCCAGGCACACACTTCTGACTTTTCGAAGTTATGTGTGTTCACAATGATTTATCACGTACTTTAATGGTGAAGGAAAACATCGTGAGAAAACCGGCACACCTAAAAGTTCATAAAAATTTCTCAGGTGTGTAGTCCGCCAACCTGCACTAGCCCAACAAGTTGAAGGCCTGAACCCTCACCCATGCCCAGCATTGGGACGTATATGAGCAGATGATGATATTATTCAGTGTGGATTATTATATTTTTTAATTTTAGTGGCAGACCATGTCCTCCATACAAACTGGTGATTCTGGATGAAGCAGATTCGATGACGACAGCCGCGCAGGCAGCGTTGAGGCGTACCATGGAAAGGGAGACGCGCACTACACGCTTCTGCCTCATTTGCAATTATGTGTCGAGAATTATTCCGCCAATCACTAGCAGATGCTCAAAGTTCCGCTTCAAACCTCTTGCCAGAGAAAATGTTATTAAAAGGTAAAAATAAACAAGCATGTTTAGTCTTGTCTATCATGTTTCACTCAACAGAAAAAGTCAGAATTTATAATAAAATCTAAATGATAATAATAAAATAATAATAATTGAACTCAACACCTCTGAATTGCAAGCAGCAAATATATTACAGTGCTTAGGTGTGTAGTCCACCAACCCACACTAGGCCAGCGTGGTGGACTAAGGCCTAAACCCTCTCAGTTGTAGAGGAGGCCCGTGCCCAGCAGTGGGACATTATGGGCTGATGATGTGCTATCAAATTGCATTAACACTAAAAGGTTGTATAAAAATTGCATGAGGATACCCAGGTTACCTTATTTATAATTTACAAGTAAAACTTATCAAGAAATCCTCTATTATTTCTATATAGCCACTTACTTGTTTTAGAAGTAAAATCATATTATAATATTATAAAATATTTTCAGGTTGCGAGAGATATGTGCAGCTGAGGGTGTAGATGTAGGTGAGGGAGATGTGTTGCACCAAGCAGTAGACACATGCGAAGGTGACTTGCGACGCGCTCTCACCGCCCTGCAGTGCTGCCAGCGACTCCTGGGCAAGATTACGGCGGAAGGACTTATTGAGGTGAGTAAATTATTAAAATAACACGAGTATTTATTTATTTATTATTAACACTTTATTGTACACATGGAGAAAGTCTCTTCATCACTCTACTGGAAGTGGACGTCCAAGCACAGTCGACGCCAGGCAGGCTGAATTAATGTTAAAGCATTTTGAAGAAGAGCCATAACCCGACAAGCGAGATTGTGTATTAAGCAAAGCGGAGCATACTTTGAGGCGACTCGGTAAACATAGTGTAGGGCGCCCTCTGGCTAGGTTGACGATATTCGCAAGGTGGCTGGCAGCGGGCCGAAGATCGAGCCCAGTGACGTGCCATAGGAAAGGCCTATGTCCAGCAGTGGACGTAAGAAAGGCTGCTGATGATACATAATACTATAAAAGAATATATAGTCGGAAAAATTGAGTTACTTATAGTTCTTGTGTTTTTAGTCATCTACATACATGGACATATTGCCATTTTTCGGACAATTTCCTGACTACCATTTCTTCAATTTTCAACTCTGTGCTGCTGCTAAGAATTTTACGTTGGAAATTAGTCAAGTTATCAACTGGATATTAAATGTAACTGTTTTTTTTGCAGGTTACTGGGCTGGTGCCAAAGACACTGGTAGAGGAATATCTAAATGTGAAGAATTACAGTGAATTGGAGAATTTTGTCGAAAAGTAAGTTTAGAATAATTATATATGTATGTATCTGTTTTATAAATCTATGTAATATTACTTTTATTTTTAGAATATAATGCAATTATCGACTATAATTTAAAAGCTCTGTTTTTATGCACTATCTCAAAAATTTACTAATGTCACAACCTAAGGCCTAAGCTTTTCAGACACAGAGGAGGCCCATGCCCAACCAGTGGGACTTATATGGGTTGATGATAATGATGAATGAAACAAATTTATGGGTAAATGTGACACATGTTATGCCAGCTTTCTGTTTTTTATGTATGATAATTGATCTCATTATTTTCAGGTTCCTAATGGATGCTTACTCTGCAGCTCAACTACTTGAGCAACTCAGCATGACAGTAGTGGCAGCCGGACACCTAACCAACAAGCAAAAGTGTGCCATCAGTGATAAAGTGGCCATTTGTTCTCATAGATTGCTCGATGGAGGAGCAGAAGTGATGCAACTCACAGACCTTGGATGTACTATAATTATGGCCAATAATAATCCTTAACTTTTAATTTAAGTTGTATTGTGTATTCAAATAAGAATTGTTGAAAATTACTATTGAATTTTTCTACAGTGCAAAGTATTTCTGAAATTAAAAATATTACATAAAATATGTTTACAACAATTGTGTGGTTTATGTTTATTTTTGTAAAATCGACAATAGCTCATTGCAATTACGTGAGATTAAAAACCTAGTGAGGTAATATGGAAGTAGTGATGGCCTCGAGGTTTACGCACGCGGTCGAGAATCTCTGTTATGTGTGTATTCATTATGAATTATCATTAACTTTAACGGCGAAGGAAAACATCGTGAGGATACCTGCACACCTAAAAGTTTTTTAGGTATGTAGTCTGCCAACCCGCTCTAGGCCAGCATGGGACGTATATGGGCAGATGATGATGATGATGACGTAATATGATCGCAGGAATACAGTGTCTACTCCTTGAAGCATATTTATAAGCATGACTGTGTAAAAACATTTTTTTTTATTAAACTTCTAGTGAACTTCTTGTATAGTTATTAAGTGAGTTAGACTTGTAATTTAATTAATAACCTTTCAAAGGATCACAAATTGTTTATTTGGAGTACTTAGATAAAATATGAATTGTTCCTACTACATCACAAAGAGTACATTCATAGTTACTCTATTTAGTAAATAAAAAACATTTGAATGATTTTAACACGTCATAAAAATCATAAAAGACGCGCAATCTATGTCTATGAAATTAATTTCCACTTTAGTGAGACAATTTACTCACACAAAGTAATACTGTTAAAATTATATAAACTAGCAAATCATGACATGTTTACCATTCATTTGAAGCTTATCATTCTTCTTACACGAGCCTATATTTGTTATTAAAACAAAATTATTCAATCGTAACATATCACCAACTATGCCTACGAGTTACGACACAGGCAAACGCCTCCTCTAAAACTGAGAATGGAATAAATTCCAAAGAATTTTTAGGTGTGCAGGTGCAGGTTTCCTCGAGACGTTTTCCTTCACCGTTAAAGTAATGATGATGATCATCATCATCATCAGCCCATATACGTCCCACGGCTGGGCACGGATCTCCTCGACAACAGAGGATTTAGGCCTTAGTCCACCCCGCTAGCCTAATGCGGGTTGGCGGACTACACACCTAAGAAATTCCTAAGAACTTTTAGGTGTGCAGGTTTCATCACGATGTTTTCCTTCACCGTTAAAGTAAGTGATAATTCATTATTAATGCACACATAACTTCGGAAAGTCAGCGGTGTTGGGGTTTGAACCTACGACTGCCGAAACTCGACCGCGCGCCTAAACCTGGAGGTTACCACGCTCTATTTAGTTCAATTATGTGTTATGGCCTAAACTCTCTCAGTTGTAGAGGAGGCCCGTGCCCAGCAGTGGGACGTATTTGGGCTGATGATGATGATGATGTGTTAATAAAGGCCCAGCTCTGGCCAGGAGCAATTTTAAATTCTGTGCACATTCCATGGAACCACTATGTTGTTTTTGGGAATAACAGTAGCCTAGGTTATTTTCTTATGTCTCAGTTATGTTTACACCAAAAATGATTCAAACCGGTTACTTATGTAGTTTTTGAATTTGTTAGTTACAAAAATACAGACCTCTATAATATTTATATAGATGGAGCTTTGATGTAATTATTAAATAAATAAATACACCCAACAGTCACATACATAGTTCTGACCCCACACTAGGATACAAGTCATCTATCGGGAGTATCAGAAACTACGAGAGACTTTTCGGTCTCACAAACACCCAGACCCAAAACATTTTTTTGAGGATCACACAAACATTTGTCTTGGTGCGGGGATCGAACCCACGGCCTCTCGTTTCGCAAGCTGGTATTTAGCCAACTGCGCCACGGGGCTGTCGCTATTTCGGTATTGGTTGCTGTCACAGTTAGTTTCAATATTGGTTTTCAAAACAATCGTTTGTCTCAACCTCTACTAGATGGCGTTACTAGGCTTTGGCGGACACTTCTACGTACACATAACTTACTAAAGCTATACGTTTCTACGCAAGTATAAAAATGATTGATGGTCATCAATGACAAGATGTTCATAAAAAATAGCTAAGAACCATTTAATTTAAATCATCATCATCATTCTCTGGACCTGTTTCCAATACTATTTCCACACAGCCGTCATTTAGTCATTCACCCCTTTTTCTTTCATAACTTCCCTCACACTCAATCCATCTCTCTTTGGCCTTTCCTTGCCTGTTCATCCTTAAACTTTCACGCTATTTAATTTATTTGTAAATTTATTTATTTAAACCAAATTTAAACAAAATAATACCAACTTAATACATAGTACTCCTCATGCCTTTTACCATTTACCGGCTACATTTCCACACGCAATGCTTTTACTAAGAATTTTCAAATAGAAAGAATCTAATGATATAGGTGTACCTATGTAATTTGTATTGGTTTTCGAGATCGGGACGTCTCAATCCCACAAGACCAAAGGTGCAATTGCCGCTTGCGGAACCAACAATAACGTGTAGGTACTTACTTTTCTTATGTAATTCTGTTACAACGACGTTTAGTAAAAAGTTATTTATAATATAGGTACCTACTTGTCTCTATTAGTATACTTAAAAATATCTGTCATGCCTACAAAGACAGTTTAAAATAAATTGTTTTAATAGTCTAATTTCAGTTTTTTTTTTACACATAATTAAAACTTTTATTTCTTATTAGGTACGTTCACACATTGAGCCATGATGACATCAGTCTGAGGATTCGGATAGTTAATGCCTAATGGTTATTGAACATTTATTCTGGACTAGCTGTGCCCGCGACTTCGTCCGCGCGGAAAAATTATTTTTAATAAGAAAATTTATAAACTAAAAGTAGCTTAACTTACTCCTTATTACATCAGCTATCTGCCAGTGAAAGTCCCGTTAAAATTGGTCCACTCGTTCTGATATTAGCCGGAACAAACAGACAGACAGACAAAAATTTTAAAAGACGTTATTTTGGTATATGTACCGTGTATACATTCATTTACATTTACTAAAAAGAGGTTATTTCAATATTAAAAACAGACACTCCAATTTTATATATTTGTATAGATGAATATTTAATCACAATCAAAAATCGAAAGTAGTTACTTACTACAACAACCCTTAACAAGGGTTAATTTTTAGTAAAGAGGAGAATTCGACAGTATGTTTTTCTTCACATTACTGGTCTATGACTATACTCTATATGGACTATGTCCAGTATAATAAACGTAGTAACTACGTGTTTTGTTGTATTAGCGGAACTATGCTTCACGTGGCTTACATACGATCAAATCTCTAATATAATCTGCACGAGATCTCTAACAGCTTTCTTACAATGGACGTTATTATAGTACGTTCAAAATTGTGTTTGAAACAATAAAAATACCTAAATGATGACAAAATGATATTGTTTCACAACTCTGTTTAATTGGCTGTATGCTTGTAAACGTAGCGATTCAATGGTATGTACGGGGTACCGCTGATTGCGTTGTTGACTTCTAACTCTTGCATTTATTATTGTTTTTGTATTAGTAGTCTCTAAAT
This sequence comes from Hemaris fuciformis, assembly GCA_907164795.1. NCBI lineage: Eukaryota > Metazoa > Arthropoda > Insecta > Lepidoptera > Sphingidae > Hemaris > Hemaris fuciformis. Next base: position 12,103,009 of record OU015434.1, read on the forward strand.
ATGTTGAAAGATTTTCGAAGCATCAGGATGTAAAAGGTTATAAAGTTTATATCGTGTGCATTCATCGAAGATTTAAAAATGATAAGTTGATATTTGCAAATACATATAATATGACGGATCCATGAACGCTGTTCAGTCTTACAGCGTATCTTATAATGTTAACTTGGGACTATTCTCAATACAATGCTGTGTATTAATTATGTAATTTGTAAATGAAAATGAGTAACATAGTACGAGGTGGAAGCCTTCCATTTCATTCATAACCAGTGTGTCACGTCTTCAGGTGCACTACTTCGACTCGCTTTGAAATAAGACCGTCGACTGTGCAGTTTACGCGCGCGTTCATTTCACTTCCGCTGTCGGTTGAACGGACGAGCGAGTAGGAAAGAAAGAAAATAACGTTCTTTATAGAAAAGATAATATCGGGCGGCGCGGCGGTTCGCCCCTCCAAGGCGCAGCGGCGCTTCATTGGCCGACGGTGGCCCGCCCGCGCCCCGCCGTCGCACGCGCAGCGTCTACGTTCCCAGATTTGAAATCTCGACCGTTTATTTCGTAGTGAGCGGGCGGAGCGCGCGGGTCGCGCTGCGTCGCCGCGCCCGCGCACCGCTGCGGCTTGCTTGTTCAAAAAAAAAAAAAAAAAAACACGACAACGTGCTCGTGAACGGTTCGGTGCTTCGTCGTGACGTCGCTAACGATCAGTGCGTGCAGTGCTCCAGGGTTCCGCGATACAGCGCTCGGCGAAGAGGTCAATTTCTTTCGATGAGTGGAGGTTTAGTGCATGTTTTTACTACATCATGACTAGATCCACACTCATCCATGGAAGTTGCGAGGATCGTCGTCGAAGCAGCGCCAACGCCGGCGGTCGCCGTGGCGTCAACGTCGCGCGGGAATCGTCCCGCGCTCGCGGGTATAGAAACCGGCACTCTGTAATGACACGGTGAGCGCGGCAGGTACGCGCGGTGCCGGCTGCGGCGCCGCTCTTCTACCTGGCCGCTACCTGCCTGCGTGCCGCCGCTACAAAATTATTTACATGTACAGCGGATCGTTTAGCATTTGATGTTAAGAGTGAGTTCTTATCGCAGTCGTTCATAAATTTTGTAGATAATTGAAGTGCATTCCGAATGTTGTTGCTCGATTTCAACGGAGCATTCATTTGAAACAGATGGGACAGTCGGTGGTTGAGCCGTGAGGTTATCAGGAACTATCTGTAAAACTCACGTGCGGGTAGGGCGGCGGTGAGGCGGAGGCAGGGCGCGGCGCGGCAGATAGCGGCGCGAGCGCATCTGCTCCTTCTGAGAAAGGCCATTGTGGCGGTCTCGAGGTGGTCAGTGTGGTGACGTCACGGGCCGGGGCCGACAACCTTCTCCCCTCCACCCCTGTCTGTTGTACCCGCACACGACATTGAGGTACATCCGACAAAGCTTGCAATGTTTTTTCCGTTGTAAAGCTGCAGGACCAGTTAGATAACCTTTATGTATATGGAATTGTATTGTCGTAGTACTCTGTTGTTTTCTATTCCCACTACAAGTCTTTTCAAAATCGTTAAAATTCAAGGTTGTATTCATATAAAAATATAAACGATTTATAAGTACCTACTATTTATAAAATCATATAATGGCAGACTTATTTTTAACCACATGTCTAAAACGTATTTTTAAAACGTATAAATTCGTTAATGGGTAGAAAATGAAATGAAAACAGGCTAATACTCTAGCTCTCCCCTTTCCAGCATAGTCTACATTAAAAAACACAGTATCATTTAACAAAACAATTAGTCGACTAGAAATAAAACCCCAAATTAAATAGCGTGTAAAATACTAAGTGTATATATTTTATGTATAGGTAAATAATGTATTTGTTCGCCCATTATATTATCAAGTATATCGTTATTTAGTATCTAAAGGCAAAGTTCTTTGAATCTAAGCAATCCGCGTGTCTTCATCGTTCTCAGAACATTTATAATAATATTTTTCCTTTGTATATCTTAGGGTAAAAAAAACAATTAATCTTCAACATTGAACCTCTCGGCAGTAATATTCTATACAAACATTTCCATATTTTTTACATCAAACCCATCTACTAAAGGATGAAACTACAACTATTATTGTTGAAATTCTTTTACGAAGAACGTTCACTCGTGACATTGAAGTCTTTGAGAACGGCAAAATAATACAGACAAAAGTATTCAGTGTAAATTATAACCCAAGTCCATCAAGCAGTCAATTCTCTGTTATTTCTACGTGTTTTTATGGCTCATGGAGTCGCTTAATAATGTTCCCGATAGTAAGCTAGCGGGCCAGGTACCCAAAAGCAGGTAGAAAGAATAAAATGCGGTATTTACAAAAAAAGAACGAATAATTATAAGGATCCGTTTGCCGGCCGTTGATACGTTAAAAGCGAGAATTAGATGCATCATTTTGGTCGCAGTAATGGACATACTTCGGCGCTTTCAACAGCGGTTCCATGATCAAATAAATTTTATTTTATTACGTTTATGTTTTCCGCTAGAGTATTTTATACAACAACCATTTAATTACTTTTGTAGAGTACCATTTTAACTAATTACGCAATAAAGCAATCGCTCTAGCATAGCGCTATACAAAACAGTTCCATGTTACGTTATAAAGCAGATTGAGAAATATAAATAATTGATCAAATACTTTACGTACTTGCATATAAAATGTATTAAAATTAAATTTGTAATGTTTGAATTAGGTCTCTTAATACCTTTGCAAACTTTTGGCGGCATTACTTCGACTATAACCATTGGTAGATTACGATTCAGTGCGTGGTTTTAACCACATATGCTCTATTGTTACAATAGAGACGATTACTGAGACGGTATCACAGCGTACAAATAAAATTGCAACGTGTCGCACATTAATGCCAATCACAATATGGCGGTTATATTTATATGACGGCAATAATTTGTAGCGTTGCTAGGTGCAGCGATATCGCTTCTTCAAGATAATCTATAATACACACAAATTGGTGGAAAATTAGATTTTTTTTCTAAGCTTATATGCTCACGTATCTTAAAAGAACATAAATAGTCAATATTCCGTGAAATTATTTCTCAAAAATCGTTAAATGTCTGTCATCTTTTCGCACCCGTAAAATGCAAATATACTTAATACATTACTTTCACTCTTGGCATTAGTACTGGCGTTTTATAGTAAGAAAGTAACTTGAACCATCTTTAGATTGACAATGTGATCGAAGAGTATCACAAAATGGAAATATGTCGATGAATTGCAGCAATAAAATGAATTAGCTAAGCTGCTAGTATTATAATTTAATAATTCATAGCTAACTAGGAAATATTAGAGCACCTACGTTGGTTGCGTTATATCCTACACAATAAAAAACTGAAGTGTCGGTATAAAATACAATGTAGTTGTAGACGAGCGCTGTTATTCAATTATTCCCATAAAGTTAGCTATAAACGCAGCTCACGACACGTTATTTTTTACCGAGTACACATAACATTTCCGCGTTGGCGCTGGGCCGTGCGAACTGCGAGGGTCGAGGGAACAGACCGACCTAACGTAAGTTTCCTTTGTTTAACGCATTAACAGAATGCTTTCACACAATCGTGCCTGCAGCACTCCGAACAAAGGCCCACAAATAAACGTTACGTCGACTACTGATTAGCAATATCTTTGCTGCGAACGCCTTATTTCGAACCCTTTCGAATTGAAATCGAGTAACAATGGGTAACTTAAGTATTTGTTGAATCTCTGGCCTGTCGATTGTTCCGCCAAGCGTTCATGAAACAACTTTGCCTATGAAATTGTAGGTTCAAGGGTGGCAAAGCCGGTATAGTAAGTCAGTGGGGACTTCCTTTTGGATTTTTTTTCCTTTTAGTTGGGGTGTTAAATAGTTTGGCGAGACCATTGTGAAGTGGCGGATCTAAAAATAAAGAAATAATAAAACATGAAGGGCTCCTTTCTGAACATATGGGTAAGGGTGTCGGCGGTTTTAAATTCAAAAATAGCCGTTACGACTGCTAATACTTGCAGGAAGGGAAGAACCGTTAACAGCCTGTGCCAATTAACATAACTAATATGCTACACTGTTATGGGGAAGGTGCTTTTAAATCATAAACTGTTAATGCTATTTCCGGGAAAGCTTTACCTTTATATCACCGTTTATTTAAAGAGAATAATGTTTAATATCTCTTTGTTCACCCTAACGTTACATTAATTATACGTGTTTAATATATATTTTGTACATTTGAGGCCATACTTGACACGCTGATCCTAACTTAGGATTTTTTTAAACATATCTTCATTTTTGTAAAAAATAATTACTCACCGAAAAATTGATTTCATTATATTATCTTTATAACATTCTGCTGAACTAGATATGCTGATGTTTTGTAAGTATTTGGAGAATTAAGGTAAGTTATTTTAAAATTCATTATTTACTAGCTTTTGTAGTCTATTTTACTCCACAGAGTCCCATTTATGTCCATACAAAAAAAATACCAAATCGGTCAAATTATTTTGGCGTGAAAGCGTGTAAGACATACTATAAAGTTATCCTCGCGTTTATTACTATACCCATTCCCACGGGAACACAAAATTTTATCGGGATAAAAAGTATCCTATGTTACTTTGGTGAGTCCCGTCTATCCCCATACCAAAAATCATTTAAATCGGATCAGTAGATCATTTCTTTTTTTTACCCTCCGTATTTTTTTAATTATTTTTTTTAATAAAAAAGTATCCTATGATACTTCTAATATCAGATATCTCCAAGAACATGTGTACAAAGCTTCATGGCAATCGGTTAAGTAGTTTTTGCGTGAAAGCGTAACAAACATTAAGGATGTTTGTTAGTTTCACATTTATATTATTAGTAAGGATTCTTCGTTACCGACTGATATTATTATCATATTTTTGCTTCTATAATTCTTGTGTTCGGCAAGTAGTTGGTTTGATCTTGTAGGCGCAGAAACGATGGGTTTTCATATCCCAGATTAGATCATTGAAGGTAAAGGTCAAGCAAATAAGAAGACCGGGATTATTATGCTCGGGAAATGTAGTTTCTCGCTATAGTATACTTTGAAGGATGCTTAGCCAACATCTGAGTAGGTACTTTAGTTAAAAACTACCTTGACTTATTATTCAATGTTCGGCAGTCAGTATCATAACGAGTTATCAAGTTAAGAAACATTGCAACAAAAATGATTTTACCTAAAAAAAAATAAGTGCAATATAAGATTTTTCGCACCCGCAAGTTGTCCTACAACTTGATAGAAAAATTAAAACACGAAGTAAGTAAGACTAATAACGATCAATTCATTGATTTTTCCTGTAGAAAATTCTCACTAGCAGAAATGTGCTTGAAAAACACAACTTGGTCTCGGTTGCGGATGGGTGTAGAAATATCATGCCCACCCCTAAGCACACATACAGGTACGTATTTGTTTTGGCCCTATCCTACCACACATACGCCACTGAAATTCCTACCTAATTTGCCATGATCCTGCACCGAAGTTAATCAGAAAGAATATACAAAGAAGGAGTTAGAAACAAAGAGCCACTTTCCTCCACAGCATAGCGACAAAATATTGAACTATGAGGTTTTATTCTCACAGTTACGTATATGACATAAGTATCTAGAAAACAATATTCCATTACATCAAAATACGTATTTGAAAAATACAGCGATGCGACGAGAAAATTCCGCCTCACAGAAGCAGTAGCTGGGTTTGATTGTCGCCAATTAGTTGTAATAACGGCCCTCGGTCGACCGCGGTCGGGTAACGCGGTGTAATTTGTTAGCGAACACCGAACGCGGCTCACGGCGACTGCGAACAAGATTTATGTGTGAAATGAGAGAGGTCGATGCCTTCTCTGCTACCGAACTACTTTTCAGATGACAGTAAACTTGCACCTTTAAGGAAGGCGATATGTGCTCGGACAATGCTACCCATTCTTTGGACTAGTATTTAAAGGTGAACGGATAAATAGGTATGAGCAATTCTGTTGTATTAAGTTACTATTTTCTGCTAGATTGTTATTGTTTTTTTAAGAAAATTAAGCAAAGTAGTAGATTGAAATACACACATAAAATAAAGTAGCTTTTTAAAAATATTTGTAATATTTTCAAACTAATGTATAACTGTAACCGATTATCACTAACGGCTGTTCGCGCCATGTTACTTGTCACTTTTTTATTTAAATTTAATTCAAAGCTTACCTGAGTTTTGTTTTTTAATTTCATTTAATATTTCGAGTTAATTTACTCAGCCTATCATTCCTTTACTGAAAAAAAATATTATTTATAACATAATATCTTAATAAATAATGTTTCTATGTACGGTAATTGATCATAATTTTTTTATTCCGATACTTATGAATCCGATTGAACTGAAAATTCGGATCATTATATCGGCTTATTACAAAGAATAATCAACTAAAAATGATATATGGTAGTATAATATGTCACTGCTGGGCAAAAGACAAATGTTAAAAGTGGAATAATATAAATTGTTCCGCATTAATATTCAAAGTATTAGACACCTGCCCTACAAAATTCAAATGCACCCTTTATTTATGATGCAGCCAGGCATTACAATAGCCCCTGGATAATTGCACCATCCTATGAATATTTCTAACATAGAATTGTCAAAAAGCGCTGCATTATGCTTTCCATTCTATGTTTATATTTCATAATAAAAGACGAAGATTTGCGTTTTTTACATACATTAATTCTAATCATTAATTATTTTAATGATATGTTTTTTCTTGGGTAATCTGCGATGGATTTCTTTCTATTTGTATAACACATCTTAATTGTTACAATAGTAGTTTCATATGTGGTAGTGCCACATGTCTATGTAAATTACAAATAATTTCCCATGGCGTGTTCAATTTCATGTACCATAGTGTGGCCATTGTGTGTGTACACTGTACATCGTATTTTACGCAACCAAAGCATGAATCATACAGTTTGCAACATTTCATGAACTACTTGTTGCTATTTCACATAAGCTTTTTAATTTGGCGTACCATAACAAGAAAATTAGGTTTCGTTTCGTATTACTGATTACTGGACATAATTCGACACACGTTTTGCTTGAAACGTGTCCATGCTTTGCAATAAATATTTTACCTACACTTGAGTTGTTTTATTTGCTTTATATTTATTATAGTAAGTAAATATACATTTTAAAACTTAGCATACTAAAGCTTCAATTACAATAATGTAAAAGATCTTTTACACCGCTTAAGCGTTCCATTATCGATCATTGTTCGCGAGCATGTATGGTGTGCAAAACTAGAAATACAGTGTTTGTCGGAGCCATACCAGTCGGATACCTCAAGGGCAGCGGGCCGACTGCCCCTGGATCCTGTTTATGCGCATTCGAATCCAATTTTCTCAAGGCGGTCTGCAATCTGCAATCATTATTTTTGCAAAGACAAATCCATTTCTGCCTGTTGTACGTGACTGTGGGGTAATGAGAGCTAATGGCAGGTGGGCTGTCATTACACGGGCCGAGAGCGCTCGCTGTGCTTCGAGCGCCGCGCCCCGCGCCACAGACCCACTCGCAATCCCTCCGTCACGATAACTGTCAAATTGTGACACCACAATCATTATTGCAATTTTATATTTTTGTGTTTACTGCTCCCGAGGCTACTGTCATCGAAAAATTTTCAGTTTTAGACTAATATTAATAGAGTGGTAATTAGTTTTTCGTTTAATTAGCTGCAGTAAAGTGGCGGGTAGTTTGTAGGAAAGTGTTTAATCGTATGATTCCAAAACGTAAAAAGCAAAGATGCAAAATATCACAATAAAAATACGAAAAATAAAGAGGTGGGATGGCTAAGGACTGTTGAGTCCCGTAAAATATATTACATTTTTTTACCAAACGTAAAGCGTACATAAAACTGTTTTATGTGTGTAGTTTTTGCCGTAATCAAGTGGATTGTAATTATAAGGATATACAAAAAATCTCACGGTTGTATTATCTCATTTAACAGTTAATTTATTTGCTGAATGTTATACCTGTGGAATTACCTCATGCTCGTCAAGGAAACGAACGTTACTTTTGTCGATAAACTAGTCGAACATGGAGGTTATTAAGACATAATGCTTGTCTTAAAGTAACATAATATTTAGCTTTGCGTTGTGTTTGCATTTAATATCTTAGAAAATGATATTTTATTGATTTCAGAACTTAAATATGTTAGATATGTATATTAAATAAAATACCTAATCCATTTAAAGTACGTAATGTATTGTGTAGATAATTGTTTTATACATTACTAGCTGTACCCTGCAGTTTCACCCGCTCTGTACTTGTAGCAGCCCGAAGTTTGGAATTGTACCCGGAAAACAGCAATAGGCTAGTCCCCTATTACGTGGCACTGATACATACCTGGCGAAATGTGGGTGCAGAAAAGCACCTTTGCCTACCGCTCCGGGGAATATAGGCATTATATATGTATGTATGTATCTATGTATGTATACACGAGTAACAAACATCCATACATACAAACACTTACCTTTATAATACTGTGATTGTTCTGATACCAATAACACTTCAAATAAAAACTTAATACGTAGGTACTGCTCATAATCTACATAAAAAACCATTCATCTTTCTTTTAAGAATAATTAATCGACATGCAGTTGAAAACATTGCAAATCTCAATGCGCATTACATTTCATATCCGCTCGTTAATACATTGTGTGTGAAAATGCTTGCAGGGGATAAACATTTCGCTAAAGTAACAGCTTGCGGGGTTTATTGATGGAAACTTTACTACCAATATAGCTTCATTATATCGTAAACTATCTGAAGCCGTACTATGTAGCTGTTATGACTCATAAAACAGTTTATTTTTGCTCTGCACATGTTAATTTCACTACTTTAATATTGCTGTCCACAACTAAGCGATATGCTGCAGTATTGGAGTGTTGCAACTTTTAGTAATGGGATTAATTATAAACATCGATTATTTCTGTTTTAGGTAGACCGAGTTTCGTATGGCTGTTTTATTTTTATTTTAGACTAGCTTTTGCCCGCGATTCCGTCCGCGTAGACTACATGGTTGGGTTCAGAAAGAAAATAAGTTGTAGTCTATTTTACTCCACAGAGCCCCATTTATGTCCATATCAAAAATCGTTTACATCGGTCAAATGATTTAGGCGTGAAAGCATAACAGACATAGTAACATATACATAGTTACAGTCGTCTACACGTCGTTTCATCATTCTAGCTTCAAAAATGACGAATTTCCATACAAACTTTCACCTCTATTTTTTTTTACCCCCTTAAAGGTACATTTTTTTACAAACTTTTAATGTCATATTTATTTATATCTAATCAACAGCCTAAAAAATAAGTTTCAAGCTTCTAGCATTAAAAATGACAATACTTCCATACAACCTTTCATCCCCCCTTTCAACCCCTTAAAACCCCTTTTCCGGGATAAAAAGTAGCCTATGTCCTTTCTCAGGTTCTAAATTATCTGTGTACCAAATTTCATTTAAATCGGTTCAGTAGTTTTTGCAGAAAAGCGAGACAGACAGACAGAGTTACTTTCGCATTTATAATCTATACTATTATTATAAAGAGGAAAGGTTTGTATTTTTGTATTTTTGGATTTTTGTATGTTTGTTACGAATAAACTCAAAAACTACTGAACCGATTTCGATGATTTTTGGTATGGAGATAGATGTAACCCACCGAAGTAACATAGGATACTTTTTATCCCGGAAAAGGGGTTGAAAGGAGGGATGAAAGGTTGTATGGAAGTATTGTCATTTTTAAACCTAGAAGCTTGAAACTTATTTTTTAGGCTGTTGATTTAATATAAATAAATATGACATTCTAAGTTTGTAAAAAAATGTACATTTAAGGGGGTAAAATAAAAATAAGGGTGAAAGTTTGTGTGGAAATTCGTCATTTTTGAAGCTAGAATTGAAACGACGTGTAGACGACTGAAACTATCTGTAACTATATTATGTCTGTTACGCTTTCACGATTAAATCATTTGACCGCTGTAAACGATTTTTGATATGGACATAAATGGGACTCTGTGGAGTAAAATAGACAACAACTTATTTTCATTCTGAACCCAACCCTGTAGTCTACGCGGACGGAGTCGCGGGCAAAAGCTAGTGTAAAATAAGATGCTTTACGACCTCGATAACCAATATTGTACATAAAATGAATAATTAAATCGCTGTAGACGATTAAAACTTAGAAACTTAAAAAAAAAAAAATAAGGTATATTTTTCTCGAAAGGATATCAAACAAATATACTATGGCACCTGTTTTGCAGATATGCCTAAAAATATCTACGTTTCATCAGCTATCCAACGAGGTATAACAATCTAGGGTTTTATTAATGGGCCCAGGACAACCAGGACAGCCTGGACAACCAGGTTACCCAGGACAACAAGGACAGCCAGGACAGCCAGGTTACCCAGGACAACAAGGACAGCCTGGACAACCAGGCTACCCAGGACAACAAGGACAGCCAGGTTACCCAGGACAGCCTGGACAGCCAGGAGGCCCAGGGCAGCCTGGACAACCAGGTTACCCAGGACAGCCTGGACAACCAGGATACCCAGGACAGCCTGGACAACCAGGATACCCAGGACAACAAGGACAGCCTGGACAACCAGGATACCCAGGACAACAAGGACATCCAGGACAGCCAGGTTACCCAGGACAGCCTGGACAACCAGGACAACCAGGATACCCTGGACAACCAGGATACCCAGGACAACAAGGACAGCCAGGACAGCCAGGTTACCCAGGACAAGCAGGACAGCCTGGACAACCAGGATACCCAGGACAACCAGGATACCCAGGACAGCCTAGACAACCAGGATACCCAGGACAACAAGGTTACCCAGGACAGCCTGGACAACCAGGACAACCAGGATACCCTGGACAACCAGGACAGCCTGGACAACCAGGATACCCAGGATAACAAGGACAGCCAGGATACCCAGGACAGCCTGGACAACCAGGATACCCAGGACAACAAGGACAGCCTGGACAACCAGGATACCCAGGACAACCAGGATACCCAGGACAGCCTGGACAACCAGGATACCCAGGACAACAAGGACAGCCGGACAACCAGGATACCCAGGACAGCCTGGACAACCAGGATACCCAGGACAGCCTGGACAACCAGGATACCCAGGACAGCCTGGACAACCAGGATACCCAGGACAGCCTGGACAACCAGGATACCCAGGACAGCCTGGACAACCAGGATACCCAGGACAACAAGGACAGCCTGGACAACCAGGATACCCAGGACAACAAGGTTACCCAGGACAGCCTGGACAACCAGGACAACCAGGATACCCTGGACAACCAGGACAGCCTGGACAACCAGGATACCCAGGATAACAAGGACAGCCAGGATACCCAGGACAGCCTGGACAACCAGGATACCCAGGACAACAAGGACAGCCTGGACAACCAGGATACCCAGGACAACCAGGATACCCAGGACAGCCTGGACAACCAGGATACCCAGGACAACAAGGACAGCCGGACAACCAGGATACCCAGGACAGCCTGGACAACCAGGATACCCAGGACAGCCTGGACAACCAGGATACCCAGGACAGCCTGGACAACCAGGATACCCAGGACAGCCTGGACAACCAGGATACCCAGGACAGCCTGGACAACCAGGATACCCAGGACAACAAGGACAGCCTGGACAACCAGGATACCCAGGACAACAAGGACAGCCTGGACAACCAGGATACCCAGGACAGCCTGGACAACCAGGATACCCAGGACAACTAGGATACCCAGGACAGCCTGGACAACCAGGATACCCAGGACAACAAGGTTACCCAGGACAGCCTGGACAACCAGGATACCCAGGACAGCCTGGACAACCAGGATACCCAGGACAACAAGGACAGCCTGGACAACCAGGATACCCAGGACAACAAGGACAGCCTGGACAACCAGGATACCCAGGACAACAAGGACATCCAGGACAGCCAGGTTACCCAGGACAGCCTGGACAACCAGGATACCCAGGACAGCCTGGACAACCAGGATACCCAGGACAACATGGACAGCCTGGACAACCAGGATACCCAGGACAACAAGGACAGCCAGGTTACCCAGGACAACAAGGACAGCCTGGACAACCAGGATACCCAGGACAGCCTGGACAACCAGGATACCCAAGACAACATGGACAGCCTGGACAACCAGGATACCCAGGACAACAAGGACAGCCTGGACAACCAGGATACCCAGGACAGCCTGGACAACCATGATACCCAGGACAACAAGGACAGCCTGGACAACCAGGATACCCAGGACAACAAGGACAGCCTGGACAACCAGGATACCCAGGACAACAAGGACAGCCTGGACAACCAGGATACCCAGGACAGCCTGGACAACCAGGATACCAAGGACAATAAGGACAGCCTGGACAACAAGGACAGCCTGGACAACAAGGACAGCCTGGACAACCAGGATACCCAGGACAACAAGGACAGCCTGGACAACCAGGATACCCAGGACAACAAGGACATCAGGACAGCCAGGTTACCCAGGACAGCCTGGACAACCAGGACAACCAGGATACCCTGGACAACCAGGATACCCAGGACAACAAGGACAGCCTGGACAACCAGGATACCCAGGACAACAAGGACATCCAGGACAGCCAGGTTACCCAGGACAGCCTGGACAACCAGGACAACCAGGATACCCTGGACAACCAGGATACCCAGGACAACAAGGACAGCCTGGACAACCAGGATACCCAGGACAGCCTGGACAACCAGGATACCCAGGACAGCCTGGACAACCAGGATACCCAGGACAACAAGGACAGCCTGGACAACCAGGATACCCAGGACAACAAGGACATCAGGACAGCCAGGTTACCCAGGACAGCCTGGACAACCAGGACAACCAGGATACCCTGGACAACCAGGATACCCAGGACAACAAGGACAGCCTGGACAACAAGGACAGCCTGGACAACCAGGATACCCAGGACAACAAGGACAGCCTGGACAACCAGGATACCCAGGACAACAAGGACATCAGGACAGCCAGGTTACCCAGGACAGCCTGGACAACCAGGACAACCAGGATACCCTGGACAACCAGGATACCCAGGACAACAAGGACAGCCTGGACAACCAGGATACCCAGGACAACAAGGACATCCAGGACAGCCAGGTTACCCAGGACAGCCTGGACAACCAGGACAACCAGGATACCCTGGACAACCAGGATACCCAGGACAACAAGGACAGCCTGGACAACCAGGATACCCAGGACAGCCTGGACAACCAGGATACCCAGGACAGCCTGGACAACCAGGATACCCAGGACAACAAGGACAGCCTGGACAACCAGGACAGCCTGGACAACAAGGACAGCCTGGACAACCAGGATACCCAGGACAACAAGGACAGCCTGGACAACCAGGATACCCAGGACAACAAGGACATCAGGACAGCCAGGTTACCCAGGACAGCCTGGACAACCAGGACAACCAGGATACCCTGGACAACCAGGATACCCAGGACAACAAGGACAGCCTGGACAACCAGGATACCCAGGACAACAATGACATCCAGGACAGCCAGGATACCCAGGACAACAAGGACAGACAGGTTACCCAGGACAACAAGGACAGCCTGGGCAACCAGGATACCCAGGACAACAAGGACAGCCTGGACAACCAGGATACCCAGGACAGCCTGGACAACCAGGACAACCAGGATACCCTGGACAACCAGGATACCCAGGACAACAAGGACAGCCTGGACAACCAGGATACCCAGGACAACAAGGACATCCAGGACAGCCAGGTTACCCAGGACAGCCTGGACAACCAGGACAACCAGGATACCCTGGACAACCAGGATACCCAGGACAACAAGGACAGCCTGGACAACCAGGATACCCAGGACAGCCTGGACAACCAGGATACCCAGGACAACAAGGACATCCAGGACAGCCAGGTTACCCAGGACAGCCTGGACAACCAGGACAACCAGGATACCCTGGACAACAAGGACAGCCTGGACAACCAGGATACCCAGGACAACAAGGACATCCAGGACAGCCAGGTTACCCAGGACAGCCTGGACAACAAGGACAGCCAGGTTACCCAGGACAACAAGGACAGCCTGGACAACCAGGATACCCAGGACAGCCTGGACAACCAGGATACCCAGGACAACAAGGACAGCCTGGACAACCAGGATACCCAGGACAACAAGGACATCCAGGACAGCCAGGTTACCCAGGACAGCCTGGACAACCAGGACAACCAGGATACCCTGGACAACCAGGATACCCAGGACAGCCTGGACAACCAGGATACCCAGGACAACAAGGACAGCCTGGACAACCAGGATACCCAGGACAGCCTGGACAACCAGGATACCCAGGACAACAAGGACTGCCTGGACAACCAGGATACCCAGGACAACAAGGACAGACAGGTTACCCAGGACAACAAGGACAGCCTGGACAACCAGGATACCCAGGACAGCCTGGACAACCAGGATACCCAGGACAACAAGGACAGCCTGGACAACCAGGATACCCAGGACAGCCTGGACAACCAGGATACCCAGGACAACAAGGACAGCCTGGGCAACCAGGATACCCAGGACAACAAGGACAGCCTGGACAACCAGGATACCCAGGACAACAAGGACAGCCTGGACAACCAGGATACCCAGGACAGCCTGGACAACCAGGATACCCAGGACAGCCTGGACAACCAGGATACCCAGGACAGCCTGGACAACCAGGATACCCAGGGCAACAAGGACAGCCTGGACAACCAGGATACCCAGGACAACAAGGACAGCCTGGACAATCAGGACAACCAGGATACCCTGGACAACCAGGATACCCAGGACAACAAGGACAGCCTGGACAACCAGGATACCCAGGACAACAAGGACATCCAGGACAGCCAGGTTACCCAGGACAGCCTGGACAACCAGGACAACAAGGACAGCCTGGACAACCAGGATACCCAGGACAGCCTGGACAACCAGGATACCCAGGACAACAAGGACAGCCTGGACAACCAGGATACCCAGGACAACAAGGTTATCCAGGACAGCCTGGACAACCAGGATACCTAGGACAGCCTGGACAACCAGGATACCCAGGACAACAAGGACATCCAGGACAGCCAGGTTACCCAGGACAGCCTGGACAACCAGGATACCCAAGACAGCCTGGACAACCAGGATACCCAGGACAGCCTGGACAACCAGGATACCCAGGACAACAAGGACAGCCTGGACAACCAGGATACCCAAGACAACAAGGACAGCCTGGACAACCAGGATACCCAGGACAACCAGGACAACCAGGATACCCTGGACAACCAGGATACCCAGGACAACAAGGACAGCCTGGACAACCAGGATACCCAGGACAGCCTGGACAACCAGGATACCCAGGACAGCCTGGACAACCAGGATACCCAGGACAAGGACAGCCTGGACAACCAGGATACCCAGGACAGCCTGGACAACCAGGATACCCAGGACAACAAGGACAGGTTGGACAACCAGGATGCCCAGGACAACAAGGACAGCCTGGACAACCGGGATACCCAGGACAGCCTGGACAACCAGGATACCCAGGACAACAAGGACAGCCTGGACAACCAGGATACCCAGGACAACAAGGACAGCCAGGATAGCCAGGTTACCCAGGACAACAAGGACAGCCTGGACAACCAGGATACCCAGGACAGCCTGGACAACCAGGATACCCAGGACAACAAGGACAGCCTGGACAACCAGGATACCCAGGACAGCCTGGACAACCAGGATACCCAGGACAACAAGGACAGCCTGGACAACCAGGATACCCAGGACAACAAGGACATCCAGGACAGCCAGGATACCCAGGACAACAAGGACAGACAGGTTACCCAGGACAACAAGGACAGCCTGGGCAACCAGGATACCCAGGACAGCCTGGACAACCAGGACAACCAGGATACCCTGGACAACCAGGATACCCAGGACAACAAGGACAGCCTGGACAACCAGGATACCCAGGACAACAAGGACATCCAGGACAGCCAGGTTACCCAGGACAACAAGGACATCCAGGACAGCCAGGTTACCCAGGACAGCCTGGACAACCAGGACAACCAGGATACCCTGGACAACCAGGATACCCAGGACAACAAGGACAGCCTGGACAACCAGGATACCCAGGACAGCCTGGACAACCAGGATACCCAGGACAACAAGGACATCCAGGACAGCCAGGTTACCCAGGACAGCCTGGACAACCAGGATACCCTGGACAACAAGGACAGCCTGGACAACCAGGATACCCAGGACAACAAGGACATCCAGGACAGCCAGGTTACCCAGGACAGCCTGGACAACAAGGACAGCCAGGTTACCCAGGACAACAAGGACAGCCTGGACAACCAGGATACCCAGGACAACAAGGACAGCCTGGACAACCAGGATACCCAGGACAACAAGGACATCCAGGACAGCCAGGTTACCCAGGACAGCCTGGACAACCAGGACAACCAGGATACCCTGGACAACCAGGATACCCAGGACAGCCTGGACAACCAGGATACCCAGGACAACAAGGACAGCCTGGACAACCAGGATACCCAGGACAACAAGGACAGCCTGGACAACCAGGATACCCAGGACAACAAGGACATCCAGGACAGCCAGGTTACCCAGGACAGCCTGGACAATCAGGACAACCAGGATACCCTGGACAACCAGGATACCCAGGACAACAAGGACAGCCTGGACAACCAGGATACCCAGGACAACAAGGACATCCAGGACAGCCAGGTTACCCAGGACAGCCTGGACAACCAAGACAACCAGGATACCCTGGACAACCAGGATACCCAGGACAACAAGGACAGCCTGGACAACCAGGAAACCCAGGACAGCCTGGACAACCAGGACAACCAGGATACCCTGGACAACCAGGATACCCAGGACAACAAGGACAGCCTGGACAACCAGGATACCCAGGACAACAAGGACATCCAGGACAGCCAGGTTACCCAGGACAGCCTGGACAACCAGGACAACAAGGACAGCCTGGACAACCAGGATACCCAGGACAGCCTGGACAACCAGGATACCCAGGACAACAAGGACAGCCTGGACAACCAGGATACCCAGGACAACAAGGTTATCCAGGACAGCCTGGACAACCAGGATACCTAGGACAGCCTGGACAACCAGGATACCCAGGACAACAAGGACATCCAGGACAGCCAGGTTACCCAGGACAGCCTGGACAACCAGGATACCCAAGACAGCCTGGACAACCAGGATACCCAGGACAGCCTGGACAACCAGGATACCCAGGACAACAAGGACAGCCTGGACAACCAGGATACCCAGGACAACAAGGACAGCCTGGACAACCAGGATACCCAAGACAACAAGGACAGCCTGGACAACCAGGATACCCAGGACAACCAGGACAACCAGGATACCCTGGACAACCAGGATACCCAGGACAACAAGGACAGCCTGGACAACCAGGATACCCAGGACAGCCTGGACAACCAGGATACCCAGGACAGCCTGGACAACCAGGATACCCAGGACAGCCTGGACAACCAGGATACCCAGGACAAGGACAGCCTGGACAACCAGGATACCCAGGACAGCCTGGACAACCAGGATACCCAGGACAACAAGGACAGGTTGGACAACCAGGATGCCCAGGACAACAAGGACATCCTGGACAACCAGGATACCCAGGACAGCCTGGACAACCAGGATACCCAGGACAGCCTGGACAACCAGGATACCCAGGACAACAAGGACAGCCTGGACAACCAGGATACCCAGGACAACAAGGACAGCCAGGATAGCCAGGTTACCCAGGACAACAAGGACAGCCTGGACAACCAGGATACCCAGGACAGCCTGGACAACCAGGATACCCAGGACAACAAGGACAGCCTGGACAACCAGGATACCCAGGACAGCCTGGACAACCAGGATACCCAGGACAACAAGGACAGCCTGGACAACCAGGATACCCAGGACAGCCTGGACAACCAGGATACCCAGGACAACAAGGACAGCCTGGACAACCAGGTTACCCAGGACAGCCTGGACAACCAGGACAACCAGGATACCCTGGACAACCAGGATACCCAGGACAACAAGGACAGCCTGGACAACCAGGAGGCCCAGGACAACAAGGTTACCCAGGACAGCCTGGACAACCAGGATACCCAGGACAGCCTGGACAACCAGGATACCCAGGACAACAAGGACAGCCTGTACAACCAGGATACCCAGGAATATTATAAATGCGAAAGTAACTGTCTATCTGTCTGTCTGTCTCGCTTTCCTGCTTAAACTGCTGAACCGATTTAAATAAAATTTGGTACACAGATAATTTAGACCCTGAGAAAAGACATAGGCTACTTTTTATCCCGGAAAAGGGGTTGAAAGGGGGGATGAAAGATTGTATGGAAGTATTGTCATTTTTAAACCTAGAAGCTTGAAACTTATTTTTTAGGCTGTTGATTTAATATAAATAAATATGACATTCTAAGTTTGTAAAAAAGTGTACATTTAAGGGGGTAAAATAAAAATAAGGGTGAAAGTTTGTGTGGAAATTCGTCATTTTTGAAGCTAGAATTGAAACGACGTGTGACGTGACTGAAACTATCTGTAACTATATGTCTGTTACGCTTTCACGATTAAATCATTTGAACGCTGTAAACGATTTTTGATATGGACATAAATGGGACTCTGTGGAGTAAAATAGACTACAACTTATTTTCATTCTGAACCCAACCCTGTAGTCTACGCGGACGGAGTCGCGGGCAAAAGCTAGTATTAAGTAAGGATAAAGAAAGGAAAAATATTACTTAGTGAAGACAGTCAAAGCCATTGTCATTGAGTAATTCCTACAACTATATAAATAAAAAATAATGTCTGTTGTATGGGAGCCCCACTTAAATATTTATTTATTCTGTTTTTTTGTTGTTATAGCGGCAACAGAAATAGATCACCTGTAAAAATTTCAACTGTCTGTTCATCTCAGTTTAGGGATATTGTTAGCGACCCAGCCCGGCACTAACACCGGCGAGGACATGACGTCGCCGCGCGCCGCGCCGGGCTGGAAGACCGGTGACCCCGACATACGCTTTCCGCCCCCCTCCCCCAGGGCTGGTGGGAAGTAGAGCCATAAACAGCTTTCCCCTCGAGAACAAAAAAAAAGGGAATTACATCAGCCCATCCTACAGCTTGGCACGGATCGCCTATAATATTTCTGTCAATAGCCATATGCTTGAGAAAGGTTAGGTGTTAGTTCACCAAGTGTTTTAGTATGTTGTGGACTTGACATACCTAATTGAATCCTTGTGGAAACTTATATGTATGCAGGTTGCGATGTCCGCGACTACCATTTAAGTGCGTGATAATTCATTATGAATACGTATATAAGTACAAATCAGAGATGTGTGTCTTGGGTTAATCCCGCGACCGCCGAGATTTGTCTCTAGGCAACAGACAGCGTTTTAACTGCCAAATAAATATTTTCTTAATTTTACTATATTTATTTACTGCCTCGTGATCCCGGTTTGGGCAAATTGTTATTGGATTTATTCTTTATGAAATGTTCACAAGCAGCATGGAGTCAGGAAATGTGCCCGATAATCGACAATAGGCTCGCCCCCTATTACGTCATATGACGTTAGTTTGCTGTTATAATTTCAGCGCATAACGTCTCACTGGGCAAGATACCTCCTTAATAATAATAAAATATGTGTAAATAAGCGTATTACCATACCTTTCATCAAACTTACACTACAGATCAACAAATACAACTTTCATAACAATTCATCAATAATTTTGATCAACAATAAATTAAGCATGAGTTTTTAACCCACACATACGTACAAAACATGCACTTACCTACCATAACAGAACGGCGAATAATCTTGAGGCTAAAGTATTAGCTAGCACCCATAGGTATTTTTGTGTCCCACAACCGGTTTTTTTTGGCTCACGTGTATTTAGCGTGTTCATTGCTTGATTTCAATATAAATACTTAATAGAATTTAGTTAAAGCTTATTAGGTAGGTGTACATTGCTGCTTACGATGTAAAATAATAGATTTTCTGACCATGTAAATATTTTTTGTCAATAGCCAGAACTGTGTTAACATTATTTAATGTGTATTAATATGATTCAATTACTTTCTGCAATAACAATAAATAACAAGCCCTTTAACAAGAGTTATCGAATTCAATTTCGTTAAAAATGTTACGAGGCAACTGATATTTAATGAATAGGTAGAGTTTTATGTCAAAGTCAAAGTCAAAAACACCTTTATTCAAATAGACTTTTACAAGTGCTTTTGAATCGTCAAGTAAGTTTTTTTTAAACTATTGCCATATGAGATGCCATATGAGAATGTCTGTATCAACGGACAAGGCAAATAGCATTTTTTTTCTATTAGCAGGGCTACTCTCCGATTCGTAACTCAAATGGATTTTTTCAGCATAATATGTAGAAAAAAACATCGTTTAATTAAATATTATAAGCTCTGTGCCTAACTTATTAAATTCCAATTTGAATAGACAAAATATATTAACACGCTCGATAATTAAACGATCATAAACAAAGTTCGTGGCCGTAAATAGATCATAAAGGTCGACTAACTAACATTTAAATCGATTCGGAATTTGAATTTTTAATATCGATACATTTAGTTTAACCTTTGCATCGTAATAGCCAGCGTTTATCCGTGGGACCAGTTTTCCAAGCACATTCAACATGTCACACCTCTGCAACGGCTGCGGCATACGTGAGCGGCATCTAGTAACGTAACACCACGCAGGTCATGAGCTTGCGATGTTTAGCCATTATTCACTGGGGATTTTATGACACACAACTTGGGATATCAATGCTTGCGAATCATTAAGGCGAGCCTGAGTATAATTATGGCATTGAAATGAATTTATTTACACAACTGTAACTAAGGGGTAAGATGGGATTTATTTTGGGTCCTCGTTACGCTAGAATTTTCAAGCCTCGCGTAAAAGGTCCTAGTACTATTGGCCTTTTTATTCACTTCCAGACTGATACTGAAAAATTCCCAGTACCGATACCTAATAACACTTTGCCTGACCTTTGAATCTATCCCAGCAGCGGTCGGCAAGGCGCGGCTCGCGGGCCGCATGCGGTCCGCGGACGTCTTACTTGCGGCTCTTGAATGTTAGCATTAGCATTTTCATATTATCCCACCACACACCCGCCACTGTAACTCCTGGGCTCCAGGATCAACAGCTGCGCGCAAAGTATTGACGCCGAGCAATGAAGCTCAGCGAATCTAAGGGAACCTAATTTGTAATGATAATATCCTAGGTTAAAGAATAAAAATCTGCTCAAGACCGCTGATCACACACTCCCGTTTTTGACATGGTACCAAATAGAAGAATATTTATTTAAACTCGTATAAAAGGATTAAATATAAAGTTTATTCTAGATTGTTCCAGATTGATCTAAGCTACAAGTTTATATTGCTGAATCGTTGTAGCATGGCTCCCTAACTATTTTATTGTGCACTTTAGCAATGTTATTTTTATTGTCGTTAACCATTGCATTTCTTGCTTTGCTAGTTATAACAATCAGGGTTTACAGCGGCGTTTAATTGTTTGTAAAACATTTCGATAGGAAACAACCATTTTCCACTATAGTTCATTTATCGAAGTTTAGGCCTTAGTCCACCTCGCTGGCCTAATGTGGATTGGCGGAATACACACCTAAGACTAAGAACTTATTGATGTGCCGGTTTTCTCATGATGATTTCATTCACCGTTAAAGTTCAGAAACAAACCACAAGGAGAAGGAGGAGGAGGAGGTGGAGGCGCGTGCTCAGCATTAGGACTTATCCCATATACTGATGATGATGATGATATTAAAAACAGTATAATTTAGTTTAGTATTCGAATAAAATTACGTCTCGTTGGTACAGCAAACAGTATGTTATTGTTTTTTTCTAATACATGTTATTGTTAGTGAGTCTGGTGATATTCCCAAAGATTTCAATAGTTTTGCTCCTTGTAACATGAGATTTAAAAACTTCGTGAAATGTGGGTATAGAAAATTTACTTTTCCCTACCTCTTTGGGGATAAAAGATTACTTAATTGTATGTACAAATATGTGGAAATAAGTTTCTTGGTATGCGCCAAACGTAGAGTCCATTAAATATTGCTGAAAGGAGTGTATGGTTTGAATTTGTGTGTCAATGACATTCTAGCTCTGTACGATAATAACTTAATGCACAAACATGCCCGTAATTGATTCTGTGTGCACTTTACGTTTATACATACTCCTGACACTAATATTTTGTGTTGCATTAGGTACATCTGATATTTTAGACTAGCTGACCCGGCGAACTTCGTTCCGCTTAACAGCATTTTTTTTAGCATATGTTACTCCTTATTACATCAGTTATCTGCCAGTGAAAGTCCCGTTAATATTGGTCCACCCGTTTCGGAGATTAGCCGGAACAAACAGACAGACAGACAAAAATTGGAAAAAACGTTATTTTGGTATATGTACCGTGTATACATGCATATGCTGTATGCATTTATTAAAAAGCGGTTATTTCAATATTACAAACAGACACTCCAATTTTATTTATTTGTATGTATAGATAGAATAGATATGTATACACATTAATACTTTCATATAACCAGGTTTTATAACATAGTGTAAAAACTATATAAATTGGCGCCTATTGTGCTAAAAGAATATTAATCTAATAATAAATAGACAATACGCATTTCATAAGCGAAATAAAACAATAAAAATCCGTAACATTGTAGATCAAAACGGTGTTGAGCAAAATCGACATAATTATCACCTAAAGATTAAAAAAAAATCAGTTTTATTCCTTTATGAAAAGGCTTTAGGTGTTAATCAATAGGTGGTTTTGTGTAAAATGAGATTCCAGTTATTACAGTTCAATAAAACGTGAACCTCAGGCAGCTACCCGTTGGCGGTTGGGATATCCAATTCCCATGTATCATGTAAGTTTATCAACTGGATAAATGGAGTATAAAAAGGTATACATATACATACATAAATAAGCTCACGCCTGTATTCCCCGAAGGGGTAGGCAGAGGTGCATTTCTACACCCACATTTCGCCAGGTATGTATCAGTCCCGCGTTATAGGAGGCGAGCCTATTGCCGTTTTTCGGGCACATTTCCAGACTCCGTGCTGTTACTGAGAATTTCCTAATGGAAAAACCAAATAACACTTTGCCCGACCCGGGAATCGAACCCAAGACCTCTAGGTCGTACGGCACATACTTGTAGATACCGCGAGACCACGGGGCAGTCAGAATACAAAAGTAATCCTAAATGGTAGTTATCGTAGATCGTGTATCGCCGCGTCCTCGATTTGTGAATTAATTTGGTACCTAAACCTTATTTTTAAATTATACATATTTTGTCTTTTGCATGACTAGCAATGGCGGTACTTCCATAGAAGCCCAGAAGCCCAGTTTGCCTTTCGAAATCCCGAATAATATTTTTTAAGCTTTAAATCTTTATTTAATCAAAGCAATTTGACATAAAAATGAGAATACACTAACCCCACAATAAACAATTATAAACTAGACATTACTCAAATAACGTGTAACACTTTTGGGCTTCTATGGAAGTACCTACCGCCACTGACTAGCAGTAAGTTTTTTATAGTATAGATACATATCTCCTTTTAACTGTGGCCTAAAACCCTGACTCTAGTAATTTATGCCCAAAAAAGTAACATTATGAAGTTTTATAACTACAAAACAGCGTTCACACACATTGGACGGTAACAACAAAACGCATTGAATAAGTGCACGTGCGTGGATTATCGGAGCGGCCTCCGCGCCGATATCCACGATTAAGAAGGACACTAGTTGGAATTAAACGTATCGTTAAGTGGGCCACAATGTTCTATCGGCAGTTTGTTTATTAACTCGACAACGGCTGGCAGCCGGACCGACGCGACAACCACGTTCATTCAAGCGACCATTCACTGCTCACAACCTTCAGGCTTCGATTGTATGACTTTGCCACCTGTTATTTGAGTTGAAGCTCCGTGTTGCATAGATTGTATTGTAGCTTTAGCTGTTGATATTGATATTGAAATAAATTGAACAATTTTCAGTTCTGCTTATTGGATATGATGTCACTAATTTTTTAAAGGTGTAGAAGACCTCGAGGTCTGTCCTTAATCTTTTAGATGATACATCAATATGATCAATGTAGTAGTCGATTGTCTTTCATTGTATTATTTATTTGAATTATAATTTGACAGAAGTATATAAGTAACGGTTAACTTATAAAAATAAAAAAATAATGAAATGAAATATAAAGAAAACAATATAAAATGGAATAGGATTAAATTAACTTCATTTGTCAGTTTGAAATCGTTTAATTTACCAGCACAATTCAGATTACTGCAATTATAGACGTGTTTAAATCGTTCATTTTATTTAACACAACCTAGTTTAAATTGCAACAAGAACAATGTCGCTTTAATTAAGTAAATGCCTTTGTAAGGACCTTCAGTCTAGCGGCAAGGGCCAAGTAACGTATATTTTGTGCCATATACTCAATTAGCCGTGTTAATCTGAGAGCGGTTCATGGTGACCAATGATTTCCCACACCATTTATGCAGGTAACGCTAAATGATTTATGTAGATCTTAATTGTCTTCGCTAATCTAAGTGTAATGGTGCTTTTAGATGAATTGGTTAGACGTGTGGAATTTCAGTAGATCCAACGTGATCAACGTTTTCATTAAGCAGACTTTGTCTATATAGAATTTAAATGAGGTTAACTTTTTCGTAACATTTATAAAAAAGTTAATAAATAGTCACATACATACATAGTTCTGACCCCACATTAAGATACAAGTCTTGTGTCGGGGGTATCAGAAACTACGAGAGACTTTTCGGTCTCACAAACATCCAGACCCGAAACTAATACTTGTGGATCACACAAAAAATTGTCTCGGTGCGGTGATCGAACCCGCGGCCTCTCGTTTTGCAAGCTAGTATCTAGCCAACTGCGCCACGGGGCTGACAATTTAAAAAAAATGCTACGAATAATATTATTTTTGAATTTTTGTCCCAGCAAATCAGGTCTCATAAATGTCGTTTTAATTAATGCCCCATAGGGCACAGTTGGTTAAAAGCTGATGTGAAATGAAAGATTTAGTTCCAATAAGTGTTTGTGTGAGCTAGATTTATTTGTTTTAATATTTGTAACTCTTAGAGGTGTCTCATATCCAAGATATAAGATATCGCTATACCATGAGACTGTTAGATGTTATTATAAATCCCATAAAAAACAAAACTTGTAAAATAAACCAAGTCTCGCTACTCATTTCTTCTACCGTAAAAAGTTGTGAGATCCATGTTATACCAAGTCGATGAATTTATTTAGTCCCCCGCTTAAGGGACCTTTTGTCTTAAGTTATTATGCACTTAGCTTACCAGACCACATCTTATAGTGACCATATCAATATTAAAAATATTTTATGCTTTAAACAAAAGAGAGAGATTTGACAATCGCATGAAAACACGATGTATCTCACTTTTAGTGGAGATTGGCAATCCCCGTTACAGCCCAGTAATACTTTGACCGACTTAGGGATTGGAACCCGGAACCTCTGCATTGCACGACATACTCGTTCCACGAGACAACAAAAAAAATATATTTTATTTGAAATGACATTATTATACTTGATAGAATTGACATAAAAAAAAAAAACAAGAACGTTACTATCTTCGAGGTGGGAACTGAACCGGGGCTCTCTTAATCGCAAGTGCAAATGTAAGCAGTGGAACAATGAGGTAGACCGGCATTTTAAGTTAAACTCATAAGATCATTTTAGATATGTCCAGTTGAAAATAAATGTGGATAGGCAAAGAAACGTAAAATATTGTAAAAGGTAATTGGGTTTTTCTTTAAATAAATTGTTGTATTTAGCGTTGCTCGGGTGGCAAAATAAAAAGGGGTACAAAATAGTCTTGTGTTCGATTCTGGCATCGAAAAAAGTATCTTTTCCATTTAGAAATTCTCAGTAGGAGCTTGGGATTTTGGTTTTGCGCGTCATTTATTCCTTACATCATCAATAAAACATATGTTCATGCACTAGATATGCTCGACGAGCACACCTTGCATAAGTTGTTATTATTCTACTCTGTCTGTAATCAGTGTTGTTTTATAAATATACGATAGTTAAGGTAATGGCACTAGTAGTAGACCATGTACCGGTAGTTGACCACCAATGCACATAAACAGATAAAATAAGAATTCGCGGCATATTTTTAAACTAATTCCATATAGAGTAGTCAGTGCTGTCATGTGGTCTACGAAGCGCGCAAACTACGACTCCATTATTTTCAAATATTAAAAATAGCCTCCAGTTGTTTGTTGATTGACGCACCGTAAATCTATTATTCGATTTTTTGTCATAATTTTCTTAAGGATTGAAAAAGTTTGAAGTTAAATATTAACAACTTTGTCACCTTGTTGATGATAAGTGTTTTGCTTTTCTTATTCGTTAGGGATTAATTGAGGTAACAGGGTATTTAAAATACGAAAATTTGTTTACAAGATTGAGATGTGGGGGTGGTCCACTACTGATTCCGTTTTAGCACGATTTTCTAGTAATTGACCAGGATGGTCAACTTCTGATGAATTTCTGTATCATGTAAATGTACTGTACGGAATAATATATGAAGGGCATCATCAATTAGAATTAACTATTTTATTTACTTTTACAATAACTTAATTTTATTTAGTAGTTGACCACCTTTATTGTAAGTTACGATCAGTTACTAAAACCAAATTTTCACCTTGTAGATGTCTGGGAAAAGGGGTACATTCCTAAATTATACTGAAGCTGCAATGCTCTCAGCAGTAAATGTCGTTCGTCTTCATAAAACACCCATAAGAACGGCTGAAAAAAAAATCCTCTCACAATAATGATGGTGTTTTGGAAACCACAATGGAACCATCGGCAACTGCGGTACATATTACTGTTGGTGACGAACTAGTGCTAGTGACGATCCCAGGATCACCAGCAATTAGCATTGCTGATGACATATTTGAAACCACTCTAGATCAATTTGACATCATAGGTCCTAACGATATGCTTGAAAATATGCGTAAACTTTCAACTACTGTTGTCTGATTAAGAATCTGACAAAAGCCTCGGCAAAAAGTAAATGTTGAATTTGTCATATTTAAGTACGGCATTGAGGTTTAGGCACGCGGTCGAGAATCTCGACGGTCGCAGGTTCAAACCCCAGGCACACATGACTGACTTTTCGAAGTTGCATATGTGTGTATTGATAAAGAATTATCACGCACTTTAACGGTGAAGGAAAACATCGCGATGAAACCTGCACACCTAAAAGTTCTTAGGAATTTCTTAGATGTGTAGTCCGCCAACCCGCACTAAGCCAGCGTGATGGACTAAGGCCTAAACCCTCTCAATTGTAGAGTAGGCCCGTGCCCAACAGTGGGACGTATATGGGCTGATGATGATGATGATGATGATGAAGTACGATAATAACTTTTATCCCGGAAAAGTACTTAAAGCTATAAAAAAAAAACAGCTACAATATCATCGATGAAAGCAAATGGTCGATTGTGGAAATGGCCAGAACATTTATTAACGAGCGGGGGATGTTATTGTTATTATATTTCAAATAAAACGCAAAGTTGTCTTACTTTGCCTTCTTATTTAACAAATAATTAAAAAATCTGAATGGTCAACTACTGATGCCAAACATGGTCAACTACTAGTTTTTAGGTGGTCAACTACTAAATCTCTTATATTAAGTTTTATTTTCATTTTTTTACTTGAATGCAACCATTGTACAAGAAAAAATACTAGCTCGTTTCGTTAAAAGACTTGCACAGAGTTAACAAAACAAAACACTCATTGAATTCGAATGATGATTAAAGTTAGGCATTAAAAAAGAAATTTCTGTGTCCTTAAGTGGTCAATTACTAGTGCTATTACCTTAGTTCCTGGAAGTGAGTGCTCATTTTAATACCTACACCAAATACCATCAAAAACACTTACTGCGTGGAGCTAGGAGCGTTGAACAATTCAGCAGCCAAGAACATTGAGCTGGTTTAACGATAGGCAGCCAAGAACATTTGCAGCCTGTATCGAGGGGTCCCATTGTACCGATATAATAGTATGAGTCTATCGTATTCGCTCACGAGTAAACTTATAACAATTAACCAATTAGGTACCACTTATTCTCTAATACAAAAACAAACTAAAATCTATTTTTAAATACAACCAAAAAAATAACAAATTTATTTTTAAAAACAATCAAAACAATAACAACACATTTTCATACAACAAAATAAAATTATAAAACCTTAAACCTTAAAACCTTAAAACCTTATTTAATAATTTATTTATGTAATAATGTAAAATAAGTCAAGTAAACTGTTTCTATATCTGATTTTGGAACAAAATTTTATCTATACAAATAAATAAAATTGGAGTGTCTGTTTGTAATATTGAAATAACCATTTTTTACTACATGTATATATGAATATATATGTATACTAGCTGTGCCCGCGACTTCGTCCGCGCGGAAAATTAATTTTTAATAAGAAAATTTATAAACTAAAAGTAGCCTAAGTTACGTCTTATTACATCCGCTATCTGCCAGTGAAAGTCCCGTTAATATCGGTCTAAACAAATAAATAAAATTGGAGTGTCTGTTTGTAATATTGAAATAACCGCTTTTTAATAAATGCATATGGATGTATACACGGTACATATACCAAAATAACGTTTTTTAAAATTTTTGTCTGTCTGTCTGTTTGTTCCGGCTAATCTCTGAAATGGGTGGACCAATTTTAACAGGACTTTCACGGGCAGGTAGCTGATGTAATAAGGAGTAACTTAGGCTAAAAAATAATAATAAGAATTAACTGTTAGGCAGAACGAAGTTCGCCGGGTCAGCTAGTTAAAAATATATTTTGGCAAGCATCTATTAGCATTTGGTGATATTTTTTGAGCGTAAAGAGATATTTTGTGAAGTTGTATTTAAACTTTAAAACAGAAATAAATTGACGTTATACCTAAGTTTTTCTGAGTGGTTGTTCGTGGGCGGAGTTGAAGTGTCATCTTCAGGCACAAAATCAAAGGCTTTTAAACATCAAGGACTTACAGTACTGAACCTACTCGCTATCGGAAAAGGTAATAATCAGCATAAGAAATCAATTATTACTTTTTTTAATCTTCATTTAATATTGTACCTATATATTTGATTTTTTTGGCAGCCAGAAATTGATTAAAACACAATTATGTTATAAATACAATATATAATAGTCAGATCACTCATTATATAATAAAAAATTATAAAATATTTACGCTTAAATCATAATAACCTGTAAATAGTAAAAACAGCCATTATTGAGACATTTCTATTTTAATAATATAGGTACATTTAACATATTATGTAACCAATAACATTTGTAGTTTGTAATCATTACAAGTAGGTACATAATTTTCAAACTTATTTGATATACCTACCTACGTGAGCGATTTTCACACCAGTGGCCATATTCCACGAACAATTCATGAGGGTTAAACGGTCAAGACTCCTCTCTGGAGACGAAATAAATTTTCACAATAATCTTGATAACGGAGAATTCATAAAAAGCTCATATACCTAATATTTATTGCGTTCAATTTTTGAAACTCGAACACTTATTGCTTTTTGTAAAAAGCAAATAAAAGCAATCCACGCTTTAGCAGAAACGATTTATATTTTTTTGCAAAGTCCATCTCGTTATTTACTTTAAAATAATAATAATAAGGTATGTATTTCCTGACGAAAACTAAAAATAAATTATAAAAAAAACGTAATATTTTTATACAAATTGTATAAAATGAACATAGTTGAATTATAATGTAATAATAAAAGATTTTTCTTTTCTGTATTGACTTGTGATAAGTGCTATTTGATTGCCTACGTGACCAAATAAAGCAATTTCATTTTATTTCATTTCAAAGATGAGCGTAAGTTTTTAATTCTTTTTATACAGCATTAGATTTTCTAGGTATATTTTAAAAATATATTTAAGTATAAAAATAACTGAAGTCGCCTAGAATAATTAATGTATGACTATTAAAAATTATTACTTAATCACTTACTTTTGAACTCCTTTAAGAAATAATACATAATATTGTATTCATGATGAATTGTATCGGCCTTAAACGGTCAGTTGCACAAACCAAATTATGCTGTAACAGATACAAAAACTATTATATGTAGTTGAGGGTACTTCCATCACAAGTAGGAACATAAATGTCATGGAGACTCGGAGGGAGGCGACGCGACGACAGGACTCGGCAATTCTGCTGCGGCGATCCACTGAAGCGAGACACAGCTATGCGGTGATCCAGAGTTTTGGGTGAGTGCAATTATTATTTGTAATAAGAATAACCGTCGATTGTGTGTGCTATAAAAGAGGAATTATACTTTGTTGTAATTTTTAACCGAATTCAAAAAAAGGAGGAAGTTATCAATTCGTTTAAATGCATAAAAGTTATTGAGTTTTAACTTAGTATAAACGGCTTTTCAAACAAATGACAAAAATATTGAGTCAAAAATAACCTCTAAATGTGTCGTAACTGTACTAGGACAAAGCCGGCTCAAGCAATATTACTATGAAATAATACGTGTATTAAAAATAATCATGGAAACAACCAGTGTTGATCATTGTGTTAAAATTAATAAACGAGCAAAATGCACGTACAATGACACAGGAAGAGGAGGAGTGGCGTTCTAGGCTGGAGAGTCCAAGAGCCGGCGTGGCGACCGTCGCGGCAGTGCGTCCTGTCCTCCAGCAGTGGATGGACAGGCGCCACGGTGCACCGACCTTCCGGCTGACGCAAGTGCTCACCGGACACAGCTGCTTCGGTGCGTACCTGTGTCGCATCGTTGGAGTGGAGGAATCCGCCGTGTGCCACCATTGTGGCAACTGCCGTGAGGACACGGCCCAGCACACGCTTGAGGAGTGCCCAGCCTGGGACGAGGAGCGCAGCGCTCTCGTAGCGGTCGTATGGAGAGAGACCTCTCGCTGCCGACTGTGGTCGCTGCCATGGTGGGCAGCCAAAGGTCATGGAAAGCTATGCTCTCCTTCTGCGAACGTGTCATTTCGCAGAAGGAGAGCGCGGAGCGGGATTGGGAGCAGACCGAGCCAGAGATAGGGTGTCGAAAATGGCCTGAGTTGCTTCGAGAAAAGTATAGTACGGCCGTTTTTTTTTTACGAGAGGAAAGCGCTTTAAGCTCCCCTGTTCGGTACCTCGGGGGAGGCCGAAAGGGGTATGTCGGGGTCTCTGGCCTTCCAACTCGGCGCGCAGAACAATAATTGTCCGCTTAGCTGAGTTGGGTCCCTAACCAAAATCCTACGCCAGCATACCGACTAAAACCTCTCGGTGATCATCTCGCGCATTTAGGGCGGTTTTGCGGCATCTCAGGGCGAGAAGCGCCCCAAATGGTCCGCCTCCGCGTAGCGCACCGTCCGATTGTGGACTCCTCCAAATTGGGAGGGCTTGAGATGCCCTCCACTTACGCTTTTTTGGACGTTCACCTCTTGTGAACGTCCGCGACAATCAAGCGGTCACGCCCTCTGCCGCAAATCTCGGGGTTGCTGTCACATAGTACGGCCGTGCCGCTTTTCGCTCGACATGGCGGGGGCACTGCCGTGCCTCCAGATTAAAATGGAGGTACATAAGGGGCCATTCAAGTTCCTTATTTTTTATGACATTGAGGAATGGGGGGTCTGGATGGTGATTACGTAAGCAAAATTTATTTTTCTTTTTCGGATTTTCGAATTTTGTCCCGATTTCGTGGATAAAAAAGAAACTAGAACAGATAAAAAAATATGTATACTAATGTTTAAGTGTGCATAGGAGGGGGGAGTACGATATTTGCTTATTTTTGCTGACATGGGGGACGGAGGGGTTAATAACTATAAAAATTTGCTTACGTAATACTTGAACGGCCCCTAAGCCATAATTTGTGTTTAACTATTACAAGAAATTCGAACAATATAGGTACATTTGAATGGTAAAAAGATTTTTTATAACAAGTTTTTCAATACCTATAGTAAATTGATCCCTGGTTGACGGATTTATTTTGTTACGGGGATTGAATTAGAACCCCTTTCAATACAAAAAAATATATAATTGTTTTTAGTAATTTTTCGGTTTTAACTTTTAAATAATATTTATAAACTCCCTGGGTATTGCTAAGTAATAAAAACCGAAATTAATAATTCTTTAAGCTCACGTAAACCACAGACTAAAAACAAAGTCGCATTTTTTTTTCTAAAGTCATTTGCCGACACCCTAACCCTCAAACGTATTGAGGCAAAAAGGTGCCGATGCACAAGGGTCCGTAAAATGCGTCCCCTTTTTTTACAAATGACAGGTGCATGGCCTCATTCTAAATACGGTTGGCAGCGTGCTGGCACCGACGCCGCGAACTATCGGCATTTTGCGCCTACGTACACAAATGTTGTCTGTGATTAATAGACAGAGGCACCTTTTTGATGTATTACGAATTTTGTTTTCGTTGACTTTATCGTAAATGACGCAAGTGTCACAGGTTGTAATGATTTTCGACATCAAGAACAGGGTTTCATTGTAGAAAATATTTTATATTCTTAGAGTTGGGATTGCAGTTAATGAATGGGAAAATCATTTAGTTTCTACTTAAAAAAAAAAGAACATAAGTCTGTGTACTTAAAAATACATCCAACAGTCACATACATAGTTCTGACCCCACACTAGGATACAAATCCTGTGTCGTGAGTATTAGAAACTACGAGAGACTTTTCGGTTTCACATAGGCTTACTTACTTACGGCTCACTTAGGCTTTTATTGCATGCCATTTATTAAAATAAATGAGGTTGGAGAAGGCCCAAAAAATTGTTAGATTGATATCATCAAGCAAGTTGAGACAAATGGTTGATAAAATTGACCAGGAAGGTGGTTAAAATATAGATAAACTTACTTCATAATCAGTCCTTACAAGTCCCACTGCTGGGCACGTACCTCATCTATAGGTGAGGGTGGGTTAAGGCCTTAGTCCACCATGCTGTGCTAGTGCGGGTTGGCGGACTACACACCTGAGAAATTCTTAAAAACTTTTGTGCCGTTTTCCTTCACTGTTATAGTACGTGATAGTTTATTGTGAATACACACATACTTAACTTCGAAAACTAATAAAATAAATTATGCTAAAATTCCTTTATAAAATAAAAATAAATCTCTTCGTATAGTTTCCTTATTATTTCTTTATATTTTATACCGTATACGGACAATAAATGCATAAATTTTCTGGTAAGGTCATGGATTGTGATATACATAGGAAATTCTAAATCGATATTAGCTTTAATAATATAAAAAATGACTGCCTCGTGGTCTTGCGGTACATGTATGTGCCGTGCGATCTAGAGGTCCTGGGTTCGATTCCCGGGTCGGGCAAAGTGTTATTGGGTTTTTCCTTTAGGAAATTCTCAATAGAAGCACGGAGTCTGGAATTGTGCCCGAAAAACGGCAATAGGCTCGCCCCCTATTACGTGGGACTGATACATAACTGGCGAAATGTGGGTGTAGAAATGCACCTCTGCCTACCCCATAAGGGAATACAGGCGTGAGTTTATGTATGTATGTATGTAATATAAAAAATAAGCACAAACATTTACCGAGCACCTTTAGCTTTGTAAAAAAGTTTACGAAACGAAAATAATAACCGTTTATTCGCAACTCATGTACTTTGTCATTGAAACGAACAATTGCCAACGTCGGGTACTGCAACACGACGAAATTCTTTCACAATACGAGTCCCAGGAAACGGTATTACGGGGGCACTTATTTTATTCACATAGTGTGTCTGCTAGCGACAATTTTATAGTTGCGTAACCGCCGTGGTAGGTAAGCAACAATTTGCGAGTCACGGGTGCGTGTCGCCGTTGTCACAACCATGTTTCATTGACTCCCCGGCCCCCGAGGCTCGCGTCACGCTTACTGCCTCCGTACCCTCGTGTTCAATGTACCTATGACGGGGGACTATGACGGGGCTCGAAAGTTATAAAATAAAATACATCCAACAGTCATATACATAGTTCTGACCTGAAGATACGAGTCTTCTGTCGTGGGTATCAGAAACTACGAGAGACTTTTCGGTCTCACAAACACTTGGACCCGAAACAAATATTTGTGGAACACACAAACATTTGTCCCGGTGCGGGGATCGAACCAGCGGACGCGTTTCGCAAGCTGGTGTCTAGCCAACTGCGCCACGGGGCTGTCGAAAGTCAGTTCCACCTATAGTTCCTACGCTGGGGTAGATGTCAAGGTGATCCAGATTGTAGGCAGATTATACGCTTCAATAATGGACTTTACATCGGTTAACTAATATTAATGACGGCTAATTGGCAGTTATTGCGTTATTAACTGCGAGGATTGGATGTATTTTTATTGGTGGTCTTATAGTAATCATTTAGTAGAAATTACGATGTATGGTTACAGAATTCCGGTAATCGGTTATCGTCATGCTGTGTGCAAAGCGGATGTACTCGCACCTGAAAAGCATTCGATATGAGTGTTCTTTATACAGAAATTCAAAATTATATACTAGTTATATCAATAGATATGTTATTAGTTTCCTTACTAAAACTATCACACTGAACATCTGTGATACTTTTAGATTCTGTGAGTCACGATTCCAAAATTAAATTTTAATTTTGGAAAAAAAAAATTAAGATACGCAATATTATGAGCCATATTTATGTATTATGAATCATAAAATAAATAAACATTACAGTAAGTAAACGAATTAACTGTAAAGTGCATTCAGTTTTTAATTATTGACAGCCCCGTGGCGCAGATGGCTAGACACCAGCTTGCGAAACGAGAGGCCGCGGGTTCGATCCCCGCACCGAGACAAATGTTTGTGTGATCCACAAATATTTGTTTCGGGTCTGGGTGTTTGAGAGACCGAAAAGTCTCTCGTAGTCTCTGCTACCCACGACACAGGACTTGTATCCTAGTGTGGGGTCAGAACTATGTATGTGACTGTTGGGTGTATTTATTTATTTATAATTAAAGTAACAAATTACATGTATATGTAAGTTGCTCTCATGGACGAATAGACAGTTTCTAGAAGAATCGATTCCATCGTACTACCGAAATCTCTAACAGCAATATCCAAATTAGCATATAGTTTACAATCAGACTGCAGAGAACATTAATGTTTGTTAACGCTTGGAATTATTTTGTTAGACACGATCAAACGATAAGCACGGGCCCAAACACTTTCTAATTTGTTAGTTTTGCGCTCTCAATGATAGTTTTTGCCGTCATTACTACACAAATATTGCATTTATTTTACTGCTTGATTATATTTCTTTGTAGAACCAGACTGCAATCAACTGCAACAAACTGTGTATTGGACTTAAGTTGTTAGTACAAAAACCAACATGATTTAACAGCTTTATTGTCACGTGCATTGTTAACACGATTCACGAATGCGGTTTGCTTAAAAAAACAAAGCTCCATATTTCTTTTTTCCATATTTCAGCCAGTAATACGCCTAATGGGAAATTTTATATACTCATATAGGGCAAAGCATTACTGAGTTATGTAGCGTTACAGTGTGAATATGCCCGAAAACACTGCATTGGGGTCTTAGAACAAGAGCTAGTTGAACTGCTCCTTTTTGTAACTCACCTGATAATATGTGATCATCACCTGCAAGAATGATAAGTCGGTAAAATTGATGCCTACAAATATAATAATTCACAGCCCATAGCTTGAGCACATACTATCGCGAGAGTGTGATAGTGTGGTCTAAATGAAATGTTGAGTGGCAAAAAATCAATTACTACTATGGGGCCGTTCAAGTATTATGTAAGCAATTTTTTCATAATTATTAACCCCCCCCCCCCGTCCCTCATGTCAGCAAAAGTAAGCAAATATCGTACCCCTCATATACTTACGTAAGCATCAGTATATACATATTATTTTTATCTGTTAGATAGTTTCTTTTTTATCCAAGAAATCGTTACAAAATCATGTAGAAAGTCCGAAAAAGTAAAATAAATATTACTTACGTAATCACCATCCAGACCTCCATTCCCCGACGTCATCAAAAATAAGCAAAGGAAATACCCCCCCGCCCCTTTAGTACTTACGTAATACTTGAATGGCCCCTATTTCTCAACATCATCATCAGCCCATAGATGTCCCACAGCCGGGTACGGGCCTCCTTTCAACAATCGATACAATTATGGCGATTATTACCAGGTATAAATAGGACTATATCTATTTATATCTTTGGTTATTATAACGAGTTTCACACATTATTTAAGACTGTCGGTAGCCGCACGGATACGAATATCCTACTACTGACAAATTCACGGAACGAAACGCAATAGGTTTGCTTCACTTCGGTTCACATAAATACTGATGATGAAATCAAGGAATTGGTCAATTATAGCCTATGTTCATATATTAATTAATTAATATCAGGAACAACGGATATTTTAAATGAAAAGTTACTTAACACAACGACAAAAAACTAATTAAGAGAAAATTGAATTTAAGCGTCTAAAGAAGTTAAAGAATTCGTTCAATTAGTGAATGGTGATAAAATCTTGACTTATGCCGTTAACTGAAGGTGGCTAAGTTAATGACAGAGCTTTGGCTACACATTTTAACCCATAAATCCATGTCTAGTTTTTCTGAAGCGTACCTTTATTACAAATGTTGAGACAAATGGCTTAGGTATTCTAAGTATTTACCTTTTAATCATCTGCAGCTTAGACAAATAAAAAAAAATCTTACTATCATTTACGAAACATTGATATTCTTTTAAAAAAATAAGAGCTCTACCATAACCGTAATAAATGTTGGCACTTTTCCTACCTTTCAAACAACAATGGTAATTATAAATGATTAAATGCGGATCCATTATTCGATATAACAATGCAGAGACAGGCCAACGAGCCGAACATAATGAGCCGAGCGGTGCGCACCTGACGTGTTCCAGGAATCACACTGCTCCGAATGGTGAATTCTCCGCACCAACAAACTGAGGAATTGACGTTTTCTATATATGTTAGTGGAGCGAATGTTTTACATTGCCTGCACTTAAAAGTACTAGTATGTCCGCCATCTTTGATTAGAAATGTTTGATGAAATATACGTTGATATAAAATATAAGTATAGATAGATAAAAATTCAACATTTGTATCCGAGTTGTATATGTATAAAAGGTTTAGATGAGTCCAAGTAGAAAGAAGTATTTCTGTATGTAATGAAATATAATTCTTGCTTGAAATAATGACAACGGACTGAATTTATTTTAACTCTTTGATACTGAAACTACTAAACAGGTTTTTTTTAAGAATTTTGGTACACGAAACCCTAGATGATACTTAGCTACTTATCAGTCCAGAACAATTTAAGTTCCTGAAGGATTCATTTCGTGACAACATTGGTAAAAATATATATTTTGACCTAAATTAAACCGCGTGTAAAAGCTAATATGTCCATATTACCTTAGTTTATGTCCATAAAGAAGGAGAGAAAAAACCGTTAATATACATAAATGTAAATTGTATTTTCGAGCTATATGTATGGGCTTGTAAGAAGCAAATTAAAATATTACTAAGTAAAACGTGTAAAATGATATAAAATATATTTGATTATTATAAAATGTAAATGATTGTCAGCTTTTTTAAAACAATTCGGATATAAGTATATACATATAAAACATTTTTAAATTTCGAACAGCCACCAACGTATATATTGTCTACGACCGACTCGGCGACTGTGGATAAAATACCAATGCCGTTGGAATCTCAACCTCCAACACAGTCTGAATTCATTAACGATAAACTGACAATATCAATTTGTTAGCTCTAAATCTAGATGTATTGCTGATCTGGTTAAACACGTTGACTAAGGATGAATATTCGTATACGTAGGTGATCAAGCTGCGGTAGGTTTGTCTTTAATACATATTATTTATGTATCAATCACCTACTTACGGATAATTGCAACCTGTCTGCTACAGTTTATACGGATTGCAATGTACGGTCAATTGTGATTAGATTTAGCATTAGTCCTATAGAAAGACAGGGGACGCTTAAATGGTTTGGCCACATAGGA
Organism: Hemaris fuciformis; assembly: GCA_907164795.1. NCBI lineage: Eukaryota > Metazoa > Arthropoda > Insecta > Lepidoptera > Sphingidae > Hemaris > Hemaris fuciformis. Next base: position 12,141,299 of record OU015434.1, read on the forward strand.
TGAATGATTGTGGAATTACGAAATATATTTACTGTGCGGAAGAGAGTGGCGAAGTCGGTCGAGGACATCCTAGGCGCACCTATAGACACCTAATTGGTGATTTATTAAAAAAAAGATAATATAAAGAAAACAAAAACTCCTCGAAATCGACGTGCATGCATGATATAGGATAGAGTTATACCTAGAGGATAAATATAGTAAGATAAAATACAGTAAGATTTGATAGTAAAGATGAAAATTTAGAAATTTAAGAGCTTTAGGGAACGGCAAAGACCCTATTAAAAGTGTTTTTATGTCAACATTTATATTTTTGGAAATTTTGTTTGTTTTGTATTTATGTTTCGATTCTAGAGCGTGTTATGCAGCACTTACGAACCTATATTTGATATTTTTATTGTAATTTGTTTTCTATTGCAATATCCATACGTATAAGTTACGTGTTACATTAACACAAAAGTGTCATACGTTGCAGATAAACCTCTTTTGGTGCGAGACAATAGCTCCTTATTTTGATGATTGCGTGTGAACGTATGAAGGCAGAGGCGAGCCGAATACAACATTAGTCATCACGTTTGGCCCGTGGGATTTTGATCTTCCAAATGCGTTTGTTAGAAAGCCGGTCCACGATATGATCCGAGTTGCGTGACGATAATTACAGTAGCTATCGGTGTCTTGTCGGCCACTTAATTGTAATAGCGTGTGTCCAACTTTGCCGCGTTTCCTGTGCCCACATCAATTTATTCTAAGTACAATCAAATGGATGTCGTCGACTACAATGTGACATCTTTACACACATAAGCACACCGTGTTATATTGCATGATTTTCCTACTATTGCCGACGCATATATTACGGCCTTCAAATGATTTATATTGGAAACTTATGTACCGGTAATAGGCTAGAATTTATCGCACGGCCGTTAGCGCGCCCCGATCGCTGTTATTTGCGATACGGTAATAAATACTTAAAATATCCATAAGTATATTTTATAAGGGCATTATTCATGCGCATAAAACAATGCCGGTGCCCTTTTAGGAGGGAGAACAAAGCGCAAGTCGCTTGATATCTCAATCGGATCGCGCATCAACGCTTCAATGTTACATTGATACAAATTACGTATAACAAATGACGTTCGCCGCTGATTTGTGGCGAGAATAACTAGTACAGGGGTTCAATGCGAACATGACACGAGAAAAGCGAGCGGAGTGGAAGCCAGTGACTCCTAAACACAGGGCTGCGGTCAGGAGGAATGCGCCCGGGCAGCCGCGTCGAGCCGCGCCGAGCCGGCCGCCCGGCGCCGCCGCCTGCACCCTCCTCTCATTTCACGCTACTCGGAAGGGAATTTTCAATCATTTCTCTAGCCTGCGTACTGTCATTGGATGCAATATCTAGAAAACATTAAGTGGAGTTAAGTCACGTCTGTAATCTGGCGGCAAGAAGCGGTCCGACTGGTGTTTGCGCGAGCGTGTTTTGTTCACATTACAATCGTTACTATGTTGGGAACGCCGCTTGAAATATAATACTTAGCTTCGCTATAAATTCATCAACTTCTCGATGCACGCTTGTCAATACAATTTCTAATACATGTGTAATGCCTTATCGGAATCGTAAAGAATGATCACAACTGCGAAATGAATAACCGTCTCGAAATTGTTACGTAATGTTATACGAGTATGAGCTCAACGGAACTGAGCTTGAAGTTGCCAAGCAGGTTACACATATTCTGACTCACGTATACTCATAAACCTGTGATATACTAACGTTCAAAATTACGAATTCGTGGAAGGAAGCGTGTGTATCGCGGCTACACGGAGCGCTTGGAAACCAGATCAGATTGTGTTCTACCAAAATGGAACGTTACATTTAAAAAGGTTGCTCGTGTAAGGACTCGTGAATACGAGATACGTCGAGTTATGTAAATAAAAACCTTTTATTGGGCTTTATCGGATGAGACACACCCGACTCCCAGTTTCATAAGTAAAAGATATAGTTCAGATAGAACTAGCTTCATATAAAAGGTGACGCTCGATGCGTGTTCGGAATAGTACTATATTTATTATTTAAAAAAATACGTTATTTTTAAGATATGAATCTCAAGAAAAATATTCAGACGTTTGTCCAAATAGACACATTGAAACTGGTACTATTTATTGTATTTAAAAATAAATAAGAATAAAAATGCAGGTTGAATAATTATTTGTAACACAATCCCATCTAATAATAATTACTGGACACAAATAAAATTCAGATGTTAAAATACAGAATATCATTATAAATATAAAAATAATATAAAGCTCATTAAAATACTGACCTGTTTTCGAATGTTAGTTTAACACTATGCGACACATAATTTGCTCATTTTGTTACATTGTGTGCTATTAAAATGTAAAACATTCCAATGTCATATAAAACTTATTTATGTGTGAAATATATGCATTTAATAAATTTGAACTTTGAATATATTTCAAATATAATGTGCAACCAGTAGTTGCCAAGCAAGCTATGAATAGAAATAATGTTTGATAAAGATTTTCGTTTTTGCGTTTTTTTTTTTGCCGGAACGAGATGTAGAGGTCACTTCCGCGTCGTGCAAGCAGCATCGACCCTATAATAAATTTTTAAAAATTCTAAGAAAACCAGATCTCCTAGTAATTTCATAATTAACATGGCAGAGCCCCGCCCTAGCCGTATGAGGCTGCGGCAGGAGTGGACTTACTGGGTGGAAGTTTGAGCGTGGTTGCCAGAGACCGAATATGCTTGCCCAAATGTTGCATTTATTTAGTTGAGTTTTCTGTTATGTGATTTGGTGTTTTCATACTTAAACAAGCAGACTTTAATCGACAAATACACATGTACGGTACAAACACATCTCCTTATTTTTTCTTTGTTTCTATTTTTTTATCTGTATTTACTATACATAATAATTGAAAATATCTTGTGTCGTGGCTATCAGAAACTACAAGAGACATTTTAATCTCACAAACACCCATATCCACCCACCCAGTCTCGTTGTGTGAATCAAATCCGCGGCCTCTTGTTTCACATCCTTGTGTCTAGCCAACTGCGCCACGATGCTGTCAAACATCATAGCTTACTTTATTTATCAGCGTATTGTAGCATACCAAATCGTAATCATTAATTTTCTTAATTCTATTAAATCACCTCCTACATGCGCAGTGCGTACTCATCCGTATCTCATTATATTTAACAAGTTGCACTAATATGTCATGTTAAGGTTATTCATTCAATTCCATTCGCTCTATCCTTCACCTAACTCATTTATATAGTAATTTGACACATATACTCGTAAATATATCTAGAATCTCTTTTACACCAACCACGCTTCATCTCTCCACCATCATAAGACTGTTAGAGAATGCCTCAGGCATTAAGTCCGACTAGATTAAATGATGTATTGAGCAATGTACATATGTATTAAGCAAATACCAATACATAGTTTATTTGGCGAAATTTTATTACCAGTGGTAGAGTCATCACGTCAGCATAAAAATTAAGTGTCTTAAACTAACAAATCGGAATGTTTTTGTTTTGTGTATGTGTAAGGCATTATTTTTGGGGTTTTAATGTGTTCAACACAAAACTTATACCTTATTTTAGGGTCTGAATTATCAGTTTGATTATTGATTAGTGGTCCTACAGCATTAGACAATATTTGTATCTGTACTCTGGCATAAGATTGCTATTTAATATTGGAAGAATCTGTTTAACTCCTCGTGGTCTCGCGGTACAAGTACGTGCCCTGGGATCTAGAGGTCCTGGGTTCGATTCCCGGGTCGGGCAAAGTGTTTTTCCATTAGAAAATTCTCAGTAACAGCACGGAGTCTGGAAATGTGCCCAAAAAACGGCAATAGGCTCGCCCCCTATTACGTGGGACTGATACATACCTGGCGAAATGTGGGTGCAGAAATGCACCTCTGCCTACCCCTTCGGGAAATACAGGTGGGAGTTTATGTATGTATGTATGTAATCTGTTTAAGTTTTTACCGATCCTGTATACATTTAGTACATTGGGATCGACAGTGACTCACAGACTTGACATCAAGCGGTGAAACTCAGCAAGTCTTTTTGTGACACTAGTTTGTGGGATCTTATATACTTCCACAGAAGCCCAAAACCCAGATTGCCTTAAAAATTCCGAATAATAATCTTAAAGGTTTTCATCTTTATTTAGCAAAAGCAATTTGACATATAAATGAGAATATCCTGACCCCACAATAAACAATTATAAACTAGACATTACAAAAATAACGTGTAACGCTTTTTGGCTTCTATGGAAGTACCGCCACTGATTAGTATCATGGTTGATAGGAGTGGTGGAATCGCCTTAGCACCAGATATATCTACCTCATTCTCTAGACATACAGAAAATAATTAGCGCAGTTTGTGAACAAAAGTAACTCGAGCAACCCAAGTCGTGTCTGGTATATTTATTTCATCTTTTAGCACCTAGCACCCACTTGTCGCGTTAACCGTGAAGAAAAGTTCCGGTGGCAAACAGAAATATGACGCAAATGTGGAACACGTTGAACTGCAGAGACAGATAGGCTCATAAAATGTTAAAAAGCTGGCAGCCAATAATAATGTGTCAACTAGAGAAGTGATCGCAATCGTGTCTCGGTAGGCGCTATTGTACTCGTATAAGAAAATTTTCATACATTTGTGTAGAACTCTTCTCGTCTATAAAAGGTCCGGTATCATCATCATAATCATCATCAGCCTGTGTATGTCCCATTGCTATGCACGGGCCTCCTCTACAACTGAGAGGGGTTAGGCCGTTAAAGCACGTGATAATTCATTGCGAAGGCACACAGTAAAATTCGACACAATGACATTTTCGATACAAATTAATTGTGATAAATTATTCATTACATACTATAATTACTATAATATATGGTAATATAATTAATACAATCTTATAAAAGTTACTTTATCTGTTGACTGTTACCGTTTTACGCCTAAATCATTGAACCAATTTGAATGACTTATGGTATGGTGATATATGGAACTATAGGCTACTTTTTTTACAAAATTACGCACAGGCACAGCTATGCACAGCCGTTAGTTTAAAGAAATACACATAACCTTGTCTGTATTGACGTTAACGTTAATAATGATTCCCATGGAGTGATATTTTATAAAATCCGTTAAAAACGTGGGCGTTGGCTTATCAACTTCAGTGCTCTCGACGAAGAGATACGTCTAAAATCTGTAATTTTTAATGGATGTGAGAACTACGTCATACAGATAGATTCTATAGCGCAATGGCCGACAGAGTTAATAGAAGTATATAATTTGTTATGGATAATTCTAAAAAAAATTTACCGTTAAGAAATTCTTAGTAAGAGCACGGAGTCTGGAAATATACCCAAAAACGGCAATAGGCTCGCCTTTTACGTGGAACTGATACATACTTGATGCATAATTAATTAGTAGTACTTTTTAAACAAAGGAAATGCAAACGAGCCAGAGATTTTAGGTAATCGTGATTTGATAGATTTATGAAATCTTCATTAAAGCTTATTCATCATCAGCCCATATACGTCCCACTGCTGGGCACGGGCCTCCTCTACAGCTGAGAGGGTTTAGACCTTAGTCCACCACGCTGGCCTAATGCAGGTTGGCGGACTACACACCTAAGAAATTTCTAAGAAGTTTTTAGGTGTGCAGGTTTTATCACGATGTTTTCCTTCACCGTTAAAGTACGTGATAATTCTTTGTGAATACACACATAACTTCGAAAAGTCAGTGGTGTGTGCCTGGGGTTTGAACCTGCGACCGCCGAAATTCTCGACCGGCGCGCCTAAACTTCGAGGCCATCACTGCTACTAGGAATATATAAATAAGTGAAATGCTGTTGTATTCATAGACATAGTTTTAAAATTTCCATTGAGTAAAATTTTGGTGTAATAAAACTACGACCATTTTAGCTCATGTACCAACTGTTGAAACGAGGTGCGAGTGATCCGCGCGCTGTCAAGGGCAAGGCCACTACGAAGGTCAACGAACTCACTACGCAAGCTATGTTAACTAAAAATACAATGTGCTTGTAAACGAAAAATACAATGTGCCTACTCAAATTAAAAAAAAGAGATGGCAAAGGAACACAGTGGAAAAATCCTTCAGTGAATATGTATTCAAATTACTTTTAAACGACAACAAAATTCTTAGAATCTTGTATCTCAAAAAACTTGTGTTATTTACGCTGTGTTTGTTGTCCGGCTTAAAACAACCTTGCAGTAATAATTTTAACATATAGAAAATATTATTGTTATCGAGAAATATTTGTTCCAGAAATAATAAGGTACCTACAATAATCTATTTTCGTTTTTAATTTCCAAAAAAAATGTCGAATGTTATGAAAATAAATTAATATTACTATAATTTATATTTTTACGATGAGAGTAAGAGGATAATTGGAAAATTGTTATCCTTTTAGTCACCCGCATTTTAATGGCTGTGACGTCAATATTTATGTTGTGCATCATTCTTTACTTATTGAAGATTTATCCTCATTCACCCTCGTTGCCAGCGGTTCTAATCCCGAAGAGGGTAAAGTGATATTGTTTTAGATATTGTTATAGCACGTATAGAACTCAGTAAATATCGATAGACGTGGCCTCTATTGCGTAGAACTTTTAAACAGGAGACGAAACGCGAATATGTAATTGAATTTTGTAGTAACGTTATGATTTTATTAATATCTGTATCTTCTCTATGATTATTTCCATAATATAGGAGTCCTAAAAGAACTATCCCAAGTATCTTTTAAAACGAATTCAGTTACTACAATAAACCGTGGGAAGCTAGTTATTAAAATCGCTGATTATAAGATATGATTGTACCAAAGCAATCCTGTCATCTAATTAATAGTCTTAGCCCTGCACATTCATAATAACAGTTCCCAAGAACTTGGTCAGCACTGGTACATAACTCAACAATGAATCATATTATCGGAAATAAATGAATCACCGAACAATAATGAACAATTCTTCTTTTACGCGTTTCATTTGAGAACAAAACATTTTTCTATGTATTCCAATGTTGACGTGCGTTTGATGTGTAGGATGTGTTTATATTACGTAATTTCAATGTAAGGCACTCATAATACATATTCATCACCCATATACGTCCCATTGCTGGGCACGGGCCTCCTCTACAATTAAGGGCCTTAGTCCACAACACACACAGTCGTTACTCGTTACTCATTATACAATAGTGTCGTAATTCAAAATCAAACATTTTTCGGAATTAACAAAAGCTGATGTGAACTTCCTAAAACTGATTTAAAAATAAATGATTATTTCAGGTGCTTTATTAGTTAATTTAAAATAATTATAACTATTTATCAAACACTTTCATAACCTATAATCAAGTTGTTCGACTTTCGATGTATTTTGAGTTACAATGCTATTGTATTTATAGTACGGTTTGTATTATTTTTAATAACATGTATAAATTTCATTCTGGCCACGAGGCATGAGTGCGAGGCCTGTTATTGAGAGATCCCGGGTCAGGCTTTCGTCATTAGAAAATTCTCAGTAGCATCACGGAGTTCGGAAATGTGAAAGAAAAGTGGCAATAGAATCGTCCTCTATTAAATGGAACTTTAAACACAGTTTGCAAAGCGTGGCAGAATAAATTAACTTCTGCCTATCGTTTCAGGGATTAGGTGTGTTTATGTATGAATAAAAACAAGTAAATAAGGAAGATAAGCAGGATATTTATCATTTTAAATAGTCTTTTGTTTGCCAGTAGAATAAGTCACGTTGCGAAGGTTGTTGTAACGTAATATTGGCTGATTACCGTCATGCGGTCTGCTTGTTCGTATTTCAATATTATGTAATATGAATGGAGATGTTGAATACTTGGCGATAATTAAACCCTGATTGTGAAAAATATATAGCTATTTTTAAATCTTGAATACATACATTCGTTTGTATCCCCAATGACAAAGGTAGAAATGTTATTCGTTGTCGTTGTTTCGTTACTTATCTATAAAAAAAAACATGTATTGGGTGATAGGATGTTGCCGGTTTCAAGGCACATTATGATACTTCGTGCTTCTAAGAATTTTAATTAAAAAACTATTAGTCACCTTGGAAATCGAACTCAGGCCTTCTCAAAATCACGCGACATCAGCCAGTATCATTAATATTTAACACCACAATATTCACTTACCGGTATTAATTATGATATAAATCCAGTAGTTTTCTTCACAGCATTACGAAGTCACCGACAGCAATAAAAGTTACAAAAAGTCCAGCGTCCCTTAATCATCCGGACTTCGTGAACGGGAATTACCAACGCATTAACACTACAAACTTAGAAATACGTTCGTTGGTACTGTAGATGCAATGGTACGTACAGAAAAATCCCAGATGGAAGCGCATTAGAAAGTTTGTCGTACGTGACGGCGCGGAAGTGACAGTGTTCCCACGTAACATCATTAGATGTTCCAGGGAAGTGTGCACGAGTATGGGAACGGAGCCATTACGCTTGTGGGTTACCTCAAGACGGTACGCGGGATGAGGGCACAGGACTATAATAGATTAAAATGAAGATTCTTGCTCTGGGACAAATATATCAAAAAAAAAATTTGAATATTTCAAATCGAAATACAGTTTAAACTCTATTAACGACACTGAAGGGACTGTGTATTTTATGGCGTTATAGAGAGTAGGCGCGCGGTCGAGAATTTCGGCGGTCGCAGGTTCAAACCCCAGGCACACACCTCTGACTTTTCGAAGTTATGTGTGTATTCACAATGAATTATCACTTGCTTTAACGGTGAAGGAAAACATCGTGATAAAACCTGCACACCTAAAAAGTTCTTAGGAATATCTTAGGTGTGTAGTCCGCCAACCCGCACTAGGCCAGCGTGGTGAACTATGGCCTAAACTCTCTCAGTTGTAGAGGAGGCCCGTGCCCAGCAGTGGGACGTATTTGGGCTGATGATGATGATGATGATGATAGAGAGTTGTCGTTAAATGGAGAGAAGAAAATCATTGTATGTAAGGCAAGCTAAACCAATCAAAGCCATGTGAGTGACGTTACATGGAGTTTACACTGTAGTTAAGTAGAATCTTGAATATATTATAATTAATGCTTAGAATGAGTACCTACCGAAAGGCTAGCAATGAGTAGCAAAGACGCTAAAAGTAAAGAAAAAGAATACGGTATAAATCTTTGGCAATTTTCCTCAAAGCATTTGAATATTGTTATGTTACTTCTAGGAAACTGTCTAAAAACATTTGAATTTTCGAGAAAGAATTAGAATTTTGTTGACAAAAAGTGAAAAGATTGTCTTTCCTATTATTTCCTCATTTCTCCTTATTAGCTAATCCGGTGTTGCTCGAGTTTATCGGCAGTAGTTTTTATTACAATTTAGTCTTATTAATTTCTTAAAACTATTCGTTTATTACATTGAAGTATAATTGTTAATAATAATAAAAAAAAACTGTAGATCTATTGCCACAGTAAAAGACCTAAATTATTAACTTTAAACAGACAATAAAGGCACTTGAACGGAACAGTAATGTTTGAAAGCCATTCAAATGCATTTAAATGTTCCGTCTTTGTTTTGAAAAATATTTATTGTCATTGTTCTGTAATATTACAAGAGAAACTCGGCAGTGGATTAAGTTTATAAGTAAACGTTTATGAGCATAATGCGGCACCTGTAACTGTGAAAGCATGAACTAGCGGTTATGTCCTATTATTAGGAAATAAAGTACTTTAAACGCGACATAATACACGATTATATTGAAATTTATTATTGACAAGCAAAGACTTTAAATTAATTAAAATATAAAAGTGGCAAGTGCTTGTAACATAAGCAAATAAAGCTGTTGAACATACTTCCTATTTCGTACTCAATTAGACTTTAATATTTCTTTTCAAAACTTATAGTCAATCTGGAAATAAACCATACAGAAAGGAAATTGCGAAGCGGCCGCGTTTCTAACTATAAAACCACTTATTTGCGTATATCCACAAAAATCTTATAAAACTATAGAAGAGTTCCGACGGAGCTATTAGCCAAGCAATTACGTCCGACGAACACCAACGTCGATTTCAATTGCGCAATAACAATCGTATTTTTTTACCCTCCATCAGAATGATGACGTGTCTCCGAGGTACACGCTGACTGCGTAATAGTTAAGCATTCGGTTAGATTTTCTTTTTGTAGGCGAAAGAAACGCTGATATTACTAAACACAAGAGTTTTGTCAGTAAACCTGACACTGATAGTGTAGTTGAAGGAAAACGGAAGGATTTTAACGGATAACTTCGCTGCGTAATAACTTTTTTTTCTTTTAATGATATTTATTTATTTATACTTTTTAGTACACTATACAATAATTTATACTACATGATTGTAAACAATGAAGACAATAAGTATAGGCACTTAGTATAGTTAGTTAGTTAGATAGTTATAGATAGTTCTTTATCAAATTTAAAATGGTCTTAATTCCTATGAAAACTTACCGACCTGATTGAGCCGCCATTTTCAAACAACAGTTAATCTGACTGCGTTGTAGCTCTACCAATTCCATACTACTTTTAAACAAAACGATTTACGGGACTCAAAAAATGCTCTTCATTTAGTGGTCTATGAACAAACTACCCTAGGCAAAAGTATAAAACGGGCTATAGTAAGTTTTTTCTGTTTTGTTTCATTTATTGGCAGTGTTGTTCTATTAGAAATATGAAATTGAATATGTTAGGAATACAGGCGTAATTGTGTATATTTTATTACACATTTTAAAATTTACATCTCGACCAAATTGTTCACGAATCTATGTTTAACTGTCTAATTGTAAGTCCAAAAAAGATTTAATTCAAAACATGTGCGCTCTCCTTCAACGTCCCTACGAGATATTTTATCTCGTCAACTCATATTTGAATTTACATAACACGGGTTAATGCCCTTACTCGAATTTATTACCAAAATTGATACCATTCCAATCCCAATACTGTCGGGCATTCGTTAAATCAATGGGTATTCGTTAATACAAACAAATTTATTCACAAAGGCTGCACAGAGACACAATATGGCCCGTTTAGCATTAAATATTGATAATATAGTTAGATAACAAATTGGTGGCGGGTAGTACCACCACGTCGGCTGCCTATATAACAGCGTTCTGCACGTCACTCGCCCTCTTACTCACCGGCCGTCATACAGTGCGGAAGCTCTGCCCGAACGTCTAAGCGTGCTTGTTAATAATTTATCCTCGTGAATATTAACATTTAGTCAATTCAACTTTGATAATTTTTGTAATGGCCCCTGGTCGAATAAATCTTTAAAGTGATTTCTTACTTCAGAAGTGGGATACACACAGAGTTTCTATAGCTTTGTGTGTATCCTACGCCTACTCTGATGGATAGAATTTGCGTGTTTAAGAACTCGGTTTTCATGAAGTTTATCGTTATGAAATTTTTAATTTGTGCGTAACGAGAATAGTGCGTTTTGTGTTGTTTTGTTCCGAGTGATTTGAGCCGTTCGAAATATCACGATAGCGATAGAAGGTCTCGTGTTCTTAATATTTCCAGTGATAGTTCGGTTGAGCGCTAGTATAGGCCGTCTAAACAGTGATACCTCGCGCGGGTCATGAAATGGTTCCCATAAGCATCGTTCCCGTGATTAAGCCACGTGTCGCGTAAGGCGTCGAGACGAATTGTTGAAACGGGTTTGTGCTAGATTAGATGCGTTTGAAAATAGGTTGGAACCTGCGGTTGCCGGTTGTTATCGCGGCCGCGTAGCGAAAGTAATATTCAACCGATGCCGTCAGTTGTGACAGCTAGTGGGCATAACAGGGGATATACTTCACCTCTGTGCGATGACAGTGATACGGCGAGAAAAGACTCAACGTATAAAATTGTTAAGGCGTTATCCGCGTTGACTCACGTGCTTTCTCAAGGTTTGTACATGTCGCCGTTTGATCCCAGTATCCTTTAATTTGACGTGTGGTGTGCAGAATCGGACCGCGGTTGCGAAATAAATAGGTGGGATGATCGCGAGTATCTCGAGCGGATATGGTAGTTGTCTTAGTGGTAATGCAAAGTCGTGGTTCAACGAGTGGGTAACAAATAATTGAGGGACGTGGAATAATTTTAAAAACTGAATTTCGTTCATTGTATCCGCGAATACGGCTACAGTTTTATATGAAGTGATGTGTACTAAGTGTAATAAGTGCATCACTTGTGCAGAATACCCTCGGTAAGTCTCTTTTTACGTTTGAATATTGTCAAGGGCTTGTCGGACGAATTAAAAGACACTTAAGGCTCTGATAGACACGGGTAGGTTTCTAAATTACATAGACGACGTTTTTGTTCTGTCTAAGTAGATGATGGCCTTGAAACTCTGCGTGAAGTTTTACGTGTACTTACGGAATCAAGGTTTTAAATTAATTTAAAGAAAGGCACGTTCTTAGATACTGAACTATAATATTTAGGACGCTTAATTGGCCATGGTCAGGTTAGACCGAGCCCTAGATAGATAGGCACTTGTCAAGTCCCATAGACCCACGAATCTTAGAGAAGTGCTCCAATTTATGAGGCTCGCGGGACATTTTCGTCGGTACATATGTAGAGGGATACACTTAAAGTTTTTATAGCTTTGTGTGTGTCCTGAGTTTACTCTCATGTTGATATAAAGAATACTGCATGTTGAAGTTGCATAAATTAGTTTCATGAGCTCATGAATATGTCACTGTCAAGTAAGCAAACTAGTAGTAATAAAAGACTTGAGCGTTCTCCGAGTCCTGGCCTACATCAGCAACTTCAATAACCTGTCTGAGTGTGTTGTAAGATAGTTCTAGGTCAAGCGCAGCGAATGTCGTTGGCGGACGACCGTCGATGGTGGTGTTCTGGTACAGTGTGGGTGGCCCCTACACCTGCATGAATCCTGACTACGAACTATCCCCGTTAACGCCTGCAGCGGTGTCACAAGCTCCGAGCGACTACATTGCTGGCGGATAAGTTTAAGCGATAAGTGCTTTGAACCTGGTAAGGTCTAACAACATTTATATTTTAACTTTTGATCCGACTTTAAATGATATTAATGTTTGGTGCGATGATGTCGACCACGTTCGTATTGCTAATCAGTGGAGTGATAGGGAGGGCTATCAGCAATGGTCAGGTTAGGCCAAGCGCGTATAAATTTGACGCATTAACAAAGGCCCCTAAGCCTCGCTAGCAAGACAATTTTTGGAGTTACTACCCGTTTGACTAGTAAACTTGTTCTCGATATTTTTAATCCCACGTTACTTACTGAAGTGCATACTGTTGGTTCAAACATGGTACCTACTGTGAAAGGTAGAATGGTGCCCTGAGACATGCACCTCTTGTCATTTGGAAGTGAGTAAACTCGTGTATTTACAAACATCTTCAGTTACAGATGGTGTGCCCGTCTTACAAAGCGAGGTGCCCACTGAGGTGACCAACTGAAAAGCGGTTAGTCCGCCCAACGTGTGGTTAGTCCACTGCGGTTAGTCCGCCAACGTGTGGTTAGTCCACTGCGGTTAGTCCGCCAACGTGTGGTTAGTCCACTGCGGTTAGTCCGCCCAACGTGTGGTTAGTCCACTGCGGTTAGTCCGCCAACGTGTGGTTAGTCCACTGCGGTTAGTCCGCCCAACGTGTGGTAAGTCCACTGTGGTCAGTCCGCTCAACGTATGGTTAGTCCACTGCGGTTAGTCCGCCCAACGTGTGGTTAGTCCACTGCGGTTAGTCCGCCAACGTGTGGTTAGTCCACTGCGGTTAGTCCGCCAACGTGTGGTTAGTCCACTGCGGTTAGTCCGCCCAACGTGTGGTAAGTCCACTGTGGTCAGTCCGCTCAACGTATGGTTAGTCCACTGCGGTTAGTCCGCCCAACATGTGGTAAGTCCACTTCGGCTAGGCCGCCCAACGTGTGGTAAGTCCACTGCGGTCAGTCCGCTCTACGTGTGGTTAGTCCACTGCGGTTAGTCCGCCCAACATGTGGTAAGGCCACTTCGGCTAGGCCGCCCAACCTGTGGTAAGTCCACTGCGGTCAGTCCGCCCAACTTGTGGTTAGTCCACCGCGGTTAGTCCGCTTAACAATTGTGGAAAGGTATACTGGTAAGGTATAGACAATCATCATCATCTGATCATCCTGCATTTTCATTTGCTGTGTTTTATTGATGCTATCGAGGCTATCTTAAACCTAATCATTGTGTTATCATAATCTTTTAGATGAGGGTGACAACACGGGCCAGACCAGCAGCAACAAACCCGCAATAGCTGCGCACCCGAGTGGAGTCGAACAACGAAACGTCGAGGACGACTCTGCGTCAGGAGAGGCCGAGTTAGATAACAAATTGGTGGCGGGTAGTACCACCACGTCGGCTGCCTATATAACAGCGTTCTGCACGTCACTCGCCCTCTTACTCACCGGCCGTCATACAGTGCGGAAGCTCTGCCCGAACGTCTAAGCGTGCTTGTTAATAATTTATCCTCGTGAATATTAACATTTAGTCAATTCAACTTTGATAATTTTTGTAATGGCCCCTGGTCGAATAAATCTTTAAAGTGATTTCTTACTATATTGTCAACAGGTTTATTGTGAAGTCCAAGCTTATCGCGACTTGGCCGTAAGAGAACCATTATGACTATATTCAACCAGATTTAAACCACACATAAAGTAACTTTTCTTCCAAAATGTTGGTATTTAGTTCGAATTAAAAAAAGTAAAACGTATAAAAACTTTTTACACTTAATTTTATAAAATATGCCATAACAAAAAAAAATACTTTTTATTTTCCATTTTTAAATCAATAATACCTGAAATGTTTGACGAAATACGGGCTAAATATGTTATGGTTGTTTATAACAACACTAAAATGTTCTTGTAATTTACAATACGTCATTTTACGTTTGCAGTTTTAATCAATAACTTTTATTAATCACAAACATACTAATAATATATCACTCGTTTTTATTATTTACATTTATGGACTACAATATTTTATTTTAGTCTTAAATATCAAAAGAGAGTTTAAATTAATTACGTTTGTGTTACAGACCGCGTATCAAGAACTTTGAAACTTCGTTTTTGTATATTCTCTTTTCTTCAACAGCTGAGACTTGAGTAGAACCGTTGTATCGTCGAGCAAGTACAATGATTTATTCGACTCCTGCAATGTCAAATCAAAGCAATTGCCAGTTAATCGTTTGAAACATTCCCACACTCCCCTCGTGAAGTTCGCCTTTAAATCTCTTTAATCCCTTTCAATATAACATTATCAGCAAATAGCAATAGAACGCTAATGCACGTGTGCATAATACAATCGTGGATTTATTGTGTCGGAATGACGCAACAAAAAACTCATAGTGGCGAATTGTTTCGATTTACAATGATTGCTGAAGTTTACAACGCTATAAAATAGTGTAACCGCAAAATGGACGCGGAAAAGACATTCGAATTTACATTTTCCGTGATTTTTATCCACCATAATAAATGTATCCGTGCTTACGCGAGTTGTATAAAAACAATAATAGTTGTGTGTAAAAAAGGTTTATGTGTATGAAAAAATAGACAAGGAACACTGCACACCTTTCAACACTTTGTTTTAATGTTTTATATCATTTCAATAAAGTTCCATAGTATTAGTATTAATTACTTGTTGGGTAAAAAAATATGTCTTGTAGATTTGTAGATACCGTGTTTTTTCGGACCAAAAGCAATTCGTAAACAAGATTTTTTTACGATGAAAAAAGTAGCAACAGAAACATGGAATGTAATTATAAACACAAATTTAATTGTTGAATTATTTTCACAACATGCAATTGACTACTTAACTTAACCATTAGTCTTTCTTTTCTTTTTCACGGGTGCTAAAAATAATAATGCATGACTTTTTTTATTTCATTTGAAATTATTTAATTTAATTTCAACTTTACTAAGCTAGTCTGTTTATGGATAGAAGCCCATTGAAAACTTTCAGTAATATGAACCACATTTTAAGTAAAAAGTGATACACGAGAATTAGCTTTCATGCTGTTCGTATAAATAAAACTTGATGCAATATGCACAGACGATTCTTTTAATAAAACTCTTTAATACCGTTATGTTAATCAAATAATATTCATACAAAATAAAACATACTGATTATATTTAATTAAACAGGAATAAAAATATTTCTTAATTATTTTTTTCCAAAATCCTTCAATAGTTACATAAAAGTTATAAAAATGGAAAAAAAATAAGAATTTGCAAATTATCGCCGAAGGAAGAAACATTTTGTCCAAAAAATTTGTTTAGGTATCAATACATTATTGAAAATCAGGATTGTTTAACACATTAATTTTATATATTTATTATATTATCTTATAGCATGCTAGGGGTGTATAAAATATATACAAATACACAAGTCCAAAATATAATTTTTAAACATATTTTTATATTACATAAAAAAACAAACAAGCCAGTTTTTATTACGAGGGTTAGCTCGACAAGAAGGGTTGTGAAGGCACGAGGGCTGCGCAGGCGCAGGCCGCAAGATGGCCGCTCGGAAAGGTTCAACGATCTTCGTGACTCACCGTGACGGCTCGCTACGACGAATATTTACGTCGTTAAAAATTTAACAGCACACCCACGAAGCGAAGTTCGGCCATCGTAAAAACCTCGATTAGCGATTATTTCTTTTTACGTCCAAATTTTATCTCTAAATACAATTACAATACAATTAAAATCTTATGACTGAAGTTTTTGCATGTTTTATTAAAATCAGCGTATCCAAAGCATTGTTACTATCCTTTAGTATGTGAATGAAATATTTAAGTAGCTAAATATAAATTCATACATAAAATAGGCTTTTTGTCTACACTTACTCTCTAGTTAATAATTTGTTAACCACCATAACAAAACAAAAATAACGGATAAAGATCTCAACTAACTCAGTATTCTAACCCTTACTGAGGATCTATTTGCAATTGTTTCAGTCGATCTCTAAATCAAAAAACGTCAAATTAGGGTCAGGGGTAAAAAGCGTAATATTAAAAGCGTAAAAAACAAACTTTAGCACTTAGAAGTTGGTACAATGTCTATAACGTTTTTATATAACTTTACATCATTCGTAAATCATGGTATTTTTTTAACAATAATATTGCGACCGGTTTTGATTAAAATTGGCTTACTTATTTCATCCACACGTATTCTAGTAACTTGTAAATACGACAATGACTCCGACCGATCTGCATAGGGGGATTTATCTTTAAATATGGACTATCAATAAAGTCCTACATTCTTAAATGATTGTCACTAATAACACTGGAAAACAGCATGTCTGTTGCATGAGGTTTTTTACATGGATCTGAAGAGTTTTTCCACGCTGATTTCAAAAATATATGCCGTTTTTATGTAGCAGCTCTAGTTTTGGAGTTATGAAGTGACAGGGTTTTTCATTGAAAATGCTCATAGTTTAAGGTTAAGAAATTCATTAAATATATTTATTGTGAATAATATTTGCTTATTTTGGATTTTCTAGAGTGAGATGTATTATGAGTACTATTTTGAATGCTCCAACAATAATCAGCCATCATATGTTCATTCCAGTACCCCCGATACCTCTCCTCCATAGTGTAAATATCCTGGTGTAATCGCTCGCCTTGTTCTTCACTGAGATCCCCAAGATTGGCAGGAAAATAGGCTGAAAATGGGCTAGGTTGTGGAGGAACTGTAACTTGATGCTCATGTTACATCCGAGCCTTGAAAAGTGACGCATTGGTTCTTGGACGTGTTGAGAAAAGTTCGAACTTTTTTTATTTCTCAAAAAAATCGGTTATAACCAAACAAACTCATTCCATGCGTTTTTCTCACTATTTGTCATAGTCTACATAAAATTGGCGTCTTGTATTAACAATCTTCTTTGTGGCCCGTCAAAAATACCCGCTTTTATCTTCGCTGCACTCAGTTTTGGAAACTTTTTTGATAAAATTGACAGTTTTCGCCTCAAAATCCATAGAGTTTTCCTGAGAAGGACCGGGTAAGGCTCAGGTAAACTAGTAGGACTCAAAACACGTCTATGTGCGGACCGTATAGACGGATATTCCCGTTTGGCTCGATTTTTACGGTTAATACCAGTTATGTTTACCATGCAAAAATATTAGTTATTCTCGTAGTTCACGGGACCTTTCCTCATCATAGCGGTTCAATCTATTCCTTTTCTTATCTTTTCACAAACGTAAAGACTCAACACACGTTTTGCATGCCTTTTGCGGAATCCAAGGGTTGTTGTTCATTTCTAGGGGGTGTCCAAAGTAATTTTTGTAAGCCTCAATTATGAACGTTTTCACATTCAAACGGAATTCTTTGAACTATATTCTCCGCAAATGAAACAACAATGATTTGGATCATTCACACAAACTCGTCTTGACGAAACCATATCAAATTATATTAAGAAAACTTAATAAGTTAGAAATTATGAGCAAAGTAACACGGTAATAAGTTGATTTTTATGTGATAGCTATAATTCGTAAACTAGAGCTGTTACAAAAAAACTGAGAGTATATCTAGAATCAGCGACGTCAAATTAGTAAAGATCAAGTGATAAAAGTCAATCATCATACAAAAGTTTCAATTTTGTTGTGCAGTGTAATGCAATCAATTTAATAATATTTTAGATGCTGATTATATCAACGGTAAATAAACAGTTTTACATCATGCTTTGTTGAATAGCCTTGTGATATAGGTAGAGAAAAACAACTTTGTCATGTTTTTTTAACAAACAAAGACTAAAACCCTAAAAGTTTGGTAGTTTTCATTTATTAATTTTTTTAAATTATAGCAATTTAAACTTATTTTTATATAACGTTATCAGCCTAATATTCGTCTTTGTAAGCCTTAGCTGGGACACAGGTTACGGCCGATTTACTATGACGGTACTCTCGATATTGCGTCCAGCGGCACGTAATAGAGCTACGTTCACTCAACCCCTCACTCCCCCGCCCCGCGCGCGCTTACCCTCCCCCCAGTCCCGCACCACCAAGGCCCCCTACTTACCATGTTCTTCTAGTTTTTCGAAGCCTCCAACCCGTTGGTAACAGCTTGACGAATCAGCCGCGTGCCGTGACGGTTTTGGTATACCTATTCCCGAAACGGACGGCCGAGGACGGCATTACGCTTCATCGGTGTTATAATTTGATCATTTCGGTCAACTTTTATGTTTTGCACTTTAGAGCTGTTTCATTTGCCTCTGCTTGGCCCATTTTTTAAATCTTAACGGCTGGGTTCCGATACATTGGTTTGAAAATTGTCTCGAGGAATGAAGGAACGAATATATGTACTTTAAAATTGAACATTTAAAATAAAAATATAGAAATAAGTAAAAAAACAATCACATTTTTAACCACGATTAGTTTTCTGTATGCATAAAAACTCGTCTTTTAAAAATTGTACAGCAAAAATAGAAAATAAACATCCTTTGCTGTTAATAAATGCAGTGACAATTTGTCGTGATACATGCCCAATGCCCGTATAGGGTCACGTACGGAGATACAACTTTTTCTTCGCATATCGCATCTTACAACATTATTTCGGAATCTCTCGAATCTCGATGTCACGAATTGCAGTGAATATTTATTAGCCGATTGATAATTATTGATGACTGCAGTCGAAGTGTTGCGTTTAATTACAAAATTATCGTTTAAGCGGCTAACATTTTAGCTTAAATATAAATGATCTTCAATTTAATTTAATTACGACCGAGTTAAGCTTCTGAATGCTATTAAATTGATTAAATACTTTTCCATTGAACATTGAGAATTAATATCCGTGGAATAGCACAAAATGTTATAATAAATGTTTACTGATTATTTTTTTCGAATAACGTATGCGAAAACTTCGGGATTCCTTTACAAGAATATTTATATATTACGCTCTTGAATAAGGGTGACTTTCGGCACAGTTAAAGTTTATATAGAGAAGAATATTAGTGTATGTTAAACTTTATGAATATATTTTTACGTTTATATACGCACAGAAAAAATATGCTAGAAGCATCAATTTTTAAAATTGATTGATTCATAACAGAACTCCGGTAACAATCAAAATAAAATACGAATGCCGTTCTAATATCAGCTGTTACTGGCTAGTGGCTATAGAATGTGATTTTAGTTTTATTGAGTTCATTATTTGCAAATAATAAAATAGATATATTTACGAGTTGCCCATCTCTGCTATGAATTAAATACTTAAAGATATGTTATAATGATCGAACTAAACCTCAATTGAGTATATGATCGCCGTCTGATTGGGAAGTGTGTTCCAATTCTTAAATACTTTTCTTTACAAATTTCCTGCGCAATAGGTACGTCTCACATAAGATGACAGGAAATTGATTTGCCGGCACAAGCGGTAAGAACCTGCCTATATCCGCGCGCAGTCTCGCTACTGGAAGTGTTTTGCATCCGGCCGCACATAAACGAGTGCTAGATAGCATTGGAAGAAATTACTGACTTGGTGAAGCATATTATTAGTGTTCATCTTGAATGTTATGAACAAAAAACGTATCACAGTGACTACAAGCAAAATACACTTAGTGGCGGTACTTCCATAGAAGCCCAAAAGCCCACCTCGCCTTACAAAATTCTGAATAATAATCTTAAAGCTTTATTTAACAAAAACAATTTGATATCTAAATGAGAATATAATAAACAATTATAAACTAGACATTACAAAATTAACGTGTAACGTTTTTGGGCTTTTATGGAAGTACTGCCACTGACTTTACGTATTTTATTCACAGAACCATTACGTACTATGTAAAGCACATGAACATGAGTGACATGCATAAATTATTTTTTCATGTCATTAATGTAATATTTGAACGGTACGCGGTGGGACGCGGTGCGGGCTGCGGGCGCGGTCGATACCTGAACTCCACAGAATTCACACACGCGTCTAAAACTAGTTACACATACTACACTCTAATCGTCTCGTTCACGCTTCAACCTTAAGTACGTCCGTCAGTGAAGCACAATATTTTAATTTATTTCTTCACTGTGGCTGTTACAACTCTCCACTGATTCATTTCAATGAACGCCGAAGGTTTTAATGTTCACTTGTAATGTCTGCTTTAACCACTATACATTCGACAATCAACTAATTTTGTATGTTAGTTAGTATTGCGATAGTGGTGTTAGTTAACCGTGCTTGTAGTGTTGTTGAAATATTATTTAAATAATTGTAAGGTGTGAATACCAATGCGCTGCCACAGAAGGGGTCCGTGGTTCTAGACGGTTCTCGACTCGTCTCGGTTGCCCGCTCAAATCAAGGAATTCGATGCTATCCGCATTTTTTATAATTAGAAAATGATTAGTTCCGGGTGTTTTCGATTAGTTTTCGGTTGTTACAGACGCTGCGCGGAGGCAATGTCGGGTTTCAAGCCGTGACTTGACGGATTCCTAACTATCTGGTCCTTTGTTTGAGGACGAATGTTAGTGATGTGTAGTCAGTCTATCGATGAACGATGTGACGTCAGTTTTGTCGCCTGGCCTTGTCGTGTCGTTAAACTGTTAGCGGCTCTTAACAAAGTTCAAATATGAGTCTGATGTCACTACATCGTGTAAAATATAGCAATAGTTTTGTGTCGTGGGCAATTATTTGCGGCATTTTAATTTAATAAAAGCTTAGTTTTTCATACGGCTATATTCTATTGCAACATTTTTGTTATTACTGAAAAGATGATCAACAAGAAATTCCTTAGAAACACCATATTAAAAAAGAACTAAATGTTGTCATAAAGTCTACTAAGTTTATACTCCTTGATTTAAAGTAATAAACAAAACAAGCGCAGTCCAACAACAATGTTGAAACATCTCTCACCTATCATCAAAAACGTGAACACGAATAAAATATCTAATCCTTGATAGAGTCGATTGTAGGAACTATTGCAAGTCAGCGTAAAAGCGGCTAGTGCCCTACGCCGGTTACTACAGAACCGGTTCCACGATGGCCCTCCGAGCACCACGCTCCACGTGCAGATACCTTCGTCTTCGTCTATTTTGTCTCGTCCTGCGACCAACAAGCCAGACCCTTACAAACCCGCACAACCTCACACACAAACTAGAAACACAATCCAAGCGGGGATCTTTGTAAACTGGCCGGTCTCTACTTTGTTCGTACAAATACTCCCGGTACGTACAAAGAAATAAATAAATCACTTTTTACGAGTTTTACACAATTGTTACTTTCACGGCTCGCGGTCCTTTGGCGCCAAAACGTTCGTATATGATTTTATTAACAGAATGACTCAGTCTCACGGTGTGGTTTGGGGGTTAAATTTTCTATCGATACCAGTTTTAAATTCGTTGCGCTGTATGAATTGAGTTATTTTATTAGTTACAGCGGGGTACTGACGTTAATAAACTATACATGAGAGAATTCGTTAGCTGTGTGGCGAGGTCGAGGCATGAATATTAAAAAAGCTGGCGTCCAAGTAGAATGGGATGACGGAACGTCTGACAAAAGTCATTCATTGTCGATGAAGACCATGAGTAAAATATTAATTCTGTAGGTAATATTACCCCAGGTAATGGAAGATGTTTTTTATTTTAAACTCGCTGTTTTAAGGCTATCGAAAATATTTGGGTTTTGATTTTTGTCCAGTATGAGTCATAATAATTAATTTTATTAATAAAATGACCGTAAAATTATATTGGTAATTGGTGAGGTCGTAAGGTTCGGTTTGGCTTGTGCCGGCGGATCAGTTAGAGAAACACGTCTTTCCTTCGTAAATGTAATATATTGGCGACTAGGTACTGCTTTATCGTAAAGTTAATTAAGACTACGTTTTTAGGTTCAAAATCGCAAAACAGAATCACCAGTAATACACAGTAAAACTATATTACTTCATTGGGAATATCACATTTACTAATTTTAATGATCTACTTAATGATAAAAAAAAATGTAGTCTATACAATCCCTAGGATACCATCAATCTGTTCGTAAAATTGAACATAGGAACAAATAATTTCATCATTTTCTTTTTGTCATTAGTAAAGAGGTAGTAAAAAGTTTTTTTTATTGGCAAGCTATGATCCTCCTGTAAACATTAATATTTTTCCTTGCAGAATGCGTAGTAAAACCCGTAGGCTACAATTTACTTTAGAGAAATTTGTGACGTTAATTTTTGCATCCCAAGAACCACTAATTGTATTATTTCAAACTAGAGGCTTAATTCCTATTCTCCCGTTTGCTGTTTTATCTAAAAGTAACCTATTTGGAATTTAGGACGGTCTAAACTTAGTCTATGCCAAAATTATTCCAATCGATCAAATAGTTTTTGGGTTTTTACATTATATCAGTGGTGCTTAGATACGTCTGGGTGCAATTTTGAAATTCGTGCTCATCCGACGGGAACATTACATTTTTCTGAAATTATATTATC
Source organism: Hemaris fuciformis (assembly GCA_907164795.1). Taxonomy (NCBI): domain Eukaryota; kingdom Metazoa; phylum Arthropoda; class Insecta; order Lepidoptera; family Sphingidae; genus Hemaris; species Hemaris fuciformis. The sequence continues at coordinate 12,164,725 of OU015434.1, forward strand.
TTTCCGCTTTATAATATTAGTATATACAAACAAAAATACAAAATATTTCTCCTACTAACATCAGTATAAATGAAGTTCAATAATCATGTGTTTTATAGTCCAACAATATTTTGCCAATGTCCGGGCTGTCCGAAGAACAGATTGGTTAAGGATATTACGGAGGTAAAATGTAAATGCGTACTTCCCGCGGTATGTCGAGCGTCATTCTCTGTTACGACATAGTCTATTTGAACTAACACGTTCCTCGTATCATTACTTCGTAAATATGTCTTGTGGAAGTTTAAATTAGCTCCTATACACTGTGCATTACTGCAAAGGGCTTGTACTTGGTCAGTTATTTTATTAGAATCATGCAAAGGAGGTTGCGTTGCTAGGTTTAAAAAAATATACATATAGGTACGTTTCCATGACTGCCTTAATGGTCCCGCGGTACAAGAATTTGGAAAAAATTATCAGTGTTTTGTTTTGTTGCTACACTTTGTATTACTCGTTATGACATTAATAATGTAAAATTTGAATGTCATTTTTTAAATGTATTCTATTTTCTATAGAATAAAAAAATGACATTTCGTGTTGCTGGGGGAGTTTCTTGCCGTTTCTTCTCCACAGCGATAACACGTTTCGAAACGGCAATAGTTTTAAATTGACGATTCAAGAGAACTTTTAAAAGTCAATTTGAATAAAGATAATTTGACTTTGAATTTCGCTTTGAGAAGTGTTTCTGTTCCTTTCAACAGATTCTCAGTAGGACAATAGATTTTGCAAATGTGCAAGAAAAACGGCAAAAATCTTTATCAGAAACTAAAATTACCACGTAAATATATATAAATATTTTAAAAGAAGTTAAAGAAATATTAAACGATTACTTTATCTGAGGTTTTTTCAACAGAAAAAAATCGAATATGTAATTAGCGGCCGGCGGCTATTTTATTTTATTTAATCCAATCCTAGACGAGTAATGTTTTAGTTAATTTTAAGTTGCATAGAATGCGCGATGTGAGAGTTGAAACTAGGACGTCGCGGTTCACAGACGTGTTCACATTTTTATAATTTTAGCCTTCATATTTTTATTAAAATGTAAATAAATTAACTATGCTTTTGTTAACCGTGTTACATGCCTTACTGACTTCATAAACTTAAAAAATATTTTGGGGTCACTAATGCATCCTACGACTTACGATCCTCGTACGTACTCATATGGTTTTTTTATTGCCAATGGTAATGACCCTCCTGCAGTATCTACTGCCTGACAGTTTCTATTGCGATCCCCACTTCGTGGGTTGCATTATGCAGTTGGGTGTAGGGGGAGGCTCGTAATTCCTCCGACAAAGTCGTAGGGCCCCCCGAGGTCGTTTACTGTCCTGTCACCATCACACATCCAGGTTAGTTCCATCATTGCGAGCAATCCATCCTTCAAAAACAAATAGAGTCATAGCAAATCAAAGCAACGCTTTTTTTTAAATCACATACATAAACTCACGCCCAGGGGTGGGCAGTATTTGAATTACTTGTAATTGAAATACGTAATTGAAATACAAATACGTATTTTGTATTTGTATTTTAATTACTTTCTTAAAATGTAATTTGTAATTTGTATTTCAAATACGTGAAGCCGAAGTATTTTGTAATTAGTATTTCAAATACTCGAGGCTTCAAAATACATTTATTAAAATACATTTAGCCTTCATTTAGTATTAAGTTTGTGCTCATCGGGACCTGCAATAACAAAACAAAAACCGCCTTAAAAAAAAACTATTCCAAAACAAATAAATATGCATTATTTTGGATTTTGTAATTTGTATTTTGTATTTCAATTAAAAATAGCTAAAATACTGTATTTTGTATTTTGTATTTCAAATACCTTACCAAAATGTATTTTGTATTTCGTATTTTAATTACTTGCGATACAGTATTTTGTAATTTGTATTTCAATTAAAGCAAAGCATGTATTTTGCCCAGCCCTGCTCACGCCTGTATTCCCCGAAGAGGTAGGCAGAGGTGCATTTCTACACCCACATTTCGCCAAGTATGCATCAGTCCCACGTAATAGGGGGCGAACCTATTGCGGTTTTTCGGGCACATTTCCAGATTCCGTGCTGTTACCGAGAATTTCCTAATGGAAAAACCCAATAATACTTTGCCCGACCCGGGAATCGAACCCAGGACCTATAGATCGCACGGCACATACTTGTACCGCGAGACCACGAGGCAGTCAATCAAATTAATGTTAAATCAATGTAGTTATAAAAAAGTTAAGTGAAAATACAAAGTATTTATCAACATGTTGTGTTATTAATTATTATTAACATGGAGTTTATTGTTTAAAACAAGCAGTTGTTTTAATTTGCCCCTGTAATATAAACAAGAGATAAGTTGTAAACAAATCTGTTACAATGGTCTAAGCTCATATTTTACTTAAAATAAACATTATAGTTTCAGTAACAACTAATATAAGCATAAGGAATAATATACAAAATACTCTCGACTGCCTCGTGGTCTCGCGGTACAAGTATGTGCCGTGGGATCTAGAGGTCCTGGGTTCGATTCCCGGGTCGGGCAAAGTGTTTTTGGGTTTTTCCATTAGGAAATTCTCAGTAACAGCACGGAGTCTGGAAATGTGCCCGAAAAACGGCAATAGGCTCGCCCCCTATTACGTGGGACTGATACATACCTGGCGAAATGTGGGTGCAGAAATGCACTTCTGCCTACCCCTTCGGTGAATACAGGCGTGAGTTTATGTATGTATGTATGTATACAAAATACCAAAAACAATAACATATGTATTGCCCGCCAACCAGCATTGGGCCAGTATGGTGGACTGAGGCCTAGACCCTCTCAGTTGTAGAGGAGGCCCGTGCCCAGCAGTGGGACGTATATGGGCTGATGATGATGTATTGATGATTATTGAAAAAAGGAATAGAAGTTGCAAAAGTTTTTGGGGCTACATTGAATCTCGCTACTCAACCAAAAAGGAACAAAAAGCTGGTGTTACATGCTGATCGTATGTCTGAGTTTCTGGTCTAACCAAGCACGCACCTGATCAAGCTCCTAAATATCCTAAAAATCTTACGCTAACATTTATAAAACAACTAGAACTTCTTGTCACGAGTCTAAATACTAAATTAAACTATGGCAAACGTTATTCACCGCTCTATAGTATGTGCTCATCACGATGGGATAAACGATATAATCTTTTATGTTTCTACCTTTTATCCTCCTTATAACTCCACCTAAATCATAAATATGAGCGCATACGTCCTCCTTCTCAAATATTTTGGACAAAGAGGGAAATAAAAGTAGACTGATCAATACTTAGTATTAATATATTTTTTTTAGCTATCAATCTCTATAATGAATATCTTATCATATAATGTCAATGCACCGTAAAGTTATTTCACACTTTAGCATATACACTCAAATAGAGGGTGCTCTAGACTGATTATAACGTATGAAGTGGTAGAGCCGCGCCGTAACCAAATTAAACCGCGGTACGAATGGGCCGGCTCGACCGTGGTCGTACCACTGCCACACGGAGAACCAATGTGAAGTAATTCCTTTAACTATCATTAGTGACTGTCTGCATAGCTACCCTCATAAATACATTAAAAAGCAGTTTATTTATATGTACGATCAGGCGAAGGTAATAATATTTTAATACCTACTTAATTTTGTTGTAATTGAACTTAAGGTGATGCAGACATGAAATGAGGCGGAAGAGTACACATTATTATTGCCAGTTGACAGTCCAACATCATACCATCGAGTACTCAGTCGGTCATTTTACCGTGTCATGATACAAAATGCTGGATGCCTGTTGTCCTACGTAATTATAAAAAAATGTACTTCCTAACACCGTATAAATGTAAATGGAATGTCATTATCCGATTGAGATCAACTAGCACGATCACCCAACACTGCTAACAATGACGCGAGGTTTTTGTCCGCAATGCATTAACCAAATTTGTTTTCTGTTAGAATATAGGTGTTAATTACTGGTGCTAGTGGACATCTACACAGCAACCGTGATTAGTTTAATTTTACTAATTATTTGTAACTCGTGATATTGCAAGTAAATATTTTTGATTTCGAACAAATAATGTTGCAACATCTAGTGAAATGATTACCAGATTAAAGTCCATCATTTATTTGCTAATAAATCATATTTAACACAAAATACATTTCATAACCATAACTTTACCAAACAAAACGACGGCTTCATTAAAACCTTCCCTTCTTTGTTTGTCTATCAACTGTCAAGTGGGAAGAAATAATTCCCGTAAGTGATTTATCCGGCAGACAAGGCCAGAACGGCTTCATAATGAAAACATCGTACAATAAATCAAAATGCTTTAATATAAAGTTGATTGTGGACGCGCGACTCAGGGCTGAGTGCCCGCATACTCGCGCACGTGTCAAACCCACGGCTGCGGGTACTCGTTTGTTTCTTCAATTTAGACAAGCTGTTATCACCCCCAATATTTAATTATTAGTGCCCCCATCGTTCTAGATTTTCACACGAAACGCCCCGATTGTTTAACGGTATATGTGACATTGTTTTGTGTGGTCTATTTTGTGTACTGTTCTGTTATCTAGGTTTTGTTTAATTTCTTTTTTTATGTAAAAAAAAATAGTTACGGTGTTTAACGCAATACTTTTTTTTAAGTTAGTTATTTTCTTTCCTTTACACCTGATTCCTTATGTCTTGCAACTTAATACTTTATCATAATACTTTTCTTTCTATAGTGCTCTGCCGTGTAAAAACATAGCGATTTTCAGCTGGTTGCGCTTAATAATTAATATGCTTAATATTATGTTTATTGAAAAGTAGATAAATTAAATATATATAATAATTTAAGATCGTTAATGAAAATAATAAGATTTAAATATCTGTCCAACACAAATATGTTACAATACAAAAAAAAATCATTTTTCATTTCTTTCCCATTTTTGGAATGTTGAATATTCAACTTTTTAGCTGTTTTTTGTACATAGAAACCTGTATGTAAATAACAAAAAACAATAAATGAGAGGATTGATGAGCCAGCTCGTCAACAGACCATGTTGCATCTGAATAGGGACCGCGAGCGTCGAGCGTTGAACCTCGCCTACATAATACATATTGTATACAATCTATTCCACTTGTACCGGAGTATTTTGGGCAAATAACTAATAGCGTGTATTTGCACAGGTTTTTTATTTGAATAGTTAATACCTATTGAGCAAGGAGTTTACGTTTAAAAAAGTTTTTAAAGTAATTGTACTCTCTGCGCTTTTAAACGTGTAAGTACTCTGTAACTTTTTCTTAATGATACCGTTTTATATATTTTTAACTACTTATTAGTCGCTACAGTTCCATTTAATACAATTTGCGCCTTAATACAATTTATTCGTTTTAAAAACGTTTTAGGACATAGTTTCAACGACAATTATACTTGTATATTTCGTTTATCGTATCTACAGTCTACACCCTTCTCTTATATACTTATTACTAAGAGCCTCACCTTTGTTCGCATAGAAATTTTATTTAAACGCATCTGTTATCGCAAAATCTACATTATTCTAAAACAATACAGGCTATGGTATTCCTTATAGCATTTGCTATCTGTCAGCGGTGCAGCTATTTAAGGTTATATGGTACAAACAGACAAGCAACAGTTCTATTTTTTGGCATAAATAGGCACAGTGTGAAAATTAAAATGAATTTCGTAAAAACCTTCTTTTATATTAAAATTCAAAAGGACTCAATTTGATTTATTTGTGTGTATACATAATACGTATAAGAGCCTGTTGCAACGCGGCCATGAATGTTTTCTCACGATCACATTCTAGGTCATAAACGCAATAGAAAAGCTTGAACTAGGCACATACAGGTGTACAAAGACCGTTATCGGAAACTAGGACAGGTAATAGATATGGTGATAAGGAAAATGACAAAATTTTTAATCATTTTTTGGAATCTTTTTGGCGTCAATACATTATTCAATTATAAGCTACGTAATTTAATTAATCCACACATATAAAATAAGAGGCAGTAGAGGAAAAATAATATTTTTTCATACGATCTGTACATTAATAATGTTCGTTGCTTACAAGATTACTTCTCGGTCAAGTAGAGCACTATTTGGTTCATAAATATAATCTGAAACCTTTAGGTATACGCTTTATTGTTTTTTTGTTTTGTTTCACGAAACTACATTAATCCATTGCATAGTTCCCATGTCATTAGTGTGCGGTTTGGGGTGAGGTGGGTTCGATTCCTGTTCCAGTCAAAGTTATATTGAGTTTTTTCTAATAATAATGATGATATAACGGTTATAAATAAACCAAAAATGTGATGCAAGATATGGTTAGAATTAAAATTGATTCCTATCGAATAAAATTAAAAAATACGTCTCTAAAATGTGAAAACGACCATTCGTAACAATCGAATACAGTTGTAGTTGAGGAATTCAGGCTCTAATAATTGCGAAGTGGAACAATCAATTGATCGGTAAGTGTCTGAAGCCATAGCGGTCGGCGAACTCACAAACGGACGGCTAAAAAACAAAAGATTCGTTATACCGAACTTTAGGGCTCCACCACGAGCCACGAAATTACAACACGGACTAACTCAACTGAATAAACGAGACTTTAATGTCGTCGGATATGTTTTTTGAACGCAAATGATTCATTAATGCGGACGCCATGTAAATGTATCCATCTGATATGTTTCCACAATTTATTTTTGTTTTAATGACATTTAATGTTTGACCTCCAGATCTTTTTGTAGATAAAACACAGTAAAGCTTGAAGTATTTCAAGGGAAATTTACGACCGTTTCCGTTTAAATATTAAATTAAATTCATTATGTGTATTATACTTGCCTAAACCATTGATCAATTTTAATATTTTTTTAAGTAGACAGACACTAAAGGACATTAACTTCTTTTTTCCAAAATATCGCAACAATGTGAAGTAGAACCGGTTGGTAATAAGTCATGTAAATCAATAATTTGGTATCAAAAATAACAAGCAATAATTTACCGATAATGAAAAAAATTACGGACTTCACACATTACGTTGCATCGCATGATATAAAATGTTTATTTATTTGTCATTGATTTATTATCTGTGACTATCGATAGTAAATAATTCATTGGACAGGTTAAGCGTAAAATGCGCAAGTTCCCGCGCACCAGTTTCGTGACCGCTGCTCTGGCGGGAAACGTCAAATTATGGACGCGTTCAGAAACGACGCGGCCGACCAGAACATGACGAATTATGAGCGCTCTCGAAAGCCGGTCCCGTAATTATTGTGGACATGGCACTTTTTGCCTCTGACAAATAGTAAGAGCGTGGAATGACTGTGAAGCTTTGTATCGCTGCTAATGACACTGGAGGAGCGAGCTCTAATATTACTATTTCTTTTGTACGGAGGGCCAGGCGCGCTTGTGATGCTTCTCGCCCGGGATGGGACAACGACCTCCCCTTATTTGTTACATTACTTGAGCGTTAATATGAATCGAATGAACGTTGGTAATGGGCTCAGATTTCCTTGGCCCGTTCGACAGCTTTTACTGTCACGCAAGCCACATTTTGATGAATACAAAATCATTTTTGTATAGTATTTTCAATACCTTTAATAAAATATCGAATGAGGTTGAATAATCCGTTGTGATTTAAAAATTATAACCAACAATATACATTACAACTCTAAGTCATAAATCTTTTTATACCGCATTATCTTATAATTTCAACTTACCTTGTTTTTCCACTTTAACTGGCTTCTGAGTAGCTTTTACAAAGCATTTCAATTCGTGTGACGCGTGCGTAAAATGAGAAACAAACTGTCTAGTGCCATTAGTTTTTACTACAGAGGTTTCACACAATTTTATTGATGGTTAATTTGAAAGATGTTTAAACAAAAGCCACAGGTATTTGGACACCTGAGGTAATTCTATAATCATGTTAAATTTTCCACGAAATTTGTCTCAGCGCAATATGAGAAGCGGTCTTGGTGGTCGCAGTGAATGGGTCAACCTTCGTTAAAATTAGTTGGTAACAAAAATTGAAGCCGCTGTGTAATCGACTGACAAATTTGTCTTAAAACAAAATAAAACCATTAGACGGCCGTTACAAAGTTGTAAGTTAAAACGTTATCGACTTCATTACTTTACAGAGCCGTCTTTCTGTCCTTACACGTTTGAGATGCTATAAATAGCTAAAAGATAAACTTTAATCTATGAAACTTTAATTAGTTTTAAAACGTACGATGTCTTGTTCACCTTTGCACCCCTTAAGAGCTAGACAGGAATACACCGACACTTGGACACAGATATAGGTAGATAATACAAATTCAGCTGAAGATGTAATAGTGAATGAATCTAGTATAAATCTGGATAATTGTATTGCTTTAAAATCTAAAAACCTCTAAATGGACCGGTTGTTTTACAACATTGTATCATTGTATCACAGGTTGGTATTATGAATGTATTATTAGGTCGTCTTATTATTTGTAAAAAGCAAAAATAATTCTGTATTTCTTTTTGTATTTTCTTTCCAGCATGTCAATAGTCAATAAATAACGTAATATCAAGAAAGAAGAATGAATATTGTGTAATGAAACATGCGTTTAATAAAATAAATCACAATACCAGTTTAACAACTGTTTAAGCTAACATGAACACATCCTAATTGCACAATTAAATTAAATTAATTAGAAAACAATACAAAACAATGATCTACTCATCTATAACGTCATTGTAAAAACCTAAACGAAATTTACAATGTGCCACAATAAGGAAAGGAAAAACTTGGTTTTAACAAAAACCTCTTTACATTTAAATAAATAAATAAACATTAAGTATCATTTTTTGTCGTAACATAACATACTAAATCTATACAAATAAATAAAATTGGAGTATCTGTTTGTAATATTGAAATAATCGCTTTTTAATAAATGCATACACAAAACATTTGTCTCGGTGCGGGGATCGAATCCGCGGCCTCTTGTTTCGCAAGCTGGGGTCCAGCCAACAGCGCCACGGGGGTGTCGATGTAAAACTTAAGTTAAATAATAAATTACTCGAGTAAATTAGAATTACATTTTTTCCACATTTGACCATACAAGAATACACAAGACACATACTTGGAGGAATTAATTGGCTTCTACACGAAAGGTTTTTTTTAAATTTATAAATTAGTTAGTTTTTTTTTAATACAAGTAATGATAAAGTACTTACAGACATAATTTGTTCCAAGACAATAAACTTTCTGTAGACTTAGTACATAAATAAAAGAAAATACTTTAGTCCTACCTTGTATTCTACTCATTGAAAGTCAACATAGCGATAGCCAAAGGCCATCTCGAGCCATCAACTTCGTTAATTAAAAGAAAATATTCGCTAAGTAAGTAATGGCCAATATCTTCTGAAGGGACATTGCAGACCATCCGACTGAATATTCATTATCAAGCAGAGTTCTAAATTGAATAACAAAAGATTTAAACGGCGATACTCTAGGGTCTAGGGTTGTACGAAACTCGAGAGGTCATCCTTATATTATAGTCAGGGAGGACAGTTGACGAACACAACTGATATTGTAGTACAGTGGTTTTATTTTATCCTCTAACTTACCTCTCCTTTGCTTTCAGAACCTAATGGAAGCCGGAGAAAAATGAATCAATATTTCTGTCGCATAATAGGTCTTTTTCCAATTCAGTATTGCCTGTTGCATCGTTCTTTGAATTAGGCCCTAATTTATAACCACTGTTACTTGATTTATAAGAGTTATATCGAACAAATCATTCACGTATACCTACGTATGGTTGTTAGGAAAACGTCATTTTTTTTATTTTTCGTCGGGATTTTCTTTAACACCGGCGGTTTTGGCTATCACCTGCCTTAGTTTCCGATCACGGTCTGAATGCACCTGTATACAATCGTGTTCCAAAGGTCGACCTCGACCTGTTCATACTTTTTGCTACATTTTAATTCTAGCAGATATTTTATACCGACAGTTATACAGTTCAACGTAAACATCACTGACATTTATGGTGACAATTGTAAAAGTGTCCTGTTTTATTAGATGGCGTGTCAGATAAAATTCACTATCGGTTGTCGAACAACTCAATGAACGCTAATCAATGTTACTCATCAATCTATACAAATCGTGCGCAGTTAAATGTTATAAGCCGACGCGAGTTGCGCTCAGCGCGGGTACAGACCATAAATCTGGTTTTGTTGCTACCCGACTATTTTTAGACCTCATTCTTTTAAGGCTGCTAACGTAGCAACAAGATAATAATTTACAACTTCATTTATGTCCACAAAACTATTATACGTTGGACCGTTTTACGCTTGTATATTCTATAAAAGTATTTCATTTATAACATAGATGTAAATTATTGTACGTGACAGAAGAATGAATGAGAGAGGTATAGTTTCGTTGCCGATATCTTCAATTTTAAAGTCCTGATAAGCTCCTACATGGGTTTACTGTATAATACAGAATGATAAGAAAATAATTCAATATACATATTTTGTTGGATAATTGAAAATGCATAAACCCAGACGTACCTAAAGTTCGTAAAGAATAACAAAATTAATTGACAATATAACAATAGATAGATAAAAATTGTATGCATTGTCATTCCGCAAAGCTTATAACAATACTTGCGAAGATCGGTGAGTTTGATTCCAAGAATTTAAAATGGTTTTAGTATTTGTTTTTTTTGTGTGTCAAATCAGCCGAACCGAGTTGGACTGAATTTGAATATTGATGCCTATGATGTATCCTCATTCTGTCTTCAGTTCTCTTGTTCGATTATAGTTTAAACAGGAATAATACCTAAAACATGATTTACTTGGTGTAGTATATTCAGATTTAAAACGGTTGTTCACAAAATATTCTTAATTATGAAGATATCTTCCGCGTCATTAAATAACTTATAGCCTATTCGAAACTCTACATCTATGGCTACGTTAATAAAGTCAAATTCAAGATATTCAATAAATATAATATAAATATGTAAATTTATTCACATCAATAGTTAAACGATCGTTCTGCCGGTGCCTAGGCGGTTGTGGAAGCAACAGATAGGCGCCACCAAAATTGATCCGACTCGATTCTATAATTCATTGTGATGCTATTAATGAATATTTATTACTCGAATTATAACATCATGTTTCTCACGCGTATAATAAATCAACGATTTGCTGTAGGCATCGTATAGATACTGTACCATATTGGTTAAATTTGATTTGGTTACATTTGCTTTTAATTTTTTTCTATATATTAGCACGCGAAAGTGATAACATAGCATTAGATGGTAAGTGCAGTGCGCAGCGGTCAAAAAGAGTGTAAATAAGGTAAAATCACAGAACAGTTGAATAAGACTAGAAAGGAAATGTCAGCATGCCGAGCGTGCGGAACCTATGATTAGGTAATCATATGTTTGACACGGCCGCTTCTTTGTTATTCGGGATGCGTGTAATATCAAGAATTTCATAAATGGGTGACAACGTATAGCTGCCCTTCATTTTTGTTTAAAATATTTATCATTGGTCGTATGATCGTTGTACAATAAATAGGTGACAGACATGCGGCGACACTCGTCCCCATACAAAATACTATTTCCCTTCTAATATTTTTCAGCTGTTCTGTGAGTGAAATCACTACTATCATATCTCACCGATTGACACAGCTAACCAGAAAAACATGATTGACATAATGATGATGATTGTTCCCTAAACGGGACAATTGCTTTTTACTTGATTTAATTTAATATTGATAGTTAGAAGCTTAGTGTTAAACTTACACTTAGCTCAAAATGGAACAAATTAGCTGCAGAACGGAAGGTCACAAAAGCAAATAAAGGTTCTCATTTATCAACAATTTAAGTCGGGACAGTATGTAGTGACGATAAAAGACCCTGGTAATGTGTAATAACTATGTACATTCCTATACAATTAAAAAGGCGTGTGTGACTGTTGTCATTTCGTTTTAAGTATTGTACAAACATTTTTTATTCTAACAGAATATTATACGTGACTTCATTACTTCGTTTTAATATATGTAATTTTTTTACTGCAAAATTCACAGGCCAACAGAAAAATAAAAGATAAGATAAATGAGAAAAATTGAAGTGGTATAACTAAATTCAGGGCTTTAATAAAGAGAGAATAGGTTGGTTAGAACCTGATATTGCCTCATCAAGTAGGTAATATCTCAAAGTGACCCTCGTATTAATTACTATCTAATATTTCTTTTCTCTTTCCGTTAACACAAAAGTATATGAAATGATGAATAAAAAAGGGATGTGGATGATCCTATTAAAAGTTGTATTCATAGGAAGCGACATCAGAAATTATAGAGAGTGGCGACAAGGAAATAACTGATTATATCTATCGTTAATTGGATCCATAAAGCAATAAATGGATATTATATCAGTCCATATATGTCCTACTGCTGGGATGGGCCTCCTACCATGTTTGCGTATCCACTTATGCTTTTGACAGCCCCGTGGCGCAGTTGGCTAGACACCAGCTTGCGAAACGAGAGGCCGTGGGTTCGATCCCCGCACCGAGACAAATGTTTGTGTGATCCACAAATATTTGTTTCGGGTCTGGGTGTATGTGAGACCGAAAAGTCTCTCGTAGTTTCTGATACCCACGACACAAGACTTGTATCTTAGTGTGGGATCAGAACTATGTATGTGACTGTTGGGTGTATTTATTATTATTATTATTATAGTACAGTCTACCACACAGCGGCCTAGAGCGGGTTAGTAAACATCACGCACCGAATCTTTTGAGGTGAACCCTGAGATATGCTGATTTACATAGAATAATTACTTTCAGTGTCATAGTAAGTATGTTAAAATACATACAAACAGTGGTGGTACTTACATAGAAGCCCAAAAACCCTGCTTGCCTTACAAATTTCTGAATAGATAATAATCTTTAATCTTTAAATCTTCATTTAACAAAAGCAATTTGACATATAAATAAGAATATGCTGACACCACAATAAACAATTAGAAACTAGACATTGCACAATTAACGTGTAACGCTTTTGGCCTTCTATGGAAGTACCGCCACTGATTAAAAATCCAAAGATATCTACTAAAAGTCAGAGGTGTGTGATTTAAAATCTCTAATGCCGATATGGTGACCCGAGGGGCCACGCGCTTACCCCTTGAAGCCATAAAGTACGATTGTTTAATATCTATAAAAACTTAATTTATATTTATGCGAATTTCCAGAAGAATAACTATTAAAAAGGTATATTTTATATAAGCGCTTATAAAATGCAGACACATTTAATAAGTGCCAGCGGAAATAGAAAAAAATGTCTCCTCGTTTCTTATCGCCGCACAATCAAACTACAAACACGAATGAACACTTATAAAAAGTTCATCATTTTTATTTAGACATTACGTTCCATCACAGTGTATTTAATGGTTTTATAATTCATGGAGGTTTAAACATCTCGTATATAGTACAACCTAAGCCTACACTGCTCTAATAAAAAGTCTCTTTGGTACTTACAAAAAGAACATAATAATGTTATTTTTCATTAAATTATTTGTTTTATTTATTTCATATGCTTTATTGTGCACCACATACATAGTAAAAATTAAATTAAAGCTACCTTATAAAATATTATGCCACAAAGTGCGGTCTTATCGCTAATTGCGATCTCTTCCAGACTACCCAGACAAAAAAAATATATTGATTTTTTAAACAATGATAACAAATCCACAAATAATTATCGTCACTATCTTACATGGTCACACGGACTTTCGCACCCTAAAATGTTGGATAGAGGTGTATTCATGCGTCAAAATTTCGCCAGCTAATTTTTAAATTCCTCATAATAGGTGTTGAACCGATTGAAGCTTGTCGCATAGGTACGATTCCTGATGAATCCCAATAACTTTTGACAACCGTAGGAAGGAGATCTCACACTACATCTTGGTCACACTACACAATTTTCAATTTGGCGCTAAAAGTGACGCTAAAATCTATTCGTTTAAATCCCTAGGCATTACCGGCATCTACATTAAAAAAAACTGATTGACTTAGGAACCCAAGTCTGAGTCAAATGGTTCTCGTTTATTACCGCACAACCTTCGGCTAATGCTGCGTGTACCTACGCAACTGGTAAACAACTTTTTGCCCTCCCACAACCGAACCTCTCGTCGAATTCCAAACTTACACGGTTAGTTATACCATCCACGTTTAAAAAAATGTAGTGTTACTACCAATTTTATTCTGCGATGACGTCAATGGGTGAAAAAATATTAACTCTATTGGACATAGCAATTTTCTGCCACGTCACTGATACTTGGTCCGTGAATAAGTAAAGTGATCACGTAAGATTTGCTTCGAATCACTCTTATTATTAATTTAGACTGAATTAGATAATTAATTGAAGGCTTTAGAAAAACGGAGCCATTTCGCAACTATTTTAAATTTAGCTTTCTATATTTTTTTGGTTCGAATGGAAAATAATCACTGACAACCTTGAACGATACATTACGTGTTATAGAAAATTTAAATGTGTACTACAATAACAATGCACAATAATTCAAATTAAATATGAACTGGTGTAGTACGAATTCAATGAATATCTCTATCAGTCGTATCGACAATTTTGATATAGGATGTTTGGGAACTGTGACAAACACACATCTTGTGTGGTGGTGTCTGCCCGTCATACAAATGTTCTCCCACAATCGGGGATTAGGTGCTTGATGTATAAATAAATAGTCATCTTACAACCATTTAATGGAGATAGTCAAGCGAACATTGAAATAGTAAGGTACCATTACTAATTTTTCAATCTCCAGCCGAATATTTAAGAGGACGCAAAAGAGCTGTTGACTATTTTATGTGAAACAGTGGTAACACTTTAAGTTCATTTAATTATAGTTTGAATATTTACACCACGGCTCTACCATTTCGATTAAAAATATATGACTGATCTTTATCGGCCATGAAACTCTTCAACTATAAGAAACAATAATTAGAAGTACTTAGGTACATTAACAAACATTTCATAGAGGGAAAGGCGAGCACAAGTGTATCCATCAAATGGTGGATAAAACCTTGGAACTACTTTGCTAATCGTTTGTTTGCAATAAGCTGTTAGCAACAACAAAAAAAAATCGTATCTATTCTGCTTTTCTGCTTGATGTTAATCAAGCTTCATTTAAAAAATAAAACGATCCCATCTTTTTAGAATAGTTCCAGTTATTTCATTCGGAATAGATATGAGCACGCAACTTTTACAACTATGACCAATTTCACGAACAATCTTACACATCCCAGTTTGGTTTTATGCTGTCAAGTTCATGACTTAGCAAGTGAGTCATATCAAGTTTTACCTCATGCAATTGCACAATAAATATGTCAACAATAATAATACAAAATGATGCTTCATCAAAACAACTATCGTAACTTTCGCTCCAAGTCATGACCGGGAAAATACGTCGAACTTCACACATAAAAACATAAACGTTGAACTTGTAGAACTATTTGCATTTTTTGCCGTTGCATAAATCATTTGGACGTACTTAGAATAATTTCTATACAATAGTTTAGTTGGAAATCCCAGTGTGTGTCGCTGGTAATACAAAAGCCGGAAGGCAAGGGGCGGCGCCCCGTCATCATGGACAAACGTAGCGGTACACTTTCATGTCACAAACT
Source organism: Hemaris fuciformis (assembly GCA_907164795.1). Taxonomy (NCBI): domain Eukaryota; kingdom Metazoa; phylum Arthropoda; class Insecta; order Lepidoptera; family Sphingidae; genus Hemaris; species Hemaris fuciformis. The sequence continues at coordinate 12,180,417 of OU015434.1, forward strand.
AATCAAAAATAATAGACAAAAACCGAACTTAATATTAGCTTGTGATTGAGATTGATTATGTCTGAATATAGTCATTAAACTGGGTTGATGTTTTCTTAAGGAATTCCGAGAACACTCGCTGCATGAACCTAGACTTGCAAGTATGCGTAAGGCGAAATACTTTTAAAAGGCAGTCTGAAACGAATTCTGAGATTGATCTTGTGTTTTTCTTAAAGTATTAAACGACTCTTTGTAATAATCACGTTCTTCGTTTCATTACGTTTCGTGCAGATTCGACTTGCTGCAAAGATTTCATGTTACAATACACACTTATTATTTCAAACATCTTATTATTTCAAATAATAAGTTATAGTAAATTGGTTTTATTAAGTAATGAAGGAAATTTATTTGTTGTTGTCTAAGCTATTTCCTTTAAACAGAGCAGACATTTAAATATAACGGAAAACGGAACGACATCCGGTTGGATTTGGCATAATAAAGCATACGCCACACACCTTAAAATAGTTTTAGTTTAATTGTAAATTTAAAAGAGTGCATTTATTATCGTCACAATCAGAACAGTTAAGTTGTTATAAAATGGAAAACCGTCTTCGAGAAATAAAAGAATAAATTATAAGTTGCCTTTTACACTCGAGAAAGTAGATAAAAAAGTTGGTTCACAGATAACAAAAGTTTTACAGTCTGTTTCACAAAATATCGCATTCTAATTTTGCATACTGAACAGCAGTCGGTAATTATTCGGTGTATTGTTATATACAATGGCAACGTTATTTATCATTTCAATTTCACAATATATTGTTGCGGAGAAAACATCGTCGACATATAACATTAAATTCTTGTTATAAATTGCTGCAATTACTGCACACGGCAATGAATGACTACATAAATATACAGTTACACAGCTTCTAGTACACTCTTGTCGCGGCCTATAGATTTAGGACTTCAGGTTGAAGCCTTATCGTAGTGTTTGTTTCCCATGATACTATCTTACACTGCTGAATGTAGCATGGTTTGTAATATTTAATGCTCAGTGCTCTGTTATATTAAATGATATAGCCTAATGTTACCACGACACTTTTAGCCGTTTATTTTTAAATCCATTAGCACTCATCGATTTAAAAAAATAAGTTACATAAGTACATAAAGTTCTTATGTTAAATTATTTGTTTTATGTGAAAAATTTATTAATGTTAAGTTGGTTTTATTATATTGCATTTAACAAAAAAATGATTATTATAATAAAAAGTCTTCCTCTATTGGCAACGTCATATCATAAATTCACTCTATTGCCCTGCGTTCGTATCAAAATTTGACGCGAATGTGCAATAACAAACTAGAAAACATCAACAAACTACAAAAGCACGTTTCGAGGTACGGCAATACAGTTACGTTTAGATAATCTCAGCACATATTGGAGCATTGTGTACGCTCACCCCAACACAGAGAAAGCGATTCACGTACCGGCTCCGTACTACAATGCAGCCTGTAGATGTATTGTGCCAGATAGTGCGAACTATGACCTCGCTCTTGAATACTCGCGATATTTTGATCCGTGAGGAAAGGGGAATTTAAATTCAATTCTTTAAAACAATTTGGGTTTATTTGCTTGCGATGCTGTAAATTATTTATAATGTAATAAATAATATTTTTACAATTTGAGCCTCTGTGAACTCGCGCCTAGAGACTTGAGTATTCTGAGGCCAGAAATATTCTATTTAAATAAACATAGATTCCCACATTCCACAATAATTTGAAGTTTGAACCAGTTAACATATTTCGTCCTGGCTTGTACTTTTATTTCATCGTATAGATAAGTAATGTGATTGTAAATTGACAAACGAAGTATACTTCAAAATATTTTAATTGTGATTATAAGTGTTACTAAAATAATATTGAAAACTACAAAATAACGTACGGACCTATAAGAATTTACGGTTAAGTATAATTTCATGGTAGCTTAACAAAAAGTTGTAAAATAACGGTCAAAACACAAAATTACGTTTGAAAGCCGTTTTCAAAATGAAATTTCGAAACACAATAAAATTGCCCGCTCATGGTATTACCAAGATACATAAACACCATAGAGCAGAAAGCGCGGGGTGAACGACTCAGCACGGCCATTACTGCAACCACATCATTACGTCGATACCTCACCGCACTAGGCTTTCAAGCTTTTGATTTTTCTTCCATCTCGTTTTAACACTTTTTTGTTTCCATAATATACTTACATTTCCTTTGATTAAATAATGTTTGTGGGTTACTAAAACGTAACCTTCCCTATGTCAGCTGCTTTCAAACTATTTTTTTTTAATTTCTTTGCACTACTCGTAGAAAACAGAATAATGCTAAGAGATTTATTTATTTTAGTGTCTTTTTATTATTATTTACACCATATTCATATTGTGACGTTAAGGAAAACGAAACAAAGCATGTTTAAGTAGAATTTAAATTAACTAAGGTTAAAAAGTAAAACTGTCCATAAGTTTCCATCATATTTTAACCATGTGTAGTTGGATGACCAATATTTTGTTTCGTAACAACCTTAAAATATAGGATAGGGAGAAACAAATTCTACCTTTACTCGCGTTTGAGGATAGTGGGGTAATGAATGTACGTTCAATTTATCTATTTCATTAAAAAGGACAGCAGATAAATTCGCTTAATAGGTACCATGTTAGTTGCTATTGTAATCTTAATAGCAATTTAACATGCTTTGATATGTGACTCAGTGATCGTATTTATTAAGTCGTGATGGCCTCGAGGTTTAGGCACGCGGTCGAGAATCTCGATGGTCGCGGGTTCAAACCCCAGGCACACACCTCTAACTTTTCGAAGTTATGTGTGTATTCACAATGAATAATCACGTACTTTAACGGTGAAGGAAAACATCGTGATGAAACCTGCACACCTAAAAGTTCTTAGGAATTTCTTAGGTGTGTAGTCCGCCAACCCGCACTAGGCCAGCGTGGTGGACTAAGGCCTAAACCCTCTCAATGGTAGAGGAGGCCCGTGCCCAGCAGTGGGACGTATATGGGCTGATGATGATGATGATGATCGTATTTATGTACTTACATCAAAGTTTTTTTTACATATTATGTACTTAGGTCCAGCATACAAGCCAAACGCGATCACGGTTTTCTATAAGTAACCAATTACAACTTTAAGAGATTGTAGATGCGTTGATGAAGTAGATGGGAAAGGGAAAAGTAGAAGAAGCAGTAGGTACCTATTACTCCTCAGACAATTTTGCCCACTGAATCAACACAAAAAGTTTTTCTTCAGATCGATTTTCTATAGGGCAGTGGTGCCATCATCATACTCAAAATTCACAAGAAATACAACAGAGGTTGATTGACTTACTTACGTACAATTTTACCTGGCACAACTGACTAGAAAAGCGGTAACTCAAAAGCGTCGTTGTCGAGCGTATATGACAAAAAACGGACGGGACGACATAAGCACACGTTCGAGTTTATCATTCATCTTTCTATTGTTGGCACGCGGGTCACATTTACAAAGAGAACACGAGCGTACATACAACATCACAAGTGTTTAGACTACTTTCTTCGCTATTGTTTCACTGCTGTGTGGAATCGGTTGACATTCGAACCGCATTTGTTTATTTAGACAGTGATTTCGTATGTAGATGCAACAGCGACTCAATATCATACATTGTCTCCGTGATTGTACCTAGATGTTATATAAAAATGTATCAATTGAACTGGCAACAATGTCGTCCTTGCATAGCATACCTAATTATCCCTTAGTTGGAAATTGCAGGTGTTCTTTTTGTTCTATAGAATGCCGCGTAATGTCAGTGACTCGTCAAACTTGCCTCATACGTTTATTACTAACAATAAGTAATGTGGATTTTTTTACTTTCAGCGCAAATTTTCTGTATTAATAGCAAAAAAGAAATGCTTTGCAATTTACGTTAAACAGGTGACTGTGTCTATGATTAATTATAACTAGGTTTAACCGCAGAGGAAATTTTAAGGAAAATTTATTTATTTTATTTATTTACACTTCCTTGTACAAAAATTATAAAGTAACTTATCTATTAAAAAATAAAACAAGAGGCGGCCTTATCGCTCTAGGCAATTTCTTCCAGGCAACCTTAGGATGGATAATAAAAGAGGAAAAATAAAGAGGGTAGAAAATTCTATTTAGTTATCGATATGAAATTTGACGATGAGTCAAATCTTATAATCTTCACGGGTAAATAATCCTCCAGTCTGTAGTACAAAATTTTCCTTCGGCTTTAAAATTACATACAAACTATTGTAAATAATTCTATACAAATTAGGTCGACAAGATTAGCACGCTAAAGTGGAAGTGGGCCGGCCATGTCTGCCGACGGTCCGTCAGCCGGTGGAACAGACAAGTGTTGGAGTGGAGACCGCGCTTAGACAGACGTAGTGTAGGGAGATCGTCCGACGACTTGAGAAAGGTGGCGGGCAACGGATGAATGAGGGCTGCTCAAGACCGGGATGGTTGGCGCTTTCTTGGGGAGGCCTACGTTCAGCAGTAGACGGCGATAGGCTGAGTATATAGGTCGACGTTAAGTCTGAAGGCTGGTAAGAAATTAATATTGTGATCGTTGGTTTTCCAGTCAAATGTAATTGTTGAGCTGCATTACTCCTGCTCGTTATTAGGTGTCAGTGTTATTTATTCGTCGTACCCATGGCTCATGGCTTTTAGGCGCAGCGCTGTAAAATGCTGCCAGGAAAAGTAATAATAACCTCCAACTCTTTAATTGTGACAAGTATTCAATAGATCGAAAGATACCATAGAAATTGGTAAAAAATACAAACAAAATTTATACGTAATGAGATTAGTGTGAAGTAAAAAAAAACATTAATAACGAAAAGTTGCACCAGTCTTATATAAATTTGGCAGAACTGCAGACAGAAAATGATTCCTTGTATTTAGTTACTTATTCCATAATCTTTTACTTGTAACAAATATAATTACTCAAAATATTTAACATACTTAATACCTAGAGGAAATTTCAAAACCTAAGAACACTATAAAGATGTACCACTAATTGAAAAGGGCTGTCAAATTTAGTTCCAATTTTGGACGTCGTACGTACATCAGTCCTGGCGTTTAATATAAAACTCGTTAACAGTATTTTCAGACAATTTTACGTTTTATTTCGTCTTAATGATCATCACATATTTTGTGCTCAAGTTTAGTTAATAAAATAGTAAAAGTTACCTAACCAAAGTCAATTTAAATAGCTAAAAACGTGCATACGTTTTATCAGTTTCAAACCTGTAAGAAAATATATCAATTGTTAAATATACAAAATGATACACAATAAAAATCCAGTATTTTCCATTAATTTTTTAATTGACTAACAAATAAATTCTTAAAATTCCAAATTGACAACTGTGTTTGACTCTGTTTAGAATATAGTGTTAACAAATTCTATTCAAAATTATACATATATCATTTTCAATACATTACGGCAGTTTCTTATTGAAATAAAATAGTATACACTATTATTATGGTACTTACATTAGGCCTTTAACTACGTGAGACAAGTACTACGTTACTTTCTTAAGAAAATATGCTCTTAAATGAATATTTTACACATTTTTTTATTAAAAAAAAAATACGTCAAGATTTATATAGGAAAGAAGGAACATTTACAATAATATAAAGCATATCTTTACAACTTAATATAACTTATAATACTAAAAATATATTATATTATACACTCATTGCACACATAGGCCAATATAGACATATATTTACGTTAAGCTTATAAAAGCATGCCATCAAAATCATCATAATCATCATCATTAGCCCATATATATATCATTGCTGGGCATGCGCCACCTCTACAACTGTGAGGGGATCTATTTACTTAGTAATTGATTGTGTATATACTCTTCATAAAGCTCTTATTATTTAATCATTAAGTACAAGTTAAACTCATGACTCGAACCAATCATCAAATTGGTACTGTCTTTTGTATGTAAATATTCAACTTATCATTAACCTAAATTAACAGAACCACAATAGAAAATGAAGAAGAAATAACTTTGGTTTACAATAAAATAATAATCTATTTTAAAGAAATATACATAAAAATATACAGATACATGAGTTATTTTCAGTAAAATGAATTCACATATCCTTGTAGAGAGCTAATAATGTATTTCATAGGGGTTAGAAGCCAATTCAATATAGCTTAAATAAATCTTTTTTTTTCAAATACCGAAACAGTTTTGATAAGTTAAATATAGGTTGTTAAGGATCATTCTAGAAACATTTGATTTAGATTATATTATTTATGTAGTTCAGTGCTATTAGCTTTATAACATCCTAATAAATTCAAGTAAATGGAAAATTATATAATAAGAAAATAATGCAGTCTTATAAAAATATAATTACACTATCTAATTGCTACATTTTAATATAACATTGGTGTCCAAGCAGGTGCATGAAGCACAATTGATTGTTTATTTTGTTTTGTACATAATTAGTATTTAAATTTAGTTCTTTTTTGAAGGTAACATTTTTAATTTTAACCGAAAATATGTATTTCCAAATATAAAATCTTTTATTGTGCATTATGTAACAATTTTTCCCTCCATGTCAGATGTGTCTAAGATTGCTAATGACAGTTGCTTTCAAAGAAAAAAAAAATAGAATATTATAAAAGTATGTTTACTAAAATTGAAATATTATATTGACTTAAAAATACACATATTAACTAAAAGATTAAGTTGGCAAACGTTTTTAAACTCATTTGTATACTTAAGCATAGACAACTCAATACAAAATTTATTATGGAATGTACATCAAGCTATGCTCTCTACTTAAATTATTGGTCTGCAGACTGGCATATCACTAATTGCATGTAAAATGAGGCCTATATATTTATTTTATGTATATTGTTATAAGGTATCATATCATTCTAATGCCTTTCAAAGGTCATAGAGAAATTCTTAAATCTAGACATCAACATATTCATTTTTACATATTATTTTTCTAAGGCAAAAGTTTTTTTTTTTTTTTTTTTTTTTTTTTATTCTGGCACGGCAAAGTGACTCCACTGTACCTGATGGTAAGCACAGTGGAGTCCAAAAAATTACTACCGACCAGCGAGAAACGATATGGTCACCCGCTGGTCGACACAATCATGCCGGCCTGCACAAATGCTTCTTCACGCTTCGCTTAAAGGATCCAGGATCATAGGAAGGAGGGAACACGTGAGCTGGCAAACTATTCCACAGCTTGATGGTGCGGCAGAGGTAAGAGTTGGCGAACTTTTTGGTTCGAGCCGCGGATGTTGTAACCACAAAGCTGTGGCTTCGCATGCCAGCACGCGTGGTTCTGGTAAGGAAAGGAGAGGATGGGACAAGCTTAAACAATTCTTCAGAGCATTCACCATGATACAGACGGTAGAACACGCTAAGTGCGGCAATGTCCCTGCGCAACTGTAGCGGCTCCAGGTTGGCTGTAACGTCTGCATCATTCACAATGCGGATGGCACGCCGCTGCAATCCATCCAAGGCATCGAGAAGGTATTTGGCGGAACCGTCCCAGAGGTGCGAGCAGTATTCCATGCCCGGCCGAACCTGCGCTTTGTATAAGCGGAAAAGCTGACCGGGCGTGAAAAACCGGCGCACCCTGTTCAGGATTCCGACCCTGCGTGAAGTGGCGGATATAATGCCCTCGATGTGGGTCCTTGGATTAAGATCGCAGCGGATATCCACGCCTAGGATATTAAGGCCGTTCCGCATTGCGAGTGGAATGCCCTGAAAATTGGGGAGAGGAGAAAACGGGGATTTTTTGCACGAAAACGCACAGACCTGGGTTTTCTTGGCATTGAACTCAACCAGATTCCGGGTACCCCATGTAGAAATGAGCTCCAGGGTCCGATTGAGCTCAATGACAAGCTCCTCGCGTCTACTCTCAGTATCCGCCCGGCAACCTGGTGGCTTACTGCAGTACCGCCCATGGACCGTGCTGTCATCTGCATAGCAATGAATGTTGCCAAGCGGCAACATATCATTGATATGCAGAAGAAACAGGGTGGGCGATAGCACAGAGCCTTGTGGAACCCCGGCACTAACTGACATGAGCTGAGAAGCGTGCCCGTCGACGAGGACACGCATTCTACGCCCATGCAGAAAGCTCGAAATCCACAAACACAAGTTGCCGGGAAGACCGTATGCCGGAAGCTTGGAGAGAAGGCCACGGTGCCAGACCCTATCAAATGCCTTGGCTATGTCGAGACTCACGGCAAGAGCCTCGCCATGCCGATCAATCGCCTCCCCCCAGTGATGCAAGGCAAACGCTAGAAGATCACCCGTTGACCGGTTACGGCGGAAGCCGTATTGCCTATCACTGATCAACGAGTGATCCTCCAGGTAGCGGACCAATTGGATGTTAATGATCCGCTCCATCACCTTGCAGATCACTGAGGTTATGGCGATTGGGCGATAATTAACAGGGTCTGACCGATCACCGTTCTTAGGGATCGGTTGCACATTAGCCTCTCTCCAAGATTGAGGCACCACACCTGAAAGATAAGACGCGCGGTACAAGCATGTCAGTGCAGGAGACAACTCGGCTGCGCACTTTTTAAGAACAACCGCCGGGATACCATCAGGACCACTGGCTTTTCGGACGTCGAGTGACTGCAGTTCACGCCTCACATCACAATGCCTGATAAGTTTCATGTTCATGTAATTATTATGCTATTATGTGACTATTCATAAGAATCTTATATTAAAATAAGCAACATGAAGCTCTTAGATACAGAAGGAGAAGTTGAATTAATGTTCAAAAGAGTTCATCTATATTAGGGTGGAGTGAAAAAATAATTTTGTTTTGAATTTGGAGCTTATAAAAAACAAAACAAATTTTTGAATTAAAAAAACAAATCTTACTCGTCTTGAGGCGGCCCACTCATTTTTAAAATTAATATATTTCAATTAATATATATATTTAAGGATGTTATGAAATAAATGTTAATAAATAATACAGAGTATGTTTTTAAGTAAATTTTAAAAATGTATATGTTTAATTATTTAAAATCATTAATTTGGATGTTGCTAATGATTTGGTATATTCAACTGTATTTCTGGATGATCTCAACGCTTCCAAGCATATATTTGAGGTATGTTCCATAAATAGATAGAACATTGACAATTGGTAGACATTGCCTCAACAGTTGGATATCTCAATCCATACATATGAAGCAGTAACTGAGCGTATATAATCAAAAGTATCAGAAGAATAAAAATTAAAGCTTTACAATTTCATAGCACACTATAAATGCTTAGACATTTCATTGAATCTAGACCATAAGGTTCTCAAACTTATTTCGAGCATCATACATTTTACTATAAAAAATATCTTAATGCCCTTTTTAACACACTCACTTTTATTACTTCTACTGTTTAAGCCTTTATATATCCCCACCCCCCTTCTCTTTTCCATCGCGGTCCTTACTATTTTTTATTTATTTTGAAGAACCTCTTTAGTCACTGGTTATGTCGTTTCTTACTTAAACTCGTGATATCAGACCTCCATGACCCCTCTGAAATCTTCAAGCACCCACAAGGGGATATTATGAATCACTTTGAGAGCCATTGGCCTAGACGAATATTCTAGTCATCTGTCAAACGTCTGTCAATTTGACAGACAACTATTGACCATTACATTTTCATAATAGGTATTTTTATTGAATAGGTCCGCTTCACAAAAGATGAATGTTTCAAAAAGTGGTCAGCGCAAAATACCTCGACCAAGAGATCAAAGATCTTTGGAAATACTACTTACAGGGATTATTCAGTCTGGTTTTAAAAACTGCTTCAATCTAGGGTCAATAAAATAACTACATTTTACCAGGGGCGGTACTTCCATAGAAGCCAAAAAGCCCAGTTTGCCTTTCAAAATTCCGAATAATAATTTTTAAGCATTAAATCTTTATTAAACAAAAGCAATTTGACATACTGCTGTGTCCAAAAAATAAGGTGACATTTGAATTAAAACTGCGCGCGTCGAAGGACTTGGAGATTTTTTTTTTTTTAGGTTGGTAGTAATGTCCGTGACATCTATGTAAAATTTACATGTCAAAATATTCATAAGTGTTTGAGATACGCGTCATTTTGTGAGCTGCTAAAAGTGAGTTTTTCGTTTTTCGCGATGTCGAAATTTGTTGAGCAAAGGATTTGCATTAAATTTTGTTTGCGGAATCAATTTTCTGCTGCGGATACGTTGAGGATGGTGCAGAAAGCCTTTGGTGATGAGGCTATGTTTAAAAAAAATGTTTACAAGTGGTATATTGAGTTCCAAGCCGGCCGTGAACGTGTCGAAGACGAAGAGCGTCCTGGGCGACCATCAACCTCAACCGACGAAGCTCACGTCCAACAAATCAAAGATTTGGTGTTGAAAAACCGTCGATTAACGATTAGAGACCTTGCTGATGAGGTTGGCATATCGAAAGGCTCGGTCAATACTATTTTAAAGGGTGTTTTGGGCCTCAAGCGCGTCAAATCTCGACTGGTACCGAAAACTGCACTCGTAATTCGTGATCATTTCGCCAAAAATTCAACCCATATCGTTCCGCAACCACCGTATTCACCTGATCTGGCGCCGTGTGACTTCTGGCTGTTCAGCAAGCTCAAAAGATCGCTCCGGGGACACCGTTTTGATACGATAGAGGAGATTCAAGCCGCAGCGAAGACGGAACTGAAGGCCATCCCGGAAAGTGACTACAATCAGTGTTTCGAAGATTGGAAAATCCGTTGGCATAAGTGCATTGCATCGGGAGGGGATTACTTTGAAAGGGATGAAATTGATTTGGAAGAATAAATAATGAATTTTCGAAATAAATACAATGTCACCTTATTTTTTGGACACAGTATATAAATGAGAATATCTTGACGCCACAATAAACAATTATAAACTAGACATTACAAATTAACGTAAAACGCTTTTGGGCTTCTATGGAAGTACCGCCACTGCATTTTACCTATATATCACTTATATATGTATAACGTTATGTGTAAGCAAGAGATGTATCCACGGCCTAATTTCTCCTAGCTATGCATTAGTCTCATGCATAAGGCTACCTTATTTCTTCTCAGAGACAACAAATCTTCATACCATAACTTTACCAAAGCCAGGAATCGAACTTACTAAATCATTACCATTTAAAATATTGAAGAGCGTAATTGCCTTACTAGCCTTTCGAATGAATAAAAAAATAAATAAATAGGAGGACAGGGTATAAATTCATTAGGCCTAAATTATTAAATAAACAAACTTACACCCAGTTCCTAGAGGACTCATCTGATATGAAATCTCTCTTTAAGTGACATTAAGTCTTGTGGAAATCATAAAATTTTATTTGCTAGTAACACACAATATATAAAGATGGAATTATTTTTTTTTGTTACCAGCGTTTGTTACCAGTGAAACCTTGTATTAAATTCCATGAAATTATATTTGTAAACCATGTCAATCACCAGTGGCGGAAGCCCAAAAGAATTACATGTTAATTGTGTAATGTCTAGTTTATAATAGGGATGTTGACAAAAATTTGGAACTGTTTTCATTTTATAGATAAGAACGTAAATATTACGAAAAAATATATTTAAATTTTAAATTCATCAAATTTAAATAAAAAAACGACTTTAATTAGTTTAGTGTTTAAATTTCGCGCCTAAACGCTCCAAGCTGTCACCTGGTCTGATGACGTAACAGTGTATTAAATACAACAAACTGCTGTTAAACTAGGGATGAAACAATACCATTAAGGTATCGATACTTCTACTCAATACCGTATCGGTCGTCAAGTATCGATACTTACTCGGTATCGGTCGGCAAGTATCGATACTTACTCGTATCAAATCGTTTTTGGAAAATTTAGAATAAAAATCTTAAAATATAATAGGTAGTATTTTTTATCAATAAGTACAAAATTATAGGATTTTCAGCCACGTGGCGCCTTTGGCTAGACACCAGCTTGCGAAACGAGAGGCCGCGGGTTCTATCCCCGCACCGAGACAAATGTTTGTGTGATTCGCAAATATTTGATTCAATAATATTGTTATAATATTGTTTGGGAGACCGAAAAGTCTCTCGTAGTTTCTTATACCCACGACACAAATCGGTTAAAAATATCTGCTGCTTCAAAATTAAGTTGCAAGATTTCATCCAAACAAACATACATACAACATACATTGCAAGTTAAATAAAAGCTTGTAAAAAGTACTTGTAAAAAGTGTAAAGTTCCGATTTATCGAATCGATGTTTTTTCAAAGTGGACAGTGGACATCCCTAGGTTAGACAACTTGTCTGTGATTCTTCATACATTGTGACGTAACGCGCTCCGATTGGCGTTTGCAGTCACGTGATATTTGGAATTATTTTAAACATTTTTAATTATTTTTAATTAATTTATTACTCATATTTACATTTACAAAATATGATTTTCAGCATTCTAATATTCCCTGCTATGGAAAAAAATAACTTTTCATACATTCGCTATTTATGTCAACATCCCTATTGTGTGGGGTCAGTCAGGTCATACTCATTTATATGTCAAATTGCTTTTGATAAATAAAGCTTAAAGATTATATTATTCGGAATTTTGTAAGGCAAGCTGGGTTTTTGGGCTTCTATGGAAGTACCGTCACTGTCAATAACATACTAATAATATTTATTCTTTCTTAATTTAATTTTTCATTTATTGAAAATGGTATTCTCAGAGACTTTCCTGATTTTCCATAAATGCTATGCCACCACACATTCGCCACTGCAAGTCCTTTACACCAGGATTGACATAGCACATAGCAGCATGCATAGAGATGACACCGAGTGGTGCTGCTAAGCGAGTTTCTATGGGGACTTGTCTTTACCCCGCTACCAAATAAATAGTAATATGGGGCCATTCAAGTATTACGTAAGGACTAACGTTGGGTGGGGGGGCTTCGCTTCGCTTATGTTTGATGACATCGGGTAATAGTGGGGTCTGGATGGTGATTACGTAACCATTTTTTCGTTTTTTTTTTCAGCTCCTCTAAAACATTTTGTCCCGAATTCTCGAAGAAGAAAAGAAACCAGAACAAATGAAAAAATATGTTTTACGTAAGCATAGGAGGGGGGAGTACGATATTTGCTTACTTTTGCTGACATCGGGGACGGAGGGGTTAATAATTGTGAAAAAATTGCTTACGTAATACTTGAACGGTCTCTATAATATTTTGTGAAAAGACAATAATTTACTATTATTACCATTCTACAAGAATAACTTAAATAGAGATTCCATACCAAATCACCTAATTTTATCATCAACCAGCCTATAAAATCGATTCTGGAGGTTCAAACCTTGCAATATACATATTATGTGTTCTTAATAGTAATTAAGGCATTTGACTAGAGGTCGAGGGCTACTTATCGCTGGGGTCGCGTATGTGTGGCGCGTAGTACTGCGCAGCGAGGTCCATCAGCTCACGGCGCAGTTGCTGAGCCTGCGCGCGCAACTGCTGCTCCCGGGTTCGAATCACGCGGTACTGTTCTTCGCGCTCTTCTGTGTGTTGCTGCACCAGCCAACGGAGGTATAGTTCTGCGAACCAATTTCATTTATGTTATTATCATCATCATCATCATTATCATTATCAACAGCAGAAAGATGTACAATACTGGACACAGGCCTCCCCCAAAGCAATTTCATTTCATACTATTTATTTAATCTCGTTTTGAGACTTTTTTGAGTGTAAGGCGCTCTATGATTCCCGGTATTTCTGGAGGCTAAAATAGGTATCTCATCATCATCTTAGCTGCAATAGGTAAGCTGTTGAAAAGAGCGGATTGAATGCCCCTAAGGAGATAAATGTTTGTATAAAGACAAATACTTCATTTAAGTGTGCAGGATACATGCTTTGCTATACGAACAATGTATGCGTTGGGTGTTAAGCTGACACTTAGTCTTTTCGCCGCTGATTAACGCAGTCGATGTTTTTATTTTTATTTTAAATGTTTTGCAAACAATTTTTTTTTCAAAAATTAACTTTGCTTGACACGTGAGTCGATGCTTAAGGCAGGCACGACACGCACTTGTCACTACATCATCATCGCCAAGATGCAGTCTTCGATCAAGAGTGAAATATGTAATTTAAAAAAAAGAAAAAACATCAGTATGTACCTTCCCATATGACGATGCTCATGGGCGCGACGGAGGGCCATATGACGTGCGGCGAGGGGTCGTAGAGCGGGTTGATGTGCGCGGGCAGCTCGTCGGGCTGGTTGAGCCACGACCACATGCTCGTGCTCTGCTCGAACACGCCGCGGGACCAGCGCTCCTGCTCGCTATCGCACAGGAACGTGCCTGGGAATTACACATACATAAGGTTATGTTAGCGTGAAGATGGGGTGGCTGAGCGTACTGCGGAGCGGTACACAATGATGAAAGCAACCCCGAGATTTGCAGCAAAGGGCGTGACCTGTAGACTGTCGCGGACGTTCACAAAAGATGAGCGTCCAAAATAGCGTAAGTGGAGGGCATCTCAAGCCCTCCCAATTTTGAGGAGTTCATAATTGGATAGTGCGCACTATTTAGGGCGCTTCTCGCCCTGAGATGCTGTAAAACCGCCCTAATGCGCGTGATGGTCACCGAGACGTTTTAGTCGGTATGCTGGCGTAGGATTTTGGTTTGACACCCAACTCAGCTAAACGGACAATTGTTCCGCGCGCCGAGTTGGAAGACCAGAGACCCCGACATAGCCCTTTCGGCCTCCCCCGAGGTACTGAACAGGGGAGCTTATGGCGCCTTCCTCGTGTAAAAAAAAAAAAAGTGTGAACATACATGTCTGCAGAACGGGAAGAGTGCATCGACTTACAAGAGATATTCTAAGAGTCTCTCGCCATTTTATGCTATGTTTGGACTGCAGTATGCCATCAGTGACGGTGTTGTCATATTAAAAACAAAACATGTGGATGTCGTGAAGACTTCAAGATTTATTGCGAGCCAGATGAATGTCGCCGGTTAAAATCTCAGACTCTGTGGCACATAATTCTAATTTTTTGAAGTTTAAAAGTAGTGAAACAAAATGTGAGAAAATGTACCTACATTTAGACTGTGCAAATATTGGTATGTGCGGAAATTGGATCCGCATTTTTTTTTTGCTTCAGAACGTAACCTTTTAAACTCAATTATACAGGAGCTCAGCAAGGCTTTAATCATATTATGCAAGGAGTCCATTACAGTCTAATTACGGTATTCTATGAATGTTCTAGAAAATTACCAAAAGCACCTTTGAATTCTAAACAATTCCGTTATAAAATAGTACTAACCAAATTGACTAGCATACGAGTGTTCGAAGAGCGTGATGAGGAACGCCTGTCGGTACTCGAAGCTGCAGGGGAACTGCTCGAGGAACTGTCGCACGCAGTCCAGGAACAGCAGGAAGGTGGGGGCGGCGCGGGGCGCGGGCGTGGCGTACGGGCCGCACCGGTGCCGGGAACCGAACGGGTGACCCGCTTGCAGCCACTCGCGCTCGATCAGGGCTTGCAGGCTGGAACGATAAGCACGATACATTTATATACAGAATGCATTCAGACCGTGATCGGAAACTAAGGCAGATAATAGCTGCGGTGATTCCAAACACCGTGACATTAAAAAAATCCCGAAAAAAAAAAAAAAAACGTTTTCCTTACAACCACATTTATTTAATATCTATGATTGTTAGGAAGACGTTAACTTTTTTTATTTTTTGTCGTGTTTTTTTTTGGGTTCACGGTCTGAATACATCCTGTAAATACATACATCATCATCTACAACTGAGAAGGCCTTAGTCCACCCCGTTGTCTTAGTGCGGATTGGCGGACTACACACCTAAGAAATTCCTAAGAACTTTTAGGTATGCAGGTTCCTCACGATGTTTTCCTTCACCGTTAATGTACTTACCCCCGTATGGTCCTGCAGTCAGGGTTCAGTATGATCTGCACGAGCGAGCACACCACCAGAGTTGCGTCCTCTCCTCTAGTGCCATGAAGAAGTACTGGCTCCGCTTTCTGAAAATACCGATAATGTATACTGAAAAGATGCTAAAGTAATTCTGTCTGTCTGTGTGTTACGCTTTCACGTCTAAATCGCTTAACCCGTTTGAATGATTTTTGCTATAGAGATAGATAGGACTTTGCAAAAAGACAAGAAACTTTTTTATAAAATTGCGCTGGGGCGGAGCAGAGCCCAATACAATATAATATAAAATATTCACAAATTGCTCAAAAAATTATTACAGGCGTTTTAAATTTATTTATACTAATACTATACGGACGAAAAGTTAGTATTTTCGTATTTAGATTTCTCGCGAAATGAACACGGAATTCAATATTGCGCCTGGGAAGAACTACTTTAGTATACTTTAGCGGCCCAGCGTGATCCGGATGCATAAAAACATCTGGACATACCCATCTCTGTCTTTATCATCGAAATTGGTTTAGCAGATTAGTTGTATACAAAAAGAGTTAAGAACTTTTGGAAATCTCGAATGACTATTCTATTCTATATTAGTACATCCCATTGCTGGGCAATAGCTTAGGCTAGGCTTGTATAGAAGATACAAGGGTTTGGACCTAGTCCGCCGCGCTAATTAATAATCATTATATTCAGATAATCTGCAATATTGGACCATGTTTTAGTTGATTATTTTTTTTGGCCATTAGTCGATAAGCCGTGTCGGTATGTAGATATTAATATTATTTTTTAATTAAAATGTTAAATTGACTGCTTCGTGGTCTCGCGGCACAGGTATGTACCGTGCTATCTATAGGTTCCGGGTTCGGTTCCCGGATCGGGCAGAGTGTTATTAGGTTTTTCCATTAGGAAATTCTCAGTAGCAGCCCGGAGTCTGGAAATGTGCCCGGAAAGCGGCAATAGGCTCGCCCCCTATTACGTGGGACTGATACATACCTGACGAAATGTGGTTGCAGAAATGCACCTCTGCCTACCCTTTTGGGGAATACAGGCTTGAGGTTATGTATATATGTTAAGTTAACCTGGTGTATGTGTTGTGCAACTATGCAGGCGGTGTGCAAAGCGTTCCTGACGCTCTCCGGCCAACCGCAAGACTCCAGTTTCGATATCCACTTGTCGCTTGAAATTTCGCGGTCGTTGCACGCTGGAAACAAATAAGTAACATATCCACATTATTGATAACGTGAATGCGGAGGGATATATAAAGCTATATTACTGTCTCAAAGAAAATGAATAAATGCATTCATGGGCATCCCCAAAGAGGTCCAGAGAAAGTAATAGGGTTCGACCCAGTTTTATTTTTTCTCTCATTTTTTCCAAACGGGTCCGATAGCCGTTTGGCTTCACAACGCTTTCCGTTAAGTAACAAGACAGTCAAATAAATAAATATTGCACTGTTTAATTCCAACATACATAAATAGTTGTATTCTCACGCCTGTATTCCCCAAAGGGGTAAGGAGAGGTGCATTTCTGCACCCAAATTTCGCTAAATATGTATCAGTCCCACGTAATAGGAAGCGAGCCTATTGCCGTTTTTCGGGCACAAATAAGTCCAACAATCCCCACATTTCTATTTTCTACCTCCCTACCAGTGGCGGTATTTCCACAGAAGCTCAAAAGCGTTACACGTTAATTATGCAATGTCTAGTTTATAATTGGTTATCGTGAGGTCTTTATTTAATAAATTTCTTTTGTTAAATAAAGATTTAAAGCTTAAATATTATTATTCTGAACTTTGAAAGGCAAACTGGGCTTTTGGGCTTCCATGGAAGTACCGCCACTGCTCCCTACATGTTTATATCTGTGTAGGATGCTTCCAGGAATTTATTACGTTGAACTTAAAACAGACGGCGAAACGATGATAGCTTGAGACTCAAGACCTAATAAACTAGAGGTCCCACTGGAGAGTGTAAGCTGACACAAATGGATATAATAAATCATTACCTTCGATAAGTTTGGAATAACTTTCCAATAGTTGCTGTTGGTTGTCCACTTCGTCCATTGACCTGTTGTATATCTTCCATTGAGAGTAATTGGAATTGCTTTCGGTGCCACCACCTGGAAAATAGTCCATAATAATCTATAATGGAACATTCTCTCGACTGCCTCGTGGCCTCGTGGTACAAGTATGTGCCGTGCGATCTAGAGGTCCTGGGTTCGATTCCCGGGTCGGGCAAAGTGTTATTGGGTTTTTCCATTAGGAAATTCTCAATAACAGCACGGAGTCTGGAAATGTGCCCGAAAAACGGCAATAAGCTCGCCCCCTATTACGTGGGACTGATACATACCTGGCGAAATGTGGGTTCAGAAATGCACCTCTGCCTACCCCTTCGAGGAATACAGGCGTGAGTTTATGTATGTATGTCTCTCGACTGCATCGTGGTCTCGCGACATATGTGCCGTGCGAATACGAGGTCGCGCAAAGTGTTATTGGGTTTTTCCATTAGGAAATTCTCAATAGCACATCATCATCATCATCAGGCCATATGCGTCCTCTTAGGCACGGGCCTCCTCTACAACTGAGAGGATTTAGGCCTTAGTCCACCACGCTGGCCTAGTGTGGGCTAGCGGTTGTGAGACCGAAAAGCCTCTCGTAGTTTCTGATACTCACGACATAAGACTTGTATCCTAGTGTGGGGTCAGAACTATGTATGTGACTGTTGGGTGTATTATTTATTTAGTTTTCTTATTAAGCTACAACACATAAAGAAACAAATGTTATACCTTTACTCTGCTGTTGCGATATAGAATTAGAGCTGCGCAAATCATAAATAACTCCTTTAGTGCCAACTGCAACGACGGAGTTAAGTATGGCCTCGTCGGGTCTACATCGACGGTGTTTTGGACCGTACAGCGGTTGACCGGCTCGCATAAGTACTGCCTGAAACATACAAACATATTTAAATAAATACAGCCAACAGTCAGTGACGGTACTTTCATAGAAGCACAAAAGCCCAGCTTGCCTTACAAAATTCCGAATTAATTCCGAAATAATCTTTAATCTTTATTTAACAAAAGTAATTTGATATATAAGTTTTTTTTTGTTTTTTTTTTTTTATACTGGCAGGGCAAAGTGACCCCATTGCACCTGATGGTAAGCGTAATGGAGTCCAGAAAAAGTGCCGACCAGCGAGAGATGATGATCTCCCGTTGGTCGACACAATCATGCCGGCCGAATACCTCTTCACCTTTCTTGTGAAGAAGTTTGGGGGACTAATGCCATGGTGATCAGAGGACCGACCGCGACAAACCGGCCAAAAAATGCCGGCACGGTCATCCTTTCACCATGATTGAAGCCCCCCCTAAAACCGGATATACACTGGCTGATCCCGGAACGCGGCACACTTGCATGTGCCACTATGGCGGGTTTTACGCCTTGTGTACGGTGGTCGCTATCCGGGCGGATACGAATATCCTACCACCAGCAAAATATACTAAACCATGATAAACAATTATAAACCAGACATTACACAATTAACGTGTAACGCTGTCGGGCTTCTATGGAAGTATCGCCACTGCCAACAGTCACATACATAGTTCTGACCACATACTAGGATAAAAGTCCTGTGTCGTGGGTATCAGAAACTACTAGGGACCTTTCGGTCTTGCAAATACCCAAGCCCGAAACAAATATTAGTGGTTCACACAAACATTTGTCTCGTGCGGCGATCGAGTCCGCGGCCTCTCGTTTTGCAAACTGGTATCTAGCCAACAGCGCCACGGGGCTGTCAATTTACTAATAATACATTATTATTTATTTTGACTGCTTCGCTAGTCTCATGAGGGCGGGAATCTAATTCTTGCGTCGGGCAGTGTTATGTATATGGATTTTCGGTTTTAAACTCTACCTCTTCAGGTAATATTTTCAGTATCAAAGATTTTTTTGTATTAGAACAATTGCCAAGTAATGTGCCAGAAAAACATCAAAAGGCTCGCCTCCGCCTCCACGTCTGTTGAGACGTGACATGGGTGAAGAGCATTTTGCACGAGATCTCATAAGAAACCATTGTATATTCACAAACAAACCCATGCCTTTCGAAGTAATCAATCTTTTGACTATTAACATGCATTTCAACAGCGTATTTAATTATCTTAATATACAGGATTCTTCAATATGTATTAATTAACTTATAATAAATACTTTTTTCTTAGCCTTACCCCATTATTATGCCTATAAGACAGCACAGGGAACCTGCCACCTTGCCGGAACGAAGCAGCGGCCATCAATGTCTCATCATCAATGTTCTTTGGTACTACAACTGCCTTTCCGTAGCCTGGACAAACTGTGTAGTTGAAATTGACTCGTGACACACGCCATTCTTCCGTCGCAAGCACTTTCGTGAACTCGCCTTCAATGCTAGAATATATTTAAACAAAGGTAAAATTAGACAGTTGCTCCTCAAACTATTTACTTAATATTTTTTTTTTAATTCTCCTTAAATCATTGTTATAACTGAAAACTTATAATAAATATACATATATGATTTAATAAATGAATTATTATAAATAGTTTTTTTTTTGAGGTGAATAAATAGTTTTTTTTCTATCCGCCATGCAAAAAAATTACCTGTATAAAGTATATCCATTTTCCACAATAGGATGCATATGCCTATAAAAAAATGGGTAAAAGAGATTTGGGTCTTGTAACCCAGATAGATTCTCCAAGGTTTGCGCCACTAAGTTAAGCTCATTCGTAGAACTGATGTCAAGCTGAAATATTCTCAGATCTTTACATTTGAGGAACAAAGAGCCTCCTTGTGTTATTCCACTGCTTGGTTTATTTTCTTTTTTCTCTATACTGTCTATGTTTTTATGGAGGAGCTGTAATTTAAAAAAAAAGAAATTAGGGTATATATGTATGTATATTATAAGGTTGAATGTAAGTGTCTTTAAGATTATGAATAAATACACCCAAACAGTCAAATACATAGTTCTGACCCTACACTAAAATCAAGTCTTGTGTCATGGGTATCAGAAACTATGAGACACTTTTCAGTTTCACAAACACCCAGACCCATAACAAATATTTGTGGATCAAACAAACATATGTCTTGGTGCAGGGTTTGAACCCCCAGCATCTCGTTTCACAAGCTGGTGTCTAGCCAACTGCATCACAGGCTGTCAATTTTGGACTAATAAAGCTGATTAAGCACCATTGGTGGTACTTCCATAGAATCTCAAAAGTGTTATACATTAATTATGTCATGTCTAGTAATCTAGTTGATAATTGTTTATTGTGTGGTAAGAATATTCTCATTTATATGTCATATTGCTTTTGTTAAATACATATCTAAAGATTAAATATTATTATTTGGAACTTTGGAAGGTAAACTGGCCTTTTGGGCTTCTATGGAAGTACCGCCACTGCTAAGCACATTTGTTGATACACATCTTCCCTTACAGGCATAAGAGGAGATAGGCAAAGGCACAAATGTATTGATATAATGTTTAATTTACATTTGTTGTTTGATTTTATATTTTAATTGATACCATAAGACTTTCTACATTTTCAAAGTATAAATATGTTTAAAACCAGTATTATAAATTGACATTTAATTAGACATAGTTCAATAAAAAAATAAGCATTACTACTTTTATTGCATATTACCTAAACAAAACTCTACATTATATTTACTATTCTTACTACTATTGTTTTCTTTAAAAAAATATATCAATATGTATGTTAGTTTTCACAGTCCCTAACTTCTCCATAAAATATTTGGTCAGTCCTAAAGTTGAAATGTCTTTTGAGGAAGAACTGAAATAACTTAAAATTGCCTCCCACTTGCCATTATTAAATCTTACCCATAATTCGTGGACACCTTCTTTCCTTGAGCTCAAAATCAGGTGATGTCCTGTAATGCATACGGTTCCGTCAACATTCTCCTGATGTGGATATTTAAGTATAACACCATCTAATTTATTTATAAGTATAAGTTCAATAAATTCCATTTTATGTATAAATAATCTATGTAAAATAGAAAAAAAAAATTCAATTTAACCACAGATTAAAACAGAACAGACATTTGATAAATATTTTGTCAATTTTTGACGTGCGACTAAGCAGTTGCCAGCAACAACTAAGAAGTTTAAATAATGCACCCTAGATTTTTGTACCTTAACGGAAATTCCCAACGAAAAATGTATGAAAAATATCTAAACCCCAATTTTAGAGATTTATATTACGATTTTTAAACTTTGTCTATACAGTTAATGTGCTAATATCTATTTTGCAGTTTGCACTACAGCAAAAAGTCAGCAATACGTTGTTATTTCTTACAATCACTATTAAGTAAATAAAATAAAATTTTGGCACCTAGAATGGTTTAAGGAATTTATTGATTTCATTGTTTTGAAAGTTAGAAATTAGAAACACTGAAAATTATGTTACTTCTTTTATCCCAGTTTCTATGTTGTTCTGATGTTTGTGTGACTGAGACAGGTATATAAAATAGTTAAACAGTAAAGTAAGATGGCATCTATGTAAAGAGAGAGATAAATTATTATGTTTCCCATACAGTGCGACAGTGACAGACTATTTTCATCACAGCTCCATCTGGTGACCCATTAATTGATGAACAAAACGTTGTGCGATGCGATGGCGATGTGTAGAATTTTTTTCGTTCGTTGATTATATATTTTGGATATAAAACATTTCTACTTGAAATAAAAGTCACATGAAACTGGCAGAAACCTGATAAAACGCAAGTGTACACTGTGTCAGCTTACGTGTGAACGAATATTAAGACAGTCGGTAAGCCCGTATATTTGTATGAATGTATTGAAAGTAGGTATGTAAGTAGCACTGGCAGGGTGGTTTAGCTTGGGTAATGACCGGTTCCCTCGTATTTAGATGTCTATTGTTGGATCGCCCACCTTTAATACGTTTTTCAGACTACTTTTTTTTTATCGTATAAGGTCAGTCTAAAAATACCAGATGTTTTTCCCAGGTATGGAGGAGAGCACTGAGCCCCACATGGAGACCGACGTATCCTCCACCACTGAAGACGTGCCCGAGTCGCAGAAGGTGACTGGATCACACGGTGGCGTCGAGACGGTCATTGTTGTTGAAAAACTTTCTGAAGAGGATGTCAGTGAGAAGACTGAGAAAGAATCTAGTAATGATGATAAAAGCGTTGAGGTTTCTGAGGCAACTCCGCCGGCGGATACCACACCACAAGTGACTGAATCAAAGTCGCCAATCAAGGACACTGAGCCTCAGAAGACCTCACAACCAACAACTGAAATTCCCGAATCACCCAAGAATGAAATAACTAATAACACTCCTGTTAGCACAGATGATACTGCAAATAATCTGATAGAACCAGATATAATTGACTCTTCCAACAAAACAGAAAAGTCACCAAATGTTGTTATCCATGAAATATCTGATGATAGTGTTGAAGGAGTACTGGTACTACCTCCTGATAAAAATAAACCAAAAGATGAACCACTCAGTAAAGATACTACACCAATGCAAGCATTAAAAGATAAAGACATTTGTGAATCAGATAAACCCAGGACTCCTGACAATCCTGAAATTATAAAGAAAATTGAACCTGTCACCAACATAGCACATGTAGACATAACAGAAACATCAAATGACTCTCAACTAGAAACAAACTCAGATATTTCAGAAAAAGAACACAGCAAAAGCATTAGCAGAGAGTTGAAATCATTAATAAATTCTGCAAAAGAATCAAAAATAATAAGTGAGTGTACACAATTAACTAGCAAGACTAGGAAGTCACGGACAGCTCTAGACAATTCTAATACAAGTCTTAACTCATCACTTGAACCAGAGAAGATAAAAGAAGGAGTAAGAAGGAATAGTAATAACTCACAGAAGAGCAGCTGTAGTGAGAAATCTGAAAAGGTAGGATTGAAGAGGTCAATGAGATCTCAGAATCCAGAATTTGTGAGCAAAGTGAAGCAGTTTCTAAACTCTGTGACTGGTAAGACATCAAAGGATGAGGAAATGACTGATGAGGAGGCAGATGATAAAACAGCAAACAAAAATGATCATTCTACATCAAATACCACTACACCCAAAAAAAGAAAACTTGAAGAGATTGTAAGTATATCTTTATTTATGTAATAATAATATATTAGAATAAGGCTCTTAAAGAAATCTATTTGAAGTTGGCATATACAATGAAGATCCAGGTTATCGTGGAAAAGTTTTTTTTCAATGTGCATTTATAAATACCCTCATAGTACATTGAAAATTGGACCATACAGAATAGACCATGTATATTTCTAGTTGTAAAGCATTAGAATAATAAAACAGAATAAGCTGTCAATATTTTAAAATATAAATAATCCACAAAGACTGCCAGCAACAATGATGTGAAACTATATTGTCACTTGTACTTGTGTAATGTCTACCAAGAAGTATAACTTCAATTATTTTTTTCTCTTTTGTTTTTAACTGTTTGAGTTACATGTAATAATAATGTTATATTGACACACAGACACAAAATGGTTGCCTCTGTTTGCATTTGAAATACATACTAAATTATAGTGTTTCTGGCCAGTTTTTGTATGTATTTGAGGAAAATGTCTACCTCTCTCAAAATATTTTATCATCTTAAAAATACTATGAAACAGTACAAATACAGATTTTAAAATATATTTTCTTTTAATTCACTACTGTATATTTCAACAGGTCATGAATAAGTCAACAAAATTACGTTCAGATTCATATTGTTGGAGATGTCACTGGGCTGTGGAGCAGTCTGAGAAGACTCATGAGCCGAAGCTGTGTACGGTCTGCCCAAGATCATTTCACTTCAAGTGCCTGTCTGGAGTTGAGCGTAACAAAATTAACAGTGAGAAAACTTGGGTGTGCCCTGACTGCTTGATTGTGCTTCACGCAGAGAGCTCTGAAACTAGGTGAGTTTCACACTATAATTCATGTTTTTTCTGTGGCTTTGTATGTAATGAAAAAATGAGATGAGATTGTATGATCTATAAATGACATGCAATAAGTAATATTAAAACATTGCTTAGACAGCAATAAGGACAATCTGACCAACTTCTCCATATTATTAGGGATATATTTACAACAGAACCATATTCTGCAAAGTTCAAAAAGGGAGCTATGAAATTTAATATTTCTGAGAAGCTATTACTAAATTCAAACTATTCATAGGTCTCACATATGTACATAACCTCTAAAATATTTCTTGCAATCTGTAGAAGATTCTAAAAAATTGTTCATAAACCCATATGTTATTTACTTGATTTAAAACCAATATATTTTATATGATCCATGATAAAGATGAAAACAAAGTTTAGTTAGGTAATAAACACATACTTTAACAAAATAGAATAATCACAATTTGAACTGTTGGCATATTTTGATTGGTTTGTTACAACTTACATGTTAATTGTACATTAAGCCGGTATCTTTCTAATCTAATATTTGGCAAAAATACAATTTCTGTAATGCTATAACAATAACATTTTACTGGTGAAGAGTCAGGGATAAGTATAAACGGAAAAAATAAAACTGTAGTAAAGCATTCACCTATAGACCATGCCTCTTTTCAAGTTTAAAATATCTCTTTATGTTACTGTATTTTGATATTACAGTATTGTAGTGATTAATGAAAATGTTTTTCTTTCACATTGTATTTCTAATTTGTTTAGATTAACTTTAATATTGTTCTTACTGCAATAGTTGTCATGTAAAGTTTTGTCATTGATTTTTTAAGTACCCACATTATAGCCATTGACATCTATTTATTATAATCATGACACAGTAATTGTGATGAATCCTTATCTCATAATACTCACAATGAAATCTTTCATTTTGTTCTTTGTTCATGAATAATATGTCTACCATCTCTAATTTCATTTGGTCTTTCATGAGATGTTGTAGAGTTTGATGATTGATATTGTTTTATCAAATTATTTATGTTATGTTGCATAAATATATAAAGACTATAAATGCAACTTTAAAATCAGTTTTATCTTGTTGTAAACTTGCAGTGTTACCTTATTAATATGGTAAAATTATTTTTTGACAATATCTGTTAAAATTAACAAAAACAATGTTTAACTCAATGTTTTTTAATCATTTTATATTGCAGTAAACACAATAAGAATACATAATACGAAAATATGATCTAAATTGTTTGAAAAATAGAGCTGTAAGTAATGTTTAAAGAAAAGAGTTTCGAGAATTGAATAATCTTGCCATCATCCTCATTAGCTTGCATTTTAGCAGTGACGTCATTCTTTAAGTTGTGCATCCATTTTTAAATGTTTTTTAAAATTCATCCCATGGCTCAATTATAAATTTATGTACTTTATTGAAAGTGTTTCGACTTAATAATGTTTTGACCAAACTATTACATGTTTGAAATCACTTTTTTACATACAATTGGTGTTTGCCGAGTTATCATTAAAGTGAAAACATATATTCATTAAGTTTCTTTGGTTTCAGGTCACATGCAATGAAAAAGATCTCGCTGGGCATGCTGTGCGAACTACTGAATTTCGCGCTGGAGCGGATGATGGATGTCAATGGGGTAATTTATTCATTACATTAGCTCGTTCAATATTGGTCGAGAAACGCAATGCGGTGCGAGTAATCACGTACACCCCTACGTATCGAACAATTCTCAGAATTCAATGCAAGTTATATTGTGATATCGAATAACTCAATTTGTAATTATTTAAATATCTCTTTACTTTTAATAAGAGTAGATTGAGTCTGAAAATTATACTGGCCATCGCTGTTATAACCTTTCTTTATGCCTACGTTAAACGTATACCTATAAACTAACTAATAAATGTATATGAGTAAACGTTACATCTGTAATCACGAGCGTCTATAGGAATACATAAGTTTTTTTATAGTGAATGAAAGATACAACAGTATACAATATACAGTAAGATACAACAATATTTATGAAGCAGCCGTGAGCGACAAATTTTGCAACTTTCACTGGATAAGCGCGTGATCCAAGCCGCGGGCATAAAGTATGTGTATCGTTGGTAGCACGGGGCTCGGGCTCGGGTGAAATGACCTTGCCACTTATCTACGTAGTGCCGTGCGGAGCCCGATCGCGACGCGTGACGCCGTCTTCCATCTCCCTCGCACGCGCCCGATCGATACCGCGTCACTATCTCCGTCCCTCTCTACTCTAATAATAAATCCACCACGCCTTATGTATGCAGATGTTCGTATGTGCTGCATTTTTCTCGAACCACCTTTTCGTAGCATTTTTCTATTAACATATTGTTTGATATAAAAAGATTAAGCTGGATGTTTATGACTGTTAACACCAAGTCGTGCCTTTTTTAGTACCGAATTAAAACAAAATGGTCGTCGCGTTGTAGAATGGAAAATATGTTTTATGTTGCATAACATACATCGAATAATGTACTCATTGATGATAAAAACAATGCAAATCCAAATATGGTAATAAATAGGTCATTGATTACTTCACGTGTTGATCTTATTACGCATTCTATGCACGACATGCAGCTTGGACCAATTACCTAATGAAATAATTTAGCCTGACGCATACTAAAGGTTGTCAGAATTACCATTTGCTGACGAATAATTCTGGCTGGTAAATTTATTTTAAATTTATATACATGAAAAACTACGATTAATCGTTCTATAGTTTTTATTATGTATGTATTTGTTCTAAACAAAGGTATTTTTGATTTGGTAGTTTTATTCAAATTTAATAACTCTTAGCACGACTGTGTTGCAAAGTTATTTCTGAATAAGGTAAATTAAATAATATAATGAATGTGGCCAATTTTTCTAGTACAAAAAAGGCAATAAATTTCTCTTATTTATGATTGCTGCCACAAAGTTGCAGTACAATATTTATTCAAAGTAAAATGACGTGTTTTATGTGTAAATAACTATCTATAGTCTAAAATAACTCCGGAAATCGCGACGTACTGCGGTCATAACAAAAAAGAACAGAAACTAATAAGTGAGTCACGGGAATATTTATCTCGGTGTGGCTTATAACCTGTTGCTATGGACTTCATCATGACTAAATGAAATTAAAAAAAAACCTATTCAGTAAGCAATTTATATTAACTATCTCATATGATATGCTATTAATATATATTTCTTTACAAACAATAAATTATTTATTTCCAGGTTGAGCCGTTTTTGACTCCCGTGGACCGAGCATCGTTCCCCGATTACGATAAGTATGTGGTGCACCCGATGGATCTATCGCAGATGAATGCCAACATTGCCAACGGTCTTTACGGAAGCACCGAAGCGTTCCTCGGCGACGCGCAATGGATACTGCACAATAGCATCATTTTTAATACACGTAAGTTCCACTATTGTGGTACAAAATGACATAATTTAGTCCAGTTTAGTAGCAATATTTTTTTTAAGTGATTTCAACTAGGTTACCGCATTTTCGAGTCCATTCAATTCCGTTTGTCTTCATGATAATCTTGACTAAAAAAGTCTTAATGCCCTCGAAGTTTACGCCCGCGGTCGAGCCAAAATCTCAACGGTCGCGTGTTGAAATCCTAAGTTTTGTGTGTATTTACAATGAATTAGCATGTACTAAAGTACGGCGAAGGAAAGCATCGTGAGGAACCCTGCACACCTAAAAGTTCTCAGGAATTTCTTAGGTGTGTAGTACGCCAACCCGCACTAGGCCAGCATGGTGGACTTAGGCTTGACTCCTCTCAGTTGTAGAGGAGGTCCGAGCCTGGCATTGGGACGTATATGGGCTGATTATGGTTGTTTGTGGGGCTAGAACTGTGTGTATAAATGATTAACGTGGTGTGATGTGTGGTACAATACAATAAAATACAATACGATACAAGTAGGTAGGAACAACTTCGAGAAAAAGACCCAAAGAAGAATACAGGTCACATTTGTCGCAGAAACGATAACTGTTGGGGGAAACGGGTTCTGGAGTGGAGACCGCGACTCGGCAAACGTAGTTTAGGGCGCCATCTGGCTAGGTGGAGTGACGATATTCGCAGGGTGTCTGGCAGCGGTTGGTTGAGGAGGTCCGAAGATCGAGCCGAGTGGCCTGCCATAGGAGAGGCCTATGTCCAGCAGTGGACGTAAGAAAGGCTGCTGCTGCTGCTGATGATGATGATGATGATGTTGTTGTTGTTTTCGGCAGTGCAGTCGAAGCTGACGGGCGGCGCGCGCGCGCTGGTGCGCTCGTGCCGCGCGGAGATGGGCGAGATCGAGGCGTGTCCCGAGTGCTACGCGGCGGCGCACGCGCGCAGGCCCACCTGGTTCACAGACGTCTGCTCCTCGCCGCACATACTGCTCTGGGCCAAGCTCAAAGGTATATCTTAATTACAGCTATAGGTATTACTTTGCAAAGCCTGGGTTCAAAGGTTCCAGTGGCGGTACTTCCATAGAAGGCTAAAAGCCCAGCTTGCTTTACAAAACTCCGAATACTAATCTTTAAGCTTTAAATATTTATTAAACAAAAGCAATTTGATATATTAATGAGAATATCCTGACCCCACAATAACAATTATAAACTACACATTATACAATTGGCATGTAATGCTTTTGGGCTTCTGTGGAAGTACCGCTACTGGTTCCTACCTACATACATACTTAGGTATTTAGGGAAATCTTTTTTTAAAACGAGATGAATGTGCCTATACGCTCATGTATTGACATTCATTTTTTGATCACTTAACCAGGTGAGATGTAACATTTTTAAAAGTAATTAATACAGGCGTACAAAATAATTGTGGTACATCATTGAAACGCAGACTATTTCAATTATTAAATTAAATTTGACCTCATTTTATATGATATTTATTTATATGATATGATTTTATTTGCTTTTAATCACTGTTCCCCTGTATGTTTGCTAATTATCAAATGATAATAAAAATTTACTTCTCCTTCCAGGTTTTCCGTACTGGCCGGCCAAGGGCATGTCTGTGAGTGGCGCGGGCATGGTGGACGTGCGATTCTTCGGCGCACACGATCGCGCCTGGGTTCCCGCCAAGGACTGCTTTCTCTACTCGGAAAAGGACCCCAACAACTTCAGGACCAAGAGACAGGACATACTCGATAGTATGCAGGTCAGGGATTTATATATTTCATATTATTTTCTCCATCATCTGCCCATATCCGTCCCACTGCGGGCACGGGCCTCCTCGAAAACTGAGAGGGCTTAGGCCTTAGTCCACCATGCTAGCCTAGTACGAGTTGACGGACTTTACACCTAATTTTTTTTTAAGAATATTTAGTAGTGCCGGTTATCTCACTATGTTTTCCTTCACCGTTAAAGTACTTAATAAGTCATTGATAATACACACATAACTTCCAAAAATCAGAGGTGTGTGCCTGGGTTTGAACCCGCGACCGCCGAGATTCTCGACCGCGCGCCTAAAGCTTGAGGCGATCACTACTTTTTTATTCACATTATTTATTACATTGAACTTATTATTATATAGTATTGTTTCCGAATATTAGCAAATCAAATATTTAGGTAATTGGTTGAGAGTATTTTAATGATCCATTTCTTATACAAGTACCGTCAGCGCGAAGAACTTCAAGATCATTTAATTTTTCTTAAATTATTTTTAAAAATGGATATAAACATCGACAGCCCCGTGGCGCAGTTGGCTAGATACCAGCTTGCGAAACGAGAGGCCGCGGGTTCGATCCCCGCACCGAGACAAATGTTTGTGTGATCCACAAGTATTTGTTTCGGGTCTCGGTGTTTGTGAGACCGAAAAGTCTCTCGTAGTTTCTGATACCCACGACACAGGACTTGTATCCTAGTGTGGGGTCAGAATTATGTTTGTGACTGTTGGGTGTATTTATTTATTTTAAAAAATGGATATAAAAACGCTGTGTTTACAAATTAAATAAATATTATCAGCGAAATATTTAAAAAAAACTTAAAAATATTGTTTCAGGAAGCAGAGCAGCACATCAGGAATATATCGAGGAAGTATGGTAAATTTGTTTACCCACCATTCAAAACACAGTTTGAGCCGCAGAAGTTAAACGAACAACTCAAAATGATGGTAAGTATTTTCTTTTTTTTATACCTCTATAACACCATTGAACAGTAACAGTGTATGTAACAACAACCTGTATTATGAATATGCTGCTTACGAAATTTAAATTTTTGTACAAATAATTACGATGCCAATGGAAACTATAATGGAGATGGGTGTATTATGGAGGGCCACAAATCCTTTTTGATGCTTCATCGTAACAATGTACCACCTACCTAAAACTTGACATCTAGGCGAATTGTACACTTCCCTAGCAATAAACAAAATATATCCACCACATAAAAATATGAATTTTAAAAAAATACAGCCAACACACACATAGTTCTGACCCCACACTAGGATACAAGTCCTGTGTAGTGGGTGGTCAGAAACTACGAGAGATTTTTGGTTTCACAAACACTCTGACCCGAAACTAATATCTGTGGATCACACAAACATTTGTCTCGGTGCGGGGATCGAACCTGTGGCGCTAGAAATATATCAAATAATACATGCAAGTTAATATAGTATTTTTGAAGTAAGATTAAGATGTGGTCTTAAAGATAACCTTTGATTTATTTTTCAGATACCAACGTTTGAGGGTGAAATAAGAGTGCCCATGAAACAAGACAAGTCATCTAATGGATCCCCATCTATGGGCAATAATAAAAGCAGATCCAATTCTAAAAGCTCCAAGAGTTCCGTCAATGACAGGTTTGTGAATGTAACATAACATAAAGTTTCTACTATTGGGCCTTTATATCTTAAAGTATATTAATTATCATTATTGTCAATTAATTGATTATAATCAATATGAAATAGTATTTTTTCTGTTAAACAATACATTTGTCGCCAGTCAAACGAAAAAAAGATTTTTTTTTTCACATTGGTACATATAACAAGTGTAATGTGGTCCGAATGGATCGTCGGTTGGCAAGTAATGATTACCTTTATACCAGATATACTCAGACTAATCTCAGTTTGCGACATCTTCCCCAAATTATTGAACGAAATGCATCAGTAATGCTTTCACGTTGATTTTCTGTGAGTTAGTGGTATCCGTCGGCGCTGCCCATTGAAACCGCAGTACAGTAGTATAACTACCTACAACTTCGAATTTTCCGTTACGATATTTGAACATTCGGAGAATTTATAACATTCTTTATTTCAGTGATATCAGTGAAACAGAAGATCCGCTAGCATTCCCTGACAATAAAAAGGATAATAGTATAAGTGAACAAGTAGAAGATTTCTCAACAGAAACCCAGTAAGTTGCATATCTTTGTTTAATGAGAGCGAGTTTTTTATATTCCCATTTCGATTCGAGAATCGGCAAGAAGCTTAACGTTCGGTACAACAGGTAATAGAACATTAATGTTGCACCTGAAGTGAAAACTAAAAATTCTACATCGCCATATTATGTGATAGTATTAATAAAATAAGATTTAAAATGACTACAATAAAGTTATTTTATCTAAACACGAAAATCTCTTATATTTGTTTACAGATTCAAATCAAAATGTAAATTGATACACTTTAATGAAAATGTGTTTCTATTTATGTTAGCTTAGGAATACCATTTACTTTTAATTTTAAATGTGGTTGTATCATTTAGCATGATATAGATTAATTCTATCTATACACGTTTTTTTCGCAGGGCTAAGATCATGGAAGTAGATATTTCTAAAACCAAAGACAACACATCTGAGACGCAACAAAATGAAGCTGCGAAGAAACGGCGTCATTCCCATCTTGAGGAGGCTATCATTACGATACTGGATAATTATGCCGTAGAAAAACGCAAGAAAATGGAAGAAGATAATATAGGCGCTAAAAAAGCCGAGGAGCCTGATCTCAACAGAAGTAGAACGCGAGAAAGGCACAAAAGGATAGAAAAACCTAAAGATAATCAAAATAGTGATGCCTCCGAAAACAACAACATGGAGGAGGCAAGTAGCAGTACTTCGAAAGAGAAATCCGTGGTCGCTCCCCTTAAAATAAGTTTAACTGGTGCTAAGAATGGAAAGCAAACAGGAAAGATAACTTCACCTGTGGAGAGTCCCAAAGCTTCTACGTCCAACGACAGATCTTTACTCATAGTCAAATCTAGCGCCAACGTTAAAGAATACAAGCCCGCGCAATCGAAGCAAAAGCCAAGAATTGAAAAATCACTAGATAAAAGTAAAGATGATAAAATGAAGTCTGTAAAGCGCAGAAATTCCAAAAGTAATAGACCTTCGAGTGCTAATAATGTAAGAGTATCCAGTGGTGCTAATGTCGCCAAGATTGAAAGGCCGGGAACAGAAAACAAAAACGAAAGTCTAGATGAGCCTTCTACTAGCACGAAGGAAAAGACAAAAGAACATGTTACGCTGACAAGGACTAGAGCTGCAGATGTAAACAAAACTGATAAAAATTCAGCTAATTCTAATGCCGGGAAAGACCGTGGTAAATTCGATGATGATACAGGTTTGGCGGTATTAACGCGCGGTACTGAATCCAACGCTGAGGATAACAGCTCCAACGGTCTACCCACAATAAGCAGTGTCCGAAGTCTATCAACTGTCGTGCAAAGCACAAGCACTACTGCCACCACCACGACAACTTTACGAAAAAGCATTGAAGTGCCAATAGAAGCCAATCCGGACTCAAGTATATTCACGCCCACCAGTACTGACACCATAAGAACGTTAAAAGACGCTACAACAAAACTGCAAAAGTTGAGAGCCGATACTGAACCGTTAGTAGGAAAAGTTGGTGTAAGGGCGTTTGCTAGAATGACGTCACCAGAAAAGGACAGAAATGATGAAGTTCAAGTGGAGATCAAAGCTGAACCCATCGATTTGGATGATGCTGATCGACACATGGAGAAAATGGATCTGATGAACGCGTTCAAACTGCGCCCAGTGAACCCCCCGTCTAATTTACGCGAGGTGCGAATTAATGAGGTAACTCTTTTCAGATGTAGGGCTGCGTAGACTAGATGCATATGGAATGCAAATAAGTGCATTGAGAATGCACTCACATTTAATGCGATGACGCATAATGGTAGTAACAATAATTGTAATTATTGATTAGTAACTTTATTTTTTGTAGATATAGTAGTCAGTTGATAAAAGTAGTCGATGTAGTTTTTTGTCTGTAGCTAGGCATAGTCAGGATTCGTTATTATATTTACTTTTTTCACATCGCCCAGATATTGAAATCATCAATATTTAGCGCATCTAAGATTTAAATTGTTTTTTGGGCGATGTGGTATCCCACACAAAATCACGCAACAACACAACAAATTGGCAGGTGGTGATAACTCCGTTAAATAGGAGGGCTCCAACGAAAGTGCCGGAGATTCGTCCCCGCGCCAAGAAGACGTTCCCACATCCAAAGAAGCCTGAGGATGGACAGCTGAACGGCAAGAACTCGATGGTGTACATCCCCATACAGCCGCCCATGACGCAGGCGCCGCTCCGCCAGCCGCGACCGAATATACCCATCGTGTCTGCTGGCCCCAGGCCGGTGGTCTCCATCAATAATAATACTGGTCAGTCACCGCTTCTTATTTGTTCTGTTCTTTATGGCTAGACGTGACGTTGTGAAACGAGAAATCGTGTTCGATCTCGTGTGATTCACAAGTGTTTGTTTAGTGTTTGAGTGATTTTGAGACCGAAAAACTTATTTCTGATACCCATGACGAAGGGTCAGAACTATGAATATGACTGTTTGATGTCCGTGTTGGATTAACCATCTGCTATCGGTTCTTAAGTAAAAGTGGTAAAAAAACATTATTCAATACCCGATATCTTTATACGTTTATAAGCCATCTATAAGATAAGATAATGTTGTAGATGATAAATTGTACAGTTCATTACTTAAGGCCATTTTAAGCTCTGGTGAGTACAAAAAAATAGACATAAGTGTGTGACATCAGTGGCTCTCGATATGCTAAGCCCCCTTTAGCGCGTGACCTGTAGCAATTGCT
The DNA here is from genome assembly GCA_907164795.1 of Hemaris fuciformis. NCBI lineage: Eukaryota > Metazoa > Arthropoda > Insecta > Lepidoptera > Sphingidae > Hemaris > Hemaris fuciformis. Next base: position 12,215,402 of record OU015434.1, read on the forward strand.
ACTCTTGCTACTTGGATAGCAAGTTCCTGCTAGCTCGCAGCATTTCAGTTTTTTGCTGTTGTTCGCAGGTACGATAGTGAACACTATGACGACGCCGCTAGTCCCGCTGCTATCGACGCTGGGCAGTCCCTCCAGCGTGGTGGCGAGTTCGCAGTCCATGCCCACCATTGGGCAGGTCCCCACCACTGTACACACCGTGCCCCTCATGACCTCCGTCAACGGACAGTGGATGTTCAGCCTGCAGCCCGTCATGTCGGTCGGCGGAGTCGATGTGAGTTCTTGTAATGTACATACTTCTATTACATATAGGTTTTTTATTTGAGTAAGGTGATTGAGGGATATCTAATTAATGTTTTTTGATAAGTAATTATAAATAATCTATAAAAAAATTGAAGGCTATCTTTTGAGGCACCAATATTGGGGCATAACGAACTCGCCATGTTGAACTAAATAAATGTACGATGAGTGTGATTTCGGTAAAGGAAGCGATATAGATCGACATTTATTAAATTAAAAATAAATTTTTGATCTCTGCATGCGTGTGATATCAGGAGTGGAAACTACTGAAACTACATACATAAATTTTGGGCATATTCGGTTTTGAATATATAAAAGCTGATCGTACCAACATTTGCTACCGTCACTAGCAGCTCTGTACTATGATCGTCACCCGGACGGTTACGAATCAGCTACAAGCAAATTTTACCGGCACTGTATTAAAAACGACCATACTTGTCTCCAGTCGACGCCGTCCCCGCCGCTGGTGAACGGCGTGTCGGATCGTGGTGCGACGCTGGTGCAGGCGGCTGTGATGTCCCCCGCGGCGCCCTCCGCCCCCGCGCCGTGCACCCCGCCCACACCCCTCGCACCACCTGCACCCCCTCTACCACACACGGCGAGGTCCCCGCCCGTCGTCATAGCAACCGCATCACCACACACAGTAGCAATAGCACCCGCCCCTGCCACCACGTCGTCAAGCCAAACTGCCAATAACAACGGCTCGGAAACCAACGCTCCTGGAGAGGTAATTATATACATAATGATCATCATCATCATTATCATCATATATGTCCCAATGCTCCAGTCCATCAGTATTTAATACATGATAACACAAAATGGGTTTAAAAGCCGATTTTAATATCTTTAGTCAGATTGGTCCATAAAAATCTCTTATGAACATGTTTACAATTCATTGAGCTAATGGGTAATACGAACGATGTGGACGTACGAGGTGCTTAAATAGAAATTAATGCTGATTGTATTGTTTTCCGTTTGAAGGATACAAAGTATGTTTCTTATGGATGTCTGAAAGCCACAAATTTGACCAATGTAGCTTTTATAAGCCTAGTTTGCCTGGCCTGAATTTTATGAATCTGAAAAAAAATGGTCTATAATTTTACTTAAAAAGCACATTTGTTGATCATCCGAAAGAAGGAAAAATGAACTTAGGCATTAGCTGCATTACTTAGAAAATTCAAATGTTAAATAATTTATTTATTATTTACTGCATTGTCCTGGATTCCATTCCCGGGTCGAGCAGTGTTACTGGGTTTTCCTATAATGTACTTGTAAAACGGCAAAAAACAAAAGCAATTGGCGGAAAGTGGGTGCCCTGAGGTTATGTATGTATGTATGTGTGTTATTGTGGACTTATATTCAATTTTCTCAGCCCCCTAGATTGCAACAGCGGCCACTGCTGAATCCATTCGACCCAAACACTCCAATGGGAATACTTCCCACACCCTCCTCAGCCGGATCACTCACAGCCAAACTCAACCAGAATGCAGTCAAGGTGGGTTCATTTTCATATTGGATGAGAAAAATTGCTTTTATTTTGGGATGAAATTATATTTAAATATACTGCTATTGTACTTTGCAATTGCATATTCTAATGTAATATTTAAGTTGGTAGTTGTTTTTCTAGCTGTCGATTTTTTATTACTCTGATTACAAAAGTTCCTCAAATCATTAATTAGAACATTACACATTATTTAGTAGAGGACACAAAATTAATTAAATTTTATAACAGAAATAGTTTGTCCAACTCATACTACAGTACTGCTGTAATTCAAATGATTTTTTATTCAAATTAACAAAAATCTGCTTATTAATTTCCTATTATAATAAAAATAATAAGGGAATTCTTTATATTATTTTTAGTAAAAAGGAATAATGGCTATTTACCAAACAATTTGAATATAATGAATAATAAAGTTATATCTATCAAATACGAGATATTTAATAATAATTTAAGCATTATTAAAAGACATAAATAGGTGTACGAAGATAAATTTATTATAGCTAATGACGGAATATTGATATTAGTTGACAGATTTCTTCCGCACGCTGCTGGAGGATTCCCTGGAGCGGCTGGACGAGCCGCTGACGCAGGCGGCCACGCTGCGGCTGCAGCTCGAGCAGGCGCGCTGGAAACACACGCAGCAGCTGGAGGAACTCAAACACAACCACGGTATGTGTACATACACACAGACACACTCACGCCTAACTTGAATTATGTCACATACTTCTGTCGCTAGGGGCCATCCATAAATAACGTAACACGTCAATGAGGAGGGAAGGGGTCGACGGAGTGTGACATTGTGTGACAAGGGGGCGGGAGGGGGACCTAAATATCGTGACGTCACTAAATAAAAGTGTGTGTGTGTGTACTTATGTACACGCGTTAGACGTTACTATACTAAAATTTTATCTTTCTCCTTATTCAACGTACTCATAAATATTTGACAACTAATAAATATGTCAATCCCTTTTTATTACTGTCAATATTCTAATTTTTTAAAATCTAAAACATATAAACTTTTTTTGAATAACTTTTTCGTGACAGTGTGCGCGCGCATCGTAAAAAATTAGTCTCATAATTTTTCCCTAACGCGCCAAAAGAAGTATAACTTCAAAAAAAAGACCTACTGTCGAGTCTCGACTTTTCGACCATTTATCTAGCTGGGGTAACTAAAGTTCTAAAAAAAAAAAACAAGAGCTACTCTCGAGTCTTGACTTTTAAAATATGTGACAAGGAATGTGGAGGGGTCAAAAATGATGAATTTCGTGTGACGTAATTTATAGATGGCCCCCTGGTATAGGGATACAGGGTGACTGGTGAATCACTAGCTATATTGAATAATATTGAAGGAGGGTACTCAGTAGGTACACCGTTCTCGTTCTAAATTTGTAATAAAATTAGGTACTTAACTTTCGACCCAATTGTCCTGTAATTTAATGACTTGTGGATACTTAGTGCGCATGCCGCCCGGCTGTTGATGGAACGCATGAACTTCAAAAGAAACATCCCCGTCCTAACCCGCTGCGTGTCACAAATAATTTCACAGCTTGGGTCTAAGTTTTTATTATTTCATTATTATTTGTTTAAATTGTGATTCCCACATTTTACTGTTTCGAGTATTGCTGCACTAGCAGTTACCCTGTATACTATATGTGTGGAGGTCGTGTAATCGTGGTCGTGATAAAAATATCCTCCGCGGTCTCACAAAATTCAGTACTTCACGTCAATTTATAACCCATGTTTTACCAGCTCTAGTAGCTACGTTATGAAAGAATTGCTATTTTTCGTGCACAGTTTTTGACTCTTTAAAAAATAACGAATAACACTGTGCCCGACCAGGGAATCTAACCAGGAACTCTAATGTAATCTCTGTAATAAAAATACCGAATTACAGCCTAGGCCAAAAGTATTAGGCATCTTAAAATTTACTGTGTTACATATGTTTCGGGTGAAAAATAAAACTAGTTTTGTTATTTACGCGTGTACATATATAACTTAAAAAAGCAAATCTAAGTAATATTTTATGGGCCCACCCTTGGATTTGATCACTGCCGTAATCATTTGGTTGCGGATATGGTTTCCTACTCTTGTTCTAAAGCATTTTAACGCTGATTTCGATGTTATGTTGTGCTCCCTTATCTTGTGTTTCAGTATACCCCAAATATGCTCAATAGGGTTTAGATCGGGCGACTATGCCGGCCATTTTAGCAGGGGAATGTTATTGTTCCTGAACCACCGCATCGTGATTGCCATGTTGGAGCATTTTATTACTAAATTTCACGTCTTCTAAGTTGGCGTCGCCAAAAATGCGCGTTGTAGATTTATTTATTTATTATTTAGGTTCGCCAACAATTGTTTACATCCATATTATACATTATATAAGACAGAGAAAATGAAAAAAAAAGAACTTAATGCACCACACAATCTGGATGGTATTCCTCATCCACATGCCGCCGCTCGAACGTCACACTCGGCGTTCGTTCGGCGGCGCGTGGCGTTAATGATGATGATGATGATGATGACGATGATGACGATGTGGTGTTGCAGAGCTGACGATAGCGGAGATGCGCGCGTCGTTCGAGAAGGACAAGGCGCGCGCCGTGAGCGAGGCGCGGCGCCTGGCGCAGCTGGAGCAGGACGCCGCCGTCAAACTCGCCAAGTCCAAGCAGTGGTACGTACGCACGTCTCACTGCATACATACATTCATACATACATATTATCTCACGCCTATATTTTCCGAAGGGGTAGGCTTTTCTGCACATACACTTCACCAGGTATGTATCAGTCCCAGGTAATAGAGGCCGAGCCTATTGCCGTTATTCGGGTACATTCCCAGACTCCGTACTCAAAATTTTCCTATGGAAAAACGAATAACACTGCTCGACTCGGGAATCAAAACCGGGAAATCTAGATCGTACGGCACATACTTACGAGGTAGCCGGAGGCACAGAGGTCGAGGCATATCTTACTGACGGAGAAAAGAGCTAAAAAAATATTATCCTAAACTGTTATATGGAATAATATTATATCAATTAACCAACCTATACCATGATTAAAAGGATCGATGTTATTGGGTAATTAATTCTCTGTTTGGTAAGCATGGTGCGATGTTGTCAACTGACTATGCTTAAAATAAGGAAAAAACCAGTGAATACCATATGGCAAAGTCTTTTTGCGATTTTTATTGTTTCGCTATTCTTATAAAATCGACATGTTGATTTGCCTGTCTTGTCGACTGCCTGAAATTTATTAATAAAAACACAAAAATGAAGTCTCGAAAACGGGGTGCAGAGAATACTATTGTATATATGCAGAGAATGAGGAAGCAAAAGAGTAATTATTATAGAGTATTTGGTATTTGACGCTCTACAGTTTCTGCGTACCTCAACGACAGTCAGGTGTACCTGTACAGTTATGTGTGTTTGTATGTAAGTATACGTTTCCTGATTGCAGGTGCGCGAATTGCCGTCAGGAATCGCAGTTTTACTGCTGTTGGAACACGTCGTACTGCGACTATCCGTGCCAGAGGGCGCATTGGTCGCAACATTTCTCCGTTTGCATGCAGAAAAAGTCACAGGTATGTAAACATCATTTTCGAAAGAGAAGACAGAGGTGTATCACCGATTTTCTACATCCACGTATTGTCAGATGTGCTTTAATTCTCTAACAAGCAATGAAAGGGGAGCCTATTACCGTTTTCTGAGAAATTTGTAGAATGCTCGTAACAACAATCTTTTTATAGGCCTAATTACATTTAGCCCGACTCAGATATCGAACACAGTTCCTATCGAAAGCATGGTACTAACTTTAGCGGCAAGACCAATAGCAACCCGGTCTAGCTTCACGTGTTTATATGTCCCAGTCCCATTTAATGACCTTGGATTAACCTTTACAATTTGGGATTTTTAATATTAAAGTATTGCAAACTCATTTTCCAGAATTGGATGAAAGGGAAAGCAGATGGATCGAATCAGCCCGAGAGCAGACTACAACCTAAACCAGATAATTTGCCAGTAAGTAGATAATAAAATTACACCATAGAAAATAGGGTTTGACTATCTGTACATGTTCAGTTTAGCCGTCTATATTCACTAGTTTTTTTATAATCCACTTATAATAATGTTGCTTCATCGTCAACTTGTTAAATAAACCGATTTAACTAGTTCGTCTATTCAACGCCCATCCCTAGTGTGAAACCATTCATTGTTGCATTTGTGCACTAAGGACAAGTAACTCAAATAAATCGAATTAAATAGTATCTCAGTGCACTATATGCAACAATGTAGTAATAGAACTGAATTTTAGTTGATAAGTAGTACAAAAAGAATGATGATGTTGTAGCCAGTGGCGGTACTTCCAGAGAAGCCCGAAAGCCCAGTTTGCCTTTCAAAATTCCAAATAATAATTTTTAAGTTTCAAATCTTTATTTAACAAAAGCAATTTGTCATATAAATGAGAATATCCTGAGCCCAAAATAAACAATTATAAATTAAACATTACAAATTAACGTGTAACACTTTTGGGCTTCTATGGAAGTACCGCCACTAAATGTAGCCACTATGTGTGCCGCACGTGGCTGCAAGGCATCAAGTCACCATTACATATATCTTGTCGCGAACCCCCTGCCGTCGAATGGCGAACCCCACTTTGAGAAACCCTGCGTTATTGTATTGGTGTGTGGTGGTACTGGTGTTGCAGAGGAGCACGGCCGCGCCGACCGTCACGGTGGGCGGCAAGCTCGCCGCGCAGAGACCCTTCGCGCATCACGAACAGAACAACGCGCAGAAAACATCCATCATCAGTGAGTACAAGTAGCCTGTATCAGTGAATAACCCCTTCTATGAGGAGAGGTTATGTCTGTCTGTCTTATAGGCTGGCCTAATATGGGTTGGTGGACTTTTCATAATTAAGACATGACTAAATATTGTTGAGAGTATACGTTACAAATTAAAATTATGATAATGAGCCCCATATATTCATATAAAAAAATACTGGGCATATACATATGTATTTCTATAACCATGTTTTGGCAGTTGTTTGAAAGACCTTGCGTTGTTGGATGCGAGCTTATTGTCGTTTACCATACCTTAACAGACTTGATATTACTGAAATTTTCGTAGTCGAAAATCCAACCTGGCCTAACCCTCTCAGTTGTAGAGGAGGCTCGTACTCAGCAGTGGGACGTGTATGGGCTGATGATGATGCTTAATATCTGGCTTCTCCAGTTGTAAACATGTTGCATTTGAGGTTGACATCTGGTAAAGTGTAGTGTGATGTGCATGCGCAGTGAGCATGGTGGAGGACAACAGCGGCAACCAGACGATGAAGTGCCTCGGCACGTACACGGCGCAGAAGTCTGTGCAGGGCACGCCGCCGCCCGTGTCCGTCGCATCGCTCATTGTCAACAAACAGGTACGCGCACACACACACTCACACACACATACACATACTCATGTGACTGAGCCGACTGAGCGTCCGCAAGTCGCTTGGGCCTCCAATTGAAAATCAGCATAACAGTATCGCTCAAGCGATTGCAGCATGTAGCTAAATGGGACGTACTTTTGCTAGCACAATCGGTGTTATTTTTTTTAAGATATTTGTTATTTTGAATTGTGCCAGTAATAATATGATTATTCTTTCTTCTTTCTCTTTTTTTTTACATATGATAAATTGATAATATAATCGCATTTGCTCAGTCTCGGCGTGGTTTTCACCAACAAAGAGATTTAATGCATACAAAAATGTTCTTGGATTATAAAAAAATATAAATATAAGAGGTTTGAATCTACGGCATTTCGTTTTACAAGTTGATCGGTGACCATCTGATTTAGAAATGTTTAATTCGGATCTCGGTTGTGTAGGACCGAAAAGTCATATAAATGATATAAGATATCTAACAATACCTGTTACTTTTTCAAGCTTTTATGCTTTTGTGAACTGCTTCGGTTACCTTTTATAGATCATTAAGACCAGCTCTAATCTGAAGATTGGCTTAAAAGTTATAAATTAATTTACTTTATATTTAAACGATGTTAACATTAGTGGCAGATGGTAAGTAAAACTGGGGTGTTATTGACATATAATTCATAATTTGCAGTGACCGTTTTGTTGTACAGTTGACGGGTGAGGACGCCAGCAAGAAGATTGTGACGTCAGGCGGGTACCTTATTATGAGTCCGGCGGGGGGTCAGGCCCCCGCGGGGGCTGGACCCCCCTCGCGCCGAGTGCACACCATACAGTACTTCTCATGAGACTCGTCATTGGCTAAAGCCACGCGCACACACACTGAACACAACGCAAAAAATACTTCAGAAACACAGAAATTAATTCGCATGTATGAAAAATGTAAATAGTGTTTTGTCAAACATCATGTAAAGTCATTACGCCATGATTGTACCAAGTGTATTGGCGAATGGTGCATGTTCATTTCGCTATGGAACTACTTTAATAAGTGTACATGATAAATGTGCATATCTGCATATGAATATGTAACACAACTTTGTTATAAAACAGCTGTACGATGTTAAAACTTAGACTACGTTGTGGTCAAAGTTGTTTGCGGTTCAAGTATGTGCCGTGGGATCTAGAGAGTTGGGCATATTATTAGGTTTTTCTATTAGGAAATTGTCAGTAGAAGCTTGGACTCTGGAAATGTCGCCTTACACACAAAAACACAATTGGTGAAGTATGGATGCAGAAATGCACCTCTGCCTACCTTTTCCGAGGAATACAGGTTTGAGTGCATATGTATGTATGATAATGAATCATTATGGCTGATTTAAAGCATCGTGATGCTAAAGCGAGATTGTAACTTTTTCATTTTAAATTATGTTGGTAACATAGCGCAATGGACGTCGTACAGCTGTAACAATAATGCAGTTATTTTGTAAAACGGCTAATTCGGCAAGCAACTGTGACATGAATACATAATTTCGGTGGTCATATTTGCCATAAAATTGTGTTAACTGCGACATAAACGAATATAGATCTATAGAAATTGGCTGTGAATATTGCACATGGTCATCACTTTTGAAGGAATTATCACGGGATAAAATGTATCATGAAAAAAAACTTATTCTATTCGATTTCCTTTGTTTATAATAGTTCAAAACGAGGTAACTTGTTTATTACGCTGCCCTTAACTTTATTTTATTTTATATACAAGTCAGAATTTATTTTATATTATGTTGTTCATCTTCACAAAGCTATTGTATAGAAACTGTTGTTAACTAATGCAGACGTGCCCTAAAGTAAATGTAATAAAAAGGTCTATTCAAATATTGATGCAAGTCATGAGCATGAACATTAATTTGTTAAATATCCTATCGTTTCGAATAAAAAAATCTTCCATTATGCAAAAGACTAAATGAATTACATATTAATAACATTTATTATATGACACAGTGTTCGTTTTTTATAGATTGTGCTTAACACGCAAAAATGACGCAGAAAATGTATATACTAATGCAATAACATTAGCAATAAATAAAGTGTAGATGACAAGTGTTACAGAAATCGTCCTCTAAATTAGATGCTAGTTTTTTTATACTGAATGAATGAATATACCGAACTAATTTTGACATTAAAGAAGTTTGACGAAATTGTCATAGTAATAGTATAACGTTGTACAAACGTGAAGAGCCTAAAAACTAGAATAACGTTGCTATTGCGAGAACTATAAATATAAGTTCAATGAAGCTATAATTTGAAGTTGAAGCTAAGGAACTAAGTTTAGTTGAAATTTGAACGTTGGAAATTGTACATATTGTAAAATTTTTATTGTTAATAATTAGTTTCGGATAGTGTTTTGACGTACAAAAGAGATCGTGCATTGCATTTTGTCTAGTTTATACGTATTTTGTACGAAGTCTTGTAATTGAATATGTTCTTCATGTGCCACTATTCGTTGCTATATTCTCACATAAGTGACCGTTTCATAGTCACTGTCCTTTAAATCGATAGTTTAAAGTTTTAATCGTGCTCTCTAAGATATAAATATTTGATATGGTGAAACACTTGATTTATAAGCGGTGTAAGGGGAGTCGAGGACCTAAATTGTCAATGTTTGTTTCCAAAATTGTGTTAAAGAGATGAGAAATTTCATACCTTCTCACGAACTGTCTTAAGTAAATCAGTTGACGCTTGAGGTCAATGACCCATGCACTAAGTAATTTTTTACCGCATACATTGCGTGCTTACCAAATATCAATTATAATATACTGTATATGGTCGTTTCGTTTAACGATAGCGCTCCCCCTACACCATATGTACTCGTGTCAATTTTACATATTTCCAATAGAAGTATTATCTTGTAGTTTATGTATCTGTTTACTTGTGATTATAATCCTTGTCATCTGGGACCAATGATAATCACAACAAATCTGGTTATTAAATATGTTAATCGCAACATAATCTGTTAATATTTACAATTATGTCAGTTTATGCGAGCGCCATTTTTACAATGATACAAAAATGTTTTTTTTTTGCTTTGTGCATGTAAGAACACCTGAAATACTTTATATTATATTTCAAAGTCAACACAACGTTTTAAGTCATAATTGCATACTCGCGTTACATTATTGTATAAATACTAATTTTATATTTACTCAGTACATTTATTTTAAAAATTACTGTACAAATACTTCCCACTAAATCCGGGTCACATGTATGTGTTGAGGATAGTAAAAACTATATTGTGTCTTTACATTATGTGTGTTAATTATATTATCTTACAACAAGCGCGCAGCTCGTTTCTTTTTAATTTTTTCAATAAAAGGCAATAGCAGTTCAACAATAATTTATACAAATTTTATAACAGCACAGTATCAATATCAATGCATCATGAGTTTTTTGTGTGATGTAAATATTAAAGTATATATTATGTTTCAACTGGTTCCCTTTTGTTTTGGCACAATCTTGTACATGAAGCAATTCGAAAATTTTTAGTAATAAGTGCTCAATTTTCAGTGTGGTGTGTATTTCAAAATACACAATAAAATGTTTTGGTTTTTTTCTATGGTCATACTTATTGTATTTTTAAGACTGCTAATGTTTAAGTAACTCGAAAAATGGAACTTTTATTAATAAGTTGTACAATAAGTTTGTTAAGGGATGTAATATTTTATTAATAGTAAATCGACTTCCAATTGATGTATGGAAGCGGATTCTCCTCACATTTTCGTATTTTTCTTAGTTGTTGTATTTTGCATTTGCTATATTTCAAAATATGTTAGTTTTTCCTTGGAATAGAAGTAATGTTCTACATTTTATTAGCCAAGTCATTAAGTTTATCTATAGAAAATATTTAGTTTTAAAGTAACTTGTTTTGTTTTAAATGTTTTTTTAAAAAAGCGTATATGTTTATTCATTTCAAAACGCATGTGGGTTTTGTGATGGACTTCGTACGCTGTGATCGCGACTGGAGGCAGTATTTGATTTTGTAAATAAACTATTTTTATCAGGTAGTTACAGCTTGTAGTATGTAAGTTACGTTTCAATAAAGACAAGTGAAACTCAAACTACTTCATTTGTGTTCATAGAAAACCATACCCTTTTTAGATTTAAAAAATTTTGAGCATCAAAATAATAAAATTTGTTGGAGGTCAAAAAACAAACAGTTCTTTATGTTTAACTCTCAGTAACAGCACGGAGTCTGGAAATCGCGTTTTCGTCATGGGCAACGGGTATACTTTTACTCCCAATTAGTAGTCATTTTTTTTAACATTACAACAGTCACTTCTATTTTATTATATATAATCTACACATTAGATTAGTAATAAAGTAATAAAATAAAATTTGAAAAAAAGTTGCACTTTACTTATCTTAATAATTCAATATTAAGTTTGAAGACTTCAGTTTTGCACAAGAAACATTTTCAAACCTCCAAGACTACCCGCAATGTGGTCCACTAAGTTTGAGCACTGGGAGTCTAACCAAGTCCTCCTTGGTATTAACTATATGCAATAAATTGAATAATGTAAAAATAGTATCTTATAACCCAAATGAAAAACATGCATTTTATTGTCAATTATATTTCCACTTACTGCAAATACATAACAATGACAACTAATCAACTCAAACAAGAAAACATACTGTCCAGCAGTTACACAAAATATTGAAACTTCATATTGTATTCATTAAATTTGGACTGTAATTCACATATTATTATTAGCTGTGTACCATTTTCTAATACTAGTATGGCCTAGAGGCTTGTAATATTGGTACTGTGGTAACTAACAAGTGGCAATTACCTTCATTTTTCTGACAATCACATTGGCTGTTTTGTTTTTAAACCCTTTGTACATTTATTTATGTGGTAGCAAGTTCAAACTTTATGTTTTGTAGATTAATCAGTCTTTACAAGCAGTACAAATTTTTATGAGAAACTTCCATTTATGAATAATCAACAAATATTGAATGATTAATCCACTGGTATTACAACTGTTATTTATTGTACATTGCTGCTCCGGCCTTTGCAAGTTGGTCAGCCATTTCATTACCATGAACACCTCGGTGAGCCTCCACATAATTCCATTTTATCTGAATCTTGTGCTGAACACTGTCTAAATCTTTGAAGTCAATTTCATTTTTCACTGGCTCTCCAGATTGCAGTTTCCATCCTTTTCTCTTCCAACCTGCAATAGATAGATTTTTGGTATTAACAATTAAAATCAGGCTTATTAATTCCCAAGCTTAGCATATTATTTATTAATTTATTAAAAGAACATGAAAGTATGAAGTGTTTTGCAATAATTGTATACATTTTTCTAGTAAAATTCTTAAGAGAATTAACTGATCAAATTTTGATATCAATTTGATTGGATTGAAAAAAGGTTATGGCTTTGAAAAAATGATAGATATTTAGCTAGTGGTATACAAGTACCTGGCATCCATTTTGTGACGGAATTTATAAGAAATTTGGAATCTGTATTTATAGAAAGTTTTGTTACTCCATTATCAATAGCTTGTTTTATAGCTTTGGTTGCGGCCTGGATCTCGCCACAGTTATTAGTAGCTCGTCTGGAGACTGGTTCACTGACGTTGAGGGGGTGATTCTCACCCCAGTAGACTCCCAACCCTGCGCGAGCACCACTTCTTCCATTAGAGGAGCAAGCACCATCTGTATAGACCTCAATAAACCCTTCATCATCTTTTTGAAAGCCACTAGAATTTCTCTTTTCTTCTCTATTTGGTTCTGGAGGATCTATTAATATTGATTTTTTACCTTTCATACCCTTTTTTATGATCTTATCAATGCCTTTTTCAAATCCTTTCAACCTTGCCTCTATGTCGTCCATTTGTTTGTTTAGTATAGCGTCTAGGCCATCGGAACTTTCAAAAGATTTATCTGAATCATCATCACTATCGGATTTAGATTTTTTCTTATGCTTCTTAACTTTCTTTTCATCTTTCTTTATGTTTTCTTCGTTTTTTGTTGAATGCGGCCTTTTGAGGTTATTATGTGGAGTATATTTTGGTTTATTAAGTATATTATTACTCGTCGGTTTTGATGGTGCGCCTTTTCCTCCCTCATTAGTAACAAAATTTTGAGCATCGGTCACAGAGTCAAACTTTTTATATCTGGCACCTGAAAATCCTTTGACTTGAGCTTCACAATCAGCCCAAGTCATAAATATTCCGCTGGTGCGACCTTTTGCTACGGCATAGAATGGCATCTTAGTGAGAAATTGTACGTTTCTTTTCAACAAACTGATTCTATTCAAGTTAGTATTTTGAAAAACTACTCGCCATATTGACATTTAGATATTTTGACGTCAAGATCAGATGGAATTGACGGTTGACAACAGAGTACTGAATACCTATCTAGCAAAACAAAAATTATATTGTAAGCTATAAGTACTCTATGGTAATCTATGCTATACGAGTAGGTACCTACTTGATATGCCAATTAAAAAATTTGCATATTTGCAAAATTTATTTCACACGGTAATTGTAACAAATGCTACAATAATATTAAAAGGAAATTTTTAATTGCAATCATGATTTTAAATAATGTGGGTATCGTGAAACCCTAAATACGTAAGTAAGTGACAACAATGAAGTCCTCTTAATACCTATTGTCTCAACCGTTACTGAGTTATACCTATCTATAGTTATATAAATATTATTTTGGATACAATAACAGCTTCAGTTCCATATATTTTGATGCGCTGACGGAAAAATCCAATTAAATATTAAATCTGTGTTCGAAAAATGGCAACAGGCTGTGGGTGTAAATACACGTTCCTTTTATTGCTTCCAGGATTAAGGTGGTATTGTTTTTTTTACCTCTAGGTCTGTCGCACCGCTTAGAACGGCCACCATACTTAAAAGAGAACATTTAGAACGGTCATCATACTTATTAGAGTTGCAACATCCCCCATTTTATTTTTCAATAACTTGTGTTACCCCGTACATCAGCTATCTTTCACTGAAAGTCCTGTCAAAATTTATCAAGCCGTTTTCAAAATTAGCGGCAATAAATGGACAGACAATTTTTTATAATTGCATCTTTGTCATCGGCAAAGCGTGTACTTTCATCCCCAAACTACTTACAGACTTTGGTCGTGGGTATCAGTAATCTTCTATTCTCACAAAATCCCAAAGTCGCGAGAAATGTCGACAGCCCCGTGGCGCAGTTAGCTTTAAACCAGTTTGTGAAACGAGGGTTCGATCCCCGTACCGAGACAAATGTTTGTGAGGTCCACAAATATTTGTTTCGGATTGGGTGTCTGTGAGACCGAAAAGTCTCTCGTCGTTTCTGATACTCAGGACACAGGACTTGCATCCTAGTGTGGGGTCAGAACTATGTATATGACTGTTGGGTGTATTTATTAATTAATTTATTTAAATATTTTCTTGTTCTCGGGGTTCGAACCCGTAGCCTCAGGTTTCATAAGCTGGTCTTAATACAAATAAAACGAATATTACGACATTTAAGTTTCAAGGCATGTGAAGCTTAATTTAAAACTTGCGTTTTGTTACAATCGTTTCCGAATTCGAAGTTTTTAAAAGATAGTAGAAAGAAATTAAATATAAGAAAGGGAAATAATTAATAGACGCACATAAATACAATAATGTACTTTATTAGGAGACCTAAAAATAGGTTCATCAACTTTATTTTCACATGTTAACACACCATTTTCTACATCACCACTAATGTTTGTAAAAAATACCTTATCATCAATATTAATTGCATGTGAGTAACGTGATATTATTTTCAAGCAAGTTTTGCCCGCCAGTAATTACATTATATTGTAAAGAAGGAAAGAGTACGAGTACAAATATCTACACACATTGTACTCGATTACCGTCCTGTACAATACACATGCAGACTCAGGGTACTTGCATTGCTTTGAATAATATGCAGCACAATTCACTGGGTTAAAAATAATCGTAAGGTACGTGGTGTTATTCATAATTGATTTAAATACATAAACAATATAATATAACATGGGGTATCCAAGTATAAAAATCATTCAAACCAACTTATCTAATTATTGTAATTTTACTAAGAGTTAACAAGAAAATTATTTTAATCCATTAGGCTGTTTAAGGAACGTATTTATAATAACTAACAACTACATCATTTTCTTAAAATATAGAATATAGATACAGAGATTTTGAAATGCAGATTTACTATGAAGAACGATTGCAATGAAAACTTTAAGAAATCATAGAATTAGGCAACATTATCATTAGTTCATTTCAGCCAATCGTTTGCGGGGGCAATAAACACACGGTTTATTATTGACAATTATTACATACTATTGAGCTTTGAGGAAAGAATGGCACTATTTCAAACTCAGGATCTGGTGTAAATTATGATTGTCCAGACTTGAGACGTCCCATAAACATACGTAGAAATCATTAATACTTAGACGAATATTATACATTTTCTAAATGTTATAAAGTTATAAAATAAGGTTAACAAAACACAACATCCCAAGCCACGATATTTGTCCACAAGGAATCGGTAACTTATATACGATCAAAATATCAAAATAACTAAATATTCTAAACAGCTCAAAACTGGTATATAAAACATACCCTTAAAATTTATTTAAATTATATTAAGACAACAGTACACAACATACTAATAAAATTTGTTAAATAAAGTGAACAATCGTTTTGGTTAATACTTGGCAAATGTTAGATCAATGAACAATGAATCGATTTCCATTTTGAAATGACTAGTTCTCAAAAATAAGTATGATAGAAATAAGGAAATACTCAAAGTGAGATACCGAATGTTTTAAATAAAGGCACAAGGTTTTTTATTGTATGGACAAATCATACATTGTTTTTGAAACTTTTTTTAACAATACCAAATTGGTTTCAACTTTCAACATTTATTATTAGGAAATTTTGAAATAAACAACGAGTTAATAAAGTTGTTATTTGTTGATTGTTATTTGCCACTATTTTGTTAATGGGCTTCATGTTTTGATGAATTGATTCTTTGGCTGCAGTGTGTTTGTAGGTACATATGTATTTTTTATATAGAAATAATATACTAAGTTACTTCTGGTAGATCGTCATTTATCTCATTACAGCACCCGCGGACTAGAGTACAATGGAAGATCTACCTAGCGTTATCTAAAAGCATATAATACAGCTGCCTTTACTATTTGTCGATTTTTTACTCGTCAAATATTTTTTTATCTTGTCTTTGCATACCAACACAATTTACATAAATTTATGTTAAAAATATAATTTATGCTATCTATCGAAACTATGTTTACAGTTCTGAATTTTATAAAAAAAAACATTTCATTCATATTTATCATTTTAAATGTAATTTGTCTATAATTTATTTATTGTAGTAAGGGACAAATATTTGACGAATAATAAATCAACATTCCTTCCCCTAATTTGTTTATTATTAGCTACGTAGATTCCAATACCTCCTAGTCACATTAGTTGGACCTAAATTATTAATTTCCAATACCACACGAGTGTAGTCAAGAATCACATTTTCTAATTATTATTTAGCCAAATAAAAAAATAATTGAATAGACATGTAAAAGTGTCTATAATATTTTTTTATACGATACTGATTTGCTTAAATGGCAGGTTTTTGGATTTATTAAAAATATGACGTAAAAAGCTTTCTTGTACTATGTCGATGTATAGGTCTATTTGTAGGCACTGAAGTGTGTTTTTGTGTGTTCATGCCTTGACTACACTTCAATTTCCAAACATCTATCCCCACACGTTCATCACCTCAAATAAGTTTGCAGTCAGTTTCGATAGATGCAGCCGTTTCGACAATTTTTGTAGCTGCGCTATACTTCTAATACACAATTTGACAGTTTAACGATTTGTGTTGACACTAAAACCAATAGGGATGACCCCTTATCGGGTTTTTTTCTATCTACTAAATACTAAATTAGTGTGCGTGTTTGGTACACAATTTTTTTGTCATGATAATAATACGGACGATTGCTTAATGCCACCTGTTAGCGTTTCGAATGCAGATGTGGATGGAGCAATGATATGAGTTGTTTCAACAGACGGTTAATGACAATGACAGCGATATCAAATCATACACTATACGCGAACACAAACGTCGATTACATTTTAATAATATAAATATACATGGTTCCACACAAAACGGACGATCGCTTCACACGTTGGGAAGTAAACAATAATTACGTATTAAACAATAGATACACGAATGCTACGATATTAAAATGCTGAAACTAGATCACGTAAAAAAAGGTTCGTCATCGACACAGTCTATCGATACGAATTCACTTCCGCGTCTACGCACTATCACTACAAACGTCAAAACGCCTACTGCCGCTACACTGTCACAAGGCACGTATCGACCACTAGGATACGTTGAAAAAATATTTCTCTGTTTCCGACTACCGTCTAATGTTCAACGTTCCGCAATACAACTAGACGCGACGCGAATGTTTGCGATCTTTGGTGTTCACTGGGGCGAGTGAGAGCCCGCGATTGCACTCTATATGGAGCACTCGTCGCTGTCGCGCGCGTAGTCGTCGTCGTCGAGAGGTCTGGCGGGGTGTGCGGGGTGTGTGGGGTGCGCGGGGTGCGCGGGCGCGCTGCGCTTGACGGTGTCGGCGACGAGTCCCGTGTGCACGCGGCGGAACACGGCGGCGCGGTGCGTGGGCGCGTCCCGCTGGCCGCCCAGCCGCTCCGCAACCGCGCGCTCATAGTTGTCCGAGATCTTGTTGACGCCGTTCACCGGACTCGTCGCTGGAGACTTCGCCTTCACCGGCGACGTGGCCGCCTTCGCGTCCGCTTGTTCAAACAGTCCCCCAGTGGCCGCCGTGTACGATGGAGGGTCTTTCGCGCGCGCCCCGCTCGACCCCAACAAGTGCGAGTACAGGAAACTGTTGTTGCCGAAACTGGCATACCGGTTGTCGAGTTTACCGTTGACCATCATGAGGCTGACCGGTTTTTCCGGTGGTACGGGTTTCTCGAGCTTTTTCTCTGGGAGGCCGTTCTTAGAGGCCGGGGCGTTCGCGACGTTGGCGCCCCACCGGTCGTTGTCGATGGAGTATATGGAGCTGAGGTTGACGTAGCCGGCGTTGTTGGCTGCTGGATGGGGGCGCTGGCCGGGGGCCCCGGGGGGTCCGGCGGGGGTCTCGCGCAGTCTGATGCCGGCCGGCACGCCCTCGCTCAGCGTCGACTCCTCCACGCTCGAGTCCTCAATTACTTCCGTGTTCGTGATTTCATCTAGATTTGGCGACAAACAGTCTTCATCCGTCTCATCGTACGAGCTGTAAGCAGAAAGGCGGTTAAGTTTCTGTCCACGAGTACGCTTTACATAAGTATATGTACTGAATGCAAGAAAAAAGTCCAATGTTAGTGTTGCTTCATGCCTGATGCCAATCAGTTTTATTATTAACAAAAGCTTAAAAATGTTCGTGTACGGAGTATGAAGTGGGCCATACGTATGTACATAATATAATATTCATCAGCAAGGCAGACAAATACTTCCAAGCAAAATCAACAGCGCAGTATATGGACACGGCACTCGGAGATGGCACGCCGTGTCGGTAGGTACGTGATGGTTGAACGTGAGTCACACATTTCGGTGCAAGTCGGGACAAAGCGACAAGAGCAGAAATCATGATGCAGTCCCGAGCGGGACGGACGAAGAGCGCCGGGGCTCGGGACACACTCTCCAACACGTCAGTGCAACAAAATACAATACATACACCGCAATTCAGCAACACATTCTTACCCTAGCATAGCCAGTTCTGTCTTCCTCCCTGATGAAAGAAATCGCCATATATAATGAACGGAAGGAAAACAAATACACATTATATATGTACGTAAATAAAATACATAGACATAATACATGGATGGTGTGCTACTGTAGGCTACATGTTAACATGGTATCGATGTGATGGAATATTATTGACGTTCTACTCGTTGCATTCAGAACATATTGTTTATATCTAGCGCGTGAGTGACCGGCGTCGGGGTGTGCGGAACCTGAGCAACACCGTGGCTCCGTGTACTGCAAAATGCATCAAAATGCTTCTCACTAACATGTCTAGTGCATCGGGCGGCGCTCGCATACATTCCATATAACGTTCTACTTTACCACGAATAAATAACGTTTATTTGTATAATTTGAATCCGTTCAGTCCGTTAGCCCTGCACAACTCATAGAAACGATCTATACACTTCTTTTTCTCTGACTGTTTCATTAGTGTGTACAACTGCCTGTTTGTGGTAAGAAACATACATGTTATTATGCGCTGCAACGTAAATAATATATAAACAAGTTGGATCAAGGATGGTTCTTACATTTGGTCCTGCGCGTCACTGCCACCTTCTTCTGCCACGAGGAGCTCGTATTCTTCCGCTGCGAATCTATCCCATTCCGACATCTGCAAAACATTTACGATGGTAATATTGGTATGGAACAATTTAATTGATACGATATTTTAGCCACCAAGTCAAAAAATTTAATGGTGCTAAAATAAGTCGTAGCTCCGGCGAGTTCTTACAAAGTTAGGGAAATGTGGTCTTACCAAGGAAAATATTTCGTACTTATCTATGCGAACATATCTGTATCACTCCAAACGATATTAATGGAGTATCAGAAAAATTAACACTTAACCCACCTCAATTATGAACAACGCCCGAGCTCGAATTTTATATTAATGTAATCACATGTTAAGTGTTAAATCTTAATCCTCCTATGGTGCGAACAAGCAATACAGCTTAATGTCACTTCATGCTTGATGTTTTACTAACTCACTAGTTACTAGTACTAGTGGTTCAACACTTTGAACCATTACCTCGCAGTCGGAGTCGCGCTGAGTGGCGAATGGGTCTCGTTGCTCGTGGTCCAGGTACTTTTCCAGGTTGAAGAACGTATCGAAGAATATCGGCGTCAGCTTGCACCGCTTCAGATCTGACAGGGATATTTTACCTTCCACCGCAGGGTGCACCATGTCCAACATCTGTAATGAGTTAATTATTCTTCTTTGAGCTGAGCCAACCTCGTGGAGCCACGTCATACTTTTTTCTCTTATTTTTGTTTTAATTAGAAGTTTAACCAAAACATGCTAATGCTACACCCGTAAACGACAAAGACAGTGATTATGTATGACTATCATACAAAAAAGAACATCAATTTTAACTAAAATAAGTAGAAACACTTTTACATAATAGAGAAACACATCATACGAGTAGAGGCAAAGCTAACTTGGCTGGTTAGACCATGATGGTACCACATAATGTGGTACTTATGCATTTCTTACAGTGAGTGAGATTGATAGGAACCCGAACGTCCTTTAATCATTTTCTTTTTTATCCCCTTACTGCCTTATCTCTTTCAAGTGTGATAACGACGGCTTTGAACTTCTTCAATTCTTCTTCATTAATGATAGCTTTTTGTCGCTTTTAATTTACAAAAGAAAAAACGAAAATGTCTGGTTTCAATCAAGTTCTTGAACCCGTATGCGGTTTTTAGGGTTCCGTTCGTCCGAATAAAAAAAACGGAACCCTTATAGGATCACTCGTGTGTCCGTCTGTCCGTCGCTCACAGTCAATTATCTCCGAATCTACACGACCGATTAAGTTGAAATTTGGTACACACATCAATTTCTGTGACCCGAAAGCAGAGGTGTGAATAGATGAAATTTGTATATGGGAGGTCATTTTTGGGGGGAAGGTGGAAAATAAAAAAATATATATTATATATGAACACGACATCGTGTGACATATCAAATGAAATGTCTTTTTGTGAAGATCCTAAATGTATTTTTATGGTAATTTTTAAATAAATAGTTTCCAAGTTATTCAAGAAAATAGACGAAAATTGACCATTCCCATCTCCGAAAGTACTGAACCTAATTTTTTTAAAGAAATACAGTAATAAGTTTTCTACTTATAGATTACTAGCTTTTGCCCGCGACTCCGTCCGCGTAGACTACAGGGTTGGGTTCAGAAAGAAATTAAGTTGTAGTCTATTTTATTCCACAGAGTCCCATTTATGTCCATACCAAAAATCGTTCACATCGGTCAAATGATTAAGGCGTGAAAGCGTAACAGTCATAATATAGTTATTTTCTCATTTATAACATACCAGGTAAAACCAAGGAGTTTAAAAATAAATTTCTGAACGCACGCATATTTGACAACTAACAAATATGTCACTCCCTTTTCATTACTGATTATTCTACATTTTAAAATGTAAAATGCGCAATTTTCTCGAATATTGTGGATATATGTTGTCGATTCAAAACCTTTATTTAAATACGTTCATTAATATGAGGGGACCATTAACCGTATTGGCGGGATAAACATAAAATGTTTGACGTACGTGACGCGTACGCCAAAATAGCCCGCAGATAGCAGATTTTTCCCGACTTACTTGACAATTATCGTTATATTTTGGACAATTCACACACTATCTTTAAAAAGTATAGCCTATGTGTTATTCTGATGTATAAGCTATATTATTGTAAACTTTCATTACAATCCATTCGGTAGTTTTTGCGTGAAAGAGCAACAAATATCCAGACATCCAGACATCCAGACATCCAGACATCCATACATTATTACAAACTTTCGCGTATATAATATTATTAGTAATTTCGCGTTTATAATATTAGTAAGATAGAAAAACCTATAAGAAGTCCATGATATTAAAATAACATGGTAAATCACTCAATATTGTGCGTACTATAAAATTTTTCAACTCCAATGTTAAGTTTGTGTATTAACATACTTTTCAACTCCAATTTTAAGTTTGTGTGTACGGAGTCCGACTCGCACTTGGCCGGTTTTGGTTAGTGATTGGATCAAGAAATATGATTTTTATCGTAATCCCATACCTGACACAAACAGTCATTGAACGGCAGCGTCTCAATGCCGATTGCCTCCATCCTCTGCATCTGTTCGTCGTAGAAGTACTCCAGCTCGTACATGGAGATGAACCCGTCGCCATCCAGGTCCATGCACCTGGAATTTCACAATTGCAAAGTGTCATGTTACTTCATTTCTCATTTGCTGACTTATAGTAAAACGAGTAAACGTTCATCCGATTATTTTAAGCATCATGATCACCATGTTTGGAGACACATTAAGGGCCTTTTTAGATGGAACAGAAAATAGAAGATACAATTGAAATTTATCGATTCTCCGGTAATTTTGGTGAGCCATTTGCCTGGTATGATCATGTCGATTGAAGCCACATAAACGTAGTTATTTCTCTCAATTTTGACTAGTTAAGTTCAAAGCGGTCACTATATATACTTTTTTTGCCAGTTGTAATTGGCCTCTTTAGTGTCTCAAAGTTACTGGCTATTTTTCCATAATTTTATAAGCAGATTTATTTATTAATATCTTATTCTTTTTACCTAGATTCTAAATTTTTTATTGTGTAAAATGTTTTATTTATTTCTAAAAGGAATAATACAATGTGATATCATTCCTTTTCAAAACAACGGCCCAACGGAAGACCAGCGTTGGCTGTATTGCCAGCATATTGCTGAGTTGGTGCCTTTTTGTTACGTCTATTTTATTTTATATTTAATTTTACTTTTGTTCTGTATGTTTGTAAACAAATAAACTTTTTTCTTTCTTTCTTTCTAATAATCCTGATCAGTGGCGGTACTTCCATAGAAGCCCAAAAGCCCAGTTTGCCTTTTAAAATTCCAAATAATAATTTTTAGACTTGAAATCTTTATTTAACTAAAGCAATTTGATAAATAAAGACCCCATAATAAACAAATATAAACTAGACATTACACAATTAACGATTAACGCTTTTGGGCTTCTATGGAAGTCCCGCCACTGATCCTGATCAATTTTATTTACAAAAACACATACCTATAAGGGCTATGGTTGTTTTAGATTCATTTTTATACTCAATATTTCAACCATCATATCATAGTGTGGGCTCAGATCTATGTATGTGACTGTTGGATGTAATTTATAATTTATATCATTCTAACTGCAAAATATAGAAACGAAACCGTCAGTTTTGGTAGTAAGTTTGCGTTTTTACTTATATCATTTGACGCAGTTCTTACTACTGCACTTGTACACTTGAAATAGAAACAAGTGCGATATGTTACAAAGTTTTGTGCTGTTCGTGCACCGCGGCTTGCAAGCGACGGCGATAAACTTTGATGGGCGGTTCACGGCGCGACACGAATTGTTTTAACTACAACTTATAACTTGGTTGGGGACGTCTGGCGCGTGACCCTTTACTATTCAACAGGCGTTTGGTGCTTTATATTCTATCGTCGATATTTTACTGGCTTGGAATTTTAAGGTAATATTCACCCAAGCATTACTACCAAGACTAGAAATGAAGTATATTAGCCCTATTCTATTTCTCACAACAATAGGCCCTAGCAGTGGCGGTACTTCCATAGAGGGGCAAAAGCGTTACACGTAAATTGTGTAATGTCTACTTTATAATTGTTTATAATGGGGTCAGGGTTATCAATTTATATGTCAAATTGCTTTTGTTAAATACAGATTTAGAGTTTAAAGATTTTTCGAAATTTTGTAAGGCTATCTGGGCTTTTAGGCTTGTATGGAAGTACCGTCACTGGGCCCTGGGTCTAGGTATAGGCTAGGTATTTTTGCAGGTAATTATCTCAATGATGATTATTTTTTTCTCCCACCTCGGTGATGTAAAAGTAATTCTGAGTGACATTTTACCTGAACCAATATTCAATAGCGGTGGGATGTGTTTTGTCCTCCTCTGCGAGTAGGAACCACACGAACTCGGTGTAGGACATCCGAGGCTCTCCATCAGGGGTCAGTCTGTTCTGGTTGCCTCGCGTCACGCAGCCTGATAGCACCCGCTCGATCATTCGGCTTGATAGTGCTGGAAGGAAAATATTTAGCACTATAGTATACTTCTGGAAAAGTCTATCTTACTTATGAGCAATTTCTATTAAAATTTAAGTACAGAAATATTTTAATTTCAAGAAATTTTTGACCGAATTTTTATATGAATATTGTATGCCATAATACAAGGTATGAATAAAATGAATAACATCCTAGAGTTTGAGACGTATTTGATATAAACAAAATGACAATCATAGGTAATGTGGTGAATTAACTTTGCGTAAAACAAAATGTAAATTGACATAAATAGTGAATTAACCAGAGAGATGAATCAATAAAGGCAGATGTATTCAAAAAAGGCTCCTGTAAACAAATTCAATATTTATTTCAAAAGCACTTCAATTCTATACGCAAATAAAACACAAGAAGACGCGTCATTGACACTAAAAGAGATAAATAAAATGGCTCCACAACACGCCGTCACGGAAAGTCCCGCAGGAATTCGCTTTGAAGTAAAAGTTATTTCTTAGAAGCGATAGTCAACAGGCGAGGGGCACTCCTGCATAGTTATTCAGAATAAATAATGTAAATAACAAGAAAACACACGAAGAGTGGAAATTTGTTATTGCTGTCAATTGTAAATAATGTGAAAAACTGATTAAAAATTTCAGGATTATCAAAGATATATAGGTAATATGTACCTACTTAAAAGAGATTAAATGATTCTGCTTGAACTGCTGAACAGGAAACCGAATGAACCTACTTATATTTCTGATAAACCTCAAAATTAGAAAAAAAGAGAATAACGCGTAGGTAGTCAGATTAATTAATGGAGTTAGGAGAATTTAAAGACAAAAATATTAAAGTAAAGAAACATCGCCAAATTTAATATAACATTTGTGACCATTACACGGTCTACTTCTTATACGTTTCCCAGAGCATAATACTAGGAATTGTGGTTCCTATTTTATTGGTTCCTTCAGTAAAAAGACAAATCATAGGAGAATGAATACACATAATATAAATAGACATTAAATACAATATTATAGTCAAGTTCTGTAGACCGCTTTGGTAACCGACATAGTGTTTGTAATATACTTTGTTCTTACCGTGGTCGTTGTGCCTCGCGAGGTCGTGCCTATCAATGAACAAGTCGTGGTCTCTATCCAACTCCCAGAACTTGCAGTAGATCACGTAGAAATGCTCGTAACTGGAAAATACATGTTATGCAATAATATTAATATCGGTAAATTATTAATAAACTTATAAGTGGACAACATAACTGAAAGAAACACAAATTGATTGTGCGACACTACGCTTAAAAGTTTATTGAATGAATTTTAGAAAACATTAAAGAGGAAATTAAATTTTACTAATTGCGCACGTTAAGAAGAAAACGCTAATTATTTTATGAATTTTATTCAATTATTTTTCAGATAAATTAAGTTGCTTAGTAAGTTGTAGAAGCTTTTCCTATACCGTTAAGAATAAATAATAGTTCAACAAAATTAGTGGGGCCAATAACTTTAAAGAGTTACTACATGGATCAAATCAATCGGATGGCATTACCTCAATCTTTTACATATATTTCGAAAGCAAGAGAAGGTTTAGAAGAAGTCAGCAGATGCAAAATATTAACGATAACTAACCTAAAATATTGCGTCACTTGGTTTATATCTTCCTCATCTTCAAGCAACTGTATGACTTGAAGCAGGTTGGATCTTCTCAGCTCTGGGATGGATATTCTTCCGGACCAAGATCGATTGACGCAATAAAATATCCTAGCAATCACCTGAAACACAAAAAAAGGTAGTAAAACAATGAGAACGTTAAACGTTTACAATTTGAGTCGTAAAATAAATGGAGCGTGTACAAACATTGTTTTTTTACTACCGCATTTTAAGGAAGTATTCTTTAAGCAATTTAATTTTATTGGCATTCATCGAAATGTAGGGCGTAAGTTTGCTCAGACACTATCACATACAAAAATGACTATTACTGTGATGCAATATTACGACATAAAAACGATGATCTTTCTCGCCAAAATAAATGAATTTACACATTTAAAAAAGAGCTTCATGTGTTTATTTTTCGGGCTGATCTTAATATTATATTAAATGGAAGAAAACATTTATATAACACAATGTTACACATACAGTGGATCGATGGACATATTATTTTAGATGTAATTTAAACCAAGAGTATTTTCATTAAATTTATTTACGTCTTTTATATGTCCTGTTCTTTTTTAGCATACCATAAAGTGTATGAATACTAATTTAGCATACCATAAACTGAATAAAAAAAGAGTTCTAAAACATATTAAACTGTAATTTGTAACAATCGAATACGCGATTTCTTAAAAATCTGAATATATCTATCTATAGTTGTGACTTACAGTATGCACGTATCTAGAGTGGAATTCCGTGGCCTCCTTCAAGAATGACAGGCCAGGGTGTGTATCGACCACGTCTTGAACCAGTGGCACGAAGTCTTCGGGCGCCAGTGTGTTGCTCTTCCCTCGGGTGAGGATGTACACGAACCGAGAGGCGTGGTCGTGGCATTGTGACGTCATTCTGCAACAATTGTATTAGATTTTAGATCTCATTCGTCATTTAAAAAAAAATATTGCCATAATTTTTCAAACGAGGAATAATTTCCTCTTGCTCTGTTAGAAGAACTATGCAGTGGGAGGAAGGAAGACAAAACAATATAATTGAGAAAATTGTAGCCAAGACTTATAAATAATGTGATCTTTTCTTTTGCATCTGAGTATCTGGAGATCGAAAAGATTATAATACTTTTTGATATCCCATAACACAATTACTTAGGATTGTGCGTGATATTAAAAACGATTTTAATATAGTCGATTGGTGCGTAGATGTTGCAGATGCTTTTAGAGCACCACAGTACTTCAAAAAAAGAAGTTACTTCTTTGCTTCAATATACTGCAAATGAATAATGAAATAATAATATATAACAATTTTGTAAATTAAAGAGAAAAAATAATAAAATATAATACGCTTGAATTCTTCAACAAAGTTTTAGTGTTTGTTTTATGTCGTGTGACCTTTGTGTGAGTGGGAATTGTTTTATTCTAAAATAACATGATCCTTCAATTTTAACGCTGTAGAATTTAGCTAGTTTGTTTTATTGATATTCATGTGATTTACCTTAAACAAAATATTACAATAATTTTATGTGAATTTTCATATCATACATAATATACCCCTTCTATCTCAGATGACGAATATCGTTTTCTTTTGAAGCGAAAATAAATAAATATTTAAAGTACATTACTTACTCTCGCCAGAAATCTATGAATTTGTGACCGTCGACTGGAACGTGAAGATTCTGCTGCGTCGCCAGGAACAATGGCATTTTCCAGTATAGGGGACATTCGCATGCCTTCACGATGTGCTTGAAGCTTTCTCTCGGAACCTGACGAACAAAGCGACATCTTAGTGAATTATCAAACGATTACACGCTTCATTACACCAGTCTCGAGCAAACCTGTTGAAACTAACTGGTCTTGGTATTAGCGACAAAACCAACCCAGTATATTGACAGTTCCGTGGCGTGGTTGGCTAGATACCAGCTTGCGAAACGAGAGGCCGCGGGTTCGATCCCCGCACGGAGACAAATGTTTGAGTGTGATCCACAAATATTTGTTTCGGGTCTGGGTGTTTGTGAGACCGAACAGTCTCTCGTAGTTTCTGATACCCACGACACAGGACTTGTATCCTAATGTGGGGTCAGAACCAATGGTGGTCCTTCTATAGAAGCTTAAAAGCCCAGCGTACAATTTGACATATAAATAAGAATATCCTGACCCCACAATAAATAAATATAAACTAGACATTACACGACTACCGACAGTGATCAGAACTATATTTATGTGACAGTTGACAGTATTTATTTATTTATAATTTAAATTATGTGAACGAATTTTGTAACATAATTAATTAATTTCAACAAAATATAATTTAATTAATAAAAAAAAATAGCTTTAATTCTGTATTTAATACCTAAGTCATTATATTTAATTCTTTAATTTGGGTAGTCTTATTGTCCGGCTTAATCGCGACTCCAAGCTGGCTAGTCGACGTCGGTTTTTTGTTTGTCTGTGGCATTTGAGTAAGCTTATTCCTGTTGAAATCCAAACTAGCTGCAGAATGTTTGTTACATGTGCGATCATGTGACATAGTTACAGTGATTTGTTGAATGTGCGATCCATGAGATTGTGTATCCATCAGTTGTTAACAAACATATTTGCGTACGATTCAAGAATGTCAAGATCGTCGGAAAAACTCCTTAAAAACTTACGTTTAACAGGTGCATGAGTATAAATAAGATAAGATTAATGACTCATTGTTGTCCGTAGTTCATTTCACAGCCTTGGTATTGTTCATTTTATAGAAATTCTTAAATTCTTCTTAAAGGCGTTGGTGGGTTAATTACATTTTTCACAAATCACATCACACCAAAACTTACATTGAGGGAATAGGAGAAAAAAAAAGAAATCTTCCGATCGATCCTGAAGATACCGTGATGTCTCAAGGCATGAGGAAATAAAATCTAGCGTAAGAACAAATTAAAAAAATGGTAATGTAAAGCAGCAGACAGATTAAAACATGCCTTAATTGCGACGGTTCGGCCTTTACCCGACAGGACGTAACTGGTATAATAACTTATATTTCGCTTGGTCAATGAGATTTTCAGAGAAGTATTAATCTTTAGTCTTTACCCCTTTTCTTTTCCCAAGCATCTACAATGTGATCACCGTCAACCACGTATCAACAAATTAAGCCAGTTTGGTTAATGAGGCACGACAAAATAACTACAATTACTCGGTAGTAATTGTGCGTCGGGACGCATAGTGCAGTAGTTTTAATAGTGTTGATGAGCGAAAGTTTATTATGGTTATCCCACGCAAATCGAACTGCGTCGACCTATTTAAAATTGCACGCAGGCTGGTCCTGGTATTCTATATAATTATGGAGGCCAGTACGGTAGGTCTTAAATCATTCTGTCACTTTGATATCCGACTTACGAATATCCTTAGGTCAGCTAGTGTGTGGTCTGCTCCGAAGTAAAGAGCAACCAAAAACAACAGCAATATACATCTATAGAAAGTCATTAAGATAATAGTATTTAGTATTGGGGTTAGAAACTGTAGTTTCTCAAAACTATCTGTACATGTTTTGGGTACTGACTTAGATCCAGACCTGAAGTAGGTATATTTGTAGATCAAACAATGAGACACTTGTTTGTGCGGGAATCAAACTCATATTTCACAGCCTATATGTGTATAGCTTTGATATTGCAATGGTAACATAGAACAAGTTGTCTGGCACACAAAGGAATCTGGTTTTAGCCGGTTAACATTCGCCCACCTGCTGTAAAGTCGTTTGAAACCAGACGCAATGACAAAAGGATTAATTAATTCGTTTTGAGTATCTGAACTGGTACCTGCTGCGTTTGGTTTGCCTTTGGTTTGTTCGGCAGTTAAATTTGTTTTGTAGGACAAATGAATTTAGAACGAAACAGCAGATACAAAATTTGTATGCGGTATTATTGGTAAAATATGACACACTAGACTTTGTTGGTTATAGACTTTATTGGTATATGCGGTCGTCGAGAAGATGGTCCATAGAGAAATAAAATAGTGTGTAAAAAACATTGGACGAGCCGGCTGTCGCTGTTTTTTATAAAACCTCAGGAACTTAATATTTTTCCAGAATAAAATGTAGTCTATACCTAACCGTCGCGTAGCCATGGTTTCACCTATGTCATTCACCAAAAAATAAATAAATTTAGAGGTCACGGCGTAAAAGCGTCATAAATAAACAACATTAAATTCGCATTTATACAATTGTAGACTAGCTGCTTCTCAGTCTTCGTAAAATTCCGTGTCCTCCATAAATAAGTTAAATAACTACCCAACTCTAAATCTCAGAGCTGCCCTTTCCTCTGCAAATATTTCGTCAAGTTTGTAGAATTTTGTCGTAAAGTTAGGAATAAACGTGCCTCGGTTTGCGCGGTATCTATGTCTATTTCGAGAAACTATGTCAGCTGTCCCCATAAAATGTATTTCTAAAGTAACTTGGGCGCGTAAACTATCTAACTACAATGTTTTTGAAGGAGTACATAGTTGAATTCATCATTATATATGAAATAGCTGACCCGGCAAACGTTGTTTTACCATATAGGTACATTATTTCTAGGAAAGATTTTTTTAGTTAGCCACCCATAAAGTAAATTTGTAAACAATATGAGATTCGTTTGGCATTGGCAGCAAAAAGCCCACTTTGTGATAAACTTGGCCTTTGATTTTGATTTTTAGTTAGTTACAGCTACTACTAGTTTTTGAGCTTCTCCGGTATTGGTGTCACTTTTGAAGCGTTGAGAAAAAAGTTGAAAATTAAAATGGCCAGTAAAAAATAGTGGTTGATCGTAGAGAGTTGAAAATTTAGGGTTGTATGTATTTTTGTATGTTGTATCATAAAAAAATAAAAACAACAAATTTTGTCAAAAAAATAAAAATTTAGGGGTGGACCACCCTTAACATTTAGGGGGATAAAAAATAGATGTTGTTCGATTCTCAGACCCACTGAATATGCATATAAAATTTCATAAAAATCGGTCTAGCCGTTTCGGAGGAGTTAATAAACTTCTAACATCGTGACACGAGAATTTTATATATAAGATATATTCATATATGAAATTTATTTATTTTATTTATTTATGCTTTTTATACATTAAGTATAGAGGCGGACTTAATGCCAAAGGCATTCTCTAACAGTCAACCTCTGGGTGATGCAGAGATAAAAAAGGTAGGTGCATAAATAGTTAAATGGTTAAATAAATACATATAAATAGAATAACTAACATATATACACAGATAAATAAATAATTATAGAAACATATATATTATATATATATAACATATAAATATATACACATACATACATACATACATAAAAGAGAGATAATAATCAGATATCACACATATCATTCAGTAATTTCATTAAGGAATAACTGCCGGACTTTCATTTTGAATATTGAATGTATTCTGCATTATTGTTAACTTCAACACATTTTAGAAGCTTGTCCTTTACTTACATGCACAAGATTAACGGACAGATATAATTTATGTTGGAACCTATTTCCGTCTCGCGAGCAAATTTCGTGATGGCCTCGAAGTTTAGGCCCGCGGTCCAGAATCTCGACGGTCGCGTGTTCAAACCCCATGCATTCACTTCTGTCTTTTCGAAGTTATGTGTGTATTCACAAATAATTATCACGTACTATAACAGTGAAGGAAAACATCGTGACGAAACCTGCACACCTAAAAGTTCTTAGGAATTTCTTAGGTGTGTATTCCGCCAACCAGCACTAGGCCAGCGTGGTGGACTAAGGCCTAAACCCTCTCAGTTGTAGAGAAGGCCCGTGCCCAGCAATGGGACGTATATGGGCTGATGATGACGATGAGAACACTATTTACACATTTTCAACTCAGAGGACCTAAGCCTGAAGCCCACTCAGATGTAGTTAGGGACAAAAGTTCCTATATAAAGTAGTGATTAAATAATTATGTATTCACATCAGATAGGCAAGTGAACGCGGTAGGAACACAGGAAGCGGCAGACAGTATGGAACCGGTATATTTGTATGGATTTGGTCCCTGGGCGGTCTTGGCGTCCAACAACCTATGGAACGGCGACACTCGACACCCGATGACCACGAGTGAACGTCACTATAGGGCCGGCGTGTGTACTTGGGTTTATGATTATTTACGTATAGGTATTACGTGGACGTCTTTCGGCTGATAATGATGATGACGATTATTATAATCAGTGACGGTACTTCCATAGAAGCCCAAAAGCCCAGTTTGCCTTACAAAATTCCAACTAATAATATTTAAGCTTTAAATCTTTATTTAACAAAGCAATTTGACATATAAATGAGAATTTCTTGACCCTACAATAAACAATTATTATAAACTAGACATTACACAATTAACGTGTTACGCTTTTGAGCTTCTATGGAAGTACCGCCACTGATTCCAATCAATCAAAATTTTAAAATTTTGAATCCGAACCGATAATCAAATGACGAGGTACATATGACCGTTTCTCATAGTTGCGATTACTC
Source organism: Hemaris fuciformis (assembly GCA_907164795.1). Taxonomy (NCBI): domain Eukaryota; kingdom Metazoa; phylum Arthropoda; class Insecta; order Lepidoptera; family Sphingidae; genus Hemaris; species Hemaris fuciformis. The sequence goes on from OU015434.1 coordinate 12,247,665, forward strand.
GATATTTCTTGTTTGCGAAAAATTATTCCAAAAGCATCTCATGAAATGGTAATTAAATAAGATGTGTCAAAAGTTAACTTAGGCACATTCTAGGCAATCAACTGACAAAAACTTATTAATGTTAAAATCATGGCAATATTTAAACGATAAATCTGTGATTGTTATTCTTTTTTTTTCATTTCTTTCAACATCAAAAGTTTGCCTCCTTTTCCCATTAAAAAAAAAACTGAAAATTTTTAACATCAACCCGAGCTTCTATATGCTGTTAATGCAAGATCATCTTATATTTTAAGAGTTTGGTCATCACAAGACATTTTTAAATAAGATGGTAAGCGACAACCCTAATATGTTACGGTTGGTAGATATTATGTCTGTCATGGTGAAGCAGCCAATTGTGTAAGTACAGCGATGTGAATTAACACGACTTCAGAAAGAGAAAGGTCATGTCAGTGAAAGTATGGATTCTCAAAGCATTCGATATTACTCAGCGCATTTGTCGCATGGGAACATATGAATGACAAATATACACTTTGAGCAGAAAGTGTTAAGTGACTCAATCGAAATATCTTATACCATCATTTTGTCGAGCTAATACTTTTCAGATTTACTTCATCATCAGCCCATATACGTCCCACTGCTGGGCTCGGGCCTCCTCTACAACTGAGAGGCTTTACGCCTTAGTCCACCACGCTGGCCTAATGCGGATACACACGGCGGATTAGACACCTAACAAATTCCTAAGAACTTTTAGGTGTGCAGGTTTCCTCCCGACTTTTTCCTTTACTGTTAAAGTAGGAGTATAAGTTATTTTGAATACACACTTAAATTCGAAAAGTCAGAAGTGTGTGCCTGGGGATTTGAGCCTGCGACTGCCGAAATTCTCGACTGCGCGGTTAAACCTCAAGGCCATCAATGTTTTATTTATCTTATATATAAAAATGAATCGCAAAATGTGTTGGTAAGCGCATAACTCAACAACGCCTGGACCGATTTCGCTAATTCTTTTTTTGTTGTGTTCGCTATCGTTAGGAGAAGGATCTTATGAAAGAAAAAGTTAAGAAAATTGCGAGGAATATGGTAAAAACAACAATTTAATTTTCTCATATAAACTGTTCTACCTAATATTCTGTCAAACATTTTATGTTTATCCCGTCAATATGGTTAAGGGTCCCCTCAAATTAAAGAACGTATTTAAATAAAGGTTTTGAATCGACAACATATATCCAGAATATTCGAATAATTGCGTATTTTAGATTTTAAAAATGTAGAATAATGTCAGTAATAAAAAGGGATTGACATATTTATTGGTTGTCAAATATTAATGCGTGCGTTCAGAAATTTATTTTTAAACTCCTTGGTTAACCATTTGCAAACGAAGGCGGGCTCGGTCAAGTCATCACGCTTTGAAATCTAAAACACCCACAACTATGCAATGGAATGCGCTTGGTGTTAAGAAAATTTTTGAGTAATGTTATTCACGTGACGATACTGAAAAGACAACTTAGAGGTGAATTGGTGCTTGAGAATTCATCAATTAGATTGATCTAAGGATTTCATTGATCCCAACGGGTATGACCATTGAGTTCAAACGAATTCAGTTCCCGATTCGTCTTTCCTTCGCCATGACGATTAACAAAAGACTGTTTGTGATCGAAATTTAGACAATAAAAAAATATATTAAAAATGTATATCACAAGGTGCTTCATCATCATCATCAGCCCATATATGTACGTCCCACTGCTTGGCATATACGTTCTCTGCAACTGAGAGGGTTTAGGCTTCAGTCCACCACGCTGGTGCTTCAATGAAGAGAATTGAAACCGACTGCATCCCATGCTGCACAATATGTACATGTTTAATTTAATCATGACTTGCGGACACACGATTGATGCATTTAATTTTTGTACTTTTTTATTTCTGTATTTTATCTCAATAAAGTGCTGAACTTAATATTTATTTCCATACAATCAAAAATAAAATTCAGGTAATATGTAACATGACATTCAATGACTGTTAGGCGGTACGAAGTTTGCCGGGTCAGCTATTATAATTCCACAAAATAAATAAAAATTACTTTTCGGGTTGGACCACCCTAGGGGTATAAAAAATAGATAACAACCTATTCTCAGATGTATATGTATATCTCACTCTCTATACAATTTTGACCATATTTTTTTGTTTAATTAGTACCTATATCGATCAAAGCAGTGTCTGTTACATATAACAGACACGTGATAAACAATGATACGTATATCATTTTAACTTTTCAGTGCTATTATCATTTATTAATATTTTATAAAAAAAAAAAAAATTAAAATGGTCAGTATAAGATAGAGGTTGATCGTAGAAGGGTGAAATTTTATGATTATAATAATTTATCAATGCTGAATCATAAAAAATAAAGAAAATTAGGTCAATAGAAAAAAAATCATACCCCTAAATGTTAAACCCTTAAATGTTGACCGATTCTCAGACCTACCTACAATATAGGTACACACAATATTTCATAAAAATCAGTCGAGCCGTTTCGGAGGAGTTTGCCAAAAAACACCGCGACACGAGAATTTTATATATATGGCAAAACAACGTTTGCCGGGTCAGCTAGTTAATCATAAATATTAAGGAATTTCTATGAGAAAAGGAACATTAAAGTATTATTGAAAAGTAAGCCACAAATTTATTAATTTTCTTATCACGTGCCTGACGGACGACGGTCTTCAGCCATACAAGCTTTCGTCATACTGAATTGTACGCGCCCTAAAAAAACAGAAAAACAAAATGGCGTGCATTGTAAAGACCCTTCATACTTCAATATCCTAAATCCTATAAGTCATTTAATAAATAATTAAAGCTTATTCGCGACAATTCTACGCCTTCGAAAAGACGTTCCTAATGTTTATCCCCGTGGATTACGCGGTCCTAATTCATATCCCAGTGATGGCGCGGGGTCGTCGACCCGCCGTATGTAGGTCAGGCCGACTTGACGGCTCTATTTATACCGGACGACGGACGGGTAGGTTTGACAAGACGGCCGTTCTCACCGGCCGGTGCCCGCGGCCTTTGCCACGCAATCGACACAGAAAAATACTTTAAGAACTCTCGGATGGGTAAAAATGTATGTATGAATGAAGCACGTTACCGTTATACCTAATTTAGTAAATTTAAAAGAAATTGCAGATAGACAGGTGTTTATTTTCTATTAAACCCCTCTTTGCTCGGCTACATCTTCAACACACATGTATATTCTATATACTTCTTAGACTAGTATCTTAGTAATATTCTATGTTTGTCGTCCTATGCTAATCGGGTATAAAAGTTTATTTCTAATAATGAAAAATATCATGGACAGATTTTTGTAATTTCAGGAAATCACTGTTTAACGTGTTATGAATAATGCGATAGATTTTTTGAAATCCTTTCAAACTTGTTCTGTTAATACGATAGATACGGTTCTCGTAGATACTGTAGCATTTGCTAAAGCTTAAATAGTTGATAGAACTCGCGTAGATGAAATAGACCTAAATTGTCTATCAACATTTGTCACAAAATATACCCTTTACAGGAGTGCTATATGACGTACGATTGGTCTATTATGCGTCGCCTTTCTTCAAATGCTAATACCTAAAAAGTATCACGACAGAGTCGCTATTTCAGTTCATTTTTTGTACACACTCCTCTTTCAAGCACATGCATAATTCAATACACATATCCAATCTCAAGCATTGTACATTTCCTTTAACCGATCAGTATGCAAGCGCAGAATTACTTTCTCGTTGGGGAGTGAGCCTTCTCTCTGCCGCTGTGCTTGGCAGCCAAATTCGTCATCGGTAAACGGGAACATCAGCCATGCGGAATATAAATACAATCGACACGCGCAACATTCCGGATATCCGTGTGCAATACAATAATACGGTTAAACAACAGTATTATTGTACTTACACCCGCTTTTATGGAGATGTTAATGACAACACAACAGTAAATTATGATATGTAGTATAATATATGAGTATTATTTCATTAGGTTGACCTTGTTGATCCCGATGATGACCGGTGGAAAAATGGTATTAAGTCCACCTTTAAACAATTGTATCAAAAACATAAATAAATAAAAAAAATACACAATCAGACCAAAAACAATATTATGTTATAGATCAATAAATCAATCAGAAATAAAAGCTGAGACTTAAAATAGGATCATGTATTGTCGCTATCTTGTCGTGTCCTCTGTTTTTACATTTTTTTCTTAATTGTTTTCCTAGCCTGTCGCGTCCTCTGACGACCAGGATTTTAGAAGTTTATGCGTGGCGGCAATCACTTATAATAATTATCTTATACCGACAATACATTTTTGTTTAGTTCTAATAACATAAAGGTCTTTAAGGCTGGCTACTAGTTGGCCATTATTACGCAATTTGTGCTCCCATGGGGGGCATTAGGTCAGTTGCCATCGCCCTCCGCCCCTTCCGGCTTTGCCATGCTTAGTCACCCTTACGCGGGACCTACAACTCGGTTACAATTTGACTTGGTTTTGGTTTACCCTTTACTTGGATTTTTTAGTAAAAATACCATTAAGTGGGACGTATAGAGAATGCAAGTACTTGAAAACTAATATATACAATTATATATTGAAGTAAATGCCTATAAGTAAACTAAGATCTTGTAATTAGGTCTAAAAAAAAAAATTAAATATTATAATTATTACAATAATTCTGACAAAAGTTGCAAGAAATATTGGTAAAAGAGTTTTATAGTGTACAAGCTCACATAAACAAAATTGTGTACTAACATAAAGAAAACGACATACAGTGTCGACCCCAAATACATATGGGAACAGGGAAAGAGAGTGATGATGTTTACTGACAGTTTCTCATTGATGGTTTCTGATTATCGACGATTTCTTACATAATTGACAGCCCCGTGGCGCCGTTGGCTAGACACCAGCTTGCGAAACGAGAGGCAGCGGGTTCGATCCCCGCACCGAGACAAATGTTTGTGTGATCCACAAATATTTGTTTCGGGTCTGGGTGTATTGAGACCGAAAAGTCTCTCGTAGTTTCTGATGCCCACGACACAAGACTTGTATCGAAGTGTGGGATCAGAACTATGTATGTGACTGTTGGGTGTATTTATTTTATTTATTTTATAATTAGATTTTTTTCAGTACCTCTATGAAGGACGTGGTTGCATTACAAATAGAAGTGATAAACCTGAACAGACTTGAAATTTCGCTTTATCTATAAAATTTCATAAAACAAATCTCACAAAGAATTCATATTTCATTTCTGAACCATTCTTCGACAGCAGCATGTTCGATAATTAATCCGTTTCAACGCATTGCAGTATCTTTCGTGACCGGGTTAGGTGAAAGATTTCGGAGTTTGAGTTTGATTGTACATGAATCTTCCAACGTCATAATTAAAATGGAAAGCATTTCTGTAAATGGGCCATGTTTATGAGATGTTCAGCTGGACACCAATTGAGATAAAGGCTTTTCCCCCCAGCTTACGTATACGTACATAACCTCACGCCTATGTTCCCCGAAGGGGTAGGCAGAGTGCATTTCTGTAACCACATTACGACAATTGTTATTTCGTCCCACGTAACGGGGGGCGAGCCTATTGCCGTTTTTCAGGCACAATTCCAGACTCCGTGCTGCTACTGAGACTTTCCTAATGGAAAAATCCAATAACACTTTGCCTGACCCGATAATCGAACCCGGGAATTCTAGACCGTGTTAATACAGAATTTCTCATCCATCTTTGTAATAAATTATGTCAAAGTTGCTTCAGCGGTTTAGATTTAAAAGATAATAAAGAAATAAATAAAATTTCTGCTTTATATTATTAGATCTTAGCCACCAATAACGGCCTTAAGAGATAAAGAATCGCATTTGATTTAAAAAAAAATATTATAAAAATGTCAGAAATGGGTGAAAAGAGAAGTAAATACAAATTACGATCAAATAAAATATTTTATTTGTATTAACGTCATTCAATAAATGTTAATCGATTCACTTCGTAATCCACCAAAATGATTAGCTAAATTTTCATTGCGTACTGTGTTTATTGGAATTAATTAGTTTGCAAAGTTTAATGGAGTTCTACAAATATTGGTTATTGTCGATAGAATTATAGGTTTATGTTGTATTTAGGTTATAAAAGTAATTTACTTTGTGAATTAATGGGATGTATTGTTATCTATTGATTTTAGACGAACTATTGAGTATATTTACCATATACGTTTTAAGTATTGTACATGGGTTTTCAGTCGTTTATAATTCGGAATACGCCTTCTACCTTGTTAGGCGAGAATCTAAGAGCATTTACCCCATAAAAAATCAAGTTGTCACCATATTTTTTGTCACTAAATTAAACAAAAGGCGAACAAGATCATGAAAATATTGAAGTTATTCAAATACATTCATCTTTCAAATAAGAAAGAAATCTCTTTAAAGAGGCATAGTGAGAGCTTTTCGAGGTCGCATTTAGGGTCGACACAATTTGAATCTCATCTCCATAAAATTTTATGTTTGGCAGATCTATATAAAGCTGTTTCGATAAACTTTTTTGAATCTGGCCTAAAGTCTCGTCTAAATAAATTACTTTTATTCATTTTTATACTTGACAACTGGATAAAATCTCTTGAATATTTAAGGAACTACATACTTCCTTTAGGAAAACCAAGAACATATCAACAATCGGTAATGGATGAATATTATTATATTTATCAGCAGTATCATGAGATTGATAGCCAAGAGGCTTAGTCACGCGGTCGAGTCAAAATCTCGGCGGCCGCGCGTTCAAGCCCAGCCATACCACTGACTTACGTTAGTTTTTACAATGAATTATCACTTTGACGGTTAAGAAAATCATCGTGAGCAAACTTTCACTCTTTAAAGTTTGCAGTCCACCATTAGATCAGCGTGGTAGACTAAGCCTAACCCTAGTTGTAGAGGAGGCTCGTGCAAATGGGACATAATATGTATATAGGCTGGTTTACTATGCCGGAGTGGTCTGTTATTAAAAGATCTAAAATAACTATTTTGATAGTAAATTAGGTAGATTATAGGAATCATATGTCTTCCTTTGAAGTAAAAGTAATTGATACTCAAAAGAAGTGTGGGAATACAAACATGTACTTATGTAAATACTTGTTTATTGTTCAAACGAGCCACAAACACGTTTCGTGCGCTAACGAATGTTCAAGATCCAGCCTAATGCGATTTTCTGGGTCAGTTCCTACTTAGGTGACAAATGGCTACACAACGATACTCTGCTTGATGAAAACAACTGAATATATGTATATATGCCAATGTGAGTTTGGTTTCTGCAGTCATTTTGATGAAATTTTGTAATAAGGTGACGATGAAAACTGTTATAAGCTAATTTGAAAGAAAATTGGTAATACATACGTCTACACTCTCCTATTATTAACACATTTTTTGTAATTTCTGTCGGAATTCAAGTCTGTTTGATCGCGTAAGCAAAAGGTTGGTTTACTAATTTTATCTTTTCTTGCTTTTAATAAATTTTCCAGTAGGAAATTCTCGGTAGCAACGTAGTGTAGGGCGCCCTCTGGCTAGGTGGGGTGACGATATTTGCAAAGTGGCTAACAGCGGTTGGATGAGGCTGGCCGAAGATCAAGCCCAGTGGCGTGCCATAGGAGAGACCAATGTCCAGCAGTGGACGTAAGAAAGGCTGCTGATGAACAGGCAGTCTGGAAGTACTTAAAAACGGCAATACCCTCGCCCTCATTTTGTGGGACTTAAAAAATATACAATTGGTGAAACGTAAGCGCAGGAATGCGCTTCTGCCTACTCCTTTTGGAATATGGGCGTGACTGTACATAAAATTTTGCATATTTGAGTAATCTAATTAGCTAAATACAAATCTCTTATTACTACTTGGAATACCACGTTTAATATCACTGTAAAAGTTAGTCGCTGAGAGTTATACGACCCATTCTTTATATGTACTAGGGGAGCACTTGAAACTTTTCGCCTGTGCTCCAATTTGGGAAGATATTCCCTCTGGTGTGGAATGTTTTGTAACTTTTATATACAACAAAGTAAAGTGAAAGTCATGATGGCCTCGAGGTTTAGGCGCGCGGTCGTGAATCTCGACGGTCGCGGGTTCAAACCCCAGGCACACACCTCTGACTTTTCGAAGTTATGTGTGTATTCACAAAGAATTGTTACGTACTTTAAAGGTGAAGAAAAACATCGTGATGAAACCTGCACACCTAAAAGTTCTTAGGAATGTCTTAGGTGTGTAGTCCGCCAACCCGCACTAGGCCAGCGTGGTGGACTAAGGCCTAATATTTCCCAATTGTTGGATACCATTCGTAAAAGTTTCTTTTGGCAAGACGAAGCCTACGATGAGTAAAGTTTCGTGAAAAAATCTTACCACCGGTCCGGAGTGCTGCCAAATGCCACGAATCGTTAAATTTTGCTCTATCTGTCTAAGGCAGGCTAGTAACTGAATATTTTTATTAAAACTTTAGCATGATGATAAATGGGTTTTAAGATTAGCGTTTCTTCTACTACTCAGATTTTTTGATCACTATTTCTTTACTTTATTTCTTTAATATGTTTTTTGTACACTATACAATATATACAGGTACAATATATGTATTCAGACCGTGATCGGAAACTAAGGCATGTATTAGCTAAGGTGATTACAAACCCCCTGGCGTTACAGAAAATCCCGACAAAAAATTAAAATTTTGACGTTTTCCTGACTACCACATACATTTTATTTATACCTATGGTTGTTGTTGTGGTAGAAAGTAGAAACTTACACCTATGTATTTTGAAATACGTTCGCTTATCTCAGAGTAGACACATCACACACACATCTATCAACATAGTTGCGTAGATCTCAATGGCAGAATGTACCTATATAAGACAGGTTATGAATATAGCTAGAACAGTAACAGTATCCTAGAAACTGTCCTGTTAATGAAAAATATCAGAAGACATAATTCTTAAGTATTTTCAATAAAGGGATAGAGAAGGCGACGCCAAACCGCGGTTATTTTTATTGAAACCACAGTCCAGCAAAGAATATGATGATCCATTATCAACAAAATCGCTCTGCAACTTGTTCAAAATTTTTATTGTTACCCTAAGTAGGTAAAGTAATTACAAAGAGTATTGTTGAAATACTTTTGTACTGATTCAAATTTGCATGATGCGCTGTTTCCCGCGCTTCCTCCTCCATAACGACAACAATAGCTCATGACAATGTGGGTACGAAATTCCACATCACATTGAATGACAACAATATAATTCAAATAATTTTCTTAAATGTTGACATGTGTAAGTAGAGATGGCCTCGAGGTTTAAGCACGCGGATGACTTTTCGAAGTTATGTGAGTATTCATTAAAAAAATTAACTTACTTTAACGGTGAAGGAAAACATCGTGAGGAAACCTGCACACCTAAAAGTTCTTAGGAATTTGTTAGGTGTGTAGTCCTCCAACCCGCACTAGGCCAGCATGGTGGACTAAGGCCTAAACCCTCTCAGTTTAAGGGGAGGCCCGTGCCCAGCAGTGGGACGTATATGGGCTGATGATGATGATGATGTGATATGATTTGCACTTGTAAATTGTGGTAAATCGTGAATTTTGCGATGCAACTTTCCATTTAAAATATAGATTAATAATTAATACATACTTATCAACAAAAGGGTATTAAAAAAACATAATTAGTTCTTCTTTAAAATACAACTTTTCATTCTGTGAATTCCACATACGTATACATTCATACAGCCGTAAAACCACGCCCTTATCCTAGATGCTCACCCCGAGCATGGATGTAATCAGTGCGCCCATGATATAATATTTTTAACGAAATTATAATTTAAAAAACATAGTTCTTCATTTTAATATGCAACAAATACGTTTTTGTTTTTAATAAATACATGGAATACAAAGGTGGATTAGAATTTAACATGTTCTTATATTCAGTGGCGGTAGTTAATAATAGCTTTAAATCTTTATTCAACAGAAGCAATTAGACTTATAGATGAGAATATCCTGACCCCACAATAAACAATTATAAACTAGACATTACACAATTAACGTGTAACGATTTTGGGTTTGTATGGAAGTATCGCCACTGCTTATATTATGTATATTGTAAGTCAACTATTTAAATATGATACTTGGTTTAACTATTTCAACATTTAAGTTTATGTTTTTTTATTATTTGAAAAATAATTACTATAAATTAAATATAAACTAGTCCAAAGACTTATTTAAAAAAATTACTTATATTTTATTATCTTATTTTAACAATACCTATAGGTACATACATGTTTCATAACCCTGTATTTTTAACAAAAGACAACGTCCACCAATATATTTTTCTAACAGTTTCGCGTTTAACAAAAGCCCTTAGCGAAACAAAAGGTGTGGAACTAGGTCGATTGGGGGGTCAGGGTCCCACAACGGCTCCCTAAATCCGCCCTTAAATGGAAAGAGGTCGCGAACCGCAAGTGGGCTTGCCGAACAACCGTCCCTTTGATGGAATGAAATAACCCGAACGTTGGCATTTCCGATACCAAATTGAGGAACAATGACATAATTCTTGTGCGATTTCTCCTTTGTCGATATCGCACGCCATTTTGTTCGGCTAAGGTTTCAGATTTGTTCTGCCATGGGAGTTTCGGCTTTTTTCTATGAATAAATACAAGTTTTATTTCGCACGTGTAATGTTTCTTCTGAATATATAATAAATCTGCAGTAAGTTTGTAGTTAGCCGCTAGTTAGTAGCTTCCCTTCTTTGAAATATAGGTACCTCGATTGTATCTTTTGCTAACATAAAAGTAATTTTAAGAAAGGGATTCTGTTTTCATCCACGCAGTCTTAAAGTGTAAGATGGAAACTTTAACTGATTTATCGGATGTTTTTTCATATCCATTTATTGGTGCGAGCTTCCAACTTTGTAAAATTATATATGTACTGTTTTAAACGAGAGGCCGAGGGTTCAATCCCCGCACCGAGGCAAATGTTTGTGTGATCCACAAATATTTGTTTCGGGTCTGGGTGTTTGTGACGAAAATTCTCTCGTAGTTTCCGATACCCACGAAACAGGACTTTGTGGGGTCAGAACTATGTATGTGACTGTTGGGTGTAATATTGAAAAAAATATTTGTATGTCGAAGCGTCAACGCATCCCCACTGTGCGTCCAACGTAGGGTATAAATACAGCCGCCCGATCGAGAATGATTCATTCTCGCTCGGAACGCCGGACCGAACGGAGCTCTGTACTAAGTTTTTGAAATTACCTCCAGAAGTTTTACCTGTCACTATTAAAAAAAAACAATAACGCACAAGACCCTCCGACATGTATAATGTAGGCTTTTTGCTTTAAGTCCCCTTTTCACTTAAAAAAGGCAATGAGACAGCTTTCTTGAATGGTGATTACCAATGGGTTTCCAAACTCTTAAAGTTCAGGTTGTTTTGTGTTACTATTCTATAGAAAAAAAGTAAATGCAATCGTCGCAAACGTGTCATGATTAGAATACCAAATGTCCGCATCAGCATAGAATTAACATTGAGATGTCTCTAACAATTACAACTACATGATTACTTCCCGTCATTGTTGTGTGCAGTACGCAAGATCTGACTATTTGAAACATTACTAATCGCAGTCAAAGAGTAATAAGTTGGAAATGCCTTCATTTATTTTTAAAAACACTAACACTTTTCCCTAAAGGGGTAGACGGAGGTGCATTTTTGCATGCATGTGTTATAAGTTCCTTGTAATAGACAGCGAGCGAGATTATTCGTTGCCTAAAAACCATGATGTATTTTGAAACTCCCTTTATTGTTCCGTATTGTTCCGTACCCAAAGGGTAAAACGGAACCCTATTACTAAGATTTCGCTGTTCGTCTGTTCGTCTGTCCGTCTGTTCGTCTATCCGTCTGTCACCAGGCTGTACCTCATGAACCGTGATAGATAGACAGTTGAAATTTTGACAGGTGATGTATTTCTGTTGCCGCTATTACAAAAAATACTAAAAAATAGAATAAATAATTATTTAAGGAGGGCTCCTATACAACAGACATGTTTTTTTTGCCTATTTTATAAATAATGGTACGGGACTCTTCGTGCGCGAGTCCGACTCGCACTTGGCCGGTTTTATATTATTCACTTAGCATTAGGCAAATTATGTAAAGGTTTTTTTGTCGGGGTTTACTTTACCGTCAATGTGTTTGTACTCACAATAAGTATTACCTGTCTTTGTTTTCGATCACTGTCTTTTTATACCCTGTATAAATTTCATGTCATACTTGTACGATAAATGTAATTTGATAACAAATGATACAATGTGTAACAGAAAGGCTTTCCATGTTTCCTTTTGTTGGGAACATAATGTTATTACATACAGTTATTACTAGAAGTTGAAGCACCTTTATGTTTTCTCACATCGTTACCTAAGGGTTTTGTACGCACATGTTCTCAGATCATTTCTTGTAATGTAATTACAAAAGTGAACCTTTATTAGTGTTATTTTATTACCTATGCGATAAATAAATAAAAACTATACTCGAAGGGTAATAAAATTGCTTTTCTCATATCAAAAGGCGGCAATGTTTGGGACTCTTAAAAGAGACAATGCTTTATAAAACGTACAAACACACACACTGTGTTCCTATGTACACATAGGTTATGCCTGTCTACAACGAAACAACAAAGTAGACTTATCACATTAAGTCTAAAGTTTTAGACGTTGTGCGACATGAGTAGAATACTGGACGCCATTTGCATTATTGTTAGTACGTCGTAATATCCGTGAGAAATGTCTCACGTCCTCCAACATCAAACAAAATACCTTGTGCATAATATTTTGTACGGAAAAATGTTGATTCCATCCGTCGTTTAATGGAGATGACCTTTATCTACGTAATTCGCTTGAAATTCTGACGGATTATACTCGTACTTGTGTTATAATATAATTATGTGGTAGAATGATTTGGAGAGAACATTCGCCTGGTTTATGAATGAAAGAGTTCCTCTGGTTCGAAGAAAAATACTGAAATTTGGTGTTCCTGGTTTTTCCTACGCGTAATTGTCAGCTAAAGTAGCACTGAGTTTGGAAATTTCGCCTTCTACAAACGGCTATATATAAAGGAGGATGGACAAGCAGAGAAAGGCCAAAGAAAAGATGGATGGAGTGCGTGAGAGAAGATATGAAAGAAAAAAGAGTGAATGAGTACATGACGGCTGACCCGACCCCAAATAAAACTGGGAACAGGACAAGAGAATGATGATGAAAACAACACTCGTTTTATTTTATACCTTTGCAATAAGCATTTCTACGTAACTTCATTAGCCTAATGACACTAGAGAAGAACTAATTCGATTGAAACACGTGAGAAAACACTTTAACAAAATCAAGTGCTCGTCTTGTTGGCAGTCAAATTACGAATGAAACTTTAAACTGCCGGACTGGTAATTGGGTGTCCTAGGCGCAGAATGCTAATGGCAGAGGCCAAGGACGCACTCGGGAGTTGAATGGGGGTCAAATTGCTTTACTTAAATACTGCTAATTATTTTATGTGAGTCTTGACTCTCAAAGATATGTATAGACTTTTTGCCATCGTAAAATCAGGAGGACTGAAAATGATAATTAACGGATCACCAATGCCCAATGTTTGTCTGCTTAACAAATGTTTTTTGGTGTTAGTGTTTTGAGGATCCAAAAGCTCCTTCATAGTTTATTTAGAAACTAAATCAGAAAGCCAGTATCATGGTATTTTTAAGGATTTCTCAACAATCAACATGATAATATAATTGTAGTCAAAGGTACAAAAACGAAATCAAATATTTTTTGTCACTTCCTCTCACGACATTCAACATAGCAAGTGAAAATACTGAACTTATAAAACATTCATGACAGAGGCGGTAAAGATACTAGTATATCTAGAAGATACCAAGCCCCATGAATGACATTCACTAAATTCTCCCCTGGCCAAGACCCGGAGATTTCCGTACCGGGCAAGAAATGATAGCATCTTTGTTTTCTCTATGCTTTCTCATCTGGCATAGTTATCTAACTAATCAGATCATACGATTGAGGAATGTAAATGAACCTACGTCGTAAGTCTTCTCCTACATAGCCAATTTTCTAATTAATAATATTAAATAAAATAAATACACTCAACGGTCACATACATAGTTCTGACCCTAAACTAAGATACAAGTCTTGCGTCGTGGGTATCAGAAACTATAAAAGACTTTTCGGTTTCACGAACACTAAGGCCCGAAAAAACATTTTGTGGATAACACAAACATTTGATTCGGTGCGGGGATCGAATTTAACTAACAGATATTACAATAAATGAAAACAACCAATAAAACACACACATGCTAAATACAAGTCTCTTATCGTGGATATCAAAGCTTATGATATAATCTTTGTTAGAAAGGAAGGTCGAACAGGTCTTTGCCTATACTGAAATAAAAATAATATCTTAGTAAGATGTAAAAAAAATTTTTTCTTCTTTCCTAGATGCTCTCCAATTCTCTTCAAGAGACTATCCAAAAAAAAGTGTAGTAACATCTAGATTTATACAGTCCGTGAGTAGGCCCGAGCGAGCAATATCAAGAATAAAATCAAGATACACTAGTGACCTTACCCTTAGTTTGAAGTTTCTAATACAAGCCTTGGATGAAGAAGTTATCTTAACAGCCCGCCGTAATTGCCAGCATTTTTCTCAAGTTTCCTGCGATGACCTCTTATAAAGATAACAAAGACGAGGCCAATTAAACACCAAGATGTTTTGTTATATTCGTGATATTTTCCGCAGAGGCCAAGTAAGGAGTACCCATAACCGACGTAAGTGTGTGAGAAGATGTATGGATATTGAAGAAGCAAAAGAGGTGTCTCAGGATCGTAGCTCGAATCAATATTCTCTGCCTATCCATGCGGGATTCAGGCCTGAGTGTGTATGTATATACATATATGTATTATTATTAACATTCATTTATAAAACTTATTAGTTGTAGGGTATTCTGCCCGGAAGAGTAAAAGCCGCGAAAGTGTGTGTTTTGAAAGGACCGACATAAATTTTGCGATTCGTTATTCGTCAGTCGATAGTCGATACATTCTTTGGGCTTCACTGCACTTACTATCTCATGCCCGATCACTTTGCTGGGCCAGCATAAAAACAAAATGTCGGTTTGAAATGTACATGTAATAATACATAATATGTATGTACGTAAAGTTTACGAACTTTTTGGGCAAAAGTTGAAGTTTTTTTACGTATTGAAGTAGTATTAATAAAACAATTTTTAAATGGGTAAACGTACAGATATGGATGATCCAGATCTGAAGTGATGTGGTCCATACAATTTATCCGAGCTGGGATGGGTTTCACTACTATTCCAACTTTAACTTTGGTCGAGGTCAATTGTGGATTTTGTATCAAAACACAGGTTATGCTCAGTTTCAATAAAAATTAAATTACTTTCTCAATTCAAGATTAACTTAAATAAACGTACCTATATATTTTATTCGACCTACAATTCTCAGCAAAGTTGTTTCTACAACTTGCTAGCGAGTCTTTTGATTAAATTAACAGTAATTTGATTGAAACTTTTTCTTTACATGTCTATGTCTACCGTTATTTGTAAATAACTATAAGCATTTTGATTCTCAATTGCATATTAATTTGCTTTGGTTTTAAACGGTAAATAATACACAGCAATGTACGTGGAATAATCAAAATATATGGCCATGATTAATTTCATGATAGAATTTTTACTTTATGCCAATTACATTGCTCTGTGCATTTATTATAGGTACATACTATTTCACATGACAAAACGTATTATGGAATTTCTTTTGAAATGAAACGTAAAATTCTTGGTAGCCTTAATGGAAATCGGAGAGCGATGTGAAATATATATCTGAATTTTATGAACATTACATTTGTCGATATAACTTTCAAAGAAGTTCGAAGTTTTATATTGGTTCTTTACTTAAATCTTTTAGATATTATTGAATGTGGTCTTGTTTACTTACAACGGTTTCACTTAGAAACCACTAAACCGATTTTGATATTTTTTTGTACAAAGAATAGATGCATTTCTGGAGAGTATTGCTCATAACTAGATTTATTTATTTGAATTACTATATATATAAAAATCGTAGATATTATTTTAATTTATATTTTCATGAGCTGCTTAACCAATTGTGTTAGACAAGAACATAATGTACGAGTATATACAAAGTCTCCTTTTGTGGCAGTTTGCTCCGTTAAAGAAGACATTCGTAAATTTGTTTGTACGTTGCATTTAAAGAAGGCAAGACTGCTGAGAATATCAAGCGCGGGGACGTCGGTTCTGGACCGGTGCCAGCCACTCCTACTGTATCGGAAGTTTCAAGTGACAAGCGGCAGGCTGCAGCGCTTCAATCGCTGTTATGCGCTTGATTTTTTCGCTTTAAGTATAGGAGAGCGAAATTTTATAATATGAAAAGTTAAGTGAAAGTGATTATTAAGATTAAATGTGTTGTCTTCGTTTACAGATATGATTGGCGTAATGTCGATTTCGATTTCGAATTTATGTTTTATTAAGTGAGGGAGGACAATTTGGCTACGGAATCATTGTGGAAAATACGAAAAAATAAAGCCTAGATATTACTTCTAATATTTAGAAAAGTGATTATTTCCTTAGTAAACCTTTAGGGTTGTAAAAATTGAGGGCACGCGACTTACAAATGAAAATCTCAGTATGATAAATACGATGTAAACATATGTACTCGTATATGTATGCATGCCAGAAACTAGTTAAAACAAAAACAACTCGATTTGGCGATATTTGGATAGTACACAATCGTGTTTTTGAACAAATGGTTTTCTCATCCCGTTGGAAGCGATGTCGGATAAAATAAATGTGTCACAAGGCTGAGAATTTCATACGACGAACACTGGCTGACAAAGAGAATTCACTGAATTGGACGGTTCATAATAGTCTGTCAGTTTTATTTTTGAGTAAGATTTTCTTTAATGATTAGTGGATTTAATTTCATATACCTACGTATAAAGCATTATGTTATATACTTTTTTGGTTTTCGATAAGGATGTAAGCAGTACGACTGCCTCGTGGTCTCGCAGCACAATTATGTGCCGTGCGATCTAGAGGTCCTGGGTTCGATTCCCCGCGTCGGGCAATGTGTTATTGGGTTTTTCCATTAGGGAATTCTCAATAGCAGCACGGAGTCTGGAATTGTGTCCGAAAAACGGCAATAGGCTCGCCTCCTATTACGTTGGACTGATACATACCTGGCGAAATGTGGGTGCAGAAATGCACCTCTGCCTACCCTCTTAGGGAATACAGGCGCGAGATTATGTATGTATATAGTAAGCAAATTTTCCACTCTTAAAAGGACGCAATATTTTTCAATGACAATCATAGTAAAAGGAATCTCTCGCAATTTTTAAAAAACTACGCCAAGAGCTGTATCTTATTGTGCGGTCGGAGTTTAGTGTGTCGTTGATGTATATACAGGTGAAAAAACAATATTCATTAAATGAAATTACGAATTTATTCAATCAAGATTATTCCCTGATGTCCAATCAATATGTAAAAGGTTTTGTTATCTGCACAAATTACCTGTTAAAATCCTTTTGCAGATACATATATGCGCTATTAAATCAACGAACGGTCAAAAATTAGAGGCCTAAAATATTGAATTAAACGATTTTCTTTCAATGAAAGGGCCATCAAGATCGGTCAAGCTGTTTTAAAGATTATTCTGAAACAAATATGCACCCAAAAACTTTAAAAATACTTTTCTGTTTTTATAAGTACCGTGTATAGTCCTAAGTATATGAATTAATTTAATATAATTTAAAGCTTGGGGATTTTACATACTATTCATTCATTCAATATAAGTATAGATGCAATTGCAATAATAATAATAATATAATAATAAAAATTTATTTGTACAAAAACATTACAATATTTTTACAATACACATAAAATGAGGGCTGTACAATATCAGTTTGCAATTTTATGTCTCATTGACTCCCAAACTAGGAATAAACCTGTAACTTGGGAGTCATAGATTCTCCTAAAACGATACAACCATTACAGTACATATATTCACTACGGTAATTACTAAAGTAATGTACAAATGTGTTTCTGTGACAGTGTGTGAGTGGGCGTGTGTGTGTGTGTGAATGTATGAGTGTGTGTGAGAGTGTCTGAGTGTAAGTGTGTATGCGAGTTTGCTGTTAATAAAACCTAATTCACCAAACCTTCGGTTTCATTGTAGCTCAAATTTAAAAGCCATTTTTTGAGCTTGCTTTTGCACTCCATTATGTTGAGGTTCTCAATATTTATCGAACTATTTACTCTATTATATAGCCGTGAACTAAGAAAGGTATAATGTCGGCTAGCATAGGTAGTTCTAATTCGACCAATCTTAAATACATTTCGTTTTCTTCGTCTGTTAATTTCAGCGGCTTTATACGTCGCGTGGCATGAATGTTTGCGTAAAACTGTCCTAAGAATGTAAAGTTGCCTAACTGTCAATAGTTCAGATTCTGAGTATAATTCATTTGTTGGGTACCTATAGGTTTTTTTGAGCATTACTTTTATGACAGCCCGTTGGGCTCGTTCGAGAATTAGAAAATTCGATTTAGCGGCTCCTCCCCATACAGGAATACAGTACGAGAGAATTGACTGACATAGGGCATCATAGACCATTCGAAGTATCTTTTGTTCTGCAGAATAGCGAAGTGTTTTCATTATATAAATCAATTTCCTCGTACGGGCCACTAAACCATGTATATGCTTCTGCCAGTTTAAGTTTTGGTCCAGAGTGACACCTAAATATTTTATTTCGGCCACTTTTGAGAGTGGTATGCAAGAGCAAGAAGTCGCGACGCCATCGCAGGAGTGAGCTTTGATTACACCCAGACTAGGTAGTGGTTGGGATGAATTCCTCATTGAGAAGCACATATATTTTGTTTTATTCAGATTAAGCGTAAGTAGATTTTGGTTTATACAGTCCATAACTAGTCTCATTGAGTTTTCGGCGCACTTTATTACTTCCGGCCATTGAGAGTCATGTACTAGAATCACCGTGTCGTCTGCGTAAGTGATGATAGAGCAATTAGGGGATGACAATTTACATATATCGTTGATATAGACCTTGAAGAGCGTCGGTCCTAAGATGCTTCCTTGAGGAACTCCATAACATAGTTCTTTTTCAGAACTCATGTAAGACTCTAATTTAACAAATTGGGTTCGATTACTTAGATAATCTCTAAATATGTCATGAGCTAAGCCTCTTATACCCATGTTCTCCAGTTTTCGTAATAGTAGAGGGACAGAAACTGTGTCAAAAGCCTTGGATAGGTCCAAAAAGATGCCTATACATTTACGATTTGCGTCAAGATTCTCAACTGTTTCGTTAACTAGTGCTAAAACTGCATCTTCTGTAGATATTCCAGTTCTGAATCCATATTGATTTGGACTTATCAAGTTGAATTTATCAAGATATTTTGTTAACCTCTCATTTAATACTTTTTCTAGGATTTTTGACAAAACGGGCAGTACTGAGATAGGTCTGTAGTTATCCATACAGTTTCTGTCTCCACTTTTGTAAACTGGGTGAACTACGGTTTTTTTAAATGCTTTAGGGAAAATTCCGTTCAATAGGCTCAGATTACATATATGGGTTATAGGAGTTACTAGAGCAGGCAAAGACATTTGTAAGATTCTTGCAGATATGCCATCCCATCCAGACGCACTATCAGAACGGAGTCCCTTTATGATTCTCTCTATTTCATCTTCACTAGCCTCAATGATACCCATGGAGTTAAATGATTGATCAGTGGAAGAAGGAAGCGCTGAACGTGTATTGCAATGAAATATATGAGCATTACATTTAATTTTATTAGCTAGATTAGCTCCGATATTGACGAAATAATCATTGACCATATTTAATGAAGTGTTAGCGTCACTGCCGATCGTAAGTAATTCAGTAGGAGTTGCACTCTTCTCTTGCGTGTTTGTTATCTTTTTAATTTTTTGCCAGAGTTCTTTAGGTTTGTTTTTGGCTTTAATGAGTTCGCTTTTACTATATTCTCTTTTTATATTAAATAATAGTTTATTGCAAAAATTACGGTAACGAGTATAGGTTATTTTAAGAATAATATCTTTTGGGTTTTTTCTGACTTTTTGGTGCATTTTGTCTCTGTTTCGGATGCATCTCAGAAGCCCCGTGGTTATCCAAGGTTTTATAACTCTATTTTTTTTCGAAACACAAGCTATTTTTGTGTGTTCACAGATTATTGAAGATATGCTTGAAATAAGTTTATTTGTCGCTTCATTTGTATCACTACAAGACGTTACTGGACCGAAATCTAATTGTTTAATATTTTGAACTATAGATTGATAATCAATTTTTTTTATAACATTGGAAGATTTGTGATACGATTGAAAGGGCATACATAGTATAAAAGCATAATGATCAGTTATACTAGACTCAATTATCATTACGGAAGATTTTTTATTACATTTTACAACGGCGTGATCTATACAATTATTACCTCTTGTTGGAAATAAATGAGCTGGTAATAACCCGTGCGTCGAAATCAGATTCAAATAATCATGTGAATTGGTGTCAGTATTTTCGTGTTTGATATCTATATTGATATCCCCAACTAGAGCAATATTTCTGCAACTATTAGTGCACGTTAGCAAATCATTCAAACTATTTAAGAACTCATCGGTATTTTTAAATGATGGTGAGCGATACAGGGCAATTATAACCAGATTGGGGTTTTTAATTTTGCATAGTAGGCAACTAGCACTTGAGAAAGCTGGTTCTTCAATATTACATTTAAGGTTATCTCTAATATAAATGACAATACCATCGTTTTGGTTATAAGTATTTTTTGTGCAGTATGCTAGGAAGCCGTCAAGCACAGGTATGTTGCGAGTCTTACTTAGCCAACATTCAGTGAGAACAATTACATTGCAATCAATTTTAATTGTTATTAACAGAGCACACAGGTGATCAAAGTTCCTATTAAGGCTCCTTATGTTTAGATGGAATATTTTAAATTGGTCTTTCATAATATCTGTAAACATATAACACTCTTCCGGTAAGCAAGAAATTATAGGCGATAAATTTAACGAATCAAGCTCATTATTTAATTGTTTCAGATAGTTAGCCATTTTTGTTATGAGTTAATTATAATAATTGGTTCAGTTAAAAGACCAATAGAGTGCCTACCATTAATCGCATGGCAAAACCAAGCAATGGATCCGTAGCATGAATAGTATTTTAAGTAAGGTGAAAAAGTTTTCAAGTAAGGTGAAAAAGTTGTTTTTGTATGTGATATGAAGTTAGTGTAAGAGAAGAAATATACTTGCCGATGTGTTAAAATGTGTATGTGTAGCGAGGATAACAAAATAAATAACTTACAATCTATAAGGATACTAATATCGTTGGCGTTATTGTACATTTTCATTGCAAATCTTATCAAATTCATCACTAAATGACTTTTCAGTTGGATTTGGTATTGGTGTTTCGCATTTATTCTGACGAAAAAACATTTCAGAAGTAATACGTTGAATTTTGTCACCTTGCGCCTTTCGAAGATAAATATTGCCATTTGAAGTCCAACAGTATTGATAATTGTTTTCCTTTGAATATAACTTGGCTTTGTAAAATAAATTTCTCGTAGTGGGAGGCAGATACTCCGATATATAAACTGGAACGGGCTCACCTGATATACCGATTGTTTTTGAGTTCAACTTGTCCGACGGAGATTTGAGCTTATTGAAGCTCCTTGCTGACGAAAGTACAGCATTTTTTGTTAGGATTGATGCGAACTCAGCGAATATGGTTCTGTTGGAGCCAGGTTTTCCAGGTAAACGATATATGTCACGAACGTCCGATCTCTCAATTGACATATTGAAGGAATTTCCTAGCTTCTTGACAATATTAAGTAAATCTTGAGGTGATTCTTTATCTTGCATTGGGACATTCCTAATCTCTATGGAGGCTGAACGCGAGGTGAGTTGTAGGTCTTGAAGTTTTTTTTTCCAGGTTCATGATGTATTCTTGAGATTCAAGGCGTTCTTTTTCCAACTTTGATATTGTCTTCTTCATTTCGTCATACTCATTGGATGCGAAGTCCATGAATTTTATTAGTTGTAAATTCGTCTCTTGTATTTTATTATTTTGTTGCTTGAGTTCAGATATATCGGATATCAATTTAGAAAATTTTGTTTCTTGTTTAAGATCCTGTTCATTCGCCCACGTTGTAAACATCTGTTGTAGGTCCTCTTTTAACTGCTCAAATTCGGATTTTGGGGAGCCATCCAAGCGTTGACGTTTCTTCCGAGTAGAAATTTTGGAAGAATTATTTACGCTCTGTTCTTGTAACGTAGCAGTTGCTTCAAGCACGGACGCCTGTGGGATTACTCCTTTTGCTGTAGGTGGTGGAGTGCGTTGAACAGACATATTATTTATTTCTATTTATACATATATGTGTAAGCATATATACACACATACATCCGATAAAGACGGCTTTAAGTCCGCTATACTAAAAATTTGACCTCTACAGCGCGTCGATTTGTTCTATTGAAGCACGATGACTCATTCAATAGGCGACTGCTTATTTCGTTACGCTGTCCGGGCTCGCGGTGGCCTCGGCGATCTTCGAGTGCGTTCGCTCACTGTGATGTCAGGTTCGAGTCCCACCACGGTCTTCCAATAAAACACTTTGTGTTGTTTTATTTCTTATGCGGAGCTGGTAGTAATATATCTGTCTTATTCTAGACACTCCCACAGGGCGGAGTTCCGAGATATAACTGATACTAGAGAGACAAGGAAATGAATTTCGGTTGTAACAGCCAATGAGGATATTTAACACTGAATTACCGGCAGCAGAGCACAAGACACGTCCGTACTGTACTGTGGCGCGAGCGAGAATCAAATCAATGGAGAACCTATAGAAATGATGCTTTAGTTAGGTATACGCGTGACACGTGTTTATCTAGTGTCTGTGAGTTAAATCAATAACCCCGGCACGAGGTGCGTTACCGCATCAATCAGTCTGTTTCAGTTACATTGGAGTGGCGCTTGTAGGGGTGAAAACTGTCGAAATTTTTGGGTATAAGCATTTTTTACCGTTGCTAGTAAAATGACAATAATAAGGCCATGTTCTTTGAAATTCCTTAGAATGTAAAGAGGAAGAAATTCTTTCAAATCAGATTCGGTAATTTTACCAAACCACACGCGATTTAGGAATTTCGTTTATTCAATCTTGTATACCAAAAGCTACGCTAATGATATCAGCCTGTCCATTAATTTTAATCGGATACGGACAAGTTGATTCGGGAATGCGACATATTTGTGCGAGTCACTATGGCAGGTATTACATCTTCTGTTGTTACCTATCCGTGCGGATACAACTAGTACAGATAAATGGGTTTATGAAATAATGCTCATCAAACAAACAGGGTTGCCTCGGTTTTTTGTGGAATTGTGGTACTACCCCAGTACAGTCGACCCATTGGTACAGACTACGGTGATTTCTGTGTGGGGTTTACGGCTTTATTGACACTCTGACAAATACAGATATCTCGAATGAAACAATTTTCGATTTCGAACAAATTTTCGATCTCTCGTATTGTTGAATAAATAACAACACATTGAATTTAGTACCACAACTCATCCATGAAATGGATGGAAAATCTTAAGAGGCTGTAATATAGTATTTCTGACAATCATCAATATCAGCCCATATACGTCCCACTGCTGGGCACGGGCCTCCTCTTCAACTGAGAGGGTTCAGGCCTTAGTCCACCACGCTGGCCTAGTGCAGGTGGGCGGACTACAAACCTAAGAAATTCCTAAAAACTTTTAAGTGTGCAGGTTTCATCCCGATGTTTTCCTTCACGTTAAAGTACGTGATAATTCTTTGTGAATACACACATAACCTGGAAAAGTCAGAGGTGTGTGCCTGGGGTTTGAACCCGCGACCGTCGCGATTCTCGACCACGTGCCCAAACCTCGAGGCCATCACGCCTTCAGGCCGACGACAACGCATTTCTGACAATAACTAACTTTAATTTGATCACTTATTTTTGCTACCATGTATCGCAAGGAAGGAATATACAGTATAGCCTTATAAAATAATCGGTAATTTAAAATTGAAATTAGATACGAAAGGAAGCAGTAGGAATACACCGATGTTCTTGAAGCGAGAGACTTATAAGGTTTCACTGCTTTTAATATAAATAAATTACTAGGTCGGTTGCCTGTTCTGTAAATACACAATACGAAAATAGGTGCGGTCAACGACTTGTTGGAGCTCATAGATTTATGTACAACAACGAATAAGGCATATCTAATAAAAAAAAGATATAATTAATATTATCAACACGATCACCAACGAAGATTCATCATCATCAGCCCATAGACGTCCCACTGCTAGGCACGGGCCCCCTCAACAACTTCAGGCCTTAGTCCACCACGCGGGCCTAGTGCGGGTTTGTGGATTACACGCCTAAGAAAATCCTTGGAGCTTTTTAGGTGTGCAGGTTCTTTCACGATGTTTTCCTTCACCGTTAAAGTAAGTGATAATTCATTGAGAATACACACTAACGAAGATTACAAAGGAAATATATCGAGCGAATGTGAATAAAAGGATAAAGCGCCCGCGGAGATCATTTAAAGATCAGATTTTTATATTATTTCAACAAATTTTAGTTGGTGTTTACTTGAGCTCTAAAGGTTTTGTGTTTCTGTGTCAACAACTCACAACGCATTACACTCCCGGAAGAGCTCTGACATAATTCTTAAGTCTTATTATATTGTAAGTACTTTCATACATATTATGTATATGTGTACTACACGATGTGCGTTCCGATGATTATGCAATACTATACTAATAACATATATATGTTTATTTAACAAAGATAAAGGTTTCTTTTATTTCATCTCCATTTTCCGGCAATTTCGAATTTCGAATTAAACTTTAAAAGTAAATCCTAGTAATTAATCACTGCAGATATTCCAATCCAAATCGCATCTACGAACGTCCAACAGTGCGATAACATTGGAACAGGATATGACAAACGTTTGCGCCAACATTACCATTAGGTTGTGAAAGCAACAACAAAACCGCCGCGTCAGTGTCCCACAAATATTGGCACATGTCATTGACTAGCATTTGCATGGACACATCTATTCTCTCCCACCTCATAAGGTTATCTAAACACTCGGAATCCTTTTGTGGCAGTCGACGTCTCTTATATGGAGTTGGACATCGGCTCGCTACCAAATCTATCTCGGAACGATAATTGCATTCGATTTCAGAACGAATACGAAATGAAAGATTTTATTCGGGTTCATTTTTGATTTAGTGATGGCCTCGAGGTTTAGGCGCGCGGTCGAGAATTTCGGCGGTCGTAGGTTCAAACCCCAGGCACACACCTCTGACTTTTCGAAGTTATGTGTGTATTCACAATGAATTATCACTTGCTTTAACGGTGAAGGAAAACATCGTGATAAAACCTGCACACCTAAAAGTTCTTAGGAATTTCTTAGGTGTGTAGTCCGCCAACCCGCACTAGGTCAGCCTGGTGGACTAAAGCCTAAACCCTCTCAGTTGTAGAGGAGGCCCGTGCCCAGCAGTGGGACGTATTTGGGCTGGTGATGATGTGTTAATAAATGTATGGATTTGCGTATGGAGTATTGTAATAGACTGCTTCGTTGGACCCAAGTTCGATTCAGGGATCAGTTATTGTGTATTTTGGGGTGAAAATTCTCAATTGCAACCTAGAGTCTGGAAAAACAATAAAAGACTCGCATCCTAAAATGTGGGTTTTAAAACACCTGTCAAAACATGGGTGCGAAACGAAACATACTACCATACCAACCCCTGCAGGCATTCTATGGCTTGTAAAATTATAAAGATTGCGTACACTGAAAAAATAGGCCAAAATTTATTATGATTCATCCATTAATAACTTTAAAAAGAGATGTTTCACTTGAATTCGAATTCTATATGCCTGCAATATAAGTTCAATAAGTTCCCAATACTCTCCCGCACTCAAATATGCATTCATAAAAATAGCAGAAAACGTACGTACTAAAATAGTGGATTCCGGCAGCTAACGTACAGCGTTGAATAATGAGTTCGTTGACAAATATGAGGTTTTGCTGCTAAAAGTAGGATCTGTCAGCTATCCGACAAACTTTACACTTGGCTCTGACCCAAAAAAACTTCGAAACCTCCATCAGGAATATACATCGTGGACGTAAATACGTAACGTTGTATATTTATATTTAAATCTATTGGCACATCCATAATAATCTTTCTTAAACTGTGCGGTAGCTTTAAAAATTACTCACATAAATAATGTAGATTTAATAAAAGACTAGGAAGTATAAATTATCTATTACTATTTATTACTAAAAAGGCTGTAATCGAGAAAGAAACATTGTCTACTTTAATAGCTTTTTTGATGTTGTGATTCATCATCATCATCATCATCAGCAGCCTTTCTTACGTCCACTGCTGGACATAGGACTCTCCTATGGCACGCCTATATGTTGTGATTACGCTACAAAATTCAAAATTTAGGTACCCATGACACAAGACATGTGCTTGATGGGCGTGAAATATGTATAACGTGTTTAAGAAGAAAAAATTTATTTATGTATACATTGAAACTTGGTCCTTTAATATACAAAATATTTACGAATCTAAATCTAGTTTTACGATTCAAAAAGAAAATTTAAAATAAACGAGACTGACTCCACTCAGCAAAAACCAAGTTAAGATTGAAATGAACTTTTTGGGCGACCTCATTTTGACTACAAATCGCCGAAGCCCACTTAACATCTCCGACTATGAAATTGTCGGTCCGCTCGATTCACTACTGAATCGAATTTATATGCTAAGTGGGTGGGATGACCGGAAAATCGATTACTGACGTTTAAAATAACAATCAGCTTAAAAATGTATAATTTATTGCGTATTTAAAATTTATTTGGGCTGAATTCATTTTTTAGTCATAAATTTACATTAAACGACGGCTTTATCGTTTGACTACCATTTCAAAACGGCCAGTTACTCAATTTGACTAGTTTATATATTAAAATATTTGTCGTAAATGGTTGGCCGAAAAGAAACTATTCGTTTAAACATAGAACGCCAGAGAAAAGTTGATGTAATTTACATTCTTATTTTTTTAAATACAATTCCAAAGACTTATTGGCGGTTATATCTACTATTATTCCGTACTCATGTTTAAGAATCTCATAAGCGGCCACCTCGTTTGAGAAAAAGTATTGCGTAGCAAGGAGGCCGATATCAAAATGGCCATATTTGGATGTCGCCCAAAAGATATTGTTTTTTTCCCGCTGGGCCTTATTGAAATAGTGGAGATTTCGGCTGGACTCGGCTGATTTATACGCCATATTTGTCACGCCGCATAATGTATACTGAATGTTTTTATCTTTTTATTGTCTTCGTTAAAGTTTGCCAATATTTTGAAGACATCAAATTAATTTGAATAAGGAACCTTAGTATACAACACACTTGATATTTCGTCGTGAATTCTATCCTAGCTGTATTATACATGCGAATGTGATATTTCTTTGTGACTATTGATAAATCATCATACACCTTTCTCGGCTTTTATTTCTACCCAGGCAACCCTGCGAAGATCATTTTCACCGTGTTTCAATTGCCATTGACATTTAATGACAGCAATTTTGTAGCTCGTAAACAATATGATAATTATTTTACATACAATTTATGCTCACCTCGTCCCGTATATTTACATAATATTTCGTCTCCCTACACACTGTCTGCGCATTTTCCTCATTTTAATATTCCGGTTTGATACTTCAAAACAAACAAAACAATTTAGTATCGGGTTCTCGAACGTTCCTATAGTTATTTTGTTGGAAAACATGGACATATTCCTAAAAAACATCATGGAGATTAGTTGACACGAATCTGACCGATTTTTAAACCGGTGAATATTTTGACATATATTTCTACATACATACATACATAAACTCACGCCTGTATTCCTTTATATACATATATTTCTTTATATACATATATCAGCCCAAAGACGTCTCTATTGAGCACAGGTCGCGTGTAAAACTAAGAGGTTGGGCATTAGTCCTCCATAAACTCAGATAAATAAGTTTAACACTATTATTACAATTATAGTAAACATTAAATAATGTTGTTAAAGAAATCGATTAAAATTTTCGATGATAACATATTACAAAAGTTATTTCAAGCAATAAATAGGGTGTGTAATACCACAGCATCTTCATCATCATGTCCGATAATTTATCTTTCCAGTTTAACACAAGTAATAAAGTAGTGTATTTTAAAAACAGTTAAATAGCCGTTGAATCATAGCCGTGTACTCGTTTTTAGGTCGTATGTTTATTTATAAGTATGACGTCACTTATGACATGCAAATACATTGTAGCGTGTTTGTCAGCACACGATATTTGGAATCTATTAAAGCAGCACTTAAATGTTATTTATATTTTTCAAACCGAGTCCGAGTAGAATTAAAAGAGTACCTATATCTAAATATAATAGAGCTTTTATTGTAACTACTTTATCTCAAACCACATCTATTCAAATAAACCGCCTTAAAATCCGATTACACAATCGCGCAACCTAACATAGAGGTAGAAATAAAAGTAATCATATTACAAGCCGGTAAAGACCTTAAAAAAATAGTCTAGTCGTGTCGTGTGTTGAAATCTAGCAATATTAATAAAAAGCTTTTTCTTGTATTTTTTTTTATATACTGGCACGGCAAAGTGACTTCACTGTACCTGATGGTAAGCACAGTGGAGTCCAAAAAAATAATACCGACCAGCGTGAAACGATATGGTCACCCGCTGGTCGACACAATCATGCCGGCCCGCATATATTTATATAGATGGCAGTTTCTTTCTTCTCTTAACGTATAAGTGGTTACTTTTAAATAAATTTAGCAAAGCACAATAGCATAGAAGACGAAACCGTAAGGTTCTTCGATAGATTGAAAAGGTCTTTCGATCTACGCTCAATTTATTCACAGGAAATTTGTATAACAAGTAAGTTTTTCGCTTCGAGTAACAAAATTTGACCGGGATTGGATAATTTCCCTAAGGAATTGACTTCAGGCGGCCGATCGTAAAATCATAAGCTTATTCTTACTGTGACGCGCGTAGGCGTCACTTTGCATGGGCCTCACTAAGCATTTGGATAATGACAGGTTAAAAATATATCGAATAATGTTTATCAATTTTATAATAATAATTAAATAATGTATGCCTGAATTTATAATATAGGCCTTTGTTTTGCATTGTCGACATGAAACGCCGTCTAAGTTTTAAGCTTCACAATAGCTTACCGAACAGGGCCTATTCTCCAGGCAAGTAAAAGCATTCAAATTAATATAAAAAAGAAAAGAATATCAAAATCATCTAAATGTACCAGTATATTAAAACCTTTGATTTGTTTAGAATTGAGAAGAAAAAAAACTTCTTTATTATCATCATCATCATCATCAGCCCATATACGTCCCACTGCTGGGCACGGGCCTCTCCTACAACTGAGAGGGTTTATTTTTCTTACGAAAGATCTACTAGGTAATGGTCAAGAAGGGAGCATATACATATTTATATTCACTATTGATTAAGGAACAGACAAAATATATTCTGTGGGTTATTCGACGTCATATAAGGCAAAGCATAATTCTATCATGAACTGCCCAGATTGTAACAAGGGGAAATTTATGATTCCATTCAATTAAAGTATTTTACCATCTCGCATCCTTGTGAAACTTGATGGCTAAACTTTCAGCGGTTTGTGACGAAGGATAAGAATTCGCCGTAGTAGATTCGATTGCTTGACCTTATTTTGCGAAGATTCAATCATTTTGAATAAGACTGCATTTATTGGAAGAGGTTAAACGTGAGTGGGTTGAAGCTTAGTTCTTAAGAGAAAATACAAGTCGTGGAGGATGCAGATTAGATCACAATGACTAAGATTTTTCTACATGTTATAAATTACTTTGTAAATGTACCAAAATTTCCAATGGAATCGAAAATAAAACGTAATATTAACAAATTTAAAGTATATAAACAAATAAAAATGTGCTTGTAAATAATTTTTAGTAGTCAAATAACTTCAATGCCACCAAGTGTAGCAAATTTTAAAATATGTCAACTTTGACGTCGGGAGCGGGATTCGTTCCTTTATCGTGCGGAAGCTGTTTGGCAGCGAGCGTATTTGACATCCAAAGCAGGATGCCCATCTTATAATATATTTTATTTATCCTTGATGTCTGTCTCATAAAATAAGTTTTCTATTTTTTACTGTTATTTCTACAGGGTATTCTTGATAATACATCTCTAAATGCCAGCTAATAATATGGTATCTTAAACTGATTACATTATGAGCACATGTGTCATCACATAGTAAACCTAGGTAATTATCCGATATTTAGTTATGTTATTTAATTTATTATATAGTCACTTCCTTTTTATGATTTACTAGCTTGCCGTATTTCATTGCAATCTGATCATTGGTTTGAGGTTTATGACGATTGTATTTTAAATACAAATTCTATTCCAATTTAAGTCTCACATACCTGGCTATTAGGAAAGGTGGCGAAGGCCGACTGCACTTTGTGTAAGGCGTGGTCCTGTTGGTGTGCGGGCGGAGGCCGGCCTTTGGGGAAATGGAACCGCGGGATGACTCTTGCTGGCGCTCCGCTGTTGGCCGCGCCGCGCACCGACCGCTGCAGCGTCGTGTGCGGCGGCGCAGATGCCGGTTTTGGTGGGGTCGATGCCGCATAACTCTGAAAAAAAAACATTGTTTAGTCATATACTTCACTACTAGACGAATATGTTATTGTAATGAAGTAGGTATTATTCAGTCGTGATGGCCTCGAGGTTTAGGAACGCGGTCGAGAATCTCGACGGTCGCGGGTTCAAGCCCCAGGCACACACCTCTAACTTTTTCTGAGTGTATTCACAAAGAATTATCACGTACTTTAACGGTGAAGGAAAACATCGTGATGAAACCTGCACACCTAAAACTTCTTAGGAATTTCTTAGGTGTGTAGTCTGCCAACCCGCACTAGGCTAGCGTGGTAGACTAAGGCCTTAACCCTCTCAGTTGTAGAGGAGGCACGTGCCCAGCAGTGGGACGTATATGGGCTGATGATGATGATGAGGTATTATTTACATACTTTTGAGCTTAATACTAGCAGTCGATTAATTAAAAAAACTTACAAACTAAATTAGAGTGTACTATATTATTATCGTATAACATAGCCAAATAACTAAAAATACCTACTACAAAAGTAAAACTGATTCGACAACTTTCTGATTAGAATTTCTAGTCGTAAAACCTTCAACGTAGTTGCATGCTAAGTTAATAAAATTACGAGTGACATTGGCTAATAAGATCGTTAGGTTGGCTCAGAACTACGCTATAAAGAGAAATGCATAGTGCATTTTTTATCTTTGTTTATATCATGAAGTTTGTACTGCAGAAATAAAACGTTATCTTGCCGGTTTATCAGTCAAGGTATCGTCGTAAGGTCACCAAAATCCTTATGATTTATAAATGTATTATGACTGTAAGACAACGAGCTGAATTTTTTGCGTTGAGTGTAAGGAGAGAGAGTAAAGTTAAAGTGGAGAAAGTGTACGAAATACTAAAAAGAACGGTGATTGCGACTGAAAAAAGAAGAAAGGAAAAATACTTTATTTCTCTCAAAAACCAGGCCAAATAAGGTTTAAAATAAGCTACAACATAAACAAAAAGTCCGATCAATCTTATTTCGCATATCTTTAATGTTGTATAGAATATCATCTGAACGCTGGCTTTCAATAACCAGATAAAAATGCATATTTTTATTAGTATGTGCATAGTTCAACAAAGAACACTTATCATTTTCAATAACGGTCCAGATACACGCAAAAGTATAATAAATCATTCAATGGCTACCGCAATAATAAAAGGTGGTTCTAGGGACGAGATGATTCATTCAACGAGACGTTGTATCTGACATTTTCCAAGCACGAAGCCATTCTAAGGTATGGAGTGGCGGACCGTCTGAGTCGAGTCTTGTGGTTATCTTATATATAAAATTCTCGTGTCACGGTGTTCGAAATTTATCTCCTCCGAAACGGCTTGACCGATTTTTATGAAATTTTATATGCATATTCAGTGGGTCTGAGAATCGAACAACATCTATTTTTCATCCCCCTAAATGTTAAGGGTGGTCCACCCCTAAATATTATTTTTTTATTTTTTTGACAAAATTTATTGTTTTTATTTTTTTATGATACAACATACAAAAATACATACAACCCTAAATTTCCAACCCTCTACGATCAACCCCTATTTTTTACTGGCCATTTAAATTTTCAACTTTTTTCTCAACGCTTCAAAAGTGACACCAATACCGGAGAAGCTCAAAAACTAAAGTAGTAGCTGTAAGTAACTAAAAATCAAAATCAAAGGCCAAGTTTATCACAAAGTGGGCTTTTTGCTGCCAATGCCAAACAAATCTCATATTTTTTTACAAATTTACTTTATGGGTGGCTAACTAAAATAATATTTCCTAGAAATAATGTATATGGCAAAACAACGTTTGCCGGGTCAGCTAGTTTATGTATAAAATGAGAATTTGCTGCGCATTGCACGGTAAATCGAAGACTTAAGTAAAGTAATAAAATCTACAAACATGCAAGAATGTTGTGACGATTTGATTGATGTGTTAAGTGTAGAAAGCTATTAAAATATGTGATTTTAACAATTTTAGAGACACGTTCGCTAAGATGTGTTGCTGTTAAAATTTTGTGTAATAAATGATTATTAAGTACGAGTCTTTGTATTTGTGAGACCAAAAGGTCTTTTGGGACTTGTGCGTTGTGTCATGTAAGACACAATTTTTTATCTTAATGTGTGTACGTGAATTTTGTGATATGTGAAAAGGTTATATAATTTATCAATAGTAGAAATAACCCGTGGTTATCATTAGGTAATGAAATAATGTGAGATTTTTTCCGTGCATCTGTTATCTAGGATTTATTAAAAATACGACCATTTTATTCAATTTTTACGGTTATACAATGTACTTTTAATTTTAATAAATTCCACGTATGTATGTATAAAATATCGATTATAAATAATAATAAATCGAGTGGAGGCCGCGTACTGGCAAGGGCAGCGTTGGACGTCTACCCACAATATGGACTGATGATCTCACGAACATCGCGGGAAGCAACTGGATGCAGGTCGCTTCCGACAGAGCGCTATAGAAGTCTTTGGGGGAGGCCTATGTCCAGCAGTGGACGTCTTTCGGCTGATGATGATGATGATATGGAATTAAGCTTAAGAAGTCGTAATTTTGGTTAACGAAAGAAGTTTTACATAATATGATATTACCCATGTGATGATTAGTTTGCAGTTTACTTCTTCCATACGTCCATCTGCATGTTCCTTGTATATTAAAACTATCACATTAATAAGAATACTTATGTAATATACATAAAAACGCTTGTATTCACGAACCAACTCTTGTTTCAGTTTACATTTTTATCGCGTATTTACTGATTAAAAGTAATCTTGAATTCCGTTCCAGATATACGCAGAATGTGTTTTAAAATCACTTTATCAAATAAATCTTATGGGATTTAATTACATACTAAGACGTGCGTTGTTGTTTATCAGGTATATTTCCAGACTCAGTGCTGCATTTGAGAATTTTCCGATAAAAACACTTTTCCCAGCCGAGATCAAATCCGGTCTTCGCGATCACAAATCACTTAGTGTTGGTCTTGTGCCTCGACGAGGTAGTCATGAAAGTCATTCATTCCATAAAAAAGTCATTCATTCGTTCAAGTCACTCATTTATTCCATAAAAAATACTTTATTTTTTTAGCATTTGGTTATGGTAAGTATGGTTTTTATTTCTATATCTATCGATATAATTTACTAGTTGTTGCCCGCAACTCGGTATGCGAAACATTATACTTTCCCCCTTTTGACACATTTTCCATTGCTGCTCCGCTCCTATTGGTCATAGCGTGATGATTTATAGCCTATAGCTTTCCTCGATAAGTGGGCTATCTAATACTGAAATAATTTCTCAAATCGGACCTATAGTTCTTGAGATTAGCGAGTTCAAGAAAGCAAACAAACAAACTCATCAGTTATAGATACATGCCTACTATTTAGAACGCTATATACCTATCGTTAATTAATTTATTTTTATATATTTATAAATTATAACACTTTGTTGTTCACTTACAAACAGTAGAAAATCATAACAGAAAAAGAAATATCCTATAATACTACAAAAGAGTACAATTATAGGTTCATTATAATAATAATAAATACACCCAACAGTCACATACATAGTTCTGACCCTACATTAAGATACGAGTCTTGTGTCGTGGGTGTCAGAAACTACGAGAGACTTTTCGGTCTCACAAACACCCAGACCCGAAACAAATATTTTTGGATCACACAAACATTTGTTTCGGTGCGGGAATCGAACTCGCAGCCTCTCGTTTCGCAAGCTGGTGTCTAGCCAACTGCGCCACGGGGCTGTCATTGTGTTACTAGTCCACCATACTCGTATCGTAGAGTGTCGAATATTGGCAGCACAGCTGTGAATTATGTCTCATATTGGATGGAACTAACCAACCCAAATAGCTATCGGGACTTTGTATTGTCTGGTAGAACCATTTACTAACTCCAGATCTATCCTTGACCTAATATCGCGCGCCACTTAATGTTCGTCCGTAGTTTGTTTAGTATTAGTAAATAACAATATATTTTCGAGTAGGGACAATACAAGTTTATGCAGCTTATATAATTGCGACTGTATTTAGCGAGGAGTAAGCAGATGAGCATTTCTGTGATTTTGTGTGATTTTTCGCCCATTGTCGAATTTCGGCCTCATTTCCAGACTCATACATACACATACATAATCTCACGCCTGTATTCCCCGAAGGAGTAGGTAATAGGAGGCGAGCCTATTGCCGTTTTACGGGCAAAAAATCCAGACTCCGTGCTGTTATTGAGAATTTCCTAATGGAAAATCCCAATAACAATTTGCCCGACCCGTCAATCGGACCCAGGACCTGTAGATCACACTATACTTGTGCCGCGAGACTACGAGGCAGTCTACATTTCCAGACCCATGCTGCTAATTAAAATTTTCAAATGGAAAAACACAAAAATACTTTTCTCTACCCGGGAATTGACATCTTGACCCATTGATCCCACGACATAATAAAGTAAATAGCTGGTGGTTAGATTTTATTCCCGTCCAAGTAGTGAGAAACTTGCATCAGTCATAAAACGGCCGCAAGTAGCTCGGGAATAACTAGGTGCAGGTTCCGCGTAAAACTGGTGTGACATGCTCCTTCCTATAACACCATTTTATTGAGACCGTATTTACCATTAAATGACAAAGCATAATCACAAGGATCGTTATTATTTTACATAAAATATGACTAGCTACTATGTTTTTTTTTTCAGAAATATTATTGTTTTATAAATAATAATACCTCGTTTACTTGTCAAATAGTGGTTTTAAAATAATTATCCCTTAATATCCTTACATTTTTCTGGGATTAAAAGTAGCTTATAGTACATTAAATATAGATCCAGTGTACCATCTATAAAAAAACCAATTCATTAAAATAGATTTAACCTAAGCTCATTTAGAATCCTTACAACTTCAAGCTTACATTGTAGTAGAAATTTATTAATCTTAAATCTAGGCGATAAAATATTTTACCCTAACGTAACAAATAGGAAACAAAAGAAAAAAGGGTGAAGTATTTCAGAAAACAATCAGCATGAATAAGACGCGCAATATGCTGTGACAGAAAACATGGTAAGATGTCCACGATAATGCGTACTTAACTTGTGCCAAATGGGCCAATATTTCTGGCGCCTGTCGCTCTGGAACTAATGCAAATCACGAAATGATCTCTCCGCATCAAGTTTATGACAATGGCGAGTGAGTTTTCCCACAGGGTTTTTATGAAGAAGAAATTCAAGATACAAGACTGTTATCAACGATTTTTTTTTCAATCTGTGCCTACATATTAGATACCTTTTATAGACAATTGCCCACTAAGCAATCACACCACTTTGGGTGATGCAATAATCAATATTATATTCATCATTAATAATATTTGTAATAAG
This sequence comes from Hemaris fuciformis, assembly GCA_907164795.1. Taxonomy (NCBI): domain Eukaryota; kingdom Metazoa; phylum Arthropoda; class Insecta; order Lepidoptera; family Sphingidae; genus Hemaris; species Hemaris fuciformis. The sequence goes on from OU015434.1 coordinate 12,283,928, forward strand.
CGTCAGTCGCTCTCTAAACGTTGTACTGTGCATACCTAATCTGCTTTCAAAAATATAATACGTTTATACAAGTGTTCTTCGTCATTTGTGTTCTACCTCACACACACCATCATATGTGTTATACCATCAGGCAAAAATCTAATAATATCTTAAATGTTTGTCAATATTTGTTTGGAGATATAAGAAATATGTGTAAAATATACATGCATATATAACCTCACGCCTGTATTCCCCGAAGGGGTAGGCAGGGGTGCATTTCTGCACCCACATTTCGCCAGGTATGTACCAGTCTCACGTAATAGGGGGCGAGCCTATTACCGTTTTTCGAGTACATTTCCAGACGTCCTGCTACTGAGAATTTCCTAATGGAAAAATCCAATAACACTTTATCGACTCGGGAATCGAAACCAGGAACTCTAGATCGCACGGCACATACTTGTGCCGCGAGACCACGAGGCATGTGTAGTTAATGTCATATAATGTCAAAATAGTGTTAAAATAGGGGTCATTGGCAGCGTATTTTAAAAACACGTGTTTGATCAACTTTTAATAAGGCGGTTCACTGCACCGAGGAAATTGGTCGAAAAATAGCCACATTGAGGTGTGAAATTTGGCATAGTTACCTCGAACTATTGCCAAAAGTGCGCTGGATGCGTATGTGGTTCAGGGTTGTCCGACTTAGAGCCCGACTAATTAGCAGACGCTCATTACGACCATTTTTAACGCTCTCCTTCTACGGATATGGGGATTTGGTTCGTGTCTTCATTAAAATCGTTGCATTAATTATTTATATGATATGTTTATCTATTAGTCATTACAAGGCTAGATTCATGGCATTATTCATTATAAGGGAGTTCGAACTCTTGTCCCATTCCGGTAGGTCATACAGTACCTTCGTGATTTCAGGAAAATGGATAAAAAATATTTTTAAATTGATTTTTACCTTACCGATATAATACCAGTGAAAAATGGGCCTCATTGAATCCGCATGTGAGTGACAGATTTTGGATTTAATTCCAAAGTCGAACAAATCATTATTCTATTTTTTTTCAGGAAATTCCTCCTAACAACGCCGGTATAGGCAGAGGTGCCTTCTGCTGCTAGAGAAATTCTAAAGAAAGAGCTTATAGTAATCAAACCCGGATTCTCTATCACACGCCCTGTTTCTGCTGCGAATCTAACGAGAGACAATTATCAGATCAATCAAGATAAAAATGCAAAACTATATAAGTAATTAAATCTCTACGTTCGCCGCTTTCGTCACGACCTGGTTCACCAAAATTACTGGTGACCGCAATTTAATACCAACGACAATGGGAGAAGGGTCACACGAGATAAACAGGCATGTTTGAAAAGGCCGTAGTTCGGATGGGGAAATAAATTAAAATTTGAAGTTAGGCGTAATTCATTTACAAAATAAAGAGTATTTTTAGCGGTAAACTGTTTTCAGTAAGATTCTTAAAATCAGTAGAAATGTTCCTAATGTAACCTGTGTAGTGTGTACTAGGGCCAACAATTTCGATTATGATAATTCAATTTTACCATTTTCTATCATCATGAGCCCATATTACGTCGCACTGCTGGGCACGGGCCTCCTCTACAACAAAGAGGGTTTAGGCAATAGTCCACATGCAGGATGCACCATGCGGGACTACACACCTAAAAAATCGCTAAGAATAATTAGGTAATAAAGCCAGAGGTGTGTGCCTGGCGATTGAACCCGCGACCGCAGATATTCTGGACCGTGTCTAAACCTTGAGGTTATCACAACTTTCTTTATTTGCTATAATTTGTGTGTGTAAATTACTATAAATTTATTACGTCACAATCATCTATACTTCTTATAGATCATCAACGCTAGGTTATAATTTTCTCTTTTTCTTTTCTTTTTTAGTACTCTACAATATAAATACGGCCAATAGAGATGATTAAAAAATAGTGGAAGAGTTATTAATAACAGTATATAAATTTTATGTGACAGCGTAAAGTGAGTGTAATTAAGTGCATACTGCGCAGCATAGCACAGTATTTAAACCCATAACGCAAGTAATGTTTTTCTAAAAGGACGGCTGTTGGCCCTGAGCCAACGTGATCGACTAAAGCCCGACTCCTCTCATCAAAGAGGTTCGTCCGGCAGAGGTATACAGAATCCGATATTAATAAGAACAAAAGTTTATTCTGGATATTGTTACTTCGGTTCATTTTTAAGGGTCTGACTCCAAAGTACTAAGAATAGTTTTTATGAGAACATTAAAATTTGTTATGAGATGACAGGCTGATGATGATAATGCTAATTATTTGATGCCACAAAATTTACCGATGTCAACAAAAAGTATCAATGATTTTTTAAGGACATTTTTATAGGCAAAAAGGACTCTAAATATTTGCTCGAAAAAGAGCAATACGGCAGGTAAAAAATAGATGACGAAAAGTATGTAAAGAAATAAACCTCTGCCCATCCCTTCGATATATTAGGCGTGAGGTTTTATAACATAAATGACGTTTGGTATTTGGTACTTTTTTTTCTTGACCGCAATAAACATCAGTCTTCAAAACACTGCACAGGGTCTGCGATTTTAATCAGTACTTGGATAGCCTACAATCACTTCACAAAGATACATATCAAAATGAAAATGGGTTGTCGCAGAGTGCTTGACATTGTATATGACATTACAAAGAATACGCTGAATAGTTTCAACTTTGGCTTTCACCCAAAAGAGGCTTGGAACTTTGCTACGAAACATATAAATTGAAGAATAACAAAGAAAAATATTTTATTATACCTCTGTATTCATTTTTGCATCAGTGCATTAATTCACGAGTTAGAAAAGCTGAGAAAATTCACGTCATAATGTCTGAAATATCGATCATATAAGAATAAACTAATCTGGTGGCAAACCTATTAATAAGTAACATTATTTGGTGAAAACATATACAATATACTAACATTTTGTATTATTTAGCAGGTTAAAAAATATTTTTCAAAAACATAAAAACCAAATATGATAGTGTCAATTTTTGGTTGTAGTAAAGAACGAACACTAAAAAGATAAAGTGGGTTAGTAATGTTTTTCATTCTGATCAATTTTCTTGCGGGTTAAATAACTCAAGAGACTCACTAATCATTTGTAATCCGAGGAATAACAAATTATGCCTGTTCTCTATAAAATCCACCTATAAATTTATCAAGCGAAGGTAAATCCCATTTATCCGTAGTTTAAGTTGAACATTGATCGTTGAACTTAGATCATGATTTAAGCTCAACATGTTGTGACAGAACAAAGTTATGTTTCACACGTGTCATATTCTTTCTTATAAAGTTACGCGAAGTGACAAAAAATAATACGAAAAGTTTACACAACAGTTTATCACCTTGAGAAGGAAAATAAGTGGTTCTCGTCACATTGAACGTAGGCGTTGTTTAAATACGTCATTCTATAATTCTTCCTCATTTTTCCCTTTTACTGACTAATACGAGGGCAGTCCGATAAGTACTTAGCCTACAAAAGAAAAACGAAAATTTTGGAAAAGTGGCGATTTATTTCTCATCACAGTCTTCTTTCAACTCGATTCACTTGACCCAGCGATGCTCCAACTTCTTTAAGCTGTCTGAAAAGAACGTTTTCTGGAGGTCTACAAAGTAGGCCTCCGTGGCGGCGATAACCTCCTCATTCGACTCAAATTTCTGTCCGGCGACGGACTTTTTCAAGTTTGGAAACAAAAAGAAGTCACACGGGGCCTAATCTGGAGAATACGGTAGATGGAGCAGCTGTTCGTAGCCTAATGTGACCAATTTGGCCGTTGCGACGGCGGAGGTGTGAGCCGGTGCGTTGTCATGGTGGAAGAGCACTTTTTTCTTCGCCAAATGGAGCCGTTTTTTCTACAATTCAGCGTTGAATCGGCCCAATAGTTCGGCATAGTAGAGCCCTGTGACCGTTTTGCCCTTCTCCAGGTAGTCGATGTAAATCACACCTTGTGAAACCTAGAAAACGGTGGCCATCACCTTTTCGGCCGATGGGACAGTGTTCGCCTTCTTCGGAGCACATTCGCCGGGTAAAGTCCACTGTTTCGACTGTTTATTGGTCTCTGGTGTGTACCAGTGAATCCATGTTTCGTCGACGGTCACGAAACGACGCAGAAACCCCTTCGGATTGCACCTAAACAGTGTCAAACACTGCTCTGAAGTTGTGTCACTGATGCGCTTGTCGTCCGAAGTGAGCAAACGCGGCAGCCATCGAGCCGACAGCTTTCTCATGCCCAATATTTCATGCAGGATATGACCCACGCGGTCTTTTAAGATGCCTACTGTCTCAGCTATCTCGCGCACCTTCAATCGGCGGTCTGCCAATACAAGATCGGGACTTTTCTCACGTTATCCTCCGTGGTAGCCGTTTTTGGGGCACCTGGGCGTGGCTCATCAAAAACTGACGTGCGACCACGTTGAAACTCGTTAAACCAATTTTTGACGGTCGCCATTGAAGGAGAAGAGTCACCGTAAACAGCATCCAAGCGCTTTTTGATATCGCTGCGCGATTTCCCTTCCAAAAACAAGAATCAAATCACCGGCCGATATTGCTCTTTTTCCATTTTTCGAAAATCCGCGGACACGTCCGCTTACACACGCGGTCAAAACAAAACTACAAATCCAATTCGGCTGAAATTTTGACAATAGCCGTCTACGAAGATGTGCTACATGATGGTAAATTTATCTTACGATAGTGGTGCCATCGGGCGGTGAGGCTAAGTACTTATCGGACTGCCCTCGTATGTACATAAGTGATGATTACGTAGTAATTATTGTAACATTTTAATTGATGTAATTTAATGTAAAGAATTGCCGGAATAGGAATCGTATCGGCCTTATTATAAAACGTAGACTAAAGATAGTATAGGTAATTGTAAATTTTAATTGAGGCATAGTTCGTGAACTCCATAGTGTCTGTAGCGTATGTTTTTAATAAGGTCGTACCTATATATATGTATATGGTTAAAGAACAAAGTTCTATCGATACAAAAAAAGACACAAAAATAACGTATTCCTTTGACTTCTAAGAGAGAATAAAGAAAGAAACTATTACTTATTTCACAAGTAGTAAAAAAGACTTATAATTAGTGAAGAATATTTTTTTTTATCAAGGTATCAAAAATTAAGAAATTTATACAACCATATATCGATTTAAATATGGAACATGCACTATTTTCGACTTCAACATGTGCTTCTCATATGAGATTCGTGGATCCCACATGGTTTTGTCTGAATAAGTTTTGTAAACAGCGAAGGTGAACAAACAAACGTCCAATTTACGTGTAAATAGAATATCTGTTTGTCTAAGCAAAATATCCACGCGGAACAAACTAAATCCTTGTAAGGGTTCGCCGTAATTGGCACCGACAGGATAAGGCAGTAATAAATATGTACTTTTATCGTAGTCTCGTGTTGCACAGTATTTTTTATAGAGGATCTAGTATAAGAAAGTTTTAAGCATTTTAAAACACATTAAAAGCTTTGTTTTAACACATAAGTATTGGTCATTGACAGCTCCGTGGTGCAGTTGGCTAGACACCAGCTTGAGAAACGAGAGGCCGCGGGTTCGATACCCGCACCGAGACAAATGTTTGTGTGATCCACAAATATTTGTTTCGGGTCTGGGTGTTTGTGAGACCGAGAAGTCTCTCGTAGTTTCTGATACCCATGACACAGGACTTGTATCCTAGTGTGGGGTCAGAACTATGTATGTGACTGTTGGGTGTACATATTTATTTGTTATTTATTTTTCTGAGGGTACTATCAAATAATGCATGTTTAAAGTAATTATAATTGGATTTGACGAAACTAGTCAATGATAAGTCAAAGTAAACTAGATTAAGTTTCTTTGCACAGGAAATTTAGATATATTGCCGTTGGATTTACTATAAATTTTGTGTTTATATAAGAACCAGAAAACTTCAAGAGTATATAGAATTCTCACATTTTTTTTGCTTTGGGGATCAATTATCTTGCCTCCTCTTTTTAAACACCGAGATATATGATTCAATCATCGATATATGTTTGTCGAGGCTATGACAAAAACTTATTTTAAGTACTACAGTTCCATATACATTGTTACTATGTTACGGCATATAATTACGATCATAGTCATATTGGCATGCCTGCAACCGCTAATAGTCAACAAAACCGTTAAATATCTTAAAATTAACTACAATTATATACCTACATAAATAATTCACTCTAGATAAGATTATTCATCCCTAGCTTAGGGTCAGAGAGTCCACTATCAATTAATTGGGATTAAACCATATCAAATGCCTTAGGCTAGTAATAAATATAAATAAAACAATTGAAAATACAATATAATTGCTAAACCATAAACCAACAATCGAATTCACCTTTGATTGAATTTTAATTGCCACAGATCGGCGATGAAGTCTCAAACGGTCGGGTAAAGTTGGGAATACTTGAATAATGACCGAATGAATGAATCCAGAAGTTGTGGCGATGGCGGCTGCGTTATTAACATTTGGCTTTTGTTCAACCTCACTTAATTTTAGCAATTTCGACATACAGTACGTGAATATTGCATATTGGCTGATCGTCGTCTGTACGCAAATTGGATAAATTAGATTTGGTTTTGGTGTGATTGTTGAAATTGACTCAATGTTGTCATTGCATCATCATCAGCCCATATACGTCCCAATGTTGGGCACGGGCCTCCTCTACAAGTGAGAGGGTTTTAGGCCTTAGTCCTAGTGGCCTAGTGCGGATAGGAGGACTACACATCTAAAATTTTTTTAGGTGTGTAGGTTTTCTCACGATGTTTTCCTTCACCGTTAAAGAACGTGATAATTCATTGAATAAATACACAACTTCGAAAAGTCAGAGATGTGTGACTGGGGTTTGAACCCGCGACCGCCAAGATTCTCGAATCGTGCCCATACCTCGAATCCATCACGACTTATTGTTATTTACTTTTATTATGTTTGGTTTTTTTTATTTAAGAATTTAATTATTGACTATATAAATAGTTACAAAATTTACCCAATTAAGTCTCTTGAAAGCCCTATTATTGGGGACAATACTCATAAAAATTATCTGTACAATTTTATCCTAATTCTAACTACTATTGTGACTCGTCGACAACGGTTCTATTCATACTCAAGGGGTTCATTCGATTGTCATTGTACGAGGGCACAATAGATTTACGTACGTAGGGACATTAGAAATAACTTATAAAACGAAGTACTGAAATTTACAAGCATTATACATATATATTTATAATACCAAACTAGTGAGAGACTATCTTTTATCATTCGACTAAAGCATGCAAAAGAATTTGCAAATATTTAAACAATTTCCCTAAATACAAATTAAAAAGAATTAAGGTCAAAGTAAAGTGGAGATTTTGTTTGTAAAGCAATTAATTTCACATTAAAATATATCAGAAACACAGGTGGTGTTGCTGTCGATATGATTATAGTAACCAGCTGCGCTCAGCCGTCTATTACATCTGCTGTAAACAAACTAACAACTAACATTTCATAAAACCATAACACCCGCATGAATTGAGTAACAAATTTGCTAACATATGAAAACATATACGTCCGCGTTTTGTTAGGAAAAATATGGAATTAAATAACAAATAAATTCACCCGACAGACGTTATATGGTTCTGGGTCGTGGATTACGAAAACTCTGACAGAGAGACTTTTCGGTCTAACACCCGAAATTTTTCTGGATTACACAAATATTTTTCAGTGAAAACATTGCCGTGCAGATAAGAACGTGTTTTTTGAAATTATCTACTAAAATATAGTTATATATGTATGTGCTGTACTTACATTGACAATAAATCACGAATTCTGAATACTCGTATATTTACACTTAATTCTTTCAGCTAAAGAAAAATATGGCGAAGCTTCAGTCTAGACATAACACTGATACCAAGTTCTTAGAAAAGGTACAGATGTTAAGAGACTTAAACAACTGCATCTAATATTAAGTATTCATTTAATGCTAGCAAACATTTAGACACATTGTCTGCGAGAATTCTTTCTTAATCACAAAAATATATTAGTTACATGCTCGCTTCCACTACCAAATGCGCTATAAAACAGCATGAACTTTAAAATCTTGGAAGTTATTATTCTCCTTTATAAATACGAATAATGTTAGCGGCAGACAAACTCTTACCAGACAATGTAAGGATTTCTCGTAATATACTGGATATTTGAGTAAGCTAACTCTTCAGAACTTAACACCAGTGTTCCCGTGACAGAAATAAGTGTGAGTTTATGGAGCAAGTGGGCTGTAAAATAAAGGAATTTACTAGAGGCCATTGCAGTGTAACGAGAGAACAAAAAGTATATAGCTGTAACGGAGTCGGAAACATTGTTTAAGGACAAAAACACTCGTTTCAGACTTCAGTACAAGATTGAAAACATTACTCAGAATGGTTGGGATATTAAAAAGTATTTTTATATTATGGCTGACCTATTTCCGAAAGCTGAATAAAGAAAGAGGTTAGCGAGTACTCTTAAAGAAATAAACACAAAAGACTATGCATTTTAGTGCGTTGTACGTTTCGTACACGATTTACCGAATTGGCATAATAGTCCTTCTTTTTACTTGTAAGTCAGTGACCGGACGTGTTGGAGTTCGGTATAATAAAATATTGAATATATTTCTGTTATTCAAAGGTAAGAGACAAGAGGATTTAGGAAGGTAGAATTTATCAATAGGAACCAAAAGCAACAAACTTACTGATCGTTAGCTAGTTTTCATTGTTCTGTGAAGAAAGAATGAAAGAAAGAAAGAAAGAAAGAAGTATTTATTGCTAGCACAAGTATTTACACGTAATATACAATAAACAGAAAACAAAGAAAAATAATAATAATAATAATTGTACCAGCAATGGTGCCTCCCATTCAGCTACGTGCTGCAGTAACGCGTGACGATACTGCAACGCTGATTTTCGATGGGAGGCCCAAGCGACGTACAGACGCTTAGTCGGAGTAACAATGATTGAAACAGTAAAACTTAAAAACTAATGATACAAAACAACAAAAAATAAAAATACAAAACAATAATTAAAAGAACATTTAAACAAAATAACAATAGCAATCGATATCACAACAACAATTGCACGTTTACTCTACATCACATTACGTTGCGATTTTTTTTTTAGTAATCCTTAGTTACTTAGGCAGCCATTCAGTGATAACATAAAGGTAAGTTAAGAATATTTTATTGTTTTTGAATATTTAACAAATAATTTAATAACAAGTAAATTAAGAATATTTTATTGTTTTTGAATATTTAACAAATAATTTTTGAATGATTTCTTAAAGCTAAATAGACTTTTTTTACAACGACATGGCGGTGGAATGTTGTTCCAACAATGAGTGGCGGCATACCTAAATGATCCCCTGAAAGCGGCGGTACAGTATCGCGGAACCGACAAAGGATTCGTGATAGTACGAGCGCCATGCGTCACATGGTCGCACCTCCAAGATAATTTGTTAAAAAGGTACTTTGGTGGTTTGAATGGAAAAACTATAATAGATTTAGTTAGCACATTTGGCATTAAATATGTGGCCGAATCAGAATTGTTGCTTTGCTGTGGCGTGAATTACAACAAAGCCCTAGTTTTCATTGACCACCTAGAGTTTAAACATAATTCTAAATACTACGGTGAAGATACTGAGAGTATGAGAAACATCGCTACAGTGAGCTGGCCTTGTAATGAAATATCATTCCACTGATCCTGTTCAGCAAATTCCAGAAGAAACGTGGATGGAAAATTCTCCAATACAGCATGAAATTACAGATTTACCCCGCGGCATTCTACATTTCGTCGTGACCTAGAAATACCGTGAATGTGAAACGTGGAACATATTACCGTCTATTATACGTACATGTTTCTGAAATTATTTTGAATAACTTTCATTATATTTACGCGTATGTGGCATGGTTGTTATGGATTTTAATATGAATCCTTAATATATACTATAAATATTTATTTTATGTAAATAGATACAAAAGATTAACAACAACATAGAAATTGTGTGTAAGAATACTCTCATAATCCCTAGTGTTTATCTATACTAAACTATGGAAGTATGCTTGTCACAGTTTTGTTCATCTTCGTAATAATACGTGTAACTTTGTAATCAAAGAGTTTATCGTTGGATTCGTGGTGCAATAATACTAACATTTTTTTTTGTTTTTTTTTTTATTAGACACACATGCAAGGAAATAATAATATTCGTATTTTTGCATCTTTTTTACTTTTTATCGCCCTATCTAATACATATTACTGTAACATTTTCCACGATTATAGGTACATGAATAAAATAACATAATCATTTAAATCATTCTCATGTATTTGATTCACAAGTCGATCGATACGTGGCGCGTAGATTTCGCGATGGGTTCCCTCGGGCTAAATTTAAGCGCGCACGCGGCGGGGGGAGACAGGGGAGTCGCACGTGGTATTAATAGGCGCACGCGCATGTCCGCAACGGCCGAGCACGCCGCGCCCGCTTCACACCAAATTGGGAAACGGCTATCCGTGATTTAGATTGGCCATTTTTACATACCACATGTTTTAGAAATAACAATTATTTAGAGCATGTTTAGGAGCGTTGTAATACTTTTTATAACGCCATTTTGATTTTTGGCTTCGATATTCAAATTTGTGAAGTCGTTTAGTTCGTCTGTCATTTAGCACGTTTTAAACGATTGATATAATATGTCATATTATAATATAACAACAACACGAACACATTTATAATATACAATTTACACAGATTTATGTTGTCTTTATATTTTTTTTATATTCTTATAGAATAAACTTGTGGTTGATTTTTTAAATATTTTTTTTCAAGCTAAAATACGTTTTCTATGATTGAATATAAGAAACTCAAACATTGAAGAACATAATTGGTAATTACACTTTCCTCGACCCGATGTCCGATATGGATTAGACCCTGGACCTGAAGATAGTTACTCTTAACGAAATGGCCAAGCCACATATTTAGACTAAATTGTAGACTTTCGGAAGTCTGGATTTGTAGAGGTAGGGTGGAGTCAGGCGTTTCTTCAGAGCCCACTTTTTATCTTTATTGAAAAGGGTTTGGTCACAAAATGACTATGTGACCCTAATAGTAAAAAGTCCAGAGCCCACTTATTACGTTTTTCTCTATTGACTGTCCTCTTCGTTTTCGGCCACAAGTATGGCATGAGATCGATAAGTGTCCTTTTAAGTTTTGTACTTTTGAATCCTTAGTATAAGTAGTAATAACAGTCTATTGAAACGCGGTTGTAGGTATTCTATAGTATACATGTGTAGGTATACTTTTGACTACCCCTTTGGGAGATCTTAAGCGACTTATAAACATGTAAACAAGTTAAATAAACCGTACATAAAAGAACAAAGCGTGTTGCGTGGGGATTCCATACAAGTTATGAATACTCGGACTGGTTTATTTAATTATTTATATAAATCGCGTATACATACATATATAGATCTTGATTACGTCGCTTGAATGAATCAGAAATTATGTACGAAAGTAGTTTTTTCTATAGCGTGAAAATAGACAAAAAGATACATATCTATAGAGAAACTAAGACACGGCTTATTTGTCTTTCACGCCGAGTGAAATGATAAAGATCAGTTGCACGTACACAAGACAGGCGAATACATCAACTGAGTTATACTCGGAGAGTTTAAATGGATGTGACAAAACTTACAATAAACTCACTTTAAATATGACTTACAGATACTTTTTTGATAAGGCATATTTTATGCTGCCATGGAAGAATCCGCTAACCTGCACTAGGCTAGCGTGGTGGACTAAAGTCTAAACCCTCTTAGTTCTAGAGGAGGCCCGTGCCCAGCAGTGGGACGTATGATGATGGTGATCTATGATGGAAGAGTAACTGTATCTGATGATAGTGCAGTAATGTCTACAGTCGACTGGTAAAGAGTACTCATTGCAGTTGTCCCTGAAATGATGCCGGCTTACTACATACATACATAAACTTACGCCTGTATTCCCCCAAGGGGTAGGCACAGGTGCTTTTTTGCACCCATATTTCGTCAACGGGCGAGACCCGTTTTTCGGGCATATTTCCTGACTCCGTGCTGCTACTGAGAATTTGCGAATGAAAAAAGCCAATAACACGTTGCTTGACTCAATACCTCTAGATCCCACAAAACATACTTGTACTGAGAGATCACGAGGCAGCTACTTTTTTCAACGTTTATTTTATATTAACTGATGTTTTTGACAGTCCCGTGGCGTAGTTGGCAAGATTGCGAAAGGAGAGGCCGCGTGTTCGATCCTTGCACCGAGACAAATGTTTGCGTGATCCCTACGTATTTGTTTCGGGTGTGGGTGTTTGTGAGACCGAAAAGTCTGATAGTTATTGATACCCACGACACAGGACTTGTATCTTAGTGTGGGTTCAGAACTATATATGTGACTGCTGGGTGTATTTATTTATTATTATTATTATTTAATTCCACCTATCAATTAAAATTTTAAATATAATTTTCTTATAAGTACTTACTTTACCCCTGGGTTGCACTAAACTTTAAACCTGCACCTTTGCTGATTCCATGTAATAAACTAACACTAGGCATATTAAAATTAATTTAGAGTTGAATAAAGCGAGCTAAATGCAGCAGAAACTTTTCAAAGCTTCAGACAACTGTCGTTAGCGCAACTAGTTTGTTTTCAATTATGTAAATTGTAGGTACTTTAAAGACTGACTCTTATCAATCGCTCACACACTTTGTTGTGTAAATATTAAAAAACTTCGTCTGTGTAGAATATTTTTTTTAATGGAAAAATCTTAGTCTTTTTATGGGAAATGAGGCAAATGAGCAAGCAAGCCACCTGATGTTAAGTGGTCAGCATCACCCATGAACACCCATAGCACTAGAGGTATTATTTGTGTAATGCCGGCCTTGGAGGAAAGTGTAGGCTCGATTTTTCCTTAAAAAAGACAGGCATAAACCTTTTTTTAAGCCGTATTTATTAAAAAGTACCACCGGGGAAAGCTAATTATATAATAATATATTATATTATTATATACTACAAGCGGCTGGACCTCGCTTCGTCCACGCGCATTTTTTTAAAAATTAGCCTATGTTTCTTTCCATAGTTCGATCCATATCCATACCAAAAATCATTCAAAAAAGTTAAATAATTATAGAGATTATTTATGACAAAAATACAAACACTCCCCTTTATAATAATAAGGTATTATTAGCAGTTTTGTCTTGTTGGTAGACTTCGCATGGCTATTGGAAAGCTTCCAAAGCGCGTTTGAGTAGAAACCAGGTTTAAAGACTGACGCCGCGGCCGCGGGTTCGTACTTCGCACCGACACAAATGTTATTGTCACTAACGTGGTGTCTTGTAGCTTGGGGTTCACTCATTTTGTTTTTACACTTTACTTAACTTCTTCTTTATATTAAACATTAATACTTACAAGAAGATTTTAAGCAAAAAAGTCAAAAGTGAGTGCTCTAGATTCAAACGTGCGACCCCACAGAATTCTCATCAAGAATATTCACATAACCATAATTCATTCTGTGATACCGAGCGCATTCTTTATTAACGCACAAGTTAGTACTGTAGTGCAAGCCAAATAGACTAAGACCACGTTGAACCAGACAATAAAACTTAAGGACGTAAATCTCAAAGCTTTATAGCCGACTCGTCGTCGATGTTGCATTTAATGTCCTAAGTAAGGGGCCCCTTTACGATCCAATAGAACTATACAGGGTGTATTCAGACCGTGATCGGAAACTAAGGCAGGTAATAGCTAAGGTGATTACAAACCCCCTGGCGTTAAAGAAAATTCTGACAAAAAATAAAAAAAAATACGTTTTCCATACAAACCGCGTACATTTAATACCGATGGTTGTATGGAATTTTTTTTTGTCAGAATTTTCTTTAACGCCAGGGGGTTTGTAATCACCTTAGCTATTACCTGCCTTAGTTTCCGATCACGGTCTGAATACACCCTGTATATGTGGTAAAAAAACAACCCCCCACTACTCCTTTTCCCCCTTTTTTATTAAACCAGCTCGAAGGATTGTAGCATAAACCGTAGGAAAAGGCTTATACATGTATCTGAGGGTCTAGAAAATATAGCATAGGTTTCACAGGCGAAATCGCTAAATGATAAAATGTATGACATTGTTAAAAAAGGTCATCTAATTTTGGGTTTGTTGTATCATTTTATATCATTTTTACATTTTATCCATTTCTATTACGATTTTGTTAGTATAATATAATAGTCTACTTGCCTAGGTTTCTTGGTCTGTATGAAAAAAACTGCCTGTTACGTCTGATCATGAGGTTCCGAGTCTAATTTTGTTGAGGCCCTGAGGGCGAAGTGTTATTTGGGTTTTTCTCATTTACAGCAGCGAGTCAAACGTGTACCGTAAACGTTTAATGGCTCTTAATATGCCAATCTTAAAGGCGTGGCTCAAAATTACACCTGTGCTTACTACTTATACTTGTGTGATTCATCAAAAAATGTTTCGTGTTTGTGAGACCGAAAAGTAGTGACTTAAGACCCAGTACTTATTGATTTGCCGTCAGAATAACGTATAGAAAATCTATTTTTATAATGTAGGTAAATTTACTACAAATGAATTCAAACGATTAAAAAACTAAACGCACATTGCGGCGGCGTGTTGTTTCAGATCGCTTTAGTCTAGACTTTAACGCTTGCGGCAAATTAGTTTTGGAGGAAAGTGGCTCATAACTTTCGGACCACGGCTCATCCACTCACTAGGATTAACCATTTTACTGTTTAATACTACAACTTACTTTTATACAATATTTATATTTTACTTCTCTTATTTATTTACATTTAGCAGAATTTGTAATATTATATTTATAAGACCCGAAATTGTCCAAAAACTTAGTTCGGAATTTAGAGATTTCGGAGTATTTCTGTCTGAAAAGTGCAGATTTTTAACGCAAACTGTTTACACGAGTGTAACGCCTACATAAAAATTATAAATCGCAGACATTGTATAAAATTATTTAATAGTTTGTTCTACGTTAGCGTACATTAAACATAAACATTTATTATTAGAAATCTTGATCAGCTTAATTTTTATTGGGCATATGTCCAAACCACGCCCTCTATTTTACGAAGTATACACTACAACTGGCTTCTTCGATAATTGGGTTACAGTCCATTGACTGGCCTTATAGGTTAGTGGCACAATGACTGTTATTTCACTGTTTAAATAAAAATCCTTATAAATGTTACCTCAATCACAAAGCAAGTCATGGGTTACACTTAAACTTTACTATATCAATAAAGAAGCTTACACTGTTAAGAAATTCAATTAAAATGATCGTATTTGAGAACACATATTTTCGTGGTCTATTTTTATGTTAGCACAGAAATAGATCTACAATGATTCAGCTTTTTGTTCTAGTACAAGCACCAGAATAGTCTGCCGCGTGAATTTTAGCTTTGAAGACATTTTTCTGAACGACTATTATGACAACTTGCGTTTATTTGTGATCTTTTACATATAAATAATTTTGAATTATGATTATTTGTATATACTTGATTTATTTATCTGTATTTAAAAGATTGAGCGATTGTTTAGTTAAACGTTCAAATCTCAGGAAGTAAGTGGTTCGAATTGAAAAAATATTTTTTTGATGAATAGCTCATTTATCGAGAAAGGCATATAATAAATACAAACTCATTGAACAAAATGATTGGAACAGCAACGAAATATTTGGCAAAAACGGGAAAAAGTCTTTTGAAGTCAAAAGTTGCACATACATAGTTGAGGGCAACAGTTATTAATAATAATATACTTTATAGATTACTTAACATAAGACAGTCTTTCAATAACATAAAAAAGATGACTAAAAAGCGAAACAAGATTTCTGCTCTGTTTTTAAAATTGTGTTACATAATACGGTTATTTACTGCAGATTTTAACATAAATTTAGCAGTCAAAAAGCTTTACAACTCAGCTTAATATAAAAGCAGTCTTGTTTATTTACGCAAGTAAACTTTTAACTTTAGGAAATATAAATTAAGGTGAAAAGCCGGATGGGGAGGTTGAAGAGGGTACCTAAATAAACACAACGGAATTATTCTAGACGTTTTAATGAAATGCGCACCTTGATGGAACACTTTTACTACAACCACTTGCAGGTTCTGATTTAACTTTTTTATTATTTTGAACACCGAAGTTAATATTATGGGGTAAAATAATTTCTATGTGTGTTTGAGACGATTTGACGACAATTTGGGGATTAATATTTTGCTTTGTTTCGAGGTGAAAAATGACGTGGCTGATTATGCCTTGGGTGCCTGGTATGTTGGGTTCAACGGACTTCTAGAACGGCGCGCAACAGGAGTCTAGTAGAGAGTGATTTCAATACGTAAATGTTAAGCCAGGACGGGTTCCTTACAAAAATGTTTCCCTCACATCGACACACCGATCAAAGACCCATAAAGTAGAAAGGCCACGGACTGCTACGAGACGCCTGCGAGGCGCCAACAGGAATTCTGCAGCCATCGAATGGTTGCACGAATATTTGCAGGAAAGTAGTGGCGCCCCAAATTGTTTGGTTACGTCAACTGTGGCATCTTTACTTTCCTTGAGCAACTTTACCTAAGCATACCTTACGCTACATAATATGGAATATTTTTTTATCTGTTGCAGTGAGTGCAAATTTTGACGTACTAGTAGATTTTATAATAAATAATGGTATCACAAAAAGTTTTCGAAGCTTTTAACTTCGCTAACTGTTAAGCAGTGTGATGTTTTATTTCATGTGGTCAATCAAGCTCGCAGCGACAGCGAAGAAACATTTGTATTTATTCAATATACAAATTCTCAGTAGCAGCACGGAGTCTGGAATTGTCCCCAAAAAACGGCAATAGGCTCGCCCCCTATTATGTGGGACTGATACATACTTGGCGAAATGTGGGTGCAGAAATGCACCTCTGCCTGCCCCTTCGATTCGGGGAATACAGGCGTGAGGTTATGTATGTATGTATTTTATATAAGTAGATATGTACTCGTATGTATGTGTGTATGCGGGTATTTTTTATGGTCTAATTTTAGATAATATAAGTGGACGTCCTGCAGCACGATGGTCCGACGACTTGAGAAAGGTGGCGGGTAACGGATGGATGAGGGCTGCTCAAGACCGGGATGGTTGGCGCCTACTTGTGGAGGCCTTCGTTCAGCAGTGGACTGCGATAGGCTGAGTATATATATTAGTGAAATAGTTCTGGAAGTAAAAATAATTGTAGTGGAGATGTCGGTTGCGCCCACGTGATGTACTGAGAGCTAACCTTGCCGCAGTATTGGGGACACGAGCACTTACTCATACTATCTGATATATTTTCGGATTATTAAGGCCGATGTTGATATTATCGTCTTAGTTCTGTTGTTGAGGAATAATTTTTATTTCATAAAAATGTACACATGTACTTGATTGTAAGTGTAGTGGGTACTTTACGATTTTCTTTGACTTGAATAGTATTATGTCGGTCTGATCATGAAAAAAAAAAGATTTCAGCAAGCTACACTTGTGTAGTAGTGATGGCCACGTGGTTTAGGCGCACGGTCGAGAAACTTGGCGGTCGCGGGTTCAAACCCCAAGCATACACCTCTGACTTTTTGAAGTTATGTGTGTATTCACAATAAATTATCACTTACTTGAACGGTGAAGGAAAACATCGTGAGTAAACCTGCACACCTAAAAAAAGTTCTTAGGAATTTCTTAGGTGTGTAGTCCGCCAACCCGCACTAGGCCAGCGTGGTGAACTAAGGTCTAAACCCTCTCAGTTGTAGTTGAGGCCCGTGCCCAGCAGTGGGACGTATATGGGCTGATGATGACACTTGTGTGGCAGGTGTTGCATATTAACGCCTTGAATACTGCATAGTTTTAGGTAAGACGGTGGTACTACCCCAACCGCTTGGTTGTGTTTTACTTCTGCAATCATATCTAATTACCGCGTGCCTCGACCATTTAGCTGATTTCATAAATTATCCGGACATAAAAAAAGGGATCGATATACTTCCAAGTTTGACATAAATTCTCCGTAAAGTTATCTTTACCTTAACACAAAACGCATCTTTTACACGTAAGCGTAATTTTCATTAAGTGTCCGTCCGCACCCTTTTTGAAATTTCTTGCCACATTTTTCAAAGGACTTTTCGCCCGGAAGCAAGGATTAGCTTTCCTTTAGGATTAAAAACTTGAGATTAACGAGCAAGGAAAGGGGAAGTGTTTAGCGAAATTGTTAAAAAAATATTTGGAAAATTGTGGTAGACTCAACAGCTCTTTTTGTATACTGGTGCTTCGTAATAATTAGTTTAGCAAATTTTGTTGTAAGAAACTGGAAAGTGTTTAGGTGACTATTAAAAAAGTTTATACAATAAAGTTGTTGGAAAGAATATGCCCGTTTTTACTGGTATAGTGTTGGTTTAACCTGGCTGATGGTTAGCGAATCTAAATTAAATATCTACTCAATTAATTGCAAAAACGTCTGTCGACATAGTTATGTAAAATAACGTGACTCATTTCATGGATCACTATGACATGATGGCCTTATGTACTGGCATTCCAAATAGGTACAAGTATTCTACCATCAGCCAACCCTAGTCTGACTGTAACTCATCTCAACCGCTTGCAAATTTTTTTTCTATTATCACAACATTCTTCAATTCTTCAAGGAAATCTCATCATAGTTATTACGCTATTGCAAAACATCTCCCAGAATCATTAGCACCGAACATCGCAAAATGCTTGTTACACCAGTACTAAGTAATTAGAGCCTTCCATTTGGAGTTATTGAACTTGCTCGGCTAATAGGAAACATCTGTACGCACTGATGAAATTTTATCCGAAAACTTTTTGCAGAACGGCGATGTAAAGTATCGTAATGGATACTTGGTCTCAAGGCAAGTTAATGATTATTAGAGTTAAAGAATTTGTGTTTTGTAAAGTATAAAATTTAACCCAAGTGGTTGTGGCGTTAGCCTTTGAAAAAAATATTATTCGGAATGTTACGTTGCTTTAATTCGATAATATTCTTCATTTCATTAATAAAGGGATATAGATATAGATCTCTCACTATAATAGTAATCGATCAGGTTAAGACAAATTCTAGTGTAAACATACGTAGATAGGTATTTTTCTTTGTAATTTCTGAAATAAATCATAATTTCTTTTCAACACATGTCAAATTAAAATAAGGTGGTCTATTAAATAAGCAATTATTAATTTGGTAGGTACAAACTAATTATATATAGTTTTCCGTTTTAAATACGCGTTTACTACGCGTTTAATAGCGTTTTCATTCATACAAAGAGCATTCATCAATTCATACAAAGAGCAACAACTTCCATATTTATATTTAAGGCTAGACTACACTAAGACTCCCAGGACCCTGTAGAATAAATACCTTCGACAAAGATTCCTATAAATCTATCCAATAAAAGCCACAGCAGTCTGAAGACAACACAAATAAAGTAACTGTTCTCGGCTTGGGGAAGCACTCGTGAAAATAAAACCACTAAACTAAGGAATTAATCCCTCAGGACATGGAAGTCTCAGATATTTATTGGGTGGGCAGTAGACGAGTCCGAAGGGTGTGTCTGGTCGATTGAACGGACCTTCGAGACGCATTTATGCTATGCGGGGTATGTATTTGTTGGACTTTTTTGTACAGCATAGTGGGTAGTGCCATCTTGTAGTAATTACAATTTACAGTGTGGTCCCAGTAGAGTATCGCCTCTAGAGACGAAGATGATAATTATTTTTTTCAGACGTTACAATTAAATCAGCTTGTTCGAAACATGATAATCAAGCAGATCTAAAAATGCTCTGCTATAAAAAAAAAATTGAAATATATATTAGTTGCTTTATATGGATCTAGTTTTTATTATTGGGGTAGTTTTTATTATATACGAAAGGCATTAGGTATTGAATTAGATCTTTTTCTAGATTTATCATACTCGTGTTATCTGTCACACAAAAATCCCATGTCAAATTAGTAAAGGGAGGTTGTTACAGTTAAAAGTAAATCTAGATCAAACCTTTGTCCAATACTGGGTGTCTTTGAGCTGAAAAAGAAGAAAATTTATGTAATCCTACTTATACAAACAGTATATTAAGACTAGATTTAGTTTTCCTATGAATATAATTAATAAGATATCGCTCGTTTAAAAAAAAAAAGATGTAACACAAAATTTACGATTTTTGACCTTTTACAATAAAACGCATATTCATTGCGTAAAGATTAGGTAGAATTCAACAGCCGTCTCGATACGTCAAAATCGAGCGAGATACGCGATCGATCTTCTCTTTTCAATAAACAGGATTGGACAGGACGATTCCAATAAATGGCGTGATTCAGTGATGAACCGGCAGTGACTGAAAGTGGGAGTGTTGTTCTGTGGTGTAATGGTGATGTAACACGAAATAAATCTGTTTTTGACTGAAAGGTAACTATGAAAGTTTACAATTATTTTATAATAAAATGCATGATCATTGAGATACTTCGTTTTTTTAGAAAAATAATTTGATGATGATTTGAATTAATTCTGTTTTGTTTTAAAAATGAAGCATGTTCGAAAAATTATAACGTAATACTTCAGTTTAATTTTAAAAAATACGTCTTTTTCATTGCAGTAATTGAGTAAACATCGCTTTATAGTAAAACATAAACAGTAGCTAAAGGATGATTCTGATTTACTTCTTTTTATTATTTACGCGAATAGGAAATTGTATGAAATGTTTAACGTTAATGCTGTTTATTCGAAAATAACATTTTCAAATTATAATTTACAATCATGTTCGTCTTTAACTTTTTAAGTTATTATAGAACAATGGCGTCATCTTGGAGGTCCCGTAGAATCCTAGGTTTGGTTCAAACTGGAAATAACCAAGAACCATCTAGTAATGAAGAACTCGAGCACATAATTAGTCACGATGAGGTAAATAATTATATAATTATCATAGCCAATCCTTACGGGTTCAAAATACGAGAAATTAAAGTTTTTAGCTGTCATTTAAGATACTAATTTTACCCTTTCTTGTTATTTGTAATCTATAATCTTACTAATAATAATAATACCTAGATACATGCTTATATTAAATTTGTTACTTAATCACCGCAAAACTACTGAACGGATTTAGATTAAAATTGGTACAGGGGTAGATTAAAGTCTGATTACTTTTATCTCCAAATTCCTATGGAAAGAGATACAGCGCGGAGTACCCTACCTACCTCAGGGTGCCGCTAAGAAAATTGTAAACATTTTAGTTAACTTAAATTATATTTAATAATTGCCTGTTAATGATGAATTGAACTAATATCGATATTAGTTTTGTCATTTTTATTTCAGACCAGAAGATTATATCATGTAGATATTGAAAATAAGAAAAATCTATCTCCAGAGTCTGAGCCGATGCCAATAACAGCTAAAGAGCCAAAATCTGATTTGAAACAGGATTCACCTACTGTTACAAAAATCGTTAGCCTAGTACCTGATTATAGCAGTGATTCAACCGTGAGTGAAAATGATGATAGTATACACGTAAACAACAATGCCGAGCCTGCTGAATACGACTCTCAAATTTTGCCGATCTCAGGCAATAATACGCAACGTTCTCGATCCTCCAGCTCATCTTCATCGTCTAGTTCCACTTCTTCTAGTTCATCCTCATCTTCATCAAATTCTTCAAGCTCCAGTGATACTCCAGAAGTTAGTGAGGATCAACAAATTATTCAGCAAAGCGCGTCGAAATAAGAACAGCGTGCCTAATTATAATATTTACCCTATTTACTCAGATGAAAGTGACATTGATCTCAGCGACGATGATCCTACCATAGATTTTAATTCAATACCTATAAAGCACATTAGGAGACAGAACTTTCTCTTTGAAGGATCAACTTCAGATTCCTCTGACTCCAATAGCGAAACAAATAATAGTCGTCGAGGACGCAAGAGATCACGAAAAATTGAGAAGTGGCAGCAAGTGCGATCGAAGCAACTCCGTAATAAAGGCGAATCGTATGTCTCGATGTCAAAAAGACGTAAAACTGTTCCAGCTCGATTTATAAAAGATACATGTAACGAAAACTGTAAATTAAAGTGTAAAGATAAAATCGATGATGAGGGGAGATACCACTTATTTAGCTCCTTTTGGGACCTAGGGAACTTAGTTGCACAGAGGGCCTATTTACGAACGAGTATGGAAGATTTTACCCCTAAATATAAATACCTACACTAATTCCCAAAATCCCAGACGTCCAAACAAAGCTTTTTATTTTATTTTAAATGATAATAAAATAAGAGTATGTAAGACTTTTTTTAAAATACACTGTCAATATCTGAAAGAATGATTTACACGGTGCAATCTAGAATGAACGATGGTTTTATGCTTGATGACCTAAGAGGGATAAATAATAATCACAACAAACTTAACCCACAGTTACGAGATGACATTCGAAAACATATCAATAAGATTCCATACAATTCCAAAACTAGAATCACATTATGTTCGAGCTTCGACGTCAAAGCAATACATTGAAAACCTTGAGTCGTGCTGAAAAATTTGCCGATCGTCAAAATATAACCAAAGATTCTGGAGTAGTTATTTATGACTTAGAAGCTGTTTTACAGTGTCCGAGGGGTAATACTTCGGCTTTTTATTATAAGTCTAAAATAAATAGCTTTCATTTGACTTTGACAGAGCTACTAAATGGAGATAAAAAAGCATATGACAATGCTCATTGTTTCTTTCCTTTCCTTTGAGTCTTTTATCAACTTAAAGTCTCTTCAAGAGCAGTGGGGTTACAACTTTAGTGTAGATATAGGTGGGAAAACTGTAAATTGGAATTATGTAAAGGTTTTGCAGATGGTGAAATCAGAACCATTTCATTTTTATTATAAAACTTCCTACAGTGATACTTATTTTAAACAAGTTGATATAAGAAACAAAAGAAAAAAAATGGACCCAAAAACTGCGATTACTCTAGATAAAGCATATAGCCAAAGACAACAGCTAAGTGAAAATAACAAAAAAGATCTAAAAGAACTACTAACAAAGAAATTGATTCCCTCCTTTTATGCAAGTTTTTATAATTCCATTGTTTAATATTGAGACTACATATTTTATATAAGAATGATGAATATTGTTTTTTAGAAAGTGTAATAATATTACACACAATTATTGCCACAAATTAAGTTCCTTTCTGCCAAAGTATGTTTTTTTTTTTTTTAATAAGGTTAGATTGTGAGTGAGACTTTTAAACTGTTTTAAAGAATTATTCTATGATAACTGTTAATTTTTTATATAAAGTTTACTTTTTTTATTACATTATTATTATGTTAGTACTTAGTTAAAAACTAAGTATTAAGTTTAAAACTTTCAGAAGTAAATTACTATACTGATTGTTTTTTAAGCTAAGTTTACTTTGAAATAATTACTTAATTATGGTACATTTGAATCTCAGCTAGTGATAATGCATAATGCAAGACTGACTTGCTAATAATTTGATAATTATTTAATGATTATAAAGTATTTAACTGTGAGCTATTGTTTTGTTGAAATATTGTGTAAAACTTAGGTAGTGATTATTTGGTATTGTTTTTTTTTAATTAGATATTTTGAACTATTTCTATTTTTGCCTATAATCTAGGTTCCATAAGGGAATCATGAACATGTGTGGCGGCATGTTAATTAATAATAAATATATATTATGATTGATTATTCAGTGCAAATTTTGTTTCATTTAAAAAAATATAATTATTTTTTGTGTTTCTTTTATTACAAAATGATGCAATAATACATAAGCCAATATTATCATATTTTGATTAATAATAAAACGAAGTATTTTGGAATATATTTTAATATGCTCTTGCTAATTTATACAAAAGAGAATTATTTAGAATTGTTGCATGTCTTTTTTATCTACTAACTAGAATTTTTTGGCATAAACTGATTTAACTCAAAACTTTTTTATTGCTTCAATTTTTTCAGGGTATAATAGATAATTAGGATAAAAGTAACCATTTATATTAAAAGGCCATAGTTTTGTCAATCAAAATCAGTAGTTAAATTATCGAAACACCTAGTAATTGGTCTAAAACTATGAATCAAAGACAAGTCGGAATAAGTTGAAAACTTTAATCGCCGATTCCCGAAAGTTGTATTTTTTGAGTTACATCTTTTTATTTTTAAGGGTGCGATATTATTAGACTTTTTTTCAATAAACTGCAATTTGTTTATTGCATTATTTAATCAAGATATTTATTGCACATATCATCAGAATGACTATAGCAAAAAGTATTATAAAATATTTAGGATTCGCAGGTGTGTTATAAAGATAATGAGGTGAAAACTTCTCTTCCGCTAATCTCATTTAATTTTTATTATCATTAGATATTATGTGACATAAAATCCGCAGACAAAATATCAAATTATCGATGTGCTAAAGTGACATCGATATGTACAAAGTCAATAATCGCTGGTAGGTACAAATGTTTCACAGTCCTATACGATGTGAAAACATTTGCATAAATTCTGAATGTTACATTAAGAGAACGGGGCGCGTTCATTCAGTGAAAACGATATGTACACAACCAACTATCTAGGCTTTGTGTACAAAGTACTTGGGATGTCTTAATTTGTACTTTAAAGTAATGAACCTTTATTTAAAATTGGAACGTATCTTTTTTTTTAATTAGCCAAACAAGGAGGCATTACTATACCTACTTTATGTAAGTACGGTGCCGTCTAGTGTCTCTTTCTGTAGGTAGTGTATTTTTGCTTATCCCATTTTTACCAGCCTGCTTAAATGTTACATGTTTATGAAATAAAATGGGTTTTAATATTTTCTTAAGAAAAAAATTGTCTAAGTTTATAAATATTATGTGTCAACAAGTCTTGATATCTTTTTAAATATTTTCAGGAGACATAATATTTTTCCACTAAGACGATTTTTTTCACTCAACTACCTCAATTTTTGTTTCAAAGTCGCGTGTTCTTTATTTTCTTCCACTGCAAATATTATTTTTTTTCAGGACAAAGCTAAGATGTATAGGTGTGGGACTTTGTAGGTATTTTTTTTACAGGAAAGACTTCCTTTTTTTACTTGGCCGCCTTTCTAATAGTTGGTCGATTTTTTTACCCTCAGGATTTCGAAGCTAAGATCTCAAGGCTTACAGCCACATTTGCAATTAGGCGAACAAGCAGAGCGATGTACGTAAGTTCATATAAAGTAATGATTGTTCGTTCATTAATTTGAATCATTAAGATTGAGTCGGTAACGTGCGATTTGATTAATGACAGCGTACTCCAACTTAATTGTACATTTAAGTGCACTTCAGTTTAATTGATTGTTATTCTGGTTATTTTCCATAATGTCAATAATTATATCGCCTTATAATATGTATACTTCTCATTGTTAAACATTGACTTTCTTACACTATGTTTATAAGCAAGAAAATCAATTTAATAAATAAATTACATCAAATAGGTTTTTAGATTGCCACGTTGGCCTAGCGTCATAATTTTACGCTTACGAGCGAGATGGCTCGGGTTTCATTCCGGGTGGGGAAAATTTGCTTTTTTCTTAGAAAATTCTCAAAAGCAATACGACATCTAGCGACGTACGTCCTTTAGCCACTGACATTTTCTTCGAATCGAATTATCACGTTTGGTAAAATTACTATTAATATTTGATATTTCCTGAAAACTGGATACAATTATTAAAATCCCACACATTTCCCGTAAATTCTCCCTTTATCCGAGTTCAATTAACTCAACACGGGGCATTTCACACCCCTGAGTATTCGTCTCTTTCATTCAAGGAAAATTGAGCGCGGGTTCAATCTCCGTCCTTGTTTTGGTTTCAGCGTTTCAGGCCAGCTGAGCGGTGCCGACGCGTTTCCATGGCAACCATTGATCGCCTCCGCCATCTTGAATGCAGCCGTCTGCAAACCCGTGTGTACTACACATAATTCACGTATAGATAGCGTATCATGCCTTTTTCTGTAGGCACAACTTACAACACGAAATTATTACAATTAAATGCGTTTTGTTTGGCAAGCTTTGCTTTTAAAAAAGTAACATTTGTAGTCATAACAAGCCTGTTTAAAGTTAGTTTTTTTTTTTCGTTTCATTTCGTTTATATTTACTTAATCTAGTTTAAAATAATTGTGTTGTAATATGCATGATACCAACCAAGACATTTTAATTTTAAATAAAATGTCCTGCGTTTTTCATTGAAACTTGATTTAAGTATCCATTGTCGGCACATGAGATGTTTCTTCTCGGTCCATTAGTCCCCGGCCGTTACGCATTATCGGATGACATGGTCTTACATTAATACCATTAAGGGTTAACGTTGAAACCTTATATGCTTCTATTCACTTACAAGGCGTAACTATTGACACCTTGCAAGTCAAATACTTACATAATCCACGCTTAATGCCGCACAAATCAGGAGTCTAGTGATGGGCAGGCTAATTATAACTTACGAGTAACTCGTATTATCATTTCTAAAAGTCATAGATAGAGCTAAAAATATAATTAAAAAAACTATTTTGAACGTAATTTTTCCCCTATTCTAATATATTCTTTTCCAGGAACAAATATTCGTCTAATTCCGTTTTGGATCTGTTTCAGACATCACTTAATAGCAATAAATCAACATAGACATTACAACGGCATGTAAAGTTATTCAAGGGATCAGTTATCGTTTCTCCTCAGATCACTCGACAGAAATTTTCAATTACTTCAGCATCATTTACACAACTTAAACCCGAAAATCAAAATCGTCCCGTTAATAAACGAGCCGTCAGCGAGGGACACAAGATAAATCTAATAAGACTTCGCATTACTCCGGTTTCGACGGATTCACAAATCGATACGCCATGGGGTATGAACTGGAAATCAGCGCTGAGCGGTCTGCATGCTGCCGAGTTTGAATCTATTTCCAGATTGTTCTATGCTATAGTTATAATTAATCACATGCAAGTGATTGGGTAGATGTACTGCTCCACTAATACACGCAAGGAGGTTTTATTCATTTATGTTCGAAATTTAAAAAACCTTATATATTATTAGTGAAAGAATAGGAGTCATAAAATACTCTTTTTAAAAATACTTTTCTATAAGTTTGTCTTGAATAAGCTTGAAAACTGTTTAAAATGGGTTTTAAATGCTTCTTTGAGATTTTAAGGATTTTATCTTAAATCTCTGTATATCTATAACATTTTCGTATATTCGAGCTTAAAAGAGAAATAACTTATCATTTAAATGGAAAAACGAACAGAGACATTTTAAATATAGGTAACATGAAGCATTTGCAATAATATCAAATAATTCTTATATTGGGCAACATCAAAAACATTTTTCCATTAGGAAATTCTCGGTAACAGCACGGAGTCTGGAAATGTGCCCGAAAAACGGCAATAGGCTCGCCCCCTATTACGTGGGACTGATACATACTTGGCGAAATGTGGGTGCAGAAATGCACCTCTCCCTACCCCTTCGGGGAATACAGGCGTGAGTTTATGTATGTATACCTATATCAAAAACATCCCAAACTGACTGTATAGTACGTCCTATTTAACAGGTCCCGAACTTACTGCCAGACGCGTTACTAGATTCCGCGCCCCTTTTGAGATTTTCCTAAGAATTAATTCACATTATCACAAAAAAATGCTGCTTAACCCAGGTGCTCTCGATCGTACAAGCAATAAAAGTTTTTTTTTTTTAATAAACCGCATTACTAGGACAAGCTAATCAGTAGAGAGAGTTGAGAAGCAGAGATAGTCTAAAGTTGAAATTGAAAGAGTACGGCCTACACTCAATCGCTAAAATATCATTTAACCTGACTAAAACAACCATTCAAGTAATTTATAATGAAAATAGTATAACCTCAGTCGATTGAACGTTCCAACTAAGTAATTAGTTTGCTAATAATTTAAAGGTCATTAATGTTAATAATAGTTCAGACAGGCTGGAGCTAGTTTCAAGTTGAAAATGTATTTCTGCGAGCTTGATTGTAAAATAATTGTATTCAACGCTTTGTATACCATAAGTCAATGGTAGCAAAATTATTTATCGTCTTAGAGGTATATTTACGATTCTAAGTATAGTATGCCTGTGTTGCGTAAGTATTTATGTTTGTTTGAGACTAACTACAAAGTATTTTTATTTAATAGGTTTAAAAAAAAGTTTTATTAGAATTGAACCCAGGACTATACAAAGGTTCTAAGATAACTCGTACAGTTTTTTTGGCAAAGATATAACTTTCCACTGCTGGGCACAGTGCTGGACCTCCTCTACAACTGTGAGGGTTTAGGCCTACACACCTAAGAAATTCCTAAGAATTTTTAGGTATGCAGGTTTCCTCACGATGTTTTCATTCACCGTTAAAGCACGTGATAATTCATTGTGAATACACACATAACTTAGTAAAGTTAAAGGTGTGTGCCTGGGGTTTGAACCCGTGACCGCCGAGATTCTCGACCGCATGCCTAAACCTCGAGGCCTTCACGGCTTTTCTTCTTCGAATAGCCCTATACATATATAAAAAGCATAGATAGTATTATGACCGTCTCGTTGCTTACGATTACTGCTGTGATTGATTTCAGACTCGCGATCTATAGATACCCGGTTCTATATCTAGTTTCCTAATAAGAAACACTCAGTTACACACGAAGTCTGGAAATACCCAAAAAAACAAAACACGGTTGGCAAAACGTGGTAGAGACATAGATTTCTGCTTATGCCTTCGGGGACACAGTTGTTATGTGATTTAAGTGTTTGTATGTTGACTAAGATGTCTTTAGCAGTTAGAGCATAATTTAATGTCAGTAAAGCTAATGATTATTCGCTAGCGCTCAGTACATAAAAATCTGCAAGCGTGTAATTTTCTCAGTCAAGTAACGTTAAGTATTTCTTAATGGCATAATTACAACGTCCTTAAACCAAATATTGCTTCGTATTAAGTTATTTCAAAGTAATTTTGTGTTCATTTTTGTACATTAATATTTTTTTCGCTCAAGGATGATAAAGGAATCTAATCTATAAATAATTGGCTCGTTTTGAATACCTGTGCTTTGGTATTTCCTTTTTATTTGCACTAATGTTCTTATAAGTTTTCTTTATAACACGAATACTGGGGAATTCTTTTTTTTTTTTAAAGATTGTACTCGACAACCCCGAGGAATATGTTCAAGCAAAATATTGGCTTAACTCTTGGTTATAGGGTGCTTTTTAATAAATCACAATATTTTAGCGAGTGTTACTGTGAGTAAAAGCTAATATATTTAAAGTTGGTGTCTGTTTCTCTATTTATATTTTGTAAGCCACGGCTGCGTAGCTCATATAAACATGGTTTATAATCTAAGGAGAAAGCTGATAATAACGTCAGTACAGTAATAACTTTATAAATTGTATTACTAATTATTAGGGCAAACTAACAGTTCCTAAAGGCCCTGTCGAGACAAACGATGACAAGGCTTGTACACCATTCAGCCAGTACCTACCTTATTTTTTGAAAAGTATCACTATTTCCGATATCTATATTAAATTTTCAGAGAAAGAGATTTCAAATCTCTGTATTAATATTTTGATAAGGAAAGTTTTTATAGTTTGCTATTGATTTGCTCAAAAACTCCTTGATCGATTTCAATGGCATTCGGTATGGATATAGACCGGACCTTGGGAAAAAACAGAGGCTATATTGTTTTAAGAAATAATCTTCGGGTGAATCGGGGCTCAACGGGGTATTGTATTAATAATACGCACTCTCAACCAGTCTACAGTACAGCTCTAATCCCGCAATTACTTCACTGTGACATGTCAAAAACTGCGGGACTTTTGGCCCTTCAGCGCGAGACCCTTTTTAATTGTGTTCTGTGGCGCAAAAAAATTAAACACGCTTCAAGCACGCCCCCGCACTCGCTCACGCCAAAAACCGCATGTGTTTAATGAGATATTGTTTTGCTTTATTTGTTGGAGTTGTTACATTAATGGAGTCATGAGTACCAAAATACAGTTCTGTAGCTATTGCCAGTGACTTTTTTTTATCCTAATGTAAGGAAAATTGAGACAACTGTGTAACGAATTTCAAGGTATTTTAGTTATTGCTCTTATACATACATAACCTCACGCCTGTATTCCCCGAAGGGGTAGGCAGAGGTGCATTTCTGCACCCACATTTCGCCAGGTATGTATCAGTCCCACGTAATAGGGGGCGAGCCTATTGCCGTTTTTCGGGCACATTTCCAGACTCCGCGCTGCTACTGAGAATTACCTAATGGAAAAAACCCAATAACACTTTGCCCGACCCGCGAATCGAACCCAGAACCTCTAGATCGCACGGCACATACTTGTGCCGCGAGACCACGAGGCACTCTTGTTCTTATAATCTCACAGAAATGTGTTTAAACGTTAGGAAAGCACCTTAATCTCATTGGAACTTAAAAAGAAATCGGCTTGAAAAAATTGCGAGAAGATATAGGTACTGAAAACATTTTCCCGGGTTAAGTAAGGAGAAAACTGTTCAAAGAGAGAAAAAATTCAAGTATTATTGGAGAAATGGCAATCGAACTGCAAGAGCGTAGCAACTTAACGTCGGCTTTTGAACAAGGCAATTACCCCGATCGAGTACATTCTTTCTACTGGACTCGAAGGAGCTTTTTGAAGAATACACGTATGTGTATTTATACATACATTGATTGAAAAAGAGCAACACTAGAGTTTCTTGCCCGTTCTTCTCTAGTGATGACAGCCTTCTTAACAGGGTGGTAGATTTTGAAATGAACTGAATCTAACACTGACTTTTCGAAGTTATGTGTATTCACAGTGAATTATCACGTATTAAAGGTGAAGGAAATCATCCTGAGGAACTTGGCATACGCTAAAAGTTGTAGCAATTTCTTAAGAGTTAAGTGATGTATTTGACATTTTATAGATTCAGAGTATTGGTGGTGGTCAGAGGTGTAGTTTATCACGTTTCCCCTGCTGTGTTGTTGTGATTTAAGTCCCATGTAACCGAATGTAAAATCCAATTAAAACATTTTCCTCGAACCAACCCTAAAATAAATACAGGCATAGCAGTGTTAAGTAAATATGAATGACAGGACGTAAAAACAATATTTACCTAACCGAATATACAAAATATTTAATCTGGTACGCAATTTTCGTTTCTCGTGGCCGTTTATGAGGGTTCGCAACGATGTCGTAAAACGGGTTATTTTTCAAAGCAGAATCGGCCACTCATAACGTTTCATTCATTTTTTTACATCTCATTTCCCGTGCAAATACGGCCCTATCAAATATTGGTTTTGCTGACGCGGCGCGAATGTTCCCAGCCGTTCCCTGGCCACTACAAACGTACTAAAAGATTTATAGTTTCCCTATAAGTTTTGTCGGAGCAATATTGTTTGTGATGTATAAATATGACCTTTTCGGTTAAGAGGTTATTACTATTGGTATACTTTTTCTTATTCCGTCATGCATACATAAATAAACTTACGCCTGTATTCCGAAGGGGTAGGAAAAGGGACATTACTGCACCCACATTTCGCCAGGTATGTATCAGACCCACGTAGTAGGGGGCGAGCCTATTGCCGCTTTTCGGGCACATTTCTAGACTAAATTTTCTTTACGTTTTAAATTCATCTTCATACCTTGTATGCTTGAATACGTACTCAAACCATAATCTGAATATTAAAGTCTATTTAAAAATAGATGTAAAGTTTCTACATAGTTACTTTCAATTTTAGTACTAAATCATTACCGCCTTTCAACGGCGTGCATACACGAAATTTCATATTTAATTTGAAGGCTTTAACGAAGCCACTCCGCTCCGGTCAAGGGCGCGCTGCACCAATGCAGTATTGCACCCTCTCACGCGAGATTTAACCTTAATACTGCATAAGAGGGTGTGTTTTCCAATAAAACTCTGATAAACGCCTAAAATAATGCCACTACTTTTTAAATATTTTTTACTTTGTGGGTACGTATCTATTAAGCCTGTGTAAAACCGAAATACATTTGTCGGACCTTTGGAAAACTATTTCATTTTTCTGACTCTTCCTAACAGCTTGTTACGCTACACATTATTCATTAAAATCATCAGCCTCTCCTACACGTAAGCCACTCCCAAAAAAATTGGAGGCATTCTACCCACATGACATCTTCAATCGATCTTGTTGGTACGTGGTTGCCAATAAAGAAGAAAATTTCAAACATTGATATTTGTTGATTGATAAAAAATGTAGATAAACATCTAGAGGACTACTAACACGGTATGTAGACACAGTTTCGTCCTTATCGAATATTGTGCGTGGATTTATCTATGTGTCGAAGCGTCGACGCATCCCCACTGTGCATCCAACGTAGGGTATAAATATAGCCGCTCGATCGAGAATGATTCATTCTCGCTCGGAACGCCGGACCGAACGGAGCTCTGTACTAAGTTTTTGAAATTACCTCCAGAAGTTTTACTGTCCACTATTTTAAAAAACAAAAACGCTCAAGACCCTCCGACATATGAATCTTCATGCACATTAATTATGAGGGAAAAAAGCTTGAACAAGTCCTTAAAAAGTCTTCAGAATTTTTGAAATAAGTGAAGTCATTTTACTCGCAATAGTTATTCTCGTTATTGAACTAAATCCTTAGCCCCCCTTAAAGAAGGCCAATATTATAGGTAATTTAAGGGCTAATATTAAGATCAAAAATTACCAATTCACGAAAATTTTTATCATATTGTGAATAACACGAAAATACTAATAGAGAATATATTAAACGTAAATTAATTAACCATAGTTGAAATACACAAGCGGGTGCTGTACAATAATTTGCGCTTTAAACTCAAATAACACTATATTGCCATGCGAATTTTTCACGTGAATATCATGCAGTGGAGAGCGAATTAAAATTCAATTATGTAACTACATAATTGAACATTAAGTTTTGAATTAACTGGATTAATAATTGCGCTTCTAACGATATAATTTTCATAAATGAGAACATATTATTGAGCTATCATCATCTTCATCAGCCCATATACCTCCCACTGCTGGGCACGGGCCTCCTATACAACTGAGAGGGCATATGCCTTAGTCCACCATGCTGGCCCAAAGCGAGTTGGTGGACTACACACCTAAGAAATTCTTAAGAACTTTTAGGTGTACAGGTTTCATCACGATGTTTTCCTACACCGTTAAAGTGTTACTTGTAACCGTTAAGTAATAATTAATTCATTATGAATACACACATGACTTTGAAACGTCAGAGGTGTGTCTGGGGTTTGAACTGACCGCCGAGGTTCTTGACCGCGCGCCTAAACCTCGAGGCCATCACTACTTCTCTATATTATTGAGCTATAACAGGCATTATAAGTCCATGTATAATAAAAAAAACTAGCGGTTTGGTCCCATTACGCCTCAGCACATAAAAATCTAGCCTATATTCTTTCCGAAGGTCCCGCTTATGTCCATACCATAGATATAAATCATCTAAATCGGTTAAGAAATTTATCCGTAACAAATAATTTATTAACATTAAAATCTTTCTCTTTATAACATTAGTATGGGTGAACCTCAATCGAAATCAATTATTCTATTATCGTTTTCTTTTTAAATTTGTGAATAAGCTTCGTTCTGTGTGCAAAATGAAATCATGCGACATTTCATAGGGTGTAAGGAGGGCGAATAACATCTCACGTCCCCAACCGCCAACCCTACCTGCACGCGGTACACCCTGCTAGCTAACGGATGTGGCTCTGGCGGCCGACTAGTGGCGGCATAACCACTCGTTCAAGCTGGAATGCCTTAAATACCAAAACCTTCGGTGGGCAGCAGCACCGTCGGCTAAAGCTTTCCAGCCACTACGTCAAAATCCCCCAATGGCAACTCCTATTTCTTTATTATCAAAATATATTAATCGCCAATGTCTTCCTAGGAAATTTACCAAAGTAGTAGTAATTAGCCATCTTGGCAACCCTGTCGGGACAGCAGCCGTTAAAGTTTTGAAGTTACTTCAGTGGAGGTTAAAAGTTTAACATTTAGACGAAATGGATATATTGAAATCGGAATTTTTGTAGACCACAATATTATTTGAATAAGCTTTTGAGAAAGTTACACGATGTGGCCTTATATTTTATTTTATTAGCAGTTTCATATGCAATACGATGAATAAAGCGGTAAGTGATTTATATTTAGGTATATGCAATATTCTTTGATATTTGGCAATTGCCAGACTTGGAAAATGGATAGGTTTGTATGGAAATTAATTATAATTTTAGCGGATAATTGCATTTAACGATAGTCACGATATAGGCTGTGCCTAGTGTAGATATTAACATTATTAACATTTGGACTGCTTTATGAATAAATTTCATTTATTATATATTTTTTTTATTTTAGTTTAGTTTTAAACTTTGAAATATAAAAAATACATTTATAAATTAAAAATTATATTATTACTATTATATATTTTATTCTCATTTTCATTCATAATAAATACATCATAAGTTAATAACAAATGCTTACGCAAACATAATAATAATAATAAATAATAAATTCTTTATTGGTCACAAACAAAATATAAAGTATAAAAGAATTCCCTGACTTCTGCACTAGTATAAACTGTGTTGCAGAAGTCAGTGTCTTCCCTTTAATTATCACCATTATCATATTGGCCCTGGTGGAGTGACAACAATTCTTAAAGAAAACTAAAAAAAGCAAACAAAATCAAAACAAAATAAAGCAAAAAATAAAATAAAAAACGTAATAAAAACAATTAAATCTAAATGTTAAATAAAAAAAGCTAAATAAAAATAAAATTAATGTAATTTTGGAGAGCACTTGCTATGAGAACACTTAATAATAATAATAATTTGTCTTTTAGTGTGTGTGCGTATTTCGTAGAACTATTATGTTGTTTAAAACCGTCGTTACTATGCCGTTTAGGGAGATTAGTCTTCGAATGAAAACATGCAAATGAGAAAATCAAAATTACTGGACTCTTAATGTCGCAAAAAAATATAGTCCACTCTATTACATTAATTATTCTTTTACTAATTTCCTAAGCAATAGAATTTAAAAATGACGGAATATAAATGATGAATAACACTGATTCTATAGAGAGAAAAAAAAACATTTGAATAGGCAAAAAAATAATCACTACGACCAATGTTTTAAAAATTAGTTTGTAAATCATAAAACGTTTTAATAAGTATCTCAATTTATAGAAGCTGAAGTTTGACGTGCAAAAACTTTTTAATTTAACCAACATGTATGGCCGTGATAAAGCATTAATCAAAATTTCTCCGAGTTCGAAGCCTGTGCCGTACAAGGAGAAACTTTCTAACTTTACCTTTAGAAGTTATAATGATTCCCATTATAATACACATATGAATAACGTATACATTCCACGAGTGGTATTGATGGATTAAGCTATTTTAATGATACAGGCACTCACATATTCTATGTTTAGCTATGTAGCTATATCTCTCTCTTTAAGTCTCAACTTTATAAATTCGTCATCACCCCATATACATTGGTATGTATGTACGTCTCACTGCTGGGCACGGGTCTCGTCTACAATTGAGACGGTTTAGGCCTGTACACCACGCTGGCCTAGTGCGGGTTGGCGGACTACACACCTCAGAAATTTCTAAGAACTTTTAGGTGTGCAGGTTTCCTAACGATGTTTTCCTTCACCGTTAAAATAAGTGATAATTCATTTTTAATACACACATAATTTCGAAAAGTCAGAGGTATGTGCCTGGGGTTTGAACCTGCGACCGCCGAGATTATAACTTGGCAAGGCGTTTTTCGAATACATTTGCAAACTCTGTACTTTAACCAAGAATTACCGAGATAGCGCAATAAGAATTGCCTGAGCCGAATCTGAACCAAATACTTCTTCATCGCAGGCAAAAAAATATTTGCTTTTTAATTCTGTTTTTTTTCTTTTTTACAAAAATGAAGACAACATTAGTTTTCAAAAAGTGCTTGAACTACTTTTAAGAAGATTATGTAAGAACTTTTATGGCGTTCGTAACAAAATCACAGTTAAGTAATAATAAACACGATATACGACCATTTCATCCAGTCTTTTTAGAACATTACTATTGCTGTACTAGTTAATACGGCAGCAACACGCAGAGTAATCACTGCACTCTAGTGACGTGGGTATACATGCAATCACATCGGCATTCTACAAAAGGGTAGGCAGAGGTGCAGTTCTGCACCCACATTTTGTTTTCGTTTCACCTATTGCCGTTTTGCACAATTCCAGACTCGAAATCCAGAAAATCCGATATGTGTTTTAGTGGATAGCTAAGAAATATTTGTAAATTCTTTTCCAAGAATTACTGGGTCGTCTTTCTTCTTTTTCTTCTTCTGTTATCTTTTCATATCTTAGTCTATATGGAATTAAGGTGATAAGACGTTGTTGTATTTTCTTTATACGAATTATACAATATTGGTCTCACTACAACCCTCAGGAAGTACTGAATATAGGCCTTCAAAGACTTGTATTTTGGTTTAACAAATGAGAAACTGCCTTGCATTCTTTGATTTGTACCAATTCTGTGCAACCGCGATCTTCAAAATGAATTGAACAAGAAGGAGACTCAACACAATGAGACGGTGAAGCTGTCGGTTTTACACCGGCCTTCTGGTTTCCTAGTATAATAAAGATCAAAGCAGTCATTGTTACTGTTATTTAATTTCGACATTCCTTAAAACCCTCAATCATTCATCACAAGAAGACATGTATTAAAATACTAACAAGCTAATGATAAAAGATAACTGAAAATTTAAATTACATTTAAATTATCCCAAAAACTCACTAAAATCAGAAGGTGCCTAGGTAAGTTAATTTAGATCTCGCGATAACTTGGCATATTGAAACTTTGTAACATTGTTTAAGAATTGTGTGTCTTAAGGATACGCTAACTCGTCTTACTTTGAAACACTTGGGGAGGAAAACAGTAAGAGTAAATCTAATTCTTGTAATTTATTCCTTAAACACGAGACTTAATTACAACAGTGTATATTTATGGTCCAAGTATGGACCCTTATATTCCACAGGCACTCTCTCACACTTTTATAGACCACCATTTCCTATAAATTATTAACGTAGTCCTTTTTATGTGATTAAGGCAACCCATAAATCTATGAAGGTATAGGTATGTGTTTCTGGCGTTTGCATATTGTAGGAAAATTTGTTGGCAGTAAGAATGTTCTGACGAATATTTAGAAACATTATTATCAGCCGAAAGACGTCCACTGATGGACATAGGCCTCCCTAAAGACTTCCAAAGCCTTCTGTTGGAAGCGGCCTGCATCCAGAGGCTTCCCGCGATTTTCGGTAGATCGTCAGTTCACCTAGTGGGTGGACGTCCAACGCTGCGCTTGCCGGTAAATACATATATTAAGCCATTTATTAATTTCATCATAGGTCAATCAAAATCGTTGACTTGACATAATACAGTATTATATATGTAGCAGATGTAACACGCAATAAATACTGAAATTGTGCCATTATTTATTGTCGGTTACAATTAGAATCTTTAGTGCATTACGCGGAACATTATTCTGCTCTCATTACGCAGAAATCTGTCTCAAACATTACAAATAAAATATATAGAACATTCGCCACTTTGAAAACATCTAATAGTTGAAATTAATTGTTGTCATCAGGCAAAGGAAATTGGAATGAGGACGCGGCCTCACACCTGTCGCCCATTATTACCCGCATAGAAATTGCATCTCATCTTTGTTCCTTTACGATGTTCTCAGACGTACTATTAATTATTTTAGTGTGATGTTACTTTCCTGCCAACTGCACAGGTCGACGCTCTGTCTGGAAGCGCTATACTAAATTTGGTCTCCGTGGAATTCGCGCACTTCAAATGTTGAGACGCGATCCTCTATCATGTATCGTGACATTGTATACATACAGTATTCTATTGTCTAATACAACTCATATGCTGTTTCATTTTGAGTATTTTTTTCGTAATTTTGAATGAATCTTTAATTTAAGTTTTGTCAGAAATGCCCACAATCAAGTTATAGTAGGGTAGGAAATATCATCTTGACCGGGGTATTACCACTTCATTTTATTTTTAATCAACAGCTTTTTTAGTACAATTTAAGTTTGCTATCATATTTTTATTGAAGCGCAAATGAAGAATTACGTTGAAATATTTAAAAAAATTACCATAATTTAAAAAATCGCACGTCAAAACATTTCATATTCCAACAAAACACTACAAAATGACGGTTTAAATATAATAACTCTTTAATACGTTTCAAAAATGCGATATCAGGCCCGCTAGGTTATTAAAGCAAAACATATTCCTACGAACACAAATACAGTAGTTGACGGAGCGTGCAACTAAGATTAGCTCCCATTGTTCGCTTCTCGGAATGACGGGTTTTAGGACATACAAATGCCAATCAGAAGTATATTGTGTGGCAACCTGGGTTAGTTGACAGGCTGTATCGCTGTCTTAAGATAAATATGTGGTTTTGGGTGACTGAATACTTAAATATGGGTGGGGAATGCTTTTGAAAACTGATATAATGACTCCTTCAAATAGTTTTAGGGAATTTTTGTGCAGCGGTGAATCGGTCCATCTGTCGCATTTTAGAAGATGTCTTTTAATTAACTATGCAGACCATCCATTTTTTCACTCCCTAGTGAATTTATATTTATTTTCCGTTTGTGTTTTATGTGCTCTTATATTTATAAGATTTACACAGATTTATTCGAGTTGATGTCGAGTTTAAGCGCATTAAACAAATATTATTAATGAAAATAAAGATGAGATATAACAGTGTTATTATAATGAAAAAATCTTATATAACATCTCTATATTTCCTTGGTACCCATGTCTTTCCAAAAAAATACCAGTGTTTTATTGATCATCGCGATTACTATCAGATTACATAGGAGTCTACTTCTCGGTTAAGATATTGATGAAAATAACCAGATATTTAAATAAGTTTTTTTTAACACATTAATA
Organism: Hemaris fuciformis; assembly: GCA_907164795.1. Classification (NCBI taxonomy): domain Eukaryota; kingdom Metazoa; phylum Arthropoda; class Insecta; order Lepidoptera; family Sphingidae; genus Hemaris; species Hemaris fuciformis. The sequence continues at coordinate 12,323,027 of OU015434.1, forward strand.
TTCGGAAACAATCAACGACAGCCCGAAGATATTCTTCGGCAGACCGTGAGCCAAATCCCGTATATAGGCCCATCGCGCACTTAATAAAGACATTAAATAAAAAATACAATGGTTATACAAAGAGCATTATTCTATAGCGTATAAGAAGCACGTGCGTTGCGAGCGATTGCTCAAGAGTGCCGTCCTCGGTTGTGGACGTTTCTCAACGGTGATAAGGCGCGTGCGCATGATAAGCGCAGGTACGTTGGGGCAATCACCCGCGCGCTTATCACGTATCATACTGATATTCAAATGTTTTGTTTGAATAGACCATTGGCTTCCGTGGGGTAGAGTGGAGAATATGTCGGCGACAGATTTATTTTATTTGCCTTTATTTTGTACAAAAAAACATAAAAATATAAAAAAGTTGTAATAAGAAAAATGAGATTTAATCGCACTAGGTAATACAGTCTATTAATTATTTGGTTAAGTGTATAGTATAGTAGTTAATAGGTTAACTAAAGGCCAAAGCGAATCACTGCCACCTTAGCATGTAACAAAATATTTGCAAATACATTTATTTATTGTTATGTAAAGAAATACAATTTTCCAGCTTGTATTTTTAGTCCCATATATAAGGTTGGGTTCCTTAAGCGTGGTTGTCTAGTTATCGTAATCTTATAAATAACAAATAAATAAAACCACCAGTCACATACACAGTTTTGACCCCAGGCCCACACTAGAATACAACTCTTGTGTCGTGGGTATCCGAAACTACTTGGGACTTTTCGATCTCACAAACACCCAGACCCGAAACAAATATTTGTCGATCACACAGATTTGATTTGATTACAGAGATTGTCAGATTAGTTGTTCATTAATCAATTTTGTGACTTATCTATTAGTGGAAATTGTTTTGGATTGAGTACTATATATACTATACTATATTTTTGCTTTTTTTAATGTGATTGTTTTGTGTATTTCCCAAATAAAATAAAATAAATAAATAACTGTAGGTACTTACCATTGTGTGCGGTGGTATTACTATGCCGCACTACTAATTAAAAATTAGTAAATTAAATTTAATTATATCTTTCTATTATAAATTATTGAAGTCGTGACGGCCTCGAGGCTTAGGCATGCGGTCGAGAATCTTAACAGTCGCGGGTTCAAACCCCAGGGACACACCTCTGATTTTTCGAAGCTATGTGTGTATTCACATAGAATTATCACGTACTTTAACGGTGAAGAAAAACATTGTGATAAAACCTGCACACCTAAAAGTTCTTAGGTGTGTAGTCCACCAACCCGCACTAGGCTAGCGTGGTGAACTGTGGCCTAAACCCTCTCAGTTGTAGAGGAGGCCCGTGCCCAGCAGTGGGGCGTATATGGGCTGATGATTATAAAATATTATATATAATACTGCTCTTCTAAATGTGATTACTGCGCATAGGCAAATTTACTAAATTTCCGGTATATTGTATACCTACATAACGAAAAATTGTGTTATGTACTGACACAGAGTTAAAATGGATTAAGTCATAAGAAGCCCGCTGGCCTATAAGGAAAGGAAGATTTTACATACAAAATATAGCAGCAATAATTATGCTCCGAGTAACACTTTTCCCGCAATTAAAAATCGAGTCAATTTGCACACAGCACCGAAATCAAATAAAGACATATTGCGTTTATTTGCGCAATTTTCCGCAATTTAGTGGTTAATTTTTGGTTGTTTCGTTGATGTTGGTTGCGCCACATTTTTACCGCTGAACGTTTGCTCGACTATAAATTCAACTATAATTGACAGCCCCGTGGCGCAGTTGGCTAGACACCAGCTTGCGAAACGAGAGGCCGCGGGTTCGATCCCCGCACCGAGACGAATGTTTGTGTGATCCACAAATATTTGTTTCGGGTCTGGGTGTATGTGAGACCGAAAAGTCTCTCGTAGTTTCTGATACCCACGACACAAGACTCGTATCTTAATGTGGGGTCAGAACTATGTATGTGACTGATGGCTGTATTTAATTAAAGCGCATTCAAACTACAGTCTAGCGTTGAAAATCAGGAGCAACTTTGTCATGTTTTATCGGGTTTTTTGCACATTTCGGAGTGGATCAGTTTTGACCGCATAATGCTTAATGGTTGTTTAAGCTGTGACCTAGTAGATTTAACTCGCTGGTTGCGGTGACATCATCTTGGTTGTCTAGAGTTTTCGAAATCCACAAGCGCATTCTCAGTATTTTGAACTATACTACTTATAGACTTAGGAATTGGGTTAACCTAGTTTATTATGGTTTTGGATTGTAGAGTCTTCATGGTTGTTACAAATGAAAAAAGTAATTGCAGAATTGTCAATCAAAAATTCATCACAATAAAAAGAAGATCGAAATATGTGTCCATAACAGGCTGTACCTTGCGCCAACCGACCAATTTAAAAATTATATAAAGCTTACTTCACACCGCTCGGGTTTAAGAAACGGCGCCTGCGCAACTGTCACTGGAGGCCGCGCCAATTAGTGAACGCTTTCATATCGCCGCCGTCGAGGTGCACTCAACACCTCAAGAGTGCTTGCACCAGCAAATGCAGAAAGTGGCCAGTGGGAAGACGGGCTTATTTTTAGTTTGAATCTTATATTCTAACATAGACAAGTATCTGTTACGTAACCTTCTTTTATGCATTTTTTTTAATACGATAGTTCGATTGTCGATAAATCTTCAGAATAGTTAAGTGGCCAGTATTTCCAATTTCAATAACCCCTACAAGTGATTTAATAATTTGAGTTTTTATTAAGTGCTTTGCACTGTTCTATATTTTATGCCTTATTGTACCGGATGATTGTATCGAGTATTGAATGATAAACTTTTGTATTTCTTTCTTTTTGAATGCTTGTATAGCAAAAGCATGTATATCTCTAAAAAGTATAATCTATAAGACAGCACCATATTTAATATCAGGTGCGTTGGGTTTACTTAACTGACTATTTTCAAATTATGTAGGTACTTTAGCATTTGGGCCCAGATCTCATAGGCGCAGTCTTAAATTCCATGTTTATCCAACATTTAGCTTATGTTACTTCCCAGGGTCCCATTTATGTCCATATCAAAAATCATTCAATTTGGTCGAATCAAAATCAAATCTTTCTTATCAGTATAAATAATATTATCAATAATAATTTGTGTGTTACCAAAAGTTTCGATGTGGTACAACATCAATCACTCGCCCCGCGATAAATTGCGGACGTCGTTAGCTAACTGCGTGTCTTTAACAACTTCAACTCACTTCCCGAGGGAGGAACACACAGCGGCCATTCACCATTACTGCACTATTAAGCGAAGATAATATGATACGTGTAAAGGGCGTTTTTACATGGTTCTTGAAAATTGGGACTAGTAGGTAAAAAAATATTACCTATCATATATTCACATTTTAGGAAGAAACTGCCTGTTACGCTTAAACTAACGTTTGATATAGGCATAAATTAGACTTTAGATCATGACAGGCAACTTTTTCATACAGCACCGAAGAAAGCTAGAATAAATAGCTAGAAGAAATATATTTTACATTATTACACAAAATTATGTTTTTTTTTCAGACATACTTAATATTTCAATCTATGAAAGTCTACTTCATAAAAATACTAAATTAGTATTAATCTCAATCACATCTGGAGAGCAATCATACGAAACACGTGCTATGTAATTACCGGGACGTGTTCGATTTTTTTGGTTTTGTTTGCCGATTTTATAGCTGATCCCATGTGTTTAATCGTCAGACGTACTAACTAGTTTAGCGTTGAAATAAAAAATTATACCACTCAACGTTGCATGAGGATTGCCGATCCAGCGTTACTTAGGTCCATTTTATCCCAAGTCGCTCAAACTATAAACATTCAGTTCTTCAGAATAGTTCCCCATACAAATTTAATCCCCAATTCCGTCTTATCTCAGTTTTCTTTTTGCGTTATAGATAGCCAAAAATCCCTCACATTAAGACGGTAATTACCTTAATAACCTAGCCTTTGTTCCAGTTTGATCACAACTTACAAAATATGAGCTATATTCAAATTTATATACACGCTAACGCCAATACTCCTAAAGAGGTAAGTAGATGTAAATTTCGACACCAATTCAAGTTTTCCAATTATTTTATTTTATTTTATTTTATTCGGGAAACAAACAGTCACTTAATAATCTAGTTATAATTATACATAATTTGCTTAAGGACAAATAAAATGTTTCCGCATATATATATCTAAAACACGACTTGCATGAAATCTTAACCTAAATTAAATATAACAATTATCTTAAGTCTCTAACCGTTCCGTGCTGCTACTGAGAATTCCCTGGGACTAAAACTCAATAAAACATTGCCCGACACGGGAATCGAACCCTGGACCACTAGATAGCAAGGCACATACTTGGTGCCGCGAGACCACGAGGCACTCAGTTCCAAATTAAAAATTTCATTTCAGATGGCCTACATAGATAACAGCATTCGAATGACACAACAAAACTTCCGAATGCAATAATTTCCCCGCCAGATAGTGTTTGTTTACTCTGCCCATATTGTAAGGGGCTATAGTGTCGTTCTTAACGCTCCATGAGGGGCCATAAAAATATCCGCAGCGGAAGCTCATATCCGTCATACTACAAAGGAAGACACCCCCAATTACTAGACATTATTACGTGGCCTTGCTGTTCTTTTATAATGCTTCCTTGTTACTTTAGATTGGAAATGTGAAAAAAAGCTGTGGAATAGTTTGCCCGCTCACGTGTTCCCTCCTTCCTATGATCCTGGATCCTTTAAGCGAAGCGTGAAGAAGCATTTGTGCAGGCCGGCATGATTGTGTCGACCAGCGGGTGACCATCGTTTCTCGCTGGTTGGTATTATTTTTCTGGACTCCACTGTGCTTACCATCAGGTACAGTGGAGTCACTTTGCCGTGCCTGAATAAAAAAAAAAATAAAAAAAAAATAGAGTGGATATGACTTATACAGTGTGTACATAACTATCATCGGATTTCGGATTTAAACGGACGTGAACAATAAAAACGGGCTAGGTTGAGGATTATTTCTTCACTCAAATTTAAACCGTCGTGTTTTCAACATTTCTCTAGATTCTACATTTGAGACGAAAAGTTTTTACTAGTTTCAGATAATAACGACAGAAAATAGAAATCCTAATGTTTGACCTTGATATTACTCGTATAAATATTGGGTAAATTGATTTATAAATAAAGGATTTTTTGACAAAATTTGTGATAATAAAAAAACATATTCACGCGAAAGTCCACCAAGAGACATCAATGTGCTTAATTACCTATACAAGTTTCCAAAACTGTCGTTTACAGTAATACGTGCCTATAGACTCATTCAAGATTTTCGGAACCACCTACGTGTAGCGGGTACGGATTTAGGCAATAAACTACGTTTTTGGCAAAAACCTCTTTCGGTCGCTGCTGTTTTCGGAAATCAAGCGGTGTCAGTAAAAATCATTAATCCTTAAGCTTAAAAAAGATTTTTTATTTTTACATTTGCGATATATAATAATTATAATAATTTCGACATAAATGTCACATATACTCCTACAAAGTAGAAAAATATGTTTCCAAGACCCAAACTATCTTTTAGAAACCTTTTAATTAACTGTTCAATATTATTCAATGTTATGTTTCTCGCAGCATTCGATGTGTTTTAAAAACATTACCTTAGACAAAATTTTGTTTTTAAACAGTTATTAAACTTACCGCTTGTAAAGGTTATTACAACGCTAATTAGTGTTCTGGGTTACCTGTAACAAATAAATTTTATTATTAACAGACGCCGTGAAACTATGGACCTAAATTAAATTTTTAGCCTTTCATTAGAATCGTTAGGGTAAATTAGCCTATTAACAATTTCTCAACGCGTCGACAAGCTGGCCTGTGAAAATTCATTATACTGATTAATATAATTAATTTGAGATCTGACGTTACATTTTTAATATTTACTTAGAATAATAAGAGAAGATTACAGGCCGGCTGTTTATTTCATCTATCTACTTAAGGGATAATCAAAGATGAATCAATTTGGCAAAACGTATTAATGTAAATATTCAACTCGCATGAACAAGGTCAGTGTTTCAAGCAATGAATAAAAAGGGTTTGGTTAATATTTCCAGAGCAAGGACTTCACTTTCTGGACTCAGAGTGTGTACTTCTGGTTTAGAAGTTGTCAGCAAAAGTATGCCAACTACTGAGAGATAATCATCATCGTTTCTAGTAAGTCTTACTGTAGTAAGATTGTACTTATTATCTGGGTACAAATTTCAATTAAATCTATCAAGAGTTAGTGTAGTTCATATGAACAACATTAAAAATCGATTGATAGGCCAGCATTTTGGTAAAAAGCGCTATTGCTTTTTTGATTCCTAAGTACTTATCAAAATCTTTAAGCCCGCAAAATTTTTGTCTATAATTGATTATGGGAATTAATTATCAGAAGAAAATAATTGATCATGTTATAAAACAATCTCGCTCTAACATCTCCAATATAGAATAGAAAGTCATTCATATGTTTAAAATATTTTTTTAAAATTAAATAATAACGACCATTAAACATGTCGCAACATAGAATATTCTAAAAACTATCTGTAATCGCTGTTGTTAGAAAAGCGCTGATGTTGAAGCGATAATATAAAGTGAACTGTTACTTAACATTGATAAAACTCGCGCGCAACGTGACTTGATTATGAAAGGTATATTAAGTAAATTAATAAACCATGTAAAATAGTCCGACATGGAATCTCCATGGATACGGATCTTTTGCATCTGCACAATATTGTATTATGTAAGTAATGACCATTTATCAGTTGCTAAATTATTTACCTAGCCATAGAAATAAATCTAATCATTGTTCATTTTGCAGAATAGAATTGCCTACGGCCAAAATGTACCAGCAGGGCTACCACCACCCTTACAGCTGCGCAACAAGGAGGTTAATGGACCAGGTGGAACTTCACAATTACTTAGCTCAGTATTATCTACATCAGCCAATGGTCTGCCTGATATGTTTGTGAGGACGGGAATGCCAGTATTTCAAGATGGATTTGTATCACCGCCGCTGCCGCCGATATCAATTCCTCCACAAATACGTCCAGCATTGCAATTACCGCCGCCGATCTTAAACTCTTTTCCGCAAGGTCCCCTAGGTCCTGTGTCATTAAGTCCTCAATATCCTATACAAGGGCCACCAACATTACCAGGCATACCTCAGTCTCTTGCTCCACCTAATGTTCCACCAATAGTGAACGAATTACCAGCTGTGAGTTGTCCTCCTCTTGCATTAGGAAATCGAATACCTTGCCAACCGCCCCAAACTTCAATAGATAATTTATCAAATCCTATCTTGCCGAATGTGTGCCTACAACCAGCTAATTTACAGCAAAATTTGCCGTTACCAAGACAAACAATCAACCCCATACAGCAACCACAGGTACAGCTATTAGACAGTTTTCCAAAGGCTCCTTCTTTGCCAAAAGTATGTCCACCACTTTCTGCCCTCCAGATGCCAACAAACTATCCAATTAATTTACAGCCTGGAACTGCTGCAATAATCCCAAATATACCACCGCAATATTCAGCTCCGAGCGGCAATCTAATGTCAGTTTTGCCTGATATGAATGTAGCTCAACCTAGTTATCAAGTAACTGTACTTCCCCCAGCACCTCAAAGACAAACAGCTTCAGAATCAGTTGCATATCCTAGTTCTTACACAAATACTCCAGTAACTTATGGAACGGATACTTCTGTGCAATCGCCGATAAATTTGCAAATTAACCCACTAGAGCAAACGGCTCCTCTGCCTATGCCGCCTCAACCGTTTCCACCTCCTTATACAATGCCTCCTATTATAGTCCTCAAGTCGGGATCGAGTTGGAAAAATTGGCTTCCTACTCTCCTGGTGACTTTGTTTTCCAACTGCAGAGGACGGGGCTGTGGGGGTTGTTGCTGCTGCTCATCCTGTGACAGTCCCGGTAATGTTTACCTTCCCTTTCCTATACCGGTACCTACAAACAATCCTGTTATTGTAAAGGGAAATTCAAGAAACGACGACACAGATGAAGGAGACGAAGAATACGACGATTGTGAAGACTGATAAGTTCGGTAGATTTAAATATTTATTTATTTAGCTGATAGATATTAATAATTTATTTTTTGAATACCGTGTTTGTGATAAAATATATATTTCATAAATATAATTAGTGTTTAATTTGAATTAATGAACCTCACACAACTATGTCAACATTTGTTCTTTGAATCCAGTTAATATTCAGGAACAGCGAAATGATTGTAGAATATTGAATGTACTTTTTCGGTATTCTTTTTTCTATGTAATTCTGAAAACTTGATATTAATATCTGCATTAAGGGAATAGGATCCATTGAAATAATTCACCAAACTCCAGCAGTAACAACATTGCACAGGTGTTACCATCCAGCTAAACTTGAAAGAGACAACTTCTAGACTGTCACATACATAATAATTCATTGAAACGGTTAAATTAATGTTTTAATTTCCGCATGCGAGCTTGGTACGCGTTAAAGAGATCAGATGCTATTAGCCGAGTTCCGGTGTTATGAAACCATAATGCTTGGCCCGCACGCGTTGGTAGTTAGCAACTATTAAAGCGTTATACATTCATGAATTATCTTGGTTAGACGCGGTGCTGACGTAACAGCTTTCTATGACGCTATTGAGGTTTAGTGACCGTGTTCATAGATTTCAGTTGTATGTGGACCAAGTAATGAATTGAAAGAATTAAATGATTAAGTAATTTGAACTTCTTAAATTATTTTGGCGGCCCTTTGGCTACCCTAGCAACACCTTTGACCTACTGTGATAATGCTCATTACAAAAATACACATACAACTAGACTATGTTATTATCCTTTTGCCGTCTCAAATTGATCATTATTCTAATTTCCTAGTAATCATTTGAGCCATAAAATATTCTTTTGATTGTCAATTTGATTAAGGTTATGTATATAAATGTATAAAAGCGCAGACATAAAACGTTTTATAGATACTCGAAATAATTCTCTGGACGAATATTTTCCTCAAACGACACTAAAGTTTAGTACACGTGGATTCAGCATATCTCCTAAGTCTGACGTAATTAGGCCGTGAAAGATAGCTCTTAAACAAAACTCGCTTTTACGGCCTTTTTTAATAAACCCGTCATTAATCTAGCCGCCTCGTTCCTTTGATCTCGGACATAATGGATCAGTCTGTGACACTGGAACGTCTACGTTGCAGCTAGCGTGTCTGACATCTGTAAAACATTAATCAAAAATGAGCGAAAAACTCCATGTTTTAAAACAAATTCAAATAACTATTGAATGAAATATCATCATATAAGTTTCTACTGGGCACAGTTCTGTTTTTCGGTCATCTAAAAGCACTGCTCCGCTGCATCTGTTTTTGTATATTATAACATTTTGTTTTGTTGTATTTGTGTACAATACAGTGTATTTCTATTCTATTCTTGATTCGGGAATCAAACTAATATTGCGAGATCATTTATTTAGTAACATGATATACCTACATACAGGATGTAAACAGACCGCGATAGAAGACTAATAGCCAAATACTGAAACGCTACTTAATCTGAGGACGACTTATATTTAAGTGGCTGTTATAATTTAAGCGGTATACTGGAACATCATCTATCGGTTTTAAGACTGTGATTAACTAATGCCCACTTAAATTTCCATACATAGCAACATTACCACAAAAAGTTCTTTTACATGACATTTTTTAGTATATTCCGCTTAAATTATAACAGCCACGTAAATAAAAATATAAGTCACCCACAGATTAAGTAGCGTTTCAGTATTCGGCCATTAGAGAGGTAATAGTTACGGTGATTACAAATACATTGACGCTAAAAAAAATCCAAAAATAATAAAAAAAATATGTTATTATCCTAGTCACCATAACCATTACCTGCCTTGGTTTTCGATCAGGGTCTGTGTACAGTCTGTATAATATTACGAAACATAGCATAAATTTATTTCTTAGTATTTTATACAGATGTAAACAGACTGTGATCGGAAACTGAGACAGGAAATACTTATGGTGGCTAACAAAACATATGTTTTTTTATTTTTTGTCGTCAATGTGTTCGTAATCACCATACCTATAACCTGTGTTAGTTTTCAATTACGTTCTTTTACTTTGCTTATACATATTTTTTTATTTCGACAAATGTTGGAAGCGTAATGTATGGATAGGATGCGAGGAATACATTGTGCAAAGTCGAACGACTTCCAGACGACCCGACGTCACCCAAAACGCGATACTCTCCAGTTTTATACAAAACTAAATTATTTACACATTGTTCCTTTCTTTCGAAGCGAATTCTTGTGATGCCGACTGAAGTATATCGAAGGCTTAATCTTTAAGTTTCGTGACTATTTCAAAGCCGAATTGTAACCTTCAACAATTTAATGCGTAAATAAATTTTAAGCATTTTTTTACATACTCAATTACGTTAAATTACAACGTAGAAATGGGCTCGCACTAAACGCCAAGATGTTTCTTTTAGTAACCCATTAGCCAATCACATCAATAATTTTTCAAATTCGTAAAAACGGGAGAGATAAAACGCAAGATACAACAAAAAGTTACAGAGGAATTGAATCTTTAAACTAAGGAACATGCAATAGGACCCAAAATAATTTCTTCGGAGAAATCTAACTCTCGATAAGCTAATTAGTTATTTAACACAAGATTTGTACCAAGACCAATCAAAATGCTTAAAACAACACTTACTGATGCAGATATTTTTTTACATAACATTCTGATTAAGGAGTTCGAACATCTGGTAATGTTGCTAGCAGTGACTTTGTATCGACCAGATGCGTTATTTTACCCAAATTTAATTCCCACTTAGTAATAAAAAGATTTTACTTACGTAATGAGATAATCGCGACAAATGCATTAATCGCAACACTCAACAAAAGAGCAACATTACAGAATTGCAAACCGTAAACAGATGTACCTAGTTTTGTTAATTACAGCAATAAGAAACGTGGACATCTCCTGCCACTTGCCATAATTTATTTATTTATTTATTCTTTTTATACATAATAACGTATAAAGGCGGACTTAATGCCTAAGGCATTATCTACCAGTCTACCCTAGGGTGGTGCAGAGATATATGACAGGTGTAATTATATAATTATGGTGGCCTAGTTTCCTAACGCTTTGCAAATGACCCAACAAAGAGATGCCGTTTAATTAATATCTTCATGATGTTTAATGCAAAAAAGTTGCTACTGAAATTAATAAAAATGGTTACTTCTGCTGATGGCTGGTACAATAACCCTAATACACAGCGGAAATAATTTCAAATCTTTGGCAGATATTACGTTTGTTTTAAGCTGAGGATTCAGAAAGTATCACTTTCGTAATAATTAATACAAACCAAGTGAGTGTTATAATTTTCTATCTTTAATAAAAACTAGTGTCAATTCAATGGCAATATCAAAGAAGGCATTGGAAGGTGTACCTATAAGTCTTGTACCAAAAATATTTTTAACGGAGCACACGGATGCCTTGGAAAATATTATGGTCTCATCTTGAAATTAATTCCAAGTCTTTTTAACACATGGTACAACGAAATAATATTATTCCAACTGAGATTGTTGAACTCTCAATTTAATGAACATCACATCAAAATAGTGAAAAGGATATTGCACTACATGGGATCATACAGACGCAATGCGGCAAGCGTAAATACGTGGTATGGGACAAACAAAGGAAAATTACTGGTTTAATTTAATATGTTATGTTTAATATAAAGTCTTCAAGTATGCTCGGAATTTTTGTCGTACATACTTTAATGCATCCATACCATTATAAAGGCGAACGTAGCTCTATATTTCTGTAACGCTTTCAAGCGTAAACTATTAAATGGATTTGGATTTTTTGGTATGGAGTTTGGAGATAAGAAAATAATCTGGGTCACTTACTTATATAAAATAATTAAGATATAAGTGCCATGTTTATTTATTTAAACTGTTAACACAAAAAAAACAATAATATATGATGTCGGTGTGTAATTTCTGTCAACTAAATTGCTAATACGACCCCGAAACTTAAAAATATATACTATGTGTATAAGCGACAGTTGCTAATTTATTACATATTTACTTTATCATAATATTAATAAAAATTTAATTTTCATAACTCTTTGAAACAGTCAAGAAATTTGATCTATTATTCCTATCACCTGAATTTACGAGAGCCGGGTCTCTAATGACATAAAAATTTCAAGAGTTAGTTGACAAATATTTGTAATCAATTGCGCACCAAACTCCGACATTTCACCTCCTGAGCTAATTACAAATCGATAAAGAGAATTTTTATCTCAGTACGCGTGAGATTAAACATCTTCGGCAATTCTTGATAATGCCGCTCAGATAAGCGATTATGTAATCAAAATCAAATATAAAACCTAATTTCCTTCGTCTGCGAGATTATTCGATCAGATACCATCACAACAAACCATCACAACTGTTTTCAATCAATATGAAGTTGTGCGTTTGTCTGGTAATTGTATCAGTGTTCCTCGGGCTTGAGGTACGTCATAGTACACTATTATTGAATCTAAACCTATTTAAGGACTTTTTTAAAACTAGTACCAATATCAATTATATAATAAATACAAAATACTTTCTGCGAACCTACGATATATCATCATAACCAAATTTGCTATTTTCGACAATTTAAAAGAATAATATGATTACCTGTAGATCCAAACTCATGCATATTACCGTTCATTCATCAAAAATTGTGGCACTTTTGTTTCAGATTCCAGAAGTGTCGTCACACGCAATAATCCCAGCGTACGGATCACCCATAGCATATTCTAACAACAGGAATGATGACGACATCGGCATAATCCTCAGTATTCTGTTACTAGCTGCTAGAAACAGAGGCTGTGGATGCAGTTGTTGTAACTCCTGTAACTGCAACAACAGTAGAAGTATCCCAGTGCCATACCCAATACCTTTCCCTACCAACAACCCCGTAATCAGTCGGGCGAAGGCTGATTATAAGGATGACGATGATGATAAGCGCAATGACGTCATAGCAGACGGCGGTGGAGGTGGAGGGGGAGGGTCAGCTAAAAATGATACTGAACAAGTCATCAACGTTATAACTGATACAGACACGACGTCAAACAACAAAGCGACCACGAGTAATAAATTGCAAAGTTCTACGCATAGTATTTCTAAATCGGGAAGTAGTTCTGCCAGCAGCAGTAGTGCAGGTGCCGCTAGTAAAATATGATATTGCTTATCTAAGGAATAGGAAATGTCACTAATAACCTGTGTCTAATTTTAAGTACTACTGTATGATAAAAAAAAAATATTATTAAATAATCAATTTTATACTTCTATTTTTCTGTTTGTTTCTCCTATTTCATCATCACCTACTTTTTATGCCAAATGTTTCGGATACAAACAACTTCACTGTGATATTGTGCTTCTTCTTATAGATCTTATTTCTTTTAATACACTATATCAGCCCATATACGTCCCATAGCTGGGCACAAGCTTTCTCTACAACTATGGTCTTATTCTACTCCGCTGCTAGTGGTTTGGCAGAAAATAAATTCTTTGCAGAGAACTTTAAGGAGTGCAGGGTTATCGAAGTTTTTCTTTACATACCTTCAAAAAGTCAAGCGTATGTCCTCGGGATTTGAAATGGGATTTTTGGATTAACCGCGTGCCTTATCCTCAAAGCGATTACAACTATACAATAAAATTCTTGATAATTAAAATAAAATAAATAAATAAATACACCCAACAGTCACATACACAGTTCTGATCCCACACTAAGATACAAGTCTTGTGTCGTGGGTATCAGACACTACGAGAGACTTTTTTGGTCTCACATACACCCAGACCCGAAACAAATATTTGTAGATCACACAAACATTTATACAATTACACACGACAGTTTCTTTTTCCTTAAATTGGACTTTTTTTAAAAGACTATTTTAGCCTTCTTAGCTCCAGACGTGCTTGAAAATCTAATGCTCAACTGCTACCGTTCACATCCTATTATGCTGCATTTAGTAACGGTTCCGAAAAATCTTGAGTGACATTCCCTAGTTTGATTGTTTTTTTGTTTTTCAATAAATTTATAGTAAAGTAGTGTTAAAAGATTTACCATATAATTAAACACACTGGTCGTAAAATTAAAATACATACATACATAACCTCACACCTATAATCCCCGAAGGGGTAGGCAGAAGTGCATTTCTGCACCCACATTTCGCCAAGTATTTATCAGTCCCACGTAATAGGGGGCGAGCCTATTGCCGTTTTTCGGGCACAATTCCAGACACCGTGCTGTTACCGAGATTTTCCTAATAGAAAAACCCAATAACACTCTGCCCGACCCGGGAATCGAACCCAGGACCTCTAAATCGCACGGCACATACTTGTACCGCGAGACCACGAGGCAGTCAAATTAAAATGTTTTTAAGAACCCTCATTTGTTCCTCTGTTTTTGCTTTGGAACTACAACTATGTTATTATGTTTTTAGGTACTGTTATAATATGACTTATATTGACAATAAAAATTACTTTATCGTGAGGAAACGCTAGTAGGTACTAAACTGCTACTAAATACTCTGTGATCAAACTAAGGCAGTCACTTTGTCTTTCCGTTAAGTCGTACGCAGTTGGCACTGTTTAATTTGATTAACATTGTTGTGACTGCATCGTGGTCTCGCGGCTCAAGTATGTGCCGTGCGATCTAAAGGTCCCGGGTTCGATTCCCGGGTCGGGCAGTATTATCGAGTTTTTCCATTAGTAAATTCTCACTAGCAGCACGGAGTCTAGAAATGTGTACAAAAAACGGCAAAAGGCTCGCCACCTATTTAGTAGTATTGATACATACCTGGCGAAACGTGGGAGTAGAAATGCGCCTCTGTCTACCTCTTCGGGGAATACAGGCGTGAGGTTATTTATGTATATATTTGTATATATAATGTATGTTATATATGGTATTGTTGTAAAGATGGATAGGATTTTGGTATTTTTAGACTAATATACCTTATATTAGTTGTATGCATAACACACCAAAAAATAATACTTAACAAGATTTACATAAGCCTTCATTTACCAGTATGTATATTAGTTTTTAATGTTATTCAATATTGTGGTTAAATCAATTATTGTATAAAAACCACAAGTCAAGATTTTTTATATTCACTTCGATATAAATCGTTTAAGCGTATAAAAGATTTCAATTTAATTCGAGTCACTGTTTTTATAATTCTTTCAAATGTAAATGTAAAATTCTTCGAATTCAAAAAACACATAAAAATGAATCTTTTGTGATGAATTTCAAAACGAGAGTAGCTTTTGATCAACAAATGCCTATTCATACACCACGACTTCAATTTAGTGTGGACGATGAATATTTAAACTAAATGCTAACCCAGAACCAAATTTATGGCCATATAATAGACCTACAGAAAGCATGCTTCAATAGGCTTACTAATTTTAGCCACAAAATATGTACATACAATGTTCTCACAGATATAACTATAAGAGAAAATATAAAACGCGCTTTTTGTTATTATTAATTGCAGTGATATCTTCCGACTTGCTATGATACGAATATGAAAGATTAATAATATGATTATGAGATTTTTAAGTAGTGTCTTATAAAATTTGAGATCAGGTTTCAAGTAAGTTAATATCATAAATGAAATTGTCTTTAGCGAAAAAAGATACCTGATAAAGTATTTTTTTTAAATGACTATGCTCTTTGTTACGATCATAATTAATACAAATTTAAATATTATAGAATTATTTTACATGTTTTGCTATGACAATATCTTACACCGTCAAAACCATCAATTTTCTATTTATAAATCTTCGTAAAGGCAAACTTGTATATAATTTGTAATACATACGTGTGTTTTGGTTGTAACATATTAAAACATGTTCTCATATTATGGATTCACGCATGTAAACAAAAGCCCCGTAATACACTTGTTTCCTTATCAAAACCAATCATAACCACATACGTACAAAATCAATGAATGTTTAGATATACATCGATGTCTCAATATTGGGGCCTTATCTTTATTCATCGTGCATTACGTTTCCGACGAAGAGACGTGACATGACAACCAAAACACGAGATAAGCACTCACCACGATACATCACATTGAAGATTATATCCGATTTTATAATAAGATAATTAATATATAAGTGAGGAAACGGTTGAACAGCAGTTTACGATCCATCATGGCGCTAGCCAGACTTATCGGAATATTTATTTTACTTTTTTATCTTAAGGTGATGTGTTTTTGTGATTGTTTGTGTGTCTACTTATGAAAATATATTTTATGTGTGTGGTAGTAAGACTCTGCTGAGCAGGCTGTTTGGTATTTTTTTTATTTAAGATCACTAATCCTTTAATCCTGTCAGCGGATTTAAGGAAGGAAGATTTTAAGTTTTTCGGATGATTAAAATATTATGTCATAAAGAAAAATACAGCCAACTTCTATAAAATCCTTTTACATCATACTTGTATAGGTACTTGACCCAAGGAAAAGTTCAGCTGCAAATCATGACGTCATGAGATTATAATTTCATACAATATATCCAATAAAACTTAACATTAGTAAAAGTATTTGTAATTAGTAGTAATAGTAAAAGTTAATAACATAATCTTTATTTTTTCAGGACACTCACTGTCAACAACCTTTGGAGATTCAGAACTTAGGTCTTCATGTTGTTCCAAACATACAAGGAGTTCATAAAGTCCAAATACAAAGTAATCCTAGCCAAGCGGCCACATCAAACGCACAACAACAACAGAATTTGCAACAAGCAAAGATTCAACAACAACAGGCTTGGCAGCAGCAAGAGGCCTTGCAGCAGCAACAAGCTTTACAACAGCAGCAAGCACTTCAACAACAAGTATTGCAACAACAGGCTATACAACAACAGCAAGTTTCACAGCAACAAGGCATTCAACAACACCAAGCGCTTCAACAACGAGAAGCTTTGTTGCAGCAACAACATGCTTTGAAACAACAACAAGCATTGCAAGAACAACAGCAAGCATTTCAACAAGAGCAAGCTATTCAACAACAGCAAGCAATACAGCAACAACAAGCTATTCAGCAACAACAAGCTCTTCAGCAGCAGCAATTTTTGCAACAGCAAGCTTTACAACAACAGCAGGCTATTCAACAACAGCAAGCTATTCAACAACAAGTTTTACAACAACAAGCTTTGCAGCAAAACGTATTACAACCAGCAAATGTTCAAACAAATCAGCAGTTACACTTGCATCCGCCTAACAAAGTCCAATCAATTTCTGTTCAACCGCCAATAAACTTACAGCAAATTAACTTGCCATCAACCAATTTGGGATTACAAGGACCAAAACCTGAGATCAATATCGCATCCTTACCAAATGTAAAACTTTCGGCGACACAAGGAAATTTGGGAGCATCTGCTGGAAAGAATATTCCCACAATACAGTTAACTTCATTGAAGTTTGTGCCAGTTATTGATCAGAAATCGGCATCATTAATGCAAACTCAAGCACCGTTGAATGCACCACATTTAAAGAATACAGCATCATTTTCGCCTTCACAAGTGGCAGCGAATCAAATTGCGCCGAATACCGTAAGCCTTCAGCAAAATCAACAAGCGATTCCAAATATTCCATCTCAAAGCTGTGCAAAACCTTTTTCTCCCATAAACTTGCCTTCTGTCAACTTCAATGCTCTTCAAAATCAACTACCGTACAGTCAGTCTGTGTTGCCTCCAACTCAGAATCACTTAACGCATCAACCATCATCGCTCTTACAGAATCCGCCATCGTTGGCTTCAGTGCAAAGTCAATTCAATTCAATTCAGAGCGCGCCAATTATCCCTGCTATAAATCAACAGTCATTAGTTTCTTTACACAATAATTTAGCACAATCGTTGCCAAAAACGCCCTCATTGGCAGGGCCACCGCAAATACCGGTGTCATCTTGTCTACAAAATCAAGCCAGTGTGCCGAGCGTACAGAACCGAATGAATCCCATTCAAAATCAGCTGACGCTTCCTTCATTACAAGCTCAACCTTCGAGTATAATACCTCCAAATCCGGGATTATTATCACCATTAAATCAACAAACATTCTCATCAATCCAGAATCAACATCTTAATGCTCCAGTACAATTTCAGCCATCTCTTACTCCAGCTGTTAATTCCCCAGGACTGACTGCACAAAACCAACCAGCTTACATGCAAGCCAATAACTTCCAATCAACGGTACCCATACAAAATCCATCAGTGTTTACGGCAGGCCAAACTCAGCCTGTATATTTACCTACTCAGAGCCAAGCGATGAATATGCAAAATCAGGCAGTTTATACACAATTTTCAAATCAAATGGCAATAGCTCCATCGCCAAGTCAATCTACTATAATGACGAATCAAAACCAGATACCGTCATCAATGCAAAGCCAAGCGATTGTATTACCGCAAACACAAACACTCAGCACGTTCCAGAATCAACCGGCAGTAACATCTATTCAATACCAGCCTTTAATGACGCCACAGAATCAGCTAATGCCCATCCAAAATCAGCCATCAATCTCGACTATGCCAGCTCAAACTATGTCGTCGATACAGAGCACTCCTGTCACCACGATTCAAAGCGTTCCAGTAACTTTAACGTCTAATCAACCAAAAGTCATCCCTGTTCAGAGTCCAGCGTATTCTATTATTCTACCACCTGTACAGTCCGAATCTGCGCAACCATATTTGTCTGTGCCGCCAGTAATGCAACAGCCACCCGCAAAACAATCAAAATCTTCAAGTTTGAAGTCTTTAATTCCTCTTTTAGTTAATATTCTGAAAGAGAGAAGCTGTGGGTGCCACAACTGTAACTGTAAGAATAATTATCCTATAGTGCATGGTGGGTATTCGAATCAAAAGAATTATGGACCATTGCCAAATGATCCATCATTTTTGCCAGGATTCGCCATCGAAAATGGGGAGTTATTCAGGCCGAGCCGATCTGATAATGGTTCAGACCATAAGCATATTGTCAATGATCTTATTGACGATGATAGCTCTGAGGATTCTGAGGAGGATTCAGAGTATGTTGATGACGAAGAAAATGAAGAATAATGTAAATATTTAAATAATAATTGTAATTAATTTAATTTTTAATATTTATTGAAATATAATTATTTCTGATTCTTGAACCTTTTTGTTTCCTTTTAATATCACTTGTTACTATATAAAGCACAAAAATGGAGTTAGTCTTCTGATAAAAGAGCATTTCACAGTATTGGTAATTGTATAAAAGTAAAAGATTAATAAATTAGAAAATTAAAAAAATGTTTATACTTTAGGAGGTTAATACCTTTTCAATCAGCGTTATGATTAGAATCCACGACCTTGCCTCGTACCAATCGAGAAGTGTTTTCATAATTTAAATAATAGCTTACTAAAATTTATCGGCACATGCCAGCGTATAAGCAAACCGAGCTCATATTATTTTATGCGCCAAAAAAAAACTAATGTTAGCCCACATATCGTTACATATGTACATAGTCAAGATTTTTTTAAAGAAGGCTAAGCTGTTTTTTAATCTTATCTTTCAGGACTAAGGGGTTGACTGGAAAAGTGTGGATGTCTCCGGCTTTCCAGTCGATATTACGCTGATAAAACCTACACCGATGTAACACGCCGACTGGGTCCCTACTGAATATTTATTTATTTATTTATTTATGCTTTTTACACATTGCGTATAAGGCGGACTTAATGCCTAAGGCATTCTCTAACAGTCAACCTTTGGGTGATGCAGAGATAAAAGGTAGGTGCATAAACAGTAAAAGGGTAAAATAATATACAACGATAATAATTATAAATGGAACAACTATATATATTAACATAAGTACACAGATAAGTAAATAATTATAGATAAATACAAATACACATACAATACATAAAAATATATATGCAATATATAATAGATATATACATACATACATAAAAAGAGGGGAAAAAATAATCAAACATCACACGTATTGTTTAGTTCATTACAAAACAGCTGCCGAACTTTCATTTTAAATAAACGACACCGATGTACCAACTAAAGCCATTGAGTGGTCCTCCGGCATATTCTGTTCTGTGTGATATTTCCTAGAGCAAAAATGCCACAAGTTTTACAACGCAACCGTTCGGTACAGATAGATAACATATTAGTCAACATAGTGAAATGAGCGTTGAAAACGCCATTTGTCCTGTCACTCATCTCTACTACACACATCTAAATCGCCCACAAAAGTCTCTTTTGGAAGTTTAGAAATTTCCACGGTGGACTATCTTTAGATTTTCTAGAATAAACGCGGAAGTTAAAGAAACAACTCAAAAAGACAATGCAAGTGTTAGTTGGCAAGATTACAAATTCATCACAAAGAAGCATATATTTAGGTACGTAATTATGTGACGTCGGCATATTATAATCTTCCCGATACACGTCATATGTATGTGGACAATCTAGTTTAGTATTCACCACCCGGTTTCGCATAAATCTGTGACGTATTTAAGAATCATCGAAAAATTCATGTGAATATAACAAAGAATTGAGATAATATTTTTGTATAAATAATTATGACACCGGTGCAAGCATCATAACAAATCAAAATGATGTCGACTAAGTTCATTGTGTTGTTCCTCGTTTTCGCATTGTTCAAGGTAATTTAATGTTTACCTTTTACCAATTAAATGATTATGTTTGCGAGACTAATTTAGTATTATAAATAATTAGCATTAACTGGATTCAGGGATAAAATGACATTTATGTTTCATTAATTGAAGTGCGTCTGTACTCACATTTTGTCTGCTCGAGGTATTGCATTGTTCGACTGCAAGTTCGTTGATCAAATTTGAGCTTTGTGGTCACAACAACCGCGGCTCAAACTAAAAAGTTCGCAACTCTTACTTATGCCGCACCATCAAGCTGTGGAATGGTTTGCCGGCTTACGTGTTCCCTCCTTCCTATGATCCTGGATCCTTTAAGCGAAGCGTGAAGATGCATTTGTGCAGGCCGGCATGATTGTGTCGACCAGCGGGTGACCATATCGTTTCTCGCTGGTCGGTATTATTTTTTTGGCTTCCACTGTGCTTACCATCAGGTACAGTGGAGTCACTTTGCCGTGCCAGTATAAAAAAAACATCCTAGATTTAACGTTTTAAAAAGTATCGCATGTTTCGCTATAGAGACTGTTAAATGTAAATTCATTCTCTCCTGGCAAAAATATTTGTGAAAGAATTGCGGTTTGAAACTTGTATTTTTCCATACCTTAACATGAGATTAGTTTAAATATATTCATAAAAAAAAATTGAAACACCCACTTTATAAGAAAAAAGAGATTATTTGAAATTTATTTGTAAGCTGAGGTGGTGGGCTGTCTTCAGTATAAGGAATCGGTTTAGTTATAGATTCCACAACAGGATATGTAATTTTACTTCTTGTTTTATAAGAATATCCCTTCAGTTTCCTTAAACAAAAATAACAATCATTCTCATGATCTTTTGTTCCCTCCAAATCACAGGTTTAGAAAAAGGCATTAATCGGTGGGTACCATTAAACAACCCTCTCAAATAACATACATTTCTTAAATATAAAAAAAAACTTTGTGTCCAAGGTTGATTAATATTCTCAGAAATCTTGAAACCAAAATACAAATTGTAAATGTTATATAGTAACGGCGCAGGACGTTCTCGATTGGAACTTGAATTAAACTCCCCACAAACAAAATAGAAGAGATCCGATGAATTGAAACACTTTCGATTCATAATGCAAAATATAACTATGTATTTACTATTTAGTACACTTCTTCAAAATCGAAACGTATTCAAATTGACAAAAGCACTTCACAATTTAAACAACAACACTTTGGAATAAACACTAGAAACTGCACGTCGTCTTAGCAATACTCGTATTACGTAATGGTAAAAAATTAAACATCAATGAACGAACAATAACGAGTTGAAAATATACAGGTTTAAGGATATATCGTGTACTACCAACAACAATATTGTCTTTGTAAGTAAATCAGCTGTTGCAATACTCTTTTTCGATATCATCATCATCATCAGCCCATATACGTCCCACTGCTGGGCAAGGGCCTCCTCTACAACTGAGAGGGTTTTTCGATATACCCTCACAAAATTAAGCCAAATATATCGTACATATATGTAATTGTACATATTTATATATTTCGATGTAATAGATATTTTTTATTATTTTTCCGTTAATATTATACATAAAAGATACCGAAAAAGTACAATTGGATTAACGGCAAAAAGCCATGTTGACCAGTGTTATTAGTATGCCATACACAGCCGCTGACGTAATAATTATCAAGTCACATTATGAACGTAATTTTCTTTTTCTTATACTGATAAGCCAAGAGACAAAACTGCACTTAAATATAAAAACAGTGTTTTCCAAATAGAGAGTCAAGTAAACGTCTATCTTTCTCTTGTCACTTCACACAATGAAACTGCAATGCAATTTATACATATGTCATCGTCATCAGCCCAAATACGTCCCACTGCTGGGCACGGGCCTCCTCTACAACTGAGAGGGTGTAGGCCTTAGTCCACCACGCTGGCCTAGTCCGGGCTGGCGGACTACACACCTAAGAAATTCCTAAGAACTTTTTAGGTGTGCAGGTTTCCTCACGATGTTTTCCTTCACCGTTAAAGTGCGTGATAATTCATTGTGAATACACACATAACTTCGAAAAGTCAGAGGTGTGTGCCTGGGGTTTGAACCTACGTCCGTCGAAATTCTCGACCGCACGCCTAAACCTCGAGGCCATCACTGCTTCATTATACATATGATTACAGGTTAATTATTATTTTCACTTCACCTTGTGAATAAGTAAATGTTTTATTATGTACACTCATAACTTATCGGTACACTTTATTTTATTCCATCATAAACTGTTCATATAGGTAAAACGAACATAAATAATTTTAACGAGCATATTTCCCGCACGACATAAATGGTCGGTAACGAAGGCTGAAAGAAACAGTATTTATTTCGTCTGCGAATGTCCGGCGTAAATTTAATATTTACGGCTAAGCAAAATAAAGTTTTCGGTCTCAAGGGCTATGGTTACAAGAAACATATAAAGCTGCTTTAAATTCTGAAAAGATTTGGAATTCATAGGCTGGGAATTAATCTAAGGATGTCCGCGTATCCACGAGCTTAAATTGGGCTAGCATGGTGGGTAATAGCAGTATGTAAGGACACGAGACTCGCAGTAACCTCAATGGAACCTCCAGCCATCCACGTATTCTTGCAGCCGTCTGGAGCTCCATTTTAAGACTGATACCGTCAGCATTAGTCAATCAATATACACCTAAAATAGGACAGCTTAAAGTCGTACAGAGTGTCTCCTTGAAAGCAGATGCATCTAATGAAGTATTAAAGATTTATTTTTCATCTTGGTAGACGTTCAATGCTGAGTCTGCAACAACGTTTTCATACATTCATAATATTATTTTATTATGCTTTCGTTCATTCGCACTAGGCTAGCATGGCGGACTAAGACCTAAACCCTCGGTTCTAGAGGCGCCCGTGCTCAGCAGTGAGACGTATATGGGCCGAGGATAATGTTTTTTCGAGTTGAGAAGCGGGTCTCAACGCTTATAATATATAATTAGTAATAACGACTAGTTTAAACGTTGATGTTATGAATTTACTCGTATCTTTATCACTCTTGTTTGATAGATCTCTGAGGCGAATTGCGGTTGTTCCGGCGGCTGTGAGAATGGATTTGCGCCACCATGCGGGCCGATAGCTCCTGGGGGACCCTATCCGCCAGATCGGGATTCAGTTGACACATTTCTACCTCTACTCCTGGTTTTATTAACGCGATAGTGTCTTTCGCAATTGTTTGATCGTATGTTTTATCGATATCAAAAAATTCTGAATGATTTTATTTATGTATAATTAAAAGTCTAATAAAACTAAATTTGGCAATTTAATTTTAATGATAATGTACTTGTTGTACTATGTAATAATAATATACTTAAAATAGAATTGTGTAATTATTTTACCTTTTTTAAATAAGTGGCGCAATTGACTAGACACTAGTGATACGAAACGAGAGGCCGCGGGTTCGATCCCCGCACCGAGACAAATGTTTGTGTGACCCACAAATATTTGTTTCGGGTCTGGGTGTATGTGAGACCGAAAAGTCTCTTGTAGTTTCTGATACCCACGACACAAGACTTGTATCTTAGTGTGGGATCAGAACTATGTATGTGACTGTTGGGTGTATTTATATTATATTAAGAAAGGTCTACAACGAGACAAATCATTTAGATTTGGGTGTTTGTATGACAAAAAGTCAATGAATGTGACTGCTGGGTTCATAAATTACTTAGACAGCTTTACTGGTGATAGTTTCTATTAATTAGCAAAGTTCGTTATGCTACTAATGCCATAATGAATTTGAGTAATATAATATGCTTGCATCACGGTCCCCAGGCTGATTTTAGATCACTAAGGACCGTTATAGGCTAAATACTGCCATGATTTTAATTGGCATGTAGTTACCGCAATTGGTGTAAATTTATACATACATACATAAACTCACGCCTATATTCCCCGAAGGGGTAGGCAGAGGTGCATTTCTGCACCCACATTTCGCCAGGTATGTATCAGTCCCACGTAACAGGCGGCGAGCCTATTGCCGTTGTTCGGGCACAATAAATTAGTTTGGTGACAATTACTAACTCATTAGAAATTATTATGCCCATGATCATTTTTCATAAAGTGCGAACGTACCCGCATCCGCAAAAAAGGTCTCTGCCTCGTGGTCACGGGGCACAAGTATGTGCCGTGCGATCTAGAGGTCCTGGGTTCCATTCCCTGGTCCGGCAAAGTTTTATTGAGTTATTCCATTAAGAAATTCTCAGTGTGAGGTTACGTATGTACATATCTATGTAAAAAAGATCTCCTCAATGATTTAAAATGTTTGTTCTTGCAACAATCACACCCATAATCAAAAGATAATAAACAATATTATCGTAAATATTAGGAAATTATACGTGACATCTCTTTAAGATTCATAATCTGATAAAGGTAATTTCACATATTGCCAAATTATTACACCTGTCGTAAATGGTATATAAGGGACCACAAATGGTTTTATTACGAAGTGCGTGAAATGGCTTCGGGATTGTGGTTCGTCGGGTTACTAATCCTGGGACAGTTAAATGTGAGATATTTACCAATATTATTCATAGAGTACCTATTTTAACTTTTAGAAAGTTACATATGTCAACGTAGGCTCAACAAAATATTTGACTAGACTCGATTAACATTCAAAATATTCTTCAAATTGTTGTGGACAGCAAACCAGCCTTCAAATTAGATGTTATAGGTTTGATCCTTACACATAGACAATAGACTAAACAAATATTTGTCCCGCCTCTCGAAACTGTAAAGGTACTGAAATATTTCTTAAGCACGTCAGCTCTCAAAAAAATTAACAGCGTCTAGCGTCTTTTACTTGTTTCTCGATAAAAGGCTATTGCGTAATAAGCGGTATTTAAGAGGACTGATTCAACAAATCCATTTATTTCTCAGGTGTACATAGTGCAAGCACAGTTCCAGGGCTACGGCCCGCCGATGTACCCCGGGTATGGATCGCCACAGCCCTACCCCATCATCATTAGAGATGATGATGACGACGACCTGCGCCATATACTCCCTCTACTAATCCTACTATTGTTCGATGGGTGGGGAGGCGGATTGGGAAACGGGGGATTCGGGGGAGGATGCGGAAAGGTATGCGGCGGCTGCGGATGTTGCGGAGGCGGTGGATGTCACTGCAACAACATCCCAATACCATACCCAATACCAATACCAATAAACAATCCTGTTATAGCTAATTAATTTATTTAAATAAACGTAAATTATATTACTTTTGTTCTTTTTTATTACCCCCGTGTCGTATCTAATGATTGCCGAAATAGTAGCACAAGCACGTATCGTTTGTCAATACATGCCGTGGAATTTTTTATGTAACCGTATATTTAAGTGAGTGTGTGTGTGGGGTGCAAAAAATTTGAGCATACTTTTAGGTGTTTTTGTTCATATCAGGTCATAAATACGTGGTATTTGAAATACGTGCGATACCTCATAAAAATTTGTTACATCAAAGTTACCTAGTGGCCGATATACATTTTGCAATAGCTAGTATATAAAGGGATGTCGAATTTAATTGGTTCAGAACCTATTTAAAATGGGGTCGCGATCGGCGCTCTCGGCTATAATCCTGCTATTAAAGGTATGTTTAATTAAATAACTAAATCGGCATATAACTACATTACTCAATCTACTTGATATCCACCATTGAAAATGTATTCTTCTTTCAAATACATTTGTTATTATTTATGAAATCGTGTTAATTTTTTAAGTTTGTCTTTAAAAAAATGTTGTGAGATCTCACTTTTCTTTTGAATTGATTCTCTCAAAAGAATTGTCGTAAGAGCATAAATTTTATATCAAACTCTTCATACAAATTCGCATGTGGAACGCCATAATTAGTATTTTTACATTTTCAGACATGGCAGGTATTCGGACAATCTGGAACGATCATTAGTCAGCCAGTCCAAACATACACCGGGACGGCGGTACCTTGCCAGCCGGCAACATACCAGACGTTGTCTTGTCAGCCAGTATCATGCCAGCCTATATCATGCCAACCTGTGACGACAGTATCAGTAGCACCCGCCATACAACCAGTCACCCAATTCGTGATACCAGCTATTATAAAACCGCTCATCCAAGCTGACACCATAGTAAAAGAGCCAGCTCCTTCTGTCCCCGAATTTTCTGGCTACCCTTGCGGATTTCCTGGATTCGGAGGCGGTTTCCCTGGTTTTGGCGGCGGGATGCCACCCATATTCATAGATGGATATGATGATGATGACGATTGGCACCATCTGCTTTATTTCTTATTATTTGCCATGAAAAATAGAAGATGCGGTAATGGTGGATTCGGTGGTAATAGAGGATATGGTGGCGGATATGGTGGCGGATGTTGTGGCGGATGTGGTGGAGGATGCGGCGGCGGGTGTTGGGGTGGTTGCGGGGGATATGGTGGTGGATGTGGCGGTGATTGTGGAGGCGGCTATTGTAGTGGATGCAACTGTGGATGCGGAGGAAACGGTGGAAGTGTCGGAAACGGAGGCGGCGGTGGAAACGGTGGCAACGGCGGCGGTATCGGAGGCGGTTTTGGAATTGGTGGAAATATCGGTATCGATTTCAACAGCTTATTCAATCCTGGAAACTTTGGCGTCGATGGGGGCCCTATATACATACCGTATCCAGTACCCGTGCCCGGGTACGACCCTAGCAGGTTTTTCGGAGGCCTGGGGTCTTTTGGCACCGGCTCATTTGTTAATAATCCACCGTTTAATATAGGAACAATTTGCGATTTGTGCGATTGCTGCCCGAGCGATGACGGATGCAATGACATCAACCTCATTATAACAACAGATCCACCGTGCTGCTGTTAATTATAAGTGTATGCCATCTATTTATTGAAATACATACATACATACATAAACTCACGCCTATATTCCCCGAAGGGGTAGGCAGAAGTGCATTTCTGCACCCACATTTCGCCAAGTATGTATCAGTCCCACGTAATAGGGGGCGAGCCTATTGCCGTTTTTCGGGCACATTTCCAGACTCCGTGCTGTTACCGAGAATTTCCTAATGGAAAAACCCAATAACACTGCCCGACCCGGGAATCGAACCCAGGACCTCTAGATCGCACGGCACATACTTGTACCACGAGGCAGTCGTGAATGAATGAAATGAAATACATTTTTTTTCATATTTATACGATTTTCAATTGTTACATCAATAAAATGTTGTTTGTAATATTCGTATATGTGTTAATTTATTGAAATATATTTTGGTGACATCTTAAGAATTATTAATGGGATATAAAAAACAGTAATCGTCCTCAAATGAAATTAGGCCGCAGGCGATATAAGATGATGTGTGGGTCCCAAATCTTTGTATTTATATTAATTTAGGTAAGTGAAACTATATAATTTATTATTTAACTATACTCATCATTGTAGCACTTTCAAGTTACTGTCAAGGTTATTTCAAAAATTTTGTAGCACATACCATATTTGGTTTCATCATCATCAACATCAGCCCATATATGACCCACTGTAGGGCACGGGCATCCTTTACAACTGAGAGGGTTATTTGGTTTATGAAATCGAAATTTATTTACCATTTATCACATATGTACATACATACATACAATTACCCCTGTATTTAAGTTAAGCAGTTTTTTTACACGCGTTTCATATGCAGAACATTCCCAAAGACCGTGCTGGTGCTGATAATTTATAATGCAAACACCCAATAAGACTGCCAGACCCGGCAATAGATCCCGAGATAGCTCGAATCCGAGTCAATTTTTAACTCGCAAATACCTAGAGGAACCAGCTTGAGCAACACACAACCCAGTTTTCTTGTATTATTTGTATAAGAAGCCTAGTGGAACTTTTAACATCTACCAGTCTAGAACCAATTTAAAATAATGCCTTGATGTTTAAAGCTTAAGTCTTTTGGCTGGAATCAATTTTATAATTTATTTTATTGCAGAATTTATGCTAATATTCATTTATTTCTCAGCCAATTTCTATTTAATTATTATAACAATGCTAGGAGATCCATTTTTGCCACAAAGAAGGTCAATTATTCGCCTAAAATCGACCAGGTGCCTCATTATCAGAACAAAGAACATCTATCAATTACGTGCCTAATGACCTATATACCTTATTTCGAAATATTCTGCTATTTATGTGCAGATAACAGGTAGGAAGTGAAATAACTATATAAGCAGACGATGTCAGGAATCGGAAACAGACAAGATGGCTTCCGTTAAATTCATCGTTTTCGTTGCAGTGACTCTTGCTCTCAACGTAAGTACTTTTTTGTTTACTTTATCAGCCCGTATACGTCCAACTGTAGGGCACGCGACGCCTCTCCAACGGAGAGATCTCCAACTGAGGGTTAGACCTTAGTCCACCATTCTAGCCTAGTTCAGGATGCCGAACTACATACCTAAGAAATTTATAAGAACTTACAGGAGTGCCTACTTCCACACGATATCTCCCGATAGTAAATACACACATAACTTGTAAATAATAGCCGAAGAGATTTTGACTACATCTCATGCCTAAACTTCTAAACCATCATGACTTCTTTGTTTATTTTTCCTCAATACAATACTTCAGATTACGAGGGTTATGTTGTTGACAGCATATCACATTCAATTAAGAATTGTCGACATGTCTAATTACAATTACAGATACGACAGGTGACAACAAGACAAGTTTTTTCTTTTATTTATCTGTTCAGTATATTTTGTTCGTGTCTAAATCATTTTGCAAATATAATTAATAGTTCCAGAGAAAAATTGAAAAATGAGGTTAATAAAACAGTCCCTAACGACGTCGAAGATTAGTCGCAAGATCTGTTGAGTCTTGAGACAATATCTAGGGGTCGCGGATTCAATTTAGTTTTTTAATACGCAATTTTCAGGTGTATGACGTGCGCTTATTTATTTATTTTATTTTATTTATTTATACTTTTTAGTACACTATACAATAATTTATACTACATGATTGAAAACAATGAAGACAATAAGTATAGGCACAACAGGCGGTCTTATCGCTAGCTGCGATCTCTTCCAGACAACCTACGGGACTGGAATGAAAGGTTGTAGTTCAGGCAGTTGTCTTCAGAAATTGAAAAAATAATAATAATAATAAAAACAAAGAAATAACCAAATATATATACTTATATAAATGACATATAAATAAACTACGTATTAAACCAATGTCCACCACACTATTTTCCCCTTTCAGTAAGAGATGATGTTTTAAGAAATCGCAAGTTACGATAAGACCGCCTGTTGTAGCTATATATTTTTATTTCCCCTCATAGTTGTATATCATTTATGTTGTATTGACTTTTATAGTGCACAAGAAAGTATATTAAATAAATAAAACAAATAAAAGCTTCATGTCCCTGCCCAACTGTGGGACGTAAACGTTGTAACACTGTTAGAGATAAGAAAAGAAGAACGGTAGATGTAATATGTTCATTTCTGATTATTTGTTAAGAACCTTACATTTTTCCGGGATGAAATCATCCTCTGTTTAAGCTAGTACACTGTTTGATTCTGTAAGATAGTTTCAAACATGCAATTCGAAATTTAAAACATAAATAGGTATATGACATGTGCACGATAAGAAGCCAGATGGTTCAATTAATTATTATCATTGGCATGATTTTTTTAGCGGACACATCATAATGACCGGCACTGGATCTGGCTTAATAGTGCGTTTTATTTGTAATAAATAAACTTACAATACTAAAGGACTTCGACTTCGGCTACTTATCTACGTAAAAGAGCGACCTCTGTAATATTACTTAATTTCTATTGTCATTGTTAATGTTTCCTTACGAATTTGTTAGGGCGGTGACCGACGCGTTCTAATACATATATTTTATCTATTTTAGACCTACTGGGCCAACAGCCATTTCTGTGTCGGCTATGGTTACCCAGTCTATGGCGGATGCGACGATGACGACTTGGATATCATGCTGCCGATCCTACTTATCGCCCTGTTGGGCAGAGGTGGATATGGCGGTTACGGTGGTGGATTCGGTGGCTATCCGCCTATACCCTATGGTGGATACGGGGGATATGGAGGATGTGGAGGATGTTGCGGAGGATGCGGCGGAGGATGCGGTGGCGGATGCGGCGGCGGATGCGGCGGCGGATGCGGCGGCGGATGCGGCGGCGGATGCAGATGTGGATGTGGATGCTGATGCTGAATATTTTGGATCACTGGCATAATTATATCTCTGTTGAAAGTATTATGCGTAATGTACATATTTTACACATCACGAAATTCGGAACCTGAATATGAATCGATTGATTTGAATGGGATTTGTCTATCATAATTTATTTATGCTAATTAATTTTACCAAATTGTAAAGAATAACGTGAGAAAAAATATATTTATTATCTTATGATTTGAATTATAGAAAATGTGTAAGGATTTGATTTTCAATAATTAATTTTTAATGCCTTTTACCAATGTATAGAAAACATAGTAAACTAGGTTTAATCTGTAATTTGTCACTCGTTAATATTGTTTTTTCACTCGATGCCATAAAATATATCCCCCAGGAACCTAACAAACTTTTAATATATTTTTAGAATAAATAACCTATATTTATTCTAAAAATATATATATATATATAGATAGAATGTATATTAACTCCGGTTTTAAAACTGGTGGACCATCATTTTATATCAAAAAGTATTAAAAAATCGCGCCAAATAGCCTATTATTAAATTTTTTCTGACTGCAAAAAAGATGAACAAAAAAACAAACAGTTTCTTTACATATTTCTTATAGGTTTTTAGATACAAAGTATTAGCCAAGTAATTATAACTTACATTGAAAAATATAATAGATGAGTTTGTGAAACAATACAATTATCTTGATTAACGATTCATGAAATGATAACTGACTATTAAGTAACAATGATAACTTTACGAAACGCAACAGTAATGGCGGATATGTTTCAAAATCATCATTTACAAATATTCAATGAAATTTTAAATAAAAACTGAATTATTGTACAAATTTAACGCACTGCTTCCATAATGTACGAAGCAATTGTTTGAAATATATTTAAAATATTTATAACAAGTTATTTATTCTATTTATTGGTTATTTATAATGAATATTCAACTCATCACATTGTTATTGTTAATTGACGTAAGTATTTATTTAAGATTATTTATAAATTGTTAGGTAATTGATATCATTAAATGATATTAAGTAAATTTTACGCTACAATTAATGAATAGGAGTAGGAATAATGAAATGCTAATGGCTCGTTTTGAATTAAAATATTTAGATAAAAAACGTTTAACAATTTTTAAAAACATTATAGTCTTAATTTGTTAAGGTATTTTTTTGTATTTTAATTATATTAAATAATTTGATATTAATAATGTACAAAGCCACCATCAGCGTAGATAATCTCAAAGTAGCTATTCAAAGATGCAAAAAATAGAAAATGTTTCCATTACAGTTCACTTACCTCAAAGTTACTCAACATGAACTGAATGTTCAATTTAATAGTCTCAATTTACAGTCATCTTCAAAGATTTCTACACAGAATTTATAACTTTTACATATTCTGTTACAGGTTTGTCTTACATATAAGCCACGCAAACAAATTAATCAACGTCCAATAGCAACAAAAAAATCTTTAAAAAAATCAGACGTGGTACCAGCTCGATATAAAGTTGCCAGAAGAGCTCATCATGAGCCCGTTGTAGTAAACAATTTTAACTTACCATACTTCCCAGAAGTGGACTATCCAACTGACATTACTGAGGTGTCGAAACCATTTTATTTCACTATACCTAAAAGCGAATCGCTCTTTAACCAATGTCCTCATTCAAAACCATCAAAGCTGACTATCGATGACACTACTCGCAGAGACTCAAGAAACACTGATTTCGAAGATCATAGTAACTTATTACATTTAATTGAAAGTTTAAAGAGGAATGGCACGAAGAATAATACTATCACATCATCTACAGTTCAGCAAAACGACACATCTAACGCAAGAATATATGAAAAGGAAGATGTTGAAGTCATAAAACTGAATCAAACGCCAGAAATACTGAAAAATGAAGAAGTCAGAGTAATTTTTATAGAGAAATTGCCACAGCTGTTAAAACCAGAACAAGCTGAAGTGTCAGAAATAACACATGAAGAAAATGACGAATATGAAGTTGAATATTTAGATAATTACGATATAGCTAATGATGATTATGGAGGCAGTGGCGATAGTTCTATAGACGTAATGAACGGACATAATGTTTATGATTACATTGCAAACGATACATCAACCGATGAAAGTGAATATTCAAGTAATTTTCTTCTAGATTTGTTGGAGTATTATAATAATTACACTGATTTTATAATTCTAGAAGGACCAATATCAATACTTGATGAGTGTTCTGAAGAAACGATTGATGGACCATCCGGAACCAATATGACAGACGAGTCACATGTCTCTAACTCAAGCGATTTCCTTGAAAATAAAGCCAAGTATGACAGCGAGTATGAGATTTTGACAGTCATTCCGACAAATTCAGGCCGATTAACAGGAAGTCCTGACGAATTCAATTTAATTTCCGAAGTAACAAAAGCTGCTCTTTTCGAAGATTTACCAACTAGCGTACGTTCTGTTAAAAAGATAGCTCTGCCGCTACCTTCCTTAAAAACGAGAAGAAATCGCAAATTACATAGAAAACGATTGCTGAGTAAGCCAAAACATTAAATTATTGCTTAATAAATTATTTTACTAAATATGAGCGTGTCTTTTAATTTATCTACTTACGAAAATAGAATTTCATAGGTGCTTCTCACGTTCACGTCTTTCACTTTGTTTTATATTAAAATATTTATTACCTGAAACAGAAACAACATGGGTGTTAAAATGTGAATAAAATTATAAGTCAGTAAAATTTATAACACGTTTATTTTAATTAATATAAAATAGACTGGAGTTCTGAAAAGTGCCTCTTCTAAAATCCCTTTATTCAATCAAATTGATTATATCTCCTACTATTTTCATAAATTACATATTTTTTAATTTAAACATGTTGCTAAAATTACGTACAGGTTAGATACATGTCGTCTTCTTAGAAAAAATGTTACGATATAAAGAACGAGATTACTTTTATAATGAAAAGGCACGTTTCTCAGAATGAGCATTATGTAATTTAAGTATCGTAGTATATTAATATGGCTAGATAAAATATTACAATAGTTGGAACGAAATGGGTCTCCGTGAAAAGGTTGCATTAATTTTGACAGCAGTTATAACCATTCAGGTAAGTGTTTTTAATATTTTCATTAACTAAATTAGTGAAAGTAAAAGTCATCCCAATAAAATAAATTTAACAAACAATCCCGTGGCGCAATTGGCTAGACGAGAAACGAGAGGCCGCGGGTTCGATCCCCGCACCGAGACAAATGTTTGTGTGATCCACAAATATTTGTTTCGGGTCTGGGTGTTTGTGAGACCGTATCTTAGTGTGGGGTCAGAACTATGTACTCGTGACTGTTGGGTGTATTTATTTAATTAATTTCAGATAACATGCAATACTTGTATGCCACGTAACGTAAAAAAGGACGCACTAAAGAGAGGCCTAAACAAAACCAACCACATCACAACACAGCAACCAATTCATAACGCTGATAAACCCACAGCAAATAACAATGGTTTTAACGGGTTTTCCGAAACACCAAAAGATCAACTTGTATATAAAGTGATAAATTTTCCCGAAGTTGAGTATCCAACGTATAATTTTGTAGAAGGAATATCTTCATGGGTGTTGAATGACTACAAAGAACCGCCTTTGTACTTAGTGGTTCCTGATTTAAAAATGATTAGTGAGACAGACAAGTCCTTAAAGTTTTTGGATAATCTCAGAAAAGAAGCGAAAAGAAACCGCAAGATAAATGCCATAAAAAACAATGAAAAGGAAAAGAGTTACCAAGAAGGTATTACATCAGATTACGTATTATCACCGTCTATTTTAACAAAAACCGACTTATTTCCGGAGGTTGAATACCCACTTACCGCAAGCGAAACTTGGAAACCTAATTATTGGATACATTATCCATACTTGCCCATAAATGAACCTGTAAAAGTATTTGAACCATCATGTCCACTACCGGACGTAAATAAAAACAAGTTTACTACTTTAAAATCACAAAATCAAACTGAAAATGTAAATACAACGTCCGAGGTTAACGGAGATTTACAAATTAAACCTAGAAAGAACCAGACTAGCGAACAACCTAAAGTTATTACAGTTAACATAATTGAAAGTTTAGGACCGAGTTCAAATGTAACATTAAAAAACCTAAACTCTGACAAACGGCGAAGTAACAATCGTACATCAAATATAATGAGATTAAGAAAGCCAAAAAAGGGCAATAAAAAACCTGCACCCTCTGAAAATATAACCAAAGACAATTCTACATTAAAAATCGTAAAATATGATAAACAAAATGGTAATACGAATAATTCTAAACAGATCTCCGATAGCGGACAAACAAAGTTTTGCAATGAAGAAATTATTTTGGTTTACAATGAATCTAATTCACAAATGAAATATACCGAAATCGATATCAATCCGTGTAACAAAGAAACAAATTTGAAAATAAGTGGATTGGATTTACCTTTGCCATACCAGCAAGATATTACTCGTATAACTCCCGTCGACAAGAATTTATCTTATGCTATAGAGCATACGAACGAAAGAACACAAGATACAAACCAAATTCCGTTTCAGGTGTTTGACAATATAGCCACAAGTCCTGTGGCAATAATCGTGATACCTTATAAAAACAATTCTATTGATATAAATGATCTTATTAACAGTATAATGCATTCAAATTCTGGATCAAACACACAAGACAACAAAGGAAGTCACATGCCAAACGATATGAAACCTGAGTTGGTCAAAACAAAGAACACCAATAATTCGATATCGAGCACAAGGAATCAATCTAATAAAATGTTGTTTAATGGAACCCAGCCAACTGAGAAGAAACAAACGTCAATAGAGCCAAGTTTTCCCACTTATACAAAACCGATCGATGGTATGCCTGTTCCCGTGGATCTAGCATCTACCTTACAAACCCACGCACTACCGACTACGGGTACGTCACTACCAAAAATTTATACGTCAAGTCCTCCAAAGAATGCAATATCAACTGACGCAATGCCTCTTCCTGTGAATCCCTCTTCAACTCTACCCACCAATGCACTACCGACCGAGGCAATGCCACTTTCTGAGAACCCCGCTTCAAGTCTATCCACTAATGCACTACCCACTGACGCAATGCCTCTTCCTGTGAATCCCACTTCAAGTCTGCCCAATAATGCACTACCAACGGAAGGCCTGCCACTTCCTGAGAACCCCACTTCAAGTCTATCCACTAATGCACTACCCACTGACGCAATGCCTCTTCCTGTGAATCTCGCTTCAAGTCTACCCACTGATGCACTACCAACGGAGGCAATGCCACTTCCTTTGAACCCCACTTCAAGTTTACCGACTAATGAACTACCAACGGAGGCAATGCCACTTCCTTTGAACCCCGCTTCTAGTCTACCCACTAATGCACTACCAACGGAGGCAATGACACTTCCTTTGAACCCCACTTCAAGTTTACCGACTAATGAACTACCAACGGAGGCAATTCCACTTCCTTTGAACCCCGCTTCAAGTCTACCCACTAATGCACTACCAACGGAGGCAATGCCAATTCCTTTGAACCCCACTTCAAGTTTACCGACTAATGAACTACCAACGGAGGGTCTGCCACTTCCTGAGAACCCCACTTCAAGTTTACCGACTAATGAACTACCAACGGAGGCAATGCCACTTCCTTTGAAGCCCGCTTCAAGTCTAACCACTGATGCACTACCAACGGAGGCAATGCCACTTCCTTTGAACCCCACTTCAAGTTTACCGACTAATGAACTACCAACGGAGGCAATGCCACTTCCTGAGAACACCGCTTCAAGTCTTCCCACTAATGCACTACCAACGGAGGCAATGCCACTTCCTGTGGATCCTACGTCAATGTTGCCCACTAATGGACTACCGACGGAGACAATGTCACTTCCTTTGAACCCCACTTCAAGTTTTCCGACTAATGCACTACCAACGGAGGCAATGCCACTTCCTGTGGATCATACGTCAATGCTACCCACTAATGCACCACCAACGGAGGCAATGACACTTCCTTTGAACCCCACTTCAAGTTTACCGACTAATGAACTACCAACGGAGGCAATGCCACTTCCTTTGAACCCCGCTTCTAGTCTCCCCACTAATGCACTACCAACGGAGGCAATGCCACTTCCTTTGAACCCCACTTCAAGTTTACCGACTAATGAACTACCAACGGAGGCAATGCCACTTCCTGTGGATCCTACGTCAATGCTACCCACTAATGCACCACCAACGGAGGCAATGACACTTCCTTTGAACCCCACTTCAAGTTTACCGACTAATGAACTACCAACGGAGGCAATGCCAATTCCTTTGAACCCCGCTTTAAGTCTCCCCACTGATGCACTACCAACCGAGGCAATGCCACTTCTTTTGAACCCCACTTCAAGTTTACCGACTAATGCACTACCAACTAAGGGTCTGCTACTTCCTGAGAACCCCGCCTCAAGTCTACCCACTAATGCACTACCAACGGAGGCAATGCCACTTCCTGTGGATCCTACGTCATGGCTACCCACTAATGCACTACCAACTGAGGGCATGCCACTTCCTGAGAACCCCGCTTCAAGTCTACCCACTAATGCACTACCAACGGAGGCAATGACACTTCCTTTGAACCCCACTTCAAGTTTACCGACTAATGAACTACCAACGGAGGCAATGCCAATTCCTTTGAACCCCGCTTCAAGTCTCCCCACTAATGCACTACCAACGGAGGCAATGCTAATTCCTTTAAGCCCCGCTTCAAGTCTTTCCACTAATGCACTACCAACCGAGGCAATGCCACTTCCTTTGAACCACACTTCAAGTTTACCGACTAATGCACTACCAACTAAGGGTCTGCCACTTCCTGAGAACCCCGCCTCAAGTCTACCCACTAATGCACTACCAACGGAGGCAATGCCACTTCCTGTGGATCCTACGTCAATGCTACCCACTAATGAACTACCATCGGAGGCAATGCCACTTCCTTTGAACCCGACTTCAAGTTTACCCACTAATGCACTACCAACTGAGGGTCAGCCACATCCTGAGAACACCGCTTCAAGTCTTCCCACTAATGCACTACCAACGGAGGCAATGCCACTTCCTGTGGATCCTACGTCAATGTTGCCCACTAATGGACTACCGACGGAGACAATGTCACTTCCTTTGAACCCCACTTCAAGTTTACCGACTAATGAACTACCAACGGAGGCAATGCCACTTCCTTTGAAGCCCGCTTCAAGTCTAACCACTGATGCACTACCAACGGAGGCAATGCCACTTCCTTTGAACCCCACTTCAAGTTTACCGACTAATGAACTACCAACGGAGGCAATGCCACTTCCTGTGGATCCTACGTTAATGCTACCCACTAACGCACCACCAACGGAGGCAATGACACTTCCTTTGAACCCTACTTCAAGTTTACCGACTAATGAACTACC
This sequence comes from Hemaris fuciformis, assembly GCA_907164795.1. Classification (NCBI taxonomy): domain Eukaryota; kingdom Metazoa; phylum Arthropoda; class Insecta; order Lepidoptera; family Sphingidae; genus Hemaris; species Hemaris fuciformis. Next base: position 12,361,454 of record OU015434.1, read on the forward strand.
AACGGAGGCAATTCCACTTCCTTTGAACCCCGCTTCAAGTGTAACCACTAATGCACTACCAACGGAGGCAATGCCACTGCCTTTGAACCCCACTTCAAGTTTACCGACAAATGAACTACCAACGGAGGCAATGCCACTTCCTGTGGATCCTACGTCAATGTTGCCCACTAATGGACTACCGACGGAGACAATGTCACTTCCTTTGAACCCCTCTTCAAGTTTACCGACTAATGAACTACCAACGGAGGCAATGCCACTTCCTTTGAACCCCACTTCAAGTTTTCCGACTAATGCACTACCAACGGAGGCAATGCCACTTCCTGTGGATCATACGTCAATGCTACCCACTAATGAACTACCATCGGAGGCAATGCCACTTCCTTTGAACCCCGCTTCAAGTCTACCCACTAATGCACTACCAACGGAGGCAATGCCACTTCCTGTGGATCCTACGTCAATGCTACCCACTAATGAACTACCATCGGAGGCAATGCCACTTCCTGAGAACCCCGCTTCAAGTCTACCCACTAATGCACTACCAACGGAGGCAATGCCAATTCCTTTGAACCCCAATTCAAGTTTACCGACTAATACACTACCAACGGAGGGTCTGCCACTTCCTGAGAACCCCACTTCAAGTCTACCCACTCATGTACTACCAACGGAGGCAATGCAACTTCCTGTGGATCCTACGTCATTGCTACCCACTAATGCACTACCAACTGAGGGTCTGCCACTTCCTGAGAACCCCGCTTCAAGTCTACCCACTAATGCACTACCAACGGAGGCAATGCCACTTCCTTTGAACCCCACTTCAAGTCTTCCCACTAAGGCACTACCAACGGAGGCAACGCCAGTTCCTTTGGATCCTACGTCATTGCTACCCACTAATGCACAACCAGCTGTGAGTATGCCATTTCCCGTAAGTCCTACATCGACATTACCGACCAAAGTACTACCCATCCCTATGGATTCTCCATCAAGTGTACCAAACAAAATACCTTTGCAAAATTTGGCTGAAAATGCGTTACCTATTAAAGCTGTTTCAAAAGAGGCAAATAACTCAACAGACTTTCCTCTAGAAACACTACCTACAAAGGCATCCGCTCTTCCCGTTGACGCTTCTTCGAATATTCCCATTGAAGTATTACCTGCTGAAGTAATTCCACCGGTTGGTACTGAAAGCACACCCAACAAGGAACACGAAATAGAAAAATACACTTCGGAAATACCTATTGATGAGCAATTAATTCCAGTGAAAACCGACTATACTCATACAGATTTACTCACAGAACAAAGGTCGTGGCCAAAAAATGATATTGGGAAGAAAACATCAGAAAACAAAGAAATTTTGCCAAAAATAATGGGGAACAATATTCAAAATAATGATTTGGAATCTAATTCTGGTCCAGAATCAGTATTACATGATAATGAAGAATTATTAACAGATAATTCCATATCAGATGCATCTAGCTCAGATGTCCTTGATTACACATGCACACCGTATGATACCACGGATATTTGCACTGATTTTCCTGCCGACGACGTCTCAACTAATACTACCAATAACACTAAAGAGGAAACTAATATTGATGACATACCCATATTTAACAAAACACCATTTTTTTAAGCGCCTGTGGATGTTGCGTATTTTGTACCTTATTGACTACGTTTGTTGTAACGTTCATACTAAGTTGTAAAAATTGGTACTGTACCTAAATTCTACGTATATTTCCGCATATGTTTGTACTAAAATAATAGGGAGAATAACATGAGCTCCGTAAGTAAATAACTAAGATAATTGTTTTGTTTGTCCAAGACAAGAATTTTGTATAATACTAAACTCTATATCAATTGTAAGTGAATTATTTATTGTTTTATAAAATTAATTTGTGTATATATAAATATTTTTGTTTCATTTATCTATATACATACTTATTTACTGCTAGGTGCGAGCCTTCTCTTTAGTTGAGAGACATTCTTTTACACCCAAGTCCTTGATTTCCTTCACTATTTAAATGTGTGACAATAAATTAGGACTAAACATGTAAAAGCATAAAATCAAAAATGTATGACTTCTACGCGGAACAAAATTATTTATCTTTTATAGTAAACACAACGTAGCAACTAATCTTACAGGATTAAGAAAGGTGATGTCCGCTTCTCTAGGCTTATCAACTGTCATATAGCTATTGGATAGGATCTCCAGCTTGAGAATTGAGACATTCCACAGAAGTTATTTATATCTTTATGCTTTCGATACGGCATTTTACATTAAACAGTAACGCAACTGTTAAACTAACTACTTATTTCACCAATAGATATTTGTTTCAGTAAAGATCCGTGAAGTTAATAATCTATACAAATAATTTAAATAATTTACAAATAAATAAAATTGGAGTGACCGTTTGTAATATTGAAATAACCGCTTTTTAATAAATGCATATGGATGTATACTAAAATAACGTTTTTTTTTACAATTTTTGTCTGTCTGTCTGTTTGTTTGTTCCGGCTAATCTCTGAACCAGATGGACCAATTTAAACGGGACTGGCAAATAGCTGATGTAATAAGGAGTCATCATCATCATCATCAGCCCAAATACGTCCCACTGCTGGGCACGGGCCTCCTCTACAACTGAGAAGGTTTATAAGGAGTAACTTAGGCTAAAAAATAATGAATCGTTGCTGTAAGGCGGAACGAAGTTCGCCGGGTCAGCTAGTTTATAATATAGTTACTCTATTACGCACAGACATCCTGAGGATATAGACAAATGGTTATTCAATATCCAAGTTTTGTCAGTTATTCGACGAGTAATAGGGCGAGCCCGTACTCAAAAGAATTATATTAAAGTGCAATTAATATACTAAATAAAAAAATACTGGCCTACGGAGAAAAAAGAATTGACGAACTCCATTCCAACAAGCATGAAGTTAACAATTTATTTTTTATTTTTTATTCTGGCACGGCAAAGTGACTCCACTGTACCTGATGGTAAGCACAGTGTAGTCCAAGAAAATAATACCAACCAGTGAGAAACGATATGGTCACCCGCTGGTCGACACAATCATGCCGGCCCGCACAAATGCTTCTTCACGTTTCAACAAAAAACAAATAATAAAAAACCAACACAAACAACATTTAACATTTATAAGGGCGTATAGGAACGTCTTCAAAAGTTAGAATGAGCAGTAGCAGTTTAATCCACTAATTCTACAATATCCTATTAAGCGCCGTTTAGAACGTAATCTAATAGCCATGTAACACGATTAGCCTGTATTGAGGCCATTTGTTCATTAAATTCCTTGAACAGGAAAGTCTGCAGACATTTTGTTTTTAATACTCCTTGGTATTATTTATTTTCTTTGACACGATAAAATTAGTTATGCTTGATATTAGATCAAAAATAAATTAACAGAAAAAAAACATTCTTATTTTGACAGCCTTCCTTGAGTAGTTTGAAACTAAAATTCTTTTTTGAATCCAAATCAAATATAGAATTGACTGGTTAAAAAAAAAACAATATACCTATATCTTTTAAAATTTGAATCTATTTCCAACCTGTCACCAGTCACAGACTGATTAAGGGACGAGATAACCTTGTGTGGATCACTACGGTTGCATACCGTATTTACTAGGTACGGTGATAGCTATCCAGACGGTAACAATAACCTAATAATTTTGAGAGATACCAAAGTCTCCCGTATTACTAAAGAATTTTGGGGGCAGAACTTGACTGCAATATTTTATTATTTATCTTCATTTCATTTTTGATTTTATAAATTTAAATATTTCAGTTTATAAAAGACACAGTTAATAGCAATAACCCCGATCTAAATAAAACATGCATTAAGAATAAAGAAGCGAACTTTACATATTTCATATAGAAAAGAAAAAGAATTTTCTCTCGCGTATGGCTCCGCCGCGAGACGATTTATATTCGAACGAAATTACCATATAAATGCGATATTTACCTTCAACTCCGAGCAATTTAAATTCATAGATTTCTTTAAATTTATAAAGCGGAATACATAGGTTTAATTAAATGTGACAGTATCGAAAAAACATTATAAACAAGCGACCTTCGTAACATCACAACAACAAATAGTTACCGAAGGTTTAGTGACATTTTTGTCAATGTATTGTATCTTTTGCTTTTTGATTTTAACATCGCAATTATTTATATCATACATGCATATCCTGACGCCCGTGTTTCCTGAATGGGTTGGCAGTGGTGCATTTCTGACCCCACATTTCGACAGGTATTTATGAGTCCCACGCAATAAGGGGCGAGCCTATTGCCTTTTTTCGAGCACATTTCAAGACTTCGTGCTACTACTGAGAATTTCCTGATGAAAAAACCAAATAACACTTTGCCCGACCCGAGAATCTAACCCGGGACCTGTAGATTGCACGCCACATAGAGCCACGAGATCACGAGGTAGTATAAATTAAAGTTGATCGGTTGCTAAGATGTACGTATCAAGATAGCTAGCCCGGCAAGCGATACACACATGTATGTACATATATACGTAAGGCTATAGCCCGCTTTGGTGACGCTGCGTATCACCGTCTTAATATTTGAGTATGAAAAACATGTCTATCTATCAATGATCTGTAGTGTTTATATTGTGTAACGACCTTGCGAGCCATTGCATTACATCATTAGAAGCGCGAGCAGTAGCAGCACTGACTCGCATGACTAAGTTGGCGTGAACCTAACTTTACTATACCAGTATAGAATTTAAGTAAATTTATTGCACTTCATAATGACAATGTCCCTTAACTAGTTTTTTAGGAAGCAAACGAGCAGAAAGCACTAGTTTGAATCCCCGAATTAAGACAAACATATCTGTGACGCAGAAATGTTTCGAGCCTGGATGTTTAAGTCCGAAAGGTTTCTAGTACAGATAATCTCGTTTTTTATAATAATATTGAGACCAAAAGCTTTTATCTATTCAATTAATCAAGGATTTGATGGTCGATTGAAGATCCGATGTCTGTTGTAGTCCATTCACTAGCCCGGCTTATCTGTGTTTGCATATAATTTGCGTAAGACTCAATCCTGGTTAAAAGCTTTAATGGTAAAATGGGTCAGACAGAAACGAGAAGCCACGGATTTGCTCCTAACACCGAGACAAATATTAGTGTTATCAACAATTATTTGTCTTTGTCGTGACAGAAAGTCGATCTTGGTTTCTGTTACCAAGACTAAGAACTATCTTAGAAGATCTGATTGTGGGGTAAGAAGTATGACCTGTTCGGAATTATTAAAGAAAAAAGCGTATTGAAACTTGTATACCAGAGAATTCTCCATAAATAATTTCTCAGGTATTTGAAGTCCATCACTCTCGCTAGACAAGCGTGATTGACTAAACCTAATCCCTATCAATAGTAGAGACGGTCAGAATCCAGCAGAGTAACGTATAGGTATTATAAAATAAGTTAATAATACGTAAATGCTTTGTCGTAGAATCTTAGCATAGGTTTAGAAGTAAGTGACTTTTAGGCGTATTTATTGACGGAAAACACCTCACCTAGATTTGCATGATTGAGAATCCACATCCCGTGGTAGGCAATTGTAGACTAAGGCTATGTAGTAGAGGAAGCCCGTGCCCAGTACTTATGATACTTCTTACATAAAGCATAAATAAAAAGAAGTAATTTTTGTGTCGATCTATGAGACGATGTTGTTGCTGAAGAAGCTAGTTATAACAGAAGAGGGCACGGAAACGAATCCGGTTGGTACTGTAAATGCAGCTCATATATTTGTTTAACTTAACCTTGTCTGGTATTACATCATTACGGTAGCGCCGGTCGCGCTTCGGTAAACTTAAGCACGCGCTCCGGTGGGTACACGTGATACGAGTAGCATGGCTATTGATACCGCACTATCAATATTGTGAGGAATGACGCATACATACGCCTTTATGCCAGTGAGGTAGGCAGAGACTATGCCACAATCTACGGTCCTGACATACCTTTCGCGGCTCTTCGGTATTCGTACATGTCATGGAATTACGTGGTTAAAATTACACTTCATATGCCCTAATCGGAAACGGTAATTAATTTGATCAGAATACTTCCCCGGTCGTCTTTTTTCTGTTCTTTCCGTGCACATTCGCATAAATACAACACTACTTAATCTATACGAAAATTGAGCTGTAATTAATGGTAGACCATCGTTTAATTTACTGTAATATATAGCGAAAACTTATTTGAGGATTTCTTTCTTCTTAGTTCATAAAACTAGATATATTACAGGGTTTAAATTTTATATGACTTTTCCCATAATATATGATATAAATGATAATTCTTATAAGGTTCTGCATGTTACCATATGAATTGCCACTAAAGTACATTTTAATTTTTCTCACATACCTAATTTAAAAAGATGGCATTCAAATCTTTATATACATAGATACAAATATACCACAGATAGGATTAATATTTTTTGCTCCAGGACTGAAACAACACTGACCTTGTATTGTAACGTTTTTACAACGCTAACTTAATATAATAAATTCAATGTATTTCCCAAACACTTTACAAAATTATCCGCAAAAACAATTTGCATACAAAAAATACGAAGCGAGATGTTATCCAACAATGTGAATTTTCTGCTTATATTTTTGTAAGATTGGCATTGTTAAGTCCACGTATAAAAATCGTATAAAACTACAAGTTTATGATATGTTAAAATTCCGCGTATAATAATCATACACAACACATCTAGAGGGACCAGTTCAAAATAGCCTGCATCAAGCGTGTTCTATGCATTTTTGGACAATATACTCATATAATATTGTACATTTTGTATAAAACCAATTGGAGGAATAATGAATAAAAAGATTCAAACAATGACCCAGGTGCAACCGGTTGGTTTTTATCCAAGGAACTTATTGATTTAAAAACAAAATTAGACAATTTCAAATAAATATTTAATGTTACTGATCGAAATAAGGTTGACCAGAAAGTTGTCCCACCGTTAATAAAGAAACATGGGGAACAAGACTACTAAAAGAGTTTATTCATTTATTTCATGAGACTAATGTCTCGGTACTACTAAAAACATAAATCAATGTTCGGAGTTCATTTCTCATCTATTCTGAAATGCTTGTTTCGTTTTGCGAGGCTAAGATCGTTTTTCACTGTAACCCGCATGGCAAGTTGTTTGGAAACTAACCCTGTTCGAAATATATGTATAAAGTAGGAAGCAATCGTTCTTTAATCTTATTTCGTGTTTTAAGACAAATGCCTCTTCAGAATATTGAAAAATCTTAACAACTTCTTTGATAATCATATAGCGAAGGAACCAAGCTCCACCCGGGCACAATTTAACTCCGTGCTTATACGACGGGAATATATTTTTCTGGGATCATGAGTAGCTTATGTTACGTTCAAGGATACTATCGTTGTCCATATGAAAAATCATTCAAATCAGTCAAGTAGTTTTTATGTACAATCGTAACAAACAACAAAAAAAACTTTACTCTTTCTAATATTAGTTTAGATTTGGCCCTATACGTCCTATTTCCAGGGTACAAGCCTTCTGAGGTTGAGAATGCTAAATTAACAAGGGAAGCAATAGTCCACCAGTTAAGTCGGGTATAGGTACTCATTATAAATGCGTAAATAACTCTGTCTTTGTTAACGTCTAAACCGCTGAACTAACTTAAATATTTTGTGCGCGCCCTGTGTCTTTATAATGTTAGACACAAAACAGCGCCCAGACTATAATGCTATACCCACTGCCTATGTCTATAATATAACTCTGTCTCTCTCTTTCACCCTCACGCCGAAACCGCTAAAGTATAATATAAATATTTTTTTCATAGAAGGCAGCTATGAACTAACTGAATACTGGCTAAATTTTTACATAACATAGTATTAGTACTCCGACTTTGAAAACCGTTCAGTGTTTCCAATATTTATAGTACCTTACAACTTACTTACAGAACATGGTTGATTGAAGAGCAGAATTTTCAGGCGCGGCTCAGCAGATAGGTCAAATACATTATCGAAGCAATTAGTGGAACAAAGAACAATCAATAGCAATTTACCTATTAGCAGACAAAGACGGGACTGCAATGAAGCGGCTCGGATGTTATCCTCACCGATTGTGTAACGAGCTGTGCGATTTACATCCAACTCCTTTATTGATTGGAAATTATTGTGGTCAAGATGGTTCTTTACTCACTCGGTGATATGAAGGGGAAGGTTTCAACAAACTAGTTATATTTCCATAGAAACGTCTACATACACTGCGATTGAAGAGCATGTAGTCTTAAAAGTTTTTGCAAGTCCAATAATAGGGGGTTAACCTATTCCCGTTTTACGAGCACATTTCCTGACTTCGTGATCATCATCATCATTAGCCCATATACGTTCCACTGCTGGGCACGGGGCTCCTCTACAACTGAGACAGGTTAGGCCGTAGTTCAACACGCTGGCCTTGTGCGAGTTGGCAGATTACGAGTACACACCTAAGAAATTGTAGGTATGAATGTTTCCACACGATGTTTTCCTTCACCACTAAAGTACCTGATAATTAATTGTGAATACGCATATAACTTCAAAAAGTCAGAGATGTGTGCCTGGGGTTTGAACCCGCAACCACGAGATTCTTGACCGCGCGCCTAAACTCTAAGGCCAACCTCGAGACTTCGTGATGCTGGAAATTTCTGAACGATCCCGCATATGTTTTATCTACTAGCTGTTGTTCGCAACTCAGTTTGCGAATCTTTAGACATCAAAATAAATTTTTACCTAGATTTTGCCTCTCCTACTCTAGTTTTACTACTCCTGTTGTTCTTAGCATTATTATTATTTAGTTAAGTAGATAATTTTACACAAAAAAAGTACAATTCGATTCAATAATTACTGAGATTAACTAATTCAACCAAACAAAATCTTCAGCTTTAAATAAAAGCATAGATTTTAATAACATACTTCATAATATCAAGTAAAATTACAGTTTAACATAATTATTTACTGTCTGCTCCAGTATTTTTGGCAGTGAAGTGTTCATTGCACAACCGGTTTAATTGATAGAAAATGACAACTGACCTACATTTACCAAATAGTTTCGCTTTTATCGGCCTTTGAGAACTGACGCGGAAAAAACAATTATTGTTTCAAGCCCGCTAACTGACCGCGCTGAACGTAGCAAAACTTCGTCGACTCTTTGAATGAAAACTATAGCATTCTTCTTTATTTCTCGATTTCATATTAGTTTCAAATTGAAAGGTAAGAACAAAATAAATAAATACACCCAACAGTCACATACATAGTTCTGACCCCACACTAAGATACAAGTCTTGTGTCGTAGGTATCAGAAACTACGAGAGATTTTTCGGTCTCACATACACCCAGACCCGAAACAAATACTTGTGGATCACACAAACATTTGTCTCCGTGCGGGGATCGAACCCGCGGCCTCTCGCTTCGCAAGCTGGTATCTAGCCTACTGCGCCACAGGGCTGTCACAAAAATTAAATTAAATTGTATGTTAGGTAGTAAATGTTAGGTAGTAAAATAAAATGGTATGTTAGGATTTTCTTGCCTTTCAATGGTAAATATTACCTTCTTCTTTATTTCTTGTTGTGTATAAGTCTCAAATTTAAAGTCAGTAAAATACAAGGGCACGTTACGATTTGCTTCTTGTTCACGAACACAATCACCTACCCTTATGAAACCCTTATAATGACTGCAGTATAATCCATTCTAGAAGAGACAGATGCCGTGATTACCTGAAAAAGAAAAAATCTAAATTAAACGATTGTTTTGTTTAAATATGAATGTCCTTAGTAAATAAAAATATGAATAAGTATATTAAATGGGTTTATATTAGGTATGTATTTAGTATGGCTTCGAGGTTTAGGCGCGCGGTCGAGAATTTCGGCGGTCGCTGGTTGAAACCCCAGGCGCACACCTCTGACTTTTCGAAGTTATATGTGTATTCTCAATGAATTATCGCTTACTTTAACGGTGAAGGAAAACATTGTGAGGAAACCTGCACACTTAAAAAGTTTTTAGCAATTTCTTAGGTGTGTAGTCCACTCAACGCACTAGGCCAGCGTAGTGGACTAAGGCATAAACCCTCTCAGTTGTAGAGGAGGCCCGTGTCTAGCTTATGATGATGATGATTATTATGTACAAATATTATGTAAGTATTCAAAAGAAAATATAAAGCACTGTATACTCTTTATTACAACTTAGAACATGAATTTTTATTATGCAGCCATCCCCGCTTGTAATCTACGGTACAAATACATCTTGTCTGTGGCTCTAAATTGGCGACGTCTAGTCTGTTGTTCGTTATTGAAGTTTATTATGTCTTAGTGTAGAAAATACAAGCTTTATTTAATATTATTCGTTTATGCTTCGGTATATGAGAGCGACGAACTGCGAAAATGGCTAGGGAGTAACTTAATTCAGCTTTCTCAATTAGGTGCTTGCGGTTTAACCCGCCTTTATTGTTACTCTGTCGTAGCGTGATGATATAGTAGTATAGCTTATTAAAAAAACCAATTCGAACAAGTAGTTCCTGAGATTACGGCCTTCATACAATCAAACTCTTCAGTTTAAAAATATTAGAATAGATCTTGGCGACATCACCAGACAGAACAAAGTCTGTTTATCCAAAATATGATTACTAAATCAGCTATTATGTCATTTAAAATTACTTGCTGCCTCGTGGTCTCGCGGTACAAGTATGTGCCGAGCGATCTAGAGGTCCTGGGTTCGATTACCGGGTCGGGCAAAGTTATTGGGTTTTTCCATTAGGAAATTTTCAGTAACAGCACGGAGTCTAGAAATGTGCCCGAAAAACGGCAATAAGCTCGCCCCCTATTACGTGGGACTGTTGACGTATGTACGTGGCGAGATGTGGATACAATAATGCACCTCATACCACTGCCTACCCCTTCGGGGAATACAGCCGTGAGTTTATGTATGTATGTAAAATTACTTGCATAATACTCTATTATTTTGCGCCCGTAATGCTTTGCCCGTAACAACCCTGGAAGTCTTGGTCAAACGCACTAACATGTAAGACCAAAGAGGTAATATTGTCCTTTTTTTATAGCTATACTCTATGGCTCTGGCAGTTCAGACGTATAATTTGTGCAATTTATTAACGTTCTCTCGACATTGCACTTGAAAAGGCAATAATTTATGCATCACTTGAGCTGCGACGAGTCTATGCACAAAGATCATCGGGTGAATTATTAATTTCAACGGAACTTAGCACAAAGATCACGCTGTGCATGGCCAGATAAATTTCAAAATTCAAATACCGAAAAGGTTAAAATGTGTTAAATGTTTAGATTTATGTATGCTAGAAGTTAGTTTACTGAAAAAATCATATTTTTTAAAAGACATAATTATATTAAAGGAAGTTGTTCAATTCTCAAAAAGGTATACTCCTTTGTAAATGTGACCGCGCGAAGACATGCTGAAAGAAACAGAACGTTTTGAAAATTAAGTGTCGGCTGGCAAGAAATTACTACGCTTATTCCTAATCATTAATACAGAATTCCTCTACTTCTTGTATATGATATACTTCTGCATGATGTCATAGGTTTTTCACCTAACATACATATATGATACGTATGATACACGGAGATCTCTATCGGGGTGAATATCCTGGCTCCAGCAAAACGGGGACTCCCGCAATCTCATTTACCGCAAAAACCTGCCTTCTTCCCTGATCCCATTTCTATTTGGGGACGCCGCAGTATGGTTTCTCCTTCTAAAACCTATCCGCCGTCATGTCTTCATTAACGCCCTTTTTTCATGTCTTCCCTCACGCACTCCATCCATCGCTTTTTTTGCCTTCCTCTGCTTGTCCATCCTTCAACTGTCATACTCATTACATTTGCTTCGTCTTTTCACATAATATACCCATACCTACAAATTCTCATTTACCGCAGAAATGTATTTATATTGCCTCATGACTTTGTATGAGACAGTTACTTGGTGAATTTACGTTAAATTTGCAAAATCTATGTACATATATTCTAAAAGATATATGTTAGATACGCATTCAAAATAGAAGTTAATAAAACGACATATCTTTTTATTTGCATAAGTATAGAGAAAAGTATAATTTTATGCTTTTTATTCCTTGGAAACTTGATTACTTAACAAAAATATTATACGTCGTAATAAAACCGAGAACTTTAGTGTCCAAATCAAAATGAATAAGTACGATTCCATGCGAAGTCACGTTTTGGGTACACATGAATGTCCTAATACTTTTTCAATAGCAGAAATGGCTAAGTTGCGTTCCAAGTTACGCAATATAATATGATTAAGACGATAATCCGGATTGGCAACAGTGAACAGACCCGGGTATATGGATACGTCGCAGACAGATTACAGTTTCATCTATTTCGTAACGTGTTCAAATGGTTTATTATATGACTGATCCGTTGGTGCTACGTGCTAAGCCTGGGTATGGTTTCATTAAGCTGTTCTAATACATACATACATACACCACATACATAAACTCACGCCTGTATTCCCCGAAGGGGTAGGCAGAGGTGCATTTCTGCACCCACATTTCGCCAGGTATGTATCAGTCCCACGTAATAGGGGGCGAGCCTATTGCCGTTTTTCGGGCACATTCCCAGACTCCGTGCTGTTACCGAGAATTTCCTAATGGAAAAACCCAATAACACTTTGCCCGACCCGGGAATCGAACCCAGGACCTCTAGATCGCACAGCACATACTTGTACCGCGAGACCACGAGGCAGTCCTGTTCTAATACATAATATATAAATCACTTTTATTTATACATTTACGCACATGTGTGTCCACGAAATATAGACGGAGGTTTATATCTGAGACTACTTTAAACTAGCTTTTTTCCAGGTAGAAGGGTCAAGTAATTCGTTAGTTATTTAATATATATGATGTCAAAGCGATACATATGGAGGAAAAGTTTCCTACAAACGGCAATAATCAGTAACTCTTCATCCTTTTCATCAATTTAATTCGAAATCTCTTGATTCTTGTGCATGACGACAGACGATAAATAAAAATGCTTATAAAGTGCTGTTACCGCAACAAAATATGATTGTTTACCGAAGCGAACTATGTTTTAGTAAGGAATACGTAAACGTACGGAGATAAATTGAATTTGCGATCGTGTAAACTTGCTTTAATTATATCAAAACGGTATAAAGCTTTGTCTTCACAAACATATTACACGTATTGTCTTTGTTTGGTTATGTATGTTTCAGTAGGATTAATATTAGAGAGACGAAAACGGATAATTTCTATTGTAGATTTTCCATATCATCGTTATGATAACTCCTGCTGTGCGAAACTAATAGGTACTAGGCACGTTTTTATTAAAACGCTTATTTAAATCATTTCAATCACTACATCGTATTTTATTCTAGGATAAATATTTATCTATACATATATACTAAGCCTATCGCCGTCCACTGCTGAACGTAGGCCTCCCCAAGAAAGCGCCAACCCGGTCTTGAGCAGCCCTCATCATGCATCTATACATACTACAAATAAATATAATTGGAGTGTTTGTTTGTAATATTGAAATAACCGCTTTTTAATAAATGCATATGGATGTATACACGGTACCAAAATAACGTTTTTTACCATTTTTGTCTGTCTGTTTGTTTGTTCCGGCTAATCTCTGAAACGGGTGGACCGATTTTAACGGGACTTTTACTGGCAGGTAGCTGATGTAATGAGGAATAACTTAGGCTATTTTTTTTATTAAGAATCGACTGTTAGGCGGAACGAAGTTCGCCAGGTCAGCTAGTTCTATAATAAGAACAAGCTTATTAAATTTACGTCTCGCGCACTTTATATCGTCATAACCTATTATCTTACCATTTATCAATTGACATCACATTCAACTAAAAGTATATGTCTCGTAACAAAAAAGTGCAATCTAAAAAACCACTAATGAGTAGTCACCTACAATTTACAAACATTGTATCGGTTCGCGTTGACGCCAATTGAATCGCACGTTTTTGCGACCTCTTTTTGTCTTTCAATTCAATTAAAGCCTTCGAGAGACAATAAAAAACAAGCAGCATGTTAACATCCTTTCTTAAAAAAAAATAAAGTTACTGTTACTGATAGCTGACGACAGAAAAAATGTCTCGAGTATTGACCACCTATTAGTGTATACGTCTGTCTACGAGGTTTGCATGTGAACTCAGAGGTCACAGATCAGTAAAAGCTCATTTCTGGCAGGTCATTTTCAAAATTTTTAGGATCAGCTTTCCTATTGCTGTACCAATATAAATATAATACGCTTTCAAAAAAGATGGAGTTTTCTAGCGAAAATCTTGCGCAGCTAGATACCTATCTTTTAGATAAGATCCTTTTAGATAAGATCTTTTAGATAAGACTTATCTTCTAGATAAGTCCTTTTGAAGCTTATTTTATGTTATAAGTTTGTCAAACGAGCAAGCAGAACGGAATAAAGCATATTATGTACCCCAGGTCTTCGACAAGTCGACGAGAACTGATGGCCACTTATTAATCACTCATCTCCCTATAGGTAATAAATAACCCTAGTAGAAAGGGTTCACAACCACCTATGACCCACCCAACTCCTACGTAAGGGCGTTGATCATTTTTGAAAAAGTAGTGGATTGAATTGAGGGCTGATAAGAGCGATTATGAGGAAGGGTGGGTATAGGGTTATTGAACCTCTATCAATCGTAAATAATGAATAGAACAATACATCAACATCGTGACTTTACGTTGTTCCGGAACGCTTGTAAAGAGGCCATCAGTTGTGTCCAACACTGAACCCTTGCTGGCAGGGACTGACTTCCTGGACATCATTGAAGTACAGAAGCCGTGTGCCGATCACAACGAACGCGAGCAATAAGGGTAGTAGTTGTGCCTATCGGAGTAGGGCTTAGGGACCTTAATTTATTTATTTTTCTTAATAAATAGTGCTTATACTGAACATATTTTTGATCTCAGAAGTGTTATGAATTATTTCTACTGCCATTTATTCAACGGGACAATTACCTAATCAATATTCTGCGAGACAGACTACCAGTGTACTTCGTTTTACTCCGTGTTTCAAACTACATAATATCTGCCAAACATCGATACATACGACTGCCTCGTGGTCTCGCGGTACAAGTATGTGCCGTGCGATCTAGGGGTCCTGGGTTCGATTCCCGGGTCGGGCAAAGTGTTATTGGGTTTTTCCATTAGGAAATTCTCAGTAACAGCACGGAGTCTGGAAGTGTGCCCGAAAAGCGGCAATAGGCTCGCCCCTATTACGTGGGACTGATACATACCGGGCGAAATGTGGGTGCAGAAATGCACCTCTGCCTACCCCTTCGGGGAATACAGGCGTGAGTTTATGTATGTATGTACATCGATACATGTGAGGCAATGTTTAATAGTTTACAAAGTCTCAACAAATATAAGTATAAGATAAACAAGCTGGCGGACTCTAAACCCACGCCGAATGCACACAGCTGTCGGTATTTTTAGTGAATGAAACCTGTTCTTACGTATTCGGCCTTGACTTTACTACTATGGGACATTCGATTAGATATATCGCTCGCCCACACCATACTGTGTTCTGGCTTTATTGAAGTTAATCTGTGCATCTTAGAATTAAGTAATCTCGTTTCCAACATGCATGAGTAGAAATAAGTATTAAATTTTATTAAATTTCATTTAAATCGGTTCAGTAGTTTTAGCAGGAAAGCGAGACAGACAGACAGAGTTACTTTCGCATTTATAATATTAGTAAGGATAATTTACGAAGATTAGATGCATTTCCAATTGTTAAGAAATATATTTTGTTCCACAACATTCAGCAAAAAAGTTTTTTAAACCTACTGTTGTTCCACATTCAAAAGTTTTAAGTAATTAAACTAGCACATCTTGCGCCCCACAAAACACAGAGGCAAGTCATAAAATCTCAATTACAGAGGTAAGTGAGATCGTTGAGTCTAGCTTTAATGTCTGTACTTTAGGTCAGGAAGGTCAGTGGGCTAATTATGTTGAAAACTTATTCTAAATTAACCCTTTTACTGTTCAAACACAGGATTTAAGATATTAAAATTCATTAATTATGGTTTTGACCTAACTGGCTAACAATTATCAGGTGTATTATTTTAATGTCTTTATATTAATTTATATTAATCACAATAAGAACTTCGAATTATACTCAGTCGAAACAAAATCTCGGTTGCAAATCAAATCCCAGGCACACACCTCCAAATCTCCGCAGTTACATTTGTATTCACAATTATCAGGCAAATCGTTGAAATAAAACGTCTTGGGGAAATCTGTATACATGAGAATTTTCCATATTTTCTTGGGTATACGTAGTCCACCAAACCACAGTAGACCAGCGTGGTAGATTGAGGCCAAAACCCTCTAAATTGTAGGTGGAGGAGTCCAAGAGCCGTCCTGTTCAGCAGTAGGTATATAGAACAGAACAGAATTTGCAGATGCAGAATAAATATTATATTATTATATAATATGTAGGTTTGCAAAGCCTAATGCATTAGTAATTCCCTATTATGTACCCCAATAACACTGCAAGGCAAAAAACATTTATCTCTAGAAAAAAATCTTAGTTATTGAAACTCGATTTCGCCCTAAATACGCCAGTTTCTCGAAAAGCTTCTCAGGTGTACACATATGTAATGATATTAAGCTAGATTAAACTGTTATTCACCCTGACCCATTTACGTTACCGGTAATCGGTAGCCGTGACGACAGAACTTCGTAGGTATGGAAATATATGGGGTAATTTTTAGGCCATCTACCCTTTGCAATCTGTTTTTATTACTTCTGCCTCTCATCTGGTTATCGTAGACTTTAAAATTATTTTAAAAATAAATTTAAAAATGTTACATAAATACAAACAGTTAATGAGTTATTCTTAAAAGTTGTTAAGTCGACATACAATTTACCTTACGTGATAATCCTTTGTTAACAATTAGGGTTTGTCCACGGATTTACATGTATAATTTTTTTAACCCATGTTGTAAACAAATCTATAGAAGTCTAACATTATACCGGGATAAAGTAGCACATAATCATGACTCCATTTGTCCTTGTAGCAGTAATTTTAAAGTTTTAGCGGCATTTAACTCAAATGAAATAATTATTTATCATGTCGGCAATTATATAACACTTATAACACCTCGTTTCTATATTTATAAAATAACTTACTTTTTTACTTGTTTCATTTTTAATTAAACTAGGTCCTTTAAATTTGCTTTTATTTTTATCAGGAAAAAGTCCTATTTAACCTTAAATTATAAAAGGTATAAATGAACCATAGGACTCTTTTTAGCATTTACAACATTACTAATAAATGTTTTATAATAATAATAATATTGCTATTTGTATCACTAAGGGCTATATCTCTACATAATATTATTGCGTTTTGTCAAACAACATCAGTACCAAAGAAATTCTTGTTGTTTAGTCTTTGGCAAGTATCAACACAAAGTTTTCCTGTCTCGTTCAAAGGAACTCAAAATTATCACCCAGTTACACGATTCAAAACAACATTCTGTCTCCATTCTTTATTAAAAATTGATTCCCACCCTTCATCAGATATCTTTACCGATCGAACGCTCCCACAGAACAATAAATTCTCATACCCGAATATCAGTCACCGCTGAAGACCAACGAATAAATCTCTATTAACCCGTACCCGGCGGCACTTTTACTCGCGCTTTATCGCTGCTATTTAATTGGCCATAACTGGACCGCACTATTGTGGCGTTTTGAGTGCCACGTTAAATATATATAGTTATAATTCAGAAGCCACTTACAATAAAAACGTATGGATCTTTGTGTAGTGGTGTGGGATAGTCATCTCTTTTAATTCTTGTAAAAATATTTCCTTTACAGCTATTTTATTTAGAAAAAAAATATACTTAGATACTTCACATTGTCACAGACCGGATATGCGTTAAATAGACCTATTTAAAATAAAGAGAGAAAAACTGAACAATAAAAATGTCCGACGTAAGATGGCTCTCTCTTTATACATAAACCCTCTCAGTTGTAGAGGAGGCCCGTACCCAGCAGTGGGACGTATATGGGCTGCTGATGATGATGATGATGACCATTGTTACTTTGAAAGTTGTCTAACTTATTCATATCTGAGTAGATAATGTTTCATGTAGGCATCGTAATCTCTCGTTTAAACAATTAAATCTATCACTCAAGTATCCTATTAAAAGTAAAACTAACCATTAAACAATCGTATTTTATCTACATATATATTGCCGGAGTTAAGTGGGAATGCGGACAGTGCTGAGAATAAACTCAAATCTACTCGTAAAGTTGAAATTTCGCTCGTATTTATCTCAATGAATGTGCACCTACTTACAAAGAATGGCTATGAAATTTGATAGTATGAAGTCGTAAATATTAATGAAAGACTTTCGATGTTTTACTAATATGTATACCTATTGCTCAAGTATTTCTTTATAAAGAAATGTTTTGTTTCGCTCTACATAACCAAGGTCACATAACTTTGGCGCTAAAGGTGGACAGACATTAAATGTCTTATTTGAAATATCTTAACTATATGTTGAGACCCATGAAGTATCTTTAAAAAAAACAACACTATAATCATCATCATTATCAACCCATATACATACGTTTCACTGCTGGGTACGGACCTCCTCCACAACTGAAAGGGTTTAGCCTTAGTCCAACACGCAGGCCTAGTGCGGGTTGGCGGACTACACATCTTAGAAATTTCTAAGAACTTTTAGTTGTGCAGGTTTTCTCACGATGTTTTCCTTCACCGGTTAAGTGAGTGATAATTCATTGTGAATACACAAATAATATTATAATTTTTCAAATTTGTATTACTTACCCTAGTTCTTTCTGTACGAGTTTTCGAAATTGTCGAAATTAACGAATGAAATAGTGTTTATTTGTTTGTACTTATGGACGAAAAATTTAGGAAAAATATATTCAAACAACGACAAATTACCATTAATTCCGGGCTAGGATTAAAAAGGATCATTTGCCGAATTTAACATATGATCCAGAATTCTTATTTATGCTTCCCAGATGTTCGTTGCGTTCGTTTGCCATTTAGTTCTTTCCATACCTCACCTACTTTACCTTTTTTTTTCAAAATTAAAATTACTATTAAAATCGAAAGTAGTAATATTACAAAACGTTTACACATGTTACGGTATAGTTAAAGTTAGTTTCACTTCTCGACGCGTCGACCCGCGCCCACTTCTGAGAAAGGTTTAAATCGAAAACCAGTTTTAGGATTTAATTTACCGTCAGTTATATATGTCACAGCTCGTGTGGATATCGGTAGTAACAAACATAGTAAAGGACAGTATTTATTTATGGTGTGTTATCTCGATGTAGCAAAACAAATAATAATAAAAAATATGCATATCAATTTCTTAACAAAAAAAACTATTCACGAGTTACACTTACATTTTATATAAAATTGAACATTTATAGATTTCATTCTTCGGTTAAGTTCATGATGACGTAAACTTGGTTCAAGACTGCTTACTATCACTAAACTAGTCTTTTAACTTTTGTCATTTAGTTCTAATTTCATACCTATCTTAATCCTCAATAGGTAATTTTGCAGTATTAGCGTAAACATCATCAGCATCATCATCATCATCATCATCATCAGCCCAAATACGTCCTACTGCTGGGCACGGGCCTCCTCTACAACTGAGAGGGTTTAGGCCTTAGTCCACCACGCTGGCCTAGTGCGGGTTGGCGGACTACACACCTAAGAAAATCCTAAGAACTTTTAGGTGTGCAGGTTTTATCGCGATGTTTTCCTTCACCGTTAAAGCAATTGATAAATTCATTGTGAATACACACATAACTTCGAAAAGTTTGTGCCTGGGGGGGTTTGAACCTGCGACCGCCGAAATTCTCGACCGCGCGCCTATACCTCGAGGCCATCACTGTTTCAAACTGCGTAAACATATCATACGGCAAAAAACATAAAAATCTTATTAAAAATATTGCTCATATCAACCGCAGACACATTATCTGTGTGTCTTTATGCTTGCGTCGACAAAAAACGAAAAAAACAAAAGAAAAAATCTCTATTACTTTCACGAGTAGAATCAAGATAATTCTTTAGCATACACATTACCTAAACAGATGAGTGGATGAAATTATTCGCGGTGTGTCGATAAATTGCCGATACTTCCGACCTCAACTACTCATTATTATAATTTACTTCTACTCGTATAACAAGGAGTGAAAGCTATCCGATAACACCTATTAAGTTTAATCATCTAAAATTGCAAAGACACCTTCGGCCAGGCATTTTATATATTTTTTTGTTTCGCGTTTTTTTTTACGAGGGATTGGAAATATATTTTTAAATCTAGAGGTAGATCATTGCCCCGATTTTGTTAATGAAATTACATAATTATTACATGAAATATTCATATACTAGTGCTCGATTCTCGGATCGGGCTCAACTTATGTTTTATGTTATTTACTTTTCCTGAATGCATTGAAGAGAAAAACCAGTACAAATGCCTTTATACCAACTTTTTCGTGAGATTTTGAAATAAGATATTATATAATTAAGCTTTAATGGTGGCATATTAATTATCCCACGCTAACCTTAGCCTGTGGACATATTGGAGGAGATCGAGAGTGATGCAAAGCGAGCGGCGCGGGGGCGGCAGTGGGCGCGAGGTCGCTTGCACAACTGCAAAGGAACTTTACTGTTGTAGGTGACAGTCGCACCGCACACTATAACACACATTGATACCATTATCAGCAAATATACGTCCTACTGCTGAGTACGGTTTACGCCTTGGTCCACCACGATGGCAAACCACACACCAAAAAAATTCTAAGAATTTTCACCGTTAAAGTACGTGATAATTCATTGTGAATACACACATGGCTTCGAAAAGTTAGAGGTGTGCCTGGGGTGGAACCCCCAACCGCGGAGAATCGCCGCGCGCCTAAACCTCGAGGCCATCACATCTTAATAATGTACATAATAACAGCGATATAAAAATCTCTCACTTCTCCACCTCTATTTTTTGTTTACTTTCGACGCGGGTTAAAGACATGTTAGGTTCCCATAGACTAGCTGATCTTCATCGCTCGATGACGTTGCAGAGGCGGTTACATGGTGGGAATTTTATACCTCCATAGAAAGTAGGTGGTGTGTTAATATTGATATGATGTGTTCTTGCTAACAGTCCCTATAGTGTAGATCTTACTTCTGAAAAAGTTTATGATAAACTGACAAGTGTCTTTAGCAAAATACATACCATATATTAACTTTACGCCTGTATTCCTCGAAGGGATATGCGGACTCGCATTTCTACATTTTGCCATGTATAAAATAATAGAGGGCGAGCTTATTGCCGTTTTTATACGCTTTATATTAGCTTCATACGTATGTTAGTATGTTTGTATGTTAGTATGTTAGTATGTAACGGAATCTTTGAACATGATTTTGACCCCCTTCAAGACATCGGATTAACTCGAAATTTGGCATCCTTACTAAGGACCGATGACAATTCAATATTTCAAATAGTTTGACCCGTTATCTTTACTAGGATAACCAGGATTAGCGATTTTATGTTTACCTGCGACCCGGAGTGACTGCGTCAAGCAGGGTTACCAACTCCCAAAAAAAAATATCCCTAAATGTAAAGTCAAAAACCCCTAAAATCGCCACAATTATTTGAAAAACCCCTAAAAAAAAAAACTACACATTCATGTTAGGCATTCCAATTCTAATTTATTAGCTATTAGCATTACGAATTAGAAAAAATTGGATGTGAGCGTGGCGCGTAAAGCCGAGGTCGTAGGTTCGAATCTCACTCGTATCATAATTTTTCGACTGTTTGCATTTTTTCTGATAATTATCTAAATAACATTTTGTAAAAAAAAAAACAATAATATTCTGCTATATTGTTTAATAGTCTTTATAAATTATTTCATACGTCCAATATTATTTCATTTTATTCTGGTTCTGACTATTTCAATTCATTCATGTTGACATTAAAGAAACTTAGCATTTAGGGGATGGATTACTCCCTAAAACTACCCCTAAAAATATAAAAAGTAAAAAAATCCCAGTCCACATTTTTCCCCCCAAATTTAGGGGGAAAACCCCCAAGTTGGGAACACTGGCGTCAAGGAGCGACTACTAGGGGTGTGCGAATAAATCGAACTTACGAATTATTCGTTCCGAATCGAATGTTAATATTCGATTTTCGAATTATTCGAAAATTTTCGAATTACTCGTCATTTTTCGAATAATTAGAAAATTTACAAATAATTCGCGAATTGACAAATAATTTTGGAATTTTCGAACTATTTGTCAATTTTTCAGATATTAACATAAGTAGAGAAAAAGTATTAACATAAAGTCTTACAACAAAAAAATATTAGTGATATTTTGAGTATCAGATATTTTTTTATACAATAGAGTACACAAATCACTTAAAGCCTCGATTTTTTTTTTTAATTTACGATTTATTGAGAATATTATATAATTATAAAAAGAAAAGAATTTTTCGAATAATTAGTAAATTCGATTCGAATTTAGAATCGAATAGTAATATTCGATTAGATTCGATTCGAACGATATTTGCACACCCCTAGTGACTGCGTCAAGACCAATTTCTTCCATACGTCGATAAAGAAGTTTCACTTTAAAAAGTTCTATTATTTGAGATAAGCATAGGACTACTCGCAAGTGACAGCACGTATTGTCAACGGTCACTCCATGTCATGCGCTCGAAGAATTACATATTTGCGCAATGATTCATGTACAATTGTGGGCAGTAGCGTGCACTCTTTCAGGTCCATAGATTCAACTTGAGTTCTTAACGGCAGTGAACAATACGTTCCCGCTTAAGCTATTGTATTCTATTACCTCTAAGCATTCATGTTCGGGCGTTGCTCCTATTTATATAGAAACAACAATGGTAAATGAAACGAAAACACAGAGAAGAAGGAGATTGGACAACAAGAGACGGAAGTTAAGAGACAAATATTTAAAGTTCTCTAGTGAAGAAATAAAACATGACTCTTCAAGAAGAACAGGAGAGAGTATATGAAAAATTATAGAGCCTCACAATCTGGAGAAAAAAGACCAGCTCGCTTACATCAAATGCGTCAGCATAATGCCGAATACCGAGCTTCACAACCTGAAGAAGAAAGAACTCTTCGCTTACATCAAGCACGCGAGCTTTATGCAATAGCTAATAGAGATGTAAATATCATAAAGCTATTGCTAAATAATCACTAAAAAATAAAAAATAAATAATAGTTTAAAAAAACTAAAAAATACGCACGTTTTTTGTACAATAAAATACATTTTTTGACAATATTTTAAATTAAAATTTATTTTCTATTTATTTATTGGATTTTCTATAAAAGCGGGTTTTTTAAACTATTGTATTGTATTATTTATTTTTAATTTTTTAGTTCAACTTTTTTTGAAAGCGTATTTTTTAGTTTTTTTAAACTATTATTTATTTTTTTTGGGCATGTTTCCAGAGTTCGTGCTGCTACTGAGAATTTCATAATGGAAAAAACAAATAACACTTGGCTCGGGAATCGAACCCGAGACCTCTAGATCGCACGGTACATACTTGTGAACAGACCACGAGGCAGTCATCTTTGGCAATGTATAGCATTTAAATATAAGCTTACGCGGTCTAAATACACGACAACTCACCCCATATTAAAATTCGCTGCGAGAAATTATGTGTATCTGACTTGACAACTTGACCCTATGCAAATATTTGCGGATCACGCGAGCATTTGCTTTGCAAAGCGACAACGGTTGGTAGTCCACTGCCGAGGTTTTTTATGCAATAACTTACTAAGAAGTTTATTATCACTACGTGCTAATTTAAATTCCACGCTTAAAATGTTTTAAATATCCAAAAAAACAATATAAATCGCTTAAAGAACTTAGATAAGGTTTCCCTCATTAAAATGTGATTTTCAACTTGTGGGTCGTAGCCAACTGTGCTACGGGGCTGTCAAAATTGACTATTGTAAAACACGCAATTAGATAAATTATTCGAGAACTTATACGAGGGCAGTCCGATAAGTACTTAGCCTCACCGCCCGATGGCACCACTATCGTAAGATAAATTTACCATCATGTAGCACATCTTCGTAGACGGCTATTGTCAAAATTTCAGCCGAATTGGATTTGTAGTTTTGTTTTGACCGCGTGTGTAAGCGGACGTGTCCGCGGATTTTCGAAAAATGGAAAAAGAGCAATATCGGCCGGTGATTTGATTCTTGTTTTTGGAAGGGAAATCGCGCAGCGATATCAAAAAGCGCTTGGATGCTGTTTACGGTGACTCTTCTCCTTCAATGGCGACCGTCAAAAATTGGTTTAACGAGTTTCAACGTGGTCGCACGTCAGTTTTTGATGAGCCACGCCCAGGTGCCCCAAAAACGGCTACCACGGAGGATAACGTGAGAAAAGTCCCGATCTTGTATTGGCAGACCGCCGATTGAAGGTGCGCGAGATAGCTGAGACAGTAGGCATCTTAAAAGACCGCGTGGGTCATATCCTGCATGAAATATTGGGCATGAGAAAGCTGTCGGCTCGATGGCTGCCGCGTTTGCTCACTTCGGACGACAAGCGCATCAGTGACACAACTTCAGAGCAGTGTTTGACACTGTTTAGGTGCAATCCGAAGGGGTTTCTGCGTCGTTTCGTGACCGTCGACGAAACATGGATTCACTGGTACACACCAGAGACCAATAAACAGTCGAAACAGTGGACTTTACCCGGCGAATGTGCTCCGAAGAAGGCGAACACTGTCCCATCGGCCGAAAAGGTGATGGCCACCGTTTTCTAGGTTTCACAAGGTGTGATTTACATCGACTACCTGGAGAAGGGCAAAACGGTCACAGGGCTCTACTATGCCGAACTATTGGGCCGATTCAACGCTGAATTGTAGAAAAAACGGCTCCATTTGGCGAAGAAAAAAGTGCTCTTCCACCATGACAACGCACCGGCTCACACCTCCGCCGTCGCAACGGCCAAATTGGTCACATTAGGCTACGAACAGCTGCTCCATCTACCGTATTCTCCAGATTAGGCCCCGTGTGACTTCTTTTTGTTTCCAAACTTGAAAAAGTCCGTCGCCGGACAGAAATTTGAGTCGAATGAGGAGGTTATCGCCGCCACGGAGGCCTACTTTGTAGACCTCCAGAAAACGTTCTTTTCAGACAGCTTAAAGAAGTTGGAGCATCGCTGGGTCAAGTGAATCGAGTTGAAAGAAGACTGTGATGAGAAATAAATCGCCACTTTTCCAAAATTTTCGTTTTTCTTTTGTAGGCTAAGTACTTATCGGACTGCCCTCGTATATACCTTATATCTGTTCATCTTTTGCACATCATCATCATCAGCCCAAATACGTCCTACTGCTGGGCACGGGCCTCCTCTACAGCTGAGAGGGTTTAGGCCTTAGTCCACCACGCTGGCCTAGTGCGGGTTGGCGGACTACACACCTAAGAAATTCCTAAGAACTTTTAGGCGTGCAGGTTTTATCACGATGTTTTCCTTCACCGTTAAAGCAAGTGATAATTCATTGTGAATACACACATAACTTCGAAAAGTCAGAGGTGTGTGCCTGGGGTTTGAACCTGCGACCGCCGAAATTCTCGACCGCGCGCCTAAACCTCGAGGCCATCACATTTGCACAGCGGTCGGGTAAAACCGGACCGCCACTGTGACATAAAAGTGGTCATAAAATTATACAAATTATTTTCTTTATAGCCGAAGATCGGTTAATGATTAGAAGAATTATTTTATAGTATGTGAGCATCAACGTCAATTTGCATCTATTAAAAGCTTATGAGTGCATTGCCTTATGAAAATCTCTTTATAATTACGCTTATCGCAGCTTGGAGCCCATATATTGTGTCTGCAAATTCTGCTTTCATATTTATCGCTTCCTTAATAGAATCACTCATGCTGGTTTGCGGAGGCACAGTTCAGTAGTAACTATTGCCCCAGTTCGCATCAAAATATTGAGGCTTTTGTATCTTCAGTCATATAATCAAGGCTTAGAATAGTGTGACTGCCATTATTAATTTCCCATATAACTTAAATTCTTTAAATATTACATGAAGAAACGACTCAAAATATAAAGGTTTTTACTGAGGTATTATCAAATATTTTGTTACACATTATACAAAGTAAATATTTTGCTCAGGCTAGTTCAGGTTGTTATAGTTTACATATAAGAGTATACTCAAATAATGAAAGACATGATGTTAACGTTAGTTCAAGATAATTATTATTGAAATAATATAAGAATAAACAAACAAATAAAATAAACAGAGTCATCCACAAAAACCAACCATACCAAACCATACTTCTAAGAAAAACACCTAAAGAATTGTCATAGATTTAGTCTTATATTGCCATACATACGTAGTACCTACAGTACTCAATTTAATTAATTCATAGAAGGGGTTAGAGCCTCTTCATGTGTTTTATACGCAATAAAACTATGATTTAAGTTTATTATGAGTTACAAACACTCTGAACACAATTCCACGTCTTTATAGTTAAAGGATAATGGAAAACTTTACCAAGAATACAGCCTTACACATCTTGGAATAATAATTAATTTATTGTATACGGCTTACTAACTTTGTTTTAAGTATTAAGTCGTATGTATTCTTAATAGACTTCA
Source organism: Hemaris fuciformis (assembly GCA_907164795.1). NCBI lineage: Eukaryota > Metazoa > Arthropoda > Insecta > Lepidoptera > Sphingidae > Hemaris > Hemaris fuciformis. The sequence continues at coordinate 12,388,173 of OU015434.1, forward strand.
AAATTGGATTTAAAATAAAAGATGAGTAAATATATATACTTCTAGTATATTTTGTTAGTTTTTTTGTAATTCCTCGGGAACCGTTATTTTTTACGGATAAAAGTAGTCTATAGCCCTCACCAGACATCCATTAGACTTTGTACAAAATTTCATCAAAATTGTTTATCAATTTAGATGTAAAAAAAATCTTATCTGTGCAACATTTAGTAAGGATGTAATTAGGAAACTTGCAATTTGATTGTATCGATAGCAAGATTAATGATCTGTGTATATTGATTAAGGTAGTAAAAAAAACACTAACATACATTATAAGGAGCGATACGCAGAGATAAAATATAACCTAAATTTTGCTTAAGGATATCCAGCTCTTTATTAAGTAAAGATTTACGGATTGATAATTTATTAATTTAAATAAATACAACTAAGCGACTGGACCTAACCTCAACCGGTTTGACAAGTTATAAAAAAAAATGTTGTCTTCCTAGCTTTATGTTTACACTAAAATTAATCAAAAATAGTCGATCAGTATAGACGTTACAATATCTAAAAACTGAGAGTAAGTTTCACATTTTGTATAAAAAGTTTATGGATTGTAAAATCCATGAGTAAACAATATTCCAAACAGGTTCTATTTCATTAGCAAAAAATCAATGAAAAATCCCTCCATGTAATTTTTATTGTACATATATAAAATTGTTGTTCTAATTATTATTTCCTTAACACTAATCGGGTTTACCTTCTTGTGTGAAGTATGTAATACGCAACATATTAAGGACAAGCGACACGTCAAACTAAACAAGATATGCTGCTACAAATCGTAAACTTAGTAAGATTTATTTTAATTAAGTAGACGTTGGTGCTAACGCAAAAACACTGACGTACGCAAACATAAATTTGCATACAATCTGGTTCCCATAAGAAATATTAATTTTAAAATGCTACGACTACAAAATTTAATAGTTTTCTGCTGTTGAGATGCACTTAATGTTTTTACATACATACATGAACTCACGCCTGTCTCCTGTTGGGGTAGGCAGAAACTAGAGTGCCAAATGCCGTAGCATTCTAAACACACTTCTTTCACATCCTCAACTGACATTATCCTCTTCATGCATACACGTCGGTTTCGAGGACTATTACCTTTAATATTGATTTTAATAAAATAAAAAATGTTCTCCTTATTTCAATACTGAAGGTTTAATGCTCTTAATTGCATTACTACATTTTTAAGATGTCTCTACTAAACCTCTAAATTGACGTTGATGTATTCTTGTAGAGACAGATTCATTTTCGATCAAATTGATTAACTATATCTATATAAAGAGCTATCTATCTAAATCAGTCCATATACTTCGCACTGTTGGGCACGGACTTCTTGTACTTCTAGAAGAGTACACAAAAACCAGTATAAAAATATTTCATTCACTGCAAAAGCGAATTTCAGCACTAACTAAAAACTTTATGTCATAAATATCTACCAAGTTATTAGCTACAATTAGGACAGCAACCTAACCAATAGTTTAGTGGTTTAAATCGTTCCAGCAAAGCCCGTACAATTGACATTTTGCAACGCACAGACCACGTAGAGCAGGTGAGCATTATCCGCAACAGGTTTACTTATTCCGAGCACAATGATGTATGCTTAGTACCGCGGAACGAGGTTACATGGCCGAGGTAGAAAGCCCCGCTTTGACCTTTTGAAATATACGAGGATATTAGGAATTTATATGCTAATAAAATATAAAGATTCGTAATTAAAGGCATGTTTAATTTTGTAGCACTACGACAAAGATTGTATGTATGGTTAAAACTGAAGAATTTTTTTAGTCGACAAACAAGCAATACTTTTTTGGGTTGCCTGCTCAATCAGTGCGGTAACTTTACCATTATAAAATAAACTAAATGTACAATTATTTATTTCTATTTATAACAAAATAACCAGTCAAAAAGGTGGATAGACCTTCTAAAAACACATAGCAGGTCAATAAAATATCTCACTTATACTGAAAATCTTTACAAGAACCCAAGTGGATAACGTAATAAAATAGTTTTTTAGGCGACATTACAATAAAACTTATTTATTATCTACTTTCAAGAGCCTGATAATTTCAGTATTACCCATATACCTATTGTTGTATTTGAATACAAATTAAATGTATCGTAACCATATTAAAAAATATTTGTAAGTTTCATCGGAAAAGGCCTTTTCCTTGAATAAGCTAGCTGTTAATAGTTAAGTACTATTATGCTCTTTATAATCGCGCACAATAAAACGGGCTTCCGATAAAGGCTTACCACGAAATAAACGTGAAAAGATTTTTCCCGTTCTCGGCGGAATTTCTTGTAAACTTCACATAAATATTGTAGAGGCATACAAAACAAACATTTTCCTGTTTATTAATCCTGTTATGTCAATATATTGTTAATTATGAATGAAACAAATGAATGACTCAGGGATTTCGCATAATTGTCTCTCAGTGGATCATACATTTCTATAAAGGTTTTTTTTTCTGTAATTCATTCATACTTGCTCGTCACTAGAGCTTTTTAGTAAGGGAATTCCATGATGACAGGTAACTCAGGTAAGGTATATATAGTTATAGATTATATACATATGGTAATATGTGAGTTCATAGTATCTCTTGGCATTGGAAAATTTAATGATGTCAGGTGTAGTGTTACAAAATAACTCAATACTAAACTTACTCATAGCACCAAATCCGGAGTGAGAAACCCAGGACTGATTTTGGTCCTCCATGATTAAGGGGTTGACCTTAGTCCGCTACATTCGTCCATACTGTCTTGTAGACTACACTCTCTTTATGCATATAAATGCTAAAATAATACTAGATTATACAGGTGTATTCAGACCGTGATCGGAAACTAAGGCAGGTAATAGCTATGCTATGCTAACTATGTTTGGTTTCAGTAAAATCTTAAAATTAGAAAATACTCTATATTTTTTTTTAGCAATTCACTTTTATAGCATTCGTGAATACACGGAGCATTGTTGTCGTGACAATGAAAAAAATATAAGGAACACGAAATTTTCTCTTATAATATCGAACCGTTTTGTAATCTCCATCGTACTGTATCAATGTTTACATTTAATTTCGGAATAACTTATTAAAGCTAGCTTACAGAGCGTTCTTCTCAAATTTAGGTTTATTACAATCATTCTCACTTTTGCCACGCCATCGTCGGTCTTATAATAACTAGAATCAATATTAATACTAACATATTTCACTAAAACCACAATAAATCACACCAAAGATGGTGTTACGCTTACATTGTATAGGGAAATTGTCGATGTCTAGCACAGAACAATAAACAACAGAACTCTTTCCTCGAAATCCCCTTCATCCTTTATTCAAACTAATAACGCATATATCATGCCTGAGGTATGATAGATCTTGAATAGTAGATGTTAAATAAACTATATCAACAACCCTCTCAGTTTTAGAGAAGCTGTGCCCAGCACTGGGAGGTATATGGGCTGGTGATCACGATAATAATAAGCTGAGGAACAACGGAATAAACATAATTAATCTTAAAATTATTCGTCGTTTAATTGTCGTGATGTTTATTACAGTGATCTTCTGGTTCATTGAATAAATAAATTTCTTCGTTTTCCTTGTTTAAAGACTTGTTGAAGTAATTGGTACGCCTCTGCTCGGTTATATCCGTCGCCAACTTAGTTTAAGTAGAGGCTTTGTTATCGTTTCTTAAAAAGCGGATCAAGACAATCGAAAAGTTAACGAACCGTGCAGAGGCCTTCCTTGAGATCGAAAACAATGAGGCACTCCTCCCAAGTCTTTATGCTTCGAGAAACTGTCAACCTCAAACTGGAAACGTCTTTGTCCTTGCTAACCTTGGTGCATTCGTCTGAATGTCATGCAAAGTCGGTGATATAATTTCGGAATCTGTTGTTAGGGCCTATGCACATACAACAATTTGCTGTGTTTTTTATTTCTTTACAGATCTTCTTTGAATAGCCAATATTCTGAGGAACGTTATTTAATGTTTTACGATTGGGCATCATTTAAACATTTTGACAAATTATGTTACAAAAAATTGCCAAAAAACTAAAGTTATTGTTGAGCTTGCTGCTTAACTTAAAAGCAACAATTTAGTCCAACAATACTTATATTGATTCAAATGAATGGAGTTTAAAAAAAAAAAAAAAAATATTACCACAAAAAAAATACTCTAAAAAGAGAGGAGTAGCTCTAAATTCTCTATCTATATTGTACTGAATGTCGGCAAATCGCAATAATTGCTATATCAAAAGAATCAGTGTGCTGAGGACCGTACAGCTATTTCACAATGTTTACTTGTTGAAATAATAAATGGCTAGGAGATAGTTTTATTTGCAATGGGACAAAATCTTTCCTATGCCAAGTTTTGAGTTGCAAACATAGCAGATCCATTCATAAACAAAAATAAAGTTGGCAGTCCTCTATTTACACTTTGGTGACCAGTTGAATGATTAAATACCTTTTCCCTTGGATAAAAATATGAATGAACAAAATGGGGATACATGTGAATGTTTCGATGAAGATCCTTCTTCCCGAGTAATGTACCTACATATTTTTACAATAATTCTGAATGCGCAATTGATTTTTGTAGCGGAAAAGTGGTTAGACACAGCACATAGATGGTGTTAGACTGCTATTATGGGAAAATATATGACTAAATCACGAAATCCACATTGTATGCGTATTTATAACATCACAATTCATTATATATTTAAATTATTTTTGACATTATTGAAAACCAGGACAATACTGGCATCAGGATGTGTAAATCATTAACATTTAACTGCCCATAAACGTATTATGATCACTAGGCAAGAATCGCATCAATCTGCCACCAGATTCAACTTAAATAACAACGAGGCTACTAAACTCGAATCACCAATGAAATTTACAATCCAATATATTCCACACAGTTTAATATTAGTAATAACTATGAAATACTCGAAATGGACCATTGCTCGTATACTTAAATTAGAGATTTGTTTATTTAATTTTTTAAATGTATTATTTCATCATCAGCCCAAATACGTCCCACTGCTGGGCACGGGCCTCCTCTACAACTGAGAGGGTTTAGGCCTTAGTCCACCACGCTGGCTTAGTGCGGGTTGGCGGACTACACATCTAAGAAATTGCTAAAAACTTTTTAGGTGTGCAGGTTTTATCACGATGTTTTCCTTCACCGTTAAAGCAGGTGATAATTCATTGTGAATACACACATAACTTCGAAAAGCCAGAGGTGTGTGCCTGGGGTTTGAACCTGCGACCGCCGAAATTCTCGACCGCGCGCCTAAACCTCGAGGCCATCACTGCTTATATTATTTACCATATCTGTATTGTGTTTTGTCTTCTCGATGTTTATTACTTACTAGCGGTTATATTATATTGTTCTTAGTCGTAATTTTATATAAGACTAACAGTTCCCACATCATACATATCTTTCTAAATTAGTTTTTTATTCATTACAAGCAAAAATTCAAATCTTCCATACAACAAGACAAGATTTCAACAAGACAAATCACATAGCTAGAAAATATTAAATATTCTGTAAAAAAAATCGAAGACGAAGGCAATAAATACATGCATATGCATCGTAAACAAAGTATTCTTTGCCATGTTAGTGAAAAAAAAACATTGCAAGGTCAACAAAGATCAACAGCGATCTAGTTGGTAATATATTCATGACATTCATACAACCATAAGAAGGGAAATAATACCGGACGCATGAATGAGCGCGCAGCGTGTGCTGCGTAGCGTGGGATTCACGGTCGATTGGCAGGTAGGCAGCCAAGTGAACCCACTCTCACCAATTCATATGGTGTAGTACTACACCATGGGTCACGATTTATAGCCGTTTGAACACCTCATATTCTCCATACGAAATGTGATGGGCTATAATGACTTTATGGTGCTGTTGCATGAATTGGCGCGGGGACCGAAGGTTTGATTGGGTTTTTAAGTTAAAATATTCTTTATAACAGTAAGGGTGCATCATAAATAGCAATAGGCTCTCCCCCTACTTAAGACTTCATTTAAAAGACGTTGGTGTGGATGGAGAGAGCACTTACGCATTTGATTACCCTTCCAAACGTAAGGGTACGTACTATGTACACAGGGTGTAAACAGACCGTGATGGAAAACTGAGACAGAAATAATGACCTACAATAAAATAATATAATAAACTAAACATAAAAAAAATACAATAATATAATAAACATAAAAAAAATACGAAAACATGAAGATTTTCTACTAACCATTACTAAAATCGTCTTTCTTAGTTTGCGATCACAGTCTGTTTACAAACTGTATATTTATGTAATTGTATCCTATCATTGAATAATTGATTCAGCATCTGCCATAATAATATGGTGTCCTCCTCCTCTGGCTTACATAGAACCCTATTGAAATTCTACTACTGTAATAATTTTAGTATCACACTATCATTGGGCAACAGATTTTCTAAAATTTAGATAGCCAACATATTTCCTTTAAGCGTAGCGTGAAAGAACATCACAATGTTGAGAGATGAAATAACTAGCATTTTATGAGTGCATTTCAAATGAATCATTTAGTCTTTTCGTTTCTGTTTCAACATTTAAAAATATAGAACATCAAACATATCCTTTTTCAAAGTAGTGATGAACTCGGACCTCCTAACACATGCATTATTACGCTTGCTTATATTGAATTTTCATTTGCTAAACATCTTATATTGATATATACTGATACTAAGAAACAAACTTTATCCAATTTTTATAATATAATAATTAAAAGTAGCCTAAGTTACTCTTTATTACATCAGCTATTTGCCAGTGGAAGTCCCGTTAAAATTGGTCCACCCGTTACAGAGATTAGCCGGAACAAACAGACAGACAAAAATTGTAAAAAAACGTTATTTTGGTATATGTACCGTGTGTATACACGGATGTATATCCATATGCATTTATTAAAAAGCGGTTATTTCAATATTACAAACAGACACTCCAAATTTATTTATTTGTATATCATCATCAGCCCATATACGTCCCACTGCTGGGCACGGGCCTCCTCTACCATTGAGAGGGTTTAGGCCTTAGTCCACCACGCTGGCCAAGTGCGGGTTGGCTGACTACACACCTAAGAAATTCCTAAGAAGTTTTAGGTGTGCAGGTTTCATCACGATGTTTTCCTTCACCGTTAAAGTACGTGATTATTCATTGTGAATACACACATAAATTGGAAAAGTCAGAGGTGTATGTCTGGGGTTTGAACCCGCGACCGTCGAGATTCTCGACCGCATGCCTAAACCTCGAAGCCATCACGACTTCATATGTATAGTTTAATTTGTGTGTCTAAAATCGAATTGGCTGTAATTGTCTATTCCCACAATTGGATATGGTTGCGACATCACCGCACATCACAGCTTTCACACCCATGTAAGTTTATTTAATCAAACGATTGAATTTGAGTGGGCATTCACTTGACGTGTAAATGAGGCCACACCATTTATAATTCGCTATGGTGAAGCCACGGTGATAATTAAGCGTCACTTATTTTAACACTTTCAAGCTTCAATCAGCAGTTAGCTAGATACCCATACACATTTTCTCATTGTCAAACTTCGTCTAAGGTTGAAAGTTATGCCTTAGTCCACTATGCTGTCACTGTGTGAATTGTTGGATTTTATATGCGTAGAAAATCCTTGTAAAAATCTCTTATGTGTAGATGTTTCTTCGCGATGTCTTTCGACATTAAATGTTTATCTACAGTCAACGGCTCCACAGAAAATAATATATTAGAAATACGCAAGCGAAATTAAATTTTATTAGTCCTTTTATGTGGCGGCAATCGCGTAAGAAGTCGCTGTATACGGCATTAGCTTGATGGATTTTCTCTACCTCACTAAACATGTTTCTTGTGCGTAATCCGTATATGGGATATAAAGATTGTGCAGATCTATCAGTTTATTGCGGAATTGTGTTAGTACGAATAGGAAACGTGCGCACGGAAAGGTTTGCGTTTATAATTATTCTAAAAAGAGTTTCAATAATATGACGTCAATCGTAGGTCTTCTTTGTGTTGGTTTCGGTCGTAGTTATATTTTTAAAATAAATGTTATATTTTCACAATACATAAACATACGTAGATAATTTTTGGATCCACATTTCGCCATATTTATGTATCAGTCCCAACTCCCACGTAGTACGGGGCTAGCCTATTGCCGGTTTTCGGGCACATTTCCAGACTTCGTGCTGCTACTGAGAATTTCCTAATGTCGATTTTTTGACAATAATAAATAGCAATTTTTGTTTTTATTACTTGGGCAGCAAATGTAAGGGCATAAAAAGTTTATGTCAGGGGAATGAGTAGTGGCAGGTGTAGGACTGTTTTACCATACCTAATATTCCATAAGTAGAAACATAAGCCTAAGTATATGGCGAACTTTCCCATACACGGTTACAAATAGCAATAAATCTATGTTGCCAGCATCGTGAGAATATTAGGTATAATGATTTATCAAACGATACAGAACGCATGTTTCCTTTCTAATGATTTGTTCTGTTCTTTGCTTCCTTGTTTACAACGCAATATATCATAGTATACAGTTCCGGTTGTTTTTTTTTATTTCATTTTACTTATGTTTTTTTTTTCAAAATCTGTGGGTGATTAATAGATAGGAAGCCATGCAAGGATCGGAACCAGTCTTTTTAAAAAAAGACAAAACTCCTTAACCTCAACCTTTAAGAAATGCACAACTTGATAACATGAGGGAAAATTTCTATAGTTCTATCTCTGTCTCTCCATATGACAAGGGCGTGGTTTCAACCCTTACAAACAATTGATGGTTAGCTTATTTTCCATATAATTTGCTTATACCTTATATAAGGTTACCTAACCTCCAGCAACTTGGCAGAAACAGGCCTTTAAAAATCGCCATCTGTTGCCTTAATGGAGGGAAATTGTTGTTCATTTATTTAAAAATATAATAACAATGCCGCTAGTGCAATAAATCAGATGATTTAATCAAAAAAACTTTAATACCACGTCACCTTGACTCAGTTGGCGGCGCGTGGGACACCAATAACTGCAACAGCTTTCATTATACAAATGTTTACACGATTTCGTTCGTGCGAATTGCGTGTGATAAAGTGCACACGATATTTATGATCGTTCAAATGCAATGCTTGATTACTGTCGATATTTTGGCTCATATGTTTATGATGTAATGTATTGGTCCAAACGTGATGATATAAAGCCTATATGTTTTTTTCAAAACGGACCAGTAGTTTCCGAGATTAACGCGTTCAAACAAACAAATTCTTCAGCTTTATAATTTACTAAAATTATACACCTGAATCTATAAAAATAGATTCTTGTATTCGGGTAACATTCCAAACACACTTAAATCTTTCAATGCAGCCTTGAAACTCAAACGGGTTGGAACTATCAATGGTTAAACGTTGAAATGGATCCCCGGCACTTCGCTAGCAACTTCAACTAGCCAATCTCTACCCGAGAATCATTTGCGCCATTCCATCATGTGCTTCCTTCTACGACCTATTTCGTATATCTAAGTGTTACAATCTATTGGTATCAATTAAGATTCTCTTTTGGTATTTTTTTGTTACAAAGTAGGGGAAGAGATACTTATATTGGCAATTGTTTTCTCTCAAATGCATTTGCGGCATAACAAGTACCTACCCAATGTCCTTTCCCAAGGTCTATACTGCAAAAATCCTTCAAATCGATCCAACGCTTTTGGCTTGAAAGCGTATCAGGCACAGACAGCTATTTTTGCAATTATAATATTAGTATAGATTGTTAAATGTTTAATGTGAGGGAAAAAATATTTTTTTGGTGATTTTTTTTGTTACGGACTATCGCTTATTAATTACTACTGTAACTAGGACAACTATTGCATAATAAAACGGGATTTACATAATTATTTTTCACAAAACAAATATGAAAAAGAACCGACAAAGATACGAACTAACATAGTCCCAACATGGATTAGAATTAGTTATATTTTAACAGGTAATGCAAAATAACTTCAACAGTATTGAACAGCAAGCGCAGTAAGCAACACAATGATAAAACAATTTCATGGACTGAGAAAACATTTGACTACTACTCGTACACATATGTACATACCTCATATGAAAGACCGTCATTTGGGAAATTATGACATTTCTACTTTGATTAATTTATTTAATCTTATTTTTTCTTTTACAACTAATTAAAAACAGAAGATGAAACTTAAATTAATTAAAAATTATCTACAAGCGGCGGTCTCATTGCCACGTTGTGTACGCAAAATAAACTATCACGAGCTCTAAGCCGGTAAAGGAAAACATCGTGAGGATACCTGTGTATCAAAGAATTTTCACAAGAAATTTCTTAAGCGTTTGAAGCTCGTCAACCTGAAACTACAAGGGAGAGGTATATATGCATATGTACTACATACAAGCATAACCGAATTACATAAATTATAAGCTACAAAAACGCCACAGAGTTTCGTAGATCATTAAGTCAAAAGTCTTTTAATTTCAAGAATTTTTGAAGACTAACAATAAGTTTGTACTGGACTCATCATCATCAGCCCATATACGTCCCACTGCTGGGCACGGGCCTCTTCTACAACTGAGAAGGTTTAGGCCTTAGTCCACTACGCTGTCCTAGTGCGGGTTAGCGGACTACACACCTAAGAAATTCCTAAGAACTTTTAGGTGTGCAGGTTTCACGATGTTTTCCTTCACCGTTAAAGTACGTGATAATTCATTGTGAATACATACTGGACTAAAGTCTTCTAACTGCAGAGAGGCCTATACCGAGCAGTAAGGCGTGTAGAATCAAAACGGCCTATAAACTCTAATGTCATAATGCACATACGTCATTTCCCGGCTATTGTCTGCACCTAGGCGGCACAGTTTCACACGCTCCACATATCGGTACACGTGGAAACCAATACACGTCGACATTTTAAATATTAACGCTCATAATGGCCGTGCATATGGCAGCTTTCATTATGCCACAAACAATGTTGTATTGTGTGCCGCGATATTTGTTTATTTCAAAATTTACCAAGAATTTGAGAAATTGTGTTGTGGAATAACTGGACGCAGGTACAGAATGATCCAAATATTATTATTTTTTTCTGCCATTAAAAAAAATCTCCTGATGCAAGAGACGGCCTGCCCAGATGCCATTACGCTTAATTGCACCTGATTTTTTCCTATTGACATTTCATCGTAACGTTGTATTATTAAACTTTAGTAATAGCTAACTTTAAATCTATTAATTATTAAGTTTTACCTAAGACTTCTCATCTATAATTAATAATTATTGTGCATTTTGTCAACTAAAATCAATAAAATGCTTGAGTACAGAGCCAGAAAGTTATAGGTATATACGAGAATATGGCGCACAACGACAAAAAGGAGCTCATTGGAAATTGGCTAAGCAGAACGTAAGGGTAATAAGTTTCAAAAGATATTACATAAATTACAAAAGAAATACATGATAAAATTATTTAATAAATTTCTTCAAAATAAAATAGCCATTAGCCTTTGTTTATGGCTTGCGTCTGCCACAGATATAATTGAAAAGTAATCGATGCGTTGTCTAGACATTTATAGCGGACAAAAGGATGAACTGGTCTTCCCACGGTCATACTACATTTCAATTTAATTTTATACATAAAACGAGAATACTTGAGCCGAAAATGACACTGAATAAAAACAGTCTACATTAATTTCTACTAATAAAATACATCAAGTGATATAATAAGCCAAGACTTCTTTAATATGAAGGCCCAGGACTGTATGGAAGTGCTATACGGGTGAAAACACCACCTTAATATTATACACACAAAATTGTACACTTAACCCTGATTTGAAGTTGCCATGCAAAAATATACTAACGCACGGATAATGAGCGTCCGAAGCGGACATATCTTCATAATTGTGTCGAAAAAAGACAGTTTTGTTTGATAGCCCCGTGGCGCAGTTGGCTAGATCCCAGCTTGCGGAACGAAAGGCCGCGGGTCCGACCCCCGCACCGAGACAAATGTTTGTGTGATACACAAATATTTGTTTCAGGTCTGAGTGTTTGTGAGACCGAAAAATCTCTTGTAGTTTCTAATACACACGAAACAGGACTCCTATACTAGTGTGTAGTCAGAACTATGGATCTGACTGGTGAAAAAAATAATTTGACCATTCATACTCTAAACACGCTTATAGTACATAGTCTAGGTTCAATCATTTTGCTATATAAAAAAACCACTAGGGTATATTACATCCCTATTTACGCTTCAAAAAGCAAATGTAATAATATGTTTCTTTTTAACAATTTCTCTCGCTATTCTCAGTTGTGTCCATAACTTTTATACATGCCTGCGTAGTTAATAAAAAATGTAGTTTAACTCTTATCCAGGACATTTATTAGTCTATTTTTTTGTAATATTGACTAAGATAGTAATATCAGACATATTATCGTATTTTAATTTATTTATTTAACAAAAAACAATTTGTCATATTTACATTTTACATATTTTAATAACAGTGGCTACAATGGACACGTAGAACGAACAATTTAAACCGCTTACTTTGTGAGACTTATCCAGTAAGAATATCTAAGAGAAATGTATCGAATCCCTCAATTCTCGCTTACTCTCTAAGAGATGCTCAGAAGCAGGACATTATATACTGATATAAATAATTATAAAAAACACGCAGTACATAACAGCTTGTTTAGTTTGACATTTCAGCCATGAAGCAATTAAACGAGACCTTCATTCATTATATAGAAATGTGTATTTGCACAGGTGTATCCATTCAAATAACCCACGTTACGTGTTAAAACTACACTTAATTTGATAATAAAGTAGAAAAAAATAATTTAATTCGCACTTAGCATATATTTTGCTATATAATATAGCTTATATCCTAGATGAAACATTATAACAGAGATTTTTGAGAACACATGAGGCCAGTGTTGGGTTGAGTCCTCACTCGATTGAGCTATAGAGGAGCCATAGTCTATAGAGCTATAGTCCCGCACGTGAATTCAGTAACAAACATACCACTGCAATTATGACAACTAAAGGGAAAGTAGTATGTACTTCGCCCCGGTTAACATAGATTAGTGCGGTACTTTTGAGGTTAAATATAAATCTTGGACTCTCCACAATAAATCGCCGTATATATAAAACCTTTATGGATTTAAAATTATTTCCTAAAATTACATTTTAAGTCAATTTCATTAATTGCCGAACGATATGAGTTAATTAACAAATGTCAAGGATGAAGTCATTAAAATTATGATCGATTGAGATATAAATGAGACAGACTAGATGCGGCACACAATTAATTATATTCGTTCTCGTTAATATCGCACGAGTTTGAAAATACCAAATGGTTAGTAAAGTCTTTAGGCAGAATTTATTATCAGATAAATAATAATCGTTTTTAGTCTGAAAATTGTTATCTAGCGCCATGTTTCAGATATAATATTTTGTAAACAAATATAACTTATAGTCTACCTTTCCACATAATCATAGAAAAAAACTTCGCAAATATTTTTGGGATAGAAACCTAGATCCGTATTATTAAATTAATATTTGCTGCAGGACCGGATCGAACACACAGCCTATTCCGCTTTTTGTGTCTTTAATGTATCATTAATTTCATATCATGATAAGACGAGATTAATAGCAGTGAAAAATAGCCGTTAATTCACCAAATATATAAAATCTGAAAAAAACAGTATATGTAGTAAACATATCTACATCGATTGTGGGAAACAGAAAGGCGAACAAACCCACGGTCTGTAATAGCAAACGTTAATAATCCCATATCAGACAGCAGATTGCCCGCGCTGTAAGTCCTTTGAGCTACAGCTATTCATATTCTTATATCTTAAATCCCTGATGTTTAGCTGGACGTTGGCTTCATGTGGTTTATGGACGATGGAATGACTTCAATTTCATTAAGAACTCAATGCCAATTTTGAAATAAAAATTCAGAACGTGAATTGAATAAATTGTGCGCTCGAACAAAATGAATTTTGCTTGTTATTTTATGCGAACGAACGTGCTACTCTCTGTTTTTTATGATTTTGGGGTCCTTATCTCTTGTTGCATCACTCTATTTGAAGAAGAGGCCATGTGAAGATAATATTTGTAACTAATCTTGTATAGTTAAAAGTCATTATTAAACTGAATATTATACGAGTATTACTGTTCATTCCAATTTCCAGTCTATCTAACAGTTGTCTGGAAGAAATCGCATACAACGATACGACCGCCATTTGTTCTTTTATTGTATTTAGATTACATAATTTTTGTTAATTTTTATATGGTGTAAAATAAAGTGGGATCAATAAATAAATACGCTTTTAATATAATTTCCACCGTCAAGAAATTTAATGATGATAAAACAAGTTTTTGAGCACCTCACAACTACCTTAATATATTTACATTATATGCATTCAAATAAATATTAAAAAGAGCGTTTTTTTTACTTTAGTTTTTAAATGTACAATGTGAAATCAAACGAAATACCAAATGAGGTTTTAAACTAACTAAAAGTGCATTAAAAATGCTCAGTCATGACCAATAACTACAGATTTTATTGTACACACACGTCTCGGCTTTCAATCATAGTTTATACCGCAGAGAGCAAACAGTGTGGTCTGTGGAACCGTAACGTATACTGCGCCCATAATAAAAAGCATGGCCACATGTAATACATATTAATGGACGCTTCCAATCACGGTGCAGCGCGGGAAAGTACGATCTCCTGTGCAATTACATGTATCGTGGAGAAAGATCGACATTTCTACGAAAGTGAAGTTGTTTGGTGCTTAGCGCTGTAATTATGTTCTATAGAAGACGTTACTACAGCTACTTTACTTAGAAACACTGCTTAAATGTGTATACAATCTTTATTTTATCAGGGTATAATGTCAGAATTATCGCTATTTATATAATATGTCGTTTTAGTTGAAGGCAATACGAATTAAAGAAATATTTGAGCCTAAAGAAATATTGAGACGATTTATAAATATCCATAAAGACTATGCAAATAATATTTGAATCTTAAATAATCAAACCGCCGTTTCGAAAAAAAAAATTCAGATGACCGACCCTGCCCTTCGTCGACCTAAAATGTCACATGTAGGAGAGTAAATAAATGCCAAAAGCCTATTACTAAGTTTTTCACTCCATTAAACATGTCATCGATCATATTTTCAGGCACTAAGCCATAATACAGCGATTCTCCAAAAAATACTTTCTCTATTTCTAGGGTAAATCGCAGCAAACGAGCTACAATACTTCACCTATGGAAATCTGTCACTACCGATCATAGATACCCCTCAAAACCTAATAGAAATAAAAAATAGAGACAATATCTATTTCAGTCAACCAGTCTCAGTATTAGTCTGAATTTCTTCTACAAATGCGGCTTAAAGATGAGCTAGGACCGAGCAGACTTCCTGAGTATCGGTGGTCAAAGCCACTTCTTAACTTGCTACTAACGTACAATATAACAAGTTAAGGTGATTCAGTCAGTCAATTCTGCATGCATGACAATTACGAAGAAACAAATATTATAATATTTTGATTAGTTATTAAAAATATTAAATGTGAATTAAAAAGACTCAAAGCTTTAAAAACCAAAAAGTGTTTTAAATAAAAAGTCTAAGACACAAAAATATTCTTTAAAAATCACTGCTAAAAAGTTTAAAATCTTTAAACAGAGTTCACTCGGCGCCTTAGCAACTTAATTTGCAAATCTGAGGAGGTTGTGAGCGGCGGTCCCGACATTTTAAGTCGGCTGTGAGCGCTGAAGCCTATAAGACGGTTCTTTAGCAAGATCAACTAAAATATGACCCATTTTATTTATATACTCTGGCTCTCCACTTTACAAAGAAAAGGTATTGTTGCAATGAATCTCCACATGTACTGCAATTACTATCTATAAACATATATCTATATCAGCCCATAATACTTGGTACGGGCCTTCTCTACAACTGAGATGGGTTAGGCATAATGTCAACCAACCTGGCCTAGAGCCAGTTTACAACACCTACCTAAGAAATTCTAAACAACTTTTAGGTGTGCAGGTTTCCTCACGACGTTTTCCTTCGCTGCTAAAGGATATGCAATGACTGGCAAATAAAAATATTTTGCAATTTATCACACACTTATGTGATGCTAACACAAAAACGCAGTAAAGCCTCCCTCTCCCAGCCATAAAGAAGGCTTGTATCCAGCTACTTAGGAAGTAAATATAAATAATAAATAAGACGATATTAAGTATGTGTTAAGAAGTCATTAAAAACGGTTGAGCCACGCTATTCAGCTTGAGGTCCGATATTTTATTAATTAATAGTCTACTAACAAAATTATCAAATAAACATAATGACCTAAAAAGTCGCAAAATAACAATAAACAATGTAGGTACATATCTTTCGTCCAACTTTTATTCTTTTGTCGTCTATCCATTACATTCTAGAAAGCCAATATAGAGCCTAAAAACTCTAAGAATTGTGTATGTTAACGGTTAGGAAACCGCTTGCTTGTTTACAAGACTGGAGCAATGAAAAATATGCGTAGAAAAAAAGCTATTCTATGCGGAAGTGAAGTATGCGACAGAAACGATTCAGAAAAACAAGCCGTCATGCACAAGAGTTATGCTCATCTATAATTGATTAATTGCAAATAGGTTTTTTTTAATAGACACGTGTCTGTTGTGCTCGATTTATAACTTAGTTTAACATATGTATTTTTTTACACGTATATACCGTGGCTCTTGTGTTCACGTTCCTAATGTCACGTTGACGTGCATATTAAAAAAAAATTATAAACATTTGTTATTTCTTAACTTATCTGTGATATGAATCTTTGTTGAAATATTTACCTATATTTAATATTTGTTTATTTTGCCATCAAGTTTAAGGAAGAGTTTTGCGCTCATAATTATTTATCATTCATGATCAGCTACAAGACGTCCACTGCTGGGCACTGGACAAAAGCGTCCTTTAAATTCTTCCAGAGCGACTCGCTGGAGGCTGTCTACATTTTTATTGTGACCTAGAACGACAGAATCCTATTTATTTAAACTATTAAAGGTCGAGGTGTATAAATCATGTAGCGATGATTACGACTGACTTCGCTAATAAAGGAAGAGCTATTCGATTCCGATGGAAGAAATATTAATTTCAAAGAAAGCCCATTATCAAAATTATATCAGTAAAATAAGGTAAGCCTTCTGAAGTATTATAGATTTCCTTTTCGTCTATCTTTTTATCTAATCTTTAGCGCAAATTAGGGATGTTATGGATATGATGTTTCGGATCTGGATAGGGATACGGATATAGGAATAAAATTATATCGGTTTCGGATACGGTTACGGATATGTAATTATTTCGGATTATCCGTTAGTATCGGATAATTTTGGTTACGGATATTAGATTGAAGTAAAATATAACTGTTTTCGACACTCTTGTAAAGGTATCAGCTGTGGGATTTTTTTTTGGTTTTCGTTGCTTATTTTGTTCCAGCAATAAAAGATCTTTGTACTAATCACTGTGTCTTGGATTTTATATGAAGTTTCAGTGAAGGCACTACGCCTTCTTTCCGGCTAAAGTTTTTATCACACTGTTTACATTTTGTACAATCTACATTACCTTGATTTAAAAAATGTCCAAAATTAAGTCGATATTGGTCGTTTTTTGTCTATAAAAATCAATTTAGTACTTTACACAAGACTTTCTTAAACTATCCGAAACTTCTGAAACGGATACGGTTACGGTTACGGATATATTTTTATTTCGGATATCCGATTGTTTCGGTTACGGTTACGGAGCTCCATAACATCCCTGGCGCAAATGGACCGATTTGGCAACCTCAGCTTTTAATTCTTACACTTTTCTGTGTCACTAAAATTATAAACACCAGGTCGTGTGTCATCCCATGAGAGATATTACTTGAAATTCAAGAGAAAACAATCAATCATCTTTCCCATCATTCTATTTATTTTGTATCAGTATTTATATGCGTCGTCAATCGCCGATCTATCGTTTCGAGCCCAGTTCACAGGACATACAACGGCATAATTTCTTAGACTCACATTTTCTTTACACTTTTCGTTGCAATTTTCGTGACAATGAATATTTAAAAATAACTGACAATCGATAAGTCGGTTTCTTCTTACCAAGAACTTTAAATATTTAATATTCAATAAATCAGAACGAAGCAGTGGAACAAAATCATACCTACCACTAAACGTAATGGTACTAAATAATATCCCAATTATTCACGAAAGAAGGAAGATAAAAAAAAAATTTTTATTAGTGTTAAAAAGTAGTTGACGAGTATTAGCGTGCAGTAAAAGAATTCTGATCGTTTTCTTATTAAGTGATTACAAGACAGCGTTCACAATTATAATTACTGGTATGGTCATACAGAGAAAATATCTTATTTTTCCATAATTATATCTTTGATGCATGCTTTTCATAAACGGCTAAGAATTTAATCAGGCGGCATACCGTGACTCAAGGTTATAAATGTGATTTCTATTGAAAATAAGAATCACGAATCTATCTTTTTAAAACAAAATAAGTTTATATTATACGATCATTTAAGTTTTACCAAAATGAATGACTTATTTTTTAATGTGTGTGACGTGGGAAATTTTGATATAATTCATCTGTATTTATGAATATTTTAATGAAATATATGGACTTGGGACACATCAAATTTTATTCAAATTCTTAGTATGTACCAATCATATTTTTAATTATGAACTTAGTAGTTTTGATAATGATATAAAAATACAGATTGTACCTATTTTATAAAATAGTGTATATTACTAGTAAACACACGTGATATTATTGTTCTACCAACTCTACTCACTTTTATTAGTTAATAAGTTACGAGTTGAGACTATTCTAATTACGGACACTTTTATGTACAATAGAAGCAATATTAGGGCCATAACAAAGAGCAACATTTTTACATAAAATTATGCTGAGGACATTCCAAAATGGCGGCCAATTCGTGACATAAATCATCGAATCGGGCGTTTATTATTCCACGCGATACTCTTGTTTGATGTGGGTTTGACACAGTAACCTACAGTGTACTTCAATGCAGTCCTATGAATAATACAGTTGGTCTTCTAGTTACCAGTCATTGCCTTACAAATAAGATTAGATCTATATGCATTTATTTTATACTGGGTACTTTATCCCTGTGCAAATCGTTGTTGAGTTGACAATCGCTTATGGCGTCCATTTTGTACAGATTATATTCATATGTACCGTATGACCAACTGCTTGATGAAAAACTTGAAATGAATGATTGATAAAACTAAACACTGATATAGTAAAATTAATTCGAAACAATTGAGAAATATAATCGTTATTATACCTAATTAAAATATAAAACTTGAAGTTTTACGGAATATTAATGACGCTAAATGAAGTTTGCGTGTATTATTTTTATAAACATTTATGTTATTTAATATGTATAGTGTATACTGCCTCGTGGTCTCGCGGTACAAGTATGTGCCGCGCGATCTAGAGGTCCTGGGTTCGATTCCCGGGTCGGGCAAAGTGTTATTGGGTTTTTCCATTAGGAAATTCTCAGTAACAGCACGGAGTCTGGAAATGTGCCCGAAAAACGGCAGAAGGCTCGCCCCCTTTTACGTGGGACTGATACATACCTGGCGCAATGTGGGTGCAGAAATGCACCTCTGCCTACCCCTTCGAGGAATACAGGCGTGAGTTTATGTCTGTGTCATTTTATTGAGCACGATCTTGATCGTAACTGATGAAAAGCAATTCCTGTCCATAAACAACAATAAAATGTAATATATTTGGCTTTTGATATTATATTGATTTACACATATTGTGATGATTCTAAATCTTATAAGCACCTATGGAATACTTTGAAATTTATACCATAAGTTAGACTAGCAAAAAAGTTTTCTCTAAAATAATTTTCAGGGAGAGTTAAATAGCACAATTCCAAGTAAACTGTTTCTTGTAAACTTATACCGTGAAGCGAATCGAAATTCAAACCGAGGGGTAATTCGACGATGTATACACACCATCACGACGCTAATGCCTACGAAATACGTAAATTGGTAGCTTTTTAATGCGTTACGAAAACACGAATATACAATTACAGATCCATGACGTCATCTTAAAGTACACATAAAAAATACAGACTAGACGGAAATAAAATAACAACAGTGTCATAATAATTACTGAAAATAAGTGAGGGAAAAATCAAAGAAAAAAAGATTTTACAGACTAAGACTCAACTGTTCCTATCTCTCACTCATCCAAACCCCATATTAAGCATAGAAAAGTGTTCATATTCGTATGGATGATAATGGATTGATAAAGACTGGGTATTGCAGACGGGTATATCAACAGGACCATACACAGGCCTACTCCGGAATGCGAAAAACTCACGTTTCGAGATTGACGAGTTTTACTTCTTAGTTTCATTATATAAGTATAGTAACACACGTGTCTGTTAAGAAACAAACTAGCGTATTTGTAATTAACTATTTATACAACATTTTTCTCGTGCACGTTTATTTGTTCACGACCTTCAGAGCAACTTCGTCGCGAATCTCGGATATTACCACGTCACGGCGATCCAACTTATTTTAGATCGTTGTTAGCGTTCATCTAATGTTTTAAATGACTTGTGCAAACAGTGTGGAAATACCGGTAATGGTAATGTTGCGTAATTTTGAAAACAAATCGTTTGCTAAACATATGAATGTTTAGCTACATTTACACATTCGGTTTGTGAATCAATATTTATATTTTATTCGCGAGCCCTGAATGTAATATAAATTTCATATTACCTATATTATGACAATATGGCGATTAAAAATGTTATCATTTGTCGAGAGACAATATATTGGTAAGACTTGCAATTTTATCATAATTAAAGAAACCATTAAAAAGTCAGTAACATTAATGCGACACGTTCTCGTTCCCCATTTTAAATATTGTTCTATCCTAAAAGTTATTTTATCTTTTTAATTTTATGAACAAAAATTCAGACATCGAATTATATTTTACGCAATACATAAATCTCCTCAGTACTTTATAATTAACTTTTTTGAGTGCCGGCTGAATACTTTTTCCTTGGCCTTTGTTATTTTTATCTCACGTAATGTCCGAATCGCCTTGAAATTGCCATAGGAGCAACATTTATTCAGCGTAACGGTTAGTAAATCAACTATTGGCTGTTTGACTATAGTTGCGTTGTCTATTTGCTGTAACTTGTATAAACAATTGGCACTTGGCATTATAGTATGTCTATCGACAATACTCTATTACTTTAATGTTTAAATGTTTGTTTTGGATGAGAAATCGTAAATCCATTTGGTATATATCGAAATGTTTCGTATCTGTTTGTATTATTACAACATTTACACTCTCACAACATATTGATTCGGACATCATTAATTTAAAAAAAATATATAAACGTTACACGTATTTTTTGGAGTTATTATAGTAATTGTGCTGAGCAAAAATATCCCTTTTACACATAAAACTACAGTAGTCAGTACAAGCACTTAAAAATAACATCCACAGATTACCATAAACGTGTGTGTACACTCGTAAACAAACGTAACCAAAACAAACAGCCACAGACACAACTGTACGTTTGAAACAAACTCCGCATGCCGCATTCTCGGATCATGTGAATATTTTATCCGCTGCCAATTACAATAAAAGCTCGTGGTACGTCACAACACTGACTTATGCAAGACGACTACCGATCTCGCTCTGCGTGCGAAAGTGAAAGCTACAACGTTAATCATTCATCGATCAGTTATTGACAAAATGTTAGTACTTTAATAAGTGGAACGCCTTCACACTGCGTAATTTTTTAATTGACATTTTTTTTTTAATATAAGCTTTTTGACGGCGTGACTTAAGCTAATTGATATGCAAAAATGCAAGATTTTTTCCCTAACACACTATTTAATAACATTGATCAGTAAGAAGTACTTTGGATGACTTGAATATGGAACACTTTATCTTTTTAAAGTGACTTCAATACGACTTCAGTGTTTATGACCAGTTGAAATAAATAATATTATACACTAAAGATTACTAATGCGTTTTAAAATAGATGTATTTTTTAAGTTTGTATACGATTTTTTGTCACTGAAATGTCTACGAGTAAAAGATAATTTTGACGGATTTTTAAAAATATTCTAAACATAAAATAAAATGATGTATACCGCCGCCACTTTGGCTGGCATATTCAGACTTTACAGGCGTGTCGGAGGCCCGCCTGGTCAAGAGCGCTTCTGCAGACCGATCTATTTTTGGCATTCTCTCAACTCTCAAGCTCTTATCCTCTTGATGGTAGACGCTTTAAGATATTTCGTACTTTACATACTTAAGCTGTAATTACATTTAATGGAATTATAAATCCATATTTCACTTATAACCAACACAATTTCAACTAATTAAATGGATTATTTCGTCACTCATCAATCTGCGTTTGGTATATTCTACTGACTCCACAAATATTTTATTATGGAGAGGCAACTCTTTAATTGAATGACGTATGTATTACAATTTTATAAAACACTTCCGTTTCTAATTGCGAGAGCAATTTACCAACATATTTTCCACTTCTTGCGCATTCAATTTCAATTCAATCTTTTTGCAAGCCATCTACAAGTCACATCCACTCAGACCGCACAAAACTTTTTGCTTATTTGCGGAGACGAGACGAATACAGGTACATTGTCAAAACAAAAGCGTAACGAAACAAGAGACGGTTGGGGTGCCGACGTGCCGTCTGCCGGTCAATGACCAGCGTGTGGGCGTTATCATAGTGTAGATAAGATAATCACGACAAGCCGATAATCGCTGCGAAAGCAATTAAACCTTATCAATGTTTGTACACAAAGGATGCGACCTAAATTACAAACTCGATAAGAAACGTGAGCTTGAATGAAGATATTAAATCGATTATAATGTTATCAGATCGCATTACGCATTGTCTCAATGTACAAAGACTGCTACGTTAGTCCTGAGGTATTAGTGAGCCACACTGGGTAACAAGTTTGTTTCCTGGGTTATGCAGAGTATTAGATTTTTCTATTAGAAAATTTTAGGAAGAAAATTAAAAATCAAACCGTCGTCAAACATAATTTACAATTATTCTATAGCGTCTTTACATAGAAAACCCGTCCTAAGAAATGTACACGAAAAATGGAAATATCCTCTATATGAAGACGCATCAGCAGACACCAGCACAGATTCAATCTTACAACAAAAATAAACCGACAAAATGAAGCCTTTCATATTTTGTTTATGAGGAGGTATAACAATGTTCCCCATTACAAAACCTTTATGATGTAAATGTAATTGACGTGTATTCGCAAATTAGTATTCACAATACAATAAAACACGATGACTTCGACAGATTTTAAACGAGATAAGCAAAAAGTGCGAGTGCGTGCCGCATTGAAATCCGTTTGGAAAAAAACTGTACGAAGTAGGGAAAATCGAGGCAATGAGAAATGTTTAGCGAGCCAAGGTGATCAGCGCTTGTGACAAAATAGTTACAAGTGCTTATATTAACGTTGTTAATTGCGCTTAAAAGAAAAACCTAACGATTCTCTGTATATACTACTTGATATTCTATTAAGAAGAATTATGAGAATCTATTTACTATCTACCTACTATTTTTAAGTTTTAAAATATTTCGTCTACGTAGCGTAATGGAATTCTCTTATTATAACATAATTTTGTTTGTAATTAAAATTTAAGCTAATATCCTAAACAATTTAAAATAATAAAAAATCAGAAATAAAACGATAGTTAAAAGTAAAAAAAAAAGATTTAATGATTTTTTTATAACCTAAAATTTTTGTTTACTAAAATTATCTTTACATACTTTGAAAAAAATAATGAAGCCATTACTTTGAAGAAAAAACTCATTAGAAATTATGCGTTAGCACTTCAAAAATCCACATTAATTTGGTGCTCCTACTGCCATATCAATCAAATGGTATCGCGAGCAAGCAACCATTAAAAACTTTTTGATAGCCCCAGACACGAACTATTACGGCAGCCGACGTTAAATCTCCGAAACACGTAACATATTACTCGCAAGATCATATCTCATAAGACAGAACAATTACTTTCTCCAAATGATACGAACTGTAATTATAATTTTGTAGGATAATTTAATGCTTCCGTTGGAATAGCGTGTAGACATGCGAACATATAACGACCTTGAGTCCTTCAACTTCATATAACAAACTTTTACTTTTTCTTATTATCATTACGAACACTTTGTTTATAATGTTCATTAGAAGTCATCGCCTCCGGCACAGCTAAAGGACGCTCGACACGACACACACAAAATTACTAATCGTAGATTTTATCTCTGTACTGCAATGTGGACTTTCGAATTATGGCATTTCGAGTAATGTTTTCCATGTTATTTAACACTTCGAATATGTGTCAAATTATGTTTCGTAATGGCATGAGATAAAATTAATTTCCTTAATGCACATCAAACGCGATGCCGAGGCCCGACGTTATAAAATAAGTAAATTTAATACATCTTTAAATAGGTCGAGTGTTAGCACATTTTGCTTCAGTGAGGTCAACATAAATGGTTTATATTTACGCATTACGCTTGCACGAGACAAGTTCTACAACTGATATTCTCAAGGATTTCATCAAAGAAAATGTCATCTCGCCATCATTTATCTCCGGCCGGGCGCGTTGATATAGTAATTGTTTTGGATAAATGACATTCGGGGCTTGAAACATTGCATCATAACGTCCCAATTACGAACGATCATCGAACGATCTCGCATGCCAGTGTCAATCGCGAGCACTCGAGAATAGTTCGAACAATCACTTCCGTACTTTTTGCCGGAAACTCACAGATTGTAATTTGGTGATATTGCAAGATTGGCTTCCTGTCACGGTCCACTTTGAGCGGTGGTTTCTATCGCGGCTTCTCTATGAATATAGCTTTGGAGCGGCGTCAGTCGGATGCAGTCGGATGTCGGTCGGCCGGTCGGCTGTAATCGAGCGCCGCTGGGCGTCAGCCAAGCCATTCCCGTCGTTCCACCGACGTTAAATTTGGAACAGTATTTTTTCAGCGCTAGTAGTAGATACGTTTGACGAGGTGAACAATCTCTTGCCGTTTGGAAACGCATACGTTATAATTAAGAAGTGGCGCATTCATCACGGAAGGAGCGCTTTAATGTCCGAATTGACGGTTGACACGAAAACTTAGTCCCAACGCTTCCGATTGCACGCAGATTGAGGGCACCAACTAAATGTTTACACGCGTCGCGTTCAGCTTCGTGACACGAATACCTCGTATGTGTATCCTGCTTATCGCTATTTGTGATTCCACATGCGTGAATCTAACAGTAATATGGACGCGTGCACTTTCGTGTCCTCCTCAATTAAACTATTAGTCAGCAGGGTGATGGAGGTCAAATCTCAATTCTTAAATGTTACTACTCAAATTACAAGTCAATACACACAGCCTGGGAGTTTCAGAAAGAAGGCTCGTCGACCTAGATATCTTCCTGAGTAACTGAAGGAAGTGGAAACGAATAGATTGTTGAAAGGATGTGGCGCGACCTTTGTTTTGCAATATAATAGCTGTGAAATTAATATAAACAAACAGGTGTTTTTTTCTATTACTAGCTTTTTTAATGAATGAATTAGTCACTTATTTTAGCAAAGAGTCTATAGTTTAATTGAATAATTTACGGTGATAGACTCTCTCACAAACAATTTATTCAAAGAATGGTCAAAATTACTTTATGTGGATTCCTTCTATATTTTTTCTCGTTAATATGTAAATATATAAGTAAAATAATTAAAATTACTTCAAAGTCCCAAACACGTCCTTAGTAATATAAACATGCCCAGCAGTAGGTAATGATAACGATCACGATGATGGGTTTCATATACCCATCAAAGACCTATACGGAATATAAATTAATTCATCTGATTGTTTATTAGCGACAGCAGACGAACTGACGCTCCACTGCACTGGTGGGAATTCTTTGCCTATAGACATCCATGGAAACAGTTTCTTTTGAGTGTCTAAATCAACCTTCTCGGAGGTAGGGCATGTCCTCATTCTTCTTGCAATCTTTAGTGGAAACACTGGCACCTGATGCTTGACATCCGAACACAATATCGACTTACACTTAAACGATTTTATCACTGAAATATATCCGTATATCTCATATTTTCTTAGTTTATTATACTATAAAATCCTACAGAGCTCAGGGAACGCACCATTGAACCTCCAAGAAACTAGTATTTTACGATTTAATCGCATTTGCCTCGAAGCAACGTTTTCCTACTGATGTTTAATAATGCAAGATTCTCGCGCCGGTTACGATCTAAGTACGAATGTAAACTTTTAAAACATCGTATTTTTATTCATAAATATACATAAAGGTTTGTAAATTCACTCTCCAAAATTACGTTACCGCTTGCGTATTACAATTTTGTTAGTTAATTAAGACATTTAATTGCTCCAACTACAACGTAACAACCATAATTTTTTTTGGCAATTAGAATAATTTCACTGCTTGATGTAATGTATGATATTAAAATGAGCCACACTATGATAAATTGTGCAACATTTTTAGGATTTTCCATCTCATTTCATTTGCGTTATCCGTGTAACGTCTCCTAACATAACAAGTGCGATAGTCGCGAGGTGACACCAACAATTAAAATAGACTTTATCTCGAGATACTATACCTGCATATTTTCCTGCATAAAAACATTCGGTATTACGTCATATTTGACATAGGCTTGACTGATGAGTGATGACACGTTTAGTTAATTTTATAGCAGTGGATTCATACATTATATTCATACGATAGTTTACAATCACATAAGCAAAAACGTGTTATTGAAACACCGTTCTACATAACTTTTTTAATCTCAAAAGAACGTCATGGAAATTTAATTTCCTAAGTGATGCAATGGTGAAGAATACCATCACATTCTTACAAACCTTCTACAAAACTAGAAGAATTTCAAGGATTGTATGTGAAACTAACAATTTATCAACCGCCCTCAGGCTTTCCCTTTTAAGCAGCAAGGTATACCGTGTCCAACAGTTGTACATGTATGAGATGATTTAGATCGTTCACAGCGTTGTGATGCGGATGCAACCTGGATAGGTTTTCAGAGTAACATCCTCCGCATAAGAAAGTAACTGTCTTCAAAAAGTCGACAAGTTGATTTCAATACAATGCATATACACTCAATATACATTCAATATATTATATCGTCATGGGCTAAAAAAAATCCCGTGACGTCAACACTAACGCAACTACAAAACTTTGGAATCTGACGAACACATAAAAATATAGAATTCTTAACACGCCGATGACGTCAGATTGCTTGTGTAAGTTTAGCAATTGAAATCATCTAGTATTTAAAACCTAGTAACAGAGAGTTACAAATTGATTCAAGCTAAAATTTCTGGTATGAACTACTTACTACTTTTCCACTTTATTAAAGATACTTTTTGCAATTTATCATCATCAGCATCATCATCAGCCCATATACGTCCCACTGCTAGGCATGAAACTCCTCTACCATTGAGGGGTTTAGGCCTTAGTCCATAATTGATATCTTATTAAATTTTATTGTCTATGTTCGGCCCTTTATAGAATTAGGTCTACTACCGTGCAATATGCGGTGCGTAAGTGAGGTTGACGAAATGATCAGCTGGTGTTGTTTACCACAACGAGAAACCTTGTAACCGCGTTACGTAAAAATATCATTTTGTATTATTAAGAAAACAGATGAATAAGGAAAAACCACAACCACTGAATGACCCAAAAACTAAGTCAAGAACAATATAAAATTTAAGTGGAATTCTGACTTAATTATAATTTTATGAGTATTGCCAAGGCCGATTTGCAATAACAATTAATTTAACAACGAAAATCAAATGGGCTAATTAATAATCCTTTATAATCAAGACGTAATGTAAGCATTGTGCAAAGCTTCAATATCAAATAAGAAATCGAAAAAGATTTATCTCACACAAAGTAACGACAAATGCAAAAGAATTTCTTCACTTGCAATATGATCTTAGACGACAACGAAGAACATAAGTATTGGCAGACTGTCAAAAATGCAACGAATCGAACTCACCAGTGTGTGTTTATGCAATTACTATATCGGAGCGGCACGGCACTGCCTTAGCTCTCCGCTCACCAGATGATTGAATAGCGCCGCGAACAGCGCAACACCAATAGTTCAATGGACTCGTTTAATTCCACTGTATCTGTCATTACTGTTCTCTCTATACTTATACAAGAACATTGCCTTTTAAACACCACATTGAAGAATGCTGATCGTGGCCAATAATAACACTAACTGGACACTCAACGTGCACAATAGAATAATACTACTGGTGGGTGTACACAAATTTCGTGTGAGAATTCGCTAACTATGCAATTTAAACCTGGCTAATATAAACGAGCTCAAGCCTAAAGTACCTAAGCCAACTACCCGACTCAAAGCTCGTAAATGTGTGATTCTGTTGTACAAACGAATACGTTAAAAATAAATATATTGCTCTCTGAATGAATGAGTTATAGCCGACTCGGCGAGGATGTTCGCGGAACAGCAATGCTGATGTCACGGCGCAATTGAATCATGGATTATAAGCGGCATATTGTGTGCAGCACCTATACAACGTAAAGAGTTATACTGTGCTATGTGTAAGCGTAGAGTTGTGATACTGGCAAATGCAGCACGCTCGTGTGGCCACCGCGCCGCACCGCTGTGCCGCACCGCGCGGCCCGTCTGTGAGTAACGCGACAGTAAACATCCCACAAACAAATGTTTGCATAGCTCTCACTACACTACGTTAGACTAGAATCATCCCTAACGACGTTTTATTTCATTTCCGTCCGTAAATGCTTTAAAATATGATCGTACCTGTGCTCTGTTGATGACATCGTGGGGTCCTCGCCACGTCGTTGCCGCCGGTGATTTTCTCTTAGCAAGTTCCAAGGTGGCCTCACTTGGACATCGTTCGAACATAAGCACGCGCTCAGCGACGGAGCCGCGCGTGAGGAAGGGGCGCACGGGCGCTACGCCCGACGCGGAGGCGGGCTCGCCGGCGCCGGCGCTCGACGCCCTGCGCGCGCGCGCCTCGAACTTGGATCGAGCTTCTGTTACGTGCGAGCCGAGAGATGCACGCCGCTCGCCACCTGCACCAGCAGCCGGCTTTCGCGCACCAGTGTCTAGTCTGTCCTGGTACCGGCTTTTGGCATAGTCGACCAGGGATACCGGTGGAACCACATCGGGTCGTTCCACCGTACGCTCGGCGACAACTCCACCAGTGCGTAGCGCTCGTAAGAGACGCTCTTCTTCCCTGGCCACTTCGAGACGCATGGCGGCGGCGTCGGCACGCCTGGCGCCGGCGCCCGCGCCGCCTGGACCATTCCGCTCTGGCACTAGGTCTGGAGGCAATGTACATTCTATTGTGTCACTTTCAGGCTCTTGCCTCTGTTCGCGCCTGGCCTCCGAACGCTGGTCTCGCACCACATCGGCGCGATGGTCTCTTCTAAATTCCGGCCTCTGTTTTATGTCTGGCTTCGGTTCCGGCTTCGGTTTGGTGCGCAAACTCTCCGCTAACTTGAGGCCGGGCGTGGGTCTACATGACAATATTTCCGTGGGCGCCAACCCGCGCGCTTTCCATGTCTGGTAGATGGCCTCGGCGTGGTCGGATATCTGTTTGGCGATGGCGGCGATGTCTTCTTCGCCGGTATCTATCTCGCGGCGAGCCGTGGCCGCCATGGCCGAGCTGCTCAGCCTCGCGTGCTTAGTGGGGCGCGCACTGCTCCAACAACCTCACGGATTCACCGCACGCTCCATCTACACACGGGGCACGCACTGATACCACACACAACACGCACTGCCTACCGAGAACACACAGAAAATTGGCACTGAAGCGGCGTGCGGACGACCACTCAGAACAGCTGTACGGGAGCGCGCGTCAAACAATAAACAAAGGCGACGATCGCGTGTCACGATGCGGCGTGCGGCATACGGTACACAGCGAACAACGAACCGTGAGCGGCACCTCGCGCGGACTGCGGCGCGGCGACGGTCGGCGGGCCTCGGCGCCGCCCGCGTCGCCCGCGCCGCGCGCCCCAGCCTCGCCCTCCGGACTCCTGGCGCGCTCCCGGACCGCGTCCTCCTTCAACATTCCTCTACTTATTCTATTACATACCTATTGTCATTTTCATTGCTTCTTAATAATTCTTTTTTACTTCCCTTCAAACATAATATTTCGTATCCAGGCTATATCTGGTACAAATATACCTAGATAAGTTAATTAAATATTACAAAATCACGTTGTTATTGACATAGAGACTGTAAGTTTTAAATACCTAGTACGTTTGTTTAAGGAAATATTGTCAGCATTTATTTTTATCAGGGTTGGGCGGAATGCATATTAGGCGGCAAGTTGCAGGGCGATGACAAGGATAGCCGGTGAGGACAAAGATTATAAAAATACTACCAGCTGTTCAAAATGTGTTCGTTATATGAATTAATTCTAATATAATAACAGTTCGATAAACTTATTAATAATATATCAACGTGCTAAGAATAATTTCACCTAAATACAGTTATAATCATAAACAAACATGTTGACCACTTACAAATTACTATTAATATAACTATGACATAAACAAGTATGAATGAATGCTGTAGTAAATACTCATAATAATGAGTATAAAGCTTCCAATGAAGGAAAACCTTATCAAGTAATATAAACACAATACGAAACAATTGAGATAATTCATTGTACATTCCGAGGGAATCGTCATGATAACCTTAGGCAGTTGTAGAGGCGAGCCGGTGGGTCTTATCTACGAAGTGTGAGTGTTTGGCCGAGCCGGCGACTCCGCCGCGCACGCGCGTCCGCGACACAAATAGCACGCGCTTGTATATTTATGCTTCCCTACCTTTTATTCTTTTTTAACTCTATGAACCGACGGCAATACGCTTACAGCCGTTAACCAAATTTAAATCCTAATTTTAAGTGGAAATTGTAACAAAAAGTTTATATGCGAAAGTTGGTTTGTGCTTTCACGCCTGGACAGTCGACGGATTTTTATAAAATTCAAATTAATTAAGATGATTAAAAATAGTTAGGAATGATAGATAGACTGGTATTTGCTAGCAGTCAACACTAAAAATGTTTGATTTCTCAGATACTTATTATTCATAAATGGAATATAATGAAATAATATTTATTGAATCTATAAAATGTCAAATATATTACTTAGATTCAGTCATTTCAATATCGAACGTACATACATTTTTTGTTATAGAATTTTCATTCCTGTCTAGACCCCTTAATGAACTCCACGTAGACTAATTCGCGGGCAAAATTTAGCTTTAAATTTAGTCTCACTAGGCAAGAAAGCGGAAATATACAAAAAAGCGGCAATTCAAACTAATACATTACTAACATAGTATGAAAGTACAAGTATGTGCGGTGCGATCTAGAGGTCCTGGGTTCGATTCCCGGGTCGGGCAAAGTGTTATTGGGTTTTTCCATTAGGAAATTCTCAATAGCAGCAGGGAGTCTGGAAATGTGCCCGAAAAACGGCAATAGGCTCGCCCCCTATTACGTGGGACTGACAGGTATGTATCAACATACCTGGCGAAATGTGGGTGCAGAAATGCACCTCTGCCTACCCCATCAGGGAATATAGGCGTGAGTTTATGTATGTATGTAGCAATGAATTATCGCGAACATTAACGGGGAATAAAAATATCGTGAGGAAATCTGATTAATAGGGTCAAGTAATTTATTCATTTTAAAAAAACTGAGTGCGGCAGTTAATGCCGTAAATTAGTTCAAGTTATACCTCTAATTATCTTTTATGTTGTAAATTTCTGTTAGGTACATTGACAGTACCAATTTATAGTGAAAGAGAGATAAAAACTTTAAAATAGGATTAACTCCAACTGACGTATGACGCGTGCGGCCCTAAATATTTCTAACTAACGCAAAAAATAATTATTATTTTAAAATAAAGATCATGACGCGGCCGCTCTCGTCTCGTATGTAGAGGAGGAAGACTACCTACAAAAGTAAGCAAAGCTCATAAGGCAGAGAGTGGGCTTTAAGAAAATCCGTTGTTAGTACTCAAGAAGTAGAAGATACCGAAAAGAAAAAAGTAGGACTATCTACAAAAAGAAATGAGATCCCATAAAAAACAAAACTTGTAAAAAACCCCAAGTCTCGCAACTCAGTTCTTTTGCCGTAAAAAGTTGTGAGATCTATATGATACCAAGTCGATGAATTTATTCAGTCCCCGTTTAAGGGAACTTCTGTCTTAAGTTATTATGCACTTAGCTTACCAGACACCATCTTATAGTGACCATATCAATGTTAAAAATCTTTTATGTTTAAAATAAAATAGTTTTGACTTGGCAATCGCACTAAAAGTGAGATACATTGTGTTTTCGGACTGATACATACTTGGCGAAATGTGGGTGCAGAAATCCCTTCGGGGAATGCAGGCGTGAGTTTATGTATGTATGTATTTAAATATTTTATTGGTTTTATTATTAGCCAATCAATGGATAGAATGTTGATTCATTAATTCAAATCTTTTCATAACAAGTTGTAAAACTTTCACGGCATGAGTTTAATCAAATGTTATATTGACAATTAAGGCAATCACTCGTCGCAAATTTTACAAGGCACGTAAAAAGTTTTTCGGCCCGGCCAAAATAACCATGAGTTCTGACTTCATAAATGATTCCTGTTGAATGGTGAATACTCCAGCCGCTTTGGTGACCATTGTTGAATCATAAAACCGTGTTCTTGATTATGTGCATTTGGGTCTTTACACACTTACTAAAGGTAAGGTAAAATAAGGTAAGGTAGGGTAACTTGAGAAAGGTGGCGGGTAGCGGATGGATAAGGGCTGCTCAAGACCGGGATGGTTGGCGCCTACTTGGGGAGGCCTTCGTTCAGCAGTGGACGGCGATAGGCTGAGAATAATAATAGGGTAAGGTAGGAATTAGGTATACAAGTCATGACAAATCAATATTTTGAAAAAATCCTATAGTTATTTTGATACATCGTCAACCCATATATATCCCACTGCTGGGCACGGGCCTCTTTTACAACAGAGGGTTTAATACACGCAAACAACAAAATACTGATGTTTTATACCTAATCTTTATAAATTTTAATAAATCAAATATAGTCGAATTTGCTCTACTGTACCTACTAAGGCTTGTTGGGTTTTAGTAATGTCATGAAAGTTACAACTAGGGGAGATGGGGGGAATTGGAGCCTACTAAGGAAAAAGGTTAATAAAAGTCAAATTTATGGATACTTTAAGAACTTTTTATTACAAACTAAATCCTTACTTATTTGACTATCATTTCATCACAGAGTTAAAGTTATATTATTAGACATTTAGCCACAGATAAGCTTTAAAGAAAAAAACAGAATCGCTCTCATTACCCGACTATAAATTCCCATATGTGTAATGGGAGCTACTTAATTATTAAATCAACCTCAAAAATTTCTGTCAGTCTAAAATCTCACTTATTCATATTATGAATTTTAATATAAACGTAAAATAAACAAGCAAGCAACCAAGTTCCCTTTTCCTTGGTATTTTGGCATCAGAGCCTTATAAGCTCTGATTACCCGACTACCACCATTTTGAAATTAAATAAAATGATATACTGAATCTAGCTTGTAACGATATTATACGCACAGATACTCAAAATTGATAAGATTAGCTATAAAATAGAACAGGTTGGATTGTAACAAACGCATAATTTCACACATACCTGGCCGATGAAATTTCTTATTTTTTATAAGCGCGGACCAAAAAATTGAAAAACGTTCGTGGTCACACAATACGTGGCACTGTCGAGTCTAGCGCCACAGGGAGACACGATCGCAGCGTGCCGAAGGTGCCCAAGTGGCAACCGAGTGAATATGAGTTGTAGTTTTGGCTCTAGTCGCACCGCTCCCATTACCCTCTGGCTCCCATTACCCTCTGGCTCCCATTACCCTCTGTTCCCCTACTTTCCTATCTAGAACCAAATCTATTCAACGTAAATATATGAAGAACATATAATAAATGTTATCTTATAACTCAAAATTAAGATAAAATACATTCAAACGGCATTTTTTTGAATGATCGTAAATAATGAACTTAAACAAATAGAAGACACCTCATTACGAATGAGACGGCGAAGGCCATTTCATCGAAGATAGAAAGTAGCACACTTATCTCTTGCGATTATATCTTTGATGACGTTTACTTTCAACTTAGCTAAAGAAACTAGCAGTGATGATCAGTAAGCAGTGATGACCGAATCTCGGCGGTCGCAAGTTCAAGCCCCAGGCACACACCTCTGACTTTACGGAGTTATGTGTGTATTCACAATGACTTATCACTTTCTTTAACGGTGAAGGAAAACACCGTGATGAAACCTGCACACCTAAAAAAGTTCTTAGGAATTTCTTAGGTGTGTAGTCCGCCAACCCGCACTAGGCCAGCGTGGCGGACTAAGGCCTAAAACCCTCTCAGTTGTAGATGAGGCCAGTGCTCAGCAGTGGGACGCATATGGGCTGATGATGTAATGAAACTAGAAAATATGTTAAAAGAAAAGTAATAAGTCTATGTTTAGGTCTTCTAGCAACTCTAAACCTTATATAGAGGTGTCTGTGTATCATTAACGTTGTTAACGAAGGCAGAGGCAAATTTACTTAATGAGATTAATGTCGATGCAGTGAAACGTTAGCATTGAGCTGTTTATAGCCCATTACAGATCCCAATGGCGTTGTACCTGTTGTCGCTTTAAGCCGTTTGTAGAAATATAAAAATAAATATATGCCTCTAGGTCTCGCGGTACAAGTATGTGCCGTGCGATCTAGAGGTCCTGGGTTCGATTCCCGGGTCGGGCAAAGTGTTATTGGGTTTTTCCATTAGGAAATTCTCAGTAACAGCACGGAGTCTGGAGATGTGCCCGAAAAACGGCAATAGGCTCGCCCCCTATTACGTGGGACTGATACATACCTGGCGAAATGTGGGTGCAGAAATGCACCTCTGCCTACCCCTTCGGGGAATACAGGCGTGAGTTTATGTATGTAGGTATGTGTAAAAATAAATAAATTACAAAAGAATAGATAAATAGCAATTGATAAAAAGTTAACACTGCTATAGTAGTAGTTTGAGGTAGAACTATTGTCAAAACTAGAATGTTATGGTGGTCTCTATATTTGTAAGCACGTTCAGAGCTAGCAGGAGCGGATTGCAGTAATTGTACATGAAAATAAAGAGATTGAGATAACATATCGTTTAATTATAAGCTCTGAAGAATCTTATAGGGTCAAAGATGATGGAACACCTAATTAAATTACTATAACAAACTAATAAAAGCGTTTCACTCACAAATACAAACAACAAACACTAATATTTTCATCAACACGTACTGTTTCTATACCTAAATTATATTTTATACCTTATAATAATAATGGAATGCCCAAAATTCTTGAAATTCATCAAAACTCTATAGTATCAGCCTGTTCTTTAACATTTCTACTACGTATCAAAATTCCATATTACATCATTAAACAACGTATAAAAATATAAACTTCTAATATACACGTGATTGTTTCAACCGCTCCTCTAGAAAATAAATTAACAATTGTTATGAACTGTTTACTGTAACATCATGTTTCCGAGTATTCCTCGCAGGTATTTGATACGCGTTTATTTACAACCATTGTAGGATTTTCTAAGAATAATATCCTGATTCAATTAATACTTGGCCTAAAAAAGTATTACTCAAGTCGAATAAGCAACTATAAAATAAATAACTACACCCAACAGCCACGTACGTAGTTCTAATCCCACACTAAGATCAAGTCTTGTATCGTCGGTATCAGAAACTACTAGACATTTTGGTGTCGCAAACATCCTGACCCGAAACAAATATTTTTGAATCTCGCAAACATTTGTCTCGGTGCGAGAATTGAACCCGCAGCCACACGTTTCGCAAATTATTGTCTAGCGAACTGAACCACGGAGGGTCAGCTATTTAATCTGCGACAATTTTTTTAAAGAAATTCCTCAACATTGTAGAATCATAGCCGTGAAATGGGCCGAAAATCGCAAACTTAACAGCTAAATATCGTATAGTGAACGATATCAAAATGTTGATAACAAGAAGTAAATTGTAGATGAAAACAAACTGGCCATAGTTATATCCTGGACAACTTAGAAAAAATAATACTTGTTCCAACAAGCATATAATAAAATTGTTCAAGAAGTAAAAAAAGATAATTTATAATAGCTGTTGGTGTTCTATGGTGTCTGATCAACACAATAATACGCAATATGAGTGTGAGTTCATTTAAGAATTTATATATTACTAGCTTTAGCCCGCGACTCCGTCCGCGTAGACTACAGGGTTGGGTTCAAAAAGAAAATAAGTTGTAGTCTATTTTACTATTATATTATTATTTTTTTACAAACTTTGAATGTCATATTTATTTATATCTAATCAATAGCCTAAAAAATAAGTTTCAAGCTTCTAGCTTAAGAAATGACAATACTTCCATACAACCTTTCATCCCCCCTTTCAACCCCTTAAAACCCTTTTTCCGGAATAAAAAGTAGCCTATGTCCTTTCTCAGACTCTAAACTATCTGTGTACCAAATTTCATTTAAATCGGTTCAGTAGTTTTAGCAGGAAAGCGAGACAGACAGACAGAGTTACTTTCGCATTTATAATATTAGTATGGATAATAATATTACCTACATTTATAAGTCCAAAAGACCGCCTGTTTCATTAACATAACTTTCTTCTCGTAAAAAAGGTACTGACTTACCTCACCGCTTATCTGTTTTAAATCAACTTGTCATGACATTCATTTTTATGGTTACAGATAATAATAACTACAAATAACACACACGTAGTTACAAGGCGCCGTTTATTTCAACATACATACATACATACATAAACTCACGCCTGTGTTCCCCGAAGAGGTAGGCAGAGGTGCATTTCTGCACCCACATTTCGCCAAGTATGTATCAGTCCCACGTAATAGGGGGCGAGCCTATTGCCGTTATTCGGGCACATTTCTAGACTCCGTGCTGTTACCGAGAATTTCCTAATGGAAAAACCCAATAACACTTTGCCCGACCCGGGAATCGAACCCAGGACCTAGAGGTCGCACGGCACATACTTGTACCGCGAGACCACGTTTATTTCAACACCAAATGAAATAATTGTTGGTTACAGATAAAACGCTTATCTGCACAGTTTAGCAGAGTAATAGGAAGCAATCGATTTTGGCCATCAAAGTAAGTAAGTATGAGAGAATCGTGTTGGACGGCTAATCTTCTCAAATC
Organism: Hemaris fuciformis; assembly: GCA_907164795.1. Taxonomy (NCBI): domain Eukaryota; kingdom Metazoa; phylum Arthropoda; class Insecta; order Lepidoptera; family Sphingidae; genus Hemaris; species Hemaris fuciformis. The sequence continues at coordinate 12,425,695 of OU015434.1, forward strand.
TTGTCACTTACAATCCGTCTCCACTATGTGTCACTTAGGTACCATTTTGTTCTGGAAGAAGACTTGTTGTAACCTTACAGTATTTCTTTGCTCCTTATAATATTATCCTTTTTCTTCCAAAGCTTAAAAAAAAACAGCATAATATCTATCATCATCAGCCCATATACATATGTCCCACTGCTGGGCATGGGCCTCCTCTACCTCCTCTCTAGGCCTTAGTCCACCACGCTGGCCTAGTGCGGGTTGATAACATCTATGAAGCCCTGATATCATCATCATCATCATCAGCCCATATACGTCCCACTGCTGGGCACGGGCCTCCTCTACAACTGAGAGGGTTAGGGTTAGGGTTTAGGCCTTAGTCCACCACGCTGGCCTAATGCGGGTTGGCGGCCCCGATATAGTATACATAACAATTACTGCCTCTGACGAAACAATTTCCTATATCCACTTTAACAGATAATTGGCTTCCAGTAATAGTTTATAGTAGTAAAATGATACTCATAATTAACACACAACTCCTATATAGGCGCACTGATTTATTATACATTTCATAGCTAGGTATAGTAAAAGGAAGTCCATTTTTGCGCGATAAATTCCGCGTTAGCAACTCATCTATTTTCTCAGATCTTTTATTTAACACAAAGCTAATATAAGAACGTACTTAATATAAACAAGAAAAATTCTGATAAAACAAAAAAGGTCGCGAAAGTCATAAACAAATGACGAAGTTTTTGGTGTGATGGATTGTATTCAAATGATTCCATCTCTAATGTACCTAGAGAACTCAAATGTACCATGTTGGTTTAGGTAACATGTAATTGTGGTTAATGTATAAATGTTGCTAAGATCTTTCTTGAATAATTATACTGTATTCTATAACTGTATTATATATCTACTATTATTTTTTTCTTGAAGAATGTTATAGATTATTTTTCGTCAAGTAAACTCACTCAAGTTCACTCCATAATTTTTCAAATCATCATCAGCCACATATGTCCCAGTTCCCACTGCTGGGCACGGGCTTCCATTACAACTGAAAGGGTTTAGGCCTTAGTCCACCTTTTTCAAATAAATAGGTCAATTATTTGTGGCAGTTGTAAACGTATGTTACGATTTATGTTTGAATGCATTGTTATTTTAGCAGTTGTATCGTTTGACAAGACGAGTAAATATAAATTTATAAATGAATTTAATTTTAATCTGTTTCAGCGCTGCAATACCGTGCAAGCGGAATCGCAGCATGTAGCTGAATGAAAGGATCATTGTTGTTTGTGTAAGTTATATCAACTAATTGTTTTTTTTTTTCGTGGATTGGCCAACGATAAAATCTGTTTCCTTTCTTTCTTATTTTTATAAGCGGTTAAGCCTCGCCTGGCCTCGTTTGGACCGCGCGGGACGAATGGTTGTACCACTGTCTCACAGAAATTCAACGTGTTACGATATTAAGACGTTTTGTGTTGTATAGGTACAAAGAAATGATAATGAGCTTTAATACGCTGTAATTTATGTAGATCAAATCTTTAACGAAGGGCAAGTGATACCACTCGTATCTTTAATCTTCATTGCCAGGTGTTTTATTACGTAGGATTAATTAAGATCGTGTACCTTGATGTAAGTACCTATTAATTAAACATTATTTGTACTGCCTGGAATCTTTTGAATTTTATGACGCAAAAATGTTAATAGCATAAAACCATATTGAGCTAAAGTAAGCTAAGTATATCACGTTTTAAGTTCGCTATGTGCATATATTTGATTTCATACAAGCCGGCCAGTAAAACTCGCAATTTGACTCTGACGATACCATCAGGAGCCAGTGCAGCTATTTCAAATGTACAAAGCCTTCTTGCACTGCAACATTAATGGCCGACTACTGAAACGCTACTTAATCTGAGGGCGACTTAGGTATATTTAAGTGGCTGTTATAATTTAAGTGGTATACTGAAACATCATTTATCGGTTTTGAGACTGTGATTAACTAATGCCCACTTAAATTTCCATAAATGGCAACATTACCACAAAAAGTTCCTTTACATGACATTATTTAATGCGGAAGTGAACGGTGAAGTCGGTCGAGGACGGCCCAGGTACACCTATAAAGAGCATATAGGTAAGTTACTGAAAAAGGGCAATATAAAGAGTCCTCGAAACCGACGTGCATGCATGAAGAGGATAATGTCAGTGGAGGAAGCGAAAGTGGTGTGTTTGGACCGTGGCATTTGGCGCTCTATAGTCTCTGCCTACCCTAACGGGAGACAGGCGTGAGTTTATGTATGTATGTATATTTAAGTATATAATGCTTAAATTATATATCAACAGCCATATAAATATAAGTCGCCCTCAGATTAAGTAGCGTTTCAGTATTCGGCCATAAGTAACAGAAATATTGCAAATGATTATTTCCACTAAACAAAAAATTGGCTGATGGGAGCGTTATTGATCATCAAAAACCCATCTGGAGCTAGCAGGCACAGAGTGACAGAGGTGAGCAGTAAATGTTAGACTTCCGGCAATCTCAACGGAAATGTCATTACATAACCTAATAAGTTTTATAAATACGACTTCAAGCTCACTTCCATCTCAGATGATAGACCAATCGACCGCCTAATTGTTAGCACCATATTTAAAAATCGTAATCGGCAATAATTACTAGCATATTAGTTTTAGAAATCGCTACAAGCCACATAAGGTGGGAGAAAAGTGAAAACATGAATGCAAATGAGTTGTTCTATGGTGGCCTCGACGTTCGCAAACCGTGACAAATCGAACGTGTACGACAAATGGCAGACCAAACGAATAATGTTTGGATAAAGCCAAATGACGATCGATCATCAGCCACGGGCACAACGCGACTGGCACAATGCCAATCCTAGAGACCCAAGGCGATTAGGGTACCCATTGATTATATCAGGTTACAGAATTTATTACCATGATATAGATATTTTGGTTGACAGCCCCGTGGCGCAGATGGCTAGACACCAGCTTGCGAAACGAGAGGCCGCGGGTTCGATCCCCGCACCGAGACAAATGTTTGTGTGATCCACAAATATTTGTTTCAGGTCTGGGTGTTTGTGAGACCGAAAAGTCTCTCGTAGTCTCTGATACCCACGACACAGGACTTGTATCCTAGTGTGGGGTCGGAACTATGTATGTGACTGTTGGGTGTATTTTTTTTATTTTTTTTTAAATTCAATCTCATCGTGTAAGACTTAAAAATCCACCGAATTTTTATAAAATGTATTCAAGGTTAATCTTGAGAAGTCACGGATGGCTGTGAAAGTCAATAATTTTGGTTCAGCCGTTAGTTTAAATTTTAAAGAATTTTAATATTAGTAGGTACCTACTTAAATAAATAAATAAATGTAATTAACACATAGTTATACTTACTTGCTTACTTTACTACAAAATAAGGGGCTGCTTATAAAATTAGGAGTTATAACCCAGTCTCTAATCCTCTCAACTTTTTAAATGAATAAAAACAAGTTTTGTGGAAGAATTTTTTTCCTAAAAACGTATCGATTTGATGGGCCCATTTCATTAAAATTAAATCATTTTGTCCGAAACATTATTTTTTTAGAAATGCAGCAACTATAATGTAATAAATACTTATAAAGTAAAATTAAGAAAACGTACTTTTCGGTATACTTATATCTTCATCCACAATCAAGAAGTCAAGCACAATGTACACGGGACTACAGATTTGAAGTATTTACTCACCATTTTGAAACAAACGTATTTTCTCTAGCAAAATTCTCCAGGTCTACAATGATCCGTTGTGTTGAATAGAAGGCCCTTGAAACCTAGAGGCGCGTTCAAGTAATATTGAAAGCTTAAGGTTAACGACCAATTTATCATTCCTAGTTTCAAGTTGGAGTGATCGCAGGTAAATGTAAAAATGAGTAAAAAAAATCGTGACTCAATGAGATAATTTGGAAAATATTTTATAAGCTATCTTGGATAATAGCGTTATTAATTTTATATAAATATCCAACAATATGAGTTATTTTCTTAACGTAGACTAAATATAATATTTGTTTTTTTGTTTCACGTGGATTTTTTTATAAACATTTTTCCAGCAACTTCCGTCGCGTTAATATAGCTCTTGCTTTTTAGCCACACAACTTTTTTTGAGTATATTTTAGGCCTCCGTGATGCTACGCCAAACGCTTAAATGGAAAAATACAATAACATCCTACTCAACCCTGGGAATCAAACTCAAGACCTCTATATTGCGCGCCACATACATACACCTCGAGATGAACGAAGCAGATTCTAGAAAACTTCAAGATTCTATTTGAAACGTTGCTAAATACCCGACTTAAAATATAGAGTCAACGCAATAGTGCAAATTATGTTAAAATACACAAAGCACCTACCATATACTTACATATACAAGAAGAGCAGCATATTCATACATACATACATAAACTCACGCCTGTATTCCCCGAAGAGGTAGGCAGAGGTGCATTTCTGCACCCACATTTCGCCAAGTATGCATCAGTCCCACGTAATAGGGGGCGAACCTATTGCCGTTTTTCGGGCACATTTCCAGACTCCGTGCTGTTACCGAGAATTTCCTAATGGAAAAACCCAATAACACTTTGCCCGACCCGGGAATCGAACCCAGGACCTCTAGATCGCACGGCACATACTTGCACCGCGAGACCACGAGGCAGCATATTCATGCCCTAAAAATGATTTAAAAAATGTAAAATATCAATATTCTGCAATTCAACATTCGCAAATAAAAATAGGAACCATGATAAAAAAGGATTCTATGGAAGCATTATACCTATTACTATAACTTATTTTTTTTGTTTCGTGATTTGGGCTGCAAAGCAACAATGTCATAATGCCGTTGGAAAAAACAACAGCAATAATAAAAAGGTCCTAATAGTCATTCAATACAACAAAAGCTATCTTAATGAGTTTCGTCACAGGACAAGGGAACCGTGAAATAATACATTTAATAAATGTCAAGAGTTCACCTTAGTCACCCTTGCAGGGAGTGGCGATCGTTGACCTCGTGGTCTAAAAGTTATTTTACTAAATCGAGGGGTAAACACGCTTGCTTACCTTAAAAAGACTGGACAGTTATATAAACTTTACGAAAAGGATATATGAAGTATGAACTAAAACATTTGATAACATCATAAAAGCCTGAATGTGGTAAGTTAGTAAAAATTAAAAATAATCCTTGTATTCTACCTTTATTTATATAGGTATGTATTTGCAATACTTAAATTAAATCGACTGGTAAATAATATAAAAATAATGGTTTGTATAATATGTTTACTAATAGAAATAGAAACGCTCAAAACTTATATCGATGAATCGAAAATTATATATTATTAAAACTTAAAATATATAACGTTTAATCTGAACTTGTAGAGATCTAACAACATAGTACGTACAGAATTATGGATGTTGAACGATAAGAACACGTGTTGAGATGTCAAAGGAATATTCAAACATACATAATCTCACGCCTGTAATCCCCCAAGGGGTAGGCAGAGGTGCATTTCTGCAACCACATTTCGCCATTTATATATCAGTCCCATGTAATAGGGGGCGAGCCTATTACCGTTTTTGGGGCACAATTCCTGACTCAGTGCTGTTACCGAGAATTTCCTAATGGAAAAACCCAATAACACTGCCCGACTCGGGTTTCGAACCCGGGACCTCGTGATTGCACGTAGGCAAAATATTCAAACATGACTCAGAGAATTATTGCCTAAGTTGTTGCCTAAGTTAAAACTGCTATTCCTATAGCTTTAATTGCAAAAGGATGTAAGTAATCCGGGACAAATATTAAATTTCGGTACAAAGTCTAAACATATAAGTTGTACGTTAAATGGCAGATAGGCACAGTAGGGTTGCTGATAAAATGTCGATATATCGTTTTTTTTTTTCAAAATATCGATATATATCGCCGTATATTTTGATCCGATATATCGATATAAAATATCCAGTATCGAAAATAGTATCAAATTCGATACTTTTTACCGATGTAACTAAAGTTGCTAACATCCATAGTTCCTAGTTCTGTAATTTGCCAATAGATGGCGCTGTGCAAATTTAAAGAAATTGTAAATCGCAATGTCAAGATTCTCCGACCTATAGGTAATAGGTATATATAAGGGTTTGAAAATATTGTTTCAACACTTTGGGTCCACAGGCCATAGTTGAGTGTATAGTCAAGCGAAATTTCAAGTGTGAGCCGATGTAAAATTAAGTTAAATCTGAATTGTATATTAATACTAACCTTACTAATATAGCCCCTAAGAAACATTGTTTTATAGTATGTTTTATTTTCACTGGAGAATACAGAAAGCTAACAAACAAAATAAGTTGAGATTCTAAAAAAAACGATATATCGTTATTTTTTCCTTCGATATATCGACGCTGATATTGATATTTTTATAAATATCGATATATTTTTTCATTTCCGACATCCCTAAGGCACAGTAGAAATAATTTGTCTTGTGGCATGTGAGTGTTTATATTCTTCAACCATACTCTCTGCCCATCACAAAAAGTGACTACCTAATAGATCGCTATAGTACTAACCTAGGACCTACAAAGTCTCTGAGCGCGCTCATACTGTGCAATCATAAGATCGAGATCGAGGAAGCCATTACAACACCTTTTATATGCTAAAGAGAACAGTAAGTGGCCTTAAAAGTAGTAATGTTTAAATGTTTACGTATTCGTCAGAAGGATTTATGATCACAGATCATGGGAAAGTTGTTAAAAAGATAACCGCGCCTTGCCATAAGAAAAAAAAAAGTTGCGACTGTTATCTTGAGTCTTGACAGCCTTTGACAGTTGACAGTTAGTCTTAGTATGTTATTGTTTTGAAATAGGTTTATTTAAATTTTCATTGATAAATTAAATTTATATCTCTAAAATTATAAAAAATTGTGGTTCACCACACATTTTATTCTTACCTATAATTGGATTCAGAAATTGTATTTGTAACAAAACCATCATACATCGAAAATGTTATGATTTACTTTTGTATTGACATTTCAAACAGGGCTTTAGATATTTCTTTTAAAACTATTCATGTAACTCTTAGGTAAAGGATTTTTTATTTATTTTTTGCAATTGATTAATATGGAGGTGCCGGCAAAAGTGCCTAATGAAGCTGTGGATTGGCAAGCAGTTGACATATTTGTGTTTACTAATGGGCAACAACATTCACCGCCAAGAAAATATCATCTAAGTGCACAGGAGTTGAATTGGTGGAGAGCCATTCTACAACATCTCGCTAGATCTCAATATGGCTCGTTGTAATTGTTTATTGATTATTTTGTTTATATTAGCCCAGTAACTTATATTTACGATGAAGATATGCTGAACAGCATACTATACTAGAATATCTATTCTTTATTTAAAATATTTTAGTTTTTCATGTAACAATACAATAATTATACTAACTTTAACATGAATAATTACATATAACTGAAAAAGAGTCACAGCTTGTTATTGACAAAAATATATAAAACCATTTTACAGAAATTCAACAATAGATTTGTATTCAGTAGAAGGGAAAAAATTGGAAGGTCCATTAGAATTAATCAATGGTGCAGCTTATGTTGCGGTCAAGCAAAATGATCAGTTCATTGACACTGGATATAGCAAATACTTAATAAAAGCTTCCAGGTACAGTAATCAAGCTCTTTTTTTCAATAAATTGCAATTAACGAAATGGCAATAGACTTGTCTCCTATTATCCCATAAGAGTGAATTCTGGATTTAATAAAACCCTGCCTACTCCTTTGTGGATACTAATATTTGTGTATGTACTATTTTGAGTATGAATCCAATACTAATTAGCTCAGTTTTATATGAAACTTTGTGGATGGTTTGATGCCACTACTTTCAACAAACCTAGATTTTTAGGTAAAATCTATTAATAATCTGGCAGTGGACTTTGACTGCCATGTGGTCTCTCAGTACAAGTATGTGCCATGCGATCTAGAGGTCCTGGGTTTGATTCCCGGGTCGGACAAAGTGTTATGGGGTTTTTCCATTAGTAAATTCTCAGTACCAGCACAGAGTCTGGAAATGTGCCCGAAAAACAGCAATAGGCTCGCCACCTATTACTTGGGACTGATACATACCTGGCGCAATGTAGGTGTAGAAATACACCTCTGCCTACCCCATCAGGGAATACAGGCGTGAGTTAATGTATGTATGTGGATATTGAATGACATAACTTTGTACTTTTACTAATACATTTCCATTGCATTGCCATTATATGATTAAAATATGTAACTCTACAAATTTTGTTGAAAATGTAATATTTTTTTGCATATATTTGAACATATCTAAATTTAATTTATCATAAAACTTAAAAAAGGCTATATCCATTGGGGGAATCTGTTTCTCAATTCTTATTTTAGAAATTGATTTGTATGTGTATCCTTAATATAAGTATTTGAATCAAGATTTTTATTTCAAGGCTTTTATAAAAAAACAAACCTCTAATATTTTGGAGTAGAAAACATTTTGAGATCGTTTTACAAAAAAGTGAGTATGTTTGTGTTATTTATAGGTCATGGGAAAAGAGGAAAGTGCGAAGAACAAGCAGTATTGAAATACTTAAGCCAGGTTCCTTTCTGTACTCAAAATAATTATGATTGAATTTATTTATTATGTTACAATTTCAAAATTTATTAGTCTATTTGTTTGTAAGTTTTTGTTCATGGATTTTTGTATAAATTTAGGAAGTTTTGGAAAATCATGTAATTTCCCATTTGTACCTTAATAGATAAAATAATTATTGCTTTATTAACAATGACATCAACTTGTATAGTATACTTAAATAAATGGCAATAGTTTAATCAGATTTAAACCTATATGCAACATTTATAGTGAACCCTAAATTTAATTTCAAACTTTGTAGATTCACCATATCATAAACAAATATAAGGTAACAATAGTCATCCTCAACTTTACTATATTTAGGAAAAAAGTTTGATATCATAGAATGAACATTCTCAATCCCAACTTACATCTTTATAATTGATTAAATATTTATTTTATTTAACATTGTTCAGAGAATTCCAATATAAGTACATGACTCTTGCCTCTAAAAATGTCACAGAAAGAGTGTCACCAAAATGTGTTCTTATTATGGGCTTTGGGAGCTATATGGTTTGAACCTAACACATCCAAATTACTGCTAGAAAACATATACATTTTATATCATACCATAAGAACACAGCAACAAAGAAATAATTGATTAGTATCACTATGGATCAAGTATTCTTTTCAGCAGAATGCAGTGTGTTGACAAGCCAATCAAATGGCCACATAAGTACTTCAGAAAAAAAAATGAAAGAAGAAAATGTGACTGACCATGTAAGTTCAATATATCTGTCATTTAACTGGTATTTGTTTGTATATTTTAATATGTAATACATACTGTCAAAATTACAGGCAAACACTACAGTGAATTCTAACAACAAAGTAATTGAAAAACCTCATACATTTCTAAATGTTTTTGAAAATCCTCATAGAGATTCTAGTTTAGCTAAATATCCTGAAAAAAAGAAACTTTCTCCTGTACAACGTTCTTCAATATTGCGTAAGGCAAACGCATCGTCAGTCAGAAAAGATTCCTTAAGAAACAAAGATACACCCATGAAGAATTCCAAAGGCTTTTTAAAACAAAGTGACACAGTAGTGGAAAGCAATAATGTCGGAAAGTCGAAAATACCACAAAAAACTGCGAACCCCAGTATTGTTCCAACATCAGAGTCAGCCCAAAAAAAAAAACCATGATACACCGCAAATTTTAAATATTTCTGAAGCTACCGTAGTTACAGATGTAGCTGAAATAGGAATAGATCGAGATAAAGAAGAAGCTCTATTCGTAACTAATATAAAAAATGCTAATAATGAAATAATGTCCATGATAGTTCCATTTCCTGATGGTAATATTCGTGAAAAAATTAATAACATCAAGGTATTAAGCAACATAACCGAACAAAATCATGCTAATGAACCAAAAGTTGGTGAGGAAATTTATGGAACCCAAAAACACGTAGAGTCGGTTAAAAATGATACTTCGAGTCTTGTGAAAGATTTACCCAACCATGAAACGATTACATCTCAAACACAAAGAGAGCCAAATGTCAGCTTTGCAGAAAACTCAGATAATAATTATCTGGTTATAAATAATGGAGACATAGTGCATTTAAAGCTGCAAGTAGAATATAAAAATGCTGAAAGTGCAGTCAACGGAACAAAAAAAAATCTACCAAAAATGCCTTCATCATTCGATGATGGAACAGAGAAAGGATCCCAAATAAATAATCCCAGCGAATTTACTGTACAGAATAAATCATTACAAACTATATATGTATCAGATAATGTAGGATTCCATAGAAACTCTGGTGTACTTGTAGTTAAATGTGCTTGTTGCCAAGAAAATGCCAATAATACTTCTAGAATAGGCACTATAACCTCTGTGAATGACAGTAAAATATATGTTATGTTACTACCTAATCCGGAGCTACAAAATAATTTAGAAAGGTTTGGTGGTTGACATAATTTTACAATTAGCTGATTTTATTCATTTGGTATAATCCATCTGTATGTATGGGCATTATTCTCACTATTTCATAATTTGCTTTGATTTTGTAGAATATTATTGTTTTTATGTAGAGCAGGCTTAAAAATAATTCCAGTAAAAAATAACAGTATGATGCCCTACACTTGAGAAGAATAAGCTATATTTACTGTTTTATCCGAAGCCGAAACTTGATTAGGTTGCTTGTAGTTAGTAAAATTAAGTAAATGGATAGGTACTTCGAAGTAATTACAATATCTTTCAGATATCAAGGCCATGAAAAGGCAATGAATACAATTGTCAAAAATGATGTACCAACAAGCAGCAGCATTTATAACCCAGTAAAAAAAGAAGAATCAGTAACAGCGTTGGAAGTACTAAGTAATGATGCAGACATCTTCGAAAAGGCTATGAATGAACAAAATGCTACAAAAACACAAGATGTAGGTAGCGCCAAAAATGCTAACAAAAACAAAAGCCCTGTAGACATTAGTGACAACAGAATTATAGAGATGAAACTTGATGAGAAAGATGGTTCTAAAGATAATATTAAAACATGTGAAATTGAAAGAAATGAATATACAACAACGATTTTAGCTACTGCCAAACAATTCTTAGATAAATCGACACAAACAGAATTGTGCAGTCTTTTGGTAAGTCAATGATATTTGCATTAACACAAGGCATATGAGTTTCCCGGAATTCCCACCGACTGTCCAGCAGCAGCCCCAAGTATTTGAGCTGCTTGCCGATGGGAATTCGCACGCCCTGTACCTCGATGTGGGCCCCAGCAGGCGGTCCCATCCGAGGCCGGTGAAAGCAAATGGCCTCGGATTTGTGGAGGGCCACCGTGAGGCCCAGCCGCCGAATTCTCCTCGCCATGTTGCCAGTTCCAACCGCGGCGAGGTCGGCGGCCTCCTGGAAACGGTCAGACTACCTGCATGCTGAACCAAAAGCCCGGGTTCGAGTCCTGGCGACCCCGATATTTTCCAATGGTGAATTTTAATGCCTGTTTCGAGTCTGGGTCTTTTTTATAATAATTATTAATGATAAGACGTCGCCCGCGTGATGGAAAGCACCACCCTTGCCCATTCCAAATACAGTGACATCCCAACATTTGAAGTTCAAATCCCGGTGTGTTACTGCTCTGTGCTTATCATGGCGAGGTATGGTTATTGGACAATGTCAAAGCCTAGTGGGGTAACTATGAGTGCGTAAGCTTTATGTCATTTTTAACAATTTTGTTTCTTTAAAAAATAAAACTTTATTCAGACTCAGTATCAAGTCGATTTCTGTATTTAGTTTTTATCATGAACAGGTGTGAAAACCCACTCTCACATAAGTATGGTGTAGCCACTATGTGTGCCGCACTTGCCTGCTAGGCATTAAGCGAAATTTTCTACCGATTCCCACAAAGATTGCGCTGGTTCAGTCCCTTCTCTTTCCTATCCTTGATTATGGTGATGCTAGCTATCTTGATCTCACCGAAGCCCAATTTGAAAAACTTGAGCGACTTCAGAACTTTTGCATACGGTTCATATTTGGTCTTCGCAAATATGACCACGTCTCCGAATTTCGTATTAGACTCAAGTGGGTATCTATGCGCCTTCGCCGTAATACTCGTATACTTTTGCTCCTTTTCCAAATCTTATTTAATCCCACAACTCCACGTTATCTAAAGGAAAGGTTCCGTTTCCTTAGCGCAACACATGCACGACACCTCAGATCTTCTGATAATCTTACGCTCGAAATACCAAAGCATAGCACCACATTCCTCAGCAATTCGTTTACTGTCCATGCCTCACGTTTATGGAATGATTTGCCACTAGCACTACGAAAAGCTAAATCGCTTTCCACTTTTAAAAGGCTTCTCAGAGCTCACTACTCTAAAATTTAAATGTCCTATTATTATTATTATTATTATTTTTTTTATTATATTTATGTATGTGTATGTATATAGTATGTTTTTATATATGTATGTATGTATGTGTATATGCAATTTATATGTTATTTATATGTATTTTTCCCATAACAACTGCCACAACTACAACTTTTCATTCCGGTACCATGGGTTGTCTGGAAGAAATCGCAGCTAGCGATAAGACCGCCTGTTGTAGCTATATATATGATTAGTTCTTCTCATAGTTGCTTGTTATTTATGATATATTAAGTTAAGTATATTATAGTGTACAAAAAAGTATAATAAATAAATAAATAAAATAAATAAGTCACCATTACGTAAATCTTGTCGCAAACCCCCTCCCGTTGAATGGTGAACCTCTAGGGGTTCGCGTACCCCACTTTGAGAAACCCTGGTATAATCCAAGAGGCATATCAATTCTGAAATACATAAAAACATTTTAGCGCATTTAGCTCGGCTAACTAAGGTGATCTGATAGGATCATAGAGGTTAGGCAACTTTCGATACAGAAAATCTTTGGATTGGCGACCCCCATGCAAAAAGAACTAGGTTGCATTTATACCTGGGCGGTACTTTGGGTCAGATGATACGTAAAATTGTTTTTTGGATACGGTACAACCCAATTTAGTGATTCCAATTTACCCCCCAAGTAAACCAAATAATAATTATTATTATTGGTTTCTGGTATAGATGTAACATGGGTTAAACTCTATTATCCGTGTCAAAACTAACAATTACAGTTTATTCTTACTTTTAAAATGTTCCCTGGACTCAATTTTCAGATCATAGCCGGGAAGTTACTAGTAGAAGCTAGTAATTACAGTCATCATCATCATCATCATCATCATTAGCCCATATACGAACCACTTTTGGGCACGGGCCTCCCCTACAACTGAGAGGGTTAATAATTGCAGTAAATCTTCTTTATATAGGTTAAAAATCCAAATGATCTCTACTCTCTTCTACTCTACTCTCTCTCTCTTTACTAACATTGTCAAGTCTCCTTACTTTTCAGCTGGAAGCCAGGCATCATGAAGATGGTCAGTACTCCTTCTACCTGCCCCCACTTGATGTACTAAAATACTATAAATATTGAATAAATTCGAGCATTCCTTATGTCGCCATTTTAATTAACAACATTAACAGACAGTGCATAGTAACACGCTTAGCTTTATTAAACATTTGCTGCTCGTCCTCGTAGACCTTCAGCTTCCTCGCGAGGATGTTGAACGCTTTTTGACCTACGAACCGCAGCTGAGCGTCTGTGATGTATGTTAAGCTGCTAGCTGGCATCTCTAACATTACCTATAAGGAAATTAATTCTTACTCAAAGCCAGTAATTACATTTAAATTTATTTATCCATTTGCTGAAATAGTCAACTTTTGAACTATAAGGGAATCATAGTACCCACCTATATAGAGATTCTTTACAAAGAATATTTTAGATATAGAGGACTGTATAAGGTGTGATAGACTTATCAAACCTTACTAGATTGATTGAGGAAGGCTTAATCCCTTCCTTATGTTAATGAGGCACGTACTAAGCCTTAGGACTAGAAATTACATAAATTATGTGATATCATTGTCTTATGAATGGATGTATCTAGATGAAAGTATTGATCATCATCATCAGCCCATATACGTCCCACTGCTGGGCACGGGCCTCCTCTACAACTGAGAGGGTTAAGGCCTTAGTCCACCACGCTGGACTAGTGCGGGTTGGCGGACTACACACCTAAGAAATTTTAGGTGAGCAGGTTTTATCACGATGTTTTCCTTCACCGTTAAGGCAAGTGATGATTCATTGTGAATACACGCATAACTTCGAAAAGTCAGAGGTGTGTGCCTGGGGTTTGAAAGTATTGATATATGCCTGTTAAAAATGTACGAACTTGTGCACTGATGCCGGACATTGCTGTAGGGTTTATTAGGCTGAGTTCTGGACCTTCCACTTCAGACAATAATAATCCTAGGCGGGAAATATCTTGAGCACTCCAACTATAAGATTTACCTAGCGTCTGTTGAAATAATGAAGTTTAGTTACATTTTACAACAATGACGACGACAAAGAACTTAGATTAAAAATATTTGCTATGATAATTTCTACAGGAGTATGTGTATTAAAATCAGCTGTACTCTATGAATCTCACGTTATTTCTACCAGTGTTACCTGTGTTTTCGTCATTCTAGTCAAATAAAACCGACGCTGCAACGGATCACATGCACGAATGTGATAAAATAACTGAAAATAATAAAACTTTATTATGATTTTTCATCGGTACAGTATAATTGCTATCTCTAACATTTGTGCCTCAACATCATAAGATTTAATTTAAGTAATTTCGTAAGTAAAATAATTAAAAATGTTTAAGGGCAATTACTTACCGCAGTATGATTATGTTCCAACACAAGATAAATTTCGAACAAAATTTTTACAAAGTATGAAAAAAAATACTTGAAACCTAAGAAGTAGGCATCACTCGTTATATTCACAAAATCATTATTTCAATACAAGGATCATATCTCGGTCTTTGATGTTTTTCGTGTAACACCGCACTACTCTTACTTATTGTAGTGTACTCCAACTCTATGAATTGGTGTCGGTACCGAAGTTTTCACATCAACCGCTTTTTTTCTTTATTTTTAGTACTTCCGAAATTGTGTTACCTGATGTGATAGTTGCAAATAAGTGGTCTCAGGAGATTTCCTCATAAATATCATAGGCACGCCACAAATCAAGTTATTCATTATATTCAAATACCTCGGCTCTCTCCAGTTAGGATTAATAGAAATGTATCGACGTGCTATTATCCCAACCTGTTGAAAAATGATTTAGCATCAGCATATTTCCACGGATCCTTACTGTTACTGCTAGTTTTACAGAAAGCTTTCAACTAAGAAATGAAACCTGGAATTTAAGATTTCACGCGAGCAATAATACGATGCAACGAGCCACTTAACGAACCTTAACGAGGTAGGTAATAGTTATTACCTTTACCTACTTATTTAAATTTAACGCCCATATTATAACTGGACTAAGACCTAAGACTAAACCTTAGTTGTGTCATGAGACGCATATAGGCTGATATAGATATGTATAAATTTTAAACATTACTCTTTAGTTTTTGATCACAAATATTTTTGTGCAGTATTTTTTACCTGATGTCGATTAAGATCAGCGTGTGTGCCGACATAATACAATATTCTTTCATCAGATAAGTTCAACCGTGCCATTTCCTTGCCATTTAGATATTTGAAAAGTGGACGGTACAATTCAAGGGTGTGGTGGGAGATAGAATTGGTTGCACGACCGGCTTTCACCACCAACCATGTGGCTGCTAACTTCTCACGTGCTATATTCATCATTGCTATTGTGCGAGCCTAAAACATAAAGAAGTAGTGATGGCCTCGAGGTATAGGAGCGCGGAGAATCTCGACGGTCGCGGGTTCAAACCCAGGCGCACACCTCTGACTTTTCGAAGTTATGTGTGTATTCACAAAGAATTTACACGTACTTTAACGGTGAAGGAAAACATCGTGATGAAACTTGCACACCTTAAAGTTCTTAGGAATTTCTTAGGTGTGTAGTCCGCCAACCCGCACTAGGCCAGCGTGGTAACTAAGGCCGCCCTGTGGATCGGGGGCGTAAGAATTCCGCCACGGTACCCCCTACCTGTCGTAAGAGGCGACTAACAGGGGCCACTGGGGAGGCTGGGCGTACTGCGGGGGCGGTACACAACGGTGGCAGCAACCCTGAGATTTGCGGCAGAGGGCGTGACCGCTTGACTGTCGCGGACGTTCACAAGAGGTGAACGTCCAAAAAAGCGTAAGTGGAGGGCATCTCAAGCCCTCCCAATTTGGAGGAGTCCATAATCGGACGGTGCGCTAGGCGGAGGCGGACCATTTGGGGCGCTTCTCGCCCTGAGATGCCGCAAAACCGCCCTAAATGCGCGAGATGGTCACCGAGAGGTTTTAGTCGGTATGCTGGCGTAGGATTTTGGTTAGGGACCCAACTCAGCTAAGCGGACAACTATTGTTCTGCGCGCCGAGTTGGAAGGCCAGAGACCCCGACATACCCCTTTTCGGCCTCCCCCGAGGTACCGAACAGGGGAGCTTAAAGCGCTTTCCTCTCGTAAAAAAATAAAAAAATAAATAAAAAGCGTGGTAACTAAGGCATACTAAACCCTTTCAGTTGTAGAGGAGGCCCGTGCCCAGCAGTGGAACGTACATAATAGTCTGATGATGAAAACATAAAGATAAATAACAATTCTATTAGGTTAACAGAATGTAAGTGTCCAGTAAGCGAGAATATTCGTGAGTCTAATAGTTGAAATCGCTGGAAGACCTTAGCACTATGCTCGAAGACCTCAATCGAGTCTCTCAACAGGTGGGTCTTAAAATGAACATGGACAAGACGAAGATCATGTCGAATGTCCATGTTGTGCCCACCCCGATCGCAGTTGGGGGCTCGACTCTCGATGTTGTAGACGAATATGTCTATTTGGGACAAGTGGTCCGGTTAGGCAGGTCCAACTTCGAGAGAGAGGTCAATCGTCGAATCCAACTCGGTTGGGCAGCGTTCGGGAAACTACGCGACGTCTTCTCTTCCATACCTCAGTGCCTGAAGACAAAAGTCTTCGATAGTTGTGTGTTACCAGTGATGACATACGGCACTGAGACGTGGCCTCTCACTATGGGCCTCATTAGACGGCTCAGAGTCACTCAACGAGCTATGGAGAGGGCTATGCTCGGGGTTTCCCTACGAGATCGAATCAGAAATGAGGAGATCCGTAGGAGAACTAAAGTAACCGACATAGCCCAGCGGATTAGCAAGTTGAAGTGGCAATGGGCCGGGCACATAGCGCGGAGAACTGATGGCCGATGGGGCCAAAAAGTTCTCGAGTGGAGGCCACGTACCGGAAAGCGCAGCGTGGGACGTCCTCCGACAAGATGGTCAGACGACCTGGTGAATGTCGCGGGACGTCGCTGGATGCAGGCTGCTTCCAACAGGTCCCTGTGGAAGTCATTGGGAGAGGCCTATGTCCAGCAGTGGACTTCGATTGGCTGATGGATTGGATTGGAATAGTTAGTACAAAAAAGTGTCAAAACGTTTTCATTTGTAATAAATCATATTTCCACCCACTGCTAATCGGATTTAAAATTTCCAGACTTAAGTCTTACTCCCTCACAGTTGTTGATTTAGCTAGATAGAAATAAAAAGATAGAAATAAAAAATAAACGTCACTACACGATGTGTAACCTATCTATACATACAAATAAATAAAATTGGAGTGTCTGTTTGTAATATTGAAATAACCGCTTTTTAATAAATGCATATGGATGTAGGTATACACGGTACATATACCAAAATAACGTTTTTTACAATTTTTGTCTGTCTTGTTCCGGCTAATCTATGAAACGGGTGGACCAATTTTAACGGGACTTTCACTGGTAGATAGCTGATGTAATAAGGAAATAAAAATAATAATAATTAAGAATCGGCTGTTAGGCGGAACGAAGTTCGCCGGGTCAGCTAGTTTATACTTAAATGTAATAGTGAAGGATTAGAAAGGGTACCTAGTACGTAGTTAGACTTACTAAAGATTGTTATTCATCCCGAGTATAAAATATAAAACTTATTAAATTTCACTTACGGATTGCAGCACATATAGCGAGGGCAATCGCAGTATATCATCCATGTTTCCCCACAGGAATATAGAGAATGCATTGACGGCAGTTTGCATGAAATCTGTAGTGATATCGAGGTAACAGTGACCACGGTGAACGAACTCAGCCATCGGAAGATGCACTGCTGTTTTGTTTAGGAATAACTCCGTTCTGACGTACAAAAGGATTATTTAGCTTTGGCCCTATCACACCACACACCCGCCACTGCAACTTCTATGTTCCAGGATCAACAGCGGCACGCACAGAATTGACGTCCAGCACTGACGCTCAATGACTCTAAGGGGACCTAATTTGT
The DNA here is from genome assembly GCA_907164795.1 of Hemaris fuciformis. Taxonomy (NCBI): domain Eukaryota; kingdom Metazoa; phylum Arthropoda; class Insecta; order Lepidoptera; family Sphingidae; genus Hemaris; species Hemaris fuciformis. The sequence goes on from OU015434.1 coordinate 12,444,187, forward strand.
CTTGAAGCATTATTTAGCGGTTGAATTTAGTTATGTAGGTATTAAAAAATGACAGGCTCTTTAGTTTCGTGTTATAAAGTGTTTGTCTTATAATTAATGACTGCCTCGTGGTCTCGCGGTACAAGTATGTGCCGTGCGATGTAGAGGTCCTGGGTTCAATTCTCCTGGGTCCTGGGTGTTATTGGGTTTTTCCATTAGGAAATTCTCAGTAACAGCACGGAGTCTAGAAATGTGCCGAAAAACGGCAATAGGCTCGTCCCCTATTACGTGGGACTGATACATACCTAGTGAAATGTGGGTGCAGAAATGCACCTCTGCCTACCCCTTCGGGGAATACAGGCGTGAGTTTAATAATGTCTTATAATTATGAGGTCCCGGGTCGGGTAAAGTGTTATTGTGGTTTTCCATTAGAAGATTCTTAGTGGTTTGGGCATGTACCTGAGTGCCCGTATAGGCTAGCTCCCTGTTTTGCGGGACATAAAATAGGAGTGGCAAAACGTAGGTGCGGAAAAACTATGACTCATCAAGACAAATCAGTCAATTGCTTGTTTTTAACCAATCCAGTCTGTAACTATGTCTCTAACACTCAAAGTTGGTGCTTTTGGTAGTTGCCGATATTCTAAGAATAGGAATGAAGAGCCTGCTGCTACGCCTTTCAATCAACTTTCATTGTGTTTGATGTTTAATACCATATACGTACCGCATGATATTTCCAGATGGATAATGTGCAAACTCATCTATTTCATTCAATTGCATGTTTTTGTTTTTTGGCTCTTTATCATCTGGAAATTTTATAAAAAGTATCTAAGTTTCTTTGTTCCAATATGTATTTTTTTAGGACGAGACGGTGTCTTTTTCTACTAGGAAATTCTCAGTAGGAGCACGGTGTCTGGAATTGCGCTCGAAAAACGGCAATAGGCTCGCCCCCTATTACGTGGGACTGATATATGAATATCTGGCGAAACGTGAATGAAGAAATGCCTTCCTGCTACCCCTTCAGGGAATACAGGCGTGAGGTTATGTACATGTATTGTACATACACCGTCCCGTCTAGATGTGGAAATTATATGTATTATGTTTATATGTTTACATGTGTTTCGTCATTTGTATAATTCACCTACTTAAACGGTGAAGAAATGAGAAAAACTGCACAGATTCTGCATTTATATAAAACATAATATTTTTTGGGTGAAACTTACGAGGGCAGTCCGATAAGTACTTAGCCTCACCGCCCGATGGCACCACTATCGTAAGATAAATTTACCATCATGTAGCACATCTTCGTAGACGGCTATTGTCAAAATTTCAGCCGAATTGGATTTGTAGTTTTGTTTTGACCGCGTGTGTAAGCGGACGTGTCCGCGGATTTTCGAAAAATGGAAAAAGAGCAATATCGGCCGGTGATTTGATTCTTGTTTTTGGAAGGGAAATCGCGCAGCGATATCAAAAAGCGCTTGGATGCTGTTTACGGTGACTCTTCTCCTTCAATGGCGACCGTCAAAAATTGGTTTAACGAGTTTCAACGTGGTCGCACGTCAGTTTTTGATGAGCCACGCCCAGGTGCCCCAAAAACGGCTACCACGGAGGATAACGTGAGAAAAGTCCCGATCTTGTATTGGCAGACCGCCGATTGAAGGTGCGCGAGATAGCTGAGACAGTAGGCATCTTAAAAGACCGCGTGGGTCATATCCTGCATGAAATATTGGGCATGAGAAAGCTGTCGGCTCGATGGCTGCCGCGTTTGCTCACTTCGGACGACAAGCGCATCAGTGACACAACTTCAGAGCAGTGTTTGACACTGTTTAGGTGCAATCCGAAGGGGTTTCTGCGTCGTTTCGTGACCGTCGACGAAACATGGATTCACTGGTACACACCAGAGACCAATAAACAGTCGAAACAGTGGACTTTACCCGGCGAATGTGCTCCGAAGAAGGCGAACACTGTCCCATCGGCCGAAAAGGTGATGGCCACCGTTTTCTAGGTTTCACAAGGTGTGATTTACATCGACTACCTGGAGAAGGGCAAAACGGTCACAGGGCTCTACTATGCCGAACTATTGGGCCGATTCAACGCTGAATTGTAGAAAAAACGGCTCCATTTGGCGAAGAAAAAAGTGCTCTTCCACCATGACAACGCACCGGCTCACACCTCCGCCGTCGCAACGGCCAAATTGGTCACATTAGGCTACGAACAGCTGCTCCATCTACCGTATTCTCCAGATTAGGCCCCGTGTGACTTCTTTTTGTTTCCAAACTTGAAAAAGTCCGTCGCCGGACAGAAATTTGAGTCGAATGAGGAGGTTATCGCCGCCACGGAGGCCTACTTTGTAGACCTCCAGAAAACGTTCTTTTCAGACAGCTTAAAGAAGTTGGAGCATCGCTGGGTCAAGTGAATCGAGTTGAAAGAAGACTGTGATGAGAAATAAATCGCCACTTTTCCAAAATTTTCGTTTTTCTTTTGTAAGCTAAGTACTTATCGGACTGCCCTCGTAAAAAAATCGAGATTATTTTTTAAGTACCTATTTATGTTGATGTTAAGCTAAATAGTAAAATAGCTAAATTCGCTAGACTTACCGTCGAACTTACTTCCAAACAGGAATCTATTAAGACTTTTTTGAAATAATGCCATGGTGTCTGAAAATAAAACCAGTAAATACTATTAACAAATAAATACCTACATCCAACACACATACATAAATCTGACCCCACACTAAAATGCAAGTCTTGTGTCGTGGGTATCAAAATCTACGAGAGACTTTTCGGTCTCACAAACAGAGACCCGAAACAAATATTTGTGGATCACACAAAAATTTGTTTCGGTGCGGGCATCGAACCCGCGGCCTCACGTTTCATAAGCTGGTGTCCAGCCAACTACACCACGGGGCTGTCAAATATGACTAATCTTCTACGACCACAAAGAAACAAAAGAGTTGTAGTAATTGTCAACCTTTTTCCGTAACAATTGGCACGCTAATAGTCCTATAGGTGATATTAGGTGCTATGGTTGCAGAGGTCGTCGCCCCCTGTTGCCAGTAACTCATGTGTTTTACATGTTGGTTATAATAGACTATCGAGGGAGGATTGTCAAATGTTTCGCAGTTTGCATCTGGAATTTATTTTAATACATGATTATTAGGTACTTAAAATGTTGATTAAGCCTGTCCGAGCAAATCAAATTTGTCTCTGACGAGTCAACGTTGCTTAACTAAAAAAAATCGATTATAATATTATCTAAAATTGCTTTATATATTTTCATTGTATTGTTTCATCATTTTATTTATATAATAAAACTGCATCGTAGGCCACTTGACACAAGTATGCCGTTCGATTTAGAGGTCTCATATTCGATTCACAACGAACAGTGATTCAGAATTAGAATTTTTCATTCTCGGCTCAAACCAAAGGTAGAATTGAGCCAAAACACTGCAATCGGCTTGCCTTTTATTACGTGGGCCTTAAACCATTACAAGTTTGCCTAACCTTTCGAGGATTTGTATTTTTGAAACACTTAAAGTTTCTAACGGCAACATTTCCGCTAATATTTAACACGCGTCGATTTCCATATTTGTTAACTTTTAACTCGACAAACAGAAATCACTTGTGTAATGTTAATGCAGTAAGAGATAGTTATCCGGGAAAACGGAATCTTTCTCAAAAAATTTAATTATGCGTATTACCTCACACAATACAACTTTACGATGCCTAAATTTGAATATACAAAAGATTGTCAACGCTTATATTACGCGTGTTTTAAATGGAGAGAAAGTGTAAAAGCAACAGGTTTTATAGAGGGAACGAACAATAAGGTAGGTAGGTATTTAAAAAGTATTTGACAGATAGAGATAGTGATTACCAATGAATGCAAAGAATAATGTGCTGTCGAATTGTATGTGAACTTGGCATTGGTACGCCAAATATAAATGCAACCAAAGAAAAATCTGTATATTTTTATTTCTACTAACTACTGCGTGGGTCTCACGGTATAAATGTTTCCCTTGCGGTCTAGTGTTCCTGAGTTCGAATTCTGGGACGGATAGTGTTGTGTTAATAATGAATTATCACGTACTTTAACGGTGAAGGAAAATATCGTGAGGAAACCTGCACACCTAAAAGTTCTTAGGAATTTCTTAGGTGTGTAGTCCGCCAACCCGCACCAGGCCAGCGTGGTGGACTACGTATATGGGCTGATGGTGATGATGAATATATCTAATTTGTAATATCTGAAAATTGATGAGAAAGTTAAAAACTTACCATTAAATTTGTAGTAAAGGTTGTTTAATGTAAATAAATTATTTTTATACCCTAAAATTAACAGTACACGTTGAAAAAATATTATAAAGTGGAAAAGTTGCATCGTTGTCAATATAATTGTAATTTTGATGTTTACAAATGAAAATCAAAGGGGCTACGCATTAGTTTTAATAAAAGAACATACCTAACATTATTATTTTTTTCTCGAATTGGTACAAAAATGCAATTAATTTTTATTTATTTATTTATTAACACTTTTTTGTATATATACAAAATTATATAAAGAAATTAATGTATTTTCACTACAGCTAAGTACCTATTAACAAAATGATTTAAATAAAAGGTATATTCAAATGTTAGACTATCATATCTCCTGCCTACTATCCTGGGTCCTTTAAGAGTGGCGTGAAGATGACGAAAGACGAGAGTTCCTCGTCCCTCGATGTTCTGTTTGGACAGCACCGTGGTTCCCAATAGGTGCGGTGTTTTTACTTTTACATGCTTGTTTAAAAAGTATAAAAGTTAATTGTGTATTTGTCTAGTTATTATGGTTTATTGTGGGGTCAGGATATTCTGATTTATATGTCAAATTGCTTTTGTTAAATAAAGATTTTATAATAAGGAATTTTGTAAGACAAACTGGGCTTCTGGGCTTCTATAGAAATACCGCCACTTTATCTTTAAATTCTTAACTTAATGAGATATATAATAAATAATACATTTGGGTGAGAATACGTGAACTCGAAAACTCTGGGTTTTACATAGATTCGAAATCGCAGTTTGCAATCCGCAGCAATCCGTTTCCAGCTAATAGGTATATTCTTTTCTTAGTAAAATAATAACAATATTGTAACTAATAACCTACACGAGCAACTAAAAAGGAACAAAAACACATTTAAAAATGAGTTACAGGATAAAAATCTTACATCTTTATGGAATCAGCTTGCCTCGGCGGTATTTCCAAACAGGTACGACTTAGGGGCCTTCAAGAAGAGAGCCTATATTTTCCTCAAAGGCCGGCAACACACCGATGATTCCTCTGATATTATGGGTGTTCATGGGCGGTGTTGACCACTTAACATCAGGTGGCTCACTTGCTCGTTTGCCTCCTTTTTCCATAAAAAAAAAAAGAAAAAAAAATCTATCAAAAGTGACATTCAAATTTCTAATCAAAACCAACACATCAGTTATTTAGTAACAAAATTATTCAATAAATTACTTCATCAATACCTTATGAGTTCGTCATCGGCATCGTATAATTACGGTTGCGAAGATTGCTATTGTTATGGGGTAGACAGTAACAACCAAAGATTTGGACGCGTGTGGCAATATCCATTCTGTTCAAACGCAGTCGAGCCTCTTGTGTACTACGCTCAAGTTGTAAGTATATATTTGATACATCATCATCAGCCCATATACGTCCCACTGCTGGGCATGGGCCTCCTCTACCATTGAGAGGGTTTATGCCTTAGTCCACCACGCAGGCCTAGTGCGGGTTAGCGGACTACACACCTACGAAATTCGTAAGAACTTTTAGGTGTGCACTGTGCAGGTTTCATCACGATGTTTTCCTTCGCCGTTAAAGTTAGAGATAATTAATTGTAAATATACACACATAACTTCGAAAAGTCAGAGGTGTGTGCGGTTTGCCTGGGGTTTGAACCCGCGGCCGCGGCCGCCGAGATTCTCGACCGCGCGCCTAAACCTCGAGGCCATCACTACTTTTTTTTATACATACGATGAGGTTTTTTATTATTAAAACTCTAACAAATTATTAAACTTCTAGGCACCTCCATTCAAACAACCTATAAGTAGAGACAAAGAAGAGAATCCAAACTTTTTTGTAAAAGCGTTTAAGTGGTACACTGAGGTAATAAAATCATTGAAAAACCTACTTTTAGAATCTGCTATGCTATTAACGCTGTCGTTGATACCACTCGCCTATATCAAAGCTCACAGGCAGTAAGAGGTTGTGCTCATGTTTATACAATTTCAATTATCTTTTCCAGGAACACTTGCCACCACAAAGAAATCAATTCCCCAAAACTACTCCCAACATGAATGGTTTTGCGACTTGGTTGGATTCAAAATACAGGCAATTTTTACAAGACAGTTATATTGATAAAACAACGCACTTATATGAGCAACAGCAGACAACCAATTTGGAAACAAATGGAAAAATAAACAAGTATTAATAAACATTTTGCTATTTCGATATAAAGATCAGTAATAATTTATATGAATATTATATTTTTCATTTCAGCAATCAAAGTCAAAGTCGAAAAAAGAAGTCTCGGGTTAGGAGGTAAAATAAATAATTATTATTATACATAAAAGCTAAGTACTTTCAATAAATGTTATTTTATTACGCAATAAATAAATAGTTCTATGTTGTGAAACTACAAAAGAGGTTGACTTCCCAAACAGCCTGAAAAAATGTTTTTGGAGCATATTTATTTTGCTTAATATCGTAAACCCACGACACAAAAATAAGATTGATAGCGTTTACCTGGTGTGGACTTGTTTTTATTTTACGCTTGTTTTTTTTTTTCAGTCCCTGGAAAAAAATGCTGAATCTAAATAAGGAAAACGGAGACAATACTTCTCAGAAGTAAGAAAAGATTCAATTTTTAAGTACATTATAGTGATTATACGAACTTAATGAGTTATTGTTTTCAGATCACAACACAGTTTCAAATACATTCTGCAACCGAAAGAAATAACTCGTAACGCCTCCGAATGGTGCCAGCCGTAAGTACTAAATGACTGATTCACAATTATTATATAACTGTTTACTGACATATATTCATACTCTAGGACGCCAACTTCTTTACGCAACCGGTCAAATGTGACCATTGTGTCCGCTAACGTGTGCGATTGCAAAAAAGCGACGAAATCTCTAAGTTTGACGAGCGTGAAACAAGAAAAAAAATCAAATGAAACATACATTGCTAAAACAGTTAAGCAAAAAAGTACAGAAGAATCATTAAGAGCTTATGGCAAGTTAAAAGATGACGAAACTATACTGAAACGTGATATTTCCTGCCAGTGTGTGGGGAAAGACACGTCAAAAGTAACAACAGGAACTGAATATGAGGATCTTGTAAATACCATAATTTTTGAGGAAAAAGTAAAAGAAAAGAAGTTAATCCCGAGTCAGGTAAATATTTTCGTTTTAACGAAAAACAGGGATACAGGGGTTCGTAGCTCAATCTGTGATATTAGTGTTACAATAATAAATTTGGCTTCTTAATTGGAGTCGACAGTCAGGCACTTTAACATGATTGATAATGCTAAGATTTAGGATAGAGCAGGCTTGGTTGTAAAAGTATCAAGGTTTTCATACATTTAAGTAAGGCAGATGATTCCGGTCATTGTAATAAAGTCAATGATACATTATTTAACCATGCATTTTTAACAACACATTTTCAGTTTCGAGAATCCAGCGGCTCTAAACTTGAAATTGCGGTAAATGAATTGCCCAAGAAAGGAATTGTTCGCAAAATAGTCCAAGAATTTGATCCAAAACGAAATATATTGTGTCAATGTTCTGATAATGTTGTCAAGGTAGACGCCTATATTCAATATGATGCAGACGTTGCAGCTTGGAACACTTATGTAAGGACACTAGTATAAACAACTCACTATTCGTTATAATTCACTTTCTATATCGTCGATCAAAAAGACTAAAAAGGTGGGGGGAAAATCTAAACGAAAACTTATTAAAATAGTATAATATTATCACAGTCACTTCCTTAATAAATATTTCTGTTTGTACATGTTTTCTCTAATAATACTTTATTTTAGACTGCCTCGTGGTCTTTCGGCTCACGTATGCCACATGGTCTAGAGGTCCCGGGTTCGATTCCCCGGTCGGTTAAAGTGCTATTGGATTTTCCCATTAGGTTTATGACGACCATCACTCCGTTTAAAACGTTAGTTTAAGCAAATTTTTGCCCTGTTTATTTTAAAGGTTTCACAAGCTACAGAAACAGCCGCTCCAGTAGTTAAGCGTCTCCAAAAAAATGTCAAATCAGCCGTGACAAATACATTCGTTGAATCGAATTCTAAAATTATTATGAACAGCGAGGTGCAAACATCGGACCACTGTATAAATTTGGTAAGCGTGTATTTAGGAATTTCAAAACAATTTGCACATGTTACACAAGTATATTTACAGTGCTTATAAAATTTTACGTACTTTTTAGGGCACTGACCTGATTCAACAATATCCTTTTTTCATGAGGATTGTTTGTGCTGACAAATTGTGCGCAGATTGTATTGATCGACGATATTAACTAATTATTTGAATTTTTTATTTTATTTTAATTGTTCCGTAAATTATGTGCTTGAATGTGTTTTTAGTTGTAAAATGTGGCATGTACCTACTTATGATAATAAGAAAATAAAACAAATGATTTTTTATTATTATTTTTATTATTTACAGTTAAAAATATTATATTTACAAAATACTTTTTACAACTATGAGTTTAGTTTGGTGGGCCGTACGATGTGGCTGGTTTAGTGTCAGGCAAAAAACTAAGACTTGAACTAGAACTTTCAGCTTGTCCTACTGATTGGCTCGCAGGCGCTGTTGGTATTCCATAATTAGTCGACGGAGCGGTTATCGTTCCCGAAGATGACGACGATGAGGATGATGAAGACGATGCTTGAGAGAGGGACCCGACTGAGCTCGGGCCAGTTACCAGTGGTGAAGTGTGCGCAAAAGACAATATTTCAACACTGGGTCTTGCATTTTCCAAAGAAACACCAGAAACCAATGATAAATATCCAGCACTCTTAGCAACGTTGTGCTCATTCTCCTTGATAATATTTTTAACTCTTCCAACCACGACGTCATCTAGGGCGTCCCTATGTGTGTTAATTTGATCTTGCGTGTTATACTGGGCGTTGTCAGCTTGATAGCTCGAAAGTGCCGGGGATGTGAAGCTCACAGGCTGTGAGTTGAGTGGAAGCTGGGGCGTAGATTGAACAATTGATTGGAGTTGTGGTTGTGGTTGTTGGTATGAATATCCTTGTTGAGTAGGTTGAATAGGTTGGGGTTGAGGCCGAGGTTGAGGCTGTGCTTGGGGTTGTGGTTGTGGCTGAGGCTGGGGATGGAACTGTGGCTGAGGCTGAGGATGGAACTGGGGCTGCGGCTGGAATTGGGGCTGCGGCTGGAATTGGGGTTGCGGCTGGAACTGCGGTTGAGGCTGGTATTGGGGCTGTGGTACATACCCCGGCTGTGGTGCTCCATACGCAGGCTGAGGTGGTACATACGCAGGTCTAGGCGGCACATAAGCCGGTTGAGGTGCTACATAAGCTGGTTGAGGTGCGAACGTAGGCTGTGGTGCTGGGCGCGGTACAAACACTGGCTGGGGCGGACTGTATTGCGGGTAACCTTGGGGTTGGAAGTGTTGTACAGGTGCTGGGGCCGGTTGCTGATAAACAGGGAGAGGCTGTGGCTGCGGAGCAGGCTGTACGAAAGCCGGACCTATACTTGGCTGCTGATAGTTGTAACCTTGGGGTTGAGGTACAAACTGTGGCGGTCTTGGTGCTGGCGGCGGTGGAGGAGGTGGGGGAGGTGCCGGAGCATGATGAGGGGGTGAGGGCGGCGGCGGTGGTGGTGCAGGTGCATGGGGATGCGGCACAGGATTATATTGAGGTGGTGGTGCTGGTGCTGGTAAACTCTGCACCGGCGGAGATGGGTAGTTGAAGGCGGGCGCCTGTGCACCAGGACGGGGCAGGTGGTACGGAGCCTCGCCGGCAATCGCGGCCACCAGCGATAGCAACACTACCTGCAGACAAACACGCAACTTTAAACACTGTCACTAAGCAACTATCATCCGCTTTCTGTTTGCTACGAGCACACATTTTCACTATTACTTACCGCGGTCTTCATGGTTGTTAGCGTGGGTGAGACTGTGTGGTCGGTGGTGAACTTTTCGTTTTATAGCGTCCACCTCTACCGGCTAGCGAGGGAAGCGTCACCATCACTAGATGATTGCGATACCATGCGTTTGCGTTAGTGTGCCATAAAATTTTCAGCGGATGCAAAACAATTTACAGTTATGTGTAACCTCACGACGTATATGTGGGTTTTTGGGTAATTTATTGTATTTAGTTTTTTAGGTAATCTTAATGCTAGTATCGGTAATTTAATAAGGTAAATGTTGCGCAAAGATTTTGTTTATATACATTTTTATCGTCCATATTTTGATGAATAATAACTTAATTTTTAATAAGGCGGTTCATATTTTTATATTCCTTAAAGAAAATTAAGTGTTAAAACAAAAAAAAAATTGTTGAAATGAGTAAAAATTATCGGTAAAAATATCAACACTTACCCCAAGCAATAATTTGTTTCTTAAAGTTTATTTTATCATTTCACGGACTTCAATTCTATTCAATTATATTATACAGTTGATTAAATCCCACGTAATAGGGAGCTAGCCAATTGTTGTTTTTCGAGCACAATTCCCAATAGAAAAATCTAATAACACACAAATCAATTGAACCCGGGGCCTCTGCGTCCAAAGGGTTGGTCTGAAATTGGATACAATAAATTTATGTGTATTCTCTCGCAATTAAAACGTCTAATTAAGTACATTAATTACATAATATGATTTTAATTTTGAATTTCTTTGTAGGTAACAACGGAGTAGAGAAACGAACTTCATAAATTAAAATGTCTGAAGGCATTGTTCTAAGCAATAACAAAGTATTGTTTCACAAGCGAATATCTTTTCAATGCTAAATAACAAAGTTCATATCCGTTACATTTAGCATTAATCATATTATTGTTCGTATAAACATAGTATTGACCTTCGAGCCATAGATTTATCCACGCGATTTGTCAATGGCTCTTGACCGATTACGAAAGAAGTAAATCAAACAATATTGTGTACATGGCGACAAACAGTGAGCACGCAAAGTATTACAAACAAACCTGAGAATATTTGACCATGTGCAACGAGCCCAGATGGAAGTCGAAGCCAAACAGTGAGGTAACAGTGGAAAGCACCGCCAAAACTCGTCACAATTTACACCTATGTTTTTTTTCTAATAGCACTATCCATGCTTAGATAACGTTGTCAGTTGACATCTCTGGATGCTGTTAGAAATCGTCCCACAACCGACATATGCTAATTAGTATATGATATCAAAGTTCAAGCTCATTTGCACACAAAAAATCTATTAGAATCGTAGTCATGCCTCATAGTTATTTGCACTCTATGGTTCGATGGTTATGCAATGTTTAACGACAAAAGATGTGTACAATTTCTAAAGCCATAAAAATTCGTCGGTAGAGATGAATGAAATGTCGTCGTTGCAATGGGTTAACACACAAGCGATGCAGAGAAAAAAAATTAATGATGGTTAGTAATTGTATTTCTTTGGCAAAATGTATTCCTATCTATAACTAATTCTTATCCATAATTCCTCCTCCTCGCGTCGTTTTCCTCATTGCTGAGAGTCGTGATGCCGCGCCACCTGTTCCTGTCTTTGGCATCGTGGAGCGCAGCATAGAGTCCCGAATTAAGCGTCCATAACTATGGCAGTATGAAAAGCTACCGATAGTAGTATAGTAGATGGTACGGTACTATATTATTAGCTCATACGGGTTCTATAGCCGCACAGGAAATCTCGTCTTAAATGAAGCTTGATTCTAAGTGAACGAAGCTAGATTTATACGGCTTCAGATACGGCAACTTCAGATAGCTTAATGTTTGTGAATAACTCTTAAGTATACAATTATTCTCACACTGTTTTCATTCTCCATTTAAGTAAAAGAGAGGTATACTTTAGTAGAAGCCTAGTGAAAAATATAATTATTGGAAGCTTACGAGTATAAATGCAAAAGTGTGGGGGGCACGTAAGTAAATAAATTCCCAAAGTAGAATTCAGTTTTTTTTAGATACACATATACTTATGTATGTATAATATACAAATGTATGTGCTAGTTTTTTGTATAGGTAAGTACTATAATGCTTTTTTTCGTTCATTACGATTTGAATATGAATGAATTCAACACTAAGTCTTTGCTTTCTTAACGCTCGAGTATATCGAGTTTAAACAAACAATCACACTTCGAAAAAGTATGGGTACCGATATTTTCTACGCATACGAGAGGTAAATAAAGTTCAATACGAGGTTTTGTAATGTGTTGACTTTATTTAATAGATTTATAATAGATATTATATTCCATAATTGTATACTCAAATTTTGCATCTTGTATATATGTATGTCTTCATTTTTAAGCCTTGCTCTAACAAAACAATTAAAAACATTCTATTCATTAATTCCTTAATATCGTACTTAAATAAAATTTAAGCGAAAACAGCATATACTTAATAATGTTATGTGTTCTTATTTTCTTATGGGATAGTTTCTAACTTCAGGTGGCAATGGGGCACCCTTATGACTCTTCATAATTTCTTCCCGCTGCTTTCGTTTGGCCACAATACGCTCGTGTGTCCTCTTCATTTCCAAAATCTCTTTCATCTCCTCTTTATCTTCATTCTGCAAAAAACAGATTTAATCTATTTTTTAAGTCCATAGAAATTATTTTCAATTCAAAATCCTTATAAACATTTTTTGTATTTCTAATTGCAAGTATCTACTCTATTTAGAATATTCGCAACATTAAGCCATATATTATTTATTTTCGTTATTTAAAAAGAACTAACCAACCGCCCAATTTATTTATCATTTTTTTCCCATTTACACTAAGGACATCACCGGTATTGTACCCAGGTTTTTCATCATCCCATACAGAATCAGTAATAGAATTACCTTCTGATTGATTCGTAGCACCAAAGCCCTTTTGCCATTAGCCATTGGCTGGCTGTAAGTCATCAACTGTTTCAACCTCTGCGCCGGTGGCACTCCTCTTTCAACTACCAACACTATCCTCGCCCACTGTCTCTGCCATTCATTTCTAGTCTCTGCTATCTTCTGGTACGTATTCCCCATCATGGCGATTAGCATGTTCACCAATAATATAGCTACTATTATCATGTAGATTACGAATAGTAGCTGAAACATTTTATTAGAATGGTTAGCATAGTGTTAACAATAAAATATATGTACGCAAATATTTTATTACGATCGTGGTCAACGCAAAACGTGTTAATAGTAACGTTTTACTGCGGATTTAGATATTTTATACGAAAGTTATACAACTGCTAGGTATACTGATCTGCACCAAAAAAAGAAATATTGTTTAACCCCAAAAAAGTAGTAAATTGGTACTTAATGATAGGTAATATAAATCGTGACAAGTAACTCTTTTGAACAAGCGACGAAACAACGCATTACTTCGCTATGCTATTTAGGAATACCTATTTACGCTTTCGTTATGCCTATAAAATAGAGTTAACGTAAGTAGCTGTATAATAATGAAAAGCGATATTTTATCACCATACAGAAAACCAAAATTACAATGTGTTGCCAAAAAAAAACTTGATTTAAAGACTGTTGCTTTTGATCATGTTTATTTACGCTTAACCTACACGTGTGCTAATATTTACATGTTTTAAACACCAAAGTAATGCATCAATACGTTTACACTATGGTTTTACTCGAGTTACCGAATATCGGCAAGAGATTTTTATGTGATAAAAAGAAGCCCCTAACTACATCGAGAGTCTCATCTATGGAATCTCCCTACTAAATACATCAAAATCCCTCGAATCCGGGACCTAACGATCGTGCAATGTATCAATAATTTTTATACTAGGAAACTCTTAGTAGCAACAGCCTAGTACTGCCTAGAACGCAGTAACCACAATTGGCAATATGTATTTTTTTTAACCACAGTAGGTAACACTAAAAATCAACAATGTGCAAATGACGACTTCAATTTACTTACTTTAGCTTCTGTTTCATGGTCAGTTCTATCGAAAGCGCTGTAGTAATCGGAGAATGACGTAAGAGACATGAGAAACATTGCCATAATGCTTTCCATAGGAGAGGGCATAGGGTTTGAAACTGAATCATCCACTCCCTCAGGTGTATTGGGATTGTCGAAGGATAAGAAGATGACGTAGTAAGCTAAAAATTAAATACATTTAAGTAGCTTTATCCAAAACACCGTCCATTTTGTATAAAATTTTAAATTAGTCAACCAATGTATGTTATAAATTTAAATTTTCTCTGAAATAAAAAGCAGTATTAAATCGCTACCAATGAACTATCTAAGTCTGTACCGAAAATTATTAAAATCTGGAGTGTACAAACCAATAAATTTAACTCATTTTTACATTTATAATTTTAGCAAATGATAAAAAGCTAAAAAAAATACTTGTTTTGTGCAAAATACTGAATGCATGAAATATTGCTGCGTTTGTAACCATGACCTTATCGATGAACAATCTTAAAAGTTTACTGACTCTTAATTTCATCTGTAATTATATCTTACAACGTGACCGTGCAATATTTTCGGAGATTTTTGGATTCCACCTTTAATTTATACTGCGAAATTTCATATGCAGTGTCTACCTATACAAAGTGAACATGACATCAATTTAATACACGGGTTCCTGACGGTAATTCCCTAACAATCTATATTTGAGCAAAAACCGTTTTGTCAAAAATCACGATTAAAGATCTTAAGGTTTTCGTTCTGATTTTCTGATATCCATATCGCGGTACGCTCAGTCCTATTTTGTAGCTAAATAATAAACTACATAATATATACATAGCTGTGTTGATTATGCGATGTTAACGCGTCGAAACATATTGGATATGTGGCAATTTACAATAAATTCTTGTTTTATTGACTTAAGTTTTGTTTGAAAAACTTTTATGTTCCTATAACAAAAAGACTGAGTGCCTATATTATCTTTTACTTAGTTATGTACGATTATGTGGTGTAAATTAATCTGTATAGGTATTATAGTATATATTTTACAGTATATGTACCTTGTGAGAATCCCATGACAAAGACTAGGTAAATGCAAACGAAACGAAGTAAGTCACCCATGACCATTCTGTAGATCATCACAACGAACGGGCCAACTGTTTTGAATCCTCTATAAACAGTCAATAGGTTAGAGAAATATTATTCAAATATAAAGAAGTAGATAAAGATATCGCACTTAGTTACCTGCAAAAGAACAAAAAATATGGAGCTGTCGTAAGCATGATAATAACAGCAAGGTGGTCTTCCGCTTCATCTGCACACCACAGCCTTAAAGTTGGCAACACCAGCATGAGTAAACAGGAGAATAGAAACATGACCCTGTAAAAACCATGAATAAAAAAATCGTAAAATACATTTTGGCAAGGGACTTTCTGGTTCTGCAATTTCGTTAAACTCACCTGGATGGTACTGTGCTCAAGTTTTCGATAAACATTTTGAGTCCAAGAAATTTCGCTTCACGTAAAGCGGAACCAAAATAAGCCAAGGCTCCAACCCATAATAATAATTCAGCAGAAATACGAAGCTGTAACAAATGTACATACATGCAGAAACTATAATGTATACAACTTGAATTAGGCAGTCTTATTTATACTCACTCTTATTACATATGTACATTCAAATTATGGTCTAATTAAAAAAATACTAATCTGAAATTTGTTCTTTAATATTGATTTGAGTCCTTTATCAGAATACCTCTATATATCTGTTTCCCTATTTTTCTTTTTGCTTGGCTTATTAAATTGCTAATGAGTTTAACCCAAATCTGCGTACGTATACGACGAAAAGTATCACGATTTGTTCATGTTAATTGTATATTTGAAATTTTACCTGTTTACTGCATTCCTGTAATAGATTGTATTGAAAAATAAATAATTCAAATAAGCAACGTACTTTTGCGTGCCAAGATTCGAAGTTCATCAACCTACAGTCCTCAGTGAGATCCTCCCACCAGCCTTCAACATCTGAGTGTCGAATAACAGCTGTAAAATATAAAGTAACACTTACAAGTATGAAAACTGAAACTCAAAATTTAATTAATTTCGTCACTTCAATAGGCTACTTACGTTTATCTTTGTCTTTGGGATGACTCTTGAAGCGCGCGCATTTTACTCCATTGAATTTAGTTCCATTGAGTACTTCTACAGCTTTGGGGTCGAAATCTATCCCATTTCGAGTCGTGGTACAGTTTTCTGGAAGGCAATAATCTGGGATTTTTATATTCATAGTAATTTAATTCATTTTGTACATTTGCCCTATTATGAAATGACTTAAATATGCAATGTTTATTTAGAAAGCGAAGTTGACTAACGACTTTTGCTAATTACTTTGTATGGCAATTATAGGTAATTTATCGATGTGTCCAATCCAATTTGTTTAACTGAAAGTACTTATTCATAGAAAGAACCTTTTTATGAGTCAGCACGACTCGGTTGGGGCTTTGTTTTTTTTTTTGAGATTTGATTAAAAAATGTTCAAAAAATTTCATAGAAACCCTAATATTTTGCTGAGAAAACTTTATTGAATGGAGTAGACTAGAACAGTATCTAAGGTTCTATGTATGTATCTTAATGCAATAAAATTGATTCTGTGATTTATGCGTGAAGGCATCTTCGTATCTAAAATATTATTATATTGACGACTAGCTGTGCCCGCGACTTCGTCCGCGCGAAAAAAATATTTTTAATAAGAAAATGTATAAACTAAAAGTAGCCTTAGCTACTCCTTATTACATCAGCTATCTGTCAGTGAAAGTCCCCTTAAAATTGGTCCTACCGTTTTAGAGATTAGCCGAAACAAACAGACAGACAAAAATTGTAAAAAAAATATTTTGGTATATGTGCCGTGTATACATCCATATGCATTTATTAAAAAGCGGTTATTTCAATATTACAAACAGACACTCCAATTTTATTTATTTGTATAGATGCATAGATGTATTAGATTTATCGTAAGGGTCTGTGGACTAAACTATTTAAAAACACATTCAAACTTCATTGACTTTTTCGCTTCGTTAAATAATAATATAAACTTACAAAAATGAAATAATGATTTATTTTATTATTCATCGGTTAAAGCAAGATTTAATTCTGAGCGTGATTTAAATAAAACATTTCGCACTATTCAAGTATTTTTTATAGCATGGTCTAGCTTTCCAATACAACACCAAAGGATAATACGTCAACACAATTATAAGCCAAATGTCACCACCATCCATGTTTTTAGGCTTAAATAAATTAGTAAAATCAAGAATCATCTAACAAAGTATTTATCATAAAAAGCGGCACATAATTAACGGTGCCAAATAATATGTCCCCAGTCTAAATGAGTAATGGTTGACATGTCTCGTTAAATTTCATCCTATTCGATTTTAAGCTAGACATGTCATGGTCAGATGAGGTCATTTTGAAAATTAAAGAGAAAAGATTCATTAAAATTATTATATTGTTACTACATATTTTGTTACGTTAGATACTAATGACAGCCTTTGTGGTGTGGTTGGTTTATGAGGTTTTAACTCGAATGACAGTAAGTTCGATCTCAACATCAAGACAAATATTTGTTTGATCAACAATTTATTACCTTGAAAAATCTCCAGATTCTAATACCTACAATTTAAGAGTGATGTTTCTTTTGGATTTAGGATTACGTCTATATTTTAGATAAATTTATTAATGCAAGCTCGAGTCTATAAAACGCCACTATATACGTGATAAATGCTACGGTGTGACAACAGTGTAAAAATTATACCTAAATAAATTAAAAATACTAGTGCCAATTGAAATTAACAATTAAAAATTAATGAACAAATTAAAAATAAATGTGAGTTTACTGTAGCAATACGCAAAATACTGAAACAGGTAATTAATTAGTTATATTTGTTAGGAAAACGCTTCTTTTTTCGAGATTTTTTAGCGTCAATGTTTTTGTTACCGTAACAATTACTTGTTTGGAATGTCGATCATGATTTGTTTACAACCTGTATATGTGGTTGGAATTTACGTGATGACCTACAGGATTGGATTCATAGTTTTTCGAGGCACTATTTCAGCGGTTGCGAGCTCAAACCCGTGGCGCACATTTGACTATTCTCAATCTATTATTATAATCGGATCACTTTAGCTGTAAAACAATATTAGGTATATTTTTATACTTACCAACTTCACTAACCACCTCCGTATCATTTAATATAGAGACTGCGGTAGAATTTAACGCAGTAGCATTTAGTCCTCTTTCAGGCGGACCAGGGCGCAGTGTGAAACACACTAATGACACCAAGAAGTAACAAGAAAACAGTATGAATTGCCTGTAGAAGCGAAACTTTACGAATGTGTTCCATTTTGTCTTTAGTAGATCGATTAGCATCCCTTCTAGAAGACCTAGATGTTCGTCTTTTTCCTGGAATTGAAATAATAATTAATGTTTTCTTTTTTTCCCAACTGACGGTTTAGTTAAAAAAAAATCTAAATAATTATAATTATAGAGCTATTTATTATAATCGTGTTACTGTAATCTACTGTTTACAATAACAAAACAGCCGATATTTAAATAATATAGCACGTCTTTTTGTCTTCCACTGAGTATAATATATTTGAGAATATTTGCTCGACCAAATTACTGGAATTTTATTAATTTTCCGTAATTCTTACGCTTACATATTATATAGGTAACTTAAACATTAAAAGTCGTCTGCAACAGCAATATAGTGCAAAAAAGCAACATTATGTTATGTTTTAAAAAAGAAATACTTAGAAATCACCATTCATGATTACTCACACCAAATACAACCAAATTAAGCGCAGAATCTTTGCTAATTAGTCCCGTTTCAGTATCAATAGTATCGACTTGCCCCAAGGGGTAGGCAGCGCAAGTGGTAGCTCCGATCTGCCAGTATATCTCTCGCTCTATGTTCAAAATGTGGAAAAACATCTCAGTGCGAGCCAATTTAGCGGCGAGGGTAAGTGGAGTCAGGTTTTGTACGTTCCGAATGTTCAGAGATGCTCCTACTTCGTAGGCCATATCGAATGTACCCTGCAACAGCATAATAATATTTTATTGCGATAGTGTAACCGCACTAACTCCTTACGGTAAGTGCAGTGCAGTACAAATAGTGTGGCCTCCATTTCCCGGAGGGGCCAGGAGACTTTACAAACTTTTTAAAAACAAGTGAGGTGATTAAATTTAATTTTTACTTCTTCATTTAGATTAGGTCTCTGTTAAGTTAAAATGTTCTTACTTCTATGTTGTTAGAATTGATGTACCTATATATGTATATATTTTTTTGTACAATTTGTCATACATCACCAATGTCTTTGTTGTGTACGGGAGTGACATAGTCATGTTATATGTTAAACTCTCAATAAAAAAATAAAGAAAAAAAATACAAATACATAATATGTAGAGTGTGGAATCGCAAGAAAAATCTACGTTTATTCCTCAAAGACAATTGTGCCGGCCAAAACACTCATACTCAGACAGTGGCGTGTATCACTATTATCTAACTAGCGTATGGTGGTCACTTAGAAATATTATAAAATAAAAAAAAATGTTAATTAAAGAAAATATGTTTCTTTATTCTTTTCGAAATAAAATATTATAAAATTACATAACCCTTACAAAATACGGAAACAATATAATTAGCACATGCATTCGTTGACAATTGTCTAAATTCATCTATAGGACTTGCTAAACGTACTAAGTGCATACAAAATTGGCTATATCAAATGGCACATACCACTTTCTCATATATGACTAACATGTGCAGAACAGTGTTTCCGTTGGTGTCTTGCTTGTCTGGATCCGCCCCTCTCGCCAGTATGAGTCGATAGCACTCTTCTTGGCCCAGACATGCGGCGAAACTCAGCGGATATTCACCCCAGTAAACATACCTGATATTACGATATGGACATGTTGCAATGTTACTTGAGCATTCATTTGAAATTATATAACTATTGTTAGATACTTTTAAAAGGAGGAAGTTTTTTTTGGTCTAGCTTTAAACAAAATGTTTTCTGATAAATACAATTTGAAACTTATACGGGTTGTATTCAGACCGTGATCGGAAACTAAGGCAGGTAATAGCTAAGGTGATTACAAACCCCCTGGCGTTTAAGAAAATCCCGACAAAAAATAAAAATTTCGAATATTTCCTAACAACCGTGTAGGTATAAAATGTATGTGGTTACATGGAATACACCCTGTATATAACTACGTGTCAGATAAGATTAATTAATCACTGAACGTAAGCCTGTAACCCCGGGGAGATAAATAGAGATGTATTTCCACAACCACCTAATGCCTACTGTAAATTTGCAATGAATAACACTAAAATGCCCCAAGAACCGAACCAAAACCTCTCGATGGTACTCCGATTTTTTTTATGCTCCAGCACCAACGAGACAACAGTCACTTAAAATGTTTTGGAATATGAAAATTCGATTAAAACCTATTAGAAATTAAATGTTAATAATTTATGTACTTTGTGCCGTGCGATCTAGGGATCCTGGGTTTGATTCCCGGGTCAGGCAAATTGTTATTGAGTTTTTCCATTAGGAAATTCTTAGCAGCAGCACGGAGTCTAGAAATGTGCCCGAAAAACGGCAATAGGCTCGCCCCCTATTACTTTTTTTTTTTTTTTTAAACTGGCACGGCAAAGTGACTCCACTGTACCTGATGGTAAGCACAGTGGAGTCCAAAAAATTAATACCGACCAGCGAGAAACGAAGGTCACCCGCTGGTCGACACAATCATGCCGGCCTGCATAAATGCTTCTTCACGCTTCGCTTAAAGGATCCAGGATCATAGGAAGGAGGGAACACGTGAGCCGGCAAACTATTCCACAGCTTGATGGTGCGGCAAAGGTAAGAGTTGGCGAACTTTTTGGTTCGAGCCGCGGATGTTGTGACCACAAAGCTGGAACTGATACATACCTGGCAAATTGTGGATGTAGAAATGCACCTCTGCCTACCCCACCAGGGAATACAGGCGTGAGTTTATGTGTGTATGTGTAAATAATTATCTTTACCTACCCATTATAATTAGTGTCCGGTTGTACATTAACCCACTCATGGTCCAAAGAATCCGTACGTGATGCCTTCTGGTCTTCAGGGCACATGAAGTTGCCGTAACAACGCTCGTGGTAGTCCGCCCCGGCGTCCAATAGGAACTTAGTCATAGTGGGATCTTCGTTTACTATTGCGATGTGGAGAACTGACTCACCTGCTTACAAAAGTCTTATGTACCTAGGTATTGTGTTAGGTGTTAATAGTAAGATTAACAAATATTACTAAGATTATTGTAACGTTATAAACATTGTAGTTTTCATAAAATCCGACAGCCCCGTGGCGCAATTGGCTAGACACCAGCTAGCGAAACGAGAGGCCGCGGGATCGATCCCCACACCGAGACAAATGTTGGAGTGATCCACAAATATTTTGATTCGGGTCTGGGTGTTTGTGAGACCGAAAAGTCTCTCGTAGTTTCTGATACCCACGACATAAGAGTCGTATCTTAATGTGAGGTCAGAACTATGTATGTGACTATTGGGTTTATTTATTATAATTAAAATAATATAGTTTAGATTCAAAGATGTAAAATTGACGACAATATTCATTTGACCTTATTGAATGGTGTATTTGATCGTATAAATTGTGTTTTAGTCTACCTAAAATATCTCAGGCATTAGTAAAACACTTCATGTGTTTTACCATGAGTGAAATGTGATAATATTAATTAATTAATTTCTTAGTTATTAGACTTCACTATGACGTTTTATGAGAACGTATCATTGCTCTTCACTCAGACGTATCGACCAATCACAGCGCGCCTTACATTTTGAAAGGGAGAAATATCGATAAATCCGCACCAACGTGGTAGATTAGTCGTGGATATAACATGGCATTGTAAGACGATAATTGTATCATTATACTGTAATACTGCTGATGAAAACAAAGTTTGATTTTAACCTGAACTAGATCCCTTTAATTGACATTTATTGGAGACAGTTATTGAGCTGGTAGAAAAAAGCTGTTGGTTTTTAAGCATTTTTTTTAATGTAATGAAATTATAACCTTTGTATTTGCTCACATCTTCAAAGTTCGAACCCATTAAATTTGAGAGCAAGAATTTGTAAGAAATTTAAAAAGATGAAATGTCAAAGTCTCGAAGACTCTTTCTATCTTGGTATCAAAAATAGCCAGAATCGGTAAATCGTCGAGAATTCCTATCCTCCGAACATAATATGTATTCAAGAAAATAAAAAAGAACACTACGCAAAATTTCTCATACAAAATATGGCATAAAATTAATAGCCCAGCCATGCAACGAAGAGGAAGTAATCACTTAATCCGAATAGATTTATTTTAACACGAGCGCATATCGGCCGCTCTATCAAATTAACTAAAGTTTATGGGCGAGGTGAAAACAATTATGCGTATTTACCGCATGATCGTCGATAACAAAGCGTGCGATGGTACATATTCACATTGCCACATACGAGTACCTAGATACAATAACGCATGTTTCTAGAAAGAGATAGACAGAGCCAAAGACAAAGCATTTTTTTAAATTCCAATGATATAATAGACAAGCCTATTGCTGTTTTAGGTTCTGAGAATTTCGTAAATAAAAAACTTAACAATAATTAACACGACTCAGAAAATTCATAATCTTTATTAATATTTACCGAAAATTTGTATTTGATAATGCAACACATACAAAATCCTAATGCCAGGATAAGTAAATAAAATCTGTATTTCAACTATTCAATACAATCAACGAATCTAAAGTCCAAGTTTAATTTAGTAAAGAACAAACAAAACACAAATTCATACTTGATGAGATTAGTAATGGGAGCATAGGATTTTATTTTATTTTCTTAATAAAATTTTACTAAAAAATAATTTAAAAATGAAAGTTGCACCGTTCCAAGGCCCTACGTCCCACGTATAATTGAGATGAGAGCAAAAAACGACTCCTGGTATTTAATCGCTTAAACAATTACTCTAAACATACTATTAACTTAAATATTTCACCCACTGGAAGGAATAATTGAAAAACTCAGAACCCTCTACTCTACTCATATTTCCTACTTGATGTTAAATTTAGTTTCAATTTTTGCCGTCGAACTTCAGTGCTGGCGCGTACGTTAACAACCTCCACAATGCGTCTTCTGCTTCTTAAGTTATCTATAACTATGTCACAACGAACTACAATAAACTTCTTGCTCGGGGCGCTGCAACATCCATCTATCACTCTGTCAAAATCAAATTGAACTTTGCGGTCAGTGACGAAATAGCCAACACCCATTTGAGGCTCAGCAGTACAATGGGATGTATTTAATCGCTATATTATCGAAGAAAAGCGCAAATAACTTGCGTAAAACGTGACAAAACTGATTTTAACTATAGGTCAATGATAAGTCTTTACACGCCGCATTCTTTGATCTATGTCATGTTGACACCAATAACACCGCATTAGAGCAGTAGGTTGATCCACGGAAATACAAAAAAGCAAGTCATTGTTAATAATTTAGAAGTTATTTTTTAGTGACGTTCAGTTGTTTTAGTTTTAGTGAATGACATTATTTGATGCATCAATGCACACAAATCATCAAAAAAAGTTGGATTTAGTAGCGATGATCGGTTCAATGTGGATAATAATGAATCGTATCGTCTTCAATGCATTATTATCACATATATTCCATTAGGATATTCTCAGTTGCAGCAGGGAGGCTAAAAGTGTGCCGAAGAAACGGTGTTATCAGGGTCTCAGGAATTAGTTTTTGCTTGGAGTAATTGAAACCCAAAATAACTTTAGTATTAGCCAGGACAAAGATTGAAAATCCCTAAGAAAAGACGCTAAGGTTAAATTTATTAGCATTTACTTTACAATAATATTTGACCTCGATCGAACACTTTTCCCAACATTGAAAAAGTATGTACATGGTAATATATCACCAACTTACCATAATACTCTTCGCCAATGTAAATGTCATTAATCATCTTGGGGTAGAATCGCAACAGCCTCTTCGCCAAGTGAGCCAGCAGAGAAGTGGCGTTCAGAAGACAAAGATGGAGGATTGTCTCGCCGACTGCACCGCGTTCCTGATTGAATAATTAACCCTTGATGACTATCATGATCATTTACTGAAGGTAATAAACAATAACATTTTACGCAGCCCAGGAATCCGACCCAGGACCTCTAAATCGTACAGGCACAAATTTTTTCGTCAACTCACTATTAGGATGGAGATCCAGCTATTTATTTTGTTAAAAAAAATATAATATAGTACTAACTGTGCGACTCCGCACACCCTCGACATATTTGATTATCCAGAACGAAAAATACCCTACGTATATCATCAGGCCATATACGACCCACTGCTGGGAACGGGCATCCTCTACCATTCAAAGTCAAAGTCAAAATCACCTTTATTCAAATAGACTTTTACAAGTGCTTTTGAATCGTCAAGTAAGTTTTTTTTAAACTATTGCCGCTTCGATACGTGTTATCGCTGTGGAGAAGAAACGGCAAGAAACTCCCTCAGCAACACGAAATGTCTTGTTTTTTTATATGATAACTTTTAATTATAATTACATTTTTATTTATTACATTTAATTTAACCTCATACATGTCATAACGATACAAATTGCAGCAACCTCCGATCAGTTTACTTACTCCCAGGGCTTATTATCCTCAATATAATCTGACATTTTATAATAAGCTTTTTTACATAGTTTTTCTTTAATCGATTCTTTAAACTTTTTCAAAGGAAGCTCCCTAATACCCTTCGGAAGTTTGTTATAGAAGCGTATACATTGCCCTATAAAAGAGTTAATAATTTTCCGGAGACGAGTTACGTGTTGTACAAGATTACATTTGCTCCTAGTATTTTTATTATGAACATCACAAATTTTATGAAATTGACCAAAAATTTTTTGGACGTACATGAGGTTTGCGTATACCTATAAACTGACAAGTAACGGTAAGAATATTTATTTCCTTAAATTTTTCCCTAAGTGAATCCCTGGGACCTAAATGATAAATAGACATTCTCATGGCTCTTTTTTGCAAAACAAAAATAGTATTAATAAAGAGATATAAGAGTATTGAGAGAGGTTAGTCTTTAATCCACCATGCTGGCCTAGTGCGGGTTGGCGGACTACACCCTTAAGAAATTCCTAAGGTTTCCTCACGAGGTTTTCCTTCACCGTTAAAGTAAGTGAAAATTAATTTCGAATACACACATAACTTGGAAAAGTCAGAGGTGTGTGCCTGGGGTATGAACTGAGATGAATGAGATTCTTGACCGCGTGCTTAAACCTCGAGGCCATCACTATATCTACCCTACGTACTTTTCAGAATCTATGTAGCCAATTTTATTAGATCGGATTAGCCGCTCCGATTATATTCAATAGTGAAGATAAAAACGTTCGTTGGATTTACCTTTAAGTCCCAGCAAAGCTCTCTATAGGCTGACGGGTTTGCGTTGTATTCCGCTTGGGTCACAACAGGCCAATCTTTTTCCACGTCGAATTCTTCGTCAGGGTTTTCGAAACCTCTCAAAGGTGGCAACTGATGACAAAGGGTTAAAAATCATTAATGAGTTAACCAATAAATTAGCAGGAAGTCTTTTAGTGCCTTATTTTTCGTACGGAATCCTTAAGCTTTTTCTGAAAAAATCTTAAACATAATTTATGCGTCAGATGGAAGGCTATGACCTAAATCTGCTAGTTAAAAAGGCGTATCTGTTAAAAAATATTGTAAAAAAAAGATCCATCGCTCCATAAAATAGACAGGCTGTTGTGCACACAGTACGATAGTATATTGTCCCATCAATCATATATGTGTTATTGCGTGTCAACGAAATCCTGTATTAATATTATCTAGTGCACGAAAAACATTCGTTACAAAGAAGCCTTTTTTGGAAAGTAACTGTTTAGATAATAATCACGTTAAAAGTGAGGTCCCTTTTAGAATGAAAATAATTTAACAGTTAAACAATCTGGCTTATTTGACGATTCAAGATAATAACATTAGGGTATTTAATATTAAGCCGATATCGATGGAGATTCGAAACTCATCATTTCTTATCGCTCCATACACATTTGAACAACTATGGGAAATTATACTACTTATGGTTAATATGAATATTGAGTACCCGATAACCTACCAGGTAAACATAAAACAAGGAAGCTACGAACGCCTTACCAACTTGTGTCTCGCTCGTTCTTTATTCCGCAACAGCACTAGATGGGATACGGGTATGTAGCGTCCCTTCCCCTTGTTGTACAGAAAAGGTTCCACCTTCGTCTTGATAGCGTGGTCGATCTCAGCGTACTGCTTGTTTTGAAGAGCACGCTTCATCATATCCACGAGTAGACCGCCACCTCAGATCAAATAATAAACTACCCATATAAACCTCACAACGTAACTTATAGGTTTATATTTATATATTGTGTATTCTGTGTATCATTTATCATATTTTTTTAAAGTATGGTAATAAAATATTTGTTTTAATAGATATTGTGCAGTAATGCCATTTTCATTAACTGTGCTCAGCAGATAAACCCGTGACAAAGTTGCTGTTCTCTTACAGGTTCCTATGGAAGTCAGTATAGTACAAATTAAAATTAAGCTCATTGGTATTGCTGATTTGATCACCGGGGATTTTCTGTTTTTCAGCACCCCTTTCGATACTGGTGCTTTGGACAACCGTCCCATTAGACTTGGCCCAAATCTACATTGATCAATTTTATAGGGTAAAACATATTCACATTTAACTAATCGACTCTCTTAATAATTGACGCTCCATCAGATATGTTGGTATGATGTACTTTAGGTATACTTAATTAACACCTACCTTTGATATGCACCAGCTTATAAAGTTTTTGTTCAGACGTTCCAGCCTGCTTCTTCACTCCACTAGTTACATTGCTTTCTGTATTACCCATTATTTATCATTAAATTGATTTTAAGAGATTTTTAAAAAGTTGTTCGTATCTAACACTCAACTTTGGCTTGTTTCTATCGATTAAACAGCAGTTGCTATAGTGATGCTAACAGCAAGTATTATATAAGTATATTTAGTATTCAACGAATGAACGTTATTGTCTCATATTACTGAGTAAAAATAACGTAGTAGGTAAATACAGTAAATTATTGACTTTATATGCTTGTTTGTTTTACTTATAAAATCACCATATTACCTTAAATATTTTTCTTACATTTGGAAAAAAAAAACCCCACGGACATTCTACTTAGATACATTAATCATAAGATGAGAAGGCTGTTAAATTAAGCACCTATTTTTGACCTATTGAGGGAAGTTAGACCTTAGCCCACCACGTGCGGGTTGGCGGACTATACAATTAAGGAATGCCTAAGATTTTTTCGATGTGCAAGGTTCCTCACGATGTTTTCCTTCATCGTTAATACGTGATAATTCAATATGAATACACACAGAACTTCAAAAAGTCAAGAGGTGTGCGCCTGTGGGAGAACCCGCGACCACCGAGATTTGGCTCTGCCGCCTCAAGCGCAAGAAAATGACAGCTTGTTAAGAACCCCACTTTACAAAGTTCTATCACGTTAACAGTGTATATTGAATAAGTAAACTTTTGTTAAACTTTTGTTTAAAAAAGCATTTTCGTGTAGTATTGTGTAGATACTAATAAAATTTACAATGTTTGTAATCATTATTTTGCGATAAGGATTTCAGCCGGACGGCATGGGGGCATTCTGTGGCTAGAGATGGGTGTCTCTCATTTGATGCTTATTGGACAATGTCGTACTTACCCTCAGGTTCGGTATCGTAACTTTTTCGCGCCCGTATAAACAAAAAGTGTTTTTATTTATCAATGACGCTTTTTGACTTACTTCAGAGAGCAGTCGAAGGGTCAAAAATCCGGTACTTCTGTAAATTTTTCTCTATTCAGCCTGAAACAAATTTTCGTAATAGCACATTATGTAAAATTAAACATTCTTTTATCGAGTACAGATACATATATCTTATCAGCGATGTAATCTCATAATCATGGTTGGATTCAGCCTGACAAATTTTGTTCATGGCCATAGTGACACTATTTTCGTACACAAAGACAGGGATAGGATTTGTCATTTATTAATTTAATTGAAATTAAAATTATCATTTAAATTTATTTATTAAGTCATGATGGCCTCGAGTCGCGGGTTCAAATCCTAGCCACACACCTCTGACTTTTCGAAGTTATGTGTGTATTCACAAAGAATTATCACGTACTTTAACGGTGAAGGAAAACATTGTGATGAAACCTATCTAAAAAGTTCTTAGGAATTTCTTAGGTGTGTAGTCCACCAATCCGCACAAAGCCAGCGTGGTTGACTAAGGCTAGACCCTCTCAGTTGTAGAGGAGGCCCGTGCCCAGCAGGGGGACCTAGGTATATGGGCTGATGATGATAATGATATTATAATAAGTCGGTGGTCTCGAGGTTATAGACGCGCGGTCAAGTAATCGCACGGTCTTGGCAGTCGCAGTTTCGAAGTCCAGCGCTATGTCAGCGTGGTGGAGTAAGGCCTAACTCCTCTCAGGAGGCTCATGCCCAGCAGTGAGATGTATATGGGCTGATTATGATGATGAAGAAATTATAATTACATACATACATACATACATACATAAACTCACGCCTGAATTCCCCGAAGGGGTAGGCAGAGGTGCATTTCTGCACCCACATTTCGCCAAGTATGTATCAGTCCCACGTAATAGGGGGCGAGCCTATTGCCGTTTTTCGGGCACATTTCCAGACTCCGTGCTGTTACCGAGAATTTCCTTATAGAAAAACCCAGTAACACTTTGCCCGACCCGGGAATCGAACCCAGGACCTCTAGATCGCATGGCACATACTTGTACCGCGAGACCACGAGGCAACCCTATAGTATAATTATCAACCCTGTAGATACTATTGAACATCTTTGCAATACTTTGTTTCTACTACTCTACTAGAACAGATTGGCGAGTTTTGATAGCCTATTGCGCGGTTGAAAACATCACGATTTTAAATGCCGCGCCGGTGAAAATATTTGTCTATTTCTTAAATATTTTAACTTAGTATTTATTATACACCTATATCACAATGAGGTATCCTAAACATTCTCACTTAAATAAAGTATAAAATACCAAAGTGAAAACCAAACGGTATCTACCTAATGAGGAAAAGTAATCCGAACATTTTATATCACTTGAAAATATGACGCACAAAACATCCAAATCCGGCCATGTACGGCATATCAGAATAATCTCAAACAAAAATACTCACTTGTACTGCAAAGTGTTGAAAGAATAGCGTGCTCCGCGCTCGAATCTACCGGCTTGAAAACATTGCAGTATGAGAATCACAAGCCATTTCCACTGCAGTTTGACCTCTCTGTGCACTACTTATGGATCTAAGCGAGAATATAATATATTCCAGCATGGCGGCTTTGTGGGTGCGTAATTTACTGCTTTTTGGTATTTATTTTAGTGGAAAATGCTTTGGTTTTGATACTTTGTCTGAAGCATTTTGCATAGAATAATTATTTGTACTGTTGCGGTTTTCGACATAGCCTTTTTGATAGAAAGGTACCCTACTGGACATCTTTTTATGACACAAATTCTCTCTTAAATAATAATTTCTTAATGACGGCATTTAAACATCATAATCATAATATATAGGTACCTACTAGGTAGAATTTCAAATACGGCTAGCTCGGAAAATCTGTAAAAATTAATAATGGTAGTCCATGTGATGCACTTTGAAGGAAAACTTTAACGGCTTAGATAACTTTGTTAGTTCAGGAGCTATAGGATTAGAGGGACAACTTGTAAAATGCGCATACTTGTAAAACTTCATATAAAAATAACTAAATAACAATAAAACATATAAAGCATTCAAAATAAAATCATAACAATTATCACACAATTTTATTTCAATTTGGATTCTCTAAAAAGGATAAATAAAATTAGAGACTTAAAAAAGTTTACAACGACACTCGAAAGATGGCGTTGTGCATTAATTCAAAATTACAGAAACGTGGTATGGTTTCGTTCAACAGGCAATATACATAAGTTAATTAACAGAAAAACAACACATATTAAACTATTTTTAATACATATATTTCATCAAAAAATTATACATGATTGAAAACAAACAGTGCATTATATTTAAATAATATTCTGCAGCGTAAACACATTACAATATAAATCATAATAAAATATTACTTATATAATATCGGTGTGTCAAATGATATTAGTTTCTCAGCCTTATTTATTAGAATAAATTTTTAAAAAGTCACTGCATGATATTAAAATATATTTTTTCTAACTTAAATAATTAACTGTAAAATTTTAAAATAAGACACATTTATGAATTAAAATTACTTAAAATCAACATAATATAGTTTTGACTAGGGTAAAGAGCGTGAGTTTCAAATTCGGAGTTGACTGGGGTAAAGTTATTCCTGGAAGTAATAAACCTGCTAATTAATTAGACAATATTCCTTGGTCATTAATCAATTACTAATTAATTTTATAGTGCATTATCGACCATACATAACTGTTTGGAAAAATGAGAAAAAAAAGAGTGCACACTCTTTCCTTTCCTGTACAAGAAAGAAAAAAAAAAGAAAAAAATATTTAGTTTAATAAACTTAAGTAGGTAGCAGACCCTCGAAAAAAAAATATAAGCCTTGAAACAAGAAAGTCAATCAAAACATGAAAGTCAATTATTACTAATTTAAATGGTCGTAGCCTATTCATATTTGGTTTAATTTTATTTTAAAAAAATTCACATTTATCTGTAAAAACCTTACGTAAAAATGAAAACGACCCCGTCGTATTTTGATCAGTCATTTTTAAGATTAATTTTAGTTCCTTATCTCTTACTTAATAGCTTAAAATTAAGTCTATTTTTCCTTAAAACTATCCTGAACTGACGAATTTCTTAACCAAATCGTCAATCACCCCATCCAACCAAACCATCTCTTGATGAAGCTCTTCTGAGTGGTTGTGGTCACGGTACTTGTATATTCTTCATCTGGATCCGCGTACGCCGGGGTGACGGTAGTAATGTCTTTGATGGTGCGACTTAGCCTGAATCCCATACGTAAGTCCTTTAGGAGTTCTGGGTTTGGATTCCTCCGCTCAGATTCCGTTGCTAATGAAAAATTATAAATTTTAAAGATCAAAGTCAAAATATTCGTAGTAGGGTTTTAAAAGATCTTTTGAATCGTCGATTTATGCTACTGTCTTTTTCTCAAAGACCGGCAACACACCGATGATTCCTCTGGTATTATGGGTGTTCATGGGCGGTGTTGACCACTTAACATCAGGTGGCTCACTTGCCCGTTTGCCTCCTTTTTCCATTAAAAAAAAAAACTGTAGTTTCGGAACGCGTTATAACAGTGGAGAAGAATCTCTCTAAGCAACAGAAAATGTCGCTTTTATAAAATTTCATCATCAACCCATATATGTCTCATTGCTGAACACGAGTCTCCTCTACAACTTAGAGGGTTTAGGGTTTAGTCCACCACGCTGAACTTATGTGTAGTCTACACACCTAAGAAATTCCTAAGAACTTTTAGGTGTGCAGGTTCCATCAAGATGTGTTCCTTCACCGTTACAGTATGTGATGATTCATTGTGAATACACACATAAGTTCGAACAATTAGATGTGTGTGCCTGGGACTTAGACCCTCGACCGCGCGCTTAAACCTCTAGGCCATCACTACTAGTTTTATAAAATTTGTCGTAACTAAATTTACAAAGGTCAGATAGGTTACACTTGGGATTCAAACTTGCGTCCCATTACTCTAGCCTTGGCCTCTTTTCTAAGTTATCAGACTACTAACAACTAGCGATAGTCATAACATGGATACTTACGACAATAAGGTTCTTTATCCGTAGTGAGTGCGAAGTACTGGCCTTGCGCTCGCGGCTGTCCATCTATTCCAATCGCCTTGATTCCCATCTCAGCACAGGACCCCCGTCTGTCGCACGTGGCTCGTATACTTGCGTTTATACTAAAATCAATTATAGTATTTATTATCTAAAAATACATACGACACACAGCCTAAAATAAATCAATAAAAAGAAACAACAACCACATACATAGTTCTGGACCAAGAATAAGAATCAATTGAAGTCTTGTGTCATGGGTATTAGAAACTACGAGAGTCTTTTCGGTCTCATTAACACCCGGACCGAAACAAATATTTGTGGATCTCATAAACATTTTTCTCGGTGCGGGGATCGAACCTCCACCCTCACGTTTCGCAAGCTCGTAATTAACCAACTGCGCCCACGGAACTTTGAAATGTGGTCTTCTGTCACACCAACAGATACAACGAGGTTATCGATCAAAGCTCGCAGGTTTCAGGGCAAATTTTTGATATAAAATTATGCTATAAATTGTGAAAGTACCTTTCGTATGTCAAGTTCCAATGGTAAGCTCGGAATGAACAGTTGTTGTTCACTAAAGATTCAGTGAAGAGAAGGTACGCACGACCATGGCTGCAGATGGCTTGCTGTAATGCTGTAACAAGATGCTAAAGTTAGCAAAAAAAACAATAGAAGTAATAATTTATTTATTTAACTAAATCTAACTTGTTTACGAAATATAATACAGGTAGAAAATATTATAAAAAAACTTCGTCTCTCTT
The DNA here is from genome assembly GCA_907164795.1 of Hemaris fuciformis. Lineage (NCBI taxonomy): Eukaryota > Metazoa > Arthropoda > Insecta > Lepidoptera > Sphingidae > Hemaris > Hemaris fuciformis. The sequence goes on from OU015434.1 coordinate 12,477,035, forward strand.
TTCAACCCTTTAATTTTCGTAAATTTCCATTGTCGCGCCAAAGTCCCCAAACCCCAAACCTATTACTCTAAGTACACTAAAGCTTGATCGCATTTACTCAAGGGTTAAAACTAAATACTTACTAGGCAGATAACGTGCCAATGCAGAATTGGAACCGTTGAAGCATCCCGGTTGCTTCATACCACCGTTTGGATAAAAATCAGCGTGACCTGTGAATAAAATATAACCGATGAAATGTGTAAAGAGTCTAGTATTATGTTATTATATTCAACGGCACATATGTATGTACATATGTATATTAAGTCGTTACAAAGCTCTCGGAGTATCAACATATTGTATTCCTCAGTCCTCCCTAAATAATGAATTATCTGACATCGCATTTTCTATAGGTGGTAATTTTAATTAATTCTATGTTACTTTTGGACCCGTAGGTAAGGAGTAAAATCAGCCCTAATAACCTAATTCACAACCCGATGTATCTAATAGTGAACAGACGTAGGTATCTATTTATATTTATGAAAACCCACAGGCCCGCCGCTAGCTTCTTGAACGCTCGCGTGCAAACCCGATTATAAAACCCTACACCTTACAACTAAAAATAAATAAAAAGGTTACCTAAAAAAATGTCATGAGATTTCTTATACCTACTTCAGGTTAGGCGGGTATTACGACAATGACTTTAATTACATTATGGATCGCTCGATTTGCCGCCTCCTTGGACCTGCTTAATACTTTTCCGTAGTGAAGCCACACTCGCTTTACGCCTTCAATTGTCAAAGTATGGAAATAAACGTGCATTGGAATGTATTTGTAACGAATGCTAATGTCATAATTTAAAAATGACCTAAAAACAACCTTATTGCTTATTTATACTCCGTTCTGCTTCGTGAACGGCTTCAGAGAAACAATAATGCAAATATTTTTTTTGTCTAAACTAATCTGTTCTTCTGAGTAATTAATATTTGTTCAAATGGAACGGTCGTGTCCATAGTATTATTACCGTGAACTGCTGACTTTCCTCAAGTCACGCTATGTCTCCAATCACTTCAACGACCATGATCTCACTTCAGTTAGAAATAAATTCATCTATATTCAATACTGTGCCATTTTAATTTTAATGTGCGATTTTTTTACCGACACGGCAACTTTATGGTGAGTACCATAAAGTTTATGGTGCTGCATTTAATGGTTCATACGTAATTGGGTATCGTTTATCATGACATGATTAGACACTTCACAGAAATAATACATTAATAAAATAATTATATGTGATTTTAGGATAATTGTGTTTAAACCTTTCATTTATTTATAGGCAATATTATACAGGCATTCATTCGTTTGCAAATGGTCAGGCATATTTTCACAGTATTCGGGACATTTTGCCTAACCTAGGATCGAACCCAGCACCTCCCGATCGCACGTCATGCATATTGCTGTTTTTCGGGCACATTTCCAGACTCCATGCTGCTAGATCGCACGGCACATACTTTATATTTTTTCCATTAAGTAAACTGCTTCAAGTAACATATTTGAACGTAAGATATATTATAAGACCTTTATGAAACATAAGTCTTGTTTGATGACTCACTCAGCTCACTACAATTTTAATACTAATACCATAATTCTATTGTATACTTATATTATTTGAGTTCTGCGGTTTTGTGTTTACACTAAAGCTGGTTCAAATGATTAATTTGTTTAATTGTATTATTTTTGTCTACTCGCGAATACCTATAATACGGTGCAAAACAGTCACTCATTGACGACTTTCTTTATTATGCCATGGTAACAAAAACTATAGAACAAAATATATTTTTATTAACGAGAGGTTTTTTCGTCCGACATTACCCAGTGCCGTAAAAAAATATTGCGAATGACACAAGCATTTACCTCGGTACCTACTAACATCCCTTACATCAAATTAAGCTGTATTTTTTTAATATACCTTCGAAAAACACGATCTCGCGGCTGAATTTCGAAGGAATAAGGAAAAGCGTATTTTTATGCTCACGTATTACCTACAATGTTTTTATGTAACAGTTGCCACGTAACGAGGGAAACTGACAGCCGTTTACCGAACACATTTTCACACACCGTGTTGTGTCTAAGAATTTGTAAATTAAAAATGGAATAATAATTCGATTAACCCGAAAAAAAACACATATATACATAACCAAAAACGTACATAGGTAGCAGAATGACTGACTCATGGTCCCGCGGTACAAGTATGTGCCGTGCGATCTAGTGGTCCAGGGTCTGACAGTGTAATTGGGTTTTCCCATTAGGAAATTATCAGTATCAACTCGGAGTCTGAAAATCTGCCCGAAAAACGGCAATAGACTCGCCCCCTATTACGTGGACAACAACGCAATTGGCGAAATGTGGGTGCAGAAGTGCACCTCTTTTTACCCCTTCGGGGAGGACAAGCGTGGGTGTCTATGCAGCAATATGTAGACACTACGTGTATTAAACGCATTAAGAAACAGTAACTTACCAATAGGATCAGGTATTCCGAGTCCAAGTCTCCATAGTAACCGTCCATTTGTGTGAATGACATCAACGAAATCAGCATCACTGGAGTCCAATCGTTCCGCGCTCCTCGCCACACTGAAGCAGGGTTGTGCTGGGTCCAAACCTTTAAACAGTTGAAATTTAAAATCTTGCTTTTATATACATTGTACTTTTTTAATGCACATAATATTTCCATTGCTTGATTGTGTTAGTAGTGTTATTGGGTTTTATATCAGGAAATTCTCAGTAGCAGTTCGGAGTCTGGAAGTGTGCCCGAAAAACAGCAATAGCTTCGCCCCCTATTGCGTGGGACTGATGGTAGGCGACTGGAGAAATGCACCTCTGCCTACCCCTTCAGGGATACCAGCGAGAGCTTATGTATGTATGTTCAATTCAATTTGAATTGTCCAACTCTATCGTTTATACGAGTACATTAGTTTATATAGTATGTGCCAGTAAAACCTTTTTTATTGCCCATGTAAAGTTAAATGGGAATATCTACATGCTAATGTTGTTATAGAAATAAAAACATCTTCGCGAAAGACAAAGAAATCAAATAGATTGAAATTTCTGAAGATTAATAACAATTCTTCTGTAACTTGACACTCAAAGACCAACAATATGTTTTTATTTCCTATTTTAGGTCTGGCAAACGAGGTAGCAATCATAAAAATGTGAAAGAGAGAAGGATAGAAGCATGATCCACTATTGTTATTTCTAGTTATTACATTCATCAAGCAAAACACGATTCTTTTCATCAGTAAGTACCTCTTTAGATAAATACCGTCCCGTTGAAACTAGTTGGCCAACTTACCAGTGATCCTCGCAACACGACCAATATGGAACGAGACATATGACGAAATATGAGCGCCCAAACTGTGACCCACGAAATGGAAGTCTTTCACTCTTGCACCGGTTTCAAGCATCAAGCGCCGAAGAAATCTGCAAGTACCACAATAATTATTATACTTAGATACAGTTTTCCCTGTGAACAACTTTATACTAAAAAAAACATAGTAGGTACTTTGGTTTCAGCATAAACGGTCTAGACCTTAGGTAAGGTACGCACCTTTTTTTCTTAGGGGCCACAAATCTTTGTTAGTTATGGTAAGGCTGGCTGCAGAAAATATTAAGTAACAAGTAGGAAATAAAATAACAATGGATGGACCAAGCACAAAAGCCCGGTGGGCCGTAGATTGAGTATAGCCAGTCTTGTCTTGTATAGCGAATATCATGTCGTTCTAAAGATTAAATAGAATCAATTTACTTATAATACTTCTATAACTCTCAAGCAAAATAACTCAATTAAAAATTAATATCTTTCATTTAAGTACTCCTATAATCTGTATTTCAACTTATTCATAAACGTGGCATAAATACGTCTGCCATAATGAGATATAACCTGATATTTGGAATCACTTACCCTGTGACATCAGAACCGACTCTCCGCGTGTTCGCAACAGCTCTCCAGTACTTCCATGTGTTACCGCCTCCACTCCAATCAACAGCTATGACGTTCACATCTCCCTAAACGACACACAATAGTCACAAACGTAGTTCGACTCCGCATTAATTAATATCTTTTACCAGCCCTTAGTTAGATAATCATTATTACTACCTCACGAAGTAAGGCTCCAAAGATTTTCAAAGCGATATACATATTTACTACAGCCTATTATACTCAGCATATATTCAGTTGACAAAACAATTTTTTTATTTTAAAGTAGGCTCCACGTTTTGCTATATTATAAATTGTTTCATTTTCATTGTATTTTTTATCAATTACATTGACTTTACTAAGGGCTCAACATGATGCAAATGGCGATAGTTAAGAGGAAGACACTGAATTCTGCAACATCGTTTTTAGTAGTGCAGAAGACGGGGAAATCTTTTATATCGTATAATTTATATTTGTGTCCAAAAAAGAATTAATATTTATTATCCAGTGTGTGTTCAATTTTTGCTTTTTTTAATGAATTTACGCTTAATTACGACCCAACAATATTTCGTGTTTTAAATCACAACCGTCAAAGTATGTAGGTACATTCTCAATTGATGGTAATTTAAAATTTTTAAATAAATGTTATAATGTCTTCCTAAATTGCTTACCCATTCGAGGAATGCGCTAGTCATATCATTAACCCACGAAGCGTTACTATGGCTCATAAAACCGTGGACAATCATCACAGTTTTTCGTTCAGGCTTAAAATCCACCCATTCTAGTCCAAATTGATCACCAGTAAACACCTGCAAATTTTCATTTCATTTCATTAAAATAAAAAAGAGTTATGATACGTCATAACTAATACATTCACGAATATTGAGTACTACTTAGTTCTACAAAACCACACAGCATTATACTGATATAAGAGATTCAATATATTATAAACAAATGATTTTTTGAAACTGAAACTAAAATAACACAAAGTATGTTTGAATATTTTTCTGAAATTATTGACGTTAAGCAGTTCCTTTATGTTTTGTATAATTATTTTAAATCATTTAGAATCTTATGAAATAAGAACATATGAAGTTTTATACCTGAACTCTTTGTCGTTGATTTCTAGACGAGAAGAAAAAGTGTGTATTGATATCATCAGACGAATCAGGCTTCATATTCAAGAGGTTAATTATCTGTCGCATCAACGAGCCAAAGCCGGTACATCTCACGATATTCGGAACTGGCAGTCGCAACGACTCCTAAAAAGAACAACATACTGTTTCACGACTTTGTCCCTAAAAGGGTAGGCAGGAAGTACTCCCATGGTCATGTTTCACTAGTCGTTAAGTCCCACGAAGCCGATGAACGTATTGCTTTTATATCTCCCGAGACTTTTAAATCGCAATTGGAAAACAAGACCAAGTTCCAAGTCAGGGGTTGACCTCTATAAATTTGAATTTATATTTGAATTTATCCACAACTTTTTACAATCATATGTTGTTGTTTGAAACAATGTAACAAACAAACGCCCACGCCCAGTACATGGCGTTTAGGATTCACCGATAAATTAAACGATTCCAATAAACGAACTTCCGTCAACAAACTTATCGGTTCCTATTTGTTTTACGTGTTTTGAGCGACCTTGTGATAGTTGCAATTACGGACTCCTAGATCGCGGCCTAATTGGTACAACTATTTTTCGTAATAAATCAATGAAATTTTCGAAAAATTCACCATCATCATCAGCCCATACACGTCCCACTGCTCGGCACGGGCCTCCTCTACAACTGTGAGGGTTTAGGCCGTAGCCCACCACGCTGGCCTAGTGCGGGTTGGCGGACTACACATCTAAGAGATTCCTGAGAACTTTTTAGATAGGTTTCATCACGATGTTTTCCGTCACCGTTAAAGTACGTGATAATAATTATTTGTGAATACACACATAACTTTGAAAAGTCAGAGGTGTGTGGCTGGGGTTTGAACCCGCGAGTCGAAGCCATCACGACTTAATTAATATGATAATTTTAATTAAATAAATAAATGGCAAATCCTATCCCTGTCTTTTTATACGAAAATAGTATTCGAAAAGTAAGAGGTGTGTGCCTGGGGTTTGAACCCACGACCGCCGAGATGCTCGACCGCGCGCCTAAACCTCGAGGCCATCACGACTTCCGACGTAGTTTATATTTGACGACCTGTAATTAATGAAAATTGTAATTACTTCGTCTATACTCGCGTAGTCATCATTTATGTCGGTAGTAGTTGCTTCCTCCGTTTTAATTTTTAGGAATTCCTCTAGATCCTCAGGGCTGATGTGATTCTCCACTAGAATGAAAAAGTTGATTACTTCGTTAATATTATTGACTTTTTCAAATACCTTACATTTGAAATATACTTTAACAGTAACAAATATAAGTTTTTATGTGCAGGTTACGCTGCCGTAAATACGATCTTAGAAATAAATACGTACTTAGTCTTAGGTAACACCTATAACATTTTGAATCGTTCCTTTTGTTTATACAAAAATACATCCTTTTAGAATGAGCACTTATTTGAATTCGTGATGGCCTCGAGGTTTGGGCACGCGGTCGATAATCTCGACGGTCGCGGGTTCAAACCCCAGGCACACACCTCTGACTTTTCGAAGTTATGTGTGTATTCACTACGAATTATCACGTACTTTAACGGTGAAGGAAAACATCGTGATGAAACCTGTACATCTAAAAAAGTTCTTAGGAATTTCTTAGGTGTGTAGTCCGCCAACCCGCACTAGGCCAGCGTGGTGGACTAAGGCCTAAACCCTATCAATGGTAGAGGAGGTCCGTGCCCAGCAATGGGACGTATATGGGCTGATGATGATGACTTATTTGAATATTATAAAGGCACAAGTTTCAACGGATATTTGTTACTCTTTCACATAAAAACTACCTCATGGATTTTGCTGAAATTTGGTATAGAAGTAGCTAATAATCTGGATTAATAAATAAGCTACTTTATATTTAAGATTACGTCCGGGCGGAGCTGGGCCATCCAGCTAGAGAATTTATAATTTTATACACTACACACCGCGTAAGACTCGACCACTAAATTCGAGGTCAAATTAATTCTGAATCATCAGGGGGTTTCTTTTTGTACAGGCAAAAACTACGCTACAGTCAGATAAAATGAATGAATGACGTGGTATGAATGGACCGACTCGATCAAGGTAGTCCCACTCCCAAAGAAAACTAAGAATTCGTAGTAAGTCAACAATAGAACTATTAGATTGACATGCTATCGTAATAATATTTTCGTGTCATGGTATTTTTACGTACCTCGAAAGTATTAAGGGAAACCCAAGAATATCCCGTTTTGTATGTAAGTTGAACCAGAAACAAATTTTTTCAACAAGGTTTTTATGAAAAAAAAATTAGTGGAACGATCATCCGACGGTTCGTAGCACAATTCGCTTCCGTATTTGAAATTTTTGTTTCCGCGCCTAATTTTGTGTTTTTAGGTATTTAGCCTGGTCAAAATTGTACATTTGGTCCATTTTCTCATATTATTGAGAATTTACTCGACAAAATATGTCGCAATTTTCAAACAATGAACCATAAGAAATTAAAATGGGTAAGAACATTGAACTTCACGACTAAATTATGAATGAGTTATTTCAAGTAAGTATTTTTCCTGGTTGCGTGATTTGCATCAATCTTATTAAATTGTTGTAACCAATTTGTTTAGTTTACATAAGTAGGTATGTAACGTGCGTTTAATATAAACATTTTGCTGTAAAATATTTTATCATCTGTTGAAAGGGCTTAAAAGAATCGAAAATACTATATTTGGAATGTGAATTTGGCGTGAACACCTTTCATTTTTCTTAATTTAGTCATTCGTAAAGGATGAATAACTCTATTGGAACTTCGTTGTTCATCGGCAAAACATAAGTAAGTGGTAAAAATGATACAATGAATGGTACTAAGACATAAAGACATTAATGGTAATTTCAATTTATCGCTCTAATAATCGTCTGCAATAACTGACAAACGAAATCTTATTTTTCTAAATAAATCATGTTTTTACACTGCCCTACATCGTGTGAGAACTAGACAATAGTCAAAGATAGCTCATTGACCTCATTCTTTAAATCTTATCAATATGATGGTCACCTATTTCCGTATGCCCTTGACATATTAATACTTATTGTTGTCAAGACGACAGTGCGACATCGTCTCAACAAGATCTGTATATTGGATAACCGCAGTCTTTCGTGGTGCGGCGTTCATTGCGCTGTCGAAAAACGTATAAAATTATGTCAAAAACTTTACAAATAACAACAATTTTTGGTAGATATACTTTGCTTATTACGTTTAAAACAATCTTTTAAAAATCTAATCTTTTAAAGGTATCAAAATACGACAAGAACATAATTATGTAAATAAAAACAAAACGTAAAACAAGTTTTGAACAAAAACGTGTAAAGTGATTAGTTTCAGTTTGACTACCTCTTTGCAGCTTCGTACTTTGTTCATCTGCCTGTACGTAGTCGTGTAAGAATACAAACACCACACAAACAATAACAAACATAATGTTACACTCTTACTCAGCACTGTTCAGGTAATTTAAAACGAATATAATTTTACTACATTCGTATCTAACAGTAATTAACTAATTAGTTGGACAAGTTATTGATTTGATACAATTATGCATTAGCTATTAGCTATAATAAGTCGACTTGTGAACAGTTTATACCCACATTTAAACAGAAAGGGACATTAAAAAAAGTTTTTTAAATCGAAAGAAATATTTGGCCTGTTAAAAAAACACTACATTTTGGACCAGCGTTGGATATCTTAAAAGTAAGGATAAATAATAACCAGTAGGTATAACTTAATAACAGAAGGTGTTTTTTAAATTGTGCTGTGAACTTAATAAAGTATTTTTTATTAATAAGTAATTGATATGTTTTGCGATAAAAAGGCAAACAAACGCATTTGTTTGTATGTCACGAAGATATTATTCGTGTTTTAAACAAATAAACCTACGACATCGGTATCAAGTCGTTGATAACGGTATTGTTACAGCTTACATTTTTTAAGTATACTGTAATTTGTTTATCTCATTACTTTACTTATAAATTTGATTCAATTTTAATTTAATAAACAAAAATCTTACATTCTTCCGTTGTCACCCACGATCGTTGAAAACTCTCGTGAAACATTATTACGAAGACACAAAGTATTAACCCCTTGCGTTCAAACATTTTGGAATTTAATTGCAAACTTGTAAAATCGTAACCAATAATAAACGCGTTATATTTTCGCGGCAGGAAAATATAAGTGGCCAAGCGTCCGTCAGCGACAATACGTTTGACATTCACTAATGATAATAATTGCCACAAATGCTCTTATATCTTCTAGATTTGCACAAAACCTCAGGATTCAGACTAAAAGGAGTGCAAAATGATTCATCGTTTGTAGAATTTACCAAACACTACGCGATTGCACTTGCCTGCACTTCCCAAAATAAACGAGTGATAATGACGACAATGGTTTTTTGTGTAGGTTCTGCTTGCTGAGTTCAGGTTTAGTACCTATATATTATTCATAGCTTATTAAATTTGACAACTCATAATTTAATTCGGTCTCATTTGAGGAAAAGATTTTCAATGTTAATTATTAAGGAAAGCGACTGCCTCAATTATCCCACTGCAAAAGTGTATACCGTCCGGTCTGGACTTGCTAAATTCAATTCCTGTGTCGGACAAAGTATAATCGGCTCGCCCCTATTACAGGAGCCTTAAAATAACTGGCGAAATGTGATTTATAAATTTCTCATAACAATATTTGGTGACATCGTAAATACATTTTTACCATATTGCCATTTCAACTTACGAATCTGCTGGGCTACATCTGTAACTTATACTTTCCTGCAAATGTACCTACTCAATTCTGATTCGACTTAAAAAGACAATTTTATTATTTTGTTTGGGGGGGGGGGGTTAATTAGTTACTTAAGACTTAAGGGCTTCGCTGTCACCTGGAAACTTAAACAGGGGTTCGCTGTCACCTGGAAGCTTTAACATGGTTTCGTAAAACCAAAAGTTTGAGAAACCCTGTTCTAGCCCAATTGTATTCGATGATTCTACACCATCGTATTTAAACCTGCCCTACTAATTGTTAATGTACGAGTAAATCATTTTCGTCGATAACTTCAAAGGTGGAGTTTTCAAGTGTTTTATCTACTGTTTATGACATAGATGTATGAACCTATACCAAATTTAAAAAATCCTTATATATTATAACTGATTGAAATACAATTTCTGTGAATATACATAAATATTCACAGAAAGTGCATTCGCACTGGCCTTTATAAAAATGCAGTAAAAAAAACCAAATGACCTTTAAAAATATATTTATACATCGATACACCATTTCCTGTAGCACCCGCAGCTCGAGCCATGGAACGTTATCCAAAGGATGTGAACCGTCACGATTTGAATTGATAAAAAATATTTCAATTGATTGTTCACATGGACAATAAACAACAGCAATAACTCAATAAAACAATTAAAAAATATAATTGGAAGATTTTGAAATCATAACAAGAATTTTTGTACTGCTTAAAAATCAACATCATTCTTACAACCATTACTAGTTAGTATATTAGCAGGGTTTCTCAAAGTGGGGTACGTGATCCCCTGGGAGTTCGCCATTCGACGGCAAGGGGTTCGCGAGCAGATTTGTCCAATTTTTTTCCTATAATTGACCTCATTTGCGACAAGAAAAAAGCACACCCATCACATTAATATTAAATAAAAATAAAAATAATATTTCATTTTTTTGTTCGGGGGGTAATTAGTAACTTAACGTTTAAGGGGTTCACTGTCACCTGGAAACTTTAACAGGCGTTCGTGACACCAAAAGTTTTAGAAACCCTGGTATATAAGTAGTATACAGTTGTATAGATTTTATACTAGATAACAAGAAGTGTCTGATCAATAGTCACGCCTCCCATATGGATATATTAACTCGCAACAAAAGTTTTCTTTCTTTTTAAACTGAATTTAACCAGGATATGGATGTCAACTCCATTATTACTGACTAGCTTTTGCTCGCGACTCCGTCCGCGTAGACTATATGGTTGGGTTCAGAAAGAAAATAGTAGTCTATTTTACTCCACGGAGTCCCATTTATGTCCATACCAAAAAATCATTCAAATCGGTCAAATAGACGTGAAACGTGTGCCGCCGCGCACCGGCCGGCCGGCGCCTTGTACATCATAATTGCGCTCTTGATCATTTTTTCGCTGCGGTGTTATTTTAAAACTGCGATATCTTCTAAGATACTCATTGAAATCAAATGATGTAAAGGGCAAATTTCTTTTAAATTAAATACTTGTGATGAATAACGTATTTATTTGGATAAGGATTAATATCATCTTTATGAAAAGACCTTCACAAATAATGCTTTATTTTAGAACAAATTGGGTTAGCATAAAAAAGGTTATAGTGAGCCAACCTTAAAAGATAGACTTATGCTGTCGCGGACTTTTTTTTAGAACTTTTAAAGGCAAACAATTCTGCCATACATTATTTTAGCGAAACTTTAACCGTTTCCGCAGCGCACGCAGCGGAAGTTCTCAAAAGGAAAAAATACCCCCGATTTTGAAACATTATTTATTGGTGCTCCGCTCCTATTGGTCATAGCGTGATGTTATATAGCCTATAGCCTTCCTCGATAAATGGGCTTTCTAACGCTGAAAGAATAAATCAAATCGGACCAGTAGTTCCTGAGATTAGCGCGTTCAACCAAACAAACAAACAAACAAACAAACTCTTCAGCTTTATATATTAGTATAGATAGGAATCTAATGCGTCATAATTTTTAACAAAATATAATTAACCACAGATCATTAATCATTTATAAGTGACACACTGCGTAATAGAATGTATGTCTTATGTTTTACCTTCAATTTACCATTATTCAACGTGTAGACAGAACAAATATGGTAATAGGGATATAAAGAAATATAGACTAGCGTGACATGTCATTGTACCAACGTATGTATTGGACATGTTTTATTCATAAAGCGAAGCAAACAACCAAGCTGTAGACAGTATTTTAAAGTCATCGAATTTTGCCACGTCAATTCAACCAACCAAACCAGACCAAGTCAAATACTCACCACACCTTATACATTAAATGCTCGCGAAGGAAGGTGAAACCGTATCAAATAGCGAATTTACCTTCCTCTCGCGGGCACGTTTTAACACTTTAGCATCTAAGCAACACCACACATGATTTTAGTATAATAATAATTAAAAAAAAAAAAAACAGACCAAGTTCTATACAATGACAAAAGGCCAATAACGGTCTTAGAATTCCCTGGAAATTCCTATGACCTTTTAGGATTTTAAATAATTTATTTTGACCAACGTAGAATAGGCGCGTATTAATTACTTATCCGTAAAAGTCGTGATGGCCTCGAGGTTTAGGCGCGCGGTCGAGAATCTCGACGGTCGCGGGTTCAAACCCCAGGCACACACCTCTGACTTTTCGAAGTTATGTGTGTATTCACAAAGAATTATCACGTACTTTAACGGTGAAGGAAAACATCGTGATGAAACCTGCACACCTAAAAGTTCTTAGGAATTTCTTAGGTGTGTAGTCCGCCAACCCGCACTAGGCCAGCGTGGTGGACTAAGGCCTAAACCCTCTCAGTTGTAGAGGAGGCTCGTGCCCAGCAGTGGGACGTATATGGGCTGATGATGATGATGATGATGAATTACTTATCCGAAATATAATATGTAAATGGGAAAGTAACTCTGTTCTTCTGTTACTACTTCACGACTTAACCGCTAACCCAGTTTAGATGTTTTTTAAGATGTGGACATATTTCCTATATAAAATATACCATAAAGAAGGATATACTATTATTTGTAGATATAAAAATGCGCCAAAGCTATTCTAGGTCTTAACGCTACTACAAATTGAATACTTCTAAAAGTCGGATCTGTTGTTTCCGTTTAAATCCACCACTGTATCTCATGCACGTTGTGGCATATGGATCGCTGGCCATTCCACTGTAGATTTTTCTCCCTCTACCAGACCAAAAAAATTATTGAAAGACCACCCTCTTGTTTATATGGGTTATCTGTGATTAAAAACTCATCTCACCATGAGCGTCCTAAAATAGAATGAAGTCTGGGCATCTGTATTGTGTACCTATTCTTTTTCGCGTGTTTCAGTCCAGAAATACCTGCCACAAATCCATTTCAACGCTTAAGAGGGGTTTTAGACGGCGTAGCGACAAGTTTCCAGCTTCACTGTAAAATCCTAGAGTGGGCCTGGCGTGGTAACCGTAGCACTCCAAGAGCAGCTTTAAGACCTTTATTTTATTACAAAATAAATGGTACAAAATCAAGTTATTTGAACATTAATAACGCGGGTTATAATTTACAACTTTTCGTGTTTATGCCATTTTCGTCAGTATAATTTTATATAGGTACAACTTATCCTTATAAAGTCTCAGTAACAGCATGAACTCATGAAATGTGTCCGATAAACGGTAATAGACTCGCCCTTTATCACCTAGGGCTAGGATATATGAATAACTGACAGAACTTGGATTCAGGAATACACGTCTGCTCAGCCCTTCGGATTACATTTTCTTTGGAAGGAAAAATAATGCCATGTTCACAAAATTATTTAAACAGAAACTTCAACAATAAGGTTAAAAAATATATTTTATATGTTATTATATTGTGAAAATGAACTATGAAGTAAAATACAAAACAAGAACTGACGAGCAAATTTTTAAAATATTTAAATTTCGCGCGGTACAAATAATGTCAATCGCACCAAATGCAAATGTCAAAAAAACATTCCGGTCTAGTTTAACATTTACTCGCCTTTAATCGATTTCTAACAACACCATCGAGTTGAGATATAATACAATTTGTTATACAGTCAGTGCTATCGATTTTTTTTTTGTTTTATTTCTCAGACATTTCTTATTGTAAACTTAAATCATAATAGGTAAATGACACCTTCAGTCATTGTGAAAAATATTAATTTTAAAACTTTTACATTCCGATGGTGGAATCGTATCATCATTCAAACATTTCAGATCGTGAATCGATTCAGTAGTTACTAGTCAGTATTTACGATAAAAAAAAAAATTTAATATTTTAGGTAAAAACATGTAGGTACCTTTTTTCGTTATACAATCTACAATCCATTGCATATTGTGTTCAATATTTATTACATTTCATATTATTTAAATATAATAATGTTTAGGTTTATAACAAATAATCAAAATCAGTTAAAGGATTTTTGGTATGGACATATGTAGATAGGACTAAAGGAAATAATAAATTTTCAAAACAAAAAAAAGGAAGTCCATATTTCTTTATACAAAGAAATTTATTTTAAAAGATATTTTTTTCACCACAAGTTAGAAGCAGTTAGGATTGAAAACAATTGACATTCAATGTCTAGGTAAATAGTTAATAGTATATTTTTTACCTTTTTAGTATATTTTTAAATGCCTTATCATAGGTATTGCGTTTGTCTTATAAATGTTATTAAAGGTATTTAATTTGTTAATCACAAATTTCGTTTGTCGGAGAATTTCATATTTTTTATTTGGCAACATTAGTATAGAATGCAACAATTTCATTGGGTGTCGTTAAACCGTTCAAACTTCAAACAGTCTTCAAACTTCAAAGTTCAAACGTACCTATGGCCGTTTGAAATCTCCTTTGTGAATTTGTCAACAATCCTCAATAGTTTGTTGTTAATTGTTAACATTTTATTTGAATTTAGGTTTTATTTTTAAGCTAGTTTAAAATGACGTCCATTAAAGAAGATGAAAAGAAAGAAATCCCAGAAATTATTCACGATCCTCAGACCAACTGCACATACCAGAGGTTACGTTTTTTCGGAAAGGTAAGAATTATACTAATTCCTCTATTGCCCGGTTACTACATTTTGTAAAACATAGTTTTCCATTGAGAATGCGTTGTATAGTGGCATGTTATGTTTTGACCCTAATATGAGCTATGCAATCTTGTATATGAATATAGAAAAAAAACCGTTACAGGTGCTACAATATTATTTTAAGATCATTTTAGGGCCCTTTACTTAACTATGTTCCCATAAAATCGGAACCAATTTACCACCATTGAGTGGTAGGGAATGGCAGTTACATTTCAAATTACAAGTTAATTAACTGATGTATACAAAATATCAAATAAAACGCATAGATTTAACTTAAGTTTATGTCATTAATCATCTGTAAGACTTAGTAGATTATGGTTGTTGCGTTAAAGAAAATAATTAGTTGCCATTTGAACACAACGCCCACAGATCAAAATTTCGTAACTTGTATATAACAGGTGTATTTCTGTGTGTCTATTTATACTTCTACAAGTATTTCTATCCTTACATCACGTATTTGAAGCACTAACTACTTTTTACTAAATGTATACTTTGCTATAAGAATTTAGAATATAGTATAAAGGAATCCCAAATGGAAATTAAGTTTCAGTTACAACTAGTGGTTGCAACAAAGTTTATTAAAAAGTTATTACTTTGACCATATTGGTTTAAGATACTATGGTGTCGCTATAAACATTTTACTACTTGACGCCTCTAAGAGCATGAAGCTTAGAATGAACAGTTAAAAATAAGATGAGTTATTGTAAAAGCTTGCTATCAATAATTTAGTGCTAAACCTTCAATTTCATCATCAGCCCATATATATCACACTGCTGGGTACGGATCTCCTCTACAACTGAGAGGGTTTGTTTTTTAATATTATACAATTGTTCTTGGTTTATAATAGAAGATTGATACAAAACTAAAGGATATTACACTCATAATTATTATAAAAATAAAACGGTAATTATAAAGATGATGTATGTACTATGATAAAAGATAAGCCATTTCATAATTAAAACTATAATATTAAACATTTCTAACAGTAAAACTTGAAACTTCCTCAGTCAAATGTATGTTAAAAATACGGTAGCAATTTATGTATTGTCCGCCAACCTCACTAGGCCAGGGTATTGGACTAAGGCCTAAACCCTCAGTTGCAGAAGAGGCCCATGCCCAGCAGTGGGACCTATATGGGCTGATGATGATTATGTATTTAATTTCAAACACTTTCTTTTAGGGTGGGTTTGCAAAGTGCTATGAAATTCAAGACTTGAGCACTAATCATGTGTATGCTGGCAAAATTGTATCTAAAAAACTGATGGTGAAATCAAGTCAGAAAGAAAAAATGGCTCAGGAGATCTCCATACACAGATCTCTGCAACACAAACATGTGGTTGGCTTCCACGGCTTCTTTGAAGACTCATTGAATATTTATATTATACTTGAACTTTGCAAGAAGCGAGTAAGTATTGTATTTGGTTGAATAACCACTCTTTATTTATTTATCATGCTTTATTGTACACCACATAAAAATTAACAAAATGATTAAGAAAAGTAAACACAAAAAACTACTTTATTGCAAAAATATGTTTGTTAAAAATTCTTTATTTTGTAATCAAGGAAATATAATTTGGAGTTTTTTTATGACCCCAAAACATGTAAGAGCTTTTGTATAAATTCTTGAAATAAGCTACTTTCTTTTGAAAAATTATAATATTTAAATGATTATTTGTTTAAAATATGATCTGAAAAAAATATTTTTCCATGATCAGTTATTATTATTAAGCTATAATATGTATTTTTTCAATGGATTAAAAAATACTTATAGAAAGCGTGATGGCCTCAAGATTAGGCATGTGGTCTACCGAGACACCATATCGGTGGCCGCGGGCTCCAGGCAAACCTTTGAAAGCATTTTTGTATATTCCTAATGAATTATCACGCACTTTAACGGCGAAGGAAAACATCGCTAGGAAACTTGGAAAACTATTTAAAATCTCCTCAGAGTTTCTTAGGTATGTTAACAGCACTCGGTCAGTGTGGTAGGCAAAATCTTGAACTCTCATTAGAATCCCAGATGGGTAATTTGTGGGTTAGATAAATAGAAAATAGTTTCCAATTACGACTGCCTCGTGGTCTCGCGGTACAAGTATGTGCCGAGCGATCTAGAGGTCCTGGGTTCGATTCCCGGGTCGGGCAAAGTGTTATTGGGTTTTTCCAATAGGAAATTCTCGGTAATAGCACGGAGTCTGGAAATGTGCCCGAAAAACGGCAATAGGCTCGCCCCCTATTACGTGGGACTGATACATACTTAGCGAAATGTGGGTGCAGAAATGCGCCTCTGCCTACCCCTTCGGGGAATACAGGCGTGAGTTTATGTATGTATGTAGTTTTCAATTAATGATATTTTGCACAGTCAATGATGGAGCTACACAAGCGTAGAAAAGCCATCACCGAGCCAGAGACACGGTTCTACATGCATCAGATCTTACTGGGCGTCCAGTACCTGCATAGCAGACGAATCATCCACCGCGACTTGAAACTTGGAAATCTTTTCCTCGATGACGAACTCCATGTTAAGATTGGAGACTTTGGCCTGGCTGCCAAAATTGAATTTGAAGGTGAGAGGTCAAATATAGTAAAAATTGGCTTAATTTTAAGCCAAGCAACAGCCATGTAATAACTTAATTCTTCGGATCCCTTTCACTTTTATGAATTATTATTTTTGTCGATCACACAAAAAATTATTTCGGTCCGGAGATCGAACCTACTATGCCTTAAATACTGTCCAAACAACTGTTCCATCGATGCTGTCAAAATGCTCTTTTAGTTGAGATCTTTAAAGTCTTTAAACATTTAAAGACTTCAAAGATCAATATACATATATTATTGAAAAAAAAAACACCACGTCTACAATTTTACCGTTATTTTTAAAAATTAACGTCGATTGGTCACTTTGCAGCCAAGATTCAGTGGAGCGACAAGTATTCCCCAAAATGTATATTAAACGAACCATAAAGGATACATCTGGATCGTATCAATGTAACAAACAGTTGTTTTAAGGTTTTTTTTTATGCAAAGTGCTAGTGGAATTTTATATCTACAACGCCTCGAAAGATGTTCAGCGAGCGAAAGTACGTTCTTACCTTTTATATAGAACTCAAAATACTTATGAAAAATAGGTATAGAATACATGTACCTCTGCCTACTCGTGTCGCTCTTCATCCATCATCATCCAAAAGAGGGTCCACTGCTGAACATAGACCTCTCCTAATGATTCCACAGGGACCTGTTGGACGCAGCCTTTTTTTTTTTTTTTGTTCTCGAGGGGAAAGCTGTTTATGGCTCTACTTCCCGCCAGCCCCGGGGGAGGGGGGGCGGGAAGCGTATGTCGGGGTCACCAGTCTTCCAGCCCGGCGCGCGGCGACGGTTGGACGCAGCCTGCATCCTACTGTCGCATCGTCAGCTGTCTTGCTGTCGCTCTTATGTCGATATATTTATTTTATAAATAAGTTACACTTATTTGTACCATATACAATCGTGGTTTAGGAACAATCGGAAATAAAGTGAAGTCTAATATTCCCAAATTAATAACAATTCAGAATTACATAATAAACCTTAATTTTAAAACCCTTAATATGTTTTGTAGGAGAGAGAAAGCAGACTTTATGCGGCACACCAAACTACATAGCGCCAGAAATATTGACGAAGAAGGGCCATTCCTTCGAAGTGGACATATGGAGTTTGGGCTGCATCATGTACACACTGTTGGTCGGCAAGCCGCCCTTCGAAACTTCCACACTCAAAGATACTTACAAAAGAATCAAGCAGTGTGAATACAGGTAAGCTCAAAATAAAGATGTGTTTTTTAATTCCAGTTCTCATTATTTCAAATCAAAATAAGAATTTAAATTATATCCATATTCTACAAATCAATCACTGAAATTATGAATTATATATTTCATTAGCAATTGAGAGTAATTTTAACTACTGATTATCCCTTTCATCATTTATTATCCTATTGCAGTATCCGTTTTCTATGGCATCGCAAATAGTCTGCACTGGTATAATCAGAAAAGCGGTGTGATTTAACTTCAGTGTCATGACAAGAATCGATTATGATTAACTCTCTTCTCATTTTCTTAAATAGCCAACAAAAGGCCTAATCTTACTCGCGTGGAGCTGCAGTACTCTACACTTACTAATTTAAATCACCCTTCCACTTAATAATTTAAATTGAACATAATTGGTATCTGCGATGGCAATACGTGCATCTAACGAAGTCTGCCTGTTTGCTATCCAATATGGTATTTATAAATAAATAAACCCAACAGTCACATACATAGTTCTGACCCCACATTAAGATACGAGTCTTGTGTCGTAGGTATCGGAAACTACGAGAGACTTTCGGTCTCACAAACACTCAGACCCGAAACAAATTTTTGTGGATCACACAAACATTTGTCTCGGTGCGGGGGAACGAACCCGCGGCCTCTCGTTTCGCAAGCCGGTGTCTAGCCGATTGCGCCACGGGGCTGTCAAAACATTACATTTATTGTCACTAAGACGAACATAACCCAAATTGTAACAGAATAATTGAGATATAATTTGTGTTCAAATAGTGAGGGCGTATATCTAGCAATGAGCGCTTGTCTCGCCGGCCCGTGGCACAAGCTGGGCAGCCGTTGTGCGCAGGCTATAGTCAACGATAACACAATACATCAACGCTACAGGTGGTTACCGAACCTCATGTTATGGTGACGGTGTTCTGTCCACACCACCACGCCGCGCTTTGTGTCGTCTTTCTACAGCTTTCTGTCACATTAATACTATAAGACAAGGAGATTTGTAACCGTCAGTGTTCATGTCATTAATCGTTAACTCATCTTAAGTAAATTTTGATAATAGACCAATGTGTGTAACACTTAATCGGGTTGGATGGATACAATAATGAGAATCAACAGTTCTCATGTCTTAACAGTCGTGGAAACAAGGAAAATATGTTTACAGGAAATTGAATAATTATCATTTTTGCCGTTTATTTTAAATTGTGTTCACATAATCCCTTCATTTATGTGTGTTTGAATCTAGTGATGCGATGATAAGGCTGTTCTTATGAAATAAATCAAATAATGTATTCATGAAAATGCTATAGGTATTAATAAATTGAGCAATACAAAAATTGTTAGCAAAGGTGTCAATCATTCCCTATTATGATACTAGTTTTATTTACATATCACAATATTAAAGTTTAAGTTAAATAAGAAAAATTCAAATTAGAATATATAATATTCAAATCGTTGTTCTTTTTCTTCTAAAAACTAGTATTTTTATTATTAACAGTTAAGTCGTTTGCACATAAAAATAGTAAATTTTTCCCTCATGTTTTTCCTTAAGAACCTTTGCAAGGATTTCCATTCATCAATATACAATGGTGTATCATCGCATTGCTATACAGTAGGTATACATGAGAGTATAGAGAGTGACTGGTGTGTGGTGCGCAGGATCCCGTCGTCGCTGCGCAAGGCGGCGGCGTCGATGATCGTGCTGCAGCTGCAGTCGGTGCCGGCGCGGCGTCCGTCCGTGGACAAGCTGCTGCAGCACGAGTTCTTCTCGTCCGGCATCCTGCCCGCCGCGCTGCCGCTGTCGTGCCTCACCACGGCGCCGCGCACCGACCAGCTCGAGGGCCTGGCGCTGCACCGCCGCCCGCTCAACGAGGTCATCATGAACGGTAACATAGTTTTTTTTTACGAGAGGAAAGCGCACGGTACGATACTGCTTTCCATACTTCTACTTAAAGTGCAAGGAAAGTGGCCTCGGGGTTTGGTCGCACGGTCGAGAATACCTGCGGTCGCGGCGGGTTTAAACTCCAGGCACACACCTCTGACTTTACGAAGTTATGTGTGTATTGACAATGAATTATCACCAACATTAACGGCGAAAAGAAACATCGTGAGGAAACCTACACATCTAAAAAATTCTTAGGTGTTGTAGTCCGCCAAACCATATTAGGCCAACAACGCCTAAAGACTCCCAGTTGTAGTCGAGGCCCGTGCCGAGCAGTTAGCCGTATATAAGCTGATGATGAGGCACGTTTTTGAAAATACCGAAAAAAAAAAAACATTAATTTGCCCGATCCGAGAATCAAACGTAGAACCTCCAGAGGACACGGCATCTAATTGAGACGCAAAATGACGAGGTACATAGTCCATCTAGTTGTTCTACATGGTTTGAACCTAGGCTCGATAAGTGTTCGACGCTATGTCAACTGTCGCACATGTGGGTTAATAATATTCTGTCACCATTAAACGGGTTTGTGATAAAGATAACTGTCGCAACCGTGACCTCTTTACATTACGATTTATTAAAGATCATTATTGTTTCGTATACTGTAGTGTCAAAACATCATTAGGTTTGTTTTCTTACAATTTAAATAGAATATATGGACTTTGGGAAGGCGGTAAATACAAGGCGAGTACAAAATTATATATGTGTAGGTATAGAAACCAAATGTGTGATGATTTTTTGTTCAGCATGACTGATATAGTGATGGTATATGTATTTAGCTCTAAATGATTGTCAAGCTCTATTTGTGTATTTTATTTCAAACTCTGGGACAAACACCCTAACAAGACTCGCTTACCAGCAATGAGTCCTAGTGAATCTATGCCTTAAATATATGTATAAGCTGATGATATATACAGAGAACGTGCCAATGGCGACAGATTCGCCTGTGAAGCGAGACCCCATCCCCGCCGAGCCGCGCTCCGTGGAGCCAACATCTCACAGGCAGAACTTCATCGCTTTACGCGACCAGCTTGCCGCATTGCTTACAAGCAAGGTAAGACAAGCTAAATCAGTAAATAAAAATAAAATCAATAAAGTACATGCGGGACCATTACTAGGCCACAATAGAAATACGAAATTAAAATGTTATTGATTTCTACTCGTAATTTACTTATTCAAAAATAAACTAGCTAAAACAATACTTGAAATGTTGAAAGAAACTTGCATGGTTCCATATATTGAGGAATATTTGAATCCTAATTCTCTAATGTATATAAACAATTGACTGAAATAATCCTTATAAAGGCATTTAAGAGTAAATTTACCGAGACATGTGTATCTTGTAGTTGAAGTGTCGACCGGAGTGCCTGACGGACGAGCTGAGCGACCCGGCCGCGCAGCCGCTCGTGTGGGTCGGCAAGTGGGTGGACTACAGCGACAAGTACGGCTTCGGATACCAGCTGTGCGACGAGAGCGTCGGCGTCATGTTCAACGACACCACCAAGCTCATTATGCTTGCCAATGGAGTGTAAGATATGCAAATAATCTTATATTATTACGTGATATTATGCTCGGCTTTAAATTATATTCATGCAAAATAATTTAAAGCCTAGATTTCTCTTTATGATAAGTCCGCCCTTTTTTTAGATATACGTACCCTACTGCGCCCCTAGTGCTCGATACTAGGGGCGCAGCGGGAACTTTAGGAGCAAACCGAAAAAATAATAGTCCTGCCTGGTCTGGCTATTCTTGCGTCCCCCAGAGTCTACGCCCTGGGCCTGGGCACCCGTGGCACCGCCCTATTAACGGCACTGCTTATGATACAAAATATAATTGTATAGTACTAATATCACAAATGCGCTAATCCGTTTAATCAGTTAATATTCTTTGTTATTCAAAGGAAATTTTGGTGAACTTTTTTCTCTTTACAGAAATGTACATTACATCAACCGAAATGGTCAAGAGCAGTACATGACTATGCGTACCTACCCGACCGAACTCGAGAAGAAAATGAAACTGCTCACTTACTTCAGGCGATACATGAGTGAACATCTTATGAAAGCAGGTAAAATTTATGCTAATAATACTTTATTTTTATCCTTAATATAAGTAAGATAATATAAATATTATTTTGGTTTGTTAAATCAATGTATGTGATTTTGGTGGTGTGATGTTTTAAATTTATCTAAACCAGTAATTCCAAAAGTGGTCCAGGTGGACCCCCGGGAGACTCGACGGGTCTATGTTGGGCGTGACAAAAAATGGGGGTCCACAATCGTAAGCGGCGGGGGTCCATGAAAAATAATTTGGTTGCGAACTAAAATGTTGGCTTGACTTCTTCTATATAGGCAGATAATATTTTGAGAAGCTCAGTGACTGTTACTTGTAAAAACTTGCATATTCCATAATCAGTACAACACATCTTGTTTTTTTTTAGTTGTAATGTAGCTGCAGGAGGTCCACCAGATCCATAAAATTTTTGAAAGTGGTCTATGAAACAAAAGAGTTTGGGAACCTGTGATCTAGACTTAGACCAATAACCAAGTCAATAGACTCAATTTGCTGTCCATTTTACAGGTGCTTCGGTACCAGTGAGAGAGAGCGACGGATTGTCTCGATTGCCTCACCTGCACCAATGGTTCAGGACAACTTTAGCTGTCATTATGTACCTGACTAATGGAACTTTACAGGTAAAGTGAATTACTTCAAAATATTCTATAACAAAATTGTGACAAGGCAAGCCCATTTTTGTCGTAGGAGTTTCGTTATCAGAAGTCAACAGTGAAGTATTTTAAAAAGATAAATATACAGATTTTAGCTTTATCTTCCACTGAATATTTAACGAAAACTAATACACTGAGGGCAACAAGACTATTTCGAAAGAGTGTTAAATGTACTTTTATAAATTTTTAGATAAACTTCCAAGACCACACGAAGATTATACTTTGCCCGCTCATGCAAGCTGTCACATACATCGATGTGGAGAAGAATTTCAGGACGTTCCGGTTCAGCACCATAGAAGAACACGGCTGTGATAAGAAACTTTACACAAACCTCACGTACGCGCTAGAGAAACTCAACAGCGTCTTAGCCAATAAATTATGTTAATCAGCTCTGTGAATCTGTAACTGCAGATTTGGTACATTATATTTAATATAAATGAATTTGATTATGGTGCCGTTAGGCATTTTATCAATAATTGTCTTTAGTAGGGGGTACACGGTGTATTATAAACGGTGTTCTCATTTAAATTTAATATTTATTAAAACTGATAACGTTAGTGAATGTTTTTCATGATCCTAACAGCGTTTTGACATTTCTACAATCTACATACATCTTACGAATCCGCCTGGATATTAACTAAACTGTATTTTATTCAAGAGTACAAAAATAAGCTACCGGATCTCCTACTATATCATAGAATTAATTAGAATGTTAAGGCGATGCTAACGGCGCCTTTTTTGTCGGTTTTTCTATAGATTATTGCCCGAAAATCAATTTTCTGAACATATATTTTCCTATTCTAACATTTATCGCACAACAGTGCGTAGTACCCCTGTCGTATCGTTTTGTTACACTTAATAATCAATGTAATTAAAATAACTATTTTTCACCTGCGAATTTCACATCTCCTGTTTCATGTTATAAGGCAAATTTTAGTGGTATTTTTCGTTTCTATAATTGTATTGCAATGAAAGTAATGTGCACCAAGACTGAGGGGCTGGGGTGCGTGCCTTTACATGAGCGTTTCGAATTGTTTATTTAGTTTTATAGCAATATTTTTATAACGTGTTTGTGTGCTTCAATAACATCACTTGAGAATTAATATTTTGCTGATTTTCTTCATTGCATTTTTGTTTTCTTTTTTTGTTTAAAAAAAAGGCAGAAATTATCTATTGAATGCAATTCTCCGAATCTACATTTTTTCTTAGCAATAAAGAATTTACACTTCAGTATTACCGTGAGTCGATGTTGTAGCACTGGTATTTGGAACTTGGAAGTTTCTTCAAATGCTGATAACACATGTAAAATATCCAACTATTTGACAATAAAGTTACGATAAAGTAAAGACAAATAGTTTTTTCCTTTCAACGCTTTATTTGGTCATTTTATTATTACGAAAGTAATAAATTGAAAAACAACAGTGCATTTTGAGCGACAAGGATCCGATAACATTTTCAAACACTGGCTAACTGACTTCATATATTTTTTCTATCAAAATAAACTGTATTGAATTAATTAAATTGTATTTGGGACACATAAGGAACTTGATAGTATGTTATTGCTGTGTGAATACTGTACAATGCACCATTTAGTAAAATAATAATCACCCACGGCAACCCTAATTCTCCAATGGATCACAATTATAACTTGAAGTACACTTACGCTCTTTGAAACTAAATTATGAAATGGAATCTTTCTGGCTCTATTATGGATGGAATAATTGCTTATGTGCTGTGGTAGACCCGTATGCTCATTACATAGCTGTTGCTGTAATTAAATGCTAGACTTACTATACACATTTTTTTTTATTGGGAATGAAACCCGCGTGAGCATCCCCGCCGTTGGATCATTGAATAGAGTTTGCAGTGGATGACAGACATGGAATTGTGACGCCTCTCGCAGCGGTTTTCACGAAATAAATTAATAATATACAAAATTATCACAATGTACTACAGTTGGAACTACGGTATATTATAACTCGGTGTGGACCGCATGCTGGTGTGGCAGTAATTCTCCTGGGTGGATGAATAAGCCTTCTTTTGCTTGCCAATCTGTGTATGCACCGTATTGGGAACTGACGCCAACTATCTCGCCCTGTCCGCTGATTGGACGGCCAAAGGTGCGACCAGAGCCCGCCAAGAATCTATAACAAAAATTGTATAAACATTTTTAATTTGGGTATTTTTTTGAGTCCCCAAATGCTTAATCAAATTTTTTCTATAGAGGAGACGGGAAAAAAGTGCCCCACAACAATTTCTGTGTGTAAACAGATGAAATGTTTGAAAATTTAAATTATATAATGAATACTGTTATTCAATTTTGTCTCCTAACAGTCTAGAACCAAAGATCACATAAAAAAGGAGTTTTATGGACTAAATAATATGAAGTATCTTACTAATTAATGAAAAATATTCACAGGCATAGGAGCATATTAAGTTTTACAGTATTTTTTGTTAAATTTTATAATACATAATACATTATGTTATTTTCCTATAATATTTAATACATTTTAATAATTATGATTAAAAATACATGCAACATATAAAGAAAAATTATTGTGACTACATTTTAATTTATTATTTACCAATAGATAAACTAGTGTCTAGCGAAAATGAATTTGCACTCCCGTTAAGAAATTATAATATTACTGGTTTAACTGTACTTAATAAAATGCTAATTTTCACATAAAACAAATAAAATAGCATTGTCTCATCGTTCATAATGTGCTTCAAAAATAACTCATAAAGTGCTGTCAATAAAAAGTATAATATATAGTAACAATGGATGGGCCAACCGTAAAAGCCTGCCAGGTTTCAAGTTGAGTGTAGCTGATCTAGACAATTATTTTTAGCATTAGCAAAATGTACTTGAAATTGTGTCATTTCTCTCAATACTAAGTAATTGATCATATGAATATACTTACGCCCCAGTGTCTATATGTTTGAACTTGACTGGTGTGTCCCTCCTCCAGTAATCATTGTTGCAAACCACAGTCCAGTTATCTCCAGTATCGCCTTCCCCATCATCATCACCATAGCATGACACCTCCTGATTGCCTGACAGAGGTGATGTGAAGTAATGTGAGTGTAGATTCTTCTTGGTAGCTATATGTTGAAAACGGATGTTTGTGTTACATTTAATTGGTTCTCTGAAAATTATTATATTATATTAAAATACATGGCCAGTAGCATACAATAAAATATCAATCACATTGATTAAACAAAACTTTTAGCATATACATGTAAATATACCATGATCGAAAACTAAGATAAGTAAAAAAAATCTCAAAAAGAATGAGAAAAAAAAGATAATTTTGTCATTTTTTTAATCTCCATAGCTGTTACCTGTCTGAGCTTTTGATTATGGTGTGTTTACACCCTGTATAATATAGACAGCTGGGTACAGCATTACTGGGGGAATTAACTAAAAAAAATTGTAATCTCCATGCCAAAAAAAATATTATTTCTTGGTTTAGCAGTTGTATAACAAATGGAGTTTGTATGCATGATATTTGGAAAAATAAACATAATATGGATTAGGATTTATTATAGGAGGTAAAAGAAAGTACAGAAAATAAAATAAATTTACAATACTAATACTGGATATACAGGGTGTCCCAGCAGTCGACGATAACCCGGAAACGGGGAATAGCCCAAGTCGTAAGAGTTATCAGAAAAATATTTTAAAAAATTTGATCAAATGGGTTTCTTCGCAAAATAAAAAATATTGTGCCACATTTAAAAAATAATGTAGCAAGTGTTATACCATTTTAGATTCCTTATTAAATGCGCCAACTTTTAAAGTTACTTGCCAAACTCGCGTAGTACATTTTTTTTTCAGGACAGTCAGTTAAATTTGGGCGTATGATAAATTTTAAATATGCGGTTTGGTAAACAATGTCATTTTCTTCCGAAGTATAGCAAGGTGGCTCTAAATGTTGGATAACAGTTTGACGAGGCATTATTCAGGATTACATAACAAAAATAATAATTTAAAAAAGTAAAGATTTGCAGCAACACTAGTAAAAAAACCGTCACAGGGTGTAGATTTTCTAGATTTTTTTGAAATCCCTATATTTTTCTAAATACATAACTTATATTTTTTTAAATATTTTTCTGATAACTCTTACGACTTGGACTATTCCCCGTTTCCGGGTTATCGTCGACTGCTGGGACACCCTGTATAATTGCAATAAATGTATATAAATACTGCAAGTAGCTTATCTGTATATTTGAGTTTATTGAAATTTAGTATCAACCATACAAAATATGGCTATAAAAAATAATCTCATTAATTCCTATTCGTAAACAACTGATAATACAATGTAGCTCTCAGCTTTCTGACTCTTTAAACTAATAAATAATGCATTAATTACCCTAAGATGCTTTACCATAATAAAGCTAGTTAAATTATTTAAATTCACTAGAGTTTCTTGCCCATTCTTCTTTACTGATGACTGCCTTCTGAACAGGGTGATACACTAAATTTTGAAATGATTGAATCTAAGTGAAGTATTTGACATTTTATAGATTCAATAAATTTCATTTCATTTCATAAACAAATAATAATTATGATGCATTAGCTCAAGGTTAAAGAACTATGTAATTTATGCGTTTGACTTTTCATTTCTAGTAAATTATTAATATTTCATGAAATAGGAGAAAATGTACATTTATCACACGAAGATTCCAAATTTTGGCGCTAAATATAATCAGTCTAAAATGTTTGGATTTTTATAACACATCAACATAATTTTAGTGAACCTTACCCTCTTTTGCAAGTTTCTCCCATCACCGGCCTGATAAGCCAGTGGCTATTATTGTCGTCCGACACATCAACCGCCGTTACTGACTGCTGACCAGAACCAGACCCGTATTTAACATCATGTGAGTGAAGTCGAAGACGCAAGTCTGTGTTAATTATCTTCAATATTGTGCCACACGTCACAAACTCTGACTTCGCCCCTAAATAAAATAGTGAATTAATATAAACTGTAATATTTCATTGTTGGATGTTGTATCCTCCCATAGTATTGGGCCACGTAATTGTTACGCCGCTAAACTTATCTTCATGAATTAAGGGTATGGAAAATAATTTACACATATATACACCACCAAATGATATTTACCTTGACTAATGTGCAGCTGATATATTGTGAAAATTACCACAATAAGAATATTAGAAATGGTACTCAGACCCATATTTTCTGTCTATATCACTACAACACGTTTGGTTTGACAATGACAATCAAATAGGCCAGAGAGGCGTTTTTGACGTTCGTAATCGTATGGTTTGGCTTAACAAAAATATATATCACTATAGGTAGGTACTCGCAAATTAATTATTATATCGCATATAATTTATTTCTTTAAATAAAAAAAGGATGTCCCCAAAAATAGTTTTCAAATAAACATCAAGGAGATCTAATTAATAATTAAAATATGTACCTAAACTTTGTGTTTGAAAATACTAAAAATCTCTACCTAATAGATCTTAATTATCGTGATTTAAGACTAGAATCTCTGGGATTAAAACAATGTAGGTATGTGACTGTTGGGTGTATTTATGTAGGTGCCTGTACCTACCTATAATATACTGATAGGTATAGCTAAAAGTAATGCGTTTGAAAATGAAGAATTACTACTTGGCAGAATATTCTAGTGACTTTAGCTGGTTTCTTACGAAATTAAAGAAAAGAACCAATCAACTGTCAAAGATCTTCTTGTCAAAGTGACGTTTCGTAATTCGTATTCTATCCATTCTTGTGTTTTGTACTGTGAACATTTTATTTTTGTTCAAATAATAATAAGTTAAAATATATTTTCATCATCATATAAAATGGACAACTGCAACTCATCATCCAATCAAGGAGCCAAAGGTTGTAGATATACTAATATTTTTACGCAATATGTCTGTGACTGAACATTCTAAATAAATAGCATATGTTTATACAATATTATTACTTTTAGGTACTTACGATCCGGGTTGGAATGATCCTCCGAAATTTGCATATAATGCACAGCAAACGACTCCTGGTAGACCGCGTAATTTTTTAAACAAAAGGGTTGCATTCCCTTTATCAACCAGTACGAACCCAACTCTTCCACAACCAGTGAATTTGCCACCAATGCCAACATTAGTGCCTTCCGCGCCGCCCACACATAGCAGTGCTCCCAAACCAAGTGATGAGGTTGAAGTAGACAGTGAAAGTGTTCTGAGGGAAGTTAAAAAATCACTTTTAGAACTATTAGAAAGTAACACAGAGTTGGAGGCTAAGGCTAATGATATCAAAAGACGGATATCGATCATGGAGGATATGTGGACTGGTGGGAAATTAAATAAAAGTATATATTTACAGATGAAGCAATTGGCTTTATGTAAGTATATTTTGACAATAATTATCATGACTTAAGATAAGTAAAATTTATAATAATCAAAATATTTCATACAATAATTGATGACAATTGAAGTTTGAACCAGTAGTTATATTTATTTGAAGTTTTTGAGGATTCACTATAATCATATGAACATATTTCGATTTGTATTCAATGTCCGTAAATACGACCACATGTTTATCTTTCGATCTCTACTAAAGTGGTTACCAATTCGTCAGCGTCGTAATCTACGTGCACTCACTACTCTATTCTCATGCCTTCCTCTCCACCTTCTTACTTAACGCCCTATTTTCAATCCTTACATTTAACCACAAGAGATCTCTTCGCTCTTCAATCAATCAATACGGCTTTGGAACTCGCTCCCTTTGGAGATCAGGATGTGCTCAAACCGTTGTACATTTAAGCACAAGGTTCGTCAACTGCTGACTCTTGAAACTGCAGAATGTTCACAACTATAACTTTCGTATTTATATATGTCATGTATGTGTATTATATTTATGTATTTTGTCAATAGTATTGTTTTGATATTTTACACACCTGCCTCATCTCATCTCTGCATCACCCTAGGTTCGACTGGAAGATAATGCCATAGGCATTAAGTCCACCTATACAACATTTGTATAAAGTGTAAATATAAATAAATATTTGTCTTATGAGAGTATTGAATCTAATTGCCAAGCAAATTCACATAGGTAACAGTAGAGAATGAAATAATTTTTTAATTTGGTATTGTGGTGTATATCAATTTTATTCTGTATTGTAATCTTGGTATGGGTTTTACCCCACTATGCCAGCGTGGTAGACTAAGCCTAAACCCTCTCAATGATAGAGGAGGCCCGTGCCCAGCAGTGGGACGTACTTATATGGGCTGATGACGACGATGATGACGATGGGTTTTGGTAATATATTGATCCTTTTCACAATATTTTTTTGAGGATAGCAGTACATATTTGTTTCTGTACAGATTTTTTAATGTTGGTAGTTTTCTGCAAATATTAAAATCGGTTTGCATACCCATAACACTTAACTTGCATATAAACTATGTAAGTGTGTCAGGTTCATGTGGTGTATTTATATATTTTTAAATAAAAAAGCAAATACCAAAGTTGGAGATGAATAGACTCCTAAACTAATGGAATACAGTTGAAACCGGATATAACCACATTGAAGGGACCATTTATTTCGGTTGTTATGTCCAATAGTTCTTAAAAGAATTATACGCAAGTAGCTATTAGTTTATAACGAGATTCGGCCGGGACCTTGCCAACCAATCTTATTTATATTTACATACATACATACATAAACTCACGCCTGTATTCCCCGAAGGGGTAGGCAGAGGTGCATTTCTGCACCCACATTTCGCCAGGTATGTATCAGTCCCACGTAATAGGGGGCGAGCCTATTGCCGTTTTTCGGGCACATTTCCAGACTCTGTGCTGTTACTGAGAATTTCCTAATGGAAAAACCCAATAACACTTTGCCCGACCCGGGAATCGAACTCATGACCTCTAGATCCCACGGCACATTCTTGTACCGCGAGACCACGAGGCAGTCTTATTTATATTTATATTTTGAATGTAATTATAATACTAATGTGGTATTTATTATTAAATTACAGGTCTCAAAAATAATGAGCCCAATAAAGCAGATGAAATACACAGAGCACTTATGGTGGACCATGTTAGTGCAGTGGGCACATGGATGCCAGGAGTAAAACAACTTATACACAACTGTATAGCTCGTTCAGAACTTTTAGCCATTGAAGCTATTGATGACAGCTAGATTTTAACATTATCATACTTTATACATTATCTTTCCTATAGCAATAATTTCTTATCTTTAATAATTTTCTAAATATTGAATCCTTATTATTTAAAGGCTGTGTATCAATGTGCTAACCACATATGAAGAAGAAAATTATATTAAGGAGTCATAAACTAATAACTAAACTATCTTTTGAGTGAAATCATAGAAGCTAAGATTCATAACACAACACAAGAAAAATGTCAGAAAAAACGTTACAATTTAGCAATGGCTATTCAGTGCATTTTATTTTTAACTTTTGAGGATTACAGTTTTTACTTAAAGTATAAAATAAATTATTAGAAATACTATTGTATAGAAGAAGAAAACATTTTGTTGAAATAATCAAATATTAAATTGTAAAATTACTATAGTAAATGCACTCAACAGCAGTGGTGGTACTTCCATAAAAGCCCAAAAGCGTTACAGGTTAATTGTGTCATGTCTATTTTATAATTGTTGATTGTGTGGTCAGGATGTTCTCATTTATATGTCAAATTGTTTTTGTTTAATAAAGATTTAAAGCTTAAAGATTATTATTCGGAATTTTGTAAGGCAAACTGGGCTTTTTGCCTTCTATGGAAGTACCACCATTACTCAACAGGAAGAAAACCTAAAACACCTATATAAAGAAAGCTGAATTCCCTGCTTAGTGCATTAATCTAGTCCCCAATGTTAACTTGTCATACTTAATACCTGTTTCATAAGTGATATTACTAAGTAATTTATAAGCAAAGTATGTGATTGTTCATTTATAGTTTTTATTAATCATATTGAAGGTGCTTTTTGAGTTGGCCATGATAAAACAATGTACAAGTTTTGTATTCAAAAGGGTATATAAGTAAAACAAATTTTACATTAATATGTATTTTTATTTATTAAAAACATAAACACACTTTGTTATTATAAAGTCATTAGTTGAAAAGGTTTATTTTTATATATTTGAAACAATAAAATCATTGAAAAGGACAGTTTTTAAAATAAAATCTTTATGTTGGCATGTGGATTCTAAAGAATGACTTTATTAAATGCCTACTTTCATTGAGATTTTAGAAAATACAATATCTACATTTATCTCCAACAATATTACAAAAATTGTTGAATTCTTACAATGTTTATCAAAATATACCTTATTTACAGTTAACCCTATCAAAAAATGTAAATAATTAAATAACTATGTTTTATTTTATTCTATTTCTCACCAAAAAGTTTTTTGTTTTGTCAATCAACACATAAAATTGGTTTTGGTCCTAATGCTTTAACCAAATGGGATTTGCAATTTTAAACATTACACTCTTACTTTAATAAATCTTAAATACCTATAGATTTTTTCAATCAACAGCCATTATGGCTTAGCAGATCATTCACCTATATTCCACGCTTAATGGGCTTAGGTGCAACGGTTACTCGGACAGGCTTGCACAGTTCTATGAGGGGCGCTGGTTCCCTACTACTGCCATCTTCCACTGCAAGGCATATGGAAATATCGACACCGCAGGGCTCCGTCCACACACCGTGAGAAATAAGGACTTTAGTGAGGAGACGCAGGTTTTGAGTGCCATCCTCATCTGGAATAGAAATTAACACACCATATTTATTAGTACTAATTTGTAGCTAAACTGTCGTTATTAGTTGTAGAGCCATGATTTATTTAGAAATTGATTTGTTCCAAAATTTATAGAAAATTAATCTTGATAGTGTTTATTTAATCTCATAAAAAACAAAACTTGTAAAAAAAAAGAAGTCTCGCAACTCATTTCTTCTACCGTAAAAAGTTGTGAGATCCATGTTATACCAAGTCGATGAATTTATTCAGTCCCCCGTTTAAGGGACCTTTTGTCTTAAGTTATTATGCACTTAGCTTACCAGGCAACATCTCATAGTGACCATATCAATATTAAAAATATTTTATGTTTTAAACAAAAGAGTTAGATTTGGCAATCGCATGAAAACACGATGTATCTCTCTTTTAGTATTTATATAGTACCTAGATAGTATATTTCAATCAGTGTTGGGCAAAAGTTAATTGAACTAACAATTGACAATTAATTAATTGTTAATTGCTGCCACTGCAATTAACAATTAATTGAAATGAAATTATATTTATTGAATCCGTAAAATGTCAAATACATCACTTAGATTCAGTCATTTCAAAATTTGGTGTACCACCCTGTTCGGAAGGCAGTCATCACTAGAGAAGAACGGGCAAGAAACTCTAGTGTTGCTCAATTAATTGTTCATTGTCATTTTCACAATAACAATTGATCAATTGTTAATTTCAGTGGCAGCAATTAACAATTAATTAATTGTCAATTAACTTTTGCCTAACACTGATTTCAAAAACGTTCCGTTGTATGCAAAATAATTTCAAATATAGAACTGACTGTTATCGTGATGGTCGAGCGGGCGCAGATGGTCTGGCGGGGGCAGCAGCGCGTGCACCCGTCGGTCGGGGTAGGCGACGCGCACGCGCAGGCGGCGCTTGGCGCGCACGTGCAGCACCTCCGCCTCGAGCGCGACGCCCGCCACCAGCCCCGCGCTGAACCGCACCACCGTGTCGCTCTCCGCGGCCGGCTCCACGATACGCGCGCGGCTCATGCGGATCTACATCATGTTCATTTACCATACACATATTACTTACAATTAGATGGTATCTCTATCTCATATGACAAAGTTATATCACCAGCTTAGTACTAACTCGGTGCAACAAAAAATATTTACAAACAACTATTTCTTGAGGAAACCAAAGAAGTGTGTTTGGACGACATTTGAAGACATTTGACGCTCTATAATACGTACATACATACATAACCTCACGCCTGTATTCCCCGAAAGGGTAGGCAGAGGTGCAATTCTGCACCCAAATTTCGCCAGGTATGTATCAGTCCCACGTAATAGTGGGCGAGCCTTTTGCCGTTTTTCGGGCACAATCCCATTTTCTAATGGAAAAACCCATTAGAAAAGAACTTTGTCCGACCCTGGTGTCGAACCCAGGACCTCTAGATCGCACGGCACATACTTGTGCCGCGAGACCACGAGGCAGTCAGTACTATCTGAGATTTCATTGCAAATTTCATCATGTATGACCTTTGTAAACTAAAGGTAATAAAATACAAATACGCCTGGAGTGACATGATAGCCAATAAAAACTACAGCTTAAATATAAGACAATTGAAGAGAACTGACATGAAGGTTGGGTCTGGGTATGGAGGGCAGCGGCGCGGACTGCAGCAGCGGCATGAGCGCCCGCGCCAGCGCCGCCGGCTTGTTGTCCGCGCTCATCGACAGCTGCCGGAACACCGCGATCGTGAACGGGTCTGGCTCCACGCCTACAGGAAAAATAATAAATAAATACACCTAACAGCGACATGCATAGTTCTGACCCCACACTAAGATCAAGTCTTGTGTCGTGGGTATCAGAAACAACGAGACACTTTTTTTTCTCACAAACAAATATTTGTGGGTCACACAAACATTTATCTGGATGCGGGGATCAAACTCGCAGGCTCTCGTTTCGCAAGCCGGTGACTAACTGCGCCACGGGGCTGTCAATATGAAAAAAAATTGCCATACTTTATAAAAAAAATACTTAATACATTTCTCTAACCTTAAAGCAGGACAAAAAATCTCTGTGTTGAGAATAATCATACAACACCTTGACTATATTTTGATTAAATTTTTGCGAAAAATTCACTTAACAAAACAATGAAAGTCAATATGGTTTAGCTTCTTGAAAAAACAAAAAAAAAATTTAATCTGCAACATATACTACTTAAAAAAATTCAATAAAAAAAAAAAAACACCTGCGGAAGCCAACATCCTGTCCAACTGTTCAGCGTGGTGAGTGAGCGCCGCTACTGCTGAGAGCGCGGCCGCTGTCACCGACGTGCCAGTGCCAACGGCGGCGCCTGGCGTGCCAGGGACCGCGGGCCCGCCCGGCGACGTCGCGCCGCCACTGTGCACGGGCACGGCCGCCGCGTACAGCCTGGCAGCGCACACGCGCAGCGCCAGTTGCCACACGCACGCGTTCTCTTGCTCCGTCACTCCGCTGAACTGGTGCTGCAGACTAGTTGAAAAGGAAAATATCGATTAATACAGCACCCAGTTAGAGTGTATCTAATTTTGAAATACACATTATTTGGATTGACACCATTCGTTACATTAGTGTACCTATATCGTGCAATGAATATGAAAGATGAATTTACAATCAATACATAGAAATCGGACAGACCGAAATATATTGATGATTTTTTCTCTATACGAAGTTTCGATGTTTTATAGATTGAGTAATATAATTAACATAAAGAAAACAATTTATTTTTGTTTAGTGAGTGAATGAGTAATATTTCTTTAAGACCATTATATCGGGTATATCGATGATACTGATGATATATGATAGTACATACCGGGAATTATCGATATAAAGGCTACGTACCGCAGACTAGGGATGTTGGAAATCCAAAAAAATATCGATATAATTGTATTTTTAGAAAATATCAATATAATATCAATATAAGAAAAAAAATACGATATATCCGTATGATTTGAGTACGTACTCAAGAATACGTGCGCGTTGACAGAGTTGTCGACCAAAAAAAAGGATAACGTTAATTGTTACAAAGAAAAATGTTGATATAAAAAAGGATTCCTTTTTAGGATTTTTAATCATAAAAATATCGATTTTCATACCTTTTCGATACTTGGAGTTTTATATCGATATATCGAAAAAAATAATATCGATATGTCGTTATTTTTTGAACAAGCTTACCGCAGACAGTCAGCGGTGATGTTCCGCAGCGCGTGGTCGGGCACGGCGCGCGCGCGCAGCGCGTCCCCCAGCGCCACGAGCACGCGCACGCACACCGCCGTGAACTGCGCCGCGCCCACCACCGCCGGCTCCATCTCCGACAGCCTGCGCACACACATTCATAAATAGTTTCTTAAATAATATAATAAGTTTTTTACTTAATCTTAAAATTACGATGAACGAAATTCCCGATTCCAATGGGGCCCAATCGATAGCTTACGTCACGCCGGTTTCCAATGATACCAAACTCGGGTTCTCCTACGATTAAAATTGAGGGAGTTAGACAGAGGGGGGGTGAGGTAGAATTTCTGAGGGGGGGAGGGTCGTCGAGTTGATTCCTGCAATAAAAATTTTCAATTGGGGGGGGGGGGTAGGATTCTTGCTATAGGGAGTGAATGACAGAGCAAAGTGATTGCTATTGGAGTATGGTGTCTTGGGGGGGTGAGGGGGCGGGAGGGGGGGGGGGGGGGGTGTCTCGGGCTAGGGGGGGGGGGGTAAGAGGAGTTGCGAGAGGCAGGGGCGAGTTATATTAACTAAACGATTTAAGCCTGACCTGTGACGTACATATCATATAAGTAATAAATTTAAATTAAGGAATTAAAATTATAATTAATTCTGACGTCACGACTCGGTCTTGACGAGCACGTGATCGTGAGCAGAATTTTAAAAGTAAAATCAGATTAAATTAAAATAAATTAAGCCAGCTGACTCATTAATGGTACTAGGCATTCAGAAAGCTAGAGAGGTGAAATGCTATCATTAATAAATTTTGGTTTTTAATTCATCGTGGTTTAAATTTCGAATGGATTATACGAGTATACAGTTTTTAATGCTAGTACTTTGTCCTTGCTGATTATGATGTCCTGGTAGTTGCGTAGAACATAATTGACATTTCTTTATTTTCAATTTTAGTAAAACTAATTTTTATTACTGTCCACTATTCTACATTTAAAAAATCTAAAACATAAACTTTTTTGAAAAAATACTTGATCTGAAACATATTAAACCTTCCTGACCCATTTGACACTTACATTTTTTCGAGACTTAATGAGTGGTTAAGCAGACAACTTCATACTGTTCATTTAAGCAGACAACTTCATACTGTTAATTTTGTGTCAGTAAGTAAAATATAAAAAAAAACTTTTTGATTACTATTTAAAAACAAAGCTGTTATTTCATACAGATATCTTTTAAAAAAAAAACAGTAGGTAGGTAATACATAAATAATTTGTACTATGAAAAACTCTTAATTTTTACAACTCATTATTTTATAAAAATCATGAGTATATTTACAAGAAAAATATTCTACAATCCACTCCAAGATCTCTAAATATACAATAAATAAATACACCCAACAGTCACATACATAGTTCTGACCACACATTAGGATACAAGTCCTGTGTCGTGGGTATCAGAACCTACGAGAAACTTTTCGGTCTCACAAACACCCAGACCCGAAACAAATATTTGTGGATTACACAATCCCGCGGATTCTCGTTTTGCAAGCTGGCATCTAGCCAACTGCGCCACGGGGCTGTCAAAACTGTACAAAAATCTATCTATACCACTTCATCAATTAATTCAGAAGTATCGGTTATGTTTACTTGTTGAGTTGTTCCTCGGCAGACCGCAGCATGGTGAGCCGGACATTGTTGGACAATGCCGTGTTGTCGATGTGCTGCAACACGCAATCGAAGAACTTGCGCACCGCGCTGTCGTCCATCGCCGCTTCGATCTTCTCCGCGCTGTATTGTTGGTCTCCTACAACAACAAAATTGAACTATGAAACCACCGATTTAGTGCCGTTTCTAGGGTTTCGATGTGATCCTGTGAGGAAACTTGCACACCTAAAAGTTCTTAGGAGTTTCTTAGATGTGTAGTCCGCCAACCCGCACTAGGCCAGCGTGGTGGACTAAAGCCTAAACCCTCTCAGTTGTAGAGGCCCGTGCCCAGCAGTTGTAGGTATATGGGCTGATGATAATGATGAAACATGACAGGATAACTACATTCGAATATTAGTCTTCTATCAAAAATCGACTACGATTATCTGTCACTAGTCGAAAAAATAATGCCGGCCCGTTCTACTTACCAATAGGCAGCTGCGGTACAAAATGCGGCATAGTGTCCCGCAAGTAGGTGTAGTGTTTGACCGTGTGCTCCTCGAACAGCGGCAGCATCGTGGTGCAGTGCTGCGCCGCGTTCAGCACCAGGATCAGCACGCATGTGTCTTTGTACATGTTAAGGAACTATATTTGTCTCTTTCACGCTTATAGGATATGTTTGAAGGGGAAAGGAGAGAGATATATTTTAGTAATTTCTTTTTGTGACAACACATATTGACACATTGATAATAATAGATCTATTGAAAAGGCGTGAAATTTTATAGTATGTTATATTGTTCTTATAATAATCTGTAATTATAATCTGTATTAGTAATTTTTTACAGTATTAGAGTATGTTGTGGTAAATATTTATTAAACAGCTGTTTATGTAACTCAATTTAAAAAGATGCTCCTTTTTGATTAGACAACCAATTGTTGCCAGCTTTAAATTATATCATAGACTATAACAATGAAATATTATCAACAATATTTTAAAATTGTCACAGCATTTACAAAAATATTTTTTTTACTAAATACTGTCAATGGCATCAAGTGAAAATAGATTTATCGATGTTACAAATATCGATATTATAAAGGATACAGGCTGGATCCTCTACGTCAGGTTCTGGCATGTCGAAGAACGGATGTACTGCCAATAGTCTTGTCGTGAGCGGAAGCACTAGGGAAGCGTGAGAACTGCCCAGGCGTTGCACGCAGCGGTATGTAGAACGCTTGTCCTGGTAAATACAATATGTTTAATAGCAGTTGATATAATTTAAGAGTACTTATACTACTAACACTTGCTAAATATTATAAAAAAAAAATGTGTGGTTTTATGAAACCACGAGGCAAGTGAAGCTTTTTTTCGGTTTAACTAAAAAAATTAGAAAAATATTAGTTAACTAATAACTCCCTGCAATGGTATGGTGTCGATTTAAGTGGTTATCAATCAAACTAATAAATATGTTAAACCTTATCTCGTAGTTGGTCCATTTCCATAATCTTTCATTTCAAGATTGAATACTCCGCCATATTGGCCTTGACGGCCGACCGTCACGCGACATGCGATAGATGGACGGAAATTTTTGAGCCGATGTAATAATAGTATCACTTTAAAAACAAAAACAAAAAAATCACTGAACTATATTTAATAACAACGCCATTTTTGATCAGACACCACCTTGTGACGTCACGTTCACATAGCCACAATACACACATTTGTCTGCCCCAGGCTTCAGACTATTCAGACTGTTTTGCTAAATACTACCTTACAATTTATTTTGTTGATTAAATATTTCGTGTATGTATTATGAAATTGAGTTCATTAAAGCATTATAAGCAGTGATGGCCTCGAGGTTTAGGCGCGCGGTTGAGTATTTCGGCGGTCGCAGGTTCAAACCCCAGGCACACACCTCTGACTTTTCGAAGTTATGTGTGTATTCACAATGAATTATCACTTGCTTTAACGGTGAAGGAAAACATCGTGATAAAACCTGCACACCTAAAAGTTCTTAGGAATTTCTTAGGTGTGTAGTCCGCCAACCCGCACTAGGCCAGCGTGGTGGACTAAGGCCTAACCCTCTCAGTTGTAGAGGAGGCCCGTGCCCAGCAGTGGGACGTATATGGGCTGATGATGATGATGATGTTCATTAAAATTACCTTTTTTTTTTTTACAGTTACCTGACAATATATCAGCCTATATGTGTCCCACTGCTGAGCATGGGTATCAT
This sequence comes from Hemaris fuciformis, assembly GCA_907164795.1. Taxonomy (NCBI): domain Eukaryota; kingdom Metazoa; phylum Arthropoda; class Insecta; order Lepidoptera; family Sphingidae; genus Hemaris; species Hemaris fuciformis. Next base: position 12,517,263 of record OU015434.1, read on the forward strand.
CTACCACTGACATTAAGTTTTATTTTAATATGCCGTATACTATACAGTATACCTAAAGTTTTTCTTTACAATTAAAAAACATCGTAAATAATAAAATATGATTAAACCATTTTACATTGGTATCACTAGTAAATCACTTAGCACGTCAGATACTAGCAAAAAATCATGCTCGAAAAACAAAAATAAATTAAAATTAAATTTAAATTATAGATTTTACACTTACCTGTGGATATCTTTTCAGATTCTCCAATATTTTATCAATGCACATTTCAAGGCAGGTTTTAGATGCTACTTTACACGAGCCAAGCATTCTGTGTAAACCCTCTCTCACATCCATTGAATAGTCCTGAAATAATGGATAAAATATAAATAAAATTACTGGCACAATCAGTCTAAAATTATTAGAATCAAATCAGCGCGCATTAAAAATGGTCCCCATTTTACATAAAAAGTAATGGTTAATATCAAAATTGGTTGAAAATTATAGCTGTAATTAATGTTTTCCTATTGAAGTGGGAACCTTTTGTCAATTTTTTTCATGTTCCCCACCCTGTTTAATATTATTCAAATATCAAAGTTCTTGGTAAAAAATTTGATTCATAGATTTCACCAGTCAAAAATACTTTTGACTACTAGTAGTATAGTCTAGACTATTTTGACTGTCACATTGAATATCATGTTCCACATACCTCCAAAGCGCCCAATATAGTCTCCAGCTGATCCTCCCTGAGTACAATGTGGTGTGCGATGCGAGTGAGACTGTCGATGGCGCGCAGGCGCACCTCCTCGATCTCATCGTTGAACATGTCCACTAGGAAATCCAGTGATGTCGTGGCGAACGTTGGGTTCTCCATTGATAGCTGGCATACAGCGTCTACGGCGGCTGAACGGACCTCTGTCAAAATATAAAACATAAAAGTTGTAGAATAGTTTGCCAAAACAAATGGTCCTTCCTCCTGGTATCTTGGGGTCTTTAAATAATATTGAGAAGAACCAACTCAACAAGCTGGCCGTAGTTCTTTCGATTGATTTAGCACTTTACATTATTACCTGTCACTTTAGAAATCTGCTTTCTTCAGTTGTGTCTGAGAATGTTACCAACATTTACTACTAATATAATAATAATAATAAATAAATAATAATATAAAGAGACTACTAATATAAAGAGGAATATATATTTGCATGTTACAGTATTTTTTTTAAGTAATACTTACAGTATTACTTAAAAATAATACTGTAAGTATTAATACTTAAAGTATTACTTAAAAAAATACTTTATGATTTCGGTAATATTAATTTTAATTCCATCACAAAATTGGGCCACTAACCCGCCCGTGGAGGCCCGTGCCCAGCAGTGGGACGTATATGGGCTGATGATGAACGCCACTGAGCGGTCTACCAATACAGTGCATTGGTATTGAATACAAATAGTAGCTTTGTCTCGGACTCGATCCCCACAATGAAATGTGAGCAATGACAGGATAACATGTAATGCTTTTAGGCTTGTATGTAAGCAGCGGCACCGGTAGTGACTAGTAGTATACCCATGAGTTCGTCCTCGAGTCCGTGCACGAAGGCCCCGGCGGCCCCCGCGGCGCCGGCGGGCAGCAGCGTGACGCGGTGCGTGGGTACGAGCGCGCCCGGCGCGTCGTCCGCCCAGCGCCGCCCGCTCGCCCACGCGCCAGACCGCACCAGCTCCGCGCCGCGCTCGTGCGCGCTGCGCTTCTTCTGCAACACACACGCCACCTTGCGTCACTCACACATACTCATACTCAAGCCAAAGTTGAGGGGGGGGGGAGGGAGAGGGGCAGAGATGATTTTTATTTTTGCAACCAAGTTTCGAGGGGTGTGTCTTAAGTCTTATTTAAGGGGATGGGGGAAGCATAACTGTGGTCGTTCTTTTATCAAGTTACCGAGGCAACCATTCTTCCGATCGAATATCGCTACTAGGATGCTGAAATAGCCTCTTTATGACAGTGGTCTGTATATAATTGTGGTGAAACATATTTTGTTTATTGCCAGCTTAGGTGTGCGCCTGTGGTAGGTACAATAATAGTGTAACTTGCAACAACTTTCTGGGAATAATGGCGAATATTGGATTATTTTTATTTCAGCAATGCATTGATTGGCATCTTTCTAATAGCCCATGATGTCTTCTTTTAACATTTTTTAAAATCTATATACATTCCAGTGGCGGTACTTCCATAGAAGTCCTAAAGCCCAGCTTGCCTAAAAAAACCGAATAATCTTTAAGATTTAATTCTTTATTTATCTAAACCAAATTAACATATAAATGACCCCACAATAAACAATTATAAACTAAACATTACACAAGTAATGTGTAACACTTCTATGGAAGTACCGCCACTGATTCATTCTATCACCAATGGGGACGCGTCACCTTCATGTTGCTCATGAGCTGTTTGTCAAGCGTTTGCAGCAGGAATCTGTCCGAGACGGCGCGCGTGGTGCCGAGCAGCGAGCAGGCGAGCGCGCGCACCCCCATGCACAGGTCGTTCACCGCAGAGCACAGGCGCACGAACGCGTCGTCCACCAGCCGCAGCGTCGTCTCGCCGTCCGACAACGTTATCGGACTGGAAATATAATTAAATGTTATATAGTATCATATAATCAGGAACAGGAAGTGTGGCCGAAAATGAATAAAAGAATCATCTCTTATTGCATGGGATTTATAATACTGCTGGGGTAATGTGAATGAAGAAGTATTCGAGGAGGTAATTACAGGATATAAGCATAATAGATAATATCTATTTAGTAAGCTAAATATTATTTTTATTATTGAATATATAATAAATATTATTGAATATTTTTATGGTGAAGGAAAACATTGTGAGGAAATAGGCACATTTAAAAATTCTTAGGGAGTTGTAGACGAGGCCCATGCCCAGCAGTGGGATGTATATATGTGCTGATAATAATGATAATTGGGTATTCAAATTTTGATTATTGGCAATAAAAAACCCTAAATTGACTAAATCAATTTTCATTTACATTGTTTAATGGGATCAGTTTATTGAGGTTCTAAACATATTTTCTTTGTTATAAGTTTGCCACTTTTACATAAATATTATTGTCATACTCACTTCTCTGGATATTTGTTGCCAAGAACCCAAATGAGCTTGAGAGCCACTTCCCTCACAATCTCATAATCATCAGTGAGTGCCACACATACATGATCATACAGGTTCACATTCAGCGTCTGTCCTCGCTCATGGAGTGTGAGCAGAGCTTGGAAAGCTTCACATCTCACTCTGGCATCCTATGAAACAAGATTGATGTTGGAAAAGACTTCATCCTCAGAATAAGCATAAATCCTTTTATAAATTGTCAATTTTTTTTCTAAACAGAATTGAAATTTTTAAAAGTAACATTGTATTTGAGTAATTTAGAAGGATTTAAATTCCATCAGTGTTTTTAAACTTACATAAAATATCTGTTGATGGCTAAACTTTTCATATTTATGTTGTATATTTACTATACTAAAGTCAGGAATGATATATTTATAGTATTCTTACCTCAGCATTAGAATAATCCCCTAGCAATTTGACAATAGCATCAGACTCTGCAATCATGTCTGTGGTTCTATCTGATTCTGGGTATATGGGATACAATTCACTGATTAGCTGCAAGCATCTACACTTGACCTGGTGACTGGTGTCCTTTAAATTATCTTTAGCCACTCCAACTAGTCTCATCATGAGGATCTTGTCATCACTGAGTTTGCTGCTCAACTTTGTCAAAGTAGCTATGCCTTGAGCTATAACCTGAAAATGAAAACATAATGATTATATTTTGGTCCATTTTTTCTTCTATGATTTTGACAGTGTAGTGCTGTTTTCAAGGTAATTAATTATATTGTAGTCTGGCATAAAAAAAGTCTTATTAATCAATAAATAACCAGTGGTTAGATTAATGTCCATTTCAGATTCAAATTACCCTTTGAATCATGCTTATCATACAAATTGTATATAATGTGTGTATGATTTTAAATTATAATTTCTTAAATTCACTTTCAATTATGTATAGATAGCATCATTTTTCAATAATCATCTTTACTATGTGTCAAAACAATGACAATGAAAATCTGGTGTACCCAATCAGATCATCATCATTGTAAAACTGGTACTATTAAACATGATTGTCAATATTTCACTGTACTAGATAACAAATAATGCATCTTACTGTAGCTGATTTATATGTATTTATTAATTTTTTTTTGCTTATAATGAATGTTCCATAAAATGAAAAGACATAGAACAGTGTTCCTACCCATATCGGATTATAGTTAATATTGAATATTTTTTGTTGTTATAAACAATAGCCAAAAAATATACTGTGTAAAAATATATCTAGGACAGAATCAGTTTTAGCTTATTTGGATTCTGATGTAATTTATCATAATATTGTGATATATTAATATAAAACATAATAAAAATGGAAACCTTATGTGATGTTTCATTTTTGATCAGATGAATGGTTTCATCAATCAGATTATTGATGTTTGCATATGGGCATTCAAGTCCAATGTCACAGAATAGCCACAAGATCTTTCCCCTCACAACGGATTCTTCTTCTGACTGGAAATGCTTCGATAACTTTTTTATGGCTTCTTCCACGTCAGACTCTTGGAACTGCAAACAGTCTGAGATGCGCAGTAAGAATTGAAGCGCTTCGTCACTAGACTTGCACTTCTCTAGCAAGCCGACAAATGCAGCTGCCGAGCTCCCTATTAGCGGTTTCTTTGCCAAATGTAGCTTTTTTGTCGGGGGGCCATCCTAAAAATGCATGTAAGGTTAGAGTGGTAATTATATTAGGTAAAACAATTTTAGAAGAATTATACTGCGTACTTGAAAGGACTTATTATATTCAGCCAAAGCCCGCTTCTTTAGTACAGCAGCCATCTATTTGTAATTTAGTTTTCCAATTATGTATTCAGTTCTTAAAGCGTTTACTATGATGGGATTCCAAAAACAAACAATTCGACGGTATTTCTATTTGACAACTATGAGTGAGTTATGTCAAATATGGCTACAGATTATACAGAAGTTTTCCATGTGTAACTAGTACTAGACTCTGTGACAGCGGCTATGCTTTGAATTTTTATGCAAAGATTTTTAAATATGATGAAAAACAAAAAGCAATTTTATCCAATACGTGCGGATAGATCGAAATAACAATGAATATTCATGAATAAAATGATACATATTCTTTTGCATAAATCTTTGAATTTTTTTTTTATCTATGCGCAGATAATAATAAGGAGGTTTAGGGGAAATCTTAAACACAGCTGAATAATAAATATCATTTAATATCTTGATGGTTGCTCAATATCATCTATTTACATGGTAACCTCTCGTTTCACACGCGTTCGTCACTTATACACGCCACGTACTAACAGTTTTTTCTTTAATTTGTGGGCTTGTAAACCAATCAGTTTTTCTATTTCAAGTGCATTTCAACAGTTCTTTATTACTATACTCGCATAGTTAACTATTTTTTTTATACCTTTACTATCTAACAATTACCTAATATCTAATGATGAGATATCAGTAGTGCTAAAAACCCATAAAATAACTGTGTAATACTGAAACGTACCTATGGTCAGCTGTTTCTGTCATTGGCCAGTCAAACGTCAGATGGTTTTGCAAACCACGATTTTTTTGGAGACGATAGGAAGGATAATCTTCATAATATAAACAAAACTAGCCTGATTTCTCAATCAATTTTCTTAAATAAAAATTTAATATTATTAAATAACTATATGATCGCTTCAATAAATATGGTAATCGGTGTTACTGTGATGAAACAATTTGGGAAATCCTAATTCGCCTTGCACGTAATAATTTACATAATTTTACTTTTCAAATACGAAAAGGTAAGCTATTTTAATAATATTGCCACGGTATACAAAATATTTTACATAATTTGTAGAATATAATTAGTTTTAGTACGAACAAACTCATCGATCGTGGGAGCAACGTGCGTGAAGAAATTTTAATTAAAAGAATTGTACTACTTTTATAAGGGATATATTTTTATTATATATATACATTGTAAATTTCCAATATCCTTATATAATCCTAACGATAATGTAAGTTTATGTATGAAATAGCACAAGATGTTAATTTTATGAAATTAAATATCATGGCCTTGGTTATGTGATTTAATATACAATCGCAAATATGTTGACAAATAAAAGTTTTAAGGCCTTTACTAGTCACATGTTGTTGTGACCAAAATCATGCATAATTAGCAGCACATTAAGTATTCAAATATTTTAGTACACTATGAGTTGTTAATATGTATTTACATATAGCAATAAATTAATCTGTGGAATGCAGTGGCATAGTGTGCCTTGGAGGATTCCTGTATCAAAATTAGCTGGGGGCCCTCTGTAGCCCGGAGGCCACATATCATTGATAAGGCTGATATGGCGGTAGCTACGCCCCAGGTGGAATGGTCAACGAGTTAATAGCTTCATTTAAGTGTTTAGATTTAGACTGCCTTCATTTCTTAATATTACAAAGATTTCAAAGGGGTTTTAATGGGTTTTCAAGTGTAGGTTAAGAAGTAAAATTAATAGCCTATAATTTTTTTTTTACAGAAAATGGCAGAATTAACATAATGCCATGTGATTCAAATGGGTTAGATAATAAGTCGGCACACCACCTCCTGGAGCACAGTTGCCTCAATGAAGACGACATGGCTGTGCCGGTACCATCGCAGGCTCTCCCAGAGCAATGGAAGGAATTTGTGTGTGGTGGAGGGTCTGCATTCTGTAATATACTGATTAGCTACCCACTAAACAAGCTCATATTCAGACAGGTAATTTTGATAAGAATAAGCTCGGTTATTAGTATAATTCTTAGATTGGAAATTATGAATACCTAGGAATACCCTAATTCCAGGTAAAATTTGATCCTTACATAGTAATAAAAGTTAATGTTTACATAGATTGTTAATAAAACAATAATGTTTATAATCTGATGATATTTTTTTCCATTGATGTGGTTTTAAATAACTTATACTTATTGGGTAATATGCCATTTTGTTATGTCATACAATTATCAAGCTTTCTGGTTTTAATGCTAATACTAAAGGATGTAGTATGATTGTTCACACACCTACACTAACTAACAACTGTATCCCTGAAGAGTACATTTCCATCCTCATATTTGGCCAAGTATTTTTTAAGGCCCATGTGATAGAGGGCAAGCATATTGCCATTATTGGAGCACATATCCAGACTGAACTGCTATTACTCATTTCTTGATGTAAACACCCAATTGTAATTAATAATAGTATTTCCTTTAGTCTTTCAATTAAAAAAGCATGTAGGCAAGTGCTCTGAAGGTTTGGGTAAACAAAATGTAATTATATGATTACAGTCATATCTTGAAGTTTAGATCATTATCATCACTATGAAAGATATGAAGATTAACACTTCTTAATTTTTGTTTATCTAAAAATTAACCCGATTTTATCATACATGAAATTAAATATGTGCAGTTTCATTATTTACTATTTTTATCATTTAAAGCTACTGGCCATGGAACATTTATTTATCTCAAAATTTTGAATGTCATTTTATGAGTATTAAGGTTTCAAAATTGCAACCTGTTTTTACTTAATGAAATTGCGAAAAATAATAAGTTATTTCTAATTATTGACTGTTGTTGGCTCCGCGTTTATTTATTGATGTGAGTTATCTAAGGATAGAATTCAAGGTCGGGTAGAGTGTCATTAGTTTTTTTCTTAAAGAAATTCTCAGTAGTGGAGCAAAAAATGGAACTGTGTTACCAATTAATACGCGGGACTTTTAAATAGCATAGCTAAACGCTCGAAATGCGCCATTACCTACCAATTCGGGAATGCAACGCATCTGCAAAATTATTTGCGGCTTTGCCTTTTAAGAGTTTTGGGAAAACATTACTGGATTATGAAATTTTAAAACATTAAACATTTTATTCAGTCTAACAAAGTGTTTAATACGGGATGTTATTGAAAATTATATAATATTTTCGTTCGTACAATATTATTCAATAACCAGTACGTTTTAACTATGACGTAAGTAGCGATTACTTTTCAAGCGTGAGACCATTAGTAATGAGATTATGAGTCATAACTATCGACCGACAATACTCTGTACGACAGCTCTACAAACCATCGGCGTCGCGTCAATATCTTGCTATCATAAATTATGACCAAAAAGTATCCTATCTTGACAAAAAAATCTTAGTGCAATTAACCACGTTTAAATTTGATATTTGTATTACATAATCTATCTCTACACTGCCTCTGAACTACTCAATGAGATAAAGTACGTTAATCATTGTACAATTTTACGTGGAATGATTACAAGGTTTTCTACACTCATTGAGGATGTATCGAACTTAACTGCTTTGTGTTCGTTTTTTAAGCAATAATAGAGTAAAGACACATTTATTTTATAGTAGATACGTAATCGTAATAAAAAAAAAAAACTTCTTTACCTTTATCTATGTGTTTTTTAGCCGCTTTTTTCGTGAACAAAAAAAAATCTTATTGTTCCAGATGATGCACGGGGTCGAAACAACGTTCGCGTTGAATCAGTTGCAGAAAGAAGGTCTCGGGTACCTATACAGGGGGATGTTGCCTCCTTTAATGCAGAGGTCGCTATCCATGTCACTCATGTTTGGGATATACGACCAGACTTTACGAAAGCTGCGTGCAAAGAAAATTAGCCCTTACCTTGCCAAAGCTTCGGCGGGTATAGTGGCCGGATGTTGCGAGGCGACGCTTATGCCCTTTGAAAGAGTCCAAACGTTACTCATACATCCAAAGTACCACATGAAGTTTAGGAACACGGCGCATGCGACGCGATTCATCGCTAGGCATTATGGTATCAAAGAATTTTACCGAGGATTAATGCCAATATTGTTAAGAAATGGGCCGTCGAATGCCATGTTTTTTATTATACGTGACGAGGCTCGCAACCGGTTACCAACTCAAGAGAAACTATTCTATCAAAGTTTGCAGAATTTCTTCGCGGGGGCTACTATCGGTGCTTTCTTGAGCACACTATTTTATCCATTAAATGTTATTAAAATAGGGATGCAATGCGAGCTAGGCGGGCCTCACAGGACATTAGCTTATCAATTTAGATATATATTACGCAAAAGGGGCTCAAACTTCGCTAATTTCTATCACGGGGCATTATTAAACATCACTCGCGCATTTATGAGTTGGGGTATTATTAACGCTTCGTACGAAATATTTAGGAAGATTCTATATTACTAGTCAGCTGTAATACACAGATCGTTTCATTTGCTCCGTGAGCACTTTATAAAAAAGTTTATTTATTCGTGTTTTTTAAACTTGCATTGTATAAATGTGTTATGTTTTATATTTACATGAATTTGATTCATGCAGTTCTGAACGCTTGTTTACTTCGATACAACATTGAATTTAAATATTTTTTCATGTATTTCCACTTTCAAGTATCAAAATTATGGAATGCGTATACTTTTAACTTCTAATATTTTTCTTATGCTTCCCAATGTTTTAATATAATATGAATACAGTATTAGAATGTCGCATCCAGTGAGAGATATGTACATGTTATGCTTTGGACAGGGCAGTATGCCTACATCCAAGACATTTCCTTCGCAAATAACAGAGTCTTTTCATAAAATATTTGCTTTTTTACCTCTTACACATAATTGGAAAAATCCCGCAGTAAAACTTTTGTGAAAGAATACTCGCAGTTAGTCATACTGCTTTGTTAGAGATAATATCGATTGCCTGATTACAAAACTTCGTGATTTAGTTTCGAAAAAGTGTAATAACAATATAATTTGCATAAAGCAAGTAAGTCTATTATTATACATACATAGTATTTTTTTTCATGTAATTTATTTTTGACAATTAGGCCATCGTTACGACCTTTGACCTTTACTTTATTCTTCTATTTCAACCTCATATTACACTATTACTAATCTATAAATGAAATATATCATAATTCCTTAATCTGGGGACCTATTCCGCCTGTGTCTAAAAGATCCTTGCGACATTTATCAGACTGTTACTATATTAGCTTGTTCTGTTGTACACTGCGACTACTGTAAAGTGTGACGTAAATTCAGTATATTGCGATACCGTTCCTTTATAGTTAGCTATTCTGATTACTGTTTAAAATGAAATGGATTTCAGTATACTGTCGTCTGACATCCATGATATATCATTTCTTTACGCTGATGATCAATTGATCAAAAGACTGAAAACACCTTGCCTCGAAAATGTCAGTGCTCACAGTACTGAATGTGTAAGTACCTAGTGATGGCCTTGAGGTTTAGGCGCGCAGTCGCGAATCTCGGCGGTCGCGGGTTCAAACCTCAGGCACACACTTCTAACTTTTCGAAATTATGTGTGTATTCACAATGAATCACTTGTTTTAACGGTGAAGGTAAACAGCGCAAGGAAACCTGCACACCTAAAAGTTCTTAGGAATTTCTTAGGTGTGTAGTCTACCAACCCGCACTAGGCCAACGTGGTGGACTAAGGCCTAAAACCTCTCAGTTGTAGAGGAGGCCCGTGACGACGATTAATGACGTCATATGATTCCCTAGAATAATGTGATGGTATACTGTCAGGTCAGCGTCTAATGGAACGTATTTCTTCCTCAGTATGAGCACTATACAGTAGTCGCAGTGTGTTACTGAACACAGTCATTATGCAATGTGTCGAGTTATTCCGCGGATATGTTGACTGTATAAATGTAACTTATGTATGTACAGTTGTAAACTGTATATTGTTTTAAATAATGAATTAATGTTTGTTATAGCGCATTTTATTTTAAGTAGTAAATTTATTTATGAAAGCATTTATGTAAATATTGATGCTGCTACGATGTTCATTGGAAATGTATTGTGATTGTTTGTGATGGCGTTCAAAAGCAGATATGAAGAATATACAAATTTATGGGGTGTATTTTAAAATTGGTAAAGTTGGTACATCACGTAAGGGAAGAGATGGTGTTTAAAACTAAAAAAATATAGTTTTAAAATTAAATATAGATCTTTTCGTTTTTAAGTAAACCTGCTCGTTTAATTATAGTCTAAAAGCTAGACTATAGAAAATGTATTTGTATGATACCATACATCGTGTGCTATGTACCTGTAATGGTAAAACATCGTATTAAAAACCTATTTGTTTACATTTTGATTGAATGAAAAAAGATAAATATTATGAAAAAATCTTAAATCGCTGACATTTTTCTGGCTTATTTCAAGATTTTTTTTTATCAAGGTGCTATATGTGAGTTGTCGCAGTAAAATCTATTTTTTGTACTTGAATGATGTAAGAACTTTATCAAATAAATAAATCCGTTTCAATATGTTGCAAAATGTGCCGCTTGTACAAAACTTATCTTATTCATATCACAAAGACTCCAATCGAAATAGTTAACTTAAGGTACAAAACAATACACGAATTTATTCATAAATATTTTCAATCATAATACATTAAATAGCAGATTAAATATTGCCGCCAAATACTATCTCTTAGATCAAAAGCAGAAAATTATATTTGTGAATTAGTCGCATAAATAAACAGATGCAAAATATATTTTTTTTGTTTCATGACTCCTAATAAAAAGCCGTCTCACTGTCCCGTGTCCCTGAAAACCGACTTCCCGTTGCCTCTTCATCTTTAAGCAAGATTGTCGGAGACCTAATTTATTGGTGGTTTGTACTCTGGCCTACTGTCAGAGTTGGGCAGTATTTGAATTAGGTACTTGTAATTGAAATACGTAATTGAAATACAAATACGTATTTTGTATTTGTATTTTAATTACTTTCTTAAAATGTAATTTGTAATTTGTATTACAAATACGTGAAGCCGAAGTATTTTGTAATTAGTATTTCAAATACTCGAGGCTTCAAAATACATTTATTAAAATACATTTAGCCTTCATTTAGTATTAAGTTTGTGCTCATCAGGACCTGCAATAACAAAACAAAAACCGCCTTCAAAAAAAATACTATTCCAAAACAAATAAATATGCATTATTTTGTATTTTGTAATTTGTATTTTGTATTTCAATTAAAAATAGCTAAAATACTGTATTTTGTATTTCAAATACCTTACTTAAATGTATTTTGTATTTCGTATTTTAATTACTTTAATGCCTTAGATTTATTATTACTTTAATAAGGGATCTAAATCTTAAAATGTTTTCTATTTTCTTGGGGATATTTCTAATTCAACAAAATTTTACTTATTTTGATTAAATATGTTATAAATTAGCCCGAATTTTGAGCCTCGAAAACGACTCTAAAAGTGAATTTATCAAAACCTTCGTTCAGTTATCTTGTTATTTATAAAAATTTACACAAAAATCTGAAAATGTTCTTCACTAACTATTTAGATGATAATATTACCTAAAATAATTGGTAATTAACATGTTTGTACACTGAGTCTTTCATCAATTTTAATGGGTTCGAAAAGTACTGGTTTTGCTCAAATTACGCTAAAACCGCGTAAACGCTCTTAATGAGAGTAAGGTGGATTTTCTGTTGAAAACTTATTTAAAATGTCTTAGCATCAGAAATAAGTGATAAGTATAAAGCAATTTTCCGGTAGTGGCATTTCATTGTTGATAAACTTGCCATGAGAACGGATGGTTGTGCGGTAAATAAAAATGTAAAGCTTGTTATTGAACTAAAATGAAATACTCGGTATTTATGCTATACGAGAGTGCTGTTGTTATTACATTTGTTGTGTTGGTGGGTAAGTCTGGTTGAAGAATATTTACTGCATTTTTGGAATTGCTTGTAAAATTACTATAACATATTACTTATGCTATATTTATGTAGGTACTAGGTACCTTAAATTACGCTTTGTATATCTGCTCTTTCTAGGTTTAGCTACTGTTTTATTCCTTTGTTTTTATTCTACCTTTTTGTATTTTTTTGTACATCATTGTTGTCATAGATTGAGCCTGATCAAATTACTTTAAGTAGGTAACTCACTTAGATAATACTTTTGGGCTTAAATTTTATTGGGCTCTCGGTTAAACACTACGCCACGTTAGAAGTACCGTTGGTATTTATATTGTGGCCGACTGGTATCTCAAAATAAATAATAACTATAAATTTATTTTACAAGTATCCGAACGGCCAAGGTATCGCGAGGATTATAGATATGAGAAGGCGTTCAACGCTTTTTATAAGATGCATCATGCGGCAGCTTCATGGTCCGAAGCAAGAATGCGATGCGAGGGCGAAGGCGCAATGTTATTGGTCCCAGAATCACTAGATGAGGCCGATGCCATCCCGCTCTTAATGGCGACGATACTGAATAAATTCAAAGGCATATTCGTTGGCATTCACGATTTATATTCCGAAAGACATTTCGTTAGTGTCACAGGTAAATATTACAGACCTATTTTTGTTAACTACCTAATATTAGGAAACTATATATTATCAAGAAGTGCTAGATCATCAACGAAAACCCTGTACGTTTGTAGGTAGTTTTCAAGGCTTTTTTTAGGATCTCATTAAAAATATTATGCGTATTCTTTACCCATTTTAAGATACAATAAGTATTTTTTTTAGTTACATTAGTATTTCATATTTTAAAAAAACACTAACTGTGAGGCCGGGCTCCACCTGGGCGCAATTTTATGGCACTAGGCCAGCGTGGTGGACTAAGGCCTAAACCGTCTAAGTTGTAGAGGAGGCCTGTGCCAAGCAGTGGGACGTATATGGGCTGATGAGGAAGTACTTAACTGCCCTTTCCCAAGGTACGATCAATCTCAGTGCCAAACATAATTTAAATCAGTCTAGCGGTTTAGACACAAAAGTGTTAAAGACATATAGACAGAGTTACTTTGTCATTTATAACATTAGTATAGTATAGATTATATTTAATAAGGGAGGACAATGCAAAATAGCATACTAAACCTACTATGGGAGAAACAAGAGCCGAGGTACCGTGCAGGGCGCTGCATTGGAATGCGGCGCTCAGGTCGCCTGTTCGTTCACCAGTGCGATCAGCCTCTACCATACATTTGTAAAACAATAGCCAGCGGAATCACCTATAAACAGGAGTGTGATACTTTCGACCCACGTATGTAATTACCCATATTAATATATTATTTTAATTGGTCAAATAACAAAGTATGAGAGACTGAAAAGTCTCTCGTAGTTTCTGATACCCATGACACAAGAGGTGTCTTAGTGTGAGGTTAGAACTATGTATGTGGCTGTTGGGTGTATACAATTTTTTGGCGGGAAGTAGAGCCATAACCAGCTTTCCCCTCGAGAAAAAAATGCATGTATCAATTCCACATAATAGGGAGCCAGCCTATTGGCGTCTTTCGGGCACAATTTGCGACCGAACGTCAACCCGGAACGTCTACATCGCTCGGCACATAATTGTACCGTGAGACCACGAGGAGGCAGTCATTTTTCATCTTACCATTTGATAAGCCAATAATCTAAGGGGTTAAACCGTACTGCCAATATCAAAATGACAGGATAAAGTCTAATATTAATGAAAAGTGAAATGAGCTGTATCTTGTCATTCGACGCACTTACTCAGACGCATATGTATGCTCCATTTATTATTTATTAATTAAAAATACAACAAAAGCTCACAGCATCCACCATAGCGCTTATATCGATAAATTAAACACAATACACAAATCGAACATTATTGAAATAAAAAAATTAAGCAATTTATTATAATTTATTGCCCTGTTTCTCATTCTATTTTGGGTCGATGCAGTGTTTTATCCTTCCAAACATCCCTATCAGCCGTCATGTTTTCATTCACCCCTTTTTCATTCATATCACTCCATTCATATTTTATTTGGCCTTCCTATGCTTTTACATCCTACAACTTTCATACTCATTACTTCTTGTCATGCTCATACCAGGACAGACGGTTTCCCTTCAGCTTATCTATCACAGGAGCCATTTTCAAACTTCTTCTAACGTATTCATTCCCCACTCTGTCAATAATCAATTAATAATTAGCATTTATATTTAGGTTGGAAGGTAGGACATAACGGTGACTGTTATATAGTACATGAAGAGCCCCAAAATTGGTATCAAGCGTACGCAACCTGCTTGGCAGCTGGTGGACATCTACTGGTCATAAACAATCGAACAGAAGCGAAGTACGTCAGAGATCTATTCAAGCAAGTCATAGAGAGGAGGGCTCCTGACAACAATTTCGCTTTCTTAGGATACAGTGACTTGTTTCAGAGATACCATTTTAGAACGATACACGGTAAGTACGCATTAAGAAATGACCTCGGCGATATATATATTTTTTCTTTAAGCATAAACAACAGATGGTTGTCACTACGATATTTAGGCTAGATTTTTTGGTCGGCACACCATTTTATTCAATAAAATTTTTATAATGTGATCTCCAAAATTAAATAGAAAACAACCGTACTCTATGTACATATGTACTTTGGCTAACTGCGGTAAGGATTTAACAACATGGGTGTTAATTTAAATTAAATGATTAAATTGTTCCCAGGCGTACGTATAGACCAATCTGGCTATTCTGATTGGGATTTCATGTGTCCCCCAAACGACAACGCGACTAAACCGCTTCGTTGCGGTGGGATTCGCCGAAGCGGGCTACTAATTGCAGGGGACTGTGACATCCCAGCAATGTTCTTCTGCAAGAAGATCCTCAAGAAGAAGGATAGTCTAAGACACAAGAATATTTTAAAACATCATGTTAGTATTGATGATAAAAACCAATCGACCCTCGAAGACGAATATTTAGCCTTGTAGTGATTTATTGATTCGTTGTTTTATTTATTTGTCTACGATTTCTTAAAAACCACCGACTACTCGACGTGACCCGTGCTGAGGAGATCCAGCGAGTCTCACTCAGTGGGCCTGATTTTGGTACAGTTACTAACTGCCCTGTAGCATGAAGGCATTAGAATTCCACCACGGTATCCCCAGCCTGTCGTATAAGGCGACTCAAAGGGGAACTTGGGGCCACTGGGCGCGCTGCTGGTGGCAGCGCGTCCTCAATGTAAGTGTCCCCGAGAGGGGCGGCGGCACCGTGGCCTGTGTACGTCGTGGGCGCCTACCAACAACCAGGGCGTCCGAACCAAGGCAGTGGGGGTGCAACTGCGCCCCCCATAACTCCGAGGCGGCCGAGACATTTTTGTCTATTTTTTATTTGTCTAAAATTAATTATGACATGTCATACGAAATTGCCTATATACTTAATACAAATATCATAATGCAAAATGCAATAAATAACTGGTATTTGAAATGAAACTACCTATTTAAAAAGGTTCTATATAATTTAATCATTACAGTACCTATATGTTAGGCTGCGTATAGTTACCAAAAAAAGAATAATGTTAGACGTAATATTCGTCATAAATTTATAATATGGAAACGTTAATTCGTAGCACAAATCTAAGGAATATGTTTATATAAAAAACTTATAAAATTTTAATTGTCTTCTGCTTCAAAAGGCTTATAATTGGAGAGACGTGATTTTAACAAATCCATAGTAACATCCCATAATTTCTCTGCTTCGTCATTACTTTGGCACTGCTTGGACGGCGTCTTCACGGCACAATCACTGGAAGAAAAATAATTCAAAAGGAGACATAAAATTATCGTAATATATTTAGTAATCTAAATCTTAATTTATACTAGCACAGCAAAATAATCAGCATTGGCACTTGATTGTTAAACCTTACAGAAATCCATTATTTTTCTCAGCAGTTGACACAATTATAATGGCCTATACAACTCTTATATTCATTGCTGATGTCGTATGGTGTGTTTAACATATTATCTTCTGTGGTCTCGTAGTATCAAGTATAAGTGTGCGGCCTGTGATTTAATTCGATTCCCTAACCAAACAAAGTGTGTTTTTATTAGGAAATTCTCAGAAGGAATTAGGGAGTCTGAAAATGTGCCCGAAAAACGACTACTAGCTCGTCAATATATTATTCTTTTGGAAACATATGCGAATATATGTGTGTGATTCAGTAAAATATATCCGTCATTGTTACTCCGGTCACGAGTACCATTATTATCGAAGTTCCTGAAGAAGAATCTGACTAAGACTAGTACCACTTCAAAATGGTGATTACATAACTCATTTGAGTAAATACGCAAGAAACCTTTAGCCATTAATTTGACATTGGTATAAGTTTTACTGTGTGCATATTAACTCAATCATTCTCATTGATTTAATGGTGAGGTCAAACCATGGTGTTATTGACAAATATTTGCCCCAAGTTTGGATGTTGCGTGATTTGCAATATCTGTATGTGGTATATATTTCGTCATATTAGTATTTAATGGTCACTTCACATACGATGACTGTCTCGTTCGCCCGCGGCACAATTTAGAGGTCCTTGATAAGATTCTCAGGTCGGGTAATGAAATTCTCAGTAACAGCTGGGAGGCTGAAAATGTTGATAAATAATGCTCTTATGACCATAAGAGATAATAGGCTACGCCCTTATTACTGGGGACTGTTATAAAAGTTGGCGAAATGTATGTGCGAAATGCGTTGTGTGTGTGTGCGTTAAGGACATGTTTCTTTTTTGTAATTTCTTGAGTTACGCCACGAACAACCGAGAGAACGACTGCTAAGTATGTGACATTTGGTTTCGAGGCCTAAATAATATTTACCAATAATACAATCCAGTTTCGTTTGCACAAGCTTCGTGGATGGCGCAATAGATGGTAGTCTGGGCGCCGCAGCGCGGTGACTTCATGAACCAGCTCAGAACGTGGTCGAAGATCCAGGTAGCTCCGTACCATATTGTGTTATCATAATGCCTCCCGATTCCCGTGTTGATCACACCGGGATGAAGGCTGTATGTGTTCACGTCCTTTATATTGTGCTCCTGGGAAATATGAAATAGTTATTTATATCGAAGTAGGTAAAACAAAAAAATATATTTAAATTGGTTCAATAGTTAATGCGTCGAAAGTAACAGACAAATATGGGTACGTTTACGTACGTACGTTTGATAAAAAAAAAGTTTCGAAGTATAAGGTTTAAAAAATTGATTGTCTGCCTCTTGGTCTTACGGCACAATTATATGCCGTGCAATTTAGGGGTCCCGCGTTCGACTTAAGATATTTTCGATTTATTTACCTGACCCGGATCAGGAAAAGTGTTATTGGGTTTTTCTATTAAGAACAAAAACGGCAATAAGCTTTCCCCCTATTACATGGGACAAAAAAATAATTGGCGAAATGTCGATGCAGAAATGCACCTCTGCCTACCCCTTCAAAGATGTACTATATGTTATGCTTGGCTTCGAAGGGCGTAATCAGCCATTATCTTCTCCAAAATCGCATTAAAATTGCTTCACTAAATCAGAAAAAAAGAAAGTTTAACTTGCCTTTAACTTCAAGGCAAGTGCCTTGGCGAACAAAACGTTCGCTGCTTTACTTCTACAGTAGGCCACGTACGCGTTGTACGGAGTTTTCTCAAAGTTCATATCATCCGCGACGACATCGTAACCTGTCAAAAATATGCAATACAAATTAAGGTATTTTATTTATAAACAATAGCAATGTGTCGAGTGACTGTTCCCTACGAGTAATACATATATAAATTTTGTAAAAATATTGTATTTTCCAAGTGGCGCCTTCGCGTCAACGATGGCGATACTGAGTTAGGGCTAAGCTCATAGCAATAACATTGGTTTCTATAGTGACGCTCATTCCATCATGAGATTCATCAGCTTTCCAATCACGAATCTTCCAATGTCGAAGACCTGAATACAACTGTCATAATACACAATACATACATAACCTCACGCCTCTAAGGGGTAGGCAGAGGTACCTACATTTCTGCACCCACATTTCGCCAAGTATGTATCAGTCCCACGTAATAGGGGGCGAGCCTATTGCCGTTTTTCAGGCACAATTCCAGACTCCGTGCTCCTACTGAGAATTTCCTAATGGAAAAACCCGATAACACTTTGGCCCGACCCGGGAATCGAACCCAGGACCTCTAGATCGCTCGGCACATACTTGTGCCGCGAAACCACGAGACAGTCAATACACAATAAGCCTTATACAATTAAATTCTATACGAAATCAATATAAACAGACACGTAAGATAATTAAAAATACACTTACGCTCATGCAGCATTGATGATAAGCAAACGATCCGTGATGGAGCACTCTTTATTAACTTTGGTAGTAAAAGTAATGTGAGGTATGCATGGCCCACATGATTGGAGCCCATTTGAGTCTCTAGCCCGTCTTCGGTTCGACCTTCTGGGCACATCATAACTCCAGCATTATTTATTAATATTTGTAGCTTGGCTTCTCTCTTTATGACTCGATCTGAGAATTCCTGTATTGAATTAAGACTACAAAGATCTAGCTTCTCAACCATCAGTGTTCCATTTCCTTGTGACGACTTTGCTAATTCTTCTATGTCTGCTTTTGCGGCCTCAGCTTTTTTAATATCTCGACATGCCATTATTACTCGCGCGCCTGAAAGAAATTTATTATTTATTCAAATAGCAATGCCGCTCAAATAGGCCTTAGCTGTAGTATCAAGTATCTGGTAAATGTTGAAATATTCTATAGCATAATGTCAGCGCGATTCCTGTATTGGTGAATGTAAAAAAAAACATCTAGTTGGCGAAGAGTTCACATACAAACACAGTAGAATCATATATTTCTTTGTTGCTAATAGGCAATAGCTTAAAGTTTATTTGTTGTTCTAGCTCTAGGTCTATGTTCGCTTGGTTTAAACTAGCCCTTAAATATCTCGACTGTCCATTTCTGTTTAAGTGCATGTCATATAGGGACAAGCTCAGCAATGGCTTATGTAGAGACTGATTAGGATTAAGACATATATATGTGTATGTATAAGACGTTTCACATTCACCTCTCGTATACAAATCCAATGCAGCTTCTTTGCCAATGCCTGCATTACTGCCGGTGATAACGACAGTGCACTCTTCTAATCGACGCTGACTGTTACACCATCCACTGATATAATCCATCTTGTATTATATTAAGTGTATTTAACTGTAAATAAAATACATCTTAAATAAATTTCAGCGAAAGGAGTCAACGTTGTGAGTTTGCCAGGGTTTTTCAACTATTTAGAGAACTATTCCTGAAGAGAATATCGACAGGGGATAAACGAATCTTTACGAAACATTTATGCCGACATCTGAAAACGTATGTATGTACTTAGGTTAATCATAGAACACGGCAATTGCGTGGGTCATTATAGTTGTGTACCTACGATTGTAGCTACCCATGGAACATCGCCCTAACATGGCCAAATTGAGTTTCCTGTAGCGTCGCTCCCTCAATTCAGTACCTACAGCAGTATTGTGGTACTGTAAAACATGACACGGAATTCAGAACTGCTTTCTAAGTGAGGTGTGGAAATAGGTACTTGTGACAGCCCTGTGGCGCAGTTGGCTAGACATCAGCTTGCGCACCGAGACAAATGTCTGTGTGATATAAAAGTATTTGTTAAGGGTCTGGATGTTTGTGAGACTGAAAAGTCTCTCGTAGTTTCTGATACCTAAGACAAAGGACTTGTATCCTAGTGTGGGGTCGGAACTATGTATGTGACTGTTGGATGAATTTATTTATTTATTTACAAATGATTTTATTTACAACTTTGTAACCAATAACAATAATGTCAATCATATCGTGTTGTGTTGCGGTTTTCTATAGTTTGTATAAGATTAATCAAAGATATACATACCTAGATATCATTATATATTTAGCCTCAGAATAATGAAATCTATTTAGTCAATTGAGTTGGAAGGTTCGAACATATCCTCTCCATATAATTATTGTAATGGAATAAAAAAATTATAATATGTTTAAAATTACGTAGTCTAAAGAATTATATTTTAGCATTTAATAATGTATTTTCAAAATATGTAAAAATTACATCAAAAAGTATGATGAATGCTACCATAGTCATCTATGCCAATTAATTCTTAAGATATTGGAATTATATAAAGACGATTTTAAAGCCCGATATTTAATACAATAAATATTACATCTTCTAACAAATTTTAAATTAAAAACAATGTATAAATAAACAACTCACGTTTAGGATCTGTATTGAGGTCAAAGAACACGATCTTTCCTCAATGTACCGCAGCCAATACTTGTACACGAGTCCACAGAATATCTTTCTATGCACAAGCCATTAATTCAATTAACACATCGCTTAACAAAAACATGTCCGTACAAAACAAAGCCCCGTTCGTACACCGGCCTACTAGTCGAATGTCTGTATCAACATTGACCAACTTGGGTGGAATTTTCAATAATCACAAACGCATACAATATAAGCGGCTGATATTCGACCTTGTCGATTGGAGTTCGCACGTACATTAACGCCCGCATCTTCGTTCCTGTAATGTTTGTAAATCATTCTATTAACTTAGACAGACATCTATATCAGCCCCTTTAAGTTTCCGTTGGATTGTGTGATTTGGAGCGGTTGAGGTTCGAATACCAGATTTTGACTTCAAATTATGTTCGTAATTATTATTTTATCATGCATTTTGATGGTAGAAACATATTACGAGTATAACAAAACGGCATGACTGATAGTTAAGCCGGTTATTCACTTATAAAATTTTAGTTTTTTTGGGGAAATTTATTGACCATTCAAAGAAAATACTGTATATTGTATTTGTCGATTTATTGAACGGTCACGTTAACGAAAGTGAAAAAAACCCTTAATTGACAACATTGGTGACGTAGTTTCTTAGACACAACGCTGTGACTATGAGTCTAAAGGCTGTGGATTCGAGCCACGCACCGAAACAATTAGGTACTTTTTTGTTTTTATTTTGCGTCTAAATGTTTGTGTGATCTAATAGGCTCCGTAGTTTCAGATACATACGCGACAAGACTATATTTGTAATCTTTGTATGGATGGGGACAGAACTATGAGACGGTTGGGATTGTTAATAAAATATTTATTCTTGTTTCTTTGCTGGGACATAAAACCCTGTTAATATTATTTTTATTATACGATAAATTCGATGACTAAAACTTCATTAAGAAAAAATAGAATTTTTATTTCACTACAATATAGGTACTTGTTTTTCTCATTGCTGCTAGATGGCGTTATAACACACTATAGCCTCGATTTCTCCATAGCAATATCCTTGGGTTTTTAATGCCTTTGATTAATGAAGTATGAGGCAATTTTTGTGCAAAGCAAGTGTGATTGTCAGTGCTTAATTGCTTAATTGTCGTGTTAAACTTTAAACAGCGACGGATGCATTAAAGATTTTTTTTAAGATGATATCTATTAAAGTGGGTTGTTGAAATATATTTTTGTGACTCCAACCATCAAATATGGGTTCGCTGGGGCTCTATCTCAGTTGCGACACCTTGAATATCTAGTTGACTGACAGAATTTTATTTCCGTAGCCACACTTACTGTGAACAACCATTTAGGAACAATAGCTTGTTTGCATATTAACTCCTAGGCACAAAGACCGAAATATTATTTATTTATTTATTTATTTAACACTTTATTGTACACTAAACCAGTGGCGGATTAAGACATTTGCCGCCTGTAGGCTATTCAAAATTTGCCGCCCCTTCCGACCTTTGCATTTCGATAGCCTACACAGACAAACGAAGGTGAGAAAAATATTTAAGAATTGAAAGACTAAAAATATATTTTTTTAATGATAGATGAGACAAACGTGCTAGTGCGCCACCTGGTGTCAAGTGGTCAACACCGCCCATGAACACACAGAGGAATTATCGGTGCGTTGCCGGCCTTTGAGGCAAATATAGGCTTTTTTCTTTAAGGTCCCTAAGTCGTATCCATTACGAAATACCGCCGAGGAAAGCTGATTCCACAAAGGTGTTGTACGAGGAAGGAAACACCGTTTGAACCGCACTGTTGATGAACGCTATTCAGCCAGATGGTAGGGATGGAACTTCAATTTCTGGCGTGTGGTGCGGTAGTGAATTCAGCAGCAGCTGTCCCTTAGTTGAGTTGGATCCGTAACCAAAATCCTACGCCAGCATACCGTCTAAAACATCTCGGTGACCATCACGCGCATTTGGGGCGGTTTTACGGCATCTCAGGGCGAGAAGCGCTTTAAATGGTCCCTTGCCGCCCAGCGCACCGTCCAATTATGGACACCTCAAAATTGGGAGGGCTCGAGGTACCTTCCACTCACCCTATTTTGGACGCTCACTTATTGTGAACGTCCGCGACAGTCAAGAGACCACGCTCTCTACTGCACATCTCGGGGTTGCTTTTAGTCATGACGCACTGCCCCCACAGTATCTATGCCCAGCCACCCTTGGGCCCCTGTTAGTCGCCTATTACGACAGGCAGGGGATGCCCTGGCGGAATTCTTAGGCCCCCAATCCTCAGGATGGAAATGCCGGATCAGCCGTATTCGGTTACCCGGCGCTTTCTTCTCTGCTGGCGGCGGCGGGCGGGATCGTTCTGCTCACGAATCCGCCCCGCGCTCTCCTTTTGCGTCATTACAATCTCGTAGAAGGAAAGCATCGCCTGCAATGACCTCCGATTCTTGACCATGGCAGGAATCACAGCCGAGAGCGCGAGGTCCGCTGCGACGGCTGCGCGGAGTGCGCTTCGGTCTTCATCCCAGGCCGGAAAATCCGACAAAGTGTGCTGGGCTGTGTCCTCCGGGCAGTTGTCACAGTGGTGAGACACGGCGGACTCTTCTCTTCTGGCCACCCGCCACAGGAACCAGCCGAAACAATTATGTCCTGACAAAACCTGTGACAGGCGGAACGTCATCACACCACTGACTAAGGACAGGACGCACTGCTGCGACGGACCAGCTCAGAGATTATCCAGCCTGGAATGCCACTCCTCGACGCCGGTCAAACGAAGGGAAGCTCTTTTGGCCTCTACCTCTCTTGGGGTCGGTCGTTCCCCTAGACGAGACGCCTCCTCTCGCCAGTGGTAGACTGACGAAAGGGCTCCGGCGTCAGGATCCCAAGGAAGGAAAGCGGCCAAAACGCAGGCCGCCTCATGGAAAATCGTGCGATAGCCCCTGATCATCCGCTGCGCAATTACCCGCTACGGTTGCCGCAGAAGGGCCACGCAACGTCTGCCCAGGGACTCGGCCCAAACGGGGCAACCGTATAGGGCCATTGATCGCACGACTCCCGCGAACAATCTTCGGCAGGGGATGCCGGGACCTTCGAGATTTGGCAGTAGAGCAGATAATGCACTAGCTGCCCTTATCAATTTCTGCTTTAATCTGCCGAAGTGGGCGCAAACATTCCATCCGCTATCCAACACGACACCAATATATTTCGTCTTGGAGCCGATGTGGATATCCACGCCTCTATCGTCAGATAGGCCTCTGCAGGTGGCTGGTTCCGAGGTCCGTGAAGCAGATGGCCTTGGATTTCTGAAGGGCCACCGCGTGACCCAGTCGCCGAATTCTCCTCACCACGTGGCTAGTGCCTAGCGCGGCGAGGTTGACGGCCTCTGGAAAGGTCCCAGCACACGCTGTCACCAACGTGTCAGCATTACAAACTATGCCGACGCCCCGGAGATTGGCACCACGGAGCACCCAATCATACTCGAT
Organism: Hemaris fuciformis; assembly: GCA_907164795.1. Taxonomy (NCBI): domain Eukaryota; kingdom Metazoa; phylum Arthropoda; class Insecta; order Lepidoptera; family Sphingidae; genus Hemaris; species Hemaris fuciformis. The sequence continues at coordinate 12,541,891 of OU015434.1, forward strand.
GTTCCACAGAAGGGATCCTAGGACCGACCCCTGTGGGCGTTGACGATGTCGAGTGACACCGCCACCATGCATTTGCCCTGGGCTCCTGTCTCCTCCGCGTGTTACTTCACCCGCAGAATTACCTTGGCCTTTCCGAAACTCAGGTTCTCGACGACTTGAATCCACACACGTCCTGGGATGCTGTCGAGCCCCGGGGCGGTGTTCTTTCTCCGCAGCCGCAGTACTGCTGCCTGAAGCTCCTCAGGCGTAACGCCTGGAATTGGAACCTCCGAGGTCTCCCCTGCCGATCACTTAAATGATTCCACCAACGATCCATCCCTCACCGACCACGGACGTGGTGGCATCGGTGGAGGAGTAAAATCCGGGGTGGCCGAAAAGAGAGCAACAACGACTTCACTCATTAGCTCCGGTCGGAGACTTTGGGTGAGAGCGGGGCGCCGGTGGACGCAATTTACTGAATGCCAACTGGTATGGCCGCCCCCAAGGATAACGATCCAAAGTCCCGGACTAAATTCTGCCCGTCCCAGTCTGCGGCTTCATCCAACAAATAGTCGATTTCCGAAACAAGCTTATTCCAGCCCTCATTGACTTGTTCCTGAGAGGAATTTGCGCGACCAGTATATAAGACATCCTCGGTACTATGACCCGCATAACTATAGATGTTATTATTATGTCATAACTATAGAAGTAACAGGTCATTGAGATGCAGAAGGAACAGAGCCGGGGATAGCACACAACCTTAAGGTACACCAGCACAGGCATCAAGTCCGAGCTTGAACTCCGAGTTCTTCAGATTGTAGTGTATCACTGCATGTGGTTAAAGTTCTTGGTCGTACAATACTGCTTCTCCTTCTACTTTTAAGAAAACTGTAAATTTTCATCGTTTTACTGATACTGTTCTTGGTCTTCTTTTTTCATGTTGGCGTTTTTCTATACATAGCTCCACTGAGTCGCTGAGCCAAGGAAACACTACAATATACCTAGCAATAATACGAGAATTACATGTTAACTTTTATACGATTGACAATATACTGTGAGAGAATACCAATACCTAATTAAACCAAGCACATCTCACCTATAACCTTGTGCATATGTAGTTACAAACCTACCTTTGTTGACACCGTCTATTGTAACTACATTTGGTATCGTAATAATTCGTTTGATTTTTAAGTAGTCTAATATTTTTCATTTTATTTTACTTAGGAGAACTCTAAAAAATGTTTTGATCATTGTTTATTATTCAAAGGTATGTGTTGAGTTAGATTTGAAGTGGATAGGTTAGGTAAACACATATGTAGATCGTAACTACATAATAATGAAGAGAAAAAGTAAGTTGATTATTAAGTTATAGAAGAATACGAAATATTTTTTTTTACTTTTTAGTGCATATTAATTTGTTTTGGAATAGTTTTTTTTTGAAGGCGGTTTTTATTTCTGTAAGACAAAAAAAAATTGGGGCAAATTTGCCGCCCCCTAAAATCTGCCGCCCTAGGCTCCAGCCTACTCAGCCTGCTGGTAAATCCGCCACTGCACTAAACATAAAACAAAAACATAAAATAACATACATTGAAAGGTACAAATGGCGGCCTTATCGCACATGGCGATCTTTTCAAGGCAACCATAGGATGGACAAACTGAAGGGATTTAATTTGGAGGGCAGAGTGTACAAAAATATAGAATATAGATATAGAATATTAGTTACGATAAAAAACATACATACACGAAAAACATAATATACACACATAAATACATACACAAATACATAAATAAATATATAAATAAGATATTGTTACTAATTATTATGGAGATAGTGATCTTTGACAAGTTTTTTAAATTGCGAGAGTGTTTTAGCCCGGCGTACCGTAACAGGAAGAGCATTCCACAAACGGACAGCTTTGATATCCTAATTAATAGCGCGAAAAAAGCAATTTTGATTCCCTTTAAGACAAAAAAAATTAAGACAAAAAAAAATTCTCGAATTTTAAATATTTTTTTATTATATTTAATTCTTGGTTTTAACTCCAGGATCTACAGCGGTGAATGGGTTAAAGTCTGTAATTCCGACGAGTTCCAGTGAAAGGTCCCATAACTTCTTGCAGTTGGCATCGTTGAGGGCTTTAGAACTAGGCGCAACGGCTACACGGTCGTTGAAAATACATTACACAATAATAATTTACTGGAAATAAATGAATGAAATGAAATTATCGCTTATTTATCACGTAGGCAATAATATAACTGGCGAAAAATATACTAATCAATATTTTTCATTGTTATTATTTTTGTTCGAATAAAGTCCAATTTAACATTATATTATCATCATCATCAGCCCAAATAGTTCCCACTGCTGGGCACGGGCCTCCTCTACAACTGAGACGGTTTAGTCCTTAGTCCACCACGCTGGCCTAGTGCGGGTTGGAGGACTATACATCTAAGAAATTCCTAAGAACTTTTAGGTGTGACTGTGCAGGTTTTATCACGATGTTTTCTTTCACCGTTAAAGCAAGTGCTAATTCGTTGTGAATACACACATAACTTCGAAAAGTCAGAGGTGTGTGCCTGGGGTTTGAACCTGCGATCGTCGAAATTCTCCACCGCGCGCCTAATCCTCGAGGCCATCACTGCTTCAACATTATATTATAAGAGGTATAAATGGACCATAAAAACCAAAAAAACGATTGTTTAGCTACCACCGGATCCAAGCTCGGCTCCGCCTGAGAAGACCCGGCGAAACAAACTCAGCGGGCTTTGTTTACCGGTGGAATCCGTCATTAGTTTAATATTTATTTTTATTACGTATGAAATTATCTGTTTATTTGAATATCTGAGTATACGAATTATATTTATAACGTATTTTATTCTAAAAGAATAAAAAGTGAACTTATTGGTTTCGTGTAAATGAACTTTTAAAAAGCTTATATAAAATTAAGAAAACACAATAAATTATGTCACAATCAGAGCATGGCGCTCTATAGGTTTTGCTATTTTTATGATATGATTTGTCTATAATATGAATAGGAATATGCGTTACCTGTAGTACAAGCCCGTTTCATTGGCACATTTCTCGTCAACACAACAATACTGGTTTGCGCTCCAAGTTTTGACGACTTCATGAAAGGTGATGCAAAAAAATTTAATAACGGTTCCGCGCCTTTAAAAAATGTGTCGCTTAAGTGCCGTGTCAACTCGGTTTTAATCACGCCAGGATGCAGGCTGTAGGTACGTGTTAATACCTTGGATATTATATTCCTGTAAAAAAAGAAAGTAAATAGATTGCCCCGTGGTCTCGCGGTACAGGTATTCGAGCGCAGTTCCAGACTCCGTGCTGGAAATGTGAATATTCTAATGTAAAAAACAAAATTCTTTGCCCGTCTTGCAACCAATTCTTCGATACCAGGTCGCACCGTTATGCCGCAGGACAAACAGAGCACACTTGTTGATTCTTTCTATGTCGTTTTCTTTTAACGGCGCTGTTCATTTTTGTTCAAATAATAAATCATCATCGTCAGCCCATAAACGTCCCACTGCTGGACATGGACCTCCTCTACAACTGAGAGGGTTTAGGCTTTAGTCGCGCTGGCTAAACGCTGGCCTAGTGCGGGTTGGCGGGCTACACACCTAAGAAATTCCTAAGAACTTTTATGTGTGCAGGTTTCTTCACGATGTTTTCCTTTACCGTTAAAGTAAGTGATGATTCATGTGAAAACACTCATAACTTCGAAAAAGTAGAGGTGTGTGCCTGGGGTTTGAACCCGTGACACTGATGATGACAATAAGTCAAAAATAACACGGTACCTACTTACTACGTAAGATTGTAATTGGTATGTTAAAATTACCTTCAATTTGTTAGCTAGTTCCCTGGAGAACATCACGTTGGCCAGTTTGCTCTGTCCGTACGCCTTCAAAGCATTATACTCATTTTTCTTATAGTAGCAACAATAGAATTTTTTTATTTGATTTTTTTGCTGTGAAACTTCTTTACGTACGAGAGAAAAAAAAACAAAAGAATAATTGCAACGTTTTTCTTTATTTGTAAAGGTGCACTCACAATGATCAAAATCCACGTAGCGTGAGCGTTTTGAGCGCTTGCATTGGTGGAACACACCTTAAATTATTTAGTTTATCTGTTCCGTTGTGTCTGTAATCAAATCTTGCAAGTTAAATTTGATCCACTTCCCGGTTTCCGATTGAGCTGAAATTTTGCATGCATGTATAAATCGAATGACAATGCAATATTATTATAATATAGAGCTGATCTGATGATCTGATGATGAAGCTGGAAGGTGGCAAGAAATACAAGATCAAACCAGCAACAGCTCATTTCACATGCATCAAATCTGCTTCGTTACGGAGCTTATAAGAATCTTGTCATTGTTTATCTGTAAGAAGTATTAAAAATATACTTACCTATATGTGCCAACGAAGACACGGTGACAATTCTGGCTGGGGTACTATTTTTGATCCTCGGCAACAACAATATCGTGAGTAGGAAATGTCCCAGATGGTTGTTTCCCATGGTGTCTCGAACCCGTCTTCTGTTTCGCCCTTAGGACACATCATTACTCCGGCGTTGTTCAACAGAATATTTATCTGCGGTTCTGTGTCGAGTATGTTTTGGACGAATTCTCGTATTGAATTCAATGATGATAGATCGCATATTGCTACTACAATCTTTCCAGTATTAGTATTGCCCAGGGATATTTTTTCGATTTCAACTTTAGCTTCTTCAGCCTTTCCTGGGCTACGACATGCCATAATGACTCTTGCACCTAAAACCAGTGGATCATAAATACATCTCAACAGAATTACTTTAAAGACAGGTATTAAAATATAAACTAAAACAAATGAAATTGACATCATTGGTTATATAATACACTAGCTGTTGCCCGCCACTCCGTATGGGAAACTTTAGACTCCTAAAAGAATATTTTCCCCGCTCTTAGTACATTTTAGATTCCGCTCCGCCCTTATGGTAATTTTTCAATTCAAACCTACTGGTTCTTCCTGAAATTAGCGCGTTGAACCAACCAAAAGAAATCTTTAGAGTTATAATATTAGTACAGAATAAGTGAACATGATTATTAAATAACATACATTACCTCTTTTATAAAAATCTAGCACAGTTTCCTTTCCTATGCCAGTATTGCAACCGGTGACGACGATTTTTCCATCCAGCCTAGCTTTACTGTGACACCGACCACTGAATAGAGGCATTGTTTTTCTTTTTTAATTACCAGGTCTAAAAATATATATATATACCTATATTTTAAACTTACTGAATAGAAAAAAGTACCTTATCTCCTTTTTTAAGATCTCGTTTCTGTTTATACCGAAAATCAACCAAGTCGGTCAAATAGTTTAGGCGTAAAACCTCAACACACTCAATGTTAATTTTGCATTACAATATATGCTCATCCCACGGGAACTCTAAATATTCCCGGAATAAATTGTAGTCTATATTACTTCATAGAGTCCCATTTATTTATTTATTTTTATTTTATTTATTTATACTTTTTAGTACACTATACAATAATTTATACTACATGATTGAAAACAAGGAAGACAATAAGTATAGGCACAATAGGCGGTCTTATCGCTAGCTGCGATCTCTTCCAGACAACCTACGGGACCGGAATGAAAGGTTGTAGTTCAGGCAGTTGTCTTCAGATCATATAGTAAGATAACATTTAATAGAAGATCTTATACGAGTACCAGTAAAGTTTCCATTAGTAGTTTGCATGAATTAAAACAATACTATTAATAAATGTATATAAATACTAAATACATACATACATACCTATATATACAAATTTACCAAAACAAATATAAAGTTAAGAATAGTGAGCTCTGAGAAGGCATTTATGTCTATATTAAAGTGAAAACATATAATAGGCAATGTTGCTTTCGCATTACAATATGTATATGCTCACCCCACGGGAACCCTACATATTTCCGGGATAAGTGTAGTCTATGTTACTTCATAGGGTTCTATTTATGTCCATAACAAAATTTATTCTAATCGATGAAATGGTTTAGGCGTGAAAGCATAACACAGGCAGTGTTACTTTCGCGTTACAATATATGCTCATCCCACAGGAACACTACATATTCCTAGGATAAAAAGTATCCTATGTTGCTTTGGTGAGTGCCATCTACCTCCATGCCAAAATTCATCTAAATCGGCGAAATGGTTTAGGCGTGAAAGCATAATACAGGCAGTGTTACTTGCGAATTACAATATATGCTCATCCCACGTGATCTCTATATATTCCCGGGATTGAATGTAGTGTATGTTACTTCAAAGGGTCCCTTTCCCTTTATGTCCATACCAAAATTTTATTCAAATGGGTCAAATGGTTTAGGCGTAAAAGCTGAACATCGACAGAGTTACTTATACCCATTCCCACGGGAATACTATATTTTCTGGGATAAAAAGTAGCCTATGTTACTTCGGTAGGTTCAATCTATATCCATACCAAAAATCATCGAATTCGGTTCTATAGTTTTTGAGTTTATTCGTAAAAAACATCCAAAAATCCAAATATCCAAAAATACAAACCTTTCCTCTTTATATAATAGTACCTGGATGACCGAGCTTTGCTCGGAATTTTTTTTTTTTTAAATTGTGTTTTTTGGTAATTATATTTAAGTACGAATTACTAATAAAATGATGAAATATGAATAATGTTGCTTAACAACGCCATCTGCTGGTTTGTCGTTAAAGCAATTAGTTGCTCACAAAAAATAGTATTATTATTCGCCAATTCGCCAATAGATGTCAGGAAGAGTCTACTCAAACGCCTCCTTTTTGTTATTTTTCTTCCAAATGACATTTTCTAAAAATGATTCCTAGCTAGATCGATTTATCGCCCCCGAAACACCCCATATACAAAATTTTATGAAAATCGTTGGAGCCGATTCCGAGATTCCAATTATATATGTTGAGGAGTATTCTGTATCCGGCTCGAAGGACCGACTTGTTGAGGATCGTATGCTTCTGGCTCGCAGAAATAAAACTCCTCTTTCCAAATATGTAGACTGTATTTTTTCTCGGATGTTACGGCCTCGGCCGGTGCGTATTGACTGACCATATTGCGCTCCTTATTACTAGTTTTACCGCTCGCAACATGTGGCGGTTGGACACGTTGAATGCCATTGGCCTCAGCCAGTCACACTACAGTAGTTTTTATTGCTCTGTCTCTCTCTAACCCTTAGTGTTTGCACTGTATGTCGGTGGCACACCACATTCGGGTTTGGCCTCGACCAATGGCATTACTGTACAGTATAATACAAACAAATTATTAACTATCTTAAACTTAACACAAATTCACAATTATAAACAATCTTACACTTAACACAAATTGACAATTATAAACAAATGTGCGGCTCTTGTCCGCAACAACTCTCCCCCCGGCGTAGACCCTAAACGAAGCCCCTATTCAATCGGGAGGACAATGAGTCGCCGTACAGGTCTCCGAAAGGTGCCGCCTCGGGTCCACACGTCGACACTCCTGATGACGCCGTCCGGTCCCGGGTTTCCGATGCGGACGATACCCTTCGGCCACACGTTCCGCGGCAGGAGCCCGTCCGCGATCACGACTACGTATCGTTAACACTTCGGCGGTAATGGCCTCTACGTTACTGGCTTCACGGGGCCACTGAGCAGGTCGATGCTCGCATAGAAATTGCGGTCCCGTAAACCACCGATCTTCACCGTGGAGTCGCGTGTTTCCTAGACGCGTTGCGTCGTCAGCCACGTTGTGTGCGGTCGGAACCCATCTCCATTGCGATACTTCTGTTAATTCCGCAATTTCGCCTAATCTATGCGCTACATATGGCGCATACTTAGCGGAATCATTGCGTATCCAATGTAACGCGGTGGTGGAGTCCGTCCACAATACGATTTCGAAATCACGCGCGCGGTGTTCCTTGGCGTTCCCTGAGGCGAGCCGCGCGCCTATCAGTGCGGCTTGCAGCTCCAACCGAGGTATCGTCTGTGCCCTTATCGGCGCCACCTTGGCCTTGCCGGCGACCAGGGTGACGTGGACGCTCCCGTCGGTATGCACGCGCCGCCAGTACGCGACTGCGGCGTATGCCTGTTCGCTGGCGTCACAGAACACGTGGAGCTCGGTTGTCGCTACGTCCTCGTTGCGCGTGTCGTAACACCGTGGCAATCGCAGGTCCGTTATGTAGGCTTTATCTTGCATCCATTGCAGGAATGTCGCCGCTTCATCCTCCGGGACGGGTTCGTCCCAGCCCATCTTCAGCTTCCACAACCCCTGTAGCATGATCTTTGCTGTGATTGTGTACGGGCTCAGGAGGCCGAGCGGGTCAAATATAGACATAACCGCACTGAGGGCTTCCCTCTTCGTGGGCGGTCGCAAGTTCATCCTGACCTCGCTGGGTACTCGGTGCATCGTTGTGTTAAACACCAGCTGATCGTCCCCGGCCAACCAGTACATCCCCAGGGTACGTCCGTGCTCGTGCACGCTGGCGCCCAGTTCTCGCGGCGCGGACGTCCGGTTCTCTTCAGGGATGTTCTCCAGCAGTTGAGCGCGGCTGCATCCCCATCCGGCCAGCTCGAAACCGGCGCGACTGTGCACTTCTTGCACCTCTGCCATGGTCCGGGCTGCCACTTCCTCGTCGTCCACGCTGTCCACCCAGTCGTCCATGTAATGGTTCTGGGTGATTGTTGCGTAGGCCAACGGGTGGCTGTCCCGGAAGTCACGCGCGTTCCGCTTCCGTTCGAATTGTCCGTCTGCGCGTCTGATTGTGCGCTCCACTATTTCGATAGCGCGTTCCTCACTGGCGACTGGCTTACGCCTGGGCGTTATACCTATCGCGTCGATCTGGAAGTGAGACTTCACCAGATCGTGTAGGTCCTCCATTTCGCCTTGGTGTCGCAGCTCCCCCCGTGTGCGCACGTGCAGGACGTTAGAGTCATCCCGGCAGATGACTCTCTCGACCGAGTCGCTCGTCCCGTGCACGACCCACCCCAGCGTGGTGAGCGATGCTGCTGGCGTGCCCTTTGCCCCGGTCAGTAGTTTCCGCGTGACAATGAGGTGCCAGTTATCCGTGCCGATGAGGATTGTCGGTTTCGCGTCGGAATAGCACACGTCTTTTTCCCGTAATCTGCGGAGGTGTCCGTTCTCCAGAAGACGTTTCCCGACTGTTTGTTGCCCGAGCTTCAGTCCCTTTATCGTGCGCGCTCGTATATCGTGGTATCGCGGTCGGCCGCGGCCCTTGATCGCGATGTCCACGATTCTACTTGTGATTCCACGTTGACTTGACGTCACACCGTGTATATTAATTGCGCGCTGCGGGCCGACGGCTCCGATGGTTTCGGCCATTGCCTCGTCCATTAACGTAACCGTCGATCCTTCGTCGAATAGCGCGTAGGTTCGTGCGGTGCCCTTCGGCCCTCTGACCGTGACCGGGCAAACCTTTAATAACACGCTCATGGACGCGTGCGGTGTGGCCGCCGTCGTCGCGACGCGTTCCTCGGAGGGGCGATCGTCCTCCTTTGTCACGTGTAGCAGCGCGTGGTGCGGTTGTCGGCACTCGTTCACTCCGCACTTCCTGCCCTTACAATGGAAGCGCCTGTGCTTGCTGTCTAAGCACGTGAAGCATATATTTGCTTCTTTGGCCCACTCCCATCGCTCGGGCACCGTCATGTTCTGGAGTTTACGGCACTGGATCGTCTTGTGCTCGGATCCGCAACAATAACAGGTCTTGGGAGGACGCTCTTCGGTGGCGGCGTACACTTTTACTCCGCGATTGTCCCTAACTATTCGACGCGGGCGCAATTCCAATTGTTTCGCGGTCGCTGTGACCCGTGTCACACTACTCTGAGATGGCGGAGTATACGCGTACCTAATAGCGCGGTCCGCCTCGCGCATTAAGAATTCCGACAACGTTACGATCTCCGGTTCCGTTCGGCTTGCGGTCTCTTCAGCGAAGTCGCACCATTTAGATCGCAGGTGCGGGGTCAACTTCTCCGTCACGGTCCGTGTCAGCATCGGGTTCGATAAGTACCCGCGTTGATCCATGCCGGCGATGATCGTGACGATGTTTTGTAACTTGACCGCGAAGTCGTTCAGTTCCGCCGCGGATGTACCGATACGCGGCAGTTTGTGCATATCGCTTACGGCCTTATCCAGTATGATCTCCGGTCGCCCGTAACATTGCTCTAATGTCTTCATGATTTTCGCCGGCTCGCTCGCGGTATATAGCAATGCCGACACCATTTGTCGGGCTTCGCCCTTCAAAGCACCCCTGAGTCGCGCTAAATTCTCCGCCGGCGAGAACCCGTGCATCTCGGATGACTCGCGCATGGCCGCCTTGAAGGGCAGCCATTCGTCCGTCGCCCCACTGAATACGGGCAGATCCTGAGTCTGCCTCGACGGTGTCCGACGCCGCATCATCTGTTCAAGTGTGTCGGCGAGGCGCTCGATTCCCCGCTCTTGCGAACGTTGCGGCGTCAAGTCCCGTTGCGCGTAATTCTCGACCAATCGCGGCTCGGCTTCCAGCTGCGCGTGTTCGTGGCGCGCGGCGTGACCTTGTTTGACGCCGCGGTCACCCTCCCCCCGTACGCGGGAGTGTTGCAACCACTCTTGTACGCATCGCTCTGTATCGGTGACCTCTTCTCCGGTGACACTTTCGCGCTCCGTTTCTTCGTGAATGGCGGCCACGTCGGCCATCAACCGTTTTTTAATTAACTTCGCCTGCAGTTGTAACTCCTGCCGACGAATTTCCGCAAGCTGTAATTCCGCGTCGAGTTCCGCTTTCCTTATTCTCGCGGTGGCACTTGCGGTTGAGCGCTGTGACCCTATCGACGGCGCTCGCGATCGGCGCTCCGGGATCGCGGTAGCTGGGTTGCGAGGTGACACTGCGGATGTGTCCATGTCTCTCACGGCAGTGATTCCTGTCGCGGTTAACCGTGCGTTCGTGGGTACGGACGTGGATGCAGACGCGGACGCGTTTACTGTCGGCGACGCGGGATCCTCCTCGACAACTTTCGAAGCCTGACTGCGCGTAGTCGGCATGTCCTCCTAACGAGTCCCTATCCCCGGCCCTACGCCTACGGTGCGGGAAAACGGCCTGTGCCCTCAGGCAATTTGATCAGGCCGGTGGTGTTGCACAAAACACCACTCGTCGTCGCGAAAGCGACGGTTTACCCGTACCGTCGTGAAAACGACGCTTCACGTAGGGCTCTAGCCGTTTGTCACCGTTAGGTGGCGAGCTCACTACGGCGTCGTGAAAACGACGTTTGTACAGGCCCTACTCGTTCTTCGTTTTTGCCGTTGCTGCTGCGGTGTTGCTGCGTCGTTGAAACGCTACCGGTGACGCGCTGGATGCGGCCTCTGCTACCCGTCGCACCGTTGGGTGATCTTCCAAAGTGACGCTCGTCGCACCGTTGGGTGATCTTCAAAAGTGACGCTCGTCGCACCGTTGGGTGATCTTCCGGTGTTGCAGAAGCAGCGTTCGTCAGCAAACTTTACGCCGCAGGGATGGCGATCTTCAATACTTCAAGCCGTGACACGTGGTGATTTTAAAAATATCACGCCGTGGCACGTGGTGATTTCTTCAACTTTCACGCCGCAAAGTGTGACGATCTTCCAAATTTCACGCCGCAAAACTGTGGCGATCTTCAAAATTTCATGCCGTGACACGTGGTGATTTTAATAATATCACGCCGTGGCCCGTGGTGATTTCTTCAACATTCACGCCGCAAAGTGTGGCGATCTTCAAATATTCACGCCGCGACACGTGGTGATTTTAAAAATATCACGCCGTGGCCCGTGGTGATTTCTTCAACTTTCACGCCGCAAAATGTGGCGATCTTCCCATATTCACGCCGCGACACGTGGTGATTTTAAAAATATAACGCCGTGGCCCGTGGTGATTTCTTCAACTTTCACGCCGCAAAATGTGGCGATCTTCCCAATTTCACGCCGCAAAACTGTGGCGATCTTCAAAATTTCACACCGCAGGAATGTGGCGATCTTCAAATTTCACGCCGCAATGATGTGGCGATCTTCAAATATTGACGCCCGCCGAGGTTGCTCCGCTGATATTTTCTTTCTTCAATCCGGCTCGAAGGACCAACTTGTTGAGGAGTATTCTGTATCCGGCTCGAAGGACCAACTTGTTGAGGAGTATTCTGTATCCGGCTCGAAGGACCGACTTGTTGAGGATCGTATGCTTCTGGCTCGCAGAAATAAAACTCCTCTTTCCAAATATGTAGACTGTATTTTTTCTCGGATGTTACGGCCTCGGCCGGTGCGTATTGACTGACCATATTGCGCTCCTTATTACTAGTTTTACCGCTCGCAACATGTGGCGGTTGGACACGTTGAATGCCATTGGCCTCAGCCAGTCACACTACAGTAGTTTTTATTGCTCTGTCTCTCTCTAACCCTTAGTGTTTGCACTGTATGTCGGTGGCACACCACATTCGGGTTTGGCCTCGACCAATGGCATTACTGTACAGTATAATACAAACAAATTATTAACTATCTTAAACTTAACACAAATTCACAATTATAAACAATCTTACACTTAACACAAATTGACAATTATAAACAAATGTGCGGCTCTTGTCCGCAACAATATATATATATACAAGAATTGCTCGTTTAAAGATATAAGATTAAAGATTGTCTAGACCGGATTTGACTAGACAACCTATGTGCAATAAGTTAATGTAAATATTATCTATCATTTATTTGTTATCACTACTAAATAACAGATGAGGGTATTAAATCTTATACCGGATCTTAGACCAGTACGTACTATTCACCTTATACTTATCTGCCTTTAAAAAACTTTTTAAATCCAACTGTGGATACGTGTAGTAACAACATTAAATTGCCTTGCCTTTTTGACCGATCAATATTCTATGTGTAACTTTATGATCATAAACATGCACGTCACGATCGATGCACGGTTACACTAAACTTGTAGTAAATAGTTACAGTGATGGAATGCTGTTATAAAACATCACTCAAGGCCCTTCAAAAATAATAATGATTCTTAGACAGAGAGCCTCATAACTCACTGTTTTTTGGATTACATGTATTATTCCTTTGAAATAACTCTGCTATCTAATCTGTACGATTAATTTGGTCGAGTGTTTTTTCGATTATATTATTATCTATACATCTATACTCTATACAAAAAAGTGTGTGTGTGTACTTATGTACACGCGTTAGAAGTTATACTTCATACATAAATATATATTTTCTTAAATAATATAATAATATATTATAAAATAATTATTATTTTTTTTTATTTATACATAAAATTTGTTAATATATCAGAAATAAAACAAAACGAAAAAATTATAATATGTATATTTTTTTAGATAATAATGTAATAATTAATTAACGATGTAAATAAATTATACATACCGACAATTAACCTCAAATCTATAAATGCACTCAAAACAGTTTATTCAAATTAGTTTTATCACTAATATTCAATATATATATATATATATATTGTCAGAAATAAGTTGGTGTGGGTGGCAACACTGCATTGGCGAATATAGAGCAAGCGCGGGAAAACGACACAGATCGTATATTTTCTTAATCGGCCTGAAAGTTTTTACGCGTCTTATTATTTGGTTACTATAGTTACGGCATCAGGTCAAATAACAGTCATTTTAAAAGATTTGAATAATTAAATTTTAGTTTCTAACAATATAGATATACTAATAAATAAATAAAATAATCAAAACTACTTAAAATTAAAAAAATATGTCAATCCCTTTTTATTACTGCCACTATTCTACATTCTTAAAATTTAAAACAAACTTTTTCTGAATAACTTTTTGGTGTCGGTGTGCGCGCGCATCGTAAAAAATTCACTCTCATCATTTTTCCCTAACGCGCCAAAAGAAGTATAACTTCAATAAATAAAATTGGAGTGTCTGTTTGTAAAATTGAAATAACCGCTTTGCGGATGTATACGCGGTACATATACCAAAATAACGTTTTTTAAAATTTTTGTCTGTCTGTCTGTCTGTTCCGGCTAATCTATGAAACGGGTGGACTAATTTTAACTGGCAGACTTTCACTGGCAGATAGCTGATGTAATAAGAAGTAACTTAGGCTACTTTTAGTTTATAAATTTCTTATTAAAAATATTTTTTCCGCGCGGACGAATTCGCGGGCACAGCTATATTACATATTTATGTCACAAATCTGTCTCCCTTCGCTTTGTTGGTTGGCTTACGACATGACGTATAAAAACTTGTACTTGACGACGATCGACGACGACGAGATGTGTTCTGATTATTTAGGTATAATTCGTTTTTAAAATTCGCTTATCATCATCGTCATCAGCTTACGGTTCAGAGGTTCTTGAGTGTAGTCCATCGCACTGACCATTTTTGACCCTGAGGGGAGGGGGGTGGTAAGCTTATGTCGGAATCACTGGCCTTCCAGCCCGGCGCGCGGGGCGTCACGTCCGCGCAGATGTTAATGCCGACCAAAACCATCTTCGCGCCAAGAAGGGCGACCACGGTGCGGGGGCGATAAGCGCCCACATTAGTGCCGCAGCCGCCCAGTGGGCCTCCGAGACGAAAGCGTCTCGGATTTTTAAGGGACGCGGTTGCACCCCCTCAAATTTGATTCGAGCGCCTTTATTTTTGGGCGCACGCGACGGACACAGGCCACCGTGCTTCCGCCCTTCTCGGGGACCTACTATATGGACGCACTCCCCAAGGGCCTCGATGAATCGCCTTTTACGACAGGCAGGGGATAGGCAGGGCCCCCTTGCCACAGGGCAGCCATCGCACTGACCTAGGATTGGTGTACTTTGAATACCAGAGAAATGTCTTTGTAGGCTTTTAAATAGGTATACTACTTCATGAAATATTTTAGCGTTAAGAGTGGAAATACGTTGCAAGAAAATCACTGCTAATTGTGGGAATGATAGAGTGAAGTAGATAAATGGGAAAAAGTGGTTTGAAATTTAAAAAATCAGCCGAATAAAGCTCGGCATGAGAGATATAATTTTTGAAGTGTGTGTTTACGCATTAGAAATGCTATCTTGCAACAGTATTTACATTCTCAAATCTTGTGATCAGTATTGTATCAGTTTCAGTTGTCATAATTATCATCAGCATACCTATACACACGTCTCGCTGCTGAGCATCGGCCTCTACAACTGAAAGGGGTAACCAAATTGACAGTCTTTTTGTATCACTACATTAAGTAATATTACTAAAATTAATGTGGTGAATAATTTTAACTTTTAGATTCGACAAAAGAGAAGCGTGATAATTACTTAGTTCTTTCACATTAAAATACAAAATACACATACATATCGACAAAAAATATTTTGAATATGCATAACCTATCCATTGTTTTATAATACAATGGATATTATAATTCAAAAATACTTTTATATGTACCTAATCAATTTTTTATTGCATACTTAAAATTGTAAGTTATAATGTTGCCGGTTATTTTTTTGCTTGCGTCCAGCAGTGGATCTTATGTGGTTATTGATAGTGATGATAATAATTATTCTTGATGATAATATCTATTCACTCCACAATTTCAGAATCATGAGGTTATAGCGGTCCACTGCTGGACATAAGCTTCCTAAATGCATACTATTAATTCTTTCTCACTCAATGTTTTTAACCCATTCCAAGCCACACAAACCCACATGCGAATATCTCATTCGCAATGTTAATTTTGTCTTATATTCTTTCTTTAATCAGATCTAACAAGAGCGTCGCTCTACTACTTAAATTTTTAAGAGCATTAATTGATTTATCATTAACGTTCTAATTTTTGCACCTTTAGGACTCTAGAAATTCTCTTGAATGGGATCTTTACCATCGAACGGGTTGAATTTTTCCATTTTCAGCATGTTAATCGTCAAATCCCAAAGTTTTAATATTCTTTTATCGTCTTTGCAATGTGCTGATACCTCATATTTAGCACAGTCACTGCAAAAAAATGGAAACATAATTTAAAAAAACGCTTTATGGCTATAATTCATAAAAAAACCTGTATATACCACTTAACAAAATGACCTTGACTTTTGTAACAATCTTTGGCGTAGTTCACGTGAGAAATGTTCCACGCGCCGTTTAGGAATCTTCCATCGGTTAATTAAAAGAAAAAGAACGTTAATAGCGTAAATATTCAGCATTATGTCAGAAATATGAACCAGGCTTGGGGCTAAACTTAAGTAAAAAGTAAAAAAGTTATTTTTGTTACCGGTTCACGCTACTATTAAAGCACCCAGGGTAATAGCAAAGAGAAAACAGGTGGGCTAGCTAATCCCATAGTTTTATTATACGGTAAAGAAATAAATTTGCGAACATTTGGTTCCATCGGGGATTCTAGTGACTACGAAGATGTAACTTCCTGACCCAGAACGCATGGTCCTAGTACCGAAAATAGGGTAGGATAAGTTTAAACGATTCTTCGAAGCATTCGCTTTGATACAAACGGTAGAACCCGCTGAGTAAGAATTTTTTTCTGCAACTGTATAGGTACTGGACTGGTAGAATATAGGGACAATTGGCAAAAACAAAGAATGGCCTAAGCGTATATACAATTTTAATCATACGTACTTATAGAAGAATCCACTTTCGTCAGCACATTTTTCGTCAACAGCGCAGTATATCGATGTTTGGGCGCCGCATCTTGGACTCTTCCAGAAAAAAGTTGTGAAGATGCTTTTAAAAATAGCATTAAAGAGGGAAAAGGCTGTTTTTTCAAAATAACGATTTATATGTGTTTTGACAATGCCCGGGTGCAGACTGTACGTGGTGACGTTGTGGATGTTGTGCTCCTAAAACATTTTGACAAATTAAATTGGTATAAAAATTGATAACATTTTTTATACATTTTTTAATTACTCTCGCGTGGTCTCGCTACACAAATATAATCACGATCACGAGGTCCTGGGTTCGAATCTCGGGTCGGGCAAAGTGTTATTGGGTTTTTCCATTAGGAACTTCTCGGTAACAGCACGGAGTCAGGAATTGTGCCCGAAAAACGGCAATAGGCTCGCCCCCTATTACCTACCTCTACCTCTGCATACCCCTTCGGGGAATACAGGCGTGAGATTATGTATGTATGTATGTTTTTTAATTAATTTAAGTTTCGCGGTAATTTGACCTAAACAACATATGTAAGTAAAGTATGATTTGGTTCCTAACAGTTTATATAAGTATGGGTGTTTTTTTTTAATTTCCTCACCTTTAGTTTCATTGCTACAGCTTTGGCAAACAAAATATTCGCCAATTTGCTACCCGCGTATGCGTATAATGGGCTATACTGTGTTTTTTGTAATTGACGTCATCAAAATTAGCAGTGTAAACTGAAAAAATAGTTATGGAGCATTTGAACTAAAATAAAATGTAAGATTTCTTCTACCGACCGAAATTTACCGAAAAATAAATCAGATACAACATAAATAGGTAAGTTTACTTATCGGAAGAAAGTAGTTATTAATGAATAAAAAAACAGTATCTATTTGTACTTACTGCAATAAAGCATCGACGAGACCCACACAATTCTGGAAGGACCACTTTGAATTAGCCTTGGTAACAATAGTAAAGTAAAAGACGCATGAGCTAAATGATTTGAGCCAAACTGCGTTTCAAACCCATCTTCAGTCCTGCCTTCAGGGCACATCATCACACCAGCATTGTTAATCAATATTTGAATTTTTGTTTCTTTCTGCAGTATGCGGAATGCGCATTCACGAACTGATTGGAGACTACACAGATCCAAGTATTCTATGTCTAACGTCCCTGTGCCTTCTCTGCATTCGTTCTCTGATATAATTATTTTCTTCGCTTCCTTAGCTTTTTCTATGTTCCTGCATGCAATTATGACACGAGCGCCTAGTAATGACAAATATTTTTTATTTATTTATGAAAAATTGTTAGTGTTATCAAAAGATTCAAAAGATTGAATCAGAACATATAACAGAGAAATTAAAGTCTGCTACGAATCATTGAAAAAGTTATTAAATCATAAAGAAAAGCAAAAGAGCAACACTAGAGTTTTTTCTCTATTGATACTGCCTTCCGAACAAGGTGGTAAATTTTGAATTGACTGAATCTAAGAGATGTATTTGACATTTTATAGATTCAATTAATATTATTTTATTACATTTCATTTCATAGCTGTAATGCAAATGTTACAATTTTTAATAACTATTAGGCTTTTTATCGAAGCCCTGAAAATGAGGATAATCTTGAATACGCATTGAAGCTAGTTATAAAATCTTAACTTATTTTGTAATAAAGCATGATGTCATTGAAATAAACTTAAAGGTTTAAATTCTATTCACTTAAATGCAGCTGCTCTTCTAACTCTAACCGGTTTTTATAAGGAAATGTCCTAGTTTTTGCAATATGCATTTGGCATACCTACTTAATTGTCTGCGGCGTTATAAAAACATTAGCATACTGACCTCTAGAATACAAATCAGATGCAGTTTCTCGACCAATCCCAGCGTTACTGCCAGTGATGATAGCCGTGTGCCCGTCCAATCTACGTTGGCTTTTACACCAACCGCTCAAGTAATCCATTTTTAAATACTAGAATTGGAAAGAACACATGTTGGCATGGTGTAGTCTTTCTAATTAAAATGTAAAAAAAAACAAATAAATTAAATACAATAAAATTGAACGTCTCGGCGGATAATAAAATAATAAAGTAGTTTTAATGTTCCTTATATTAATTACCAGATAGTACGTTCATAAAAATAGGTTGCCATTCAAATGACTTATAAAAACACCAACAATTTTTTTACTAATATTATAAGTTACAACCTCACGAAGTTGTACGATACTCACGCGCCCTTTCGCTCAAAAAAATTGAAACATTTACCTTCACCTTGGCTAACACCTGAAATTAAAGAGCTGTTATCTAAAAAAGCGCATGCTAAATCAAGGTACAATCGCCGTCCCAGTGACTTAAACTGGCATAAATACGTGGCTATCCGGAATCACTGCAGTAAGGTGTGTAGGAATGCTCAACGCCGGCACATTCACAGCTCTGTAGAGAACGGAAATCCAGCGAAAGTCTAGAAATTTCTTCAATCTCTGGGAGTCGGGAAATCAAGACAAAACCACCTTTCTAAAAACATTGATTTAAACTCTCTCAATCTTCATTTTTCAGCTCCGTCCACGTTAGTTGGAGCGGTAAAAGATAAAACATTAGAACAAATTTCTTCCCGTGAAACTCCTGATTGCTCTCCTTTTGACTTCAAACAATTTGCTAGTTGTGATGTTAAGAGAGCCATCTTGCAGATCACATCTAATGCGACCGGTAGTGACTGTATCAGCCGTAACATGATCCTTCCAATCCTTGATGAAATCCTACCGATAATTTGTCACCTATTAAATCATTCCATTCTGTCCAATTCCTTCCCTACTGCATGGAAAGATGCTCACATAACACCCATCGCCAAGAAAAACAACGCATCCACCTTTTCTGATTTCCGTCCAATTTCCATACTTCCCTTCCTTTCCAAAGTCCTAGAGCGTCTCGTCCATGCACAACTGAGCGATTACATTTCTAAAAACAACTTACTAACTCCCCTGCAATCCGGTTTTCGCTCAGGACACAGTACCTCTACCACCCTTATACATGTTACGGATGATATTAGATCTGGCATGGAAGAAGGGAAGCTTACAGTCTTGGCCTTACTTGACTTTAGCAACGCCTTCAACACCGTCGATTTAGATATTCTCGTTTGTATTTTAAGGTCTCTTAACATATCTCCAACGGCAGTTGATTGGTTTCATAGTTACCTGTTCGGTCGCCGGCAGAGAATTTGTGCTGAAGATTTTCTTTCTTCCTGGTGCATCACATCTGCTGGCGTACCCCAGGGCGGCGTGCTATCTCCTTTACTTTTTGCAATATTTATTAACTCAATTAGCCTTCATCTTCGCTCATCCTACCACCTTTACGCTGATGATCTTCAAATTTATGCACAAGCCACCTTTGAAAATATAGACGCGGCAGTGTCTTTAATTAATAGTGATATTGCATGTATTTGTGAATGGAGTAGGTCCCATGACCTAAAGGTTAACCCATCTAAAACTCAGGCTATTATAATTGGTAGCCCTAGGATGTTAGCCAAAATAAACTGGTCTGAGTTGCACCCTGTGTCCTGTGATGGTGTTAACATCGCATACAGTGACACCGTTAGAAACTTAGGGCTGCATCTTGACAGATCTTTCTCCTGGGGTCCGCAACTTCGTGAAGTCAGCCGTAAGCTTTTTGCTTCAGCAAGGTCCTTGCAGAGATTGCGCAACTTTCTGCCCTTCACTACGAGGATTACGCTCGCACAAACACTTCTTCTTCCCATCCTTGATTATGCCGATGTCAGCTATCTAGATCTCTCGGAAGAACAATTAAACAAGCTTGAGCGCCTTCAAAATTTCTGCATCAGATTTATATTTGGCTTGCGCAAATATGATCACGTTTCTGAATTTCGTGCACAGCTCAAGTGGTTACCTATACGACTTCGCCGGAATACCCATGTTCTTTCTCTTTTATTTAACATTCTTTTTAACCCTCCTACTCCTTCCTATCTCAAAACTCGTTTCCAATTCCTACATGAATCTCATTCTAGATTCTTGAGGTCGTCAGACAACTTAAAACTTAAAACGCCAGTCCATTCCACTAACTTCATGGACAATTCATTCACCGTAAAAGCTGCTCGACTGTGGAACTCACTTCCGGTGACATTAAAACAAGCAAAGTCATTGCTGTCTTTTAAAAAAATGATGATAGACTATTACTTGTCACGCTGATTGAAGATATGTGTATTTATGTATGTTGATTTGTTTGTATGTATGTATGTATGAATTTATGTATGTATGCATGTATGTATTGTCTATGTGTCTATGTATGTGTTTATGTATGTATAACTTTTCCTACGTAATTTTGTACACTCACAACTACCTCTCATTACTCTTCATTCATCTCCATCCTCGGTTGCCTGGAAGAGATCGCCTTGTGCGATAAGGCCGCCCATTGTACTTGATTTGTTTACTGTACTCCTAAGTTCATTGTATTTTTATGTGTACAATAAAGTTTTAAATAAATAAATAATAAATAAATAAAGCCCGAGAGTTTGGTTGAAACGCGTTAATCTCAGGAACCAATGAAAGATTATTTTTGAACTGAATAATTCATTAAGTGAGCAAGACACACACAAGGAGTAGGTACCTATATTATAGCTACGGGTCATTAATAAATATGTGCCAAAAAAGGAGAATAAATATTCCTCTTGAAGTCAAGTTTCGCATACAGAGACAATGTGTGTTTAATATAAGTCACTTCTAAAACTTGTTCAAAAAGAATTACGTCATTAACATTTTTGTGTCCTTCACGTGTAGGTACTTATTAAGAATAGTGAAACAACACTTTTTATTATGATTTATATATTTACATTTTACTTTGGTTGATAATGTATCTTTTGGGTTTGCTTAAATAATGTTAACATACATATTTATCAATTTACACAGTTTTTATTATTCTGTTTTATTTATACCTAAAATATTCCATGTACAAGAGGAGTTTTCAACACAAAATCGTTTTGATAAAATTTATGTTAAAAATTGCTTAATTTGTAACTAAACATTTAAATTTCATAAATACATATTGAAGAAATATTGTTAATTCACTATGAATAAACAGATTCTGCTCAGAAAATATTTTCAAGGACCACTTACTGTTTTGAACACCCAATTACGCAATTATCGTAAATACGTTAAGAATTAACATTAGTAATTAAGATGAATTTTATTTACCTATTAAAATCACTCGTGTTTAATAAAGTAAAACAACCGTCACCGATCAAAAGTTAACATAAGAAGAGCAAAACAAAGCAAGTCGAAGAGTTAGAACTAAACATGAACGATTTGTCCGAACAACGCGTACAACTGCCATAGCAAACAGTCTCGCAGCACCTTACGACCTTGCATCATTCAATGGTCGTACCTATTTATTTACAAAGCATTACCAACCATAAATTGTTATCAAGCAAGTTCAAATACCATAAAAAAAACTTGTAAAAAATCGCAAGTCTCGCAACTCAGTTCGTATCGTATCGTATCGTAAAAAGTTGTAAGATCCATGTGATGCCAAGTCGATGAATTTATTCAGTCCCCGTTTAAGGGACCTTCTGTCTTAAATTATTATGCACCAAGCTTACCAGACAACATCTTATAGTGACCATATCAATATAAAAATATTAATATAAATAGGGGAGAGTAGGGTAAGTTCTACTTTTCCTTTTCGGTTTCTTGAATACTAACAACGGATTTTCATAAAGCCCACTCTCTGTTCAATGAGCTTTTCTTTATTTTGTTGCTAGTCTTCCTCTTCTACATACGAGACGAAAGCGGTCGCGTGGTGTTCTTTATTATAAAATTATTATTTTTTGCGTTAGTTAGAAAAACTTAGGGCCGCACACGTCAAAAGTCAGTTAAAGTTAATCTTTATGTAAAATTGTTATCTCCTTTTCACTGTAAATTGGAACTGTCAATGTAATCAATACCATCACTATTTATCTATATACACCTATTATTCCATTATCTTATACATAGGTATATGTACAGGTACAGTGATCCATTCACTGCAAATGTAACTTTGTAATCCTATATATTTATATGGGACTACAAAGTTATTTATGCAATTTGTGTATCTAAAAAACTAGACCGAAATTGCAAGGTATTTTAATTTTTCCTTAAGTTGTACACTAAACACTAACTGTGTTCCAAATTTTAAGCTTCTATATCGGCTAGAAGTGCCTTAGAGTTTTGATGATCGGTCAGTGAGTCGGTGAGTGCCAAACTATTGGACAAACTACTGGTTTAAATTAAATTAAATTTGAAATATACAGAGTTTATACCATGCCTGCTTGGTGACTGAAAAGTCAGGCTTCTAGCTTTATCCACAGACCACAACGAAGTTGTAGGGTGTCGAAAATGGGCTGAGTTGCTTCGAGCAAAGTATAGTATGGCCGGGCCGCTTTTTTGCTCGACTTGGCGAAATAAATTATTTTAAAGTAAAAACGCGTGGGGTGCTTTCTGAAAATATTTCGACAATGTCGCTACTCCTATCTGTATGTACTCGTAGTCATGTGAGGCTAGGCAAGTATGCGCTTTGATTACCCATGTAAGAGTACGCAAGTCCATGTATTTCAATACAAAGTGAATGGGATTGCGCACACTTACCCACAGCGCACACTTGCCCCTTGTCCACAATGTAAGAAAAACTCAGGTAAGTCTAAAATCGAATTTAATGCAAAATATTTTGAACGTGTAATTTATATAAAATATATTAACATGAAATAAAAATGATATAAAGTTTATTTTATAAATCAATTTAATTATGAAAAATAGCCTAGAGCTTACATTTGTGTATATACCAAAATACAATGAAAATAACGGACAGAGTTGCTTTCTCTTTTGTAATGTTAGTATGGATGCGCCTTGTCAATTGCACAATATTTCAAAATAGTTTCAGAATGAATGAATAAAATGACTTAAATTAAGGTGTAGTCACAGCATAAATTTAGCTTAATTTACTTACATTTTAATTAAATTAATAAACCAAAATTTCCTTACAGTTAAAAAAAATACTTATTATTCTTGCTGTATTAAAACGGCACCTCTTGCTGAAGCACATCAAGCGTGATCCCTTATAAAAATGACAGTTGTCTAATGATTGTTTTCAAAACAATCGAAATAATTTCTTTAATTATATTTTTTAATCATGCCACGACATACTTAATGCTTATAACTTAAACGTAAATATAAATAAATGCAATTGTCATTTAATATGTTAATAAAGTTAAAAAATAATATTATTGAACCTGTTAAATAAAGTTTTATAACATCAAATAACAAACAATAAAAGACAATATCATGAGCACCATTTTTAACAATTTCATATTCCTTCTTAAGCAGGGTTATATTTCTTCTCCTTCTCCGTGCTGTTAATAAGTATTTCCTAATGGAAAAAGCCAATAACACTGCTCGTCCCGGGAATCGAACCCGGGGCGAAAGTCGTCGAAACCGACGAGGCAGCCACTATAAGTTATGACAAAATAAAACAGCTATATAGATTTAATATAAAATCGATTTCTCGGTTCATTCTAGTTCTGTGTTTTGACTCCTGGGTCTTCAGCAGTGAAAGGATTGTAGTCTCCAAGTCCAACGAGTTTCGAAGATAAATCCCATAACGCCTTACAGTCGGCGTTGTTCAGCGCTTTACCACTAGGTGTCACTACTGTGCAATCACTGAAAATGAATTATGAAAATTTATGTACACAATTTAGCACAATATTGAGATACATTATGAAGTCTTGATGGCCTCGAAGATCAGGTGCGCGTTGGAGAAAATATCTTGGCAGTCACGGTTCAAATCCTAGACACACACCTCTGAATTTAAGAAATTATTTGTGTATTTCAAGTACCTATATGACGATCTTTAAAGGGCAAAGGTAATAATATTATTATATTACACATTGTACAAAAACTTGCGAAAAATTGTAAATCATTGAATCTTAATTAACAATGCGGTCATAATTGCCAATAATATTTGTGTCGCCTTGGTGGTATTGATTGTTTGACACTTTTTCTGTGGGAAACAAGTTCTGTATAATTATAATAATATAAGACGACACACCGTTATATGATTCAAATAGCTGTTGTCGCAACTGCGAATGCAAAACTTTAAGACTTCAAAAGGCATTTTCCCCCCGTTTCCGAGTCATTTTTCCTATTGGTCGAAATTGTATATTGATATACTCGCACGACCAATTATAACCTTTCTAGATAATTGGGCTATCTATAACCAAAATAATTTTGAAAATCAGTTCATGAGATAAAGAGATTTAAGTACCCTCTACAAACTCACAAACTTTATCTCTTTATATTAGTATAAGAATTCATCTGTACTTTGACAGTGAAGGAAAACATCGCGAGGAAACCTACACACTTAAAAGTTCGTAGTAATATCTTTGGTGTGAAGTCCTTACCGCACTGTGTGGTGGACTAAGACTAACGTGACCATACGTCCCGTTTTTATAATTACTTGTGTCCCCGAAATGAACTCAGGAACGCAAAATTGCTTTGGCCGGTCGGGGTGGACATATTTAAACATTTTCACGCCAACAATATTCAGCATAAAAACTTTTCTATCATAATTGAATATATTTCACGTTTGCCTGCTACAAATGCACCAGTAGAAAGAGTTTTTCTATGATGAACAATTTGTGGAAATCTAAGAAAACCCAGTTACAAACTTAAGTTCTAAAGGCGATGTTGATAACTAAGGTAAATATAAAAAAACCTGCCAAGGGTTTCATTCTTACTTAAACATCTGGAGTATGTTCTTAAATTCGTAACTTTCAAACTAACATTTCCGAATAAATAAGTTTAAAAAAAGTACTGTTTTTTTTTTCATTAAATACCTGTTAATTGACCCAAATAAACCAATGTCCCGTTTTGAGTAAAAAAATAAATGGTCACGTTAACTAAGACATAACCTTTCTCATATGTAGAGATCCAGCGCCCAGCCATAAACGTATATAGGCTTGTATAATATGCTCCTCTGCTTATTCTTCAGGATTACAGTCGTGAGACTTACCTGTAATTAGGCTTGCCAGATGGCCGTGAAATCCGGGACTGTCCCGGAATTTTTCGACATGTCCCGTGTAAATAGACTTTAATATCCCGGATTACTACCAAAGTTTTAAGTGTAAGATTCATCTTAAAATTTTAACTGGCGTAAATTATCTACATGCACATATCTATAGCTATGTAATTAAAGTATGTATTTGAAAATGGCATTTTCCTTTTAAATACAAATATAAATCTTTTGAAAAAAAAACAAGATTTTTTTACTATGGCCGCGACCCGACACCGTTGTCCTAGAATTGTCCCGGTATTGATAAGTTTCTATCTGGCAACCCTACCTGTAGTACAGTCCAGTTTCATGAGCGCATTTCTCGTCAACAGCGCAATATATGCTGGTTTGCGCGCCAAGCTCCGGAGACTTGAAGAACGGGGCGACGAGGAATCCGATTATGGCCCGCGCGCCCCTGAACAGAGTCTCGTTCAAGTGACGCCCCAACTCAGTCTTAATTACGCCAGGATGTAGAGAATATGTGTTAACGTCCTCGATTTTATATTCCTGAAATGACAAAAGTATGTGCCGTAAAAAAAAAGTAGGATTGAAAGGCTAAAAGTTAGATTGATGTATGAAATATCGGATAAAAATGTAATACTAAATCAATTGAATGTAATTTCGTAACGCCGCGCCATAATAATGAATTTAATTTTTTTTGCATTTAAACTGACCAAAGTAATTTATCTTTATAGACATATAATACCATAGGAATATATAAAAAAAATGTGAATTAAAAGAGTAAATATCTTATAGTCTTATTAAAAAAAAACAACATAAATAAAGTATTTATAAATCATATTTCAAGAGCTAAATAATATTACCTTCAATTTATTAGCAAGCTCCCTGGAGAACATCACGTTGGCCAACTTGCTTTGTCCATACGCTTCCATTGCGCTGTATGATCGCTTCTTATAGTTCAAATCTTCGAAGTGAATGCTATATCCTGAAATAAGGATTAATAACACATACATACATTTTTTTACAATTTTGACAGCCACGTGGCCCAGGTGACTAGATACCATACCCACGACACAAGAATTGTATCTTAATGTGGGGTCAGAACTATGTATGTGACTGTTGGATGTATTTAATTATTTGTTATTATTTACACAAGGTTTCTCTCCAATTTATTTAGATTTTTTCCTATTTTTCTTTTTATATTAAATTTTTAGACAAGACCTATACCTAAAGTAGTGAGTTAATATTCTGCTGTGAAATTAAAAGCCGTGGGTTCGATTTCAGCACTTACATTTATTAATTACTTTTAATTTTAAATTTTTATTTTTTTATTACCTTCTACCTAGAAATAAAAGGCTTTTTATTTTATTTTATTTGATTTATTTATTTATTATAATCTTTTTAGGCCTCGGTTTCACGCGGCTGAAAAGTTTACCTACCTAAGTAAAATCTGAACAATGTCATATAGGTACATATGGGTTGGTGGTTTTACTGTTATTTTATTTATTCCCGCTGCCTCAAAAGCAGTGATGGCCTCGAGGATTGGGCGCGCGGTCGAGAATTTCAGCGGTCGCAGGTTCAAACCCCAGCCACACACCTCTGACTTTTCGAAGTTATGTGTGTATTCACAATGAATTATCACTTGCTTAACGGTGAAGGAAAACATCGTGATAAAACCTGCACACCTAAAAAGTTCTTAGGTATTTCTTAAGTGTGTAGTCCGCCAACCCGCACTAGGCCAGCGTGGTGGACTAAGGCCTAAACCCTCTCAGTTGTAGAGGAGGCCCGTGCCCAGCAGTGAGACGTATTTGGGCTGATGATGAATGAATGAAGGACCGCTGCCTCATAGACAGAAAACCCGGTTCGACTTCATTCGGAAGAACGAAGTCCAGAAATGTATCCGAAAAGCGACAGCAACCACGCTCAATATTACATGGAATGCTCCATATAAAACAAAAGCAAAACGTGGTATGAATACGCATTTATCAGTTAACCGAGCTCTATACCGAGGAATTTTTGGGGATAAAGGCGTAACCGCATTTTCGTGGTCAATACACAGCAAAATATCTGTGGCTGCGTATGATAAATAAAGGATATATTTTAAAATGATACAATTCCGTTAAGGTGTAATCGTCTAAAGCATTAAATAGTAATTAGGAAAAGATTAATTGAACCCAATCTAATTTATCGACAACCAGATGTTTAGTTTCCCAATAAATGATTTTTAACATGATATCATCGGTAAAAAAGAAAAATTAAAGTATTAAAAACGCATTTAAAAATTTTGATTTTTAACTGCCCGCCTCAAGGTCTCGCGATGGCGAAATGTGGGTGCAGAAATGCACCTCTGCCTACGCATTTTAAGAATACAGGCGTGACTTCGTTTATATGATTATCAAAATACATTTTTTGTATTAAGTATATCTAATTTATCTAATTAAATGAGTCATTTTAGAATTTAATCGACAATGACGACAGCAGATGCTTTTGCTTCACTGTACTGCATTTTTAAATTAACACGTACCTAATTGAGTTCAAAAAAGCAGTTCTAATTATGAATATGTATTTAAGTTTTTTTTTAACAACTTTTTTAACAACGTTTTGAATATTTTTTTTAATAAATATCCAATGTCAAGAAATTGATTGGCGGACAGTGTCATTGTGCATGTTTATTGACAAAATAGAATCGAACGAAAATAACATACAGATAATACTCAATGTTTCCATTATTTTTAATGACTCGATAAAATTATGTCTAAAAAAGCAAATGGGTCTAGGTGAGTGTATCATTCATTTCTTTTGTGTCAATTAATTCGACTTCAATACAGTAGAACCTCGTTAAGTAGACCTCGATACGTTGAAAACCTCTAAATCTCGAAAAATCTTTGATTTCCTTACCTTCAAACACCAAAACCTCCATTATTTGAAATCTCAACCCTAGTCCCTCCAAGTCAGTTTGGTACATATTTCCCTTCATAACTCGAAAAATTTAATTGGACCTCTGTATCTCGACCATAGCAAATTTTCTAACTCAAAATGTAACA
Organism: Hemaris fuciformis; assembly: GCA_907164795.1. Classification (NCBI taxonomy): domain Eukaryota; kingdom Metazoa; phylum Arthropoda; class Insecta; order Lepidoptera; family Sphingidae; genus Hemaris; species Hemaris fuciformis. The sequence continues at coordinate 12,570,590 of OU015434.1, forward strand.
AGAATAAATCTCAACCCCTTTATGTCGAATCCAAATCGTCCATAAGTCGAAAACTCAACAACTCGTTTTTTTGGCGTCTCCCTTGACGTTCGACTTGCTCCAATAACTTGCCTTCAACTCAAATCCTTCAAATTTTCGAAGTTATGTGTGTATTCACAATGAATTATCATTTACTTTAAGGGTGAAAGAAAACATCGTGAGGAAACCTGTACACCTAAAAGTTCTTGAGTTCTTTCTATATAAAAATAATGCGCTAAATGGATGAAGGTACCGCTTCCCGCTCCAAAAAATATGTATGAGAAACGCAAATATTTGTTTCAAACATGATTATTTGAACGTGTAAACATGCCACTGATCTAGGAAAATTTTAATTTACTTTGGTGGGAGATTCACTTTAAGGAACAATTTTTTGCAGGTTCAGTTTCCTACAATAATCTAAAAAAATACTTTATCTTATTGGTTAAGTGTGAAAGGAGGAGACATACTGCGCCGACCCCAAATATAATTGGGAACAGGGCAAGAAGATGATGATGTTGTTGGTTAAGGTTGCACCTACACCGATTAGTCTACTATGTTAAGTTAAGTACTACACAATGTAGAAGGCCATTTCCACTACAAACGAATGGAAACACTTCAATTTCTCAGAATAAGACGTAAAATACATTATGTCATATATCATCTCACCATCATCAGCCCATATACGTCCCACTGCTGAGCACGGGTCTCCTCTACAACTGAGAGGGTTTAGGCCTTAGTCCACCACGCTGGCCTAGTACGGGTTGGCGGACTACACACCTAAGAAATTCCTAAGAACTTATAGGTGTGCAGGTTTCATCACGATGTTTTCCTTCACCGTTAAACTACTTACATGATAATTCATTGTGAATACACACATAACTTCGAAAAGTCAGAGGTGTGTGCCTGGGGTTTGAACCCGCGACCGTCGAGATTCTCGACCGCGTGCTTAAACCTCGAGGCCATCACGACTTTATTTTATCATTATCATCTCAACATAAAAAATAATATAAGCTGCTTAAAAAACAAACAAACCACACATACAACTTGATTAATATAAATATATTCTCATAGTAACGGTTTTGTACATCTTCGGATCTCAAAATATGCTGATGCATTATGAATCGCATTTTACCTTACCTTGACATTGAACTGAATGACAAATGACTGTCATTACGATTGCACATACTGATGTCACATAAAAATGATTTCGTCTTACGAAATCCATAATGCAATTAGGGTTAGGTAGAGATCGTGCACACACACACATAACACACACATCTGTATTACCTAACGCTTATTAACTCTGACTGCCTCGTGGTCTCGCGGTACAAGTATGTGCATTGAGTTACAGTAAATACTCGTACGATAGAAAAATTTCATTTTTGAATCCAAATATGATCATTTTTATAATTATCCACGAGATGTTACCTATAGACTTCTAGATAATTATTATGCTGACTGCCTCGTGGTCTCGCGGTACAAGTATGTGCCGTGCGATCTCGAGTTCCTGGGTTCGATTCCCGGGTCGGGCAAAGTGTTATTGGGTTTTTCCATTAGGAAATTCTCAGTAACAGCACGGAGTCTGGAATTGTGCCCGAAAAACGGCAATAGGCTCGCCCCCTATTACGTGGGACTGATACATACCTGGCGAAATGTGGGTACAGAAATGCACCTCTGCCTACCCCTTCGGGGAATACAGGCGTGAGTGTATGTATGTATTATGATATTATAATCATACATCATAATAACAAAATTACTGCTTGATGATTGCTTTTTTTCTCATAGTGTCAGGAGTTTCAGTTTGCGGAAGTTATAACCACTGATTAATGACAATGGTATGACGTTTTAGGACTCTATTAGCGGTTTTCTTAAAACGAGTTTTGGTATACTTAGTATCCCTCCAGTGGCGGATTTACCAGCAGGCTGAGTAGGCTGGAGCCTAGGGCGGCAGATTTTAGGGGGCGGCAAATTTGCCCCATTTTTTTTTTGTCTTACAGAAATAAAAACCGCCTTCAAAAAAAAACTATTCCAAAACAAATTAATATGCACTAAAAAGTAAAAAAAAATATTTCGTATTCTTCTATAACTTAATAATCAACTTACTTTTTCTCTTCATTATTATGTAGTTACGATCTACATATGTGTTTACCTAACCTATCCACTTCAAATCTAACTCAACACATACCTTTGAATAATAAACAATGATCAAAACATTTTTTAGAGTTCTCCTAAGTAAAATAAAATGAAAAATATTAGACTACTTAAAAATCAAACGAATTATTACGATACCAAATGTAGTTACAATAGACGGTGTCAACAAAGGTAGGTTTGTAACTACATATGCACAAGGTTATAGGTGAGATGTGCTTGGTTTAATTAGGTATTGGTATTCTCTCACAGTATATTGTCAATCGTATAAAAGTTAACATGTAATTCTCGTATTATTGCTAGGTATATTGTAGTGTTTCCTTGGCTCAGCGACTCAGTGGAGCTATGTATAGAAAAACGCCAACATGAAAAAAGAAGACCAAGAACAGTATCAGTAAAACGATGAAAATTTACAGTTTTCTTAAAAGTAGAAGGAGAAGCAGTATTGTACGACCAAGAACTTTAACCACATGCAGTGATACACTACAATCTGAAGAACTCGGAGTTCAAGCTCGGACTTGATGCCTGTGCTGGTGTACCTTAAGGTTGTGTGCTATCCCCGGCTCTGTTCCTTCTGCATCTCAATGACCTGTTACTTCTATAGTTATGACATAATAATAACATCTATAGTTATGCGGGTCATAGTACCGAGGATGTCTTATATACTGGTCGCGCAAATTCCTCTCAGGAACAAGTCAATGAGGGCTGGAATAAGCTTGTTTCGGAAATCGACTATTTGTTGGATGAAGCCGCACACTGGGACGGGCAGAATTTAGTCCGGGACTTTGGATCGTTATCCTTGGGGGCGGCCATACCAGTTGGCATTCAGTAAATTGCGTCCACCGGCGCCCCGCTCTCACCCAAAGTCTCCGACCGGAGCTAATGAGTGAAGTCGTTGTTGCTCTCTTTTCGGCCACCCCGGATTTTACTCCTCCACCGATGCCACCACGTCCGTGGTCGGTGAGGGATGGATCGTTGGTGGAATCATTTAAGTGATCGGCAGGGGAGACCTCGGAGGTTCCAATTCCAGGCGTTACGCCTGAGGAGCTTCAGGCAGCAGTACTGCGGCTGCGGAGAAAGAACACCGCCCCGGGGCTCGACAGCATCCCAGGACGTGTGTGGATTCAAGTCGTCGAGAACCTGAGTTTCGGAAAGGCCAAGGTAATTCTGCGGGTGAAGTAACACGCGGAGGAGACAGGAGCCCAGGGCAAATGCATGGTGGCGGTGTCACTCGACATCGTCAACGCCCACAGGGGTCGGTCCTAGGATCCCTTCTGTGGAACATCGAGTATGATTGGGTGCTCCGTGGTGCCAATCTCCGGGGCGTCGGCATAGTTTGTAATGCTGACACGTTGGTGACAGCGTGTGCTGGGACCTTTCCAGAGGCCGTCAACCTCGCCGCGCTAGGCACTAGCCACGTGGTGAGGAGAATTCGGCGACTGGGTCACGCGGTGGCCCTTCAGAAATCCAAGGCCATCTGCTTCACGGACCTCGGAACCAGCCACCTGCAGAGGCCTATCTGACGATAGAGGCGTGGATATCCACATCGGCTCCAAGACGAAATATATTGGTGTCGTGTTGGATAGCGGATGGAATGTTTGCGCCCACTTCGGCAGATTAAAGCAGAAATTGATAAGGGCAGCTAGTGCATTATCTGCTCTACTGCCAAATCTCGAAGGTCCCGGCATCCCCTGCCGAAGATTGTTCGCGGGAGTCGTGCGATCAATGGCCCTATACGGTTGCCCCGTTTGGGCCGAGTCCCTGGGCAGACGTTGCGTGGCCCTTCTGCGGCAACCGTAGCGGGTAATTGCGCAGCGGATGATCAGGGGCTATCGCACGATTTTCCATGAGGCGGCCTGCGTTTTGGCCGCTTTCCTTCCTTGGGATCCTGACGCCGGAGCCCTTTCGTCAGTCTACCACTGGCGAGAGGAGGCGTCTCGTCTAGGGGAACGACCGACCCCAAGAGAGGTAGAGGCCAAAAGAGCTTCCCTTCGTTTGACCGGCGTCGAGGAGTGGCATTCCAGGCTGGATAATCTCTGAGCTGGTCCGTCGCAGCAGTGCGTCCTGTCCTTAGTCAGTGGTGTGATGACGTTCCGCCTGTCACAGGTTTTGTCAGGACATAATTGTTTCGGCTGGTTCCTGTGGCGGGTGGCCAGAAGAGAAGAGTCCGCCGTGTCTCACCACTGTGACAACTGCCCGGAGGACACAGCCCAGCACACTTTGTCGGATTTTCCGGCCTGGGATGATGACCGAAGCGCACTCCGCGCAGCCGTCGCAGCGGACCTCGCGCTCTCGGCTGTGATTCCTGCCATGGTCAAGAATCGGAGGTCATTGCAGGCGATGCTTTCCTTCTACGAGATTGTAATGACGCAAAAGGAGAGCGCGGGGCGGATTCGTGAGCAGAACGATCCCGCCCGCCGCCGCCAGCAGAGAAGAAAGCGCCGAGTAACCGAATACGGCTGATCCGGCATTTCCATCCTGAGGATTGGGGGCCTAAGAATTCCGCCAGGGCATCCCCTGCCTGTCGTAATAGGCGACTAACAGGGGCCCAAGGGTGGCTGGGCATAGATACTGTGGGGGCAGTGCGTCATGACTAAAAGCAACCCCGAGATGTGCAGTAGAGAGCGTGGTCTCTTGACTGTCGCGGACGTTCACAATAAGTGAGCGTCCAAAATAGGGTGAGTGGAAGGTACCTCGAGCCCTCCCAATTTTGAGGTGTCCATAATTGGACGGTGCGCTGGGCGGCAAGGGACCATTTAAAGCGCTTCTCGCCCTGAGATGCCGTAAAACCGCCCCAAATGCGCGTGATGGTCACCGAGATGTTTTAGACGGTATGCTGGCGTAGGATTTTGGTTACGGATCCAACTCAACTAAGGGACAGCTGCTGCTGAATTCACTACCGCACCACACGCCAGAAATTGAAGTTCCATCCCTACCATCTGGCTGAATAGCGTTCATCAACAGTGCGGTTCAAACGGTGTTTCCTTCCTCGTACAACACCTTTGTGGAATCAGCTTTCCTCGGCGGTATTTCGTAATGGATACGACTTAGGGACCTTAAAGAAAAAAGCCTATATTTGCCTCAAAGGCCGGCAACGCACCGATAATTCCTCTGTGTGTTCATGGGCGGTGTTGACCACTTGACACCAGGTGGCGCACTAGCACGTTTGTCTCATCTATCATTAAAAAAATATATTTTTAGTCTTTCAATTCTTAAATATTTTTCTCACCTTCGTTTGTCTGTGTAGGCTATCGAAATGCAAAGGTCGGAAGGGGCGGCAAATTTTGAATAGCCTACAGGCGGCAAATGTCTTAATCCGCCACTGTATCCCTCACAGCACGGGCCGCCTCTACAACTGAGAGGGTTTAGGCCCACGCTGATCTAATGCAGGTTGGCGGGCTACACAGTACACACTCAAGAAATTCTTAAGAACTTTTTGGTGTGCACGTTTCCTCACGATGTTATCCTTCGCCGTTAAAGCACGTGATAATTCATTGTGAATACACACATAACTTTCAAAAGTCAAAGTGCCTGGGGTTTAAATCTGCGACCGCCGAGATTCTCGACCGCGCGCCTAAACCTCGAGACCATCACTACTTAGTATAATTTACCATATTCAGCTCCCTAAATAAACATAAAACATTTCTTTATATATCCTATCGAATTAACAAAAGCCCCTATTGTATATGTTCAAAGTTAAATATGGCGTCATTTTTATAATCTGTATAGGCTAAAGGCTAGATGCAACCCACGTATTTTAATGGCAATGACGTAAATATCAGTTCACGCTGTGCATGATTTTGACTTTCTGACAATCATGATTATAAGTTGGAAACTCGTCTATATTATTCATTTCTGAATACATCATTTGTCTATCTTCTAAACTAATATTATAAAGAGGAAAGGTTTGTACGCAAAAGCTACAAAACGGATTTGAATGGTTTTTGGTAGGAATATTATGTAGATTGGAACTTCCGAAGTAACATAGGCTTATGTTTTATTATAAAATTACGCCCGGGTGGAGCGGGGCCCAATACGATATGAAATATGATAGATAGATAGATAGAAATGAGTGATCTTTAAAAAAGTGGAACAATAATATGTACATTCACGAAACGTATTGCTCAGAATGTTATGACAGGCGTTTTGTTTTGTTTTCTTTAGATGAACACAGGATGCACAACTGCACCCGGGCGGAGCTGGGCCCCATCGCTAGTTTTAAAATAAAGATACATTGTAATAGCAAATGAGTATAAAAATGCGTAGGCAACATCGTATCGTGATCGAAATTCCATTCCCTTGAATCATCAATTATTTATTAAGATACAGTCGAATCTTTGTTGAATTATTTATCATTACTAATAAATATCGTTTATTTGTATGAAGTTGCGCTTTTCTATCTAAACGGCTGACCCGAGTATGTTAAATTTTAGCACAAATAAATGAGACCCTGGAGAAGACTGTAGGCTACTTTCACATCACGAAATTGTTAAGTTTTTGATTATAATTAATGGTTTAATAACAGTTGTTCACAAAATCTATTACTTACTAACGTGAAAATCACGAGCAAAACGCATAATATTATGATTTATTGTTACGACTGTCTCGTGATCTCGCGGCACAAGTAAATGCCGATCTAGAGGTACCGGGTTTGATTTCCGGGTCGGGCAGAGTTATCGGGTTTTTTGCTTTACGAAATATTCAGTAGCAGCACGGAGTCTAGAAATTATCCCAAGAAATGGCGATAGGCTCGCCTTCTATTATTTGAGACCGATACATACCTGGCGAAATATGGTTGCAGAAATACAACTACCTCTGCCTACCTCTTTGAAGAATACAGGCGTGAGGTTATATAGTTATGTATTTTTTGTTACAAGCAATCCTGCGGTCTGAAGAGATTGTTATCTAGAGTTCAACCCAAGGCAAGCCTAACGAAGTTGCGTGTTTAAAAATTAATAATCATATAATTTTATGGTTAAACATGAAGAGACTGACCTAAGAGTTCTATAATAATCTTGGAAATAAATCTAACATACATATTTAATAAATTTAATTTTAATCCGCAATGGTGCTAGTACGGTCACGTCGACGTGCCACAAAATAAAAATATTATAAGGAAGCCTCTCATCAACAACAGCCTTTTTCACGTTCACTGTTGGACATAGGCCTCTTCTATAGCACGCCACTGGGCTCGATCTTCAGCCCTCCTCATCCAACCACAGCCAGCTACTTTGCGGATATCGCCATCCCACCTAGCCAGAGGGCGTCTTACACTTCGTTTGCCGAGACGTGATCTGAAGATCTACTCCAGAACACGTTTCCCCCAACGGTTATCCGTTCTGCCTCTGGAAGCTTCTGGCCTTACCAAAAAGTGTCTGCCTATCACTACAGGTATCCAGCAATGAGACTTAAGTCAACTGATATACATAATATACCAATTTAATACATCAAAATCTCGACTTACCTGTATGCGCCTTGGAAGACACGGTGACAATTCTGGCTGAGGTGCTATTCCTGATCCTCGGCAACAACAACATCGTCAGTAGGAAATGTCCCAGATGGTTGGTTCCCATCTGTGTCTCGAACCCGTCTTCTGTTTCGCCCTTAGGACACATCATTACTCCGGCGTTGTTCAACAGAATATTTATCTGCGGTTCCGTGTCCAGTATGTTTTGGGCGAATTCCCTTACAGATTTTAGAGAGGCTAGATCGCACTTGGCTACTACGATCTTTCCGGTATTTGATTCTCCCTGGCAAGTTTTCTCTATATCGGCTTTAGCCTCTTCAGCCTTTTCTGTGCTGCGACATGCCATAATCACTTTGGCACCTAAAATCAGCACAAAATTACGAATAACCCAAGAACAACTTGAAGCAGATACGAAAATAAACAATGAAAGGTTTTAAAGCATGTCTTCTGTTCGCGTCTGGTACAAAATATTCATGTAAAAGCCAAAGCTGCATTACTCAATAAATGAATCTAAGATTGATTTTTGCATCCAAATAATATGATTATTATATCACACCAAAATCATACATATGAGTTTTATGACGGAACCTAGTTCTACTTCATCATCATCAGCCCATATGCGGCCCACTGCTGGGTAGGGGCCTTCTCTACGACTACGACTGAGAGGGTTTAGGCCTTAGTCCACAACGCTGGCTTAGTGCGGGATGGCGGACTACACGCCTAAGAAATTCCTAAGAACTTTTAGGTATGCAGGTTTCATCACGATGTTTTCCTTCACCGTTAAAATACGTGATATATGTATGTATTTCATAGTGAATATACACATGACTTCGAAAACTAGTTCTACTTATGACGTATCTTTCCATTTAGGTAAGTACCTATTAATCATGCGAAGTCGCTTGAATGGGTTTTCCTTTTGAATAAAAGTTTAATTTTTCAATGAATTAGAGCATGAGTGAAACAATCTTATGGAATCTTCAACAATCAACTGCCGTTAAAACACGTTTCAGTGAAAATTGTCAGAACTGGTAATCGATGTGTGAAGGCCGTTCAGCTACAACGAACTTCATTAGTTAAGGATTCAATGATAGACTGTGCCAACAGGCATGTCACCACTCCGACCATAAGGTAGGTATATCGAATGCTTAAAGTACTTTGAATAAATAATCTGTTCACATATGTGAAATTTAGGTATTTGCAATAAATTAATAAATATTAAGGAACTTATATACCTACTTATAGTCTTTAGATTAGATACAATTTAATTAAAAAATAATTTTCTTAATTGGTTTTGTAATAATTTTTCCTTTAGATATTAGTAAAATTAATTATGGCCATAAATATTTTAATAACTATTGTTATTACCTCTTTTATAAAAATCTAACACAGTTGCCTTCCCTATCCCAGTATTGCAACCGGTGATGAGCGCTGTTTTTCCCACCAGCTTAACTGTACTATGACACCGTCCACTGAATAAAGGCATCTCGTATTTTTAATATTCACTGATCTAAAAACAAAAACAACGGTATGTGTTATAGGAATTCATATGATTCGTAGTACAAAAACAATAACGGTAAAATGAGTACTTTTAACTGTAAAGTTTGTATATTTACTATATTTCAGTTTTAGTATTACAAAAAATTACAAGATTTATCAAAAATATATAATTATTCAAGACAAACTCTAAGTGAATAAATACTCACATTAAAAAGTTTATATGAAAACGGTTGCGGCAGTACAGTACTACTTCTTATAAGGTCGTTCGACAAACTACCAACACACGGCAAACGTCGATGAACTCACGGACGAACTAACCTCAACAGAATAAACTTGTAATCGTGAGCGAGTCGACGACGTCACGTTTTAAAAGTTTTGGAGCAGGTAAAGGATGCTTTTAGTTTAAAGTTAAGCTTAAAATACGTATTGTGTAACAAAATATTGAAAACTCACAATATATTTGTGCACTAAAATATTTATTATTTAGGACACTTTTTAGAAATGAACTGTGGATATACGAGTGAAATTAAAGCACAGTTTGGGCTGCATATTTGTTTTGTAAAATAAAATTATTTGTATCAGTGAATGCAAACTAAAGGGATGATAAAGATTAAGACAAAAAATAAATATAATTTTAATGACTTTTGTCTAATACGTTGTGCATCTTAAGTCATAAATAATTACTTTTGCGGGGAAAAGTGAATTTCTATATCCTTACTCGAACCATTAAGAGTTTAAAAGCGTAACTTCTCTAAATAAGCCATGAAATTTCCGGAGTACAACCAGAGACGCGTACCCTTTATAATATAACTTTATATAACGTAGGAACCAAATCTTATTCATTTCAATAATGATGAAAACTGCAAGGAGATATATTACTGTACTATGTTTAAAAACCATAATATGCTTACATCTATATGGATAAATGCCTTTGTTATTAATTTTGAATAATTATGCATGTTTGTAGACATTTGTTTTAGTTAAAATAAACTTATTCTTTTTTTTAGATAGAGCTTTAAGCTGCAAAAATATTGTTATTATGGGTGACTCACCATAATTGCAAAGTGTGATTTATTGTAAAATTATGCTTTAGTATATAAAATTTTCTTTAAATATAATTACTTTTCTGGAGGCTGTCGACGAGGACGAATTAGGTAGACTGTATAAGTCCGATCCCTTTGACTCACGATAAAAAGTAAAACAAAAAGTCAAGCAGTTGTCACTATTAAAGATGACGAGGCTGTATAGGCAAGAACCCTTTGCCTTCCCAAAAAAAATGTCACTTGTCACTGTCAAGCATGAATTTAATTCACTAGGGATGTAAATTCCAAAAAAATATCGATATTTATCGTATCAATATATTTAAAAAAATCTATCGATAAACATTTAATAAAATCGATATATCGGTATGATTTGAGTACTTACTTGTTGTCGACCAAAAAAAGGATAATCTTAATTGTTACAAAGATAAAGGTAATATAAAAAATACAATTTTTAATCATAAAAAAAATTCGATTTTGATACCTTTTCGATACTTGAAATTTTATATCGATATATCGAAACATTAATTATCGCTCAAAAATATCGATAATTTGAAAAAATAATATCGATATTTTTCAACAAGTCTGGAAGTGGAGACTAAAATTCACCAATGCAATTTGTGAAGTGATCATCTGTGAATGTGAATCAGGCCTGGTCAACTTTGTTCGGGGCGAAAAGATACCTACGGGGGCAAAGTTTTGTGTGTTGCCATTGTAAAAATGAATGTAAATATTTATTTCATATCTATGGTAACACTAAGAAGCCATGTTGGTTTATAGTTTTTTTTTTTCAATGCTTCAGCCTCAGTGCTTCAGCGGCAGGCCTGGTCAACTTTGTTCGGGGCGAAAAGATACCTACGGGGGCAAAGTTTTGTGTGTTGCCATTGTAAAAATGAATGTAAATATTTATTTCATATCTATGGTAACACTAAGAAGCCATGTTGGTTTATAGTTTTTTTTTTTCAATGCTTCAGCCTCAGTGCTTCAGCGGCCATTGTTGTCATTTCGTTCGTGTTTCTCTGCAATTTTAATTTCACTAAAACGTCGAGTTGAGCTTCTGTTCCTCCGTTAAAGTGTTAAAAGTGCAGTGTTTCGTGGTTTTCGAGAAAGTGACTCTTTTTTGATTTGGGTATCAGGAGCTTTTGTGTGAGATAGGACTCTTTTACTATACTATAAACTATGGCGGAAAAAGAAAACAAAAGGAAATGTTTTAAATGTGGGTGTTCACCAGCTGAAGACAACATTAAATTGTTTCGATTTCCTAAACCTGCAATACGGAATCTAGTCCGGTATGTATATAACGATAGTCAAAGAAATACCTTTCTGTAGTTAACCAAATTATTTTGAACAAATTAGTTTGGGTCCATCTCACAAAAAAATACTTCCCATTCCCATTCTCAGCCTATCGCCGTCCACTGCTGAACGAAGGCCTCCCCAAGTAGGCGCTTACTTACTAAAAATTAAACATATAAAACCTTACTCAAGGACTGATAGAGAATGCCAAAACATTAAGTCCACTGAACCTTATGTGTACATTAGGTTCTACATACATACAAACAAAGCTTGTCATATTTTGTATTATCCCGTTAGTGAGGTCATTACAATCCAACTTATTATTGCATATTCCGTACGATATCATGATCATAAGCAATGTACGCCTGGACTCCAAGCTTACATATATTTTTATTTTCAGCTGTGAATTATGGGCGAGATATATTTTCCCAGAAAGAGATTACTCTTCAAAAGCATTGCAGATGAAGCTATACAGTGAGCACAGGATGCTTTGTCAGAAACATTTTATTGATGCTGATTTTACTGATGAGTCTAAAAGCAAGCTATTTACAACAGCTGTACCATGTGATGTAAGTACAAAATTAATCCAAAAATATTAACAGTAACCAGCCTTAAAAAAAACATTAGTTAAATACTATTCTAAATAGGATATTAAATGTTTATGTATCATATTGATCTCATTTATATCATTATGATAAATGTAGTTATCAGTGATGTTGACTTGTGTACTTCAATTTTGTTGTCCATATTTTGATTAAAATTGATGGTAATTGTAAACACTATTAAACAAAAAATAATAAAATATTGGGACAACTCACACACAGCCATCTGATTTCAAACTAGGCAGAGCCTATATTATGTATTTCTAATTCTAAATGCATAGATGTTATGGATAAATTACACTCAGACACAGAACAAATAATTATGCTATTCACACAAAGGTTTGTCCTGGGTGGGAATCAAACACATGACCTCCGGTTTAGCAGTCACAGTCACTAGATACTATGGCAACAGGCCAGTCAGTCGATTGTAAATTAAGTTTTTATTTTTCCAGACTGAACATGAGTTGCCTTTACCCATAATTTCTGCTGAACCTCAAGCTGGACCTTCACAAAGAATTTTTAGGGATTTAACAAATGTTTCCACTATACAGAGCACTGAGCCTATTGCTGGAATACAAAAAGAAAAAACAGACAAGGAGAAAACCTTGTATGCCAAGTGTTGCAAATATTTGAAATCAATTTGCCAACTGCGCCATCGTGTCAAAAATTTGAAGTCCCAAGAAGTTTTAAAAGCAATTAATGAAGACATGGCTGTCAAAAAATTGTGTTCTAAGATCTCTCCAGCATTTGCTCTCTTACTGTTACTGTTACATTACTGTTGTAATGTATGTAATTACTGATAAGTGCAGTGCCTACATAAACTAATGTTGTTAAAGCAAATAGACAAAAAAGTAAATAATAGCCTATTGAAGGTAACTACTCTGTAAGACTGTAATCTGCTTTCTTCACTTTTAAAACACAAATTCTAACATTTTATGGCGCAAACACTTTGCTCTAGTTGTCAAGCCACAAAAATATAGCTGCAAATCTAAATCATTTTATTGCTAAGGAAAGTGTTGTGCTGAAATTATGTAAAATAATATTCATACTGCAGTCAATGTCAATATTAAGAGCTAATAGTCCATGTTGGCCAGCTAGATAAAAAGCTATTTAGAAATTTTATATCAGTGGAGGATTTTGATAGGAAGTCATTTCGTCATACTAATCCACTACCAGATTTACATGCGGACGAATTGTATAATGTTGAAATATAATAATAAATATATGACTTTGTAAACATATTGCAAAAATCTAATTTACTCCATATTTCTGTATTCAATAAAGTTACTATAATTATTGTATTTATATTGTTTTATTTGAATATTGTTTTCCCTGGGAAATGATATGGGAACTTTTACTTGTAAGAAATTCATGAGCGATTATAATTTATACTCATGTTTTCTTACAAGTGAAAGTTCCCATACTAAAATAAAATTTTGGTTATAATTTATAGGCCCCTATATTCCTAAACCCTTGATTTAAATTTCCCGCCGTAGTGGCGAGCAGCGTGACGTCATACGAAGGTGCCTAGGGGCAGAGTTTAGATGGCGCTAGTAAAATTCATTTTCACTTTTTTGTATGGAGTTGGCATTCTTCTCCGTTAGGAGTATAGTGTTCTGTGATGTGAATGTAGTTCTGTTAGGTAATTTAAACGTTTTGCACATTTTTTTCAAATTTTAATTTCAATAGTGATAGATTTTACTTAAATGTATTGTCAAATAAAAGTAATTCAATAATATGCCGCGCTTAAATACAAACCATACACGAACATTGTTTACTTAAAATGTCAACTATTTTTTTTTAACCAATTATCTTTGAATTCTAGATTAAAATAAAATAGTGCCAATGGAGTACGATAATGACGACAATACTTGGCGACGACCTTCTACTGTAAAGTCGGAGCATACCAAGTGTTATTCCATTCCGAGGAAGTCAACGTCTATAGCTGTGGTGATACTCGGGTTAGCTGTCCTAAGCTGTTTACTGGGCTATTGCGTGTTAAGTGAAACGTTGCCTTACGAGTCTAAGACTCTACGAGTCGTTGTTATTGTAAGTATCTATAAAACACTACATCTTTATTTTATTTTTATAATTTTCTGCACTCACTTCACAAAATGATCATTGCTCCAAATAATTTCTAACATGAGTGTACCAAAAAAAACCACTTAATATAATATTTATTTCAATGTGTGAGTCAACATATATATGAATACTTTATGCCAGATTGGATTTTTTAAATCATAAATGCCTACATTCTTTCCCTTTTTTGTATTTTTATACATCTCAATACAATAATGCTATAGTGTTGTAATTCAAAACATAAAATTGTTATAAATTAACAAGAAATGTCTATTAACTTCATATTATTCAATTAAAAAATTACACATATACTTCATATGGTTCTCTATTAATAAATTTAACCATATAATGACTACAAATTATTTTTAAAAATAATTATTTACACATTTAGAGTTACAATACTATTGTATTACTAGCTGTGCCCATGACTTCATCTGTGTGGAATATATATTTTTAATATGTATTTATATTAATAAAAATAAATAATAAACTTTCTAAAATAAAAGTAGTCTAAGTTACTTATTATTGCATCAGCTATCTGCCAGTGAAAGTACCGTCCAGCCGTTTCAGAGATTATGTGGAAAAAACAGACAGGCAGACAGCCAAAAACTGTAAAAAATTCCATTTTAGTAATATGTGCAAAAGAATATTGTAGTATAAGATAAATAATACCTTAAAATTAACTTTAGGTTATAACTTACACAGACATAAACTAAGTATTGATAGGTCCAATATTAATGGGGATGAAAGAAACAGTTCAGGTTCAGAACTTGACTATTGGGTGTATTTTTGTATGTTGTCAATTCAAAAAGCCCATCTCAATTTTTTTAATAATAAATAAAATTAGAAAAAAAAATGGTCTCAAACAATTAAAATGATGAAATTCATGTACTATAATTTTTACAATCTTTTTAACCTATGATGTTAATTTATTTGAAATGTCAATGGCTAGCAATAGCCACATTCTACATGATTTATCCAACAAAACAGAATAAGATGAGTTTATTTTTGACTAACGTAACTTATCATTATTATCATTCCTTAATTTAAAAGGATTAAAAGCATATGATATTAAAATAATACAGCAACCAGGGAGGATATTAGGCATTAACATTTTAACTCAGCATAACATTTTGTATTGCAGCTTTTCCGCCATGGAGCAAGAACTCCAATATCCTCATATAAAAGTGATCCATTTAAAAACTACCAGTGGCCTGATGGACTCGGCAGCTTAACAAATGTAAGTAGATAATGATGTACATGTTACTGGTTACATTTTTACTAGCTGTTGCCCGTAACTCCAAATGTAAAACTTCCCCAAATTATTATTTTTTCTGTTTTTGCTACATTTTTCATTACTACTCGGCTCCTATTTGTCACAGTGTGATGATATATAGCATATAGCCTTCCCCAATAATATACTATCCAACAAAAAAAAAAATAATTGAACCAGTTGTTCCTGAGATTAGCACATTTAACCAAACGAAAAAATCTTCAACTTTATGTTACAGTAGATTTATATAAATCCTTGTCCTTTCGCTGTTTTGCATAGGTATCCCCAAAAGTTCAGACTGCTAGTCAGCATTTCTCTGCCTACTGCACACTTACATAAAAATAAATCAAAAAATAATTTAATCCATGGTTTTATGAGTGATGATCACTCATACAATTTATAAAAAAAATCAGGTCAGGCTATCTGGCTGACACTTAGGCAATAAACGAGAGATAAAAGGTTAAAAAAATATGCTCATATGTATATTTTTGTGTTGTAATATTAACAAAAAATAAAGTTAAAAAATAATAATTTTTCAACAAGCAGTTATGTTAGAGTTTTTTTTATTGTGTCATATCATGTAGCATGAAACAACCGCCGACCCCTCACTAGCCTCCCCAATATTGTCTCTTTGTTGTTTAGATTCTAATAGACATAATACACACAACTTTGGTCTGACATATAATTCAGCAGAATCTATTATAAAAATAAATTTACAGATTACTTTCTTCGATAACCTCATATGTTCGACGTGTCTTATAGATAAGACCATAGTTTGATCCTTAGTTTAAAGTGTTACATATATTTTTTTGTTATTAAAATAAATCTCTTGACCAATAAACGAAAACAGGCACGGGGCGTTTTTATGGTATATGATGACTTGAAATTTTTTGGGTTGTGGACTGTCGCAAATACATTCTTGGTCACCCCATATTAGATTAAGACATGAGAATATTATGTATAATTATCCTAAAAACATTTATGCCAAAAAAGAAATCGTGTATAGCATACATCTCATGTACATATGATCACTAGCAATGATCATTAAATTTTGATGGTAACTTCGTTCGCAGGCGGGAAAATTACAATTATACGAATTAGGCAAAAAGTACCGCAGTTACTACGCCAACTTCATACCAGAGGAGTACTTTGAGAAGGACGTGTATGTGCGCAGTAGCGACAAGTCTCGCTGCATGATGAGCGCCTACACGTTCCTCGCGGGACTGTACCCCCCCTCCGAGCGACAGATGTGGCATCCAGAGATACTGTGGCAGCCCATACCTGTGCACTCCCTACCGACAAACCTTGACAATGTAAGTGATCATAGACATATAAAACCTCACGGCTGTATTCACACGGGGTAGGCCGAGGTGCATTTCTGCACCTACATTTCGCCAGGTATATGTATCAATCCCACGTAATAGGGGGCGAGCCTATTGCCGTTTTTCGGGCACAATTCCAAACTCCGTGCTGCTACTGAGAATTTCCTAATGGAAAAACTCAATAACACTTTGCCGATCCCGGGAATCGAACCCAGGACCTCTAGATCGCACGGCACGTACTTGTGCCGCGAGACCACGAGGATTTTTTTCCTTATTCACGATGTACCTATACAGCGAGTACACATTAGGCGCTCGGCGTTGCTTTAGGCGCGCGTTGGTAGCGTATATACAGCGCGCTTAGCACGGCGTTTTACGAGCGTTAGTAGGGCGTCCATACTCGGCTCAGTTCGGAAATCATTTCCAAGGATTGCCGGTGCTAAAGACCTTAACTAAGTAATATAGTTTTATTGCACCGGCATGAACGAGTATTTACAATTGGAGAATTTAACAAAATATTTTACAACAGCATTTACTAATCTTTAACAATATGATACATAAAAATACTTGTTGTGATAAATTTTACAACTCGCAGATGTTTATGGCCACTCTACACAAAAGCGCGCGTGAACATGTACAGCAATATGGCGGCTCATGTATCTCGAAGCGCGCGGCTAACGCCCTCCTAACGCGCGTTTGGAACGAAAAACTCAAGCGCGCGTTCGGCGCGCGCTTGATCAGAAACGCGCGCTTGCATTGTGTACACCTAGATAAGAACTACTGTTTCTCAAAACGCGCGTTACCAAAGCGCGCGCTTCAAAACGTCTAATGTGTACTCGCTGATAAACGCAAGCTCATGCGTAAGGGCAATCTAGAAGACATCCTTTGCGCGATGCACATACATATAAAATGAAGTCGGTCCTAAATTAGAAAGATGCTAACGGTTTCTTATCGCTGGCCAAACTTGACCCGCCATTGTTATCATATTTGCATATCATATTATTTAGAATAATGAAGTTTTTTGACCTTTGTTTTCTTGATAAAACGCCGATATTACCATTTACGCCTGCATCCCAGAAGATGTTGGCAGAGTTGTACATATAGGTGTTATATATAGTATACCAATATATTTAATAGGAATTATGCATTTCATATATTCTTTAAATGTTATTTTGTAATCTTTATAGCTATATAAATATATTAACAATAGTCTAACCATGTTTTTTTTTGTAATTTATTACCTTTAAATTGTTAAAATTAAAATATTGATATTTTAAAATTGCCTCGTAATTTTTCAAACTACTTATTTTTTAGTGGCTGAAACTGAACGTGATACACTTTGTTGATGATATTGCGAACGCTACGTCACCTAACGTTCGTGCCAAAATGGCGGCGTTAAAATGTTCCAAAACCCATAACAGTATTTATTTTATTTATTGATTCGTATTTTATAAGATTTTTTTTCGGTAATATAATAGCTGACAGAATCGATTTTAAAAAAATGACATGGAAATTCCCTACTAGCCAAGCAGTTAGTCGCAAAGTAAGCTCAATTTAACGATTTTTTTTTATAGATGATAGCAGCGAATAAACCATGCAAAGAGTGGAAGGCGATGTATGCAGAACTACTAGCCGAGAAGAACGCTGATCCAAAATTCACCGAATTATTCGACTATCTGAGTAAATACACCAACCAGACCATGAGGAATATCGTCGAAGTGGACTACTTGTACAGCACTCTTCAGACCGAGCAGGAGGCCGGACTAAAACTACCAGATTGGACGAGAAACGTTTTCCCAAACAAAATGAAGATGCCTTTCATGCTCAGTTTGGCGCTACTGTCGTACAATGAAACACTGCAAAGGCTACAAATAGGTAAGTAGCTCTTGTTCTGTTACCAGCAGTCGTGACGGCAATGCTGGCGGGAGATTCAAACTGGAATGCCGTAGTCACTTTCTGCGAAACCGTCATGGTGAAGATGGAGACTACGGAGCATATCAAAAAGAGAGCCAACTCCGCTCAGAGAAAAAGACGCAGGAGTGGCGACTATTATATTAATTATCGTTTGGCCCACTATTTAATTGGAATCGTGGGCCAAACGGGAATTAATATAATCTGCCTAAGTAGTAAGTTTGCTTAGGCCGATGTGTGTAATAATATATCAATATCCTACCCAAAAAAATAATATTGAGACTTGTTTTTCTAATCGTAAAAGTATACAAAGAATTGACTTGAAAAGTTATACGTTATTAGTGATATCCGCAGGCCTTTAGCTCATCTGCCCTGTGGCAAGGGGGCGTTAGAATCCCACCACGGTATCCCCTGCCTGTCGTAAAAGACGACTCAAAGGGGCCCTTGGGGTCGCTGGGCGCGCTGCGGGGGCGGCGCGTCCTCACTGAAAGTGACCCCGAGAGGGGCGGCGGCACTGTGGCCTGTGTACGTCGCGGGCGCCCACCCACAACCCGGGCGCCCGAACCAAGCTAGTGGGGGTGCAACTGCGCCCCCTACACACTCCGAGACGGCCGAGACAAATACGTCTCGGAGGCGCACCGGGCGGCTGCGGCATTACGGTTGGCGCTTCTCGCTAACGTACCGTGGTCGCCCCACTCGGCGCGGAGATGGCCACCGGGGGGTTTTGGTCGGTATGCCGGTTTAGGGATATTGTTAGTGACACAGCCCGGCACTAACACCTGCGGGGACATGACGTCGCCGCGCGCTTGGCTGGAAGACCGGTGACCCCGACATACGCTTCCCGCCCGCCCTCCCCCGGGGCTGGCGGGAAGTAGAGCCATAAACAGCTTTCCCCTCGAGAACAAAAAAAAAAAAGGCCTTTAGCTCCTAACAGCTTCCGAATGGTGAGTGTTGCCAGTTTTTCAAGTTAAAAAAAAACAGAAAAAAATATATATTAATGGTAAAAAAATGTTTTAGTATCAAGCAATTACGTTTGTTTATAATTTATAATTACTATAATGTCTAGTTTCCAGTCTTGCACTTTATAGGTTATTATTTAATGAAATATGTAACTAAACTGGAACAATATAGTTGTACTAATGAATTATATTATGTACTTGTATATCCATTCCATAGTAAGTCGTGATGGCCTCAAGCTTTAGAGAGAGGTGTAGTCCGCCAACCCACAGTAGGCCATTGTGGTGAACTAAGGCCTTAACCCTCTGAGTTGTAGAGGAGGCCCGTGGGCCGTGCCCAGCAGTGGGACGTATATGGGCTGCTGATGATGATGATGATGATGATGATGATATCCATTGATGTAGTATTAAACAACATTGTAAAATTGATTTTCAGGTCCACTCCTCGGCGAGGTCAGACATAATTTTGATGAGGTAGTGAACCACGCGAATATGGACTCCCAACGTATCCTGCACATATATTCCGGACATGACGTCACCGTGGTCGCATTATGGCGGGCGCTAGGGTTCAACGAACTCTTAGAGCCGGAGTATGGATCCAGCATTGTGATAGAACTACATGAAGATGTTGAACTTAGCAGTTTCTTTGTAAAGGTTTGTAGCTGATTTTATGTATCATATGCAAGTCCCGCGGTATAAGTGAGTACCATGTGAGTGACAGGTCCCGGTTTCGATTCCCCTGTAGAGTAAAACCGTATTGGGATTCCATTAGGAAATTCTTAGCACAAAGACTGAAATCGTGACCGGAAATCGTCCCTTCCTTAAATTACAGCTGACGGTTGCATAAATGCACCTCTGTTTACACTATACTGTATTTATTTTCGTCAATTGCAGGTGTTTTACCGAAACAACACTAAAGTGGAAGTCCCAATGGAGTTAAGATTGCCGTTTTGCGAAGAACCTTGTATGTACGACCAGTTTAAACAGCACCTAACCAAGTTTGTACCTAACGATTGGGAAGCTGAATGTAAAAATATACCTAATTGAAGTATGAGTAAAAAACATGATTGAATGATTGCTCGCCCTATCGAGGGTTCAAAAGTACCCCAGGGTTTTGGGTCAGATGAAAAAAAAAATACAGTTTTAAAAATAGCCAATGCACAGCCAAATATTTTTAGGTCTTTCCCATTATACAAAAAATATATATTTTAAACAGAATACATACTTACATATTTGCAATTAAATGTGCTTAATTATTGTGTGATAAATGCAAATTATTTTGATAATGATTTTACTCCATAGCGCACTTAAGAATTAATTTGATTTTTACTATTTGTTACCGATTTACAGTGAGGATTTTAAACAGTTTTTTTTAATAATGTAGGTACAAAATCAATTAATTAATATGTATGGATGAAATATATTTTATATCGAATATTTTAACAATATACGAAATGCCTTTAAAGTGGAAGGAAACGTAAAATTATAAATTATTAATGTTGCAATTTTAAGCAGTTTATGATATATTATGTGGTTTTGCAGTTACTTCCGTTACCAGTGGACTGAATCTCGGAATTGATATTATCTATTTGAATCTTGAGTTGATATTAAAATGCAATACCTAATCAACAATAAATACTAATCTAAATAAATTTATTAAAAATAATTTATGAGAGTATAAAATTATTAAATATATTTTGGTTCATACGTACAGGTGAAAACATAATGTTTATTCTATATATAAATCTTGCCACTGATAATTTTCTGAATTCATGATACCTGAAGATATACATATACATTTTATGTTATTTTTCTTAAATAGATTGGCACTAAACATTATATTTATTAATATATACATTATTTTTTATTCATAGAAATACATTTTTCTTATGTATATAGAAAATGTAGACATAATGACGTAAGAAAGTTCATTTTTTGAAAACAAAGTGATATATTTGCAATATATTGTAGTGTGTTCATTATTTTATCCAATGCATTCTTTTAAGTATAATACGTAGCTGTAAATATTTGTTATTTTATTTTATACTGTAATAAAAACCAAACAAATCTAAGCCAATAATATTTATTTTTATAATATTATACCATGAAATTTAAACGCTGAATTTATTTTATATAATTATACCAGTCATTTGGAAAAATGTGTGTAAATTATCAATACTGTATTCTCTGATTTATTAACAATTGCATGCAGTTTTAAAACTTATGATGCAAGACAAAAAGAAGAAATAACATTAAGTATATAGTTATTTAAAAACGATTAGAAAGTGTTTATGGTATAGGGAACATTTGTGCCATGCCTATTTAAAAAAATAAGTGCCCGCCGTAACCAGTTTTTCGCTTTACAGTGATTTCCTTTATACAAACTTAACAACTCTGTTGCATTTATTATGTCCGTTAACAAGTATGTGTGAAATGTATTTTCTACGCAGGTTTTATGTTTTGTCTCTAAAAGAATATTAAACTACGCATTTAGTAAAATGTATTTTATCAGCAACGCGACCTTGAAAAAGTATAAATATTGCACCTTTAACTTTTTGTAAAAAAAACTGAATTTCATGTACTGTTGATATTATAATACGATAAATATTATGTGATAAGTAAAGTAAGTTTAGATATAATGGATGTTCAGTAGTTTTTATGCTTCAATGTACCTTCAACGAAACTCTAGCCAAAATACTTTATCCTTCACTTAATGACTGTTAACGTGTACCTACTTATGAAGTGTATAGGTTTAATATAGATTATAGTTTATGCACTTCAAGTGTTAGTGTCACCAGTCCACATTTTTTTATTAATACGAAAGTTACATTTTTATTCATATTAAAAACTATCTACTGCGTACCTACGGACGCCGTTGTAAAAATTTATAGACTATTTCAGTCTCTAAGTTTCCGGCTATATTACACAGAAATTCTTCAAAATGAGTTAAGTGTGAGATTTACATGTTTAAAAAAAACTTAGTTTTTAATTAAATCAAATTCTACCTTTATTTAACATTTAAAATAAATACTATCGTTTCAAAAACAGTCTTACTTAACTCTCTGTTGAACTTGAGTAAGATTGACGCTAAAACGATATGCAATGGTTGCCTTAAGCTGCCTAGCACCTATTTTATACTCATTTAAATTTTTATGTACCTACAAAATTCGAAGCACATCTGCACATCGATTATGAAATAATAAACTTATTATGATATATATTTAAGTTTAAAAAACGCATTAACCGTTGTATGTTACCAAATACACAAAGATGATTGTAAAATTAGACTATATGCACAGAAATTTCAAACACAAATAAATTAAAGTGTTACAGTAATATACCAAGATATTTCGATGAAGATGGGTTACGAATTAATAGTTATGTCAGCTTTAGTAGTCTGGTCTAATACTACGTAACTTAAAACTATGTCGTCCAACTCTTTTACTATTTCGTGACTTATTCTTCGATGTTATTAGCATTAATTGATAGGTACGTATAGGCGTTGTTGTTTTTTATTGTGGTTACTATCATGAATATATTTTATGTGAAAACTTGTGTTTTATTAAGTTTTGACAAAGGTAAACCTGTATCAATGACAATTTGTATGTGGATAGTGCCGATGTAAGCATTGTTCCCAGAAATGGCGCATTTAGTTTTAAAATAAGAGCAATTGATAACGAGAAATCATACAAGAATACAATTATTCGAAAGGCATATTATAACCAAACAAAATAGCATATCTTTTTATCCTATAGATAATAAAACAAAATCGAAAAATAAAAATTATATATTGTAAATAACATATAGAAAATACAACTTGGTCATTATAAAGTACATTCACGGACGGCACAATTACAGACTCGTTATTATTACTTAAAACTAATTACTGATACATTAAAATATAACGTAGCATAATTGTTAATCGGTGGAAAAAAACTTGTTACAAGTTACCAATAAATTGTGATAACTGAAAAACTTTAAAGAACACATACTATAGAAATAAAAATATCGTTGTAAATTGGACTAAAAGTAGTTACTGCTTATAATTGTAATTTGTAAATTAGTCGATTAATCCAACTTTAAAAAAATATATAATTGTCAAATTGGTTAATGGCATGAACACTTATGATGTTTTTTTTTTTAATCGCGTGTTTAACGTTATCACCATCTTATGAATGCCTTACGTGCCCATAATTGCTGAATTTCATTCAAAATATAGTTTATGTCTAAAATATGTACCTGTTTTACAGTTTGTGTGGTGAAGTTTTTAACTATCATGAAGTCATTTGTGCTGATGTGTTTTAAAAATTACCTTCTTATTTACCTAATAAAATTGAAATATCTGTAATCGACGCACTACATTTTTTTGTTTTTTAAATTACTTATCTTTAATATTTTGTAGTAAATTCTGCATTAAGAAACTGGTAACTACAACAAAAAATTGCTTTAATTTTATATTCATGACATGGTATAGTCAAGTAGTGACTATACAACAGTGAAATTAAACCACCTAAACTTAAAATAATACCTAAATTATCTCATAACTTCATTTGTTAATAAAAGAAATAGTCACTTTTTAATATTACATAATTTTAGTACGAAAAAATATTTTAATTTATACTTAACTAAGTGTTTCCAATTGCAACATAGTAAAAATCCCTTGTGTTTCTAAGAATAATCTTATTTTATGTATCTGCTTAAACAACCCATATTTATGTCATGCAAATGATGATGCAAAAATGCAAACAAATGTATATGTATCCTAAATATAAATATAATAAAACATAAAATTAACATAAGTAACACAGTATGAGAATATAAAGAGGAATAACATGGAATGTAACTTTTAGAAATTTAATAAAACATGATTTATGTCATTATGAAGTCAATATAGATATAATGCTTTATATTTTAATTGAATTGTTACTTCTCTATAAATTATTTAAAAAATTACCAAAGAAAAACATTTGGTAATTAATATGACATATAGCACTATAAATAAACTGAATAGCTATAAAAATATAAATATTTTAAAGTCCATTTACAAATATAAGCCACCATAATTTACTCTGAAATACAACACCAACCAATTTAATTGCCACAACATGTTAAAACATCCCTCTCTCTGTATGCTCTAATGGCGGCATATACCACTATAGCTATCCACAAACCAATGGCAACCCACCCTGCTACAAGGGCTAACTGCAATGACACGCCTGTGTTAATGTAACTCCCTCTTCTGCTACCTGGCGCATCCTTTTGGATGTAGTCCATAAAGTCGTAAATAGCTTGGCAGGATAAACGGAAGTGGATTGCTGTTGCGTGATCTCCGGTAGCTCTCAACTCCTACAGAAAAAATATTTAATTAGGTATTTTTTACATTGACACGGTTATGTGACATCATATCTGCTTGTAGGTATGTCATGGTAAAATATGCCAATACTCAATAACACGGCAACAACCATAAATTGAGAACCATCTGATTTGTGGGGTTTGGAAGTGACAAAATGCTAAGAAGAGTTATCAGACATAGTCAAAAACTCATTAAAGCATTTTATTTTAACATTTTATTACCCAAGACTAAAAATTACAGATGGCCAACAACAAAATTTGCTTCATAATTTCTCAGACTATTGTTAGGATGCACATGTGACTTCGCACATACACAAGTTTTAATAGTTGCAAGCACAGACATATTTCAAATTTTATTCAGTTGTATCTCCAATGAAGTAATCAGATGTATGAGATGTATCAGATAAATTCTACAATCTAAAAAAAATTATTCCACAGGTAAAAAATAGCTGGCAATCATAACTTACCCTAACCAAGTACCCTCTATACTGGGTGCAAGTCCTGAAGAATCCATCAGTAATAATTCCAACATGCACTAAATTGTATAGGCAGAATATGACAGCCATACATGATGATGGTATCCAGCAATAAATAACAGAGTCACTCTGGTGGGACACTCTTGATCTTGTAGTCACCACTATAGACTGGCCCTCTCTGAAATAAAATAGAAGTAGTTTTATTCTCATGCATCATTTACTTAAAAAAAGGAATAAATATAAGGATTCAATCCAATATAATGTTTGTATAATCAATGTTGTACTAGAATTTAAAACAATTTAAAAAAAAGGACAGTTTGCTACAATTCAAACTGAGGTACTAATAAAAATATTAAAGGCCATTGAGAATACATTTTTATCTCTATCATACACCAACACTTTAATAAATTTTAGGAGATTACCATATAAGTGAAAAAATATATATTCTTTAAAACTAAGAACTATTCTTATTCAAAAAACAAACAAAATTAAAGTTTTTGAGCAAATTACATTTATTTTCATATTTTAGCCAAAGTCAATACAGAATAAAATTAGTCATCCTATCCTAAATTTGGAAACAGTAGAGATTTATCATAAATAAAGTTCAGGTGGCTTATCTGTGAGTATGCATACTGACAGATAAAATATATTACTGTTTACAAAAACTCAAATTGACCCAATAAGCACTATCTAGGCCATGATAAAAGATTAAATGTTAAGATAATAACATGCAAAATTCTATATTTTTTTAAATATTTACAGCAACCAAGGATGCCATATCATGTAGGATATAACACTACTCTTTTTGTGTTAAAGTTGACCAAAAGAGGTATTAAGAAATATTTATTGTGTTATTATTGATGGTGACATAAAAAAGTCCATTTGAACAATAGTAAAATTCTGATCAATAGATCATTGTATAAGAAAGAAAGTTCTATAATATATTCAGGAATCCTGATACATATTTACATACTTTATGATATTGCTATCATATCAGCATGATTCATAATAGTAACTTTTCAATATAATACTAATGAGTCACTTACATTTCCTCCATAGCTGTTGATTTTTCATCTTCATATTTTCCAACATTATTTATGCAAACTCTGTACATGTGGAACAGAGCCATAACCAGTGCGTATATTATGATCGGTATTGGAGCAAATATAGCATATAAACAGTATGAATTATGTCCTCCATTAAAATATTGTGAAGTGGTGGTCCCATAGAATATGCAGCCACAGTTAGTGTTCTCTAACCAGCTTCCTGGACACATATCTAAAGTCGCCCGCCAGTGGTTGTATGGAATCGCTATGCATATCACTGATAGGCTGAGAGTAAAGGCAAGTAATCCATAGCACCAGCATAGGCGCCTCTCAGTAAGATATTGACTCATGTTTGGCTCTGAAAACATAAACAAACACAAAATAACGAAAAAATGTATTTATTTACAAACTTGTGAACCTTTGTTACTGTGTGAGAGAAATGTTAATTTGAAAATACATGATATTTTTAACACAAAAACATTGTAATAAACACTTACAAAATATAAAAGTTGTACTGTTCAATGCATTCAAGTTGGTAGCATTAAATTATGATATTCGCTGCCTAGAAAATAAAAAGTAAATAATAAATTACCTACTAGGTAAAATTATTTGATAACAGAAAAGAAAATATTGAAGCACTGACTGAACCAATGTCCAGTAAACATTGAATCCAGTGTTGCCAACTCTACATGTCAAAAAGTCGTTAACGTAAGCTTGAAAAGTCGCTAGATGTCGCTAGCTATGGACAATGTTCAAAAGTCGCTAAATTATCCGTTCTTTTATAGGATGTTTATGGCTTGGTAAGTAGAACTGAGCGCTAGAGATGGAAACTAAACGCAATTCTTCCATTTACCCATAATTCTATATATAATGTTTTACGCACGGTAGAAACGGCACAGTTTTTTTGGTTTGTTGGAATAAAAGAAAATAATTTGATTTACTTACACAGAATTTGTAATCAGTATAAACAATTAAAAAAATATAAATGATAATTATTTTACAAACGAAAACCCAAGAAATAAATACCTACTATTAAAAATAAAATATAACATAAAATATTACTTAATGCCACTAAATGAAAAATAACAATTTCACAAATAAAAGGTCAAAAACTGAATACGAAAAATGATGAAAAAGTTTCTTCATTCATATTGAATACACTCCCTCAACAAATGAATAACCATAACGTCAAATAAACAATACCTCTAAAAAAAAGTCACGCTGGGATTCCCCTGTACATAAATTAGCACATAGCACAGTATTTGGGAAACTTCGGCTTTAGCATAAGAATTTATGGCAGCGGTCCGAAATTGGATAAAAATTACTCCAACAAGTTAGAATGATATCTGTTTCAGTGTTTTCGGTTCGGAAGGCAGTTCCGAATATTATATTATATAGAATATAGATTTGTCATTGTGGCTAAAACACAAACCGTGTAGGTATAGCCAAACTACATAAAAAGAAACATAGATTTCTGGGCTGTGATCTTGCCATATTTTATGAAGATAATTAAAATACTTATTTATTTATTTAAACTCAGGAAGTCGTTAAAAAAGTCGCTAGATTTTTTTGTCGCTAGATACATAATTTAAGCCGCTGTAGTAAACGAAATGTCGCTAGATCTAGCGACAAAGTCGCTAAATTGGCAACACTGAGTGAAGTCTAAAACAAACAGTCGCTTCTTCAGGCCTAAATAAAGTTTATTAAAGGGTTTTATTTTCATTATTACGAAAATTAACAATGAAATGGTTTACTTAAGATTTGTTCGTAATTTTTGTGTATGGAAAAGTATTGATATTTGTATTATCTGGGTTAGAGTGAGAGTTTCTCTACGGAATCTATGGTGTTGGTGATGTGCTTTGAATTTGACATTTAAATCTGTCACAACAATAAAATAGGTTATAATAATAATAATATGAAACAGTTAAAAAATATTATCAGTAATATTAATAAGAAAATGAAGTTAAATAGCAATACCAAGATTTTAGGACAGAAAATTGTATTAGTGCCATACAACAATTACCACGTACCAAAGTAAGTTTTTATTTATGAACTTTTTGAAACTTTATAAAATAGAAATAGCTTATTTGGAAAACCATACAAAATAAACACATACCATCCTTAACATAACCATCATTAACAAAATGAAAAATGGAGAAAGACTGAATCTAGTTACACACTATGGCACATAATACCTTACCCTTACAGTGTACCTTTTTATTATATTATTCATTTCAATAATAGGTACCACAAATGGATGAAGTCTGAAGAACTACAAAAGCTCACTGCATCAGAACCTTTGACTTTGGAACAAGAATATGAAATGCAAAAGTCTTGGAGAGAAGATGAAGATAGTAAATATCTTAATTTTAAAGTTCATTTTCATAAGTTAAATGCAAAGAGTTGTTCTCCATTGGATTATTGATAAAAAAATGTTTTTATTTTATTTCAGAATGTACATTCATTATATTGGACAAAGAGATTTATGATCAAGCTGGTGAAGAAATAGGTATTTTTTAATGTACACATATCTTAAACTTTAAATTATTGAAACTACTAAAGATGGTATTAAAATGACATTTTAAACATTTAAGAAAAATTCTTTATGTATTTCATTCCAGAAGCAATGATTGGAGATACAAATATATTCTTAACTGATAAAGAAAATTCTCTAGGTGAAATAGAAATAATGGTAGCTGAGGAACATGCAAGAGGAAAAAAAATGGGCTGGGAAGCTGTGATTTTGATGTTATTATATGGTGCTAAATACATTAATATTAAAGTATTTGAGGCTAAAATATCGTTAGATAATTACATAAGCATAAAAATGTTCGAAAAACTAGGATTCAAAGAAAAATCTAGAAGTGAAGCATTTCAAGAAATTACCTTGGAAAAACATGTTTGTGATGAATGGATGTGTTGGTTACAAAAACATTGTTGTTATGAAATACAAAGCTATTAAATACATTATATTTCTTATTGTTACATTTTTTGTAGTAGGGATAAATTCTCTATAACAAGTGTTTTAAAATTGTTTTTGAAAATATATACTCACAGACACAATTAACCACCCACCCTGTATTTCTTTGTGTTTGCAGAAATTGTTCATTTTATAGCAAATTTGATGGAAGGTATGTTAAAAGTTAAAAAAAATATTAAGAATAATCCCACAAAAGTGATTTTGTTTAAAAGATTGACCACAAATTAATTTTCTAAAAGATATAAAAATTTCCTAAGAGTTTATTTTTAATGATGGGTGTTACCACCTCTGACCTCAAGCTCTAATGACCTTTTGAAGTCTGTTTGGAAGTTCATTAATGATGTCCTGAATGTCGGATTGGGGGATATTGTGCCAGTGATAAGCCTTTATGTAAACAAACACAATGACAAAAGATTTATGTGGGTGGTTATCTGTGCCTGTGAGTGTATTTAGTTATTTAATTTTTAGATGTCAAACAACTTTTAAATTTATTTTTATGGTTCTCATCAAGTACTATTATATTAATATTCCGCCGGTCCTTGTCTAATTTTATTGTTATATGTAATTATTAGAACACTGATATGATAACTGGCAGGAAGAAATAAAAAGAAAAAAAATATCTATCTAGGAAAGGTCTAAAGCGTATAGTGAGTGAGGTAAAGTGAGTGGAAAATAAAGTTTGTAATCGCATTAAGCATCCGTGCCTATTGTGTTTATGAGATTTACAATCAGCAATTTGTATATGAATATAAGCATTGGCTGTTTGTTTTGCGTTGCCTCTGCTTATGAACATTTTTTTATTAGAAGTGTGAGGTAAATACTTTTTTGAGAGTTGGCAACACTAGCAGGGACCCATTGACGGCAATTGCCGGGTTATACATACGGCAATTGGGGTCAGTTGGCAAAAAAAAAGAACCACAGTACACGGCAGAACATTCATTGCCGTGTCATAAAACACGGCAATCAGAGTAAAAGAATTATCGAATGCAACAGCTAACATCAATATAACAAAATAATAACATCTACCATAAATAGCACATTACTTGCGAAATAATACATTCAGGCTCACGGAAATTGCACAAACATTAATCCAACAAAATAAATGATAAATTTCATTAAAGATAGTGCAAAATACAATTTAAGAAAAGAGAAAACAAAAAGAAAAAATAACTAGCGATATTAAAAAAATATTTTCCGAAGAATAAATCAGCTAGATATTATATTCTTTTGTTTCATTTTTGTCGTTATACAACTTTAAATAGGTACAATAGAGCATATGTAAACAAAAGTATACATTTTATAAGATTAGATAAGAATTTAATGCATCATCAATGATGATTCATCATCATCTCCTTACCCTGTTCCCAATTTCATTTGGGGTCGGCGCAGTATGTTTTATCCTTCCACACATCCCTATCAGCGTAATGTCTTCATTCACCCCGTTTTCTTTCATATCTTCAGTCACGCACTCCATCCATTTTTTCTTTGGCCTTCCTCTGCTCGCCCATCCATCAACTTTCATATCCATCACCTTTTTACCTACGTATGATTCATCCCTCCTCATAACGTGCCCATACCACGACAGACGGTTTCCTTTTAGCTTTTCTATCACAGGAGCTACTTTCAGACTTCCTCTAACGTATTCATTCCTTACTCTGTCAAGCCGTGTTTACCACACATCCATCGCAACGTTCTCATTTCAGCTGCATGGTGCTTTCGTCCGTCTTCTTCGTAGCCCAACACTCCGATCCATACAGTACGACAGGTCTTATTATGGACTTGTATATTCTGCCCTTCAATTTGAGGGGCATTCTGGGGTCACGTATTGTGGATGAGACCTGTCGCCATTTCATCCATCCTGAGTTGATTCTCTGCCTTACGTCCCGGTCTATATCTCTGTCGCTTTGCAAAAGTGACCCAAGGTAGCGAAATTCGGAACAAACTGGTATCGACATTCCATCGAGTGTAATGGACACAGAACTTGAAAGACCGCCAGAGTCGCAAAACATATATTGTGTTTTAGTTGTGCTGACTTTAAGGCCAACATTTCCAAGTCTATGCCGCCACACTTCCAGCTTGTTCTGCACCTCGTGGCCACTCTCTGACACCAGCACGGTGTCGTCAGCAAACAGCATGCAACAGAGTAAAACACGGCAATTCGACATCCAAAACATGGCAATTCAACATCCAAAACACGGCAGTCAATATTTATTTTACGGCAACCCTGAACACTAGTGTCACTACTCACTAGTTGTGCCAGCGACTGAGTGAAGTCTGAACTGAACTCTGAGCGAAGTGTAAATTACAGTGTATTGTTCCTGTTTTCTAATAAACGGCTAGTTAGTAAAGGAATTTGCAAATATGCGCGGCATAGTGTTTCTATTGTTTATCATAGTGGTTATCACTAATTGCTCTTCAAACAAAGACGTTGAGGTTAAATCAGAGGAAGATGTAGGAGTGAAATACGCTAATAGGTGTGAAGTTTGCAAAATCCTCGCAACAGAACTACAAAATAGGTTAGAGGAGACCGGTAAAATTCATGAAGTCATCGAAATTGGATACTCGCTTGACGATGTGCAACCTAAGAAGAAAACGAAGTATCAAAAATCGGAATTGCGATTAATTGAATCTTTGGAAGGCGTTTGTGATAAAATTTTAGAGTACAACATCCACAAAGAGAGGCAGGATAGTACGAGGTTCGCTAAAGGTATGAGCCAAACTTTTAAAACTCTTCACGGACTTGTAGATAAGGGGGTTAAAGTTGATCTTGGTATACCTTACGAGCTTTGGGACAAGCCTTCGGCGGAAATTACACACATGAAGACTCAGTGCGAAAGCCTTCTCGAGGAGAACGAAAGTGCCGTCGAAGACTGGTACTGGAACCACCAAGGAGTGACAGACCTCATGCTGCATCTATGTACCAAGCATGCTTTATTGGGCACTGATGACTCCTGTTTGTACGAAAAAGAAGAAAAAACACAAAAAGGCGAGAAGGGAGTTAAGTCTGAATTATGAATGATAATTGGAAATTGAATGTTGGGTTCATTTGAACTTCTGTGATACTGTATCTGAATATGAATAGTGCATTTATTTTACAGTAATTATATTAAGTACAATGGCATTGGTTCCTTTGTTTTTAATGTGGCATAATTGCAGCTTAAATCATAGAACTGGTTGGAGGATTTACAAGAAAATAAAAGAAATGTGTTTTCTTGGGTTTTAAAACCTTTTATTCCTTTATGTTTGTTTCTCTTTTTATCAAATGCCAAAAACTCCTAAGACTGCTCCTAAATATGAAATTATAATAACATCATTCATGATCACATTTTAACATACTTTTTGGCATTACTTTCCACCATATTAATATTAACTGTAGTAATAAAATTATTTATTACTATAAATAATTTGAAATTGTTGTAATATGTTCATAGCACTTAAACATACACAGGTATATCAAATATCTACTACATAAAAAGACTATTCTTAGATTTTTTTTTTCTTAATTTGAAGTTTCAAAATGATGAGAGTAAATATACTTTTGCAAAAATAACATAAATTTCTGTAATAATGTATCAAGTTATTGTTTATAGGACATAAAATGACAACCACACCTAATCTATATCTAAGATATCCATTGTTAATAAGAAGATATATAATATATACAGTCAACCGAATATTACAACAGATCTGTTATAACAACCGAATGGCAAGGTCCCAGACTAATATCTATATAAACTAATAACTACTCATGTATATTATATATAACTAACATTAAATATATGGTTCCTTCAATGTCATTATATCCGGTTGTTTTGACTGTAATTAATCGGAAAATAGGTTAAATGGTATTATAAATAGTACTATGTTCTATTTTGATATATTTTGTTATTCATATTCATGAAAGATAATTTCGTTTAAAATAAAAACATATTGTAAAAATAGATTTTTTTGCAGGAAATTTAATCTTATTTACATATACCTAAGATATTTATAAATCATCAAACTGTTGTCAGCATACAACTAATTTTATAAGATTTTTAAAATATAATTTTAATGTATTTATGTGTTTGACATGCAACATTTTTTTAAGATTAATTAATAAAGATTAAGTATATAAATTAAATTGTGGTTACATTTGATTAAATAAATTAAGACTTTTAGTGATCAGTAAGCAGTAAATAACACTAACAAAACATTTTGATGTTTTTTGTAGTTGGCCATGAAAGCTAGGCAATATTATTATTATCATTCACTGATAACAATCCTACATTGCTCGAAGTTTTTAAAATTGGTGTACTCCACTCCAGTATTCTACGGTATGTTAGTTTAAGATAAAAGTAATCCTTTTTGTCCACTTAATAAAACCTTTAGAGAGAGGGTTTAGGCCTTAGTCCACCACGCTGGCCTAATGCGGTTTGGCAGACTACACACCTAAGAAATTCCAAAGAACTTTTAGATGTGCAGGTTTCATCACGATGTTTTCCTTCACTGTTAAATTTCGTGACAATTCATTGTGAATACACACATAACTTCGAAAAGTCAGAAGTGTGTGCCTGGGGTTTGAACCCGCGACCGTCGAGATTCCCGACCGCGTGCCTAAACCTCGAGGCCATCACGACTATACATACTATGTACAACTTTCTTACTTAAGAATTATACCCTCTGTTTTATATTTTAAATGTAATTTTGAACAGTCAGAACCCTTTTTATGTATTCCTCAGCTTATAATGGTCCTCTACTAGACATGATCACTCAAAGGAATGGAGAGAGGAGAAGGGATAGTGTATATTTATAGACGGAAGTTAGGAAATAAAAGATATAACATTCTAGTAAATTAATTTATTGTGTCATGTAATAATTTCTATAATTTCGTTTTCAACGCTTAAAAGCGAACACCATTCAAATACTTTATTTAAGGCTCGCTATAACACAACGTCGGTAAAATGAAACCAATTTTAATACAATAAGCACCTTTTTAATCGACCATCAAAAAGTATCATATAAATAATTACTATGCAACAGTACTCTTCGTCTGTTCAATGTACGCACCTCGCATGTTACACAAAGGTATCGATCGGTGCCCAATATACGTGCCGACGGCACTCCGTCGTCCGAGAGAAAAATAATTTTCTTACAAACAATAAATATAAACAAACTAATAAGTAATAGGATTAAATACATTCGCTCTGTTGCACACTCACACCGGATTTAGTGTCACACCTACATACAAATAATTTAACGTACCAAGAGAGAAGCTCGTAAGCAAAAGTTTGTGGATAGTGGAACGTAGTGAACTCTGTGGGTGGCGCGACCTACGCGGCCTACGCGACCTACAGGTAGGGGCTGGTGTCCTGGTACTCGTCGTCGCTGTCGTCGGAGCCGTCGTCCGTGAGGTCGGTCAGCTGCCGCTGTGAGGGCGCTTTCGGCTCGCCCACGCACTCAGAGCTCGATGCATCTATCAACAAATTAGCTACTTAATACATTGCTCCTTTACATTAGTCGGCGATTGTAAACCAGTGCTTGCGTCACAGCAGTGGCGGTACTTCCATAGAAGCCCAAAAGGGTTACACGTTAAGTGTGTTATGTCTAGTTTATAATTATTTATTGCGGGATCAGGATAATCTCATGTATATGTCAAATACATGAGATTATCCTGATCATGACAGCCCCGTGGCGCAGTTGGCTAGACACCAGCTTGCGAAACGAGAGGCCGCGGGTTCGATCCCCGCACCGGGACAAATGTTTGTGTGATCCACAAATATTTGTTTCGGCTCTGGGTGTTTGTGAGACCGAAAAGTCTCTCGTAGTTTCTGATACTCACGACACAGAACTTGTATCCTAGTGTGGGGTCAGAACTATGTATGTGACTGTTGGGTGTATTTATTATTATTATTATTAATTGCTTTTGTTAAAGATTTAAAGCTTAAGATTATTATTCGGAATTTTGTAAAGCTAGCTGGGCTTCTATGGAAGTACCGCTACTGCGTCACAGATAAAGACATGAAAATTAGGTTAAGGCAAGCTAGGTAAATTTTAATTTTCCTTTTGTCTAATATTCATGTCTCTTTGTGCCAGATACACTGTTCTTTCTTGACTTCTAATCTCCACATACTAACCCACCAAAATCCCTTTTCAAACAACAACCAATTTCAATTCAACTACAGCTTAATTTTAGCAAAACACATCTACGTACATAAATACAATCAAACATTGCCATTAGCCATTCTAATGACCGACGAATGCATGCAAAATTAGAAAATTACAATTACTCCCTTTGCTCGTTTGTTATCTATCAATTACAGGCATAAAACTATTACCCAGTTACCTGCTTCTGGTTCCCATGTTGTTTCGTAGCGACGTGATTTTGGAGGGGGCGGTGATGAAGATTCTCTGCAATTGAATACACAAAATCAATATAACGTTTTAAATGTAATTAAAATTATCCACTGGTTTAGATGTTATTCAAATGTAATAGTCATACATAACTGAGACATAACGAAATTAGCCACGATTACAATTTGACACTAATATTCCTCAATCACATAATCTGATTGCTTTGCTTATTTATTAGGTAGTATCTATAATCAGCATTGTAACCATAGTTCTAAGTCTTAATTACGACTATAGGTCCTCCCCCGTATTAAGTTAATACCTGTATTTATTTGACAGCCCCGTGGCGCAGTTGGCTAGATACCAGCTTGCGAAACGAGAGGCCGCGGGTTCGATCCCCGCACAGAGACAAATGTTTGTGTGATCCACAAGTATTTGTTTCGGGTCTGGGTGTTTGTGAGACCGAAAAGTCTCTCGTAGTTTCTGATATCCACGACACAAGACTTGTATCTTAGTGTGGGGTCAGAACTATGTGTGTGACTGTTGGGTGTATTTTTTTTTATTTTTTTTATTTACCTGTTGATGGGCGAGGGTTCGTCTCCGTTCTCGCTGGGCGGCGGCGAGCCGCGCGGCGAGGGCGGCTGGCTGAGCGCCTGCATGAGCCGCCCCTTCGACTCGTTCCATATGTTGGACAGCCGCCCGTCCGGACCGAACAGCAGCAGGAACGCGTCGATCAACTCCCGGGACTTCTCCTCCCATTTCGTTAATATGTCCACTTTCTTCTCGCCTATGTTTGTCATCACCTACAAATAGACATATTTTTAAAAAGAGAATTTCAACAAGTCTAAAGGTAACAAAAATTCAACATTATAGGTAATAGTCGAATACTTATTTTATATCAGAGAGGAAATATATCTACGGCATTTTATTTGAACCTACGAAATTGCCAGCGTTTTTTTCCATGCCTTTATTAAGAAGTAAAAATATTTTTGTATCATTATACCGAACTAACATAAAATATTCATTTTTATATAACTTCGTGTTCTGGTACAGTAGTCTGACGAACATCTGCCGGGTAAAGTTCACTGACTTTTATTTCAATGCTCAACGAATATTTTTATTATACTTTTATTATTGTGTACAGATAACAGGGTCGTGAGCCTTTGGCGATTAATATCGGAGAGTTGTACGAACAACAAAACTGTTGTATCAAGTCGATTTATTTTTATTAACCCTTCTTAATTTCAACCAGTTAAACTAGTTATACCAACATAATAAAGAATAGTATTGTAATTTGTAACGCACCAAAGCACAAAGGCTCTCAAATTTAAAGCTACACGGTGAGTTCTTGGATGCTCTCATCCGTTTTAGAACAAAATAATGTTTTATACATACATACATACATAAACTTACGCCTGTATTCCCCGAAGGGGTAGGCAGAGGTGCATTTCTGCACCCACATTTCGCCAGGTATGTATCGGTCCCACGTAATAGGGGGCGAGCCTATTGACGTTTTTCGGGCACATTTCCAGACTCCGTGCTGTTACTGAGAATTTCCTAATGGAAAAACCCAATAACACTGCCCGACCCGGGAATCGAACCCAGGACCTCTAGATCCCACGGCACA
The DNA here is from genome assembly GCA_907164795.1 of Hemaris fuciformis. Taxonomy (NCBI): domain Eukaryota; kingdom Metazoa; phylum Arthropoda; class Insecta; order Lepidoptera; family Sphingidae; genus Hemaris; species Hemaris fuciformis. The sequence goes on from OU015434.1 coordinate 12,608,004, forward strand.
TACTTGTACCGCGAGACCACGAGGCAGTAATGTTTTATACATAATTATTACGTATATTCCGGCTAACTACTCATAATTCTAATAACGTTAATGTTGCCAAACTCTTCTCGGATATTTGGTATTTAAATTATGATATTATAATTTTTATCCGATTCAATAAGTCAGACTGAATAGTTGAAAATTCTATGTTAGAGCTCTCACCTTTTTGCCTTTGTCTTTGAGCTCGTCCATTTTGTTTTGTAAACGGAACTTCTTCTCGTTGAGGAAGGAAACATTGAGCTCCTTGGCCGAGTATCCTCGCGCCAGGTTGCGCCTCACGTATATGTCGTAGTCGCGAACTATCCGCGCTACTATATCTGACGTTGATACACCTGTTAACAAACAAAAATCACAGTTATAGAACGCCATTTTGATTCATTGACGCTTATAGTTTGATCATGTTCCGATAGATAGTATCTAGTAGCTCTATATTTAATTTATTTTCCCATCTAAGATATATTTTAATGCTTTCTCTGACATGACAGGCTACAGCAAAAAAATATTCATAAATAAGAAAGATAAACAGCTTTTCTTTATTTTAAGGCATTCGTTTTTAGAGTTTAATGGCCTGTGTAAATGTAATTGACAGCAAACTACTTTCGCGCCATTTGCACCACCTTCCCAGACTAATTATTTTAACGAGTAATTTGCAAGTATAATAATTTTGTTTAGTTTAGAATCTTGTTTTATGCCTTTCAACTAACATACAATGGGTATCACTTAACGATAAATCATACAACTACTGCTATAATTGTCTGGCAGTTTCGCAATTGTAAAGCATTACGGCTTATTTTGTCGGAGACGTATTTGGGCCTGAGCGGCTTATTGCGAAATAAATATGTAGCTATCGTACAGAAGTAATCTATGCGCGGTCGCCCACTATATCCGACGAACCGGTCATTGCAAAGGAACTTATTTTGCGTGGGTTAAATACGGTTGGTACTGTAACTACAGGACAGAGGATGAAGCGATAAGAGGATTGGATGAACAATAAATATCAGTATACTCATTACCAGCTCAATAGCAGTTGGTGTTAGAATCATAGTAATATTACTTAATTTCTACGTTTGAGAGGTTTGTATCTCAATTTTTATTTGTATGAGCTTTATTGGTCATTTTAATGATTCGATCGATAATAATGTGCAGATTATTACGCTTCTAAGTAAATAATATTGTATTGCAGACAAATACTTTCGTATTAACAAACATATTTATAGTAAAAAGCCGTGATGTAATGTAAAAAAAAGAAGTTTTTTATAGTTTCGTTTCGAGTGTTAAATTTCTAAACAGAACTCTTATTAGTACGTATCTTTACTTATTACGTAGCATAATATATTCAAAACTGGCTATTAACACACAGATAAGAAAATAATAAAATATTCAAAATATTTCCCCAGCGGTACATTCAAATTTCGAATTTGAACGAATGACGAAATTGTGCTCTAATGTGACATCAGCTTACGTAACGTATTGATCGAATCGAAATAATTCAAGTTGAATGTCAAACATAATTTATGAGGCCACATCCAAAAACACAACTAATAATGTATGAAGAATGGAAATAATTTTAAAATTAATAATTTAATAGGTTTTATTTTTACTTTAGCCGTATAATAGCACTGTATTTTTGGTATTCGAATATCAGGTAGCGCCCTAATATTGCAACTAAGGTCGTCTTTGGTTACATGAAACTGAATATCAGGTTGTATTTGGTTTCTGATACACATGACTAGTTTAAAGTAGTTGACCAAAAGTGTTAAATTAGTGTTTATTGGTGTGACCATTCACTTAGATTATTACTCATTCAGATTTCATTTCATTTTCTATACTTCAGTAAAAAAATAAAAGGAGGTAGTATGAAATCCGCACTAGGCCAGCGTGGTGGACTAAGGCCTAAACCATTTCCGTTGCAGAGGAAGCCCGTGCCCAGCAGTGGGACGTAAATGGGCTGATGATGATGATGAGACTGGTTTTACCTTCAGTCCTTTCCGTGGCGACGAACATGTCTTTGGCCTTGATCATGGCGTATATGTCTTCGCAGTCTTCTGTCGTGTAGGGGATGTCGTCGTGTGCGATGAAGTCTATCTTGTGCTTCTCTAAGAACTCCTCGTCGTACTCCCACGGCGCATCTCGCACCACCTGGTCACCAATGAAGATTATTTTTTAGTTTTATGTTGAGATATAATGAACTTGAGCATTTATTTTAAATACATACATAAAATCACGCCTACGTATGTATCACTCCCACGTAATAGGGAGCGAGCCTATTGCCGTTTTTCGGGCACATTTCCAGACTCCATGCGGCTACTGGGAATTTCCTAATGGAAAACCCAATAACACTTCGCCCGGCCCGGGAATCGAACCCAGGACCTCTAGATCGCACGGCACATACTTGTATTTGAAATACTCACTAAAAGTGAGATACATCGTGTTTTCATGCGATTGCGATTCTTTTATTTAAAACATATAAAATTTTTAATATTGATATGGTCACTATAAGATCGACGGCAGAAAGCGAAAACGTAGTAATCCACAAAAATTTAAATGTTCACCAGAGCCAAAAACCTTTTGCATGATTTTTCAATTTCAATTCATTTTTGGATGGTAAACTTAGTGCATAATAACTTAAGACAAAAGGTCCCTTAAACGGGGGACTGAATAAATTCATCGACTTGGTATAACATGGATCTCACAACTTTTTACGGTAGAAGAAATGAGTTGCGAGACTTGGGTTTGTTTACAAGTTTTGTTTTTTATTGGGATAAATTGAAACTTACTCAGAAAGAAAGACACTTAGAAAGCGCGTGTATAAAACCAATATTAATTAAGGCATACAATTTAATCTATGAAATTCTATAAACCGCAAACTTATATTAAGTTCAATTAGATGTTTTTAATCTATTCGCATAGATTATATAAACTTAATTGTTCTGGTTTTCCCTGTTTCTTACTTGTGTTACGAGTCTTCTATTACGAGTGTTTGAGTCAAGGTCGCCTTAGAACTTAGTACTAGTATAGATTATGTCTATAATTTCAGAGCTTTTATTTTTTATAGGTAAGAGAAATATTTACCAATTATACATCTATGAGACGCCAATAACCAATCAAATTACTTATATAGTTGAACTTCATATTTACATATTTTGCTATTTTTCCGTTTCTTTTGAAACTTTTTGTAGTTAATTTCAAATTATTCAAATAGAAATCGATAAATCGTTATTATTTTTGCTGACATTAAAAAGACTGTTTATTAAAGTATTTTGTTTTATAGAAAGCTTAATTATTGTAGTAAATGATTAGGAACAATACTATGCAACTGAAGTAAGTAGTACCTAAGTATAAAACTTATTTTGTATTGAAGTTTGCAAAAAATAATTTGTTAAATAGTTATTATTAAATATCGATAATTCTATTTACCTCATCAACGTATCTGCAATGTCGGACGGCTTCGTACCTTTCATCTTCCGTCATAACTGTGCGCCCTTTGCGGCTGTGTGTCAACTGGTCACTGCATACTGCAAAAAAAAAAAAAAATTAATTCCAAATTTTAAAAAACAACTTGCGAGTTAAGTGCGAGTCGGACTCGCGCACGAACGGCTCCCTACCATTATTTATAAAAACGGCAAAAAAATAATCATGTCTGTTGTATGGGAGCCCCTTAAATATTTATTTATTTTGTTTTTTAGTATTCGTTATGCAACAGAAATACATCACCTGTCAAAATTTCAACTGTCTATCTATCACGGTTCATGAGATACCACCTGGTGATAGACGGTCAGACGGACGGACGCGACGGACAGACGGACAGCGAAGTCTTAGTAATAAGGTCCCGTTTTACCCTTTGGGTACGGAACCCTAAAAACTAAATAAACCGGTGCGAATTTTTAAATCTTAGTATATTTTTTACTTATTTTAAAGTCTTATAGAATATTGTAGACGTGTGTTTATAAATTATTCGTTTTGAATTGTCGATTTTAGGTATGGCTGACGTCAATCAATAGGTACCTATTTAGAGTAACTAGACAATATACATAAGTCGCGTTATATTTAACGGCTATTTTACATGTTGTGGCACGCAAGTAAAAAGATACGTTTAGTTTTATCCATTACGAATGTTACTATTTTATTGAAAATTCGAATATGTATGGATTCAGTGTGAATTTCATTTTTTAAATATTATATTTTTTTCACATAATTGATGTCCACTGTCTTCAATGTAGTTCTGGCAAGCTCATTGTCAAACCTAAAACACCAGATCTGGGAATTGAACTCGAGACCCCATGATTGCACGTAGCACACTAATGCCATGATGATATCGGGGTAAAAGTATAGTAGTGTTAGATTTTTTTCCTATCTCCTTTAGCACAGCCGACATTATTCTCGACATAATATTTCCTTTTTTTTTTTTTTTTTTTTTTTTTTTTTTTTTTTTTATTCTGGCACGGCAAAGTGACCCCATTGCACCTGATGGTAAGCGCAATGGAGTCCAGAAAAAGTGCCGACCAGCGAGAGATGATGGTCTTATTGTGTAACAGTCAAATAAATCATTACGTTCTCGCTATCAATTCAAGGTTTTACCGTTTATCTTTCCTTTAAATTGGCTACGGTAGCGAGACACCAATCAGCCTCGTTCAAGGCCAAAAATTACGAATGTCTCGGAATCCACGCCTTTTACGACAATTCAAATATTAAGCTTATAATATAAATTAATGTCTACTACATACAATCTTTTATCTGCGTGCCTAATGCGGTATGGTAAAGGAGGTAGAAGATGGGACATACATTTTAACATTGGTATAGCTAATTATGACAGCTGATTTCCAAAATGAAAACTTGATAAAATTGCATAAATGATAAAACAAATAATATCCCATTTTTATTTTTACTGTCTGTACTATCTTATCGCGGTATATCACAGAAACACTGCATAGACAACTGCGTATCCATTTTATTACGGTATTTGATTATCATACAACGCTGCGATGAATGTATTGCGAATAATTATAAGATTTTTATCATAAATTTCTTTATATCATTGAAGCTAGATAACTGTTTACGGATATTAGGCAAATATCAGCCAGTATCTCGGAAAAATGTATGTTTACTTTCAACACTTTCTTCCTCGTATACGCGTTAGTCATAGATAAATATAGTAGGTACATCTTGCATCGACAATAATAAGTAAACAAATACACCCAACAGTCACATACATAGTTCTCACCCCACACTAGGATACAAGTCCTGTGTCGTAGGTATCAGACACTACATGAGACTTTTCGGTTTCACAAACACCTAGACCCGAAACAAATATATGGGGATCACAAAAACATTTTTGTCTCGGTGCGGGGATCGAACCCGCGAACCCTTGTTTCGCCAGCTAGTGTTTAGCCAACTGCGCCACGGAGCTGTCAACGTCCCGCTTTCATCGTACAAATGCGTCTACAGCTCAATAATTATTATTCCGCTAAACAAACACAAGACACGTGTTTGAAATCATTAATATCGTACGACAAATGCTCCAATGAATCGTAGCACGGTTATCTGAAGCGATAAGGCGGGGGATAATGAGGGTCGATTGTTGAACGCCCATTCAGCGCATAAGTCCGTGAATACGAGTGGACTGCAGTCGAATGCACAGTTAGTTTGTGTCGCCCGATGACGCATTAGAAACACGCGGAGGTGCCTATGTCTCACTGGGGTAATTGTTCCGTGTGGGTTTTTAGTGCACGTATGTTGAGCATAAAAGTAAGAACAGGAAAGGGTGAAAGTTTTTTGTTACGGGAATTTTCCAGTTCAGTTTAGTATGCATGAAAACGTTGCAGCTGAATCGGTACTTAATAAAACTCACGCCGATATTCATACTGAAACCTCTTGGTAATGGACATATTAATTTCAAGCCCAAAAACGACAAGAACTGTTCTTTAGCCATTAAATGCGCAACCAGAATTTATAGACTGTTTTGGGATAGGTGCCTCCATATACGACGACTTCGATATCGATTTTTAAACGAGACAAAGCCCTGCACTGGACCCGGGCCAAACTCTCGGACGGGGGCAGACGAATGCATGAGAACTAACGTTTACATTCGCGACAGTTGGCAGCCCTGCGTATGAATGATGCGCCCCGCGGGAGGCATTATACAATGTTTATCGCACCGCAATGGCAATTAGCATTTAATCGATATCATTACATGCGACGCGATAATTCATGTTCAGAGATACGCAGAGTATACGACACTAATGGTTATGCCGCAATTTTTTTCCTTTTTTTTCTACAGCAAAGGATACTGTAGCAGTTAAAATTGCAGTTCTATTTATTAGCACTGGTTGGCGAAAAATTAATTGACACAATCCATGGAGGTTTTTATAATGATGAAAATATTTCCTAATAGTTTCAATTGCAGACAGTTTATCTAATCAGTTCAGTGTCGACATACATACATCCTATTTCCTAAGTATGTAAATCCCCTACATTATATTATAGCATTCAAAAGGACTTTGTAACACTATTATTAAATGATAGCAATGAGAGAATTTTTAATTCAAGGAAAACTTAATTTATCCATAAAAATGTTCCTGTAAATATTTAATAATTAATCCAAAATATGACCTGAATTTGATGAGTGAAGAATTTTTAATAAATTATAATCAATACTTTTCCATTAAGGCAATTAGTTACAGCAATTTACTAATGAGTTATGACGCAACGCATATTCCGAAAATATCCTCAACCTGTTCTTTCTAGTTAATTATTATAATTACTTAAAATGGACTTTAATAAATGTATTCTACATATTTACCACAAATTGCGAATTTAAGCAGATCTGATACTGAAAATAAATATGTTAGTCCTCATAAACAAAAATAACTTTGAGGATTGAATTTTTAACAGATATTCAGGAAAATTGGAATATAGGCATCAAAGATGCAATCGATGCGTAACACATGCAAGTTTCTTTTAGATTTTTGAGATTAAAAACGGCATATAAAATTTGATAAAACATTTCGAAGAAACGGCAGTCATCAGAAAGGTTTATATAAAAAAGACTGTGATACCTTTCTACGAGTTTTGATTTCTCACGTGCTATTAGCTTAACGCTATTTACGATGACTCAACATGCTGATTGTGCTGATAATAACAACTGAGATAACATAAAGCATGGATAAGATCAGAAGGTACATTCCCTGTCTGAAAGGATCTACTATAAAACTGTTGACTCACCTCCTACAATAAGATAAACATTGGGGAAAACTGTCTTGGCTTGCTGCAGCTGCCGCGCATGGCCCTGGTGGAACATGTCGTAGATGCCGTCGGAGTATACTCGGACCTTTCTGCCCGCCGTGCCGGCCAGCGCCACCGCGCGGGGTATTCGCCCGTAGTGGCATCTCTCGCGCTCCGCTATCGCTGCTGGGTCTGTGCTGAACGGCGCCGCTAGCCTCAGCGACTGAAAACAATAGATTCACCTGTTAAATCATTTATACATAAGTACTTTATATGAAAGCCTCTATGGTGAAGATGATTATAGGCCTGTTGCTAGGCTGTTTATCTAAACTTACAAGGAATTCTTGAAGTATGATAAATATTATCATCAACGAAAGAGTTAAATGTGTTTTAAGTGAAGTTGAATGATTTCAATAAGCACTATAAAACCACAATTGCTTTGATAATTAATTACTGACGACAACAACAGAATCGAATTTCATTGACCATCGATCCTATGTAACGATGACGCAGACGTTGAATGCAAATGAGGCGGGTAAGTCGATGAATGTGGTCGGCGGCACGTGTCGCCGTTTTGGAACCCAGGCCCCTGCAGTGCTTCCGGTGTCTCGAGCGAGGACACGTCAGGGAGCGCTGCACCGCCGAGGTTGACCGTAGCAACTTGTGCTACCGCTGCGGTCAACCGGGCCACAAAGCGCGAGGTTGCTCCGCAGGGCCGCACTGCACTCTGTGCGCCGCGGCCAACAAACCTGCGGGGCATCTAATCGGCGGCAAGGCTTGCGTGGCCAAGTCGAGCCGCCGAAATAAGAAGTCGAAGAGACGCACTGCCGCTGAGGCCACGGCCCAGCCGCAGTCCGTCCGCCCATCGCAGGCCGAGAATGAGCCAATGGAGGTCGCCCAATAATGGTCCTCAAGATCCTCCAGGCGAACGTCAACCACTGCGCCGGAGCTCAAGATCTGCTCCTTCAGTCCATGGCGCAGTGGTTGGTAAACGTGGCTGTGGTCGCCGAGCCGTACTTCGTCCCGCCCCGCGACAATTGGGCCGGAGACCTTGACGGTTCGGTGGCCGTTATTACCCAGGGTGCCGCAGGCTCCCCGCCCTTCGAAAAAGTAGCGAAGGACCGGGGATGCGTAGCGACTCTGTTGGGAGGAGTTTGGATTGTAGGAGTTTACTTTTCTCCCAACAGACCCTTAGTCGAGTTTGAAGCCTTTCTCACTCGGCTGGGGGCCCTGGTGTCGCAGAGCCAACCTCGCCCCGTCGTCGTCGCCGGTGACTTTAATGCCAAGTCCCTGGCCTGGGGCTCATCGGCGACTGACGCTCGTGGCAGGGTCCTGGAGGAGTGGGCGACCTCCCTCGGCCTGATCGTCCTCAATCGGGGGTCGGTGGACACGTGCGTGAGGCACAACGGCGGTTCGGTGGTGGATATCTCGTTTGCCACCGACACCGTCGCACGCCGTGTCCGGGGATGGAAAGTCCTCGTGGGCGTGGAGACATTGTCGGACCACCGATACATACGGTTCGATGTCTCCGCGCCCGCCGCCAATCAGTCCGGCGGCAGACCGAACGCCCCGATTGGGGGCGGCCCGCGATGGGCACAAAAACGCCTCGATATAGAGGCCTTGGAACTGGCCGCTCTGGTCCAAGCCTGGCTCCCCGCGCCGGAATCTACGGTGCGGGTTGAGGAGGAGGCCGAATGGTTCGGGGCAGCGCTAACTTGTATCTGCGATGCGGCGATGCCCCGAGTCCAACGCCTCCCTCCGCGGCGCCAAGTATACTGGTGGTCGGCGGAGCTCGCGCAGTTGAAATATTGTTATGAGGTGGCGCGCCGCCGACTCGCCAGGCTCAGGCGCCGGCGGGTACGTCAGGCTGATTACTTGGACCAGGAGCGGCTGCTCCGCGGCCTCTATAAAGAGGCCAGGAGAGCGCTGCGGGTGGCAATCAAAGAGGCGAAGGCTGCGGCCAGAAGGGAGTTCTTGGGGACTCTGGACCGCGATCCGTGGGGGCGCCCGTATCGGCTGGCGTTGAACAAGCTACGCCCGCCGGCGCCCCCCCTCACCCAGAGTCTCCGTCCGGAGCTCCTGGAGGACGTGGTCGCCGCCCTCTTTCCGGCCACCGATGTCGTCGTCGTTCCTCCACGGATGCCGCCGAGATCTCCGGCGGCATCGTCGTCGTCGTCCGTTTCGGCAAGGGAGACCCCGGAGGGTCCTCCCCCGGGTGTGTCGCCCGGGGAGTTAGAAGCAGCAGTGCTTCGGCTGCGGAGCAAGAACTGCGCCCCGGGGCTCGACGGCATCCCAGGACGTGTCTGGGTGCTCGTAGTCGAGTTCCTGGGGGAGAGGCTCCGCGGCCTGTTCTCCGCGTGCCTAGAGCAGGGCCAGTTTCCATCGACATGGAAAACTGGGAAGCTGGTCCTGCTGAAGAAAGGAAATCGACCCGCTGAGTCGCCATCGGCCTACCGGCCCATCGTGCTGCTCAACGAGGTCGCCAAGCTCTTCGAGCGCATCGTCCATGCGCGCCTCGTCGAGCATCTCGAGAGGGTCGGCCCGGACCTGGCCGATTGCCAATTCGGGTTCCGGCGGGGCCGATCGACCATCTCGGCGATTCTGCGGGTCAAGGCACTAGCGGAGGAAGCGGTGGCCCGGGGCAAATGCGTCGTGGCGGTGTCCTTGGACATCGCCAATGCTTTTAACACCCTGCCCTGGGCCTGTATCGAGGAAGCACTGCGGTACCACGTGGTGCCACCCTATCTCAGGCGTCTGGTGCACTCGTACCTCTCCAACAGGGACGTGGTGTATCCGGGCGCCAACGGGTGGTACCGAAGAGCAGTGTCGTGCGGTGTTCCACAGGGGTCGGTTCTTGGGCCCCTTCTGTGGAACATCGGCTACGACTGGGTGCTCCGTGGTGCCAACCCCCGGGGCGTCGGCGTATTCTGTTACGCCGACGACACGCTCGTCACTGCGACGGGCGGGACCTTCCAGGAGGCCGCCGACCTCGCCGCGGTTGGAACTGGCAACGTGGCGAGGAGGATTCGGTGGCTGGGCCTCACGGTGGCCCTCCACAAATCCGAGGCCATTTGTTTTCACCGGCCTCGGATGGGACCACCTGCTGGGGCCCACATTGAGGTTCAGGGCGTGCGAATTCCCATCGGCAAGCAGCTCAAATACTTGGGGCTGCTGCTGGACAGTCGGTGGGAATTCCGCGCCCATTTTGAGGCGTTGCAGCCGAAGCTGCTGCGGGTAGCAGGCGCTCTGTCTGGCCTGCTGCCCAACCTGGAAGGTCCAGGCATCCCTTGCCGAAGGATGTACATGGGAGTCGTGCGGTCTATGGCGTTGTATGGAAGCCCAGTATGGGCCGAGTCCCTGAACAGGCGCTGCGTCGCTCTTCTGCGCAGGCCTCACCGTGCGCTGGCGCAGCGACTGATCAGGGGCTACCGCACGATCTCCTACGAGGCGGCCTGCGTCTTGGCCGGGTCCCTGCCGTGGGATCTTGACGCCAAATTCCTCTCGCGTCTTTATCATCAGCGGGAGGAGGCGTCAAGTCGCGGGGACAGACTGGCCCCGAGAGAGGTTGAGGCAATAAAAGCCTCCCTCCGTACGGCCGCCGTGGAGGAATGGCGAACCAGGCTGGAGGATCCCAGTGCTGGTGCTAGGACCGTCGAGGCAGTGCGTCCTGTCCTCGACCAGTGGGTGGACAGGCGCCACGGTGCGGCGACGTTTCGCCTGACGCAGGTATTGTCGGGGCACGGATGCTTCGGCCACTACCTGTGTCGGGTGGCTCTGAAGGAGGAGTCGGCCGTGTGTCACCACTGTGACAACTGCCCGGACGACACAGCCCAGCACACACTACAAGAGTGTCCAGCCTGGGAGACGGAGCGCAGCGCTCTCCGCGCTATTGTTGGTGGCGACCTCTCGCTCCCGGCCGTCGTATCTTCAATGGTCGGGAGTCCGAGGTCGTGGCGAGCGATGCTCTCCTTCTGCGAGCACGTCATGTCGCAGAAGGAGAGCGCGGAGCGGGATCGAGAGATCAACGATCCCGCCCGCCAAAGACGTCAGAGAAGGAGGCGCCGGGTCGACAGAGATAACTAGACCCGGCGCCCTGCCCTGTGGCAAGGGGGCGTTAGAATCCCACCACGGTATCCCCTGCCTGTCGTAAAAGGCGACTCAAAGGGGCCCTTGGGGTCGCTGGGCGCGCTGCGGGGGCGGCGCGTCCTCACTGAAAGTGACCCCGAGAGGGGCGGCGGCACTGTGGCCTGTGTACGTCGCGGGCGCCCATTCACAACCGGGGCGCCCGAACCAAGCTAGTGGGGGTGCAACTGCGCCCCCTACAACTCCGAGACGGCCGAGACAAACACGTCTCGGAGGCGCACCGGGCGGCTGCGGCATTACGGTTGGCGCCTCTCGCCAACGTACCGCGGTCGCCCCACTCGGCGCGGAGATGGCCACCGGGGGGTTTTGGTCGGTATGCCGGTTTAGGGAATTTTTGTTAGGGACCCACCCCGGCACTAAGATCTGCGCGGACATGACGTCGCCGCGCGCCGGGCTGGAAGACCGGTGACCCCGACATACGCTTCCCGCCCCCCCCTCCCCCGGGGCTGACGGGAAGTAGAGCCATAAACAGCTTTCCCCTCGAGAACAAAAAAAAAAAAAAGGGTAAGTCGATGAATGGTATGCAAATTGGGAAAGTTTTCGCGCATTGCGAAATACTATTCCGTGAATGAATGTGTGATCCACAGTTGGTTGTCACTTTTAGATTTAAAAAAAAATATTTATACATTCTTGTATATTGTACCAATATATAAAATCTTAAACACGAACTACAGAAATCGGCAGTATTATAATATCCAGTACTAACAATTGTTTCATAAGAAAACTCTTTAAAAAGACAACTAGCTACTCGTTTCTACTGTTTAGGTAAATATCGCAAAAATCAAGATATTTTAGGACTTTCGGCGTAGAAAGTATAGCCTTGTACTTGTAGCCTTGTATAATTCAAAAATTAGCCTATCGCCGAATAGCACCTGATATAGCGTGTAGAATTTGCGCATGCGATTATTTTAAAACGTTGATTTATTGCTTACGTTGATAAAAAATTAAACACGCGTTTTTTTATCAATATGATAGCTTAGGAAGTGAAAGTCAAAAATGATATAAAAATACTGACAATCAATGACACACCCATAAACAACATACCTCACTTTTTGTTCGTGAAACACTGATTTGCTCCAGACCATATTTTGTAATTACTCAAACCGTAGTCGAGGAACGCTACGAAAACTGGGGCAAAATAAACGCGAAACAAACTCAAAACTAGTACAAATTGGGAAACAATACAAAAGTCATGACATAATTAGCTAAACTTTACCTAGGGCAACCATTGCAACTCGTATCCAAATGCACAACAAGTAAGTAATCAAAAAAGTGCGCGCATTTGTTTAGATTTGAATCCGTTGTTTGATTTACTAATGATTCTGTAAACAATCCTAATCTCCAGATTCATCCATTGGGATATTGACCAGCTTATAGTTTGTAAGACACGATATTGATTTAATTATTTTCATTTGTTTATATTTGAAATCGACCCAGAGATAGTGGTTAGAATAGTTTATGAAAATACCGTTAGACAGAAAGTAAATTTTGTAAATAGCATGCTCATGGCACTGCTCTAGAAGAGCAGGTTCTAAGCGGCCGTGAATGGAAAACCATTAGTTCTCCATAGGAAGCAATTAAGCGCTCTGTTCCTGACGTTGTTTTGTGTAACTGGCTCGAGAATTGAAAATTCCAACACTTGCATCATGGACTTTAATCCAATTACTTGAACAGAAATGATCAATTATTTATTTATCTTCAACAAACAAATGTTTTCTAACTGTTTACTTTCGCTTTTAGTGTCAATACAAGTGATAATGCAAGACTAGCAATTGTTTTGGTGACAGTATCATGTAGTTTCAGCATTCAGCATTGTGATGCATGCCGTCATATACCTACATGTCGAATGAATAGTTTATTAAAAATTACAAATGAATATTGTCATGTGGTACTGTCATACTAACCATGACCCGGCCAATCGGCTTTTACGTTCACAGGTTGATGGCCGATATTTGTATAAAATGACTGTGAGCAACTCAATGCATCATGTCGAATTGGATTTACAACGAGCTGAAGATTTGCTCGATCATCATTTATTCCCTACTTAAACTTTTCTTTTTAATCGTCTAACTTGACAGCGTCTTCAGAAAATGTCATGAGAGGTGCTACATTATTAAAACGTAATATAAACCTTTAAAACGTGCGTAAATAATAAAGTAGTAAGTCATATTATTCTTGTTAGGACGCACGTGTGCTGTATCATTAGTCCGTAGCTGACGGTAATGAGTTGACGCCTTTAACAACTCTTCAGAAAATAATTAAGCTTGTTATTGTTTTGTTCCTCGTCTTGGATGGAATGGTCACGTAATGTTATTTCTAGGGGGAATAAATTAATATATTATTCACAAACACGGTAAAAGTAGTTACATTGACTGCATTGTAATTGTAACGTCAGTCAATGATGATACACGCTGAATGCTAATAATTGCATTACATTAATTTCAATAAACATACGCCATAAGGTAAACAATAGTAGATTAAAGCATACTTGCAAAGAAACAGTAAGGTTTTTAATTCATAGCCTTATAAAACCTCTAAGATGGCTTTAAGTCAAGCTGGGTGCTGTCTGGCTTCGTGCCAAAAATCCTATCCCCCTCAAGTGCTTTCATACACCCGGTCTCACTGTTCCCGCCCTAGTTTTAAGTGAGAAGTTTTTGTTCCATTCCAAACAAATAATTATTCGTTGTTTTAAAATTTTACTTCACAACGCTCGCCGTTAGTTCACCGGTCGACCTCATTCCATACATTTTATCGGTATAAATCTTGGTAAGAAGCCCTTATTTATGAGATTTCAGGCTTCGTGACTTTGTTTACTCATGAAGCCAGTGTCGTCCTAAAAATATCTTGTAAAATAACTGGCTGTAAACAAATACACAGCGAAATCCTATTGCGGTTAAAAAAAAACAGAAATTATGTAATGACGTACATGGAATTTCAACCACTAAGAAACCCAAGAAAAGGCATCAGCCATTCTCGACCGTCGCGTTGGTAAAATTAGAATATTACTATATTTCCTCCAACGCTCGAGTTAATTAATTTAGCGTTTGCATAGCTTACGGTCTCTTCAGGAAATTTGTTATTATTTAACAACGTTTGCAGACAATTATACAACCCAATTGCGTTTAGCGTAATGTTGTGAATAATATCCTCCGCGCACAGTTGTGACGCACCATGTGAAACTTCCCCGTTCGGGTATAAAAAAAAATATGTACTGTTAATGTACTTCATTTGATTGTCAATTGTATTTGAGGAACATTTAACACTACCTGTATTTTAATTTAAATAATAAAAAAAAGGATGTATTACAGACTGCGTCAAGAGCCAAGAAAATACCCGACACGAAATAAATTAAAACGTTAAGTATTTAATTACATAGAATTAATTCACGAAATTTTACACGGCTGATATCATATTAATTTTTTTATCCCACGTAGGTAATAGGGGTTTAGGCTGTTAGTTGTTTTAAGAGCCACTAATGATTTTGAAATGAAAAAACCGTATAACATTGCACGATCCCGGACATCTTGATCATACGCATACTTATGCCGCGAAACCTACAAGGCAAAATGGTCATCTCATTTACATGACCGACCCAAAGTAAAGTAAATTATCAGTAAACAACCTGTTGCTCAGAAAGGCAAACAGACTGTAATTTATCTAACTAATGTGGACAAATTAATCTCGCCGGCAACGTGGTGTTTGGCGTGTCAAGGTTCAATCGACTCACAACGAGCGCGCTATGATAATGAGGTGGCGTGATGCGACGTCACAGCGCCGCATACAATTCACCAACGACATACTGAACACGTCGCGCATATGTATGCTTTGTAAATTATTATCAGTCACATTCAGCATTCTTTGCGAGGAGTATGCAATAAAAAAATATGTTCTGGTGTATCAGCTTTAATATAGGCTAAGCACGGAGGTCCTCTACGGGTGGAAGGGGTCGAAGACTATACTGCTTTTTGGTAGAATTCACATATTAAAAAAAATAAGTGGTAGAGAAAAAATGTATTTATTAAAAAAAGTGGCCAAGTATGGGAAAAATATACAGATCTTTTCTAATGTGACTTAAGCCCCGATATTTTTTTTCTATTTGTTAAAACTTCTCATACACAATCGAGTAGTGAGCAGCACTGATAAATTGATTCATTTATTATGGCACTTAAAAAATTGTAACAAATGTATGGAAGCAGCCCGTAATCACGACCATGTTATGCAAACCATATTTCGCGCCCTAAAACCCGCGTAACCTGAACCAAGCAATTCGGTCCAGTAGTCACTGTGGAAAACATGAAATCCAGTATTTAATATCCATTTGTTAAATGTATAAAGTATTTAACTCAGGTAAAAAATATACATACGTACGATCTCATTAGCTCCGCGACACAAGTGTGTGCCCACCTATCTAGAGTGAGGTTATTGGGTTTCTATCAATAACATATTCTCATTACTAGTACGGAGTCCGGAACTATGACTGTAAGCAGCACTAGTCTATAACGTGGGAGTTAGGGGTGCAAAAATGTACTTCGGCTTTTGCAGGTGTGAGTGCGCGTGTACATTTATATGACCCTTTGATTTTATTGTATATAATTGAAATAATATATTTGGGGGAGACCTATGTCCAGCAGTGGACGTCTTTCGGCTGATGATGATGATGAACGTGAGAATGACAGACCAAGCCTCCTGTATAAAGATAGAACAGATGTATCAGATCTAATAGTTGTTTGCATTTATAACATATTAATCTAATCTGTAACCTATTTATATTTAGCTTACTAGTCACTGGATATTCTTTTGTGGGATTATACTTTAGTACTCTACTCTGGCCTAAGTAGTGACCTAATAAACATTGTTAAGACAACTAACATGAAACAAATCTACTCCCGATTCAGTAACTATTAGCTACTTCTTACGACATTTATTTGTAAATTTGTCCTTACATACGGATTTACTTCGCTTTATTTTTAATACCAAAGAGTATACTATAAAATACTCTTAATAGTTATTTAATTTTAAAAAAATCCCTCAAAATTTTACTGTATATTATGAGTTTATAAGCATATTACTATTTAAATCGCCTCCGTGTCAAGAACATGATGAACTAGTATGTGATTGTGATGTCGAAGTGTGGTAACATATTTTTTTCGATAATTCACCATGAAAGGCTACAGAGCGTATCACTGTTATCATCCCATCGGCGGATATCCGTTTACAGGCATGTTATATATAACGAGCAAGGACGTGTATGTTTAAAATATAATTTAAATCAATGAAAAATTACATTTCGTTGGCAAGAAGCTTCGAAAAAGTCATCATGTTGTTAGTTTTGCACATCCTTGTTAAAAAGCAAGTTATAATCTGGACTTTAATATACATCAAATTATAATGACGCACGTGAGCTTATGTAGAAAAAGCGTTTACGGAAAAAAGCCTGTGTATTAAAAAAAAAAGAGCTAAAAGTACATATTTTGACGTACACACACGTATAGCTACGTGATTACTACGTCAAAGAAATTCTTGAAGGAAATTGCTGACCTGCAAATGCCAAGGACAGAGCGTACAAACGTGAAATGACAATAAATATAATAACACACGTAGGAACATAACGTGAACATTCACTTGAAACACGTAGTTTTTATTAATATTTGTTTATTAATGCTGAAAATTGGGAACGTATTTTTTTCTACTAATTTATCACCAGGGGTTTAAAATGTCTGTGTGTATGCAAAATTTAAACATACCGTAGAAATTATTGTGGAGAAATCTCCAAGTATTGAGGTTTCGTCACGGTGATATTTTCCATTACCGTCGAAAAGAGCAATAAATTGAAGTTAGGTTAGCTCTGTTCCCAGTCCATTCCAAATTGATTCAATGATTTTAATACAGAGTTCATTATACTGTTCTTTCAAGGTTGTGGAGCCCTCTAGTGATCGTATTTTTCTGTCTCCGAGAACGTGTCAACCGCAGTAAACAATACACCACATCGTGAAAGCAAATAATTTACAAAACAATGGCTAGTCCAACCTCCCACACGGTAAAGTATGCGAACCGTATACATAAATACAGAGAGCCAATTTGACGTCACTGGACCATAGTATAAATAATATGATGCACTTTTGGCATGACAATCTATATTGTGGTCCAAAATTTTAGGCACATTCTAAAGCGTCAGCTTTCTTGGAAAATGAGGTAGACACCGATATCAAGACGGGTACAAGGTCGGTACATCTAGTAAATTTTTATATGTATAGTATTAGCGCATTCGTTTCGAATTTATGAGCGTGTAGAAACCGGTCACAGTGTGATACCCACGAGACAAGATCGTGAAAGAGAAGGGGTGAAGACTGTGTGTCTGTGATGTTTATTTTGGGTGTGAGCGATCAGATTTATCATTTTCCTACGTATACCAAGTTGGTAGCGCTGCCTACATCTTCTACCAGTTACCACACATATCTGTGTCGCATACAATATGTACTAATTTGTGTTATTCTTTATTTACATTTATAAATTATTTTATGAATTTGTCCCTACTATAATATAATGCCGGGAAAGTAATCTTATTATATGTTTCATAGCAACTATACTACACTTTATCAAAAACACCTGTTTTCCTCAATTTTTTACATTTTGTCAATATCCCCACAGTGAACACACAAGAAAGTTTAGAACAGATACGAAATATCACTAGCATGGTATCGTAAAATTCGCATTAGAAAGAAACATAAGCGATTTTTTAATCAACAAACTGGTAAAATTCTGTTTTTAAGACTTCAGCATGTACATAGGGATAAATAAAAGATAATAATGCTCTTAGCAATGATAACTGAGGAAAGTACAAAAGGCTATATTAAAATACGAGTGGCGTCTTACATTAGGCAAGAATTCGAATCATGTTATAATTGCTGCTCCCACGTGGAAGATAACACCTAAATATTTGAAAACAGCAAGCGGTCTTTTGAAAGTTTACCCTTTATATTTCGGACCGTAATTTGCCCGAACCAATTATGCATGCTCAGCATATGCCCCTTAGGAGATGTAGGCTAAGTTGGATCTAGTAAACTGTTCGATAAAATACACAAGAGCGACTCTACATTGTCACTGAATAGGCCAATTAGCTCTTATACCATCACAAAACGGCCCTAGAGCATCATAACTTGGAACCCTTCCAGAATTTCAGGCTCTTGACGAAATAAGGCACGCGATATTATACCTACATCCTTAGACATTTCGTATGCTTGCTTACTTTAGGTAGATAAATTTGTTTTTCCTCATGAATTTGCGGTCCGTTTAAATCTTAACTCTCTATGAAAAAGTAAAATAATTCTATACCATTTAATTTTTCAAGGATCAAGAAGATTAGAATTTATAGAAGACCTAACCTAGTCTTATACATATGTAGAGCCGAAACAATTAGGTAATTTTATCTTCATTAACATTGTATGACTAAAGCTATGGTTATTTTTCAGCAATTAAAACAGCTGGAATATTCCAAGTCCCTTTATCATTCACAGTGTTAATCTGTGTTAATCACTTCTTAAAAATTTGCATAATAATTAACCAACTTAGTAAGCGTTAATTGAACACATCGTACGTACATATATCAATGAACGCTTCCATTATACATCTACAATTTATATCCTTGCTCAACGTTTTATTATACTATTCAGTACGCTTAATTTTCCCATAGAATGTTGCAAAATATTTTGACTAGTTCAGCATTAATATCTAACTATTTATGGCGTGCTACTAAGATAAAATTATTAATAACTACCAGACGTTGAAAATGAAAAAAAAAATGCAATAAATTAATCAAGCAGAAATGGCTTATGTGAACTCATCCCTCAGATCAGGTCACTGTATTTTTTTATATAAATTATAATAAGAGATAGTTCCGACAATCCCAATAAGTTCCGAGAAAAAAACGGATAGAATAAAATCAACAACAGCGTAATGTACGACGAATTGTTTTGCAGCTTCCCGTTTTATTTTAATCTATTGAAGCAGCTGCAATTTTCCTCAGTGAGATTGATTATAACGCTTCGCTGGAACAGGACATCCAGTTGCCCTTATAGAACACCTGCGATTCAGGTCATTGTTTCTATGTGGTTAGGTACTTATATCGCCAGAGAAATCCTTCAAACCTCATTTCACGTTCTATATATTCTAAGTAGCGATACCAGTTCCTTCAATCTTACTCTAGTAAACAATTACGTTGAAATTGAAATGAGGAATGTAGGCTAAGGGGATATAAATGCCAGACATTAGTCGTTAATGAATTTTAGGATTCGTGAATATATTATAACTTCCAAAATGACAGTAAGATTTATATGTTGAAGACTCTGAACTACTGTAATTGACAATTTCTAAAAATTATTTACTTGCGTCAATCCCGTTTAAAACGATAAGTAAAAGAGAAATTAACACTTAGGACAACCTGGAACATATTTTCTTAATAAAGCAATGTAACTGTAATATGAAATCAGCTATCACGCGTGATATCAATAAATGTTGTGGGTGTATGGCAATTTTATAAAGACTTTGAGAAAAACAGAAATATTTTAAATACATTTTATAAATTGATGGCAATACCTGTTGCGTTAGTCATGAATGTATTATTTGAACAATTAGTAACGTATTATTTAATAGTGTGTTTCAAACACCTAGGCAGCTTGACACAGCGCTGCATATAATTTTATCTTTAAACATGCACACGTATTATTGACTTTGTGACATCTATGTAAACACATATTTAACAGATCTGTGGGTGGCGTTTTATGAATTTATCCTTGAAATGCATTCTCAGATAAGGTACATTGAGTATCCAGTATTTTGGGATAACTTTTTCTATTGAATATAAAAAAAAAGTAAAAGTGATAGAGATTAATAACTAATTTCGCACGAGGTAAATACGCGGCTGAAATAAACAAAACCATTGGTTCGAGAGACGCCATAAAATTTTACCTACAGTAATAAATAATGTAACAGATAACACACTTCAAAGTTTAATCACACATTGTAAACAACATTCTAGGAGAATACTCAACTGGAAAGTAAGTTTGACAGCCCCATGGGCAGTTGGCTAGATACCAGCTTGCGAAACGAGAAGCCGCGGCCGCGAGTTCGATCCCCGCACCGGGGCAATGTTTGTGTGATCCACAAGTATTTGTTTTGAGTCTGGGTGTTTGTGAGACCGAAAATTCTCTCGTAGTTTCTAATACTCACGACCCAGGACTTGTATTCTTGTGATGGGGTCAGATCTATGTACATATGAGACTGTTGGGTGGGTGTATTTATTTTCCTACATTTTGTTACAGCAAACAACTAAAATGTAAAAATTGCCTGTGCTTAACCCCTACAATTGGGACACTCTTAAAGCTTAAGTAATTCTAACGAACATTAATGTTACATTTAATAAAAATTAAATTACCATATCCATCTCTATTTTCATGGTAAGATTGTATACACGCTTAAATCGATGATACAAAGGTTATAGTTTGTCTTTATTTCAAAATGTTAATACAATATTATGCTCGTAAAACAGACGATTTATACAAATGTAAAAAGTTTGTGCCAAAAGAAATTTAGTCTCTTTTATTCTAATGATGAGACATAAAACGGTCTTTGATCCCAGTCCCGACCTACCCTCAAGGTAAGTGTCGCGTCGTTCACAAAGCTTGATAATAAAAACAGTGAGAAATATGTTAATCATGACAATCCCAATTTTCTTTATAAAATAAATTTTAAAGTAATTCAATAGACATTACTTAAGCCATAACGTACCATTAGTTGTAGTTTTGTTAATTTATAAACTGTTGTATCTGGCTCGAACAAACAACAACTCGAAGTTAGCTCGAAACATTGTTGTAGGTATTTAAAAAGAGGTAAATAGCCGGATATTAAACATTGGTATCGGAAAATGAGGAAAGTTTGCAATTTTATTACACCGCGCGTGGTATTGTTGCGATAAGCAAACGTTGACCAGCTTATATAGAATAACTCGGCAATTTTTAATATCGTTTCATATTGTTTCAATAATGATTACTTCAATAATGAAGCAAAAGTATTTGTACTTATTATTGACTCTCATTTAAACTTAGATGTTGCAGACTTCAATCACTGATTATACTTGCTTAGGTATCCAAAGTAGAGAAATGAAACTTGGAGCCTATAAAAAATCATCATCATCATCAGCCCAAATACGTACCACTGCTGGGCACGGGCCTCCTCTACAACAGAGAGGGTTTAGGCCTTAGGTTGGCGGACTACGCACCTAAGAAATCCCTAAGAACTTTTAGGTGTGCAGGTTTTATCACGATGTTCAATAAAAATTCACATTCATGTATTTAATATAACATCGGCGAACTGAAAAATATCAACAGAACCTTTTTTCAAACGAGAAGCATAACCGGTCATCAACACCACTCGAATTACAGCCAGTTATATCACTAACAGACGATTCACAACATCCCATAGCGACCCTGGGCCGGATTTTTACAGTCACTGAACAGACCACAAAACCACCAAGGCTCCTGCAGTAAAAGTCACTAATACACGATCCACTTGTATTACAAACATACTAAATCTGATCAAATGCGAGACTGGCTTCTTGATTTCACGGTATATATCATCAATGGGGCGAATTTTTTTACATATTTTTATTATTAAATTATATTACCGTACCGTGGCGCAGTTGGCTAGACACCAGCTTGCGAAACGAGAGGCTGCGGGTTCGATCCCCGCACCGAGACAAATGTTTGTGTGATCCACAAATATTTGTTTCGGGTCTGGGTGTTTGTGAGACCGAAAAGTCTCTCGTAGTTTCTGATACCCACGACACAGGACTTGTATCCTAGTGTGGGGTCAGAACTATGTATGTGACTGTTGGGTGTATTTATTTATTTATTATTATTGGCATAACTTTTTAAAGACTACATTTCATATCGATATACAAAATGTAGTACAACACATATATTTAGTAGTATACAATTACTTCTACAAACAAAATATTATATTTATCAGGAAACTAATGGAGATAATTAAAAACTGGTATTTGGAAAATTATGCATTAAAATTTCTTTGACGTATTTTGTCAATAATGACGTATTCGAACAAGGAAATGTCTAGAAATGGCATAAAATTATTAAGGATATTCTTATAAAATTTAGTGCCGGTATTACGATAATATAAATAAGTTCGATTCACTCGTATGAATGACGTGCGTTAATTTAAAATTCAATACTGCCGATGTGTCAGACATTACAACCGGATACGTAATTATCTATTAATAGTCTCGCGAGAAACACTTCGAGCTGATAACCCTGTACACTGTGGGTCAAGTGTCCTCATACAATGATATCCATACGGAAAACTCATACAGATTCATGGAATTGTATGTAAGTATATCAAGGACGACATGTGGAAATTAAATTTAAATAAAAAAATAAATAAAACGAAGCTTGATTGTACTTGTTTATACGAAATAACTTTATATTAAAGTATAGGAATATAAGCATGGTTTTTAATATAGTTTTTTTGTAAACAATTATTTTGAATATGTTTAATTATTTTTGTATTATTCTTAATATTCTCTCATTAAAATAAATAACTGTATTCCCATCTAAGTAAACGTTACTTTGTATGTAATAAAACACATTTCTAAATAAAAAATAGAGCGAAAAATATGTCTATTGATAATTCATAATTTTTATGTATAGATTTGATCTAAGGTTGTCTGATGAGATACTATGGAATAGATCAATACTAAAAGAATAAGTCCTTGATTATCACATATGCAACGCGTGATACTTATTTATATACTTATTTAAATAATTATAATCAATAAATTTACGAACTCCGCTAACACCGGTGTCACCTTAAAATTTAAATAACTATACGAAAAACTTCAAAAATTATTTATTATTCGGTTTTTGCTAGTTTATTTTGTAGAATTCTTAATCACAATACAAGTTTTTCCAAAATACCAATTTACATTTCAAATGTTTACATATATTTTTAAAATTTTCATTTTTGTAATATCAAATACTCGTAGTATCTAAATGAGTTTTCTAACATCATAGTTACAAAATTGGAAATATCTTTTTTCTTCTATATTACTACATTATACCTACAGTTAACATATAAATGTTTTCTCGTTCCTAGAAATCTTTAGTTATAACAGATCCGACCTGTCTATTTAATACTATCTGACAGCCATTTATATCATCAGGTGCAATCTATGTATTTCTTGCTATGTTTTCGATCCAAAAATATAGGAATAAAAATAAACCGTCCGAAGCGAGAACAATGTTCGGACGTAACAATCCCAGCGCAGCGGAGGAGGATATATGAAAATCATTTCGCACTCTCAGTATGTTTTGTATGGCTTGACGTCATCACTCACATGAGTTATTCCCGCCAATGTGTATCAAACTGGCAACTGGTAACACTGAGTTAAACACACATGTGTATAAACACGTGAGAAAAGCGTGCAAGTTTATTTACATGTAACAAGTAACACGTTAACGTCCTTTAACGCACTGATTACTATTTACCTATACCTTATCAATCAATTGAAGCCCACGGAGGTGTTTCCAACTTTACCCAACACATGTTATGTAATTAACAGATTGCATATCAATCATCTCCATCTTCATAAAATTTATATCAATCAAATTTCCCTCTGAGCACTGATCTAATTCCAAATTAATATTGTCAAATTGCTAGATTAGTAATAATATTTGGCTAGATACTTGACCCTTAATAACCTACGTATCTATCTATCTATTGTTAATAACGGCTTCTAGTAATTACTTCTCAGAAGCAGGGAAATAAAACAATATTTCCTAAGATTAAAAACAATCATTGCAACACAGAGTGACGTGACGTGATATCACGCCACTCGTTCAGAGGTTAAAGTCAAACGTTTTCCAGTCAATCAAATAAGCGCACGGTTTATTTTAGTCACGGTCGAAAGGAGTATGTTAATCGTTGACAGCTGAGGTTTTGTTTACTTGGGAATTAATAACTAATACTGTCAAAAACGTCTTAAAATTCAAAACAGTGTTCTCCGTTGCAATGCGGTATTAGGCAATGCGGTCACAGAAGATGCAATTGAGCAGTGCTAACGAACTTTTCAGGACAAACTCTGTGGAAAACTCATGTTTAATTTACTCCTTTTTGCCGGTTTGTATGCATTCAGCCAGATGACGTAATCCTTGAATGATATTTAAACATTTGCAGGCTGAATTTTAAAAGGCTCTACGACCATTGAGAGTCAGCTGCCTTTGTTTTGCTATGCCATCTACGTAAATATGATGTCGCCTTGTCTTTAGAGCGAGATTCGCATCGCGGCGCAGATAAAATACCAGCTGGATTTTATAGTTTTGCCTTTGTTAAATACAATGAATGAGAATAATATAATAAAATCTTAGGGAGTTACCACAGCTAACACTACATAGTATCCTAGTTAGTATGTTGAATTTACTTGCTTGGAAGCTTGCTAATAAGAATGCAGAAGATGTTGAAAATCCTGTTCGCGTTCTCAGACTCGATGACTCCGACAGATAAGTTGTGGTCTATAATTGCAATTAGCATAACGGTTCCCAAAGCCTGCGGGGTAGTCAATGGCCGCAATATTGCCTACGTAATAATTATTTACAATAATGCTCGTATCAGGCGCTGTGTCTCGATCACTAAGAATGTGGACGATTAACATTGCACCGATAATTTGCTGTGAAGGTTGGTTAGGAAACATGTCGTTTAACTGTACTTTAGTTGACTCATTCAAATCAGTGTTTTAGTGTTCGATCACTTTTACAGCTAGATGTTAAGTATTTGGAAGGTTGTTGGCCAATTTATTATTCAAAGATCTAACGTAACAAAATAGGATATACAAAACTAGGAGACTTAAGTTAACGAGAAATGCTGTGGTAGTCTATAGGACAGTTGATATAAACAATGTTGCTTCGGACTGCATAATTGTTACATTCACTAATACCGAGTTCATTATTTCAAGAAGCAATTAAGTCACATGATATTTCCTGCACAAACAGTTATAACTGACACTGAAACACGAGTCGTTACGTGCGTTCTTAAGACAATTGTCACACACAGCATACGTAAATATTTGCCAAGACACTTTCTTATTTCACGCCATGAATTTTAAAATTCATCCAAATTATACACAGTATTTTTCTGGTGTCCTCTCAATATCTTTCATTTTACGTAGATGTTGTTTCACGGATTCTGATAAGAATATGTACAAAAGCATTTCCTCATTTTTTAGTTCACTAGCTAATGTTAAATTTGTTTGTTTTTAATTAACGTCTACATAAGGTCATGGAATTTGTACCCAGCGAGTAGGCACAGTAGGCAGTAATTAATACGAACTTTCCAAGGTGGTCTAACAATGACTCTTACCGTGAACAACCACCCAACTAAGCAAACTTTCACTCAAGCACGAAGCGGAATATGTTTGCCAAGAACTTATCGCCATTGACAGACGTTCACTAACTCACAAAGCAAATAAATGTAAGAAAATAGGGTACCATTGGTCTGTTCTAAAAATCAGGTAACCCAGACCGTGTCATCATGTACTTACATATTAATTTGCAATCTTCCAAAACCGGCATGAATAACAACCTCGACACCGTAAGCTTGATATCACATGCTTTGGATGAAATGAAAAGTATACTTACATTGTGTTCTATTGACTCCTGAGTGACGTATCCATTTTTTCTGTATCCATTCAAGCCGTTCTCCAGCTTCCCGTTCACATGTCCGTTCGTCAGTGTGGTGGTCATCGTCAGCGTTGACATCATCAACAATTGTTCAACAATGTTCTTAACAAATTAAAACGTTCTCAAATACACAACACTAAACTAAAACTGTCTTTTGCATTATTGAACTAATAAGAAGCCTCTAAAATAAATGCTCCAAAAATTTTCACACAACATTGACAAATGTCAAATAATTAGTCGTTTCGCGTTCGAACGAGTATCTAGTGCAATGAGTATTATATCGAGCTGTGAAACCGCTTGTTGACAACAGCAAAACGTGCGCGCCCCTCGAGTTGATAGTTATGACTAAGCGGATAGGAGGCGTAGAGCCGCCGAGGAATGTATCTGGTATACGATTGTCGGGCATTGGCGGAGGCCGGCAGAGGGCGGCGGGGTGCGCGGGCGGTCGATGCCGGTGGCGCGACGCCGACGTGGAGGCTTGTCTGACACGCGACGTTCCACGAGGTGCTCCGAAGGGGACTCGTGTATGCCGACGAACGGGGCGAATGTTTACCGTGCAAGTGTTATAATAGCACGTAAAGCTTCCAGCGTACAGCACAAAATGCTTTGAATTGCAGACTCGAATGTTTAAATACACAAGTATTACATATGGTTATAGCACAGCTTGTGTTTCGCGGAGCAGCGACGAGACCGTCAGTTTAGTTGCTCGAGTGCAGCAGTACAGTGCAGCGCACGCGAGCAACAAAATAGTCCAATGTCAATAAGATGTTATGATATGGCATGATCTACATAAAATTTATTTACTTTGGACAAAACATCGTACGATTTTGATAATATGATAAATTAATGTCATAACTCATAACAATGTAGTAATCGGTGACTAATGTGTGGAACACAAATGAGTTAGTTCTACGATAAATTAACTATTTCAAAAGTCACACTTGTGTGTTATCTACATGAATATGTATAGTTTTCAGCATTGTTTATAAATAAGCTTCATACATTTTATACAGTAAGTATATAGCTATTCAAGGATTGCTTTATATTATGATTTCTGTAAGGTAGAGGTAAAACCAAGCTTTCATTATTAGGTAGGTATAAAAATGAATCATTATAAAAGTGCTGCATTCAACTCAATTCGGATTAACTACTCAATTAAAATGGGCATCTTTGATTCAGATTCTATTGGAATTAAGTTTTGACAGTTTTATTAATAAAGTAACACTTAAACATCAGAACAATAATGTCTCTATTTAAAAATAATATTATTTGACTTAATTAGAATACATAAGACTTTTACTCCAATTGGTGTCATTAATAAAAATATATAAATTTCATATTTAGTCCCATTAAGCAGACTAATCCATTATGGAATGAACGTTACTAATGTATTAAATTTTTATTATTAATTCAAGTAGAACAACTGAGCAATTCGAGTAAACAACAATATTGATCGTAAGTGTTGTTGTGCGTCATAAATTAAATTTGAAACGATCCTCATATTTATACCTACACAAGTGGACAATCCCAACTTGGCATAGCTGAATGTTTTTCTCTATTTTCTTCCACTCATCTTCTATTATACCCTCTGAATTTTTGTAATTATGTGTGTATTTCACAAGGAATTATCACGTACATTAATGGTGAAGAAATACATCGTGAGGAAACCTGCACACTAAACATTTCTTAGGGTATGTAGTCTGCCAAACCACACTAGGCCAGCGTTGTGGACTAATGTCCAACCTCTCAATTGTAGAGGAGGGCCGTGCCCAGCAGTAGGGCGTTTATGGGCTGATGATGACAGCGCCATCTGTCAAAGTCTTATGGAATTCACAGATAATTATGACTCTTTGACAGAAAAGAAATAAATAATTTTCAATAAAAAAATATGACGACTACAAACTGAAATATAAATTATCCTATCTCTCAAATTGGATGAAACTGCGTATGCACTTTCACTATATTGTACTGCTTCACTGTATAGTGAGCATAATTTGAATAAAATCACTTCAGTTGGAGTTTATCGCAAACAAACAACGTGAAACGAAATCTTTATATATACATACTTTGTACGACAGCCCCGTGGCGCAGTTGGCTAGACACCAGCTTGCGAAACGAGAGGCTGCGGGTTGGATCCCCGCACCGAGACAAATGTTTGTGTGATCCACAAATATTTGTTTCGGGTCTGGGTGTTTGTGAGACCGAAAAGTCTCTCGTAGTTTCTGATACCAGCGACACAGGACTTGTATTCTAGTGTGGGGTCAGAACTATGTATGTGACTGTTGGGTGTATTTATTTATTTATTTATTATATAGATTATTTTACCAACGAGCGCTAAGCCGGCTCATTGGTTTTTGAAACACCCAGACCGAAAACTATTGCAAATATTTATCTGTATGTGAATTGAACCCAAGATCGTTCTGGTATCGGAATCTAAGCTAAACTTTAGGTCTTATTGGTCGTCAAACTACTATAATAAATATTATTTTCCATAATGGTGATCTTATACAAAGCCTCTCATTCCATGGTTTAACAATGTTAACAATGTTTTCAAAGTGACAATTTTTAAAAACAAAGTAAGGAACAATAATAATTGTGAAGAGTAACTGCTAATCGGTAAAAACTAGTTCTTGAATGAAACAAATCACGCAAGTACTAAAGTGGACGCACTCATAATCTTGTTGAGGTTTTTAGAAATATTCACTACATAAGGACGTAAATAGTAGAGCCACACAATAGTCAGTTTAGACCGCGGTACGAATGGGTCGGCTCTATCGGATTAGTACCATAGTCTTACAGAAAGTCGGCCTGAAGTAATAATTTTGCGTTTTACTTCTCCTACTATTATATCAGCCCATACACGTCCCACTGCTGGGCACAGGCTTCCTCTACAACTTGGCTGGGATTTATCTGAAGGGTGAAATTGCCGGCGGCCCAATTAGCAGTTGGAAGTACATACGTATCATTCTTAAGAAAGTATCTAGCATAAGTTAATTATTATCTCTTACGAGTGGAATTGATTATGCATCTTTTCGAAACCATATTGAAGAACAAGAGGAAATTATAGACATTATAGTTTTTTTTTCATTTATTTATATGCCGTGCGAACAAGAGGTCCTGGGTTCGATTCCCGGGTCGGGCAAAGTGTTATTGGGTTTTGCAATTAGGAAATTTTCAGTAGTAGCACGGAGTCCGGAAATGTGCCCGAAAAACGGCAATAGGCTCGCCCCCCATTACGTGGGACTGATACATACCTGGCGAAATGTGGGTGTACAAATGTACGTCTGCCTACCTCATCAAGGAATACAGGCGTGAGTTTATGTATGTATGTATGTTTCTTTTATTTTGTTCACGTTTAAGCCAGTGAAATATTTCTACAAAATATACTAAACGATACGCCCTTGAGCTAGGTATATCAAAAACACATATTTGCACGTAAATCTTCACCGGCGTGACGCGAGCGGTGACGGTATGCCATAATATCAGCGTCATGTTGTCATAATCCCTTGATTAAACAATAGATAAATGTGATTCATATTCAAGCATTTAAATTTTGAACGGTGGTGATTTTCTTACGAAGAAAGCTACTTACCTAAAAAAATCAGTAAAGATTTTACTGTGCATATTTGTGATGATGGATGACCTTAGTGATTTGTTTATTCAAACTTTGATTTGGTCTGCAGTTACCATAATACGATGTTGTCACTTTTCCGTGACAGTATAAAATATAATAAAACATGGTAGACTAATACTTTGAAATTTTGAAGACTGAAAAAGATTCAAAGGATAATAATGCATATTTTGCAAATAGCAAAGTTAACGCGATGTCTTTTGGGGTAACCTTTTTACGATTGATACTACGCCAGTTGGATAATGAAATAATTAAAACTGATGTAATATATTAAGTAATTACAATATACGACTGATAATTTACCGGTCTAGAATTCTATATCTGTACATCGTGTGATGGTGATGATAAAAATGATAAGTTGCTTAATGAGCTTAATAATATTATTAAATGGTTCATAAACATTGATGACTCATTAAAATTTCTCGTTGTTGATGATGTTTTTTGTTCTCAACTTTTTATAAACTTGATTCAAAACAAATAATAAGAACAGCCACATTTCGTCACAACGTCAGACTGCTGATCGCGATGCTGAGTGGAAAATTCAAAACAAATATTTGCTTATTAACCGCACAGTGTTTATATACATATACGAGTATGTATTTATAAAGTCGGTATTTCATATACATATACCTACATTTCATTTCATATACATATGTTTATAAGTCTACATTAACACGTACCAAATCGTGTGCTGTAAATTATAATAAAAAAATAAAAAATGATTTATTCATTAGCCACAAAATCTATCCTCAAACAACCGTACTGTTTCTATAGATGCTCACATAAATGTAATACTACTTCAACGACAAACTAACCAGATGGCTGTCGACGTGCAGAGCCCAATTAGCTTTGTTATCGTTCGTTGTCCCATATCTCTTTATCTACATTGATTTGGTCACGTATTCTTTGAAACACTAGGTATTCGAGTAAAGAATGAGTGGCTATGTTTTAGATTCGTTTCAATACGGGCTTTTGTTGTTTATTGTTACTCTGTTAAAGATTTCCTCTTGATAATGTACACATATTATAAACGTAGACTAACGCTTGTTTCCCAAGAAAGGTTGGCAGAGGGGTGGGTTTTCAAATACTGAGTTTTAAGATTTTCTAAAAGGGCGGACTTTTAGCCGTTTTTTGGTCACAATTTCAGACTTCTTACCGCTACATAGATTTTCCTAAAAGACAAGCCCAATAAAACATTGCCTGGCCCAAAAATCTAACCCGTAGCCCTATATTGCAAATACACAATTATGTCACGAGACCACAAGGCGGTCAACGAGCTTGTAGTTTATTTTTATAATTATAATTTACGTGTCCAAGTATCTATTCCATTTATGTTTTTATATAAAATGTACTATAGTCAATTGTGTTTCAATATACCCATATAAGTTATCATACGATATCTGGACGCGGAATTGTAATATGCCCTCCATTAGCCTATTATAATGATGTAATAAAATTCTAAAATAATTTGATTGCTTTTGCCTTTTGTAAACCATGCAATTATTATCACATCGAACCCACAGCTTCCGGTTTTTTTTAGGTCTCAGCTAAATATGCCACTAAGATTTGTCTTGGTCCGATGTGAATATGTTTGTGTGGTTCACAAGAATTTATTCAGGTCTCGTCGCGTGTGAGTACGAAATGATCTGAAACGGGTTATAATGAATCAGTTTGTGAAGATTTTTTTTTCATATTTAGTACAGAAAAGTATATAATTATATATTTCAATCGGATTAAAATGAGCGGATTCATTATGACTGACAGTTTCATAATTATTTTTCACAAAAACCCATAACATTACCGAAGAAACATATAATTCTGAGAAGTTATTTCACAAACTTGAATAGATATTCTGAAACTGCATACCTAGTGGCAAACTCTAATGGATAAATAGGCGTCTATTAAATTATTCTGCTAATCTTATCAGACGCTGTCGCGCGGCAATCGAGTTAGACATCACAGACATAACAAGTTGAACGGAGTCACAATGTCGCACAAAGTTATGGGCTGAGTGTGCGCCATGGAATTTAAGACTTACGATAAATAAATTATTAAAAATATTTTAATTCTGTATCACAAAAAAAAACTTTTTGGTAGTAGTTTCATTACGAACTTTATAAAATTATTATTACTAGGATTTCCAATTAGATTTTCCAATACTTACATTTTTTCTACTTAGTTTTCCTGCATAATTTCGTCAATAAACACAATCAATAAACCTTATTGTAAGTGATCACTGCGGCTCATAAAAAACATAATTGTTCATAATAACATGCACTTTGCTTTGCTAACCTTTCAAAATTTATGAAAAAAAGAGAGAACAAATGTCAAAAACTTGGATTGATTAAAATTATAATACTACCGCAGCGCTTATGTTTGGTGCCGCAGGATTATATAACTCTTGACTTTAGTATTGTATTATAGAATGGCAATGCCCTCTCACATCGAGACAAACTGTTCCACCCCCTCAGTTGCTGGCACTCCCTGTCGACATAATATTGTGGACTGAATAAGCTGAAACGTCAATTTAATTTACCTGAATACTGTTTACAATGAAGACATGTTTTATGTTATTCTTTAAAGCTGTTTTAGAAATACTCGGCTCACATTATTTTTTGGTTCGCTTTTTACCCTTGTTGGATAAACTAATAATATAATGCGTAATTAAAATAAATAATAAGCTACGGTTCGACGTATAATGACGCACGAAACTTAAAATAAAATAACGAAATAGAATAAAACCGTTTTCATTAAAAAGTTAACACCCTTGATATTTATGAGTTTTTTCCCTTTCGAAAATAACAATCCTTAGTATTCATAAAAACGAAAAATTGAGTTTGCTTGTTTCCCCCGAAACGCTAATACTTGATGGATTTAAATACAAGAATTAATACATGGATGTGATAGAAAAGATATATCTTAAAGTCTATAAGATATATCTTTATCCCTAAATAAAGGTAGCATCCCGTGGAATTTACTTCTAGCCATACATACAAAATCTATAGGATTCAGTATGTAAAATAAATCAGCACTAAGAAGGGGTTTTTGACAATTCACTCTCTATTGAGGGTGAAATGGGGGTCTAGTTTCCATAG
The DNA here is from genome assembly GCA_907164795.1 of Hemaris fuciformis. Classification (NCBI taxonomy): domain Eukaryota; kingdom Metazoa; phylum Arthropoda; class Insecta; order Lepidoptera; family Sphingidae; genus Hemaris; species Hemaris fuciformis. The sequence goes on from OU015434.1 coordinate 12,640,874, forward strand.
AGCAATGCAATTTGACGCATGTAAAGTCTCATGGTACGGCTGGATATTTAGTGTAGTAGTATGGAAGATAGACCTACAAAATGTGGCCTATTGGTTCAAAATATCCCTTGCACGCATGTCGTGGAGACACTGGGGCTCGCCCGCGATTTAATCTAGATCTGTATCTCGTGATAAAATTCCTTGCGGGCTTATCTACTTCCATATCTTAAAAACTAGAATATTATTAAAATAATACATATCCATATTTGTTAACATTTTCAAGCCTGTATATACTAGTATAAATGGTTTTATTTTCGTATATCAATTTTGAAAAGTGAAAATTTTGGCTCCATATAGATTGAAGAGTTTTCTGTCCTGAGAAAAGATTTATTCGCGTCTGGGATATAACGTGGGTGATGGGAAATGACCAGTGAGACTTATGATAATGGAAAGTTCACCTCAAGAAATCTACCAAAGCTGATCTTTCTGTATATTATGTATATCTACTGATAGAATTATCGGTATATCATTTATCTAAAAAATAAATCGAGTTTTCGTAACAAACTATGTTTAAAGCATAAAAATGCTAACAATTTTGATCTTACAAGTTGAGCAGCAATTACCTACTAGCGGCTAATTAATAAACTATAGCTTTAAAATCAATCTACCTTTCTTTAGGTCTTTAAGGAAAATCTTAATTTGGCGTCATGTGACTATTGATAATGACGAATCTAATGGAAGCGTAGAGTTGATTCTTATGAACTCGTAATAAAGAACATATTTTAGTCTCTCTCGGGCATGCGGCAAGACCATATAAATTTATTTTAGTAAAAAGTATCTCTATGACATAATCATTACCACCATCATCATTATCAGCCCATATATGTAAGCCCCACTGCTGGGTACGGGCCTCCTCTACAACTGAGACAAATATGTACTTGACATATTATATACTTTTAAAATAACTCCGAACTACGATACGCTTACGGTAAACAAGTGTTCCATTTACTCCAATTTAAATGCAAGTTGCTGGCATGTCGTCATTGTGTCATCCTCTTGAACAATATTAAGAAGTTGTTTTGTAAACAGATTTAAATGTTTATTTATTTATAACACACCACCACAAAAAATTACAAAACGATTAAAAATAATAAAATTAAAAATAGAATGCAACAAATGGCGGTCTTATCGCTGAATGCAATTTCTTATTTTTTTTTTTCTTAATTTTGTGTTGTTATTTGTTTAATATTTTTATCTGATTTTACGATGTTTTGAGAGTGAACAAATAAAAAAGTATATTTTAAAGAGTAGGTACAACGTGAATTGTAAACCTGACTTAAACAATATATTAAGGATATTCCCTAAATCCAAATAAATAATGATCTTAGCATCGACATAAGAAGTAAGTCAGAATATGATAGAAAAACAAAAGACATGATTATTAAGTTCTCGGAATTTTTTGTTATACTTAGGTATTTATTTATTTAAACGAGAAAATTACAAAAAAGTGTTTATGTATTTCTAGATTTTATTGAAGATGTGTCCGTAGTCATTTACATAAAATATATATAATTACATAAAAAAGAACAACTATTTAGAGAAAAAGTACTTTTCTTTTCTAGAATACGTTAAAACGGGTAAAGTTCTGGGTATTGATTTATTTTCATTGAAAGGCAACGACCGGCCCACTAACCGAAATGTGGCCGTCATTACAATCTTTCTCTAGAGCGATGCCAACAATGACACATTGTCATTACGGCCAAAAATACACAAGAGGCCGTATGATGTTTGATATAATCTGGTTTATAGATAAGATACTGTGTTATAATTAAATTGGGGGCAGTGTAACTATGCACCGATGCAGTCTCTACAATGTATTCACACCTTTGCATATACTCAACTACTGGTTTCAAGCCGCGCGCAATAAAGGTGCGCCTTTGACTATTTTCGGTTATATTTCTAAAAAAACTTATTACACTGCTTGATAGGAGAGACAAATTCGGGACCCTAGATCGTATTACAAAGATCTGTGCCACGAGCTAACAGGTGAGGCAACATTTTCTCGTAAAAAGTCACCTTCTGTGTGGTTGTTAAGTGATTGTAGAAACATACCTCAAGTCTCAACCTATCCTTTTAGGGGATATAAACATTTTCGGTTTTGTTTGTAGAATTCTATGACTCTATATAGCCTATTATGCCCTATACCACTGCTGGGCACAGGCCTCTTCAACAGCTGACAAGTGTTAGAGGCCTTAGTCAACAACGCTAGGGTTTGCGAATTTTATGATTGTGTATAACTTAATAAGTTACCATAGTATACTGATTCTTGAGCACTAAAAGTAAAAACATAGAACATATGGGTTTAAATGAAATAACTGGCATAAATCATTAATTGCATTCAATCATCGGCTATCAGGTGGCTCACTTGCTCGTTTGCCTCCTTTTTCCATAAAAAAAAAAAAAAAAAAAAAAAAAAAAAAAACACTATTTGGCAATGGCGTTCATTACCTCTCAGTTGTAGAGGAGGCCTGTGCCCTGCAGTGGGACGTATATGGGCTAAATGATGTTCATTAATTAACGTGAAGAATCCTATTGGAATACTTCGTCGCAAGACTAAGAACCCGACAAGTTTTGACTGACTCACCGTGCAAGAGAATGAAAAAAGTATTTTTAAATTAATAAATATAAGAGAATAATCTTTAAATTTACGCGCGATGCAATCGTAGCAAAAATCCTGATGGTTGATTTTTAATAATCCTAATAAAAATACACATAATAACATGCGCACACACATTTGTCGTATGCAGTTTCAAGGCGATTTCAATTGCGAGCGTAACAAGCACGTCCCGGCCGCATGATGAACTTCTGCACGTTTTGTAATCGTCAAATTACGCAACCACGATCTACGTGAGCGGGCTGAAAGTATTAACGTGAAAATAAACTATCATATCTCGCGGAAGATAAGTCACGATAACGATAATAATAGTTACGAAAAGATTTATTAATTAGATGTCACGAGACCGACATTCGAGCGTATAATTTTTACGCCTACAGCACGCTATAAACTCTCCGTTTTTCAGTCTCATAAATGTAGAAAAAAAATAACAAAATTTGCGTTACTTTCATAAGTTTTAATGATTTTTTTAGGTATCATTCTAGACCCTACTTCTCTCCAAGCAAGTCAAATGATAGTTTATTTTTTACAAAAGATTTCAGCTTTCAAATCAAGGGGGCAAGAAGTAGAGACCCACAGAAAAGCACTAAATTTAAAAAAATAATTATAAAGTACGATTCGGATCGGTTGATTCCGAGATGGGCTATCTAATTAGATATTTAATAAGAGAAAATAAGCGATAAAAATAGTTAACATTAGCAACCTGGCTAATCTCTCCAAAATAACTGAAAACTATTTTTGTACTAGGGAATTGTATTCCCATTCATTGTTATTGCTTCTAGCTGAAATTGTCAGAAGATAATTACACACTCATTGCAAATATAATTAACTATGACAAGTGACACGAGAAAAGCATGTTAATGAATCTACAAAACGGGTCATCGCAATAGCATCGAAAACCCACTTTCAGTTTCACTTATAATCCGCCTTAATATGTTCTATAAATAGCTTGTCAACAAATATTTACGTACGAGATACTATAAACGTATCGTTAGCAGGTCGGCTGCCGGCAAGTTGGAGCGGCATGGTCACTGATCACGCCACATTGTTGGCCGCGAGCCTAATCTATACACACCACTTAATTTTTATATCGCTTTCGGTATACGAGTATGTGATCATAGACAGGATCTCTACTCTACGATAGAAGTAGGTCTGTTTATGTCCAATGAGGATTCCTTATTTTATTTAAACAATTAGTCCTGATTCATCGATTCATGAAGCGTTGAAGCAACGCGACGTGTTGAACGAAATTTCTATTATAATTCATGTATCGCTAATGAGTTGGACAAATAGCGGGCTCTAGAACGATTAAAAAATATTTTTATGGAAAGGCTAGAGAGTGATATAATAGAGGATTCCTATTCAGATAATTCCTGATAGTAATAAAGAATATTATGCGTTTTAACTAATTATATTAGGATTCCTAAATATATATGCAAATATGTAACACATTTCCCTAGCAGAAGGGGGTAAATCTAATCACGATTACATCGCCAAAAAGGTAAGCAAGGATACTTCTATATCCACAAGAAGTACCTATGTTAAAATTCCAGTTAATGGGGGGACGAATACCTATAAAGCCAATAAGAGAAATTGGAATAGAAAGGAAAAAATACCAGAAAAGTTAAAGAAAACCCAGCGACGTCATACGTAATAAATAATAATGTATGTGACATAAAATGTTGTTTTTTTATTGTCCTAAGTTATCTACGAAGATATTAATCTTATGACAAGAATACCCACATCATACCTGTCTTTATCTGTCTTTAAAAAAAAATTTTCAAATAAACTAGAAAGGGGAATAAGAAAAGAGGAAGTGAAACAAAGCTTTCTTGGCCTCCGGCAATCACATTCACAGAGCGGAAACGCGAGAAAAAAGGCCTCCCATGTTCAGGTGTCATGTCAAATAACATCTTTGTTAGTTAAGACTGACATAACCTACCTAGGTATGTTTAAAAAGAAACCTAAAATCTTTATTCTTTTTGAGATATCGAGATTCGAGTTCATCGGTCTTTTTTTTAGAAGACAGTTTTTCTTCCTCATAATTACATGTTCTAAAGAGATTCTATCAGCCCAAAAGATATTGCCATGCATTTTTGATCGCATTCCACATTTCTGGAAATATTAGAGGCAAATCACTCGATGCGTTGCAAACATTACCTACTGATACGGCATTCGGCGAAGACTTGGCTGCAGACCAGAATAAGCCAGGAATCTCCCATCACGTCACCGTGTTTACGTGTGTGATGATTGAATATGTGCCCTTTCCAACGCGTCACATTTATGTTAGTAATTGTGTGACTCATCACGCTATCTCGGGAGGTGGGGTGAAATATATGTAAGTTGTAATCAGTATTTAAACGTATTGAACTTATGATGCATAAAAGTAAATAGGGGCGTCGCAAACGTCGCGATGACATATTCTATTGAGGTCGGATTTCTGACGGGGGTTAGGACACAATGTATATTCACAATGAATTTATCACTTACTTTAACGGTGAAGGAAAACATCGTGAGGAAACCTAAAACAAAAGTTCTTAGGAATTTCTTAGGTGTGTTGTCCGCCAACCTCACAAGGCCAGCTTGGTGGAATAAGGCCTAAAAGCCTCTCAGTTGTGGAGGAGACCCGTGCCCAGCAGTGGGACGTATATGGGCTGATGATGTTAGGACACACGCTTTCTATAGGTCGCTCAATCTAATGGACAGACAGTAGAGGACGTCACTGGAATCAGACCATTCTAGGGATGTTATGGATATGATATTTCGGATCTGGATACGGATATGGATATAGGAATAAAATTATATTGGTTTCGGATACGGTTACGGATATGTAATTATTTCGGATTATCCGTAATTTTCGGATAGTTTCGGTGACGGATATAAGATTAAAGTAAAATATAACTGTTTTATAAAGGTGTCAGCTGTTTGGATGTTTTTGGTTTTGTTGTATATTTTGTTTCAACATACATAAACTCACGCCTGTATTCCCCGAAGGGGTAGGCAGAGGTGCATTTCTGCACCCACATTTCGCCAGGTATGTATCAGTCCCACGTAATAGGGGGCGAGCCTATTGCTGTTTTTCGGGCACATTTCCAGACTCCGTGCTGTTACTGAGAATTTCCTAATGGAAAAACCCAATAACACTTTGTCCGACCCGGGAATCGAACCCAGGACCTCTAGATCCCGCGGCACATACTTGTACCGCGAGACCACGAGGCAGTTGTTTCAACAATAACTGTTTTTTGTACTTATCACAGTGTTTTCATTTAAGATAAAGTTTCAGAGAAGTTGTGCTACGTATAGTCTGTTAAGTATATTACAAGACTTTCTTAAATTAAGTATCGACTCTTAAATAAGAAACTAATTAGTTATGAAAGAGGTTATGTTATGACTAGAAATAACAAACAAACTGCAAGATTCACGTGGCGCGTGAACAGTGAAACAAAGACCTGTCGAAAGTCGAAACATGTCGTTTTTTTTTAGACTCCACCCTTATACAAAACTATTCGAAACTTCTGAAACGGATACGGTTACGGTTACGGATATATTTTTATTTCGGATATCCGATAGTTTCGGTTACGGTTACGGAGCTCCATAACATCCCTGGACCATTCCAAACAAGTCGCTTTGGGTGACTTTAATCCTAGTCGGCAGGCGTGGTAAAATATGACTGATTAGTTTAATATCAATTGTTTGCGTTATCTTATTAAAAACACAATTCATTGTACAAATAAAAGAAATGCTATGAAAGGTGTCAGTCAGTTCGCTCCTATTCGCTTTAGTCGAAATTATTGTTTCCGATTTATATAGATAAAAGCAGTGACGGTCTTTCCGTGAATATTCTGTATAATAACGTGCATTTGACGTTAGTCTATTTTAGTTTATTTTCGGTTTTCTTTGGATCGTGACAACAATAACTTTTTTAAAAACCATATGTTTACAAGTCAGGCATGGGCGAACGCATTGAAATAGCCATGACGTGTATGCAATAAAGAGATAGAACGATGAGAATACATACATCATCATACGTCATGTTTACCTGCGCCTCATGTATCAATAAATATTCTATTCATCAAGCATTTCAACAATATAGGCACTTGTAACATTGAAAGGCCATTAGGCTGGTTCAAATTAATTCCCTAAAAAGATGTGGGTTTTATAAGAGCCATAAGTCTTTATTATTTGATTGTTGTAATAAGCAAGTTTTTATTAATAGTATTAATTATTTTTTTATTAGTAGTACAGTCACTCTGGGTAACTTTGACAGACAAGTGCGATATTTTACACATTATTTTAAAATTTTAACTCTATCACACAACTGTATTTTGCTTTGTTAGTGCTCTCATAACACTTTTCACCCATAAAGACTTATGAAATTCTCTAAAAACTCATCAGTCCATAAAAAAAATCCTGATTTTCTAGTTGGTCAAAGTTACCCTCATTACATGGGTAACTTTGACACACATAAAACCATTCATAGAAAAACAGTAATAATTATATTTTATATTAATCTGGGTAACATTGGTTTGTTTTTCTTATAAATGGGTGTAACTGATATAATAATACCATTAATATCCAGTTTTGTCTTATATATTTTATAAAAAAAAAAAAAAAACAATTATAATCAGTCTATGAATTTGGCATTGTTATACATATTTTTAACAAGCATCAAAAAACCTTTAAAAACACGTTTGAGGCAACATTTTTTGCAGAACTAAATAGAAAAGAAGTAATTTATTAGAACAAAATAAATATTTCTGAACAATTGAGCATAAAAAAAAACACCCCACTCCGTATACAGCAAATTGTCATCAATGATGTAGATATTATATAGAAATATTATTGTAGTTCCAGGTGAGAACTCTACATATTTTGAAGTGGAATGTTCAGATACAAAGATAGTTTGTTCTTTTTGCAAAATTCTGTCTGTAACAACAAATTCTTTAATCACAACTGCTTTTGTGATTTCTGTTTTCATTTCTTCGCTTTCTTGTGGCAATTCATCTAACAATTATGATGTCTATGGTGGTGATGGTGAGGTAGCATTTTGTTCTTCCTTAAGTTTTTGTAAATTATGTTGGTAACATACAGACAAAAATCGAAACTAGTTCATCTAGGTCCCACTGTCAAAGTTACCCAGATTGACTGTATTGTATTTCATTTAAATTATTCATTTACACTGTTGCAATTAAATTCTATACATGATTGTGATGATGATGGACATTATAAAGAGTTCATTCTTAATTAAATGTAATTGTTATAGCAATAGTGAAGTTTTTTATTTATTTCAGGATTAGCCTATATTCAAAGTATTAAGATAATACAAATTGTTTCACATTATTCATTATTCTATTCCGACTGTACTTTATTTACATAGTTCATTCCGATGTCCGGTGTCAGTAAGGTTAATAAGGCCAAATATTTTCTAAAATTAACACCAAATAGTTTTCATAATCAAATTATTTGCAAACAAAATGTGTTCAGTGTTACTTTCCATTTCATAATGAACCTAACGCATACTGACTTCTGAGTACCAGAGTAAAACATTGACAATGTAACAAGATTAACTGGCAAAGTTATTTCAGCTGATGTAATGTTAGGTTAGTGGGACACATGAAGTCATTTTTAATTCTGTTATGTTAAGGGCACAAAGTATAATATATATTTTTATACCATACTAAGGGAATTAAGAGTTTACTTTGAGACTTTCATTAAATTTAGAATTTTACAAATGTTTATAACTCACTTTCATAGATGTCTTAAATTTTACTTTATGTTTGGAAGGGAATATTATTATACCTTTTCAATGTGACTTTATTTTATATGTTCATATTTTATAATAATTCGTTCAGTTTGCATAATATTTAAATATAGGTTGTAAAATGTTGAATATAAAAAAAAAGTGTTTTCAAAGATTCATCTATACTATTATTATAAAGAGGAAAGGTTTGTATTTTTGTATGTTTGTTACGAATAAACTCAAAAACTACTGAACCGATTGCGATGATTTTTGGTATGGAGATAGATGTAACCCACCGAAGTAACATAGGATACTTTTTATCCCGGAAAATGTAGTATTCCCCTGGGAATGGGCTTTCACGCCTAAAATATTCACCCGATTTATATGAATTTTGCTATGGAATTAAATAGAACCCTATGAAGTAACATACACTATATTCTATCCCGGGAATATGTAGGGTTCCCGTGGGATGAGCATATAATGTAATGCAAAAGTAACGCTGCCTGTGTTATGCTTTCTCGCCTAAACCATTTGACGAGTTAGATGAGTTTTAGTATGGGGGTAGATAGGACCCACTGAAGCAACATAGGATACTTTTTATCCCGTAAAATGTAGTATTCCCGTGGGAATGGGCTTTTACGCCTAAAATATTCGCCCGATTTATATGAATTTTGCTATGGATATAAATAGAACCCTATGAAGTAACATAGACTATATTCTATCCCGGGAATATGTAGGGTTCCCGTGGGATGAGCATATAATGTAATGCAAAAGTAACGCTCCCTGTGTTATGCTTTCTCGCCTTAACCATTTGACGATTTAGATGAGTTTTAGTATGGGAGTAAATAGGACCCACCGAAGTAACATAGGATACTTTTTATCCCGGAAAATGTAGTATTCCCGTGGGAATGGGCTTTCACGTCTATACTATTCGCCCGATTTATATAGTTTTTGGTATGAATATAAATGGGACACTATGAAGTAACATAACCTACGTTTTATTCCGGAAATATGTAGGGTTCCCATGGGATGAGCATATATTGTAATTCGAAAGTAACACTGCCTGTGTTATGCTTTCACACCTAAACCATTTGACTGATTTGGATGATTTTTGGTATGGACAAAAATGAAACCTTAAAAAAGGACACAGGCTATTTTTTTTAATCCTTACTAATATTATAAATGCGAAAGTAGCTCTGTCTGTCTGTCTGTCTCACTTTCCTGCTAAAACTACTGAACCGATCTAAATGAAATTTGGTACACAGATAGTTTAGACCCTGAGAAAGGACATAGGCTACTTTTTATCCCGGGAAAAGGGGTGAAAGGGGTTGAAAGGGGGGATGAAAGGTTGTATGGAAGTATTGTCATTTTTAAAGCTAGAAGCTTTAAACTTATTTTTATTGATTAGATATAAATAAAAATGACATTCAAAGTTTGTAAAAAAAATCTTATATCTTTAAATGAGCAATTCTTGTATATATATAATTGGAATCTCGGAATCGGCTCCAACGATTTTCATAAAATTTAGTATGTAGGGGGTTTCGGGGGCGATAAATCGATCTAGCTAGGAATCATTTTTAGAAAATGTCAATTGGAAGAAAAATAACAAAAAGGAGGCGTTTGAGTAGACTCTTCCTGACATCTATTGGCGAATAATAATACTATTTTTTGTGAGCAACTAATTGCTTTAACGACACAACAGCAGATTAGTAATTCGTACTTAAATATAATTTCCAAAAAACACAATAAAAAAAATAAAAAAAATCCGAGCAAAGCTCGGTCATCCAGGTACTGTATCTTTAAGGGGGTAAAATAATTATAATAAAAAAATATTAATGATTATAACTATTATATATGTCTGTTACGCTTTCACGATTAAATAATTTGACCGATGTAAACGATTTTTGATATGAACATAAATGGGACTCTGTGAAGTAAAATAGACTACAACTTATTTTCATTCTGAACCCAACCTTGTAGTCTACGCGGACGGAGTCGCGGGCTAAAGCTATTTGTATATAATTTACATGACAAACAATGGCAAACTGTGAAATGTTCATATTTTTTCAACAAATATAGTTGTATATTTAATATATTGTTAGCATAAAAATTGTGAAAATAAGTACAAAAATATTTTTTTGCCTCAATGTATGAACTAATATGTATAAAATGCATGAAATCTAATAGCTGAGAATGGTATTGGAATGACGTAATACAACATGAACACTAAAACACGAGTACGTTCCGAGCGGGAAAACAATTAGATACGGCCAAAGGAAATTGTTGCTGATTGAACTGTTCAGAAATTTGTGGGCGGGAATTGTCGAATTTGAAAATTACTAACCTGTCCAGGTTCTGGTAGTACTTGACTTGTGGTACTCGTGAAGCTAGTGTCACTCCCGGCATGTCCTTCACCGCTTCCACCCGCTAACAACTTCGAGTCCATGTTACCTTCACTTCCAATACGCGATCTCTTACGGGACATTATTACATTTCCCGCCAGTGAATTCAAACTATCTAATTTTCACAATTATTTCTTGTACCTCGAATGCTTTATATTGATAAATTAGAATTTTCGCGCAACGCGGCTTCCCTACTTCGCCGTAATTAGCACGCCGCTTCTTATTGTCTTTCACGGTAAATTACAGCAAAAATTCTCAAAAAATATATTCAATCACATGAACTGTCAAAAACTATTACGATTAATATTTATCTGGTCCGGAGTTTAAATCAAATTCACAAGGTTCTTGTAACTTAAAGTTTTTGAATTAGTTTCTTTTAAAAATAAGATTGCTCTTGCATAAATTACGACACTGCAACTTGACAGTTGTCGCTTGACACTTGACAGTTACCAATCGACAACGAGGCTGTATGGGCAAGAACCCTTTGCCTTCTCAAAAAAAAGGGAGAATAGAAAAAAAAACAATTCACAGCAATTTGTTTTCTTTGAAAACCGCGCAAAAGGCATAAGAACTGAACTTGAAATGAATTGTATACTTTGGGCTAAGTGGGGAAAAAGGAATATCCGGGTGGCCTAGTTTTTCACAATTATTTTTTTGCAAGAAGTAACTTACGACTTACGGACTGCTCAGGTTTTAAACTACAGAATATGTAAAATTACCTACTAGGTACATTCTGGATATCAATTACTATGTATTTCATCATCATCAGCCCAGACGTCCACTGCAGTATAGTATTTTGGTACCAAATATTCTTGTCCCTAAAGGCTAAAAGCCTTAAATTTGGTTTCCCCCAAAAAACCTATTAAAATTATACTTTTTACACTTTTGTCATATTTAACAGTTTCCATAATACTACATTAGTAGTCACATAACTTAGCCATATGAATTAAAAAGTAAATTGTATCAATTTTATAGAATAAAAACTAACTTTATGAATGTCAATAACTTTTATTTTAGTTAAAACAAAGAAATGTGTATATATATATGTATATATAATATTATATATATTTATTGGATAAAATTACACCTTACAAACAGACATGATGTCTCGTCCATTTCGAGAAACAGCCACCAAGTACCCATTGTAGCCGAAATATGGTAAAATATACAACATATTAAATGCAGACGGCCCAATTCTTTATTTTTAATTTTTATTGACATTAACAAATAAACATTTTTTATGTATATATATTTTTTAGCTGCAATTGTTATTCTTAGAGACATATAAGGCCGTAATTGTGATTTTGCAGTGATTATTTGTTATAAGTTATAACTAAAAGCACTCAACACCTTCACTACCACCTTTTTGTGTGAATATAAAATCAAAGCATTTCAATTTATCTACATTTCAATAAAACTCAAATATGGGTTTAAGAAAAATTAAGAGTGACCAAATTAGTTTACTAATACTACAAGTCACCATAAATTTCATAATAAATAATTGATGTGATATTTTATAAACTATTTCTTTAATATTTAACACTGGGGACAATGCACTAGTAATACAAAGAAATTGGACCATCCCCATAATAACTATGATAAAATGATCATATTAAGAAAAAATAACATTACAAACACATGACAATGTGGTTATATGGGTGCTACTCTTTTAGAGGGCTTAAGCTTGAACTTCAAAAAACAGTATAAAAATATATCACAGCAATTTTAATTAGCCCAACAGATATTTTAAAGAATGAGATCGAAGAAAGAAAAGTACTTTAATAAGGTAAGTTTTTTAACTCATAGTCACTGTCAATTTTATGTGGCATCAGTCATTTTGTCATCTCTTCAAAACTCTCCTAGATTACATAAAACAATTGTTTATTTTGAATATAACAATACAATACAAATCCCTCATATATTGACCAGAGGATACAGGCGGTCGGTCTTTATGGGAGTCGGTCTGTAAAGATACTGGAGTATGAGTGGGCAGGGCAACATCGCGTGCGGCGGATGGCGGTGGCGGATGATAGATGAGCGTCGGCGTGCGGGCAGCCCGTATGACACTATGTCGACAGCGCCACCTGCAGTGCCTCCTTGTGTTCGTTGCTCAACTGCATCAAGCACGAATTGAACAGCTCTGCATTGGACTGTAACAATTTACGAGTATTGTAATTAAAACCTTATATTATAATAAACTATCCAGACACTTTGTAAATTACCTAACTTGGAAGATTTATGATGATTGTGAAAGTGCATGATAGTTCATTATGGAGTATGCACAACTTTTATGGCATAGCTTCAGAATGTTCAGGATTAGAATCAAAGCAGTCCATTTAACTCCTAATAATATTGCATTGCATTGCATTGCATAATACACAAGTGCAAAGGTATATTAGGGCAAACATTAGAGACATACATTTTGACTATTACAGAAATGTGTGGAATATATATAATATTTACCTGTATTTGTCGAACGAGCGCGACCATCTGCGCAAAGACTGGGTTGTCATCTGGCACGGCGTCACGCAAGAATGCCTCGGCGAGTGTTGCGATGACACGTTGCGGCGCGTCGGCGGTGGCGAGCGCTGCGTGTCCACTGGCAGCTAATTCGCACAGCAATGAGTACACGTGTGGCGCTTCTTCTGTGTCTTCAGTAACGGGTAGCCACGTCAACCTAAAAATACACATTATCACTTAGGGAAATATGAAATTGATAGCTTAGGTAGTTAGAGGCCAGTTTGCGAAACAAGACAATTCAGATTCATTGTTTTTATTATGTAATATTATGTCTTTGGTGTGGGTGTTTGTGAAGCAAAAAGTCTTATGGTTTCCAAAATAAGCTTGAATGGCATTCTTAGGCCTTTTTAAGTATAAGCATGGCCCTATGCTATAATTAAATAAGAAATAATTTAGATTGAACAACTTGTATACTGCATTACACAACCTCGCGCCTGTATTCACCCAAGGGGTAGGCAGAGGTGCATTTCTGCACCCACATTACAGCAGGCCCACGTAATAACCGGCGAGCCTAATGCCGTTTTTGGGTACAATTCAATTTGCACGACCGGGGAATCGAACCCAAGACTTCTAGATCGCAAGGCACACATTTGTATCTCAAGACCATGAGGCAGTCAATATACTACATTGAAAAAAAAAAACAAAATTCTTCACTTACCAGTGCCTAATAATTTCATCCCTATTGATCTGCGAGTGGTTGTATTTAATGATTTTGGTGACAGCGGAAATAGCGTTCTCGGTTGCATTGATGTTCTCTACGGAGCGCGAGTCTGGTTCAGCGATGAGTGCGGCGAGCAGAGGCATGGCACGAGCACACGCGCCTGCAAACTGTGCGCCACCGAACTGTGCCAATACACCGCAGCCGTACGCCGCCGCCTGTCGCACCTCCGACTCCGGCTCACGAAGACCTTTTAGCATCGGTTCCAAGAATATATCTTGGTACTTTACACAAGCTGGTCCTGTAATACATAATTGTAGGTTTCAAATCGATTGAAGCAGTTTGGGATATTCAAAACATATTTTCGTAGAACAGATTTATTAATGATAAAAAAAACTATTAAATAACGAATCGTATTTTTTTTACGTAAGGGTTTATACCAGAACTAACCTCCAAATTCAATGATGTCGTCAAATATGCAAATCGCCCATTGACGATCGGAATATGGTCTATTGGGCGCGAGCAGCTGCACGAGATGTGGGAGTAGAGTGTCAAAGTGTGGGTAGAAGGTCTCGCGATAGGCGGACATCAGAGCGTGCAACACATCGGCGACACGCGAAAGACTATAAACATCTTCATTATCTTCGTCAGCTAATTGTTCCTCTACCACCTAATAAAAAATACCAATTATTATCAATTTATCCACTCAGTCAATCTATTTACTTCCATAGAACGTAATATTTTCTTCTCTGAAAAGTACCAACTTACCTCATCATAATCTTCATCGGCACGCTTCTGCCGGCGCTCGGTGGCTCTCTCAAAGTGTTCAGTAAGAAGCTTGTTGAGTAGGCGTAATACTTCTGCCATCATTTCGTCGTTTGATAAGCAGCCCATACCCAGAAGTTCAATGCACTGTACAAAAATGTCAAATCTCTTTTATAAAGTACTTGTTTAATTTTGTTTAACTTAAAAAGAAGCTCTTCCATATTTGTGCGCCAAACATTGAGTGTTTTTACCTTCGCAAGGCTATTAAGCAGTTCAACTTGAACCTCTTGTTCTGGCTCAGAGTCTATAGCTTTGAGAAGTTCGGGCAGAATGTAAGCCCACATGCCTTGGATGTACTGCGGTCCACGAATGCGAGCGCATTCCAACAAGTATGGCAAAGACTCCGCCGCAGCAGTGCGCACATTATCATGGAAGTAGAACTTCAGCATTGGCACCATTAGCTTGACCACATCTTCAGCGTATTCAGCGAAAGCCTCCTTAAGCTCGCGAGCGTAACACACTAACATGTCGCATGCAGATGCTTTGTCTTCCAATCCTGAAAGGATATAACATACACAAAGATTAACAAACTCTGCATTCACATGAAATGAAGGATTTTCAATGCATTAAAAAATCAAAAACATTAAACCCAAATCATTTATTATTAATGTTTGAATCAAAGTATTCAGTGGATTCAAGGTCTTAGCAATTTTTTATTTTTTTTCAATAATTACCAGCAGTTTTGATGCCAAAGTTCTGCTGTTCACCAAGCGTGACAAAATGCCAGTCGAGGTCTCCTTCAATGGTTTCAAGGTCGTCGTTGTCCAGCAGCGCCACCTCTGGTTTCATAGCGGCTGTACGCATCACTGGTTCCATAACCATGGGTAAATATTGAGCAAACTTCTTTCCTATAACCAAAAGACAATTCTCCATTCTCATCACATCTTTTATAATAAAATGAGGCTTACTTTGTCGCAATTTTTCCCATAAAAACAAATTTCCAGAATATATTTTTTTTATAAGAAACCTTAGTGATAAATTATTGTGTTGCTTCTGTATTGATCATGAAACTGAAGTATTACGTAGCTACAACATACATACATAAACTCATGCCTGTATTCCCCGAAGGGGTAGGCAGAGGAGCATTTCTGCACCCACATTTCGCCAGGTATGTATCAGTCCCACGTAATAGGGGGCGAGCCTATTGCCGTTTTTCGGGCACATTTCCAGACTTCGTGCTGTTACTGAGAATTTCCTAATTGAAAAACCCAATAACACTTTGCCCGACCCGGGAATCGAACACAGGACCTCTAGATCGCACGGCACATACTTGTACCGCGAGACCACGAGGCAGTCAAGACCACGGGGCAGTAGCTATAAGTATATAAAAATACTGTGTGTATATATGTATATAAAAGTCTGTGGCTACATAGAAGCTAAATAAATTCGTGTCTTGTTGTGCCAACCTAAAATTTGTTGGTACTGACTAGTAATGTGAGTATATGAAATGCCTATTTTATCTATTAATAAGGTAACATTTTTATAAGGATACATACCCATTATTCTGCAGATACGCGACCAAGCGGAGATCAGGTAGGAAGTCTGAGGATCATCTGCTGGCAGTTGTTCACCTTCAGTATGTGTCTTGAGAAGAAGGTCCATTACTTCAGATGCGTCAGGCATGAATTTCTCTTCACCAACAGCGAGACCTATATTAAAAGTAATTTTATATATACTTACAATTTATGAATGGCACCAGCCAAAGAAAAATCTGATTTCGCATAAAAAACATCCAGTTCTAATTATGAAAAGTGTAATGAGAAGTTGTGACAAGTTGAACTCACCGATAAGGCTGACACACTCAATGGTCTTGCCACGAAGCATCTTGAGCTCGTCAGTGGTGGCATTCGCGATAATGTATTTAAGGCAAGGCATCAGTCGGTCATAGTAAATGACAAAATCTTTCTCCACTGTATCAGCAACAGAAGCTATTGTAGTAACAATCTGCTCCAATACCAGCTTGGTTCCACGTTCCAGCAGCTGCAAACACATTACATTCTTAATAACTGCACAAAATAGTAAATAAACAATTAACAATTTTATAAATTATTAAATTAAATATAGTTTAAAAACATATTTTTTATTTTTGGTCACAATCAAATCACTGTTGGTATTTTATATAGAAAACAAATATGTGGTGAAATAGAATGTTTTGTCTGTGAACTGAGATCCCTGACTTACTATACAAGTAAGAAACGGAGCAATTGCCACAATATAATCTGCCAATGCTATGGAAGTGATGCAACCATAGAGAAATTGTACCACTAACGAACATTGGCTATAAAAAAATTATCAAACCTTTACCTCTTTGAATTTGGTGGTCAAAATAACTTCCAGCTTGTTCATCAGTGGATCAAGGTACTGGGTCAAAATAGGTTTTGGACAATCTTCACTGAAGTTGACCAGGGCAGCAGCAGCATGAGCCTGAAGATAAAGGAGTCAAATTATTATTTATTTTATAAAAAAAGTTATGATGTATAATATAACGTAATTAACGAATATTTGTATTACCTGAACGCGAGGATTGGCATTGTCATCAAGTACCATCAAAAGTCCAGGAACAACTTTGTCATGGAATTTCTTTTCAAAGACTGGTGCAAAATCTGTAGACATTTGTCCAACCGCGTTACACGCTGCATAACGTACTCTCGGATGCTGCAAATAATAAATTACATATTTAAAATTTTGATTCCATTTTACTATAAATAACTTAGAACAAAAATAATAAACTTCATAATTTATAAAATAACAGAAATTGAGCTAAGGTATATTATAAGTTGTTAATCTTACCGGATCAATGAGATAATTTAGTACAGCAGTGACGACTTGGTCGAGCATCTGCTCCATTTGCTTGTGGCATCCTTCACCAGCGGAGGAGACGGCCATCAGCGCCGCATGACGCCGCCGCCAATCTTCGGAATGCAACATCTCCGGCACTTGTCCAACAATAAGTCCTAGCATGATCTTTCCGCCGAGGCCGCAGCACATGCGATCTAGAGCCGATTCTGCGGCGACATAATTCCTGTAAACAAGTTATTATAGTTAAATTGAATTTTAATCTGAAATCTGGTAAGCTCTCTCAAAACGAAAATAAGTATTTTAAAATTTTTACCATCAAATTATTATTGTTATAAAAACATGTGAAATAAATTAAATGGTAGAAGAAGAAAAACTCTATTCAAAGCTCTGTTTGTTAACGAGGGACTGACACCTAAATGTATAGTAACATAAGGTGCTAATTATCTCGTTAATTGCTTTTGTAAGATTCAGTGTAGCAACACTATGATAAATGCAGCTAATTAATAAAACCTTACAAACACATTGAATCAACCCGATCTACCTAGTTATTGAGAATACATGAGGACATAAAATCGATCATTTTTATTTTGAAAAATGTTTGATTCAACAATTATGGCAATCCCTGTGATTGTTAACATTATTGGGTAAAAAAAGTCATACATCATGGAAAGGCTATAAATATAAAATTGTGCTGCAAAGTTCGCAGTTATCAGTAATTAAATTATTTACGTCACGTCACAGCTATCCATGTCTAATACGTTTGATAAACACACTAAGCTTATTTGTTTAGTTGTTAATTGTGTAAATATTCTTGATCAAACTCAAAGGTACATATCTAAATGGCAATGGAGTTGCGATCAATTATGTGAAACTTCAAACTAAATGCCCAAACTTGGGTGCAGAAATGCATCTTTGCCTACTACTTCCGGGATTATCTCTATTAGAGACATGGACTGTGTATGTAATGCATTAGAAATAGCAACAGCAAGTAACCTACTGTTCATTGTCATCGTCAGCTGCGTCGTCCTGCACGGCCCAGTCAGGCTCGTCGTCCAGTTCGCACATCATCTCGAGCACGAGCGGGGTGAGCATGCGCACGGCGTTGGGCACCTGCTTGCGCACCATGGCGGGCGCCGTCTCGCACAGCGTCACCATCGCCTCTAGGGCCAGCTGTCGCCAGTTGTCCTCGGCGTCTGAGTCGCCGACCATCTGATAATTGACATCGATGTTTAGAAACACAGTTCACAGAATATTAGTTCAGATTTAGCTTTGGTGATTCTATAGATTAATCAGGAAAATATTTATTGGAGATGAGGTTAGTTAGTGCATGCCTCTCACGAAACGATTTAAATGGACTGACAAGCACTGTATATGGGTTCGAAAATGACAAACACAACAATGATCATATTTGGCTCTAATATTGATTGCTTATAATGTGGTTCCCAGTCACTATGTTTCGTGATTAATAACTAATTATTGCATATAATATGAATAAATATTAAGAATGTATAACATTGCAATTCTTACCTTGATACAAACTTGGAAGATGGTTTCCAATTGTGGCCGCAGAAATTTGGGCGCAGATTCTGCCAGTTCGATGAGCACCTTGAGGGAAGAGTCATCTTCGCTTTTTTCAATGGATTGCACTATTACCTGTTTGACAATCATTCACTTGTATAATTGTGACTTATTTAGTACATATCATTTGTTTTATTAAATACTTATATTGAAAAAAAGTTTGTATTGGGAGCTACTATCAAACTCCACCTTATTGTACAAGGATGGTGTTAGCGAAAATCCCAAATTTTATGTTGCACACCTTGGCAGTAACACATCTCATTATGAAGATATGCACGTAGGAGTATGTGTGCCTTTAAATGTTTAGATTTGTAAATTCAAAGTTGTTGATTGAATCACAACCATATTGTAATTTTTGAATGATGAAATGATTAAAAGCAAAAAGAAGTTTCATTTATATTTTTATGTTCTTTATTAAATTAGAAAATAAAATAACTTAAAAGCAGAAGCTTTCATGGTATATGTCGTAAGTCTACTCTATTAAGGTGGAAAAATGAAAAGAATCTCATTTGATGTTAATTTTAATCTCAGTTGTAAAAGCCCATGAAAATGTTTATATTACTCATTACATACAGCATGAAATGTGGTACAGGAATTGGTGTAGAAAGATTTATGTAAATTGCAGCTGTTCCTACATTGTTCATTATTTTTAACTCGAAAAATTAATTAGTGTAACAAATGTATGCTAAGCCTCTGGTTATAACAAAATGTTTAATGGTTAAACGAAAATAGTAAACGATAATATATATCATCACGAGAAAAGACCTTCGCGCAGTATCATAGTAAATTAGAATCAATGAACAAGTAATGGCTCATATACTGGGTTCCAAGGTTTGTCAAGATTATCACAGAATCTGAAATGTGCCGGAAAACGGCAACAGGCTCGTCCTATATTGAAAACAATTTGCGAGAATATATGCCAAGAGTCTAGAAACATAAAGTGTTGCAAACTACGCACATACCTGCATCAATGGTAACAGTACATCGCTGAAATGTTTTTGTATGGCTGGCTCCTTGTCGTGCAACAGGATGAAGGCGCCGACCGCCTTCACGGCCTGCGTGCGCAGCGCCTCCGATTCGCACGGTTGCAGCGCAGAGAGCAGCATGCGCTTGATCACGTCCAAGTTCTCGTTCTGGCGGTTGCCAAAAACTCCCGGCACCGATCTGTTAGGATAATTACGGTATCATAAAGTGATGTTGTGTTTAAATGGTTTACATTTCTTGACATCTTTTTATGCAAGAATCTATTCTTCGTGTACATGAAATAAAACACAATCTCTGTGTGATTATCTCACTTCTTTTGAGGCAAGCGACGGATTTTGATACATAACACTTAATTCATAATTAAAAGTTACCCAACATATACAAAATGAGTAATACTAATAATATATAAAATAGCTCAAAATCCTAAAGTGTAAGGTAAGGATGAAGTTACGAAGTGTCAGAGCTTTCTAGCTAATTTTATTAAACTCATAATGTTGTTACGTACGTAAACATCCTGATGCCGGCCTCTTTGATATTGGAATCCTGTGCGCTGGCGCAGTTGAACATGAACTGCAAGAATTCTGGCCATTGGTTGACGCCATCATCATCTATGTGGTTGCGAGCGAGTTCAGATACAACATCGCAAATCTGGAACAAAAATGTCTTATGATCATATTTATTTAACTAAGCACATACTATATAATTTTCTTTAACAATGTAAGAAAGAGTTTACAAAATATTTCGTATTTATTAAACGTGTCAACTGTCAATGCACCATAAAATCATAAATGTTAAGTCTTAATCCCACATTAAGATACCAGATTTGAGTCAAGGTTTCAAAAAATAAGGTATCTTTATCGGCCACACACACACAAACACGGCCGTAACGGACGTTTGTGTATCTCATAATTCGTCTCTAGCCGAGAAACATCAATGACTTTTTGTTATACTAAGTGGCTTCTAACCACTCTGCAATACTATATTATAGGCTTGTATTTGGCTTTAGAAAGAAGTCTATTTTATATGATCACAGAAGAATCCGTATTAACATAAGTATGCTTAATGCTTATGCTACGTACGTGACTTATCATAGCCAATTTTTTTAAGATGTTAAAGTAGGTCAACGAGTCTGTACGACCTAAATCATCCCTCAAAGCTTCCCCCCCCCCCCCCCCCCCCCCCCCGGCACTAATCATAATATCGACTCAGTCCATTATAAACTATGCAGTCTGTTAACAGCTGATAATATTAATGTGGAGATAATATTTCCGCCACGATACGACTTTAAGGTCGACAACAACAAGTGAATGATTGCCATGGTACCTAACTTTTTCTAATACTTTGCAATTAATCATATGCAAGTATATCAAGTACTTTCCACGTTATCATAATTCATAATTAAATATCTTGCCAGCCACTATCATTCTAAATCTAACTGCGAATTAGATACTGAATTAGTTAGTTGTTTAATAATAGGTATTCGGGGGTTTTAAAGTGTCAATAATTAATTACCTGTAAACAAATTCAAGTACTATTAGTCGATATGATTAAAAAGTTATCTGATCAATAGATCAATCAATAGATTAATAAATAATTCAAGTCAGTGTTGGGCAAAATTTAATTGAACTAACAATTAAAAATTAACAATTAATTAATTGTTAATTGGTCTTTTCACAATTAACAATTGATCAATTGTAATTGTGAAAATGACAATTAACAATTAGTTAATTGTTAATCATGGATTTATATGATTAACAATTGATCAATTGTTAGTTGTTTTACGAAAAAATAATTAACAATTAACAATTAATTCTTTTTTTATCAAGTATTTGTTTTAATATTGAGTACGTGCGTGTGCGGATTAAGCCATTTACTACATTTACGGTACCAAATATATTTTCTTTGACCAAGTAGATGACATAAAAAAAATATTATAGAAGTAATTTGTACATCATAATTACGCGCTTGATCATTTTTTCGCTGCGATGTTATTTTAAAACTGCTATATCTTCTAAGATACTCATTGAAATCAAATGATGTAAAAGGAAAATTTATTTTATATTAAATACTTATAATGAATAACGTATTTATTTGGATAAGGATTAATATCATCTTTATAAAAACACCTTGACAAAAAATGCTTTATTTTAGAATAAATTTGGTAAGCATAAAAAAGGTTATAGTGAGCCAACCTTAAAAGATAGACATTTATGCTGTCGGGAACTTTTTTTTAGAACTTTAAAGGGGAACAATTCTGTCATACATTGTTTTAGCGAAACTTTAACCATTTCCGCAGCGCATTCAGCGGAAGCTCTCAAAAGGGAGAAAAACCCCGATCTTAAAACATTTATTTTTGGTGTTCCGCTCGTATTGGTCTTAGCGTGATGTTATATAACCTATAGCCTCCCTCAATAAATGAGCTATCTAACACTAAAATAATTTTTCAAATTGGACCAGTACTTCCTGGGATTAGCGCGTCTAACCAAACAAACAAACTCTTCAGCTTTATAATATTAGTTAAGATTATGATATTTTCTCAAATTAATATTCCTAAATAATTAAATACCTACACCCAAAAGGCACATACAAAGTTCTAACCCCATAATAAGATATGAGTATTTTATCGTGAGTATCATAAACTACGGGAGACTTCGGTATGCTATCGGTGCGGAATCGAACCCGCGGCTGTGCCGCCGCGCACCGGCCGGCCGGCGCCTTGTACTCGTACATCATAATTGCGCGCTTGATATTTTTTTCGCTGCGGTGTTATTTTAAAACTGCGATATCTTCTAAGATACTCATTGAAATCAAATGATGTAAGAGGCAAATTTCTTTTAAATTAAATACTTGTGATGAATAACGTATTTATTTGGATAAGGATTAATATCATCTTTATGAAAACACCTTCACAAATAATGCTTTATTTTAGAACAAATTTAGTTAGCATAAAAAAGGTTATAGTGAGCCAACCTTAAAAGATAGACATATGCTGTCGCGGACTTTTTTTTAGAACTTTTAAAGGGGAACAATTCTGTCATACATTATTTTAGCGAAACTTTAACCGTTTCCGCAGCGCACGCAGCGGAAGTTCTCAAAAGGAAAAAAATACCCCCGATTTTGAAACATTATTTATTGGTGCTCCGCTCCTATTGGTCGTAGCGTGATATTATATAGCCTATAGCCTTCCTCGATAAATGGGTTTTCGAACACTGAAAGAAATTTTCAAATCGGACCAGTAGTTCCTGAGATTAGCGCGTTCAACCAACCAAACAAACAAACTCTTCAGCTTTATATATTAGTATAGATTATGATATTTTCTCAAATTAATATTCCTAAATAATTAAATACACCCAAGAGGCACATACAAAGTTCTAACCCCATACTAAGATATGAGTATTTTATCGTGAGTATCATAAACTACGGGAGACTTTTCGGTATACTATCGGTGCGGAATCGAACCCGCGGCTTCCAGTTTCGCAACTGATGTCTAGCTAAATGTCAATGTATAAATAGATATATTGTTATGTATTAATTTATACACTATGATTTATATTTTTACACATACACATCTTAATTTATACATATACAAATATACATTAAAATATATTGTCAATTATATAAATACAAATAAATGAACAGTATAGTATTTACGCGCGCACGGCAAGGCGAACGCGAAAGCGACACCGCGGTGAATTGAATTTGAATGTGTGCGTGCGGCCACGGCACAGTGTGGTGGTGTGAGTGCGCGTGCAGCGGGGTATCGCTGTGAGCGCCGCGGAGCCCGCGGATTGACGAAATCGAGCGCGTCGAAAATGTAATAGCGCCCTTAAAAGATAGACATAATATGCTGTCGCGGATTTTTTTTAGAACTTTTAAAGGGGAACAATTCTGTCATACATTATTTTAGCGAAACTTTAACCGTTTCCGCAGCGCACGCAGCGGAAGTTCTCAAAAGGAAAAAAATACCCCCGATTTTGAAACATTATTTATTGGTGCTCCGCTCCTATTGGTCGTAGCGTGATGTTATATAGCCTATAGCCTTCCTCAATAAATGGGCTTTCTAACACTGAAAGAATTTTTCATATCGGACTAGTAGTTCCTGAGATTAGCGCGTTCAATCAATCAAACAAACAAACTCTTCAGCTTTATATGTTAGTATTCATCATCAGCCCATATACGTCCCACTGCTGGGCACGGGCCTCCTCTACCATTGAGAGACGGGTCAAAGTTGGAAGTTGGATGGGAAATTTATGTAGTAGATAATTTTGACGCTTAGCGCTAACTGGCGGTAGCCTCGCGGTAACGTAGTCGCCTGCGGAAACTAGGGTCTCGGGTTCGAGACTCGCCAAATTTTTTATTTTTTATTATCACAATATTATGTAATTTTTTTGTTTCATAATTTTACGCAGAATTATAAATTATTTTGCTTTTTTTCAGGATCTCGTTTTTTTCGCTCTTTATAGTTCGATCGTTTCGATCGTAAAAAAGCAAAATAATGTAAATTCTGTGTAAAATTATGAAAAAAGAAAGATAGTTGACACAATATTGTAAAAATTTAAAGAACTTGACGGGTCTCGAGCCTGACACCACAGTTTTCGCGGGCGGGTACGTTACCGCGGGACTACCATCGGTTAGCGAATAAAGTCAAAATTATCTATTACATAAATTACCCATCCAACTTAGACCCTTAATATCTTTTTAATGAGGGCCCAGTTGACCCTAATATAGTTGTGATACCCTCGGGCCCCTCTACCACCCCACCAAAAATCATGGAAATCCCCGACCCACACGTCGTAGGGTCACCTTGTAAGTTTAGTCGAGAATCTTCTCAGTCGCAGGTTCAAACCCCAGGCACACACCTCTGATTTTTCGAAGTTATGTGTGTATTCACAATGAATTATCACGTACTTTAACGGCGAAGGAAAACATCGTGATAAAACCTGCACACCTAAAAGTTCATAAGAATTTCTTAGGTGTGTAGTCTGCCAACCCGCACCAAGCCAGCGTGGTGGGCTAAGGCCTAAAACCCTCTCAGTTGTAGAGGAGACCCGCGCCCAGCAGTGGGACGTATATGGGCTGATGTTGATGATGAAGTTTATTGTCCCTACCTAGTTATAAAGGGTATATGAGACTACTAGTGGACCCGACAGACGTTGTCCTATACATAATAAATCCATTCAAAAATTCCAATTTTTTTTCATTATAAATCATTCTCCAATCCACCTGAAGATGCACAGAAAATATAATTAAAATTGGTCCAGCCATTAAAATTAAAATCCCAGAACTCGATCACAGTGCCACCTTGAACACACACAAAAAAAAAAACATTCAAAACGGTCCAGCCGTTTAGGAGGAGTATGGGAACAACACACGTACAGAAGAATTATGTATATAAAGATAAAGATTAACGTTAAAATTCGACAACGTTTTCGGACCACCCGGCCCTTATGAACAAAACTTTCCAAATAATTAATTGTTAGTTTTAATTGTTTCATTAAACAATTAAAAAAAATTAATTGCAATTATTTTAATTGCGAGTTACAATTGATGTGCATTAATTTAAATAATTTAATTGTAACACGCGATTAAATGGTTAATTGCAATTAATTCAATTGCAATTAATTTAATTGCAATTAATTTTTTAGTCAATTGATTAGTTCAATTAAAAGTTAATTGATTAATGCCCAACTCTGATTCAAGTAACATATTATGGTGTTGCACAACTGAGACTAACTAAAGTTCTATGGTTGTGGGACTTCGTATCTAACAAAATAAATTCTTAATTAACTCCAATTACTGTACTCATGTACAAGCAAGCCGTTCAAGCCGTTTTTAACATAATGGACAAGGATGTTTGTAATTCAGACAAGCGTAAGGCTTCATCTATCCGGCGGAACGCTTGTAAGTTTATGAGTCATTGAGCAGCTATTATTACAGCCAGAACAAAATTAGATCAAGCACACTAACCTCAATCTGTGTGATACAGAGCGCGGAGTATGTGCGATTTCATGTTATTTTAATGATCGTTTAAATTTTACTGTACACGATTTAATCTATCAATGGATAGTTCCGTATCCTCTGAATGAGTTTACCCAACGGACATTTGTATAGAGCTTATTAATTTATAACACACATCATCATCAGGCCATATATGTACTGCCGCTGCTGGGCACGGGCCTCCTTTACAACCGACAGGTTTTAGGCCGTAGTCCACCACGCTAGCCTACTGCGGGTTGGCGGACTACACACCTAAAAAAATCTTAAGAATTTTTAGGTGTCAGGTTTTCTCACGATATTTTCCGTCACCGTTAGTAATAATTAATTTTGTATACACACACAACTTCGAAAAGTCAGAGGCAGATCAGACATTTAAGCGGTAAACCATGTGGCTAAATCAGGCCATAAGGGTACGGTGATGAGAGGTACATGAAATATAAATTGTTTCATTTTTATTTATAATGCAAAATTAAGTGAGTAACCCAGCATGAGAGGCGCGGCTTGACTTCCGCGTGGGGAGAGAAATATTTACCACAGTTTTTTAAGGGGTTAGGGGTAGTCAGAATTTTCAAAAATTCAATTTATTTATTTTTGCATGCATCGTTAAGTGTAATATCTTAAAAATATTCTCTGAAAACTTCAAGTTGATCCGATAATTAGTTTTTGAGTTATTCGACAAATAACAAACAGAGCTCGGGCACTTCAGTGCGCGCAGCTGCAAGAAACTCCCTTTTAGGGTTCTATTGTCATCCATGAACTAAGACTTTGGTGTATGTAGCAGTACCTAAATTTATAAATAACTATATATCTGTACCTCGGAGGGATACAACACTATGTCCATTTTCATAACTTTACAGGAGAGGAGTTTTAAACTTTTTTGGTGTTCTATCCCTCTAAATGAAAGTGGACTTGGTGTTGTTGTAAAACATGTTATATCCGGTTGTAACTGGTTTTGGACATAGTGCTCTATTCCTCTAAGAAATATGAGAAAAGCTGATTTTAACTCTGTAATAAAGTCAACATGGAAAAAAATGGACATAGTGTTGTATCCCTCCGAGGTACAGATATATACATAATTACATTTTCTAGGTGTTATAAGTATATGGCCCAGGAATAGATGACTCGGTGTAAGTAATTTAATAATTCGTATTTCTGTACGTGAATCTAGTGTGAAACTTTAAACGCGTTTTTCTCAAAACTATGTTTTTTAACTGGTGACAACTGTAACTCGAAAACCGCTCAGTAGATTTTAATGAAATTTATACAGCTTTTAGAATACATAATAAACTCGGGCCTAATCGAAGGATTTTTTTTTTCAAAAATTTCGATTTTTTAAGACCAATTAACCGTTGATTTTTCCCCAAAAATCTAGACAATAATTTCCTGAGGCCGCCATTTTGTTAATTTAAAAAAAAAAAAAACCTTCGATCAGGCCCAAGATTATCTATTTATAAAACATTTTTTTTATCCGATTGATTTTAGATGAATCTCCAAGGACTTATGAGTCACCGCAAGGACCTTTTTTTGGAACTGGGTCAACACAGACAGCTATAACTTTGGAAATTATTATAATATTTTTTTTTAAATTTTCGTGACTTCCAAGTCAAAACATTGTATAATAATGCCATATTACTAATTTTGTAAAATAACACGATTTAATAGCAAAAAAAATATACTGAAAATTCTCATTTTTTTCGTCCCTCTGACTACCCCTAACCCCTTAAGTACACATCTCGAGTCTGGATTAAAATGATAATTTTACGTAAAGGTCGTACTTTTGACGTAACCACAACAGAGCCATTTAAAAAATATGTATGTATTTTTTAAATTAATAGTTGTAATGCGTCCCGCACTATATATTGGTGCATACGATCGAAGGGTTCCAAATTTGATTTTTACGTCGGACAGTAGAATGGGTTTTTTTTATCTCAAAATTCCCGGTAATGTGTAAACTGCTGGAACCTAATCCATTAGACAATGTCTATTTTTATTAACCAGCGAATGTTCAATGATTAAAGCGCTCGTCAGCCAAGGTCAAGTACAAAGTACATTAATTCATTCACGTCGGCAATACTTTGTAGCGACTAGACACTATTAACCGACCGAAAGTGAGAAAGAAAATTAACGTTATGGGTTCAATGACCTTTTAGCGTAGCCATTTTCAATATCTGACCATCTATTGATATTTTTCAACTGTAATTGACTTTTACAACAACCATAGGACCAAATTCATCATCAGTCCTAATACATCCCCCTGATGAGCACAGGCCTCCTCTACAACTGAGAGGGTTTAGACCTTAGTCCACCACGCTGGCCTAGTGCGGGTTGGCGGACTACACACCAGATTTCCTTCACCGTTAAAGTAAGTGAAAATCCATTGTGAATACATTACATCGCAGTAAATATTTTATAACCCGACGGGGATCATTAGAACAATTGTGTCGGCAATAAAAGCAATATTTGGCATTAATATATTCTAATAGATAGGAAGCGATGATGCCGATTGTGGACGATGTGTCACCAATGACAATGAGTGAATCAACGCATGGCGCGCCGACCGGGAGGCGTTCACAGGTATTCAAAGAACGCTGACAGGTCTAATGTTATTATACTGACTGTACATTGCTTATCAATGATCATGCGCTCTCCTAATGTGTCGTGTGTGTTTAAATCGTAATCCGACATTTCTCAAATCCGAGATCCATTACGATTATTATGATTGTGGCCAGAAATATAAATACAATATTATGTTGGAACTTTTATTTCAACAGTGGGTAGATATTTCATGTGAGCATTATTCATATTCCTATAATAAATGTTTCAACTGAACGTATAACATTTTGATTAATGACAATGAAATCGACTACGTCGTTCATCTCGGCACATAATAGTTCGATTAACGTGCGGGCAAAGTGTTATTGGGTTTTTCCATTAGGAAATTCTCAGTAACAACACAGAGTCTGGAAATGTGCTGGAAAAACGGCAATAGGCTCGCCCCCTATTACGCGGGACTGATACATACCTGGCGAAATGTGGGTGCAGAAATGCACCTCTGCCTACCCCTTCAGGGAATACAGGCGTGTATGTATGTATGTGTGTATATGAAACCTAAAAACAGCTATCACATGTTTCTTTAAAAGTACACTACCTAGACGTTCATGGACACAGATGTAAATATATGGATTTAAGCCTATTAAAAACTTTTTAGGTGTACCATTCACTTCTTACACACATATGGCGAGAATAATGGGGTCTCTCTAAGGAATTCCAGTGTAACAGTAATTAATATAGACTTTTTTATATATTTAGGAAATAATTCTGTTTACTTATTTATTTGCTTTGGCTTCTATTTTAAAATAATTAAAGTAACATCTCTGGCAATTTTATTAGCATCCAGGATTTCAGATGTTCCAGGTCATATCAATAGGCAGAGTCAAGTATTATTTACAAATTATTAGGAATAGGAACTTTAAGTGACTGTTGTATTCAGAAATAAATATAATTAAATAAACTATTTGTTACTGTTCTAGACTTTACAGCTTCTTTTATAGAGTACATGTGATTAACTTTTTTATATATGATGGTATAAAACATTTATATAAAAAATAAGATTAAACATTACAATATTGCTAAAATTTGTTAATATTGTACTTAAAAATGGAGATTTTGACCAGAATCAAAATATTTAAATTATAATTCACTAACCTTTCGCCTCAACTGCTGGCTGACATCCATCTGCAGCATGAGCAGCAACTGTTCTCTGAGCACTGTCTG
The DNA here is from genome assembly GCA_907164795.1 of Hemaris fuciformis. Taxonomy (NCBI): domain Eukaryota; kingdom Metazoa; phylum Arthropoda; class Insecta; order Lepidoptera; family Sphingidae; genus Hemaris; species Hemaris fuciformis. The sequence goes on from OU015434.1 coordinate 12,670,804, forward strand.
TTGCTCAAATGGCAACTTTGGGAAGAATTCATAGAATTCAGCGCTGAGAAGTCTTCGGAGCAACACTGCCGCTGTCTGGCGCCCATCTTCACCAAGGTCTGTATGCTGAATGGCCCCCACTAGATGGACTACTTTTGTCTCTGTTGGGATGTTGTTGTATGCTTCCTAGTAATCATTGTGTTGGTTTAATTCATATTTTAATACATTAAATAAAAAACAAACAAAATATAGTCAATAAATATATATTTTTTAAATGCTCAAAAATTAATAACACAAAATACAACTGTAAAAGTAGTGTGTATTTAAGCTTAAATGTACATTAATTAATAATGCATAAAATATTTGGAATGTAAAAAAAAACAATTGACACATGTGCATGTAAATGCCGACTAGCTGTAATTTTATTTAAATGCATTTATAAACATTCTCCACACACATGGGCACAATGTCAAACCTATTTTAAACAGTAATTAACATACGTAAATACTATTTATACATCTAAAAATAACAAAACATGATATTTTTCCGGCATTTGCTCTATAACACATGTTGAAAACGACAACACGCCCGCTTACCTTAAAAGCGGTTAGGAGCAGTTACAAGACTTTTAAACGTAACATTACAAAGGCTATTTCAGTAAGTTATATATATGAAATTCATCTTTTATAATCCAAATAAAACAAGCTTTTTGCATCAATCCTATTGTGCTTGAATTTACATTCGAGAACTTCCATGACCACGTTTTGACACGAGGCTATCACAACTGTCTTTTATTGCAACGCCGGTTTATTCATGGTCTCCACTACGAACAAATAAAGAAAATGCTTAAACCAAATTGTACTCACTTCTGCTTGTGATCGGATGTCGTTATCGGTCGATAATAATGTATTTAGTAACTGGTAAAATTGCGCCTGATCTCCTGCCATGTTGAACCTCTTCGAAAAGGCCCGTTTTTTTTTTCATAAAATTTTATGTGACTGGCCACTTATTGTACGTGTTGCCAGTATTATTTCTGACGTGTTCGAGAAATCAGCCACTGGATATTAATATCTATTTTAGATTGAGAAATTAAATAATGATGTATTAAAATTTAGATAATTCTTTGTAATATTCATAAATTATTAAATTTATATTACACCTCAGGCCAGAAAAAAAACACCAAGCCCAATCGATTGGCAATAGATTCGATAGGTACCTATTTATTGCCTACTAGGTACGACATTGACTTCATTGCATTCAAAACATTTGTTTAATATTGAAATAGAACAATTTTTCGTCATGATAAACTAACTATGTACCTAGTATGTGTAGGTAAGTGTTTTAGTTTACCTAAGTCTTTTAATGAAAATACAGTAGCAGGATAGGAATAATAATTTAGGCAGTCTGGCTTTCAACTTGGTTCTAAAAAATAAAATAAAAATCTGTTGTACCATATGACTATTTCCTAATGTAGAGGCTGTACGAGGCAGAACCCCTTGCATACTCTGTTGAGACAAAAAACAATTTAAAAAAATCAGAACTGCCAGTCAGTGTTCCCAACTTAGGGTTTTTCCCCCTAAATTTCGGGGGAAAAGTGTAGAATAGGATTTTTGTAAGGCTATTTTTTTAAATGTCAACATGTAATATTTTCAAAAGTCAGAACCAGAAGGAAATGAAATTATATTTGACGTATTTAACAATTTATAAATAAAGATTATTAAACAATATTACAGAATATTATTTCATCATCATCATCAGCAGCCTTTCTTACGTCCACTGCTGGACATAGGCCTCTCCTATGGCACGCCACTGGGCTCGATCTTCGGCCCTCCTCATCATTATTATTTATTTTTAACTAATTATTTTTTACAAAATGTTATTTAGATAATTAGAAAATGCAAACAGTCGAATAGTTACGGCATGAGTAGGATTCGAAACTACGATCTCGGCTTTACGCGCCGCCTAATTTGTTTAATTCGTAATGTTAATTTATTAGATAGGTCATTACCTATCTAATAACTTAGAATTCGTATGCCTTACACAAATGTGTGGTATAAAAAACGATTCGTATCGGAATATATTTTTTTAGAGGGGTTTCAAATAATTGTGGTGATTTTAGGGTTTTTTGACTTTACCTATAGGGATAAATATTTTTAGGAGTTGGTAACACTGCTGTCAGTCTGCTGCTGCTCTGAACTGAACTCTAATCTGAATTTTGAAATGTGTCAAATGTCAAAAATCTATTATTTGTAGAAGCATATCAAGCTATGTTTTCGTAATATAAATTGCCAATTACGCAAAGAAAATGCGCAGTTTCTTATAAATAAGCGTATCAGATCATATTGTCTTTTTGTAACCAACAATTGAACATAATAATGGTAAATATTTTTATAACCTTATTCAATATTCTTTTTTGTTTAATTCATTCTTCATTAAATTATCCTCTCTTACGGTAAATCAATATTTATGCAAGCTTAGCTAATATTAACTAGATTTTAATAGTATAAAAAAATAACAATAACACCCATATAATAATTAAAATTTTCAGGCCAGTTCTATTATATTAGCCGGTCTCGGCATGGCAGCAGTAGGATTTGCTGGCCGCTATGTTCTTAGACAAATGCCGAATGCATCTGTAAAGTTTGCAGAAGCCATGAAAAATCTACCTAAATTTGATGCTGATTCTTTAGCAAATTCCAAGTATTATAAAGGGGGATTTGAACCTAAGATGACAAAAAGGGAAGCTGCACTTATATTAGGTGTCAGCCCAACGGCCAGCAAGGCTAAGGTATGTTATTAAAAATTTGGCAAACAATAACAAAAACATTATTGGGTTAACAAAAGTTGAGTCTTTTCTAGATATTAATTAACTGTAAAAATAAGATATTGTTATATAACATATTATGGTAAGGCAGGTATCTTTGTTTATTAAGTGCCCATTGCAATGTTATAAAAATATGAAATATAAAAAAAAAAAACTTACATAAAGCCTTTCATATTTTACAGATTAGAGATGCCCATAGAAAAATAATGCTACTGAACCATCCTGACAGAGGAGGATCCCCACTCATTGCAGCCAAAATCAATGAGGCTAAAGATCTTCTAGAGAGTGGAAAATCCTAAAATTATGTATAGTTAGCATTAATTGTTCTGTAAATAGAGGTTTGCTGTAAACACCAGTAGAATGTTGTACAATGTTAACAGCTTTGGTAAGAGTAAATAAAACACCTGTTCAACATCCCAATAATCTATTCAATTACAATGAACATTCAATCACATATGGCAAACTCCTAAACGGCAGCGATCAAGCTAACAGCACACTACACCAAATCACAGCACATTTTCAATGAGGATGTGACAAAATTAGTGTATTTTATGAAAAATGTGTCCTAATTTTGTGTAAAACACCAATTTAAAATTTAATCACTATTACCTTATATTCCTTTGTTTACATCTATATTAATAGCTAATGTCATTTTGACACAAATTGGAGGCAAATATTATTTAGCAAAAAAATTACATTGAGCATATAAAGCAAAAAACCATCATTAAAACTGATGTTTCGGTGATAAAAAATGAAGTATGATTTTACTTTAAGTACATCAACTTCTACAAACTGCCTCAAATAGATACATTGTTCAAACATGATGCATGAATGTGTAGATACATCAAATATCTAATTTATTACCATACTAAACCTTAACAGCAACAGACATGATGTCTGTAAATTGACAGATATGTGAAATTTATTGTCGCTGAGTCATTACTTCCACATATTTTGAGTAGTTAAATAATTTTGCTGTTAATTAGATATATAAAAATATGCTATTATTTTATGTATGTATTTGCATAAATACTAAAATAACAACTGTTTGTCTTTAAAATTACTAGAAAACTGCAATATTGCTAAATACCAAAAGCTAATAGTATTTTACGAAACTTTATGAACTGATGGCTATTTTATGATATACACACTAATTTTATTGTTCTCTGTAAGCAGAGCATAAATTAGATTACTCCTGAGACAAATATCATTGCAGGTACAATAAATTATCAAAAAGTAACAACAAAATAACAAAAATAATACTAAAATACTTTAATATTCCAAATAGAACTGTAGCTTATAACTAACTTAACAAAAACACAAGGCATAATCTGCATTAAATATTGTCATGTGAATAAAGAAACACATTTTTGCTCAAAAGTACAAAAATAAATGTTAGAATTGCGAGGACTAGTCCTGTTTATATTTGTACAAAATAATTCATATTGTCCATGGACAAATTGTAATATGGTGCTCTTAATCTTCAAGCACATACCAACCATAAATGAATGTTCAGTAATAATCATTCCAAAATATTATACAAGTATAAAATCATTAACTGCACCAATTTTTGAAAATACATAGACATAAGTAGTATCTTTGTGCTTACAGCAGACTATATCCCAGACCGTACAATACTAGCTTAAACACCAATACAATCCTTATAATACCAGCTTTTCACATGTCACAAATAGCTTAATGCTAATAAGAACTTGTTCAAAAATATATTCACTGAACATTGATTTCAAAACCCATATAAATACGCAAAGGTATTTAATATACATAATGTTAACAGAAAATGTATTATTGGGTGTCATAATTTGGCCTTTATTGAAGAGATCAAACATAGTGAACAGCGCCTGGAATTCATCGCTGCTCCTTCTGTTGCTGCTCTCGTCGCTGCTTCGCAAAACGAGCTCTTAGTTTGATTATTGTTGCATTAGACAGTGTGCCAGGTACTCGGAAAATTGACTGAAAAAAAATGGAAAAACGTAATTGTTACGAAATCTGGAAAATCTCGAAATTGCAACACAAATAATGTGATATGATTTTGAAAATTGCTTTTAAAAATATTACACACATAACACAAATAAACATTTCAATTCATAAAAATCAAATCAGTTTGATTAATACCCTACAAAATGCTAATGTATATTGACCTCTGTAACCGCAGTATCATTTAATTAGCAAAAATTGTTTTAAATTGGTTCAAGGATTCTTTACAAATACACTTGTCACTTAACGGCGACTTTTGAGACAATTATAATTTATAGAAGGCTTTCAAAATCTTATATGACATCATAATAACTATAGATTGTAGATTTTGTTATTAACTCCTCTATTAATTCTAAATAAGCAACAGGGATCCATAACTGGGTTTGATGGGAATGTAAAAATTACAATGGCGAGAGGGATACATACAAAAATAAAAGGCATTGGAGCATTAAATTAGTCACTTATCGTCTGTTTCAAAATGAATCAAATCATATCGCCGTAATATGCAGCTTATAACATTTATTTTTAGTACCCATCACTTTGATAATTATCTGCACTAAGAAAAAAGTGAAACTTGAAAAAATCGTACTCACCTGCATGAATTCGTGACAATGCAATGCACTGGCATTCTTAACAATAGCCTTGAAACATTCTGCCAGTGAGGTGAAATCGTTGCATGCCATAATATCTGCCTTATTTGACTTGATGAGGGTGAGGCAAACTCGAAATAGTATCTTTGAACCTTCGTAAAATAGGCAATCCCATATTCGAAGTACAGTTTCTATCGGTAGCACTTCCGCAAACAAGCACACAAACCATTTAGTGGTGATGACGGCCCATGGGAGTCCTAAAAGAAATTCAAGATTTTATAAAACAAAATTAAATATGGTATTTTTCCAACTGTGGAACATCCATATTGTAACCTGGCAGAAGTTATTGTACCTTATATATTTTATGATAATGTATGACTTTTTATATTTTTATTAATTTTATTGAAATATAATTAGGTTCAACTAGAAACAAGTAAAATACAATCAAGTAAACAAATTTACCTCAAAATATTTAATTAACTTGTTTCTTAAAGTATTACATTTTATAGTGTATAAAGGATTCATACAGACTACAATTAAAACTTATTAATATATATCAATTAGTTTCATATCAAATTTTAAAAAACTAATCAGGACTACATAACATGCAACAGGTCAGTTATCTAACCATGAATATCATATTTCTTGATAAGCTCCTACTATATCTAAGATAATATTACTAAGCTTGGCTCACCCAAGTTTATCACATGCTGATGGACATCTGGTACTTTAGATTTGACTAGTTCAGATAACACTTCAATGTCTACAATGAGTCCATCCATAGTTTTTGTGTAGTAATCTGGTAGTATCTTCTCCACTAGCACTTTTAACAGCCAAAATGATGTCTCTTCACTTTTAGTGGCAAGCAGCAGCAAGCCTAGTAAACAAAAGTATACACAACTAATAAGGCAATAAAATATAATTATGTGAAAAAAATCATCATCATCAGCCCATATATGTCCCACTGATGGGTATAGGCCTCCTCTACAACTGAGAGGGTTTAGGCCTTAGCTACCACACTGGCCTAGTGTGGGTTGGCGGACAACACACCTAAGAAAAAAAAAAAGAACTAAAACAATTTATTCCTATAGTCTTTAGAGTCAGTTCACAATCACAATGGATATATTATTTAATAGTCTTTATAACAAAAATACAACAGTCACATACACAGTTCTGACCCCACACTAGGATACAAGTCCTGTGTTGTGGGTATCAGAAACTACGAGAGACTTTTCGGCCTCACAAACACCCAGACCCGAAACAAATATTTGTGGGTCACACAAACATTTGTGCCGGTGGGGGAATTGAATCCGCGGCCTCTCGTTTTGCAAGCTGATGTCTAGCGAACTGTGCCACGGGGCTGTCATAAAGGGCTGTATATAAAGGCATTTCCATAACATATAAATGAGACATATATTAACAATCTCAATACTCACCAGCAATGTAATTAAGTCCTTGGCAATATCCCACAACCCTATTGTTGTGAGCATATGCTATGAGTATGTTAAATAAATGAGTTTGGTGATTAGCTTCTTTTGTAAAATAAATATTGTCAGGAAATGTTCGAGGCAAGTCTGTTTTCACAAGGTCTACAAGCTCTTTTTCAAAGGGTCCATCAAGGATTTTCTGGTACAAATCAGGGCATTGTTCTTTCATTTTTTCAGCTCCAGAAATAGCCATCCATACTGAAGGACGGTGTTCACCTGCACCATTACAAACATAGTGTCATTATCTTCATATCATTATCAGACCACATGTTTCTTATCAAGTACCATATTGCTTTATTCAGACTATTTTATTAAAAATATTGCATCAATTTTACCAAAATTAAAAATGCAAATAGAAGAGATCTTAAGAATCATATAAATATGTTGTAAACAACTTGTAATATGGTATTTATAAAGAAAATTTGCAACTTGTTTTATACAACACACAAAAAATGTAGTTGCAATAACTATGTGTTTAAATGACTTTTGTATGTAACAACTGTATTGAATTTTGATATCATGCTCAACCATTTTTGTAAGAAATTTGGTCTTTAGTTTAATTAACACATTATTGACCACCATCAATTTAATCATTTTGCAATTTAGGCATTTTTTGGAGAAACACAACAACTTTAACAAAAAATCTTAAAAGACTGATTCATATTTTTTTTGATACTTTATTTTTATTTTTTAACATGCAATCAAAATTTCAAATGTATATCCAAGTTAATGATGCTCTAGTTATCAAAGTGAGTATTTTATCAACAAAAATATTTTCTATTAAATTAAGATAAACAAAAACGTAATTCGAACAGTGTCTTAACAAGTAGATACTTATTAAAGCTCATGTATTAAAACTAACACGCAAGGTGTAACAAAAACCACTAATTGGTGTTAATTTATAATAACCACATGCATGAAAAACTTTTATCAAAGTATGTTCGATTTTACATTTTATAAATAATTATAAGTTATTTAATGATTAAAAAAGCAACTTACTAGGTATCCCTTTTCGTACGTATCTTTTTACAGTATTGGTTCGTTTGACCGACTTTCCTTCGCCGAGCAGTGTGGCCCATTTCTGAGCCCTGGTCGCCAGCACTTTCAGGTAATTCGACATAAAATCCTCATAGCTCTCATAGTCGAAGTCATCGTGTCTCTCGAACCCGTATTCATCAACGGCACTATAATAGAAAGCAAGTATCACAAACAATACCTTATTTTAGATACAAATTTCCTAATACTTCGCGTTTCCGTATGAAATGAGTACCTGAAATTTGACTGTGCCATCTTCGAAGTATTCTACAAGAACAGCGTTGCGAGAAGCATAATCGACTTCGAAGTTCGAAATAACAATTAAATTTAGTTACGCCCCAAAAATACCCCACTCCGTTTCACCCTACATGACAGAATATAATCGAAATTCAAATGACATTTTTGATAATTGATCGCGGTGTTGCGTCCAAAAACAAAATACTAATAACGAAGATTGAATGACTGAATTGGACTGAATGAAATAAATGTACCTACCGTTGAAATGCGTCGAATAGAAATAGCAGGGGTAGGTACAAACGTATTTTTTAGCACCTATAACTGAGGAGAATACATCATACATGCACATAAAGGTCAGAAGGGTAATGCCTTGAGGATTTATAGAAAGGAAAGAGGTAAATAGACACACCTGTGGGAGTAAACAACAAATTAATAGTAATTATAAACTCGATTTCTAGGCTTATCATGAACTATTTGTATCTTTTATTTACATGACCAATTAATAATTTATCATTGAGAGAAAAAATAATTAATTGTAATTTCGTGCAAACAAAATATATAAGAAAAGGTGTTTTTTTCGACCCATTCTTAGATAAGGTAAAATATTACATTCGAGTTTCGACATTGTCAACTTGACGTTTGCTGCATAGAAATTAGAAAATAAATGAATAGGAAGTTTATTTGTAATTTTTTTTATTTTTCAGGTGAAAACTAATACACCATATAAAATATGGGACCGCCTCCTGTGGTGACTGGTATATCTCCAAAAGAAGGTCCTCCAGGAACAAGGGTTACTATTCGCGGCGAATTTTTAGGGACTAGTGCTATTGACCTCATAGGTGGTTATCAATTCAAAATAAGCACTGTTGTTTATGCAAAAAATGGGCGTGAATTAGATATTAATATTAAGAGTTCTATTAAATTTCAGGATTAAAAATATGTGGATGTGATTGTCTGCTATCAGCGGAATGGAAAAGCAAAAACAAGATTGTAGCGCGATCCGGGCCTTGCAAAGGCCGCGGCGATATTATAGTCACTACGAGATCTGGCGGTGAAGGAACTTCCACCGTACAGTTTAGAGGTAAGGTCTATTGTGAAGAAAACAATAAAAAATATCGGTACTGTGATAAATACCATATTATTTACTATTTAATACAATAATAAAGATATTTTGAAGACTATTTTATGGAGAGCAATGATATGGGTGTTATAATTTATCTGTAACAGCTTAAATATGGGGAATTGACAAGTGTTAGTGCTGTTAGTAAATATATTGTAGTCTACCACTGTTTCCTTTCTGTTTATCAGACATTATTTCACTTCATACAACTGAAACTGAAACTCCTATTAAGTTTAAAAAAATATATATTTCTAAAAAATATTTCTTTAGCTAATTTTCCTTTTCCAGGATACCATGAGTCCATAGGGCCAGTAAAGGAGAGTGCAGTGTGGGTGGAAGAGGCAGCACCACCATCATTGTCGTGGGGCCGCCGGCCTATGTCACCAACTACATACACTCCTCCAGATCCCCTGGGACTCTCAACTGAAGGTGATGAATGCAAGTTTCCCGAAGAGGAGCTGAATGAAATGTTCCCAGATGCGTAAGTTATAAGTTCTATAAGGCCAATCTCAATGTTTGCATTGAAATTTGTGCAGTGCTTTTTCTTGTCACTTATTAACACTTTTTTATGCATAGTTAGTATTTTTCATTTGGCCTAATGGATTCGTTAACTTTGTACCTTGAAAGTTGTAGTAAAGAAAAATTATAATTATTTACCTTATTATTGTAATGATCTTTTTCTAGGTCTGGAAAGCTATCAGATGACAATTTTCAACCCGGTTGGTATCTATTGGAACACCACAGTAACACTTCCTTTGAAGACTTGAAAGCAGGCATGGTGTTTCTTCAAAGAAAGGTGAAGGCATAATTATTAAAATCATTACATAGTGATGCTTACATTAAATATGTAGAAGCATCTTAAACTTACATTCACGCATGCACACACGCACGCGAATACGCGCACGCCCTTGCGCCCGCGCGCGTACTCGCACTTACATTTGTAACTCCCGAGAAGTAGGCAGAGGTGCATTTGTAGTTTGTACAGTGTACACACAATTTTTTCCAACTGTGTCGTTTAAGTCCGACAAATAGTGTTGTGAACTTGTGAGCCTTTGGGTGATTATTGAGCAAATTTATAGTCTTGTGAATGAATACTAAATAAGAAAATTTATTTTAATTCTCCAGGTGGAAGGCCAGAAAGAAGGTCAACTTAGCTTTTTAAAAGCCAATACTGGTGCCGTCATGGATCAATTGGACAGGCTTGTTCTTTTGAAGAACATGTATGAAGAGGACCAGAGAAAAAATGGCAAAGAACCATTGCTAAGCCTACAATCAGCTATAGAAGGTAAGTTCCTTTACCTTTTTTATAATACACCAACCCTGGTAATGGTTCGCCCAGACGAAATTTAATGAAAATAATTTACCTTTCTCAAGTTTGATCTATCTCTATACCAAAAATTAACCAAATATAAATATTTATTCTTCATAAGTATGGACTTTTGGTATGTCCAAGTATTTTATGTAATTTTTTTTTTATTCCAGAGTCAATAAAACTAGCGGATTCATTGTTTTCTGAAATATTGTCACGCAAGGAGAACGCGGATAAGACTCGCGAGGCGCTTTCATTACTGATGCGACACAAGTTTCTGTTCCAATTGCCTGCGTCAATTGACAGGAATATCAGGAAGAAGGAATACGATCTAGTAGTAAATGACTACACTAGAGTGAAAAATCTTTTTGGAAATACTGATGTTAAGGTAAGTTATTGTGTTTCATCACTTTAAGGTGTATTATTGTTAATTTCCTCAAAAATATTGTAAACTAAATTGTATAATTTTGTAGCTCTTCCAAAAAATTCTCGACGAAATAGACAAGAAAATAGAAGATCTAAAACAAAAGTTGTATGCAAGGATGAAGACTATGCCTATTCATGTACAGGAGCAAACTAAATATATAAGGTAAATATCATTATCATGGTAACCATATATGTATATATTTAAAATATGAAGTGAATATTGTGTGATTATATAGAAAACTATGGCGCTGCACACATTAACAATACATATTATGAAATCATATCAGAAATTGTGAATGAATTTTCATTCTTACTAATATATATCACACTGACTGAAAATAATTATTTTTAGATCATAAATTATTTGTGATACATCTCATTAATATTCACTAATTTTTGTTTGCTGTAAAAACTTGGTTATAGTACTTTTATCTGAATTTAATTACTTGTTCTTCATTTTGTATTGAATTATTTTTTAGATTGTTAATAAGTTTGAATTGGGAGGGAGATGCAGCATGGGTTGCCATAACGGCTCGCAAAGACTATCTCATGAACCTCATGAAAAAAGTCAAAGATCATTTCAAAAATAAAGAAGATCAGGAAACCAACGATAAAGGTATGCATAAAATTACATATAGATTTTATGTGTCTGAATACAAAGCCGTGATGATGAAGCCTCGAGGCTTAGGCACGCGGTCGAGAATCTCGACGATCGCGGGTTCAAACCCCAGGCAGACACCTCTTCGAACCTTCTTCTTCCACCTTTCGAAGGTATGTGTGTATTATTCACAATGAATTATCACGAACTTTAACGGTGAAGGAAAACATCGTGATGAAACCTGCACACCTAAAAAGTACTTGGAATTTATTAGGTTCGTAGTCCGTCAACCCGCACTAGGTCAGCATGGTGGACTAAGGCCTAAACCCTCTTAGTTGTAGAGGAGGCTCGTGCCCAGCAGTGGGACGTAAATGGGCTGATGATGAACACAAGGTGACCATACTCATAATGATATTTCCATTATTATTAGAATATTTTTATTAAATGGCTGTGTTGGATTTCATAGTACTTTTTTCTCTAGTGGTGTGATGTATGATATTATTTGACATTTCATGACGTGACGTGATGTGATGTGGTGTATCGTGGTCTATTTTGCTATGATATATGCAAATACAGTGTAAACTGCATGTAACGTCACTCGATTTAACGACAAACTCCCTAAAGCGTCGAAATTACTTGGCTGTCATTGGTTTAGCTTCTTGATATTGATAATGATCTTCTTCTCTCCATTTAACGACAACTCTATAACGTCATAAAATGCACAGTTCCTTCAGTGTCGTTATATAGAGTTTACACTGTATATAAATTGATGTATTTTTTTCTTTATTGAAAAGGGTTTGGTCACAAAATGACTATGTCATCGTAATGATATACAAACACAATCTTACAATCTATATCTATATTTAGGTCTATAAAGAAAAACATATTCATACATACATACATAAATTCACGCCTGTATTCCCCGAAGTGCATTTCTGCACCCACATTTCGCCAGGTGTGTATGTATCAGTCCGCGTAATAGTGGCCTAGCCTTTTGCCGTTTTTCGGGCACAATTCCAGACTTCGTGCTGCTACTGAGAATTTCCTAATGGAAAACCCCAATAACACTTTGCCCGACCCGGGAATCGAACCCAGGACCTCTACATTACTCGGCACATACTTGTACCGCGAGACCACGAGGCAGTCATAAAAAAAACATATTCATAAAATTTATTTAGCATTCTTGCTTGTTTTGAGACCGGAAGAGCAAGATAAGTATTACATACTCCGATATTGTTTTTCAGGCTTATAGCAGTTTACGTCTCTGAGTCTCTTATATGAATGTATGGTGTGTGCGTGCAGGTCGGCGCAAGGTGAAGGAGGCCGAGGGTGAGGGGGCGTGGAGCCGGTCCCGCGCGGCGTGGTGCAGCGCGGCGTGCGGCGCGCTCGCGGCCGAGCTGCACGCGCTGTGGCCGCTCGCACGACGGTACTTCGCCGGGGAACTGGCGGGGGAACCCGCCGCCGCCGACAGGCACAAGGACTTCAAGGTCACCGAGACACACACAGGCACACATAGACATGCGCACACGCACGTACGCATGCGCACACGCACGCACGCACGCAAATAACGTAAACCATAACATATAATCAAATTCTAGCTGCAATCTGATCCAAATAGTGTCGACAAAACTAAAATTAACTTCATGTACGAATGCTAATCCTTGAAAACGACACTCCTTAAAAACAACGTCAATATGGTCACCTTATATGCGATGCTAGGTTAGGAATATTCAATCATCGATATGCATATAGCAACATGTCGCTGCGAATTTTGTTTATTGTACCTATTTTTGTACATAGCTGGATGTTAGTGACACGAGTCGTGTATCTAAATGTAACGTCAGATTATGTGACAGTTGGTATTCCGCATTTCAGGAAATGATAATCGCTGCGATGGAGTTGTTCTCTGAGCACATGCGGATGTGCTTGCTGTCGGGCGGCGGCGCGGTGAGTGCGGACACGCTGCGTACGAGACTGGTGGCCAACCTGCGATACCTACGGGAGGCTTACGACTCGCTGATCAAGCTCGACTTGCCTTCTCAGGTACTACTATCCAATTACTGGTATCTATACCTATTACTACCTATTAGTCTCTATACTTCTCAAGTACCAAACCCTCTCAGTTGTAGAGGAGGCCCGTGCCCCACGTGCAGTGGCACGTATATGACCTGATGATGATGATGATGATACTACTACTACCTACCTACTTCTCAATTCAAGGAAATCCTCTAAAACTGAGAAGGTTTTGGTCTAAGTCCATCACGCTAGCCTGGCATAGTTTGGCAGACGACAGATGCATTACACATATATACATATTATGTGTGAAGAATTCTTTAAAGTGTGCATTTTCCTCACGATGTGTTCCTTTATTGTTAATGTTAATTCATCGTGAATATACAAATGATAAAATCCATTTAAACTGCGTGCCTCATTCTCGAGGCCATCACGATATTTGTAATCCATACATTTTCAATTTAATCATGATTTCGTAATTAGTTGATACTGCGTAACGACAATTGTTATTTGTATTTGTATTTGCAGCCTTTAAGTATAGTGGAGAAGGTTATATTCGACTACCGCGTCCACGGCATGACGGTATTTTTGCAACGAGCGCTCAAACGAGTCAAAGGCCTCGCCGACAAGGAGACGTGGAAAATTGACGAGTTCACGGATTACGGAGCCATTACAAATCTGGTAAGGATATTTACTGAATTATTTCTTGATTCGTATATGTCGCCTGAAAAAGGTGATTGTTATCGTCACATGTCAGGCGAACCTCTATTTGGACCGCACTATGCTTTCCGTAAAATGTCCGTGTTGTTACTTTGTTAAGTCAGTTTAAAAAAAAAACATTCATTATACTATCAAAAAAACTTAGTTCCATGATTGGCGTATCCACACTAATCTTTCCTAATATTTTAACACCTATCTCATTTATTATCTCATTTTATATAAATATATGTATATTAATATTATTCTTATTTTCTTCTTACATCTTAAAATTGTATTAAAGAGATTCATTCGAGGATACGACTGTCTTGGATAAGACAGTCGTATCCTCGAATGAATCTCTAGTGTGGATACACTAACCTTATTTTACAACAACATTCAGCAACAATTAAGAAACACATTTCATTTCCACAGCCAAACCTGCTAGAGACATACATGACGGAAGCCCTGTCAGCGATCCACAAGTGCGTGGGCGGCGCGGGGCGAAGGGAGAGCGCGCTGCTGGCCGACGGATCCGAACCCACGGCCACGCTGCACAGGCACACGCATCAGATACTACTGGCGTACAGTTCCGCGTTACATGACCTCGCCCTCAAACATGCTGATCAGGTGAGAAACCATAAAAATAACTACCTTTTAAACATAGTGACTTAGACAAATAACCCTGCTGACTGTCTATTAAGTCAAAGATTAGAACTCCTCTGATTCGTATTTATATGTGTATAATGAATATAACACGTTTTAACAATGAAGGGAAAAAATGTGAGGTATAAACTACATACCTGAGATTTCTGCTAAGGTATTTCAGTTTTGTGAACTACACCAACCTGCATAAGGCTGGTGTTTGACATGTCACAGAAGTGTGGTCTTTCTGTTGATTTCCATGCTCACAGAAGGTTTTATTCTAAGAAATGGACTTGCTGTATTCAGGGTGTTAATCATCTCCAGACAATCTCCTTATCCAATACATAAATATAGTAACAGGAAATTAAAAAATATTTTATCAAATTCTGTCAGATGTGTTACCATGTGGACACTACCATGGACCTGCTATATTACAGGATTTCAACAACACAAGTCTCTCGGTCACTTTGGGTCAAAAGTTAGAAGAGTCTGTGAGTCAGACGGCAACTGATGGTTGCAGTTGGCAAAAGAGGCTTCTAATTGCTGCAGCAAATGCGCACTACACAAGGCGTGTCACACTTACTAACATCGCCAACACATTTGAGAGGTAATTCTAAACTTTCAACATTGTCTGTTAAATAAACTTTTCCTTAAAAAAATAAGCAAGTACTACTTAATGTAAAATTTATAATATTAGTTGAATATGCTGTATAATGCTGGTCTTATTATAATTTCTTTATTATTACCCAAAGATAGCCTTTATCAAAGTTAAATTGTCTATGATCTAAATATTTCAGTTTAAAAGATTTTTTTCCTATAAAAGTTATAAAAAAAATGTAAAATAAAAAAATAGCTTGTTTAAAAAAAAACAACATAAAGTAGAAAAAACAGTCAAACACCTAAAACTCAAGTTAATTTAAGTATATTGTATGTATTGTTTGATGATGATGATGTATTGTTTTAGCTTTGAATTCCCCAAGCCGACCCATGCTCTGCAAGCTGCGAAGGAAGCTCTCAGTTCGTTGGAGTCAACCATAGCGGAGACATATTTGGAGCACAAAGGGGATCCATTGGTGGGGACCATAGAGCCCAGCATGTACATGGGACGGTACAGGACTGATGCGGATGTTCTCGTTGATGACGCACGCCCCTATGTCTATGAGATCATAAACAATCTCATCACTGTCCACGCTGAGGTATGTATAATTAAAAACATGTAATTGTGACTCTGCAGTAAATTTCGTCTTGTGTATTGTACAAAAAATAATTGGTCTTCTATTATTTTTCGGTGTCATAAACACTCAGATTCAACACAAATATATTATGTGTAATCATTAAATACGGCAAAGCGGTCGAAGCCGCGGCCATGTTTTAAAAGCTGACATCTAACTTAAAGCACCAAAGAGGCTATCAGCTGTTAATTCATTAATCTTCCTCATCTTTTTGACAAAGATTTATTTTCAAAAGGTGACTGGTGAACATCCAGTTTATAGAATTAGTTATTGTAGGAGGAAGCGAAAAATTATAGTTTTTTATTTGTTAAGGAATGTGTAATGAAGGTTTATAAGTAATTTAAATGTGTTACAACTTTTTTTAATGATTACGAGAATGTTACAATTGAAACACAACTATTTAATCGCGGTTTTGGTTAAATTTTAATTAACTATTTCCGAAGCATAATATTCGAGTCTGCTTCGTGATCATAAAATAAAGATAGTAATGTCAATGTTTTAAAGTTTAAACAGCTAGGAAAATTAAGTTGAACCAATACCAAACGGAAAAAAAGGTTCCTAGCCGTGTACACCTAAAGTACGCTGTCGCTGTGTAATGTAAAGCTTGCTCTTTTCTAGGTTTATAAGGCCTTTACGGCCATTCAAAAATTGCCATAGCGGACGGTATTTCACGTCCACACGGCGGGGTATTGGTAAAGTTTTCAACTAGCAATAATCGCACCTCGGATTAACCTCATTGGTTACGATATTGCCTCTGCGCAAAGGTAACTCGAGTAAAATTCTCCGGGAACTTATATGTTTCTTGTGAACCAAACGATACCGCGATTCAGATTTCAAGTGGCGCCACCTCTTGGTAGTCATAGTCAACTTTTGCGACTTTACGTGATATTACTACAGTCAAACAAAATATGTCCTAAAAATATCACTTGCTTCGTATGCAGTAAGCTACGCAACGTCGACTGGCAAAAAAGGATTAAAACTCACATTAAGGTATTTAAATATGTACTCATAGTTTTACTATTTCACTGACAAATGATTTATAAACGTAGTTAAATAGCTCTGATTGCTGACAAAAATGGTAACAATGATAAATTTGTATGCTGGAAGCAATTTAATTTTAATTATAAGCGGCCGGGTAACATATTAATATTTTTTTACATAGATCGGGTCAGAAACTGGTGGATAAAATTTTATCATATAAATTAATGCTGCAAAAGTTGAATTCAATTGCCAAGAGGTGGAGCCACTTGAAATCTGAATCGCGGTATCGTTTGGTTCACAAGAAACATAAGTTCCCGGCGAGTTTTACTCGAGTTAACTTTGCGCAGAGTAGGGATGGGCAAATGGAAAAAAAATATCGATTAGGGATGGGTCGTTGACGTTTTTAGCGTCAACGAAACGTAACCGTTTTTTTGCGTTGGTTAACTAGTTGAAAAACTAGTTGAATTCCTCAACTAGTTGATAATATTTATGTTAGCAAATGAGCAGCTCTTGTTTTTTTTTATATATATTTTTTAAATTTTGGTGCCTTAGCTAGATAAATGGTCGAAAAAATCAACTAGTTTTTTTTAAACCCGTCAACCGTTCGTTCGTTACTTCATCGTTAACGGTTGATTCAACTAGTTCGTTAAAAAAACGCCCATCCCTAATATCGATATATATCGTATCGATATTTTTAGAAAATATCGTATCGATATTTTAGCGACTACGAGATTACCTATTGTTTTTTTTTTTTAGAATTTTAGTTTCCCTAGCTTCATAAATAGTCGTAAACTCGAGGCTCGAGAGTAGCTCTTGTTGATTTTTTCTTTTTTTTGCGAATTTAAATCAATATACTTTAACTCGATCAAAGTAAAATTTGAAAAAACACAAAAAAATATATCGAATTTGATATTTAGAATTAAATATCGAATATCGATATTATCAAAATGAAAATATCGACGATATATATCGATTATTTTCTGAAAAAATATCGATATTTTGATATATCGATATTTTTTACCCATCCCTAGCGCAGAGGCAATATCGTAACCAATGAGGTTAATCCGAGGTGCGATTATTGCTAGTTGAAAACTTTACCAATACCCCGCCGTGTGGACGTGAAATACCGTCCGCAATGGCAATTTTTGAATGGCCGTAAAGGCCTTATAAACCGATAAACGTAGAAAACCCCTAATGATATGATATCTATACAAGTTTGTTAGGCTTCATATTGAGAGTTGGTAAAGATTTTAAGAAAATTTTCACAATTCAGCTACTATATAATTCTTATGTGCGATCAGTTTTGGAATATGGTTCTGTAGTGTGGAATCCACATTATCAAATGTATATTTACCAACTTGAAGGGATTCAGAATATTTATCTTAGACATTTGAGATATCGTTCTAACCAAGAGGAACTGCAAAATTTAGTAAATTTTTCTCTTGCAGAACGTAGACTAATAAGAGACCAATTGTTTCTTTATAAGATTGTTAATGGCCACATTGACTCTCCACAACTTCTGAGTCGAATATCATTTAAGTGTCCCCGTATCTCTGGGCGTATACAAATTACGTTTCAGTCCGCAATACCTCGAACTAATTATGGATCTAACATGTTTGTTCGCAGGTCGACTAATAATTATAATATAAATTTCTCCAACATCGACATATTTTCTGAGTCGCTAGATAATTATAAAAAAATACTTTTTTCTAGTGTAAGTAAGTGTTAGTTTAGGTGTTTTTGTACAAATGCTTTTTGTTTCTGTATAATGTAATTTCTTGTTAGATTAGTCGTTCACTTCTTCTATTTTGTGCTTTACCTATAAGTGGAAATCGTTTTGGATTGTGTTTTATATTTTCGAATGTGATTGTTCTGTGTATTTCCCAAATAAAATAAATAAATAAAATTGGAGTGTCTGTTTGTAATATTGAAATAACCGCTTTTTAATAAATGAATATGGATGTATGTGTATACATCCACCATATGGTATCCACCATATCCACGTATATGTACCGTGTGGTACATATACCAAAATAACGTGTTTTACAATTTTTGTCTGTCTGTCCTTCTGTCCGTCTGTTTGTTCCGGCTAATCTCTGAAAGGGGTGCACCGATTTTAACGGGAAATTCACTGGCAGATATCTGATGTAATAAGGAGTAACTTAGGCAAAAAAAAATTAATTAAATAATTGACTGTTAGGCGGAAGTTCGCCGGGTCAGCTATTATTAATAAATATATTAAGTAAGCATTTGACAACAAAATGCTTTCCAAGTCCTAAGTGACAATATTAAATATTGAGAGTAGGAGGTAGGAGGAGACTAGATTCTAAATTTTTAATTGTATAAAATGTTTTATTTAATTTTATTTATTTCTACAAGGAATAATACAATGTGACATCATCCCTTTTCAAAACAACGGCCCAACGGAAGACCAGCGTTGGCTGTATTGCCAGCATATTGCTGAGTTGGTGCCTTTTTGTTACAAACATAGTTTTAAGTGGTTATTTTATTTTTTTATTTACTTTTGTTCTGTTTGTTTGTAAACAAATAAACTTTTTTCTTTCTTTCTTTTTAAATGATAAAATGTAACCATTTTTGGAGTTTATTTCTAAAATTTATAAATAAATAAATTTATTTTATTTTTTATATATTGTGTATATTCCAGCCATGATTTATCTATTTAACTTTTAAATCATTCTCCTAACAAATATTATTTTCTTATAAAAAAAATATTCCAACTTTGCTTTGCGCAAGCAAATTCATATCGAGTGGTGAGGGATGAGCGTGCCCTTATTTTTCTAGAACACTTTATTTGGATTACATTTTGTTTAATATCAGATGCAATATTCATAATATTAGGGTTAGTACATAAGAGTAGTAACGTGAACTAGCACCGTTGGATGCAACTTGTTTTGGAAGTGTTGGTGATGGTGATGATTATGATGATGGCGGTGATGATGATGATGATGATGATGATGGCGGTGATGATGATGATGATGATGATGTGCGCCAAGGTGGACAGCGTGTGCGGGCCGGCGTCATCCCGTTACGTGCGCGACATCTGCGAGACCGTGTGCGAGGAGGTGGCGCGGCTGGCGGCGTGCGCGCCCGAGCCGCACAGCCGCGCGGCCGCGTTCCAAGCGCGCCTCGAGTGCACGCTGCTGCACGTCGCCACCGCTTCACACCTCACCAGGAAGGCTGAGTAAGTGCTTTATGCTTTACTACTATAGTTATCAGTTATGACTTCGACTCCTGTCAAATATTACATTCCATCAGTGGTTGTACATGACTTGACTATATGTGTCAAATTGCTTCTGTTAAATAAAGATTTAAAGATCATTATTCGGAATTTTGTAAGGCTAGCTAGGCTTTTGGGCTTCTGTGGAAGTACCGCCACTGTGTGGGAGCATCGTCAGCATAGTCGACGAACTCTAATTATGCCAAAATTTAGTATATAAAGCAATAAAGGTTGTATATGCACTGAGTCATATATTAGCACGCATCAACACCGGTCGTTTCATTTACGTCGTTGCTCGTACCCTACTTACGCAACATTACACGTGTATCACAGATTCACGTACATCGGTGACTCCACGTGAACAGATACACTTACAACTGGTGACCCCGACGAAAAAATACCCGACGCGATACCTACGTTTGAAGCAAACTTCATCAAATTGTGATAACTGTACTGCACAGCCTTATCAGCCTTCCACCAGCGGATCTCCCTGATTTGGCTTTCAAGAGGCATAAATATAGTTATTCAGAAAATGAACCCAAACGCAGGTTGTGAGTACGCTAAATCCAGTAGTCATTCACAGCTCATGATGCAGCTAATGAACGAAATGTGTAAGCTCACCATGGAAGTCGCAGCACTGAAATCAAGCTCAGTCAGAAACGGACATCGTCACCATAGACGCAATCGAAGCCTAACGCGTCAAAGATCCCAATCGCGAACAAGAATCACGCCGGAAAGTCCTCAATGGTTATGTAAATATCACTTGCGCTATAAGGATCGAGCTTGGAATTGTGAACAACCGTGCAATTGGAGAAAGCCGTCGGAAAACTAGAATCAGCGTTGACAGAGGCGGTCGTCAGCGCTATTTTGCCATCAAACCGCCTATGCGTTACCGACCGAAAAAGTGGGTATCGCTTTTTGGTTGATACTGGCGCTAACATCTCAGCAATACCAAGAAGAGGCAACAAATTAAAAACCGACGGCACTTACAAAATATATGCCGCAAACGGCACTCCAATAAAAACATACGGCGACAAAACGCTGACGTTAAATCTGAATTTGAGACGACCGTACCGTTGGACTTTTATCGTCGCTGATATTACACAACCAATACTTGGAGCCGATTTTTTGGAAAAACACAACATTTTGGTCGACATTAGAAACAAGCGTTTGATAGATGGTACGACTGGACTTCAAAGAAACGCAAAGTTGATGAAGTCAAGCACACCAACACTTCGGATCGTTGATTTAACCGAAGATTACGCAGACATTCTGGCAGAATATCCAAATATTTTAAAACCGCTCGACACTCTGTCCCCACCAAAACACAACGTGGTTCACCATATTATAACTGAGGGACATCCTGTGTACTCCAAGTCAAGACCTTTGCCGGCCGACAAATACCTAAAGGTGAAAAAAGAAATAGAGGACATGTTACAGACAGGCATATGCAGGCCTTCCAAGAGTCCTTGGGCTAGCCCACTACTGGTGACAAAGAAGAAAAACGGCGAATTACGACTATGTGGCGACTACAGAAAATTAAACGCCATCACTGTACCGGATAGATATCCGATCCCGAGGGTATTAGATTTCACATACCTGTTGCCTGGAGCTACTATATACTCAAAAATTGATTTAAAAAGAGCTTACAACCAAATACCCGTCAAAGATATTGAAAAAACCGCAGTAATTACCCCGTTCGGTCTATTCGAATTCACTAGAATGCCGTTCGGTTTACGAAACGCAGGCCAAACCTTTGTCCGATTCCTGAACACAGTATTAGCAGGATTAGACTTCATTTTTGTATATATCGATGACATATTAGTGAGGTCATCGTCACCCGGTGAACATAGACAACATCTACATGAAGTGTTTAAACGACTCAACGAGCACGGCATCACAATAAATCGCGCCAAGTGTGTATTTGGACAACCCCAAATAGAATTCCTCGGATATTTAATTACTCCAGAGGGTATCAAACCATTACCTGAAAAGGTTGAAGCAATCAAAAAATACCCGACTCCAACAACGGTGCAAGAGCTACGCAGATTTTTGGGCATGATCAATTTTTACCGCAATAACATACCACAGGCAGCCCGACATCAAGCTCTTTTGAACAAATATCTCATAGGCTCAAAGAAAAAACGACAAAACTAAAATACAATGGACTTCCGAAGCACTAGAATCATTCGATCAATGTAAAGAAAGTCTAAGCGACGCTGTTACATTGACGTCTCCAGATCCGCATTCTCCGTTATCACTCATGACAGATGCTTCACAAACTTGTATTGGCGCCGTTTTACAACAGTACGAAAACGACACGTGGAAGCCACTTGCATTTTTTTCAAAGGCATTGAGTGAAGCACAAACTAAATACAGTACATATGATCGAGAATTGCTGGCAGTTTACATGGCTGTAACGCATTTTCAACCTTATATCGAGGGACGAGAATTGATAATATACACCGATCATAAGCCATTATGTCACGCCTTTACTACTAAACAAGACAGTTCAAGTAAAAGGATATCCCCAAGACGACTACGTCATCTAGAGTTCATAGCACAATTCACGACAGACATACGCCACCTCGCCGGTAATATGAACCCAGTGGCCGATGCACTATCACGAGTCGAACAAATAGATTGCCCCACACCTGTGGATTGGAATGACATAGCAGATTTGCAACGCAGTGACAATGAACTCTCTCAGCTGTTAAATAAAAACAACCTCAGCTGGAAAAGTATCCAGTTACCGGGAACGAGACAATTATGGTGCGAAAATTCAAGAACAAATTCACGACCGTACATACCTAAGTCGCTTCGAAAACAAATATTTGACTCTATGCACAACGTTACGCATCCTGGTGTAAGATCATCAAAGAAAATGATTTCTGAACACTACTTCTGGCCAGGCATGAATACAGACGTAGGCACATGGGCGAAAACATGCGAGTCATGCCAGACAAGTAAAACATACAGGCACAACTCAACCCCAATTGGAAGTTTCACGCCAACAGCACGTTTAGACCACGTGCACATAGATATCGTCGGTCCATTGCCAGAATCCAATGGAAACAGATACATCGTGTCAATGATCGACAGAGCAACAAGATGGCCTGAAGCCGTACCAGTACCAGAAGTAACAGCAAAAGTTGTAGCAGAAGTTCTCCTGAATACCTGGATAGCAAGATTTGGATGCCCAACTACCATTACATCAGACCAAGGACGACAGTTTGAGTCAGACTTATTTATCGCCTTAACCAAAGCACTCGGTATCAAGAAAACCAGAACTACCAGCTATCACCCACAATCAAATGGATTAGTCGAACGCTGGCATAGATCAATGAAAACCGCACTAATTGCGCGTGGTAACACAACTAATTGGTCAAATGAGTTACCCCTAGTCCTATTAGGGTTGCGAGGCGCCTTACGACTGAAAGAAAACATCAGCCCAGCACAAATGTTATACGGAACAAATATACGTCTACCTGGTATTTATTAATTTACCTATTTATCGAGCCGAAAAAGCAAAATACATCACCAGAAATTTTTACACGGACACTACAAAGGACAATGGCCAATCTAAGCCCGTTTAACAACAGTCACCACGCTACAAACCATAAACCATATATACACCCGGACATGAAAGATTGTGAATACGTATTCGTCAGAACAGATGCTGTAAAGAAGCCCCTAACACCATCATACAAAGGACCATATAAAGTGTTAGAGAAATACGAAAAATATTTCAAAATACAAATGCCAGAAAAAACTTCCATAGTAACAGTGGACAGATTGAAACCTGCTTACATGGTAAATGAAGACAAGGCGAACGAACCTTTGGCACACTTAAAAAGCACATGCAGCAACAACGTCAACGACCGCAACAGTGCTGAGCTCGCGGAAAAGAACAAGGCCACGCTGACGACAACACGTTCGGGTCGCGTCATACGCCCTGTTGTACGATTCGCTATAGAGCCTGATCAGCGGAAAAGCAAGAACCTATAATTAGTTTATTTTTGTTATATACATTTACATTTAATTATTTTTTATTATTATTATACATATATTTTTAAAAAAAGGGGGGAACTAATGTGGGAGCATCGTCAGCATAGTCGACGAACTCTAATTATGCCAAAATTTAGTATATAAAGCAATAAAGGTTGTATATGCACTGAGTCATATATTAGCACGCATCAACACCGGTCGTTTCATTTACGTCGTTGCTCGTACCCTACTTACGCAACATTACACGTGTATCACAGATTCACGTACATCGGTGACTCCACGTGAACAGATACACTTACAACTGCATTGAATCTAAAAGTTGTGTGGAACAGAAAGCTTTCAACGAAGACACCGCTTATCGTCTACATTTTTTATTTGTAATTTCATTTATGTAATTTCTTGCATGTGGACAGCAATAAAGAGTTGTCTATATAGGTACCTAACTATCAGTTCCAGAGATTATTTCTTATTCCTGATATATGAACTATGTTGTATTGCAATTTTTCATAAGTCCACGTAAAAATTGCATCCAAGGACAATTATTTAAAAAGTAAATTGAATCGTCAATAATTATTTACAATGTATTTCCAGAAATTACTTAATGGAGGCGTTAGCGGGTATTCCGCCTTTAGAAAGTGAAGAAGATAAACAGTGAGTACCGATATGTCATACATCAACCTAAATTCTGTTACCATAAAGAAAACAACTTTATTTGGCGAATTTTAAAAAGTTGTGATTTTAATTAATTTGAACATTGCTATTGGTATCAGTAATGTTACAGACTCTATAGTCTAGTGTCAATTTTTTTGCCATATCTCTGGTTTTATTGTAACTTCTAATAATATAGTTTATTATTAAAGAAGTTTTGTAAAACAGAAGGCATTGTTTTCATTCTAATCTTTAAATTTTCTTGCAGAAGGATGGACAGTATCGTGGAGGGATTCAAAAAGAGAATGGAATTGCAACTCGCAAGCCTCAACTGCAATATGGAGACTGTGTAGATTTTACGACCTAGAGTTAAGATTAAGTGAAGTTTCAATGCAGACCCGACGTTTTCGCTTCATGTTATTTTATTGTTCTCAAGAATGGCGCATTTTATTATGTTTATAAATAAAGGAAATTGTGTATTGTATAATTAAAAAAAACTATATTTACTGCACGTCTTAAGACTTGTATTTCAATAGGAAAGTATTATCGTTGTTTTAAACCTAGTTATCGTATTATGAAATTATTGCAATGCTGTAAATGTATTTATTTTGTAACGGAAGATAAATGTTATCAATAAAATATAAAGTTTATATAATATTGTGTCCATTATTGGTGTTTTACCATTTTCTTGTAGCTCTGAAAAATAATTTTGACAAATTAGTCATTTTAATGTGCAGAAAGAGTAAATAATAAATATAAAAAATGATATCATAGTTTTCAAAGGACTCGTTAACTCTTTCCAAGCACTATAATTTGGGTACAAAAAAAGGAAAGGAAAAGAATGTAATAATTGTTGAGTTGGGCCGAAAGAATGTCGCATCAATTGTGTTTTTGCCACATTTACCATCGCTGATGTCACAAGATTCATCATCTACAGCCCTTTTTCATCCCACTGCTGGGCATTGGCCTCTCTTCTGGCATGCCATTCGTGTCTATTCTGGGACAGTCGCATCCAAGATCTGGCAGCCACGTTAACCAAATCGTCCACACATCTAGCTGCTGATCGGCCAACACTGCGCTTGCCCTCCCGCGGCCACCACTCGGTCACCGCCTTACTTTCCCGTCAGCCCGCATTGCCAAGTGTCCCGCCCAATTCCATTTAAGGTTCACAATTGAAGTGCCGATGTCACGAACTTTGGATTTTCGACGGATCTCCATATTGCGAGCACGATCTTGGAGCCTGATGCCAAGCATGGAGCGTTCCAGTGCCCTTTGGGCTACTCTTATTTGGCGGACACACCCACGCGTAAGCGTCCATGTCTCAGCACAGTAGGTCATAGTTGGCAGGACACATTGGTTAAAAAGACGTGTCTTAATTCACTGCGGCATTTGGCGGAACTAAAATATATACGTCATTCAGTCGACCGAATGCCGCCCATCCAAGCTGTATTCTCCTTGAGATGTCACAAGATTACAAGTAGTTTATTTATCAGCTACAAATTCCATTTGCTATTCTGCTCCCGAGTCTAAAGAAAAATATTATTTTAAACCTATTAAAAACTCATTAAAGAAATACGTTTCTTGTCTACCTCTGCAGCTAGTTTATGGAGCAAGGGCGCCATGGCCGGTCCGGTCTCCGCCACCATCTTACGAAAATACCCCTTTTTGTTCTGCAGTAATATATGTGGATGGTCGAACTCTAGTAGCCTACCTGCATCTAGAACTAATATCTGAAAAGATGAAATTGTTATTATTTTAAATATTGAATTATTTAGCCTAGATATGACCCTGTTATGTTTTTCTCCACATGATGCCTACTAAAGTGGAAAAGTAGTTTTGACTATCGGAAACTTGTGGATAAAATTCTGTAGTTCACAGATCGCCTTCTGACTAAGTAATTCTATATCTATGGTTTCATTGATGTTTTTCTGCAGAAAAATTAATTAAAAGGTAAAGGGAATACAGCTGTATTAATTCTCTAGAAACACTTAAGTAATAAATAGCAAAACTCTGCAAGACAACAACAACAAAGTTTCTACTCCACAGCGATAACACGTTTCGAATCGGCAATAGTTTAAAAAAAATTATAATAGTGACGATTCAAAAGCACTTGTAAAAGTCTATTTGAATTAAGGTGACTTTGACAATTTAGACAATCGTATTTATTCGACACATAGGTTCCACTGCTGTTTGCGTCGAATGACATGAGACTGCTAATTTCACTTCTAGTCAATATTTAACTTTATCTTGTCATTTCGATATTGGTATTACAGTTAAACCCTTAGATTACTCTACACTTATTAATTGGTAAGATGAAAAATACCCTCGTGATTTTGCGGTACAATATGAGCCGTGCAATCACGAGGCCTCGAGAGGGACCTCGTGTTTGATTCCCAAGACCGGCGAAGTGTTATTGGATTTCTCCATTAGGAAATACTAAGTAGCAGCACGGAGTCTGGAATTGTGCCCGAAAAACAGCAATAGGCTCGCCCACTATGACGTGGGATGAAAATACAATTGGCGGAATTTGGCGCCTCTGCCTATCCTTTGGGAAATATAGGCGTGAGTGTATGTATGAGTGCTTTTTTCTGCTACATTTTTGCATTACTGACAACTTTTCGCGATTCTGCTTGTTAATTTTTGATGAGTATTTTCTAGCCTTTGTCAGAAAAACATCGTTTACCTTATCAGAGTCAATGACGGTATTCAATCTGTGGGCAACAGTAAGCACGGTGCATGCCCTAAAATGTTCCCTTATCGCACATTGTATAAGAGTGTCAGTCTGTGCATCAACATTAGCTGTTGCCTCGTCTAACACTAGAATGCGATTGTTATGGACAATAGCGCGAGCAAGACAGACTAGTTGTCGTTCTCCCACACTGAAATTTGAGCCACCTTCTGCCACTTCTTTGTATAATGCACCTGAAAAAAAAATAAAAAACCAATATTCGTATTCATACTGAATCAATTGGAATAACTATAAACCCGTAAGTTTTAATAATAGCAATAGCAAGAATAGTATTTAATAAGAATACGCGGCAATTTCTATAAACAAAAAATGTGGCTATGAAAACACGACGCTTTTACAAGTAATTTTTTTTCGCTATAAACCAAAACTAAAATAAAACAATCTATTAATGTGAATGAATATCGGGGATTTTAGAGACTACTGTTTTAGAAAAACTATCTCTTAATAAAAAAATCGAGCAGGTATGGGTAACTTTTGAAATATAAGAAAGCAATACCTTTTACAAATTTACCAGAAGAGCTTGCGCGGAAGGCCTTTCGTGCTAAAATTTATAGTTTAAAGATTTTCTTTTGCAGGCAACCCCTAGGTTAGTACCCAAAAGTTGAGAATTAAATTGAGGCAAACATATGCCACCCGTAGGTACGCTTATATGTTGTTGTTTAGTGCTCACTGCTAAGTGATTGAAATAATGGAGTACTGACCAACGCCTTCGTCTTCAGTTTGTAATTCAACATGCTCAAGTGCTCTTAGCAATACGTGGTCTGAATAGTCATCGAAAGGATCCAAATTCTTCCTCATTGTTCCACTAAATAGAACCGGTTCCTTAAATTTTAAGAAAAACAAGGATATTTCTACTGGCATTTTATCGCTAAGATTTTACTAATTTACGCGTGCCAGATGGTATCTAGGCAACAAAATAATTCAGAAACCGGTCTCAAAATTAGACAACATTTGCTTACAATGTTTTATCCGTGTAAAATATCAAACCGTGTTAAATTAAATTTAATATTAAATTTTTGAATTGTAGGAAATTCGTAACAAATTTTCCATAAGCATTGATGAGTCTTACTTGTGGAATTATTGATATTTTCTCTCTCAAATCGTGCAACCCAATTGATGTAATATCTACTCCATCAATGACAATCACTCCTTCCAAATATGCCAATCGAAATAAAGCCTGTATTATCGATGATTTTCCTGCTCCCGTTCTGCCGACGATACCAATCTTAAAATAACAAAGTAATATTGTTTACATAATTTGGACACAAATAAAATCAAACTCCTACTAAGTACATAAATAATTGTAGCTTTTCCAATTTGACCGAAATTTATTCTTTTTCGAAGTTAATACTTGTTTCCTATCTCTCATTAAAAGGTAGACCTTTACTCATATCGAAAGGCTAAAAACAAAATCTACAAGTGTTATAAGTGTTTAAGATGTCATAGATCACTTTTCTTCATCCATTTTGTTGAAAAAATAATACATTACTACCTTTTCTTGAGGTTGAATATTAATTTGTAATTTATGCAAAACATAATTTCCATCTGCGGAGTATTTTAGACTCAAGTTGCTAAATTCTATTGCACCTTCTATTGGCCAGTCGTATGGAGGTTTCTTCTCAGGTACCTTAAACGTTTTATATAATTATTTCCTAAATTAATAACTAGTAGTATCTAGAAGTAGATCTAGAATATTTACTTGCTGTGTTTCATGTTAAATACTATATCAATAATTATTATTATCCTCCAAAAATTGTCTACGTTCGAGAAAACACATACACTTCTTAGAGCTGCTTCTTGAGGTAGCTTGGTATATTCTAAAACTCTTTCTACGCTAGTCATTTGATTCTCCATTTCGGCCGACTGTCGCATTCCCCATTGAAAAATCCCAGTCAAGGATATCGACTGAGTAATTGCAAGGCCAACACTGCTGCCATCTATGTCTGTAACACAACACTAACAATTTAAAAAGCTTTTCTTACATTGAATAAAATGTTTCACAAATCATGTCTAAATAAGAAAATCTCACCAGTCTTCATTAAACAGCTGAATGTGACACACATTATGAAGAGTAAACATATCACGTCAAGAAAATATCCAAAAGCGCGGCTGCAAGTAATGAACAGGTACCAAGCAGCACTGTGGAGGTCTTGGTGTCGATCGAACTCCATAGCTAGAAGATGCTCCGTACCAAAAGAACGAATTGTGGCTAGTCCTAGTACTGTAGCATTCAAATGCCCAAATACTGGACTACGAGCTGTAGAACATTGAGTGAAACCGTTACTGTAATGTTGTACGAGTATACTAGCGATTCCGATATATCTTGACATTTAAACTACGTGTTCGTCATACAGATATAGCATATTATATTCATAATTGTAGCATATTAATATTCATAATGATTGATATTTTGAATTAAAATTTGTTTGAATATTTTTTTTGTATTTTTTTATATTATATTTTAGTCAGTTATGTTGTTTAAATTAAATGTCATGATGTATGGATTAGCAAACAGGTAATCGGAGAAATAAGTGTGCTTTCTTCGTTTAGAAAAAATTGATACTCACTAATTCCTTCCAATCGTTTCACAGCGCCCGTAGTTCTTATATAAATGACTCGAAGTATGTAGAATATTATAAGAGCTGCAGCTATCGGTATGAGTAGTGTTATATCGGTCATTAATATAACAACAATCACACCGAACAAGTTTAATATTATCTGAAATTGGGAGACCATTTTTGCATGATGTTATTTTTCTACGTAGTTGTGTTTAAGGAATGAACTGACACTTTTAGATCGAAAAATATAATTAGCTTGCAACTTGAAAAAATCAATCTATAATGTTTAATTTTTCTTCAAATAAACTGTACTTAAGTACCTGAAAACAGTCAATCATAGCTTGTGGCAGCAATTCGTCAACAGCACCCATATCTTTACTAAAACGATTTAATACGCGCCCAGATGGATTTACGTTGAAGAAACTCATTGGGGATCTTGAAATGCATTCAAACATTTTATCGTGTAATCTGGAATTACAGAAAGATACAGTAATTACTATACAAACATAACGAAAATATATAAAATTATCGTAAAACATACTGACTTGATAGAACTTCTCATACACAGAGAAAAAAACAGAAAAGCTCTTATTAAAGCAACAGCAATAGTTGCCAAAGTTATGGCTCCAAATATAAGAACAAAATCCCTTCTAACAAGTCCTTGTTCAGCCCATATTATACGATCCATAGTTTTATCACCCGTTAATTTGTCTTCAACTTCACTCCTGCGATACATATTAGACATCATGTAACTTACATTAAATTCAAAGAACTAATACTTATATATCGAAGAAAAAACGTAGGTACCATCGACTTATCCAGAAATCACAAGCACTTGCACAGAACTGAGCCATTAAGAACATGAAGCAAACTATGGCAACAAAAGGACAAGCTGCACCGGCAAGGAAATATTCACGATAGACAGAGCCATGGACTCTTCCAACAGTTTGCGTCTCAGCTTCCAGTTTTTGATCCTGTTATTTAGTGACACAATTAAATACGAAACATTATAATTAATACGTAAAAAATAAGTTTTTTCTTACAGCAAAACTGGTATCGAACATGAGAGAATAAGCATGTCTGTGCAAACTCATAGTACTTGGTTGAAGCATCGACACACTCTGAATATTAGATACGTTGTCATCCTCGTGAACTTCTCGCACCTTGTCCTTCATTAGTTCTATTAATTTTAATTCTTTTTCCTTAAAACAAAATAATAGTAACATAATTATAATACATTGAAAAATTGAACATTAGGTAATAATTGTTATAATTACATGTAATTCATTGAAGGCGCCATCGGCAAGTATCTTTCCTTTGTGCATAATAACAATTTGATCTACAAATTTTATAAATTGTAACTGGTGTGTTACTAGGACTACTGTTTTGTTTTCGAGGAACCTGAAATAACCATACTTAATATGTATTTTAGTTTTACAATTTTATTGCGACGCATATAGGTATTGGCTTTCTTTACCTCTTTAGGCATCTGTCAAAAATGTGTTTCGCAACTTGTGTGTCTACTGCCGAAAGTGGATCATCCAATAAATATATGTCTGCCTAAAATAGATTTTGTTACTAGAAATGCGATTGAAATTTATCATGAATGGAATAGCCATAATAAAGATATTCTACCTCTTTATAAACAGCTCTGGCCAAATTAATCCTTGCCCTTTGTCCGCCACTTAAAGAAACCCCACGTTCTCCTACAACTGTTTTGTCGCCATGTGGAAATAGCGATATGTCTCGTTCGAGAGCACACACTTTGCATACTTCCATATACCTTGACTTATTGAATGGTTGACCAAAAAGAATATTCTGTCTAACTGAACCTAAAAAATAACTATGTGTAAAGTATGAATTATGTTCCAATCTTTAATTATCTTTTCTTACCGACAAAAAGCCAAGGATCTTGGCTGGCATAGCTGACTTCTCCATTTATTTCTACGTTGCCAAGAGAACAAGGAAGTTCGCTTAGGATCATGTGAAGGAGCGTCGATTTTCCAGATCCTACAGCGCCAATTATAGTGGTTAATGATCCACAGTGAATCTGAAAGCAAATATTGCGAAAGAAGTAAACCAATCTTGAAATTTAATCAATTATAAACGAAATATAGACTAACAGTTAAATTTATATCTTCGACGTCCTCTTTGGTCGATGATTTCGTCCATCTGCTACACGCTTCATTAAATTTAATGGCAATTTCGTCTTTGTTTTTATCTATAAAATAGAAGATTCTATATTCCTAGTCACAATACGATATTAATGACATTTATATCATTTCAATTTTATGTCACCTTTATCGGTGTACTTTGGTTTTCCTGTTGATGTGCTGGGCTCTACAGCAGGTGCAGAGCGTGGATGTAAAGGATCTGGATAATATTTATTGATTAAGATCTATGATTAATCATAAAGGGATTACCCGAAGATTATATCCTTTATTTTACCAAGTATTGTAACTCGTTTTTTCGGAGGGGTGATCGGTGTATCTTCAAGTCTTCGTCGCCTTGGAAGATGACATTCTTCGCTCAGCAAATAATCTCTTATTCGTTTGACTGCTACATTCATTTCGGCTATCTTAAAAAATAATACCATATAAGCACACGTTTACTTACAACCACGATGCAATGAAATAAGAATCAGTTTACCTGTCCAACAGCTTGTGGGAAGAATAAAGTCATAGTTTGTTTGGTAATATTGTAGTAACACGTTAAGAAGAATACATTCTCAACCGTTATGCGATTAACATAAGTGACATAAAGTAAAACGGTAATGAAAATTCCAAACCGTGATATAAACATTATAAAAGACATTATCACTCCCCGAATATAGGATGTCATTTTGATGTAATATATTTCTTGTCTGAAAAAAAAGGGAATATAAAAGAAGGAAAAAAGAAGAGGGAAAATAAAGAAGCATAAAAAGACAATGATAAAGTTTTACCTTCTCACAATGTCGATTATTTTTCTAAATGGTTGTTCCCAAGTATACATTTTAATAACTTCCATCCCCATTATAATTTCTTTCATCAGTCGTACTCTTTCATCTGATTTGAGAGCTGTTCCTCCTCTATAATATGCTGTTCTTGTGCCAAGAAAAACTGAAAACCACATTTTTAAACTTTATAGCAAAGCCATGTTTTAGTCAAAGATAAATTTTAAGCGTAACTTTATGTTAGACACGGTCGATTAAACAGCGAATGAACAGACATTGTTTTTTGAAGACGACAACCGAAATCTCAGAAACGACCAAGTCTATAAAAGTTTTTGATCGATAATGCATATATCTACACTTACTTTGGAATGGAATAACAGCTACGATGATTAACGAGCCATAAACTGCTGCCATCCCCATTTCTCTATATAAATAAACCGTCATTAGCTGAAAGCAATTTATTTATTACTAAATCTTACCTAAAAAAGGTTTCGTCAATCTTTCAAAAAAATTACCCACCACAGTCTCAACGGGTCCTATCCAAAGATAATGAGCGAATAAAGGGCCTGTGTCAAATCTATTAACATCGTTAGCCATAAGATTGACGACCAGCCCAGCGCTACTTTCTGACAATGCTTGCAGACTGATTTTTAGTGCTTTTCTATAAATAAGACTGCACACACCAATCCTCATTTTCATTCCTATATGCATCGCACCCATCATGAAAGGATGTTGAACAATGATATTTACAGCGCTACAAAATACGATGCCAAATGCGAAGAACACAGCTTCTCCCCAGGATATACTACTTTTGGTATCGTAGTAGTTAAAGAGACGGGAGACGTAGGTCGCATTCGATCTGCAAAAGAGGCACAGGTGAATTATTTGAACAATAATAATTAAAGCTGTATTTTTGAAAGCAGTTCAATAATACGTCCTTATGTTGCACCCAGACCTTTAATGTCCCATACATGTTTATTGTGACCCGTTGCATCTTATGATGAAAAGCCAAATATAAAAAAAAAACATTCGTAAATCAAACACAACATAAATAAATACACCCAACAGTCACATATATAGTTTAGACCCCATATTAAGATAGAAGTCTTATGTCGTGGGTATCAGAAACTACGAGAGTTTTAGGTCTCACAAACACTCAGACCTAGAGATGTAAAGAACTCGAGTCTTTGAGTTCTAATTCGATAGACTCGGCTCAATTTTGCACAACTCAGTGAACTAACTAAACTCGGAGTCTTGAGTCGAACCGAGCTTCAGTCTTTCCACAAAGACTCGAGCGCTAAAATAGAACTCGAGCTCTTAAAAAGAGCTCTTAAAAAGAGCTCGAGTCTTAAATAGAACTCGAGTCTTATTAAAGCTTGAGTCTCAAAAGAGCTCGAGTCTTATGTCTTGAGCGTATTAAGGTTTACTAATGTCAATAGTTGCAAATTATTCTGGACTTTATACATACTTATTACATAAATATGTGCGTCCTCAGATCAATTTTGATTGCTTGTGATTTTATTTATTTAATTTTTCATGATGATTAAAATGATTTTTCCTATTAATTAACGCTTTTATTTTTTCAAAACACGTTTCTGATTACGAATATATCCCACAAAAGTAACATTTTATTACCTGATTTAAAAAGGACTCCAAACGGAAAACGACTCGAGCGCGACTCGCCCCGTAAAAACGACTCGAGCGCTAAAAAAGACTCGAGTTCCATGTTGCGCTCAAGAGCTCATATAGACTTAACTTCTCTAGTCTTGGGAGTCTTATTGTAATGAGTCGAGTCGTTCAATTTGTCAGTCGAGCTCGAAATTTAGGACTCAAAGACTCGAGTTCTTTACATCTCTACTCAGACCCGAAACAAATACTTGTGGATCACACAAACATTTGTTTCGGTGCGGAGATCGAACCCGCGGCCTCTCGTTTCGCAAGCTGGTATCTAGCCAACTGCGCCACGGGGCTGTCAACAGTATATGCATATACAATATGCATTCAGTGTTAATAAGTTTATTCGTTTTGAAATATAATCGTCCAAAAACTAGTTTTGTTAATTAAACGTCCATTCGAGGATGATCGATGATCTGGTGTCATTATCATAAAATAGAGAGCTGTGCACTTACGACGCGTTATTCATGTCTTGGATAGAACTGTAGTACCTCAGCAAAAGACCCAGAAAAAGAGGTTGTTGCAACCTGCAAGAAAAATTCATTCTATTTCCAATGTTTATTTCGTATTTTATAAACATGCTCACATTATACCTGATTATAAATTCCATTGCTGCCAGCACCAACCCGTAGAGCATTAGTTCGACGCCAAATATTTTAAAAAGCACTCTCCACAAACTTGGCTTTGCGTCTTCGCCTCGCAATTCAGCGTTGTGCACTTCACGATCCCACGCTTTTTGCATGGCGTCTCCTATGTTTATAATTATCAAGGATCAAAATTACAATGTCATTGAGTCCGTAAATAAAAAACACTTTTACCTAGAATATTTGAGCGATGTTCCGGTAGCGGAGCATAAAGATCATCATCTTTTATGTCTCTACTGTAACCAAGTTTGAAAGTTTCCAAAGTCCATCTAAAAAGGAAAAAAATGATAGACTTCGCTTGAACATTAATTGTGATACTAACGACACCTAATGGGTTTTGGCCACTGTGAGAATAGTATAATAAGTCTAATTAAAGATTCAGGTTTTGTGTCCCTTCGTAACTGATTTAGGATAGGTATTTTTTAAACGAGTATTTATTTGCGTAAAGTGTTAATGAGCAATTGAGCAATACGAATAGGTCTATATTGCGAGTTGCGCCCATATCATCATTAAGTCAATCATGTTTATCTCACTTCTATTTATATCTGTATTTTAACGCCATTGTTCATATGACAATAGGAATAAAAGGATTAATGTTGGTTTAAAAGCAGTGATGGCCTCGAGGTTTAGGCGCGCGGTCGAGAATTTCGGCGGTCGCAGGTTCAAACCCAGGCACACACCTCTGACTTTTCGGAGTTATGTGTGTATTCACAATGAATTATCACTTGCTTTAACTGTGAAGGAAAACATCGTGATAAAACCTGCCCACCTATAAAGTTCTTAGGAATTTCTTAGGTGTGTAGTCCGCCAACCCGCACTAGGCTTGCATGGTGGACTAAGGCCTAAACCCTCTCGGTTGTAGAGGAGACCCGTACCCAGCAGTGGGACGTATTTGGGCTGATGATGATGATGATGTTGGTTTAAATCTGACTCTATCAGATGTTCTACATTAGATAACATACCCAAAAGTAAGTATGGAAAATAGATTAGCCTTGAAACGGGGGTTCATTTCCCGTCTCCGTTTGGGACCAGTATCCATATTGTAGACTTAAATTGAATATCCGCAGTAAAAATTATACACAACCGTTAAATATGTTAAATGTTGTATAATGTTCGAATACAATCGCGTTGGTCATGCGCGGTGGTACTCGTAATTAAATTGTGCAACACAATAACATAACATAACATAGTAGGTACCTATGAAGTTTGCATTTTTATTCTGAGTATTTAATAAATTATTATTTACCTTAACCTATGTTTCAATTCAATTGATTTAATGATGAAATAATACCTAGTAATAGGAAATTATTGAATGTTATTACAGACATGGAGTTATGTGCATTCTGGTGTACCTATTTATTACATTACTGATGACGATTGATAAAAAAAATTAAATCCGCCGCCGTTGCAACGTCACGTTTCTGACCGTAGCATATTGAGGTTTAGTATATTGACCCATTAATTTAAAAAAAACTTTGTGATTTGTCCTTTGCTTTGTATGCACTAGTGTTTATTGTTTTATATTCAAACAAAACCGACAATATGAAGTCTATTAGTTTCATTTATCAAGTCTGGTACGTGACTATTACTTAAATACATACTTTATCAAGTAATACCAAGTGCCACACATACCTATTTACGAAATATATAACACAGTTTTACATATATATAATCAAACATATTACGCAATAAACCAAATCTATATAAAGGCTGTATTCGGCACGTGTTTATTTTGAAAAATCAAATATGGCCATGCTTGGCTGTTTCCTTGTGTTTGCCTGTATTTGTGGGGTAAGTACCTACATGTCATGTTAATTTATTTCATTATTTAATTAGATTTTTCATAACAAAACGCTGAGAAATTAAATTTGACATCTCTTTCCCATAATTAAGTACTAATTGAAGAATCTCCGTAATACATAACAATGGTCAATGAAGC
Organism: Hemaris fuciformis; assembly: GCA_907164795.1. Lineage (NCBI taxonomy): Eukaryota > Metazoa > Arthropoda > Insecta > Lepidoptera > Sphingidae > Hemaris > Hemaris fuciformis. Next base: position 12,708,364 of record OU015434.1, read on the forward strand.
ATAAATATACATACCTATACTTATCTACATTTTTTCCGAAGGTAGGTAAAGGTGTATTTCTATGCTGAAGTTCCGCTATTTATTGTAGTCCGGAATCAAATCTAGATTACATGAAGGTATTTAAAACTATGTAAGTAAAGAATTAAAGATCCCTAAACAATACAGATGCCTTAGAAATACTGCGTGGTTTTAGATATTTTTTTATATGTAGTATTTTCACATTTATTTTATAGTATTGGTATAAATCTTGCATATTTCTGTTACCAAAAAGTTGCAGTTGCTAGAAAAAAAAACGATTTAAAGTGTCGGTCATCAATTGTGTCTCCCTAGTTCTCTTACCAAAGTATTCTCTTATTAAATAATCATATTATTAATCCAACAGGTCTCCCAAGCGTACACGGGTCGTGTACGTACGTACGCCTATGTGCCTACTGCGACCACAACGACACTATCTGCAGCGCCCCTACCCCAATGTGAATATGACTCGTGCCGTAGCACCATTGAAGAACTTGGTGCACTGCTGCAGCTCCTTAAGTCCTTGGATGACGATGGCCCAGCCAACGGTGGTCTCAGTGAAGAAGTTATCATGAAATTGGTGAACGCCCTGATATTTACAGCCACGCAACCTCACCGAGGACATTACCCCGGATTTGATGGTCATGGATATAGTGGCAACTGGGGTGGCGGCCACAATGGATACGGTGGAGGGGGTTATCCTGGAGATTATGGAAATGGGGGCGGTAGTGTAGCAATAGCAGCATCAGGATCTGTAAGTGGTAGCATAGGAGGTGGTGGGAGCATAGGAGCCAGTGGCAGCACCGCAGGTAGTGGAAGTATAGGGGCTACTGGTGGTAGTATTGCAGGTAGTGGTAGTATTGCCGGCAGTGGTAGTATTGCCGGCAGTGGTAGTATAGCCGGCAGTAGTAGCATTGCAGGTAGTGGAAGCATTGCAGGTAGTGGAAGCATAGCAGGTAGTGGAAGCATAGGAGATAGCGGTGGTATAGGAGGTAGTGGTGCAATAGCAGGCAGTGGTAGTATAGCCGGCAGTGGTGGCGTAGCAGGTAGTGGCGGTATAGCTGGAAGTAGTAGTATAGCAGGCAGTGGTAGCATAGCAGGTGGTGGTGGCATAGCAGGGAGTGGTAGTCTAAGTGCTGCTGGTAGTACAGTAGGATCAGGTATTGGTTCCGGGGGTGTGGCTGGAGCAGCGGGAGCAGCTGGTAGTGCTGCAGGTGTATTAGGTTCATCGGACGCTGTAGGATCAGCTGCTGGAAGTGTAGCCGGAGCGGGAGCTATAGGTACTGCCGGCAGCATTTCTGGAACTGGCCTCAGTAGTGGGATAGACCCCACCAACAGCATAGTCGGTTCGGGTGGTGTTGCTAGTGCTGCGGGAGCAGGATCTTTAGCCGGTATTGCCAACAATGCCGGGTCTGGAGGCATAGCTGGTTCAGGAGCTGCTGCAGGTGCTGCGACTGTAGGCGACAGTGGGGCCTTGCAGGGTATTCTTTCAGCAGGTGGTGCAGCTGCTGCTGCTGGTAGCTCAGCAGGATCAGTCTCGTCAGGAGCTCTTGGAACTAGAACTGGGGCTGCTGCAACACAAGGTGCTGTAGCGGGTGCAGGATCTATAGCTGGTGCTACTACTGAATCTGCTAATGCCCCAACGGCCACGGGGAGCGTAGCGGATTCGCATGTTGTAAATAGTGTGACTAGTGTTACCGATACTTCAAGTGTAACAAATGCAGTCGCAGATTCATCCAGCAGTGCTGCCGGCGCAGCGAGTTCTGCTGGAGCAATAACTACTTAGTTGAGTAAATAACTAATGGCTTAAACAATCTGTTGTAATATTAAGTCATATATTTAATTTTTTTTTATTATTTGTTATTTTAATAATAAAAAATACTAGATATGGAAAATGTGGAGTTTTAATTTTATGTGCATACCTAAATAGGTACTTTAGAAATTCTATATTTGAGAATATTTATTACCTACTAGGAGACCTGACGGCAGACATTATAATTTAATAAAAAATATCGCTATGTAAAGTAATTATTATTGGTTAAAGTATAAAGTGGTTGACAAATATTTTATGAATGTATCCAAATTGGTTTTTAAATAATGTCTATTAAAATTACTAGATGGCTCTGGATAGTGACTGTAACTGTCACTTTTTGCTTGTGATGTCATTGTCAATAAAAGTCGTTTGATTTGGGTGACATTTGTTTGATTTTTTGAATAAGTTTGTACAATAAAATAGTTTTCTTCGCTTTTAAAAGAATAAATTAGAGGTTCGCGCTGCTGTTTTAAAAGCTCAAATGACTTCTTCTAGTCATAACAGACGTCCCAATGACTTCCGAAATTGAAGCATTGAAAACAAATGAATTTAACCGGAGACGTAAATTGAGACTTCAGCAGGTGAATGTTTTCCTATATTGTTATTTTATAAAACATAAAATTATCAAGTATAACGGCACTTATTAGGAACCGGTTTTAGGTGAGAGAGCAATCAAATGAAATTGCGAAAAGAATTAGGCAACGTACAAAAGTTGAAAAGCTACGCCAGGTCGTTGACCTTGATGTAAAAAAGCAGAAGGAGTATTTGCAGCGTCAAGGAGAACTTGTAAAGAAACTAGGAGATTTATATTCCAAGGGGATTAGCAACGTCGGTGCTAGTCATAGAAGTGCTTCAGAAATTAAGGAACAGGGTAGGTAACAACAAACACTTAACAAAATCAACTGCTATTTTCAGGCATTTCAGCTGAAAGTATTATAAACTATTATCAAGTAAATACATTTTTTTGTAATGAAATTAATAGATATCTAGCTAAAAGCAGTTTTTACTTTTCACTCAGATGAAAACATTAAAAGTGTAGATTAAATGTTTATTGTTTCAACTATTTTTCAGATGAGGTGCAAAAAGTAGATATTTCTAAGCTACGTGGTAGAGAGGCAGCGGCAGCTCTAAGAAGGAAGAAACAGGAAAAATTAGATGAGCAGAAAAAACTGTTAGATAGAAAATTACAAGCCAGGTATTTAATTTATTTAAAAGTGCAAGAACATTATTGTTAGACACCAAATTATCTATTAATGATTTTATCAAATGGGCAGAATTTTTTTATAGTGCTATAAACTTTTCCTATGCTATGCTTTCTCTGCTATAAACTTAAATTATCCTGACAACTTACTTTTTTTGTTTTAGGACCTTATTTTAGGTAGTTGCATTGCTATCAATCAAAATGACTGATTCTAAAGGAATTATTCATTTAACTTTTATATTCCTATCAGGTGGATGTGTCTAAACTGTCCTATATTTTGATTCTAGTGTTTCATACATAAAACATAAGATTATTTAATCATTGTTAAATAATTAGAAAATATTTCATAATCTCAATTTATTGTGTATATTATATATTATAATGATTTTCAATATGATTTTATTATTTAACACTTTAAATACAATAATAATACATCGTTTCATTCTGATTTGCTATTATTTTTTTTAATTGTGTAAATCCCAATAAATAAACATTTTATTTGCCCCGGCAACTAATATGTATTGCTATTTAAAATATTTATGGCAGGAATTAGTTTATAAAGAAAATGGTAATCAGCCATAGTCTTATAGTAACATACTTTTACATATACCTGATTTTTACACATTTGTATTACAGTGCATACACTAAGTATAAGTAACACCATAAGTGTTATAATATTTAAAAATTTTGTCACAGGGAGGCAGCTAATGAAATAAGTAGAGAAAAAGCAATTGCTACAACTAGTAAGATTACAAATAAAATCTCAGGAGACTCTCAGGACAAACCTATTGTTGCTCAAGAAGATATATCCAGTGACAATGCAAAAAAAGCTGATAATGCAGAGGATCAAAACAAACCAATAACTAATGACATGGCTACTCAGTGGGACAGTGCTGAGCCAGAATGGGAACCAAACATTCCATCTTTGGCATTGCCAAGGGATGACAGTGCAAAAGAAAATATTGGAAGCAGATCAGATAAAAGCAAGAGATTAGACTTATTTGCTTTAAGTGAAGAAATGCCGTCAAGCTTAAGAGGTGGTGTTAATAATAATGAAGATGCAATCCCAATAAAACCATCATTGACACTGGTTTCAGAATACCTACAAAATAGGGCTTTAAGGTTGAGAGAATCAAGTACTACAGCTAGAAAGCCATCTGAAGACTTACAGAGTATAAAAGACACAATACTTCGGACAAGGACATCAAAACCAGAAGGTACTCTGTTAAATGCATGCTGTGTGTTAGATGAACAGCTCATACCAGTGCCGTCTTGGCAAGCAGAGCAACATTGTGGATTTTGTTCCCATAGTGTATCATATCATAATTCGAAAAAGAAACACTTTGATGTAACTAATTCACGGATTAATAAGATTTTTAGTTCAATGAGGCCTTTGCAACATGACACACGTCCAGCTCTCGGGCCAAATGGAGCTAATTTTAGAAGAAATAGGGTATTTGAAAGAAACTGTAAGAATAATAATTATATGAGGTTTATGGGCTTTCATGTCATAGCAAGTATTGTAATATAAATCATGTAATCAATATTACTTATTATTCATTAGTAACATCCATTGAATAATTATGATTTGATACATCTTTCATGCTTATATATTGGGTATCATTAAGCTTATATGACTATTTTATTACATTACTTCTTTGTAACCTATTGTTATTTATTATTGTGTGACTTTTGTACCTCTTTGAATATATGACGTTAGTTATCATAGTGAAATAATTTGTTTTGTAAAATTACATGACACTTACATATGCTTAATTTCAGTATATTTTTTAGTCTCGTCACATTTTAATCATCCTGTTTCACCTTTTTAGTCAAAAGCAATAACACTGAAAAATCCTCAAGATCAAGTGCTATGGACAGTGGAGCTGTAAGAAGAAATGCTATTACTATGTACAATCACTCTACTCGTAATACGAGGGACGTGCAACGTGGGGATGAAAGAATTGTATTACGAGAAGAACCGAATGAAGACGACGCTTATTCTCAAGCCCAAAAAGAGACTTCTGTTGATGATACTAAATATAAAGAACATCAGAAGAAAATACAGCAAATGAGACATAAAGTTGCAATGACGAAACAAAATGTTGAAAAAGAATATAAAGACACTATTAATTTTCTTAATTCACTGCCTAAAGATACCGGCAGGCCTATGGTATGTTTTAATGTTAAGTACATAATGTATTTTGAAATACTTTTTTATTTTAAAATATTATACTCCGTGACTCTTTAGCGCAAGGCCTACATGGATGAACATAGACAACAAATGCAAAAAGACTATCGTGAACAGAAACTTCAGCAAGAATACAAAAAAATTGAGAAGGATTGCAGAAAACATAGTTGTACAGTAAATAATGATTTTTATTTTTTTTATGTAGAAATAGCATCATGTTTTTTAATTAGATTGTGATAATTATATGTTTGAATTTATTAAATTTCCAGAAAAGCCGAAACAAATCTAAATCTCCCGTAAAATTTATTGACGATGAATTAGATAACAGAGATTTTCAATACTCCTGGATGCCTGTACCAGAAAGTGACGGTAATCTTGCAATCCACACGATTCCTACAACAGTAAAAGAAGGAAAGACAGGGAATACAGTGAAATTTAGCAATGTTGATAGTTATCATGAGTATAGGTCTCGACACCGACACACACCTCCAACAAAAGACACATCAGGTCACAAAAGGCAAGGAAATAAAAAGGTGGAAGCAATATTAATAGATAACAACAGTGATGTCACAGATTACTCCTCAAATGCTTCGGAAAGCAGCACATTTGAAAACAGCAGGCCTGAATCAAGAGATACTAAACCTCTGAATGAAAAAGAATTGTCAGATGCAGAAAGAATAATAATTTACAAAATCCTCGATTCCAAAAGTGATAAGAAATGTAAAAGGAAAGAGAGATTAATGCAAAATATTTTAAAAACTTTGAATTTCATGGATATGAAAAAGAAACATAATACAGATGACCAAGATTTGAATAAACAGAGTAATGAGAAATCTAATAGAGAATTTGGAAATGCCACATTTGAACAATTGAATGAAGGTAGTAATATTAATATCTTGGAAATATTATTATCACTTATTTCATTTTTGTTGTAACTTAAAAATGCATTTATTTTTTTCAGGCATCTACAAGACAGTCAGTAAAAAAGGGTGAGTTTTGATGCAAAAATATTATTTTATTTAGAACTCCATACTATTTAACACAACTTCCTATACTTCAGGCTATCTTACAACATAACAAGGTGTTATACCGCTAATGTGGAATTGCAGCAAGACACTGCTGCTCATAGACCATGGTGGTAATAACTGATACACATTAATTATTATGTTATACATGAAATATGTTAACATATTACTTTTGTGTATTTATAAAATATTCTTATAACTTTATTGTAGTATTTGTTGCTATTGTCCTACTTACATCCAACATCATTAATTTCAAATGAATAAATAATTTAAGTATTTTATTTTGGGTCATTAAATTCATAAAATTGAATATTGTAGAGATTTGATGAAAGTTTGTATCATTTATTATTATATTTGTCGCTATGTGGTCTTAGCTTTTCATTCCAACTTTGCTAATAAAAGTATTTGCCCTAAATAACTTTTGATATTTTTTTACAGGGATAATATGAAATCTATGTCTTTAGTGGATAATGAAATCACAGATCACCGAATTTCTAATGAATATGATCGCAACAATCTCTGTCCCTGTAATAATAGAACTAACGAAGATCAACAACCCATCAAAAGTAAATATATACTTATTTCTTTTTTATTATCTTTACCTACGGCTGCCTCGTTGGTCTCGCTCTCAATGTGTGCCTCGTGCGGCCTACAGATTCTGGGTTCGATTCCCCGGTCGGGTTCTTCCATCACAAATGTCACTGCAGCAGCAAGGAGTCTGAAATGTTCGAAAAACAACGGCTGTGGGCTCGGCCCCTATAAAAAACTGCAATTGGCAAAACGCAGGTGCAGAAATACACCGCTGTTTAGTCGTTCGGGATTAGGATCGAGTGTTTGTATTATAATTAGGCTTGTGATTCCTGACCACCCACTGTTTCGTTTGCAAGTAATCTTAGTACATACCTTTATTTGTTTTAGTCCGAAGGATCTTATTTTATTTTTATACTGTCACTACAAATTGACAACACCGCATCGCTATTTCTCAGTTTTACTTATGTAATTATCTATACTTATTTAATTATCTGTTTTTTCATGCCAAACCGTTTTTCCATCGAAATCGAATACCATAATCATCCTAACTAAGTATTATCTGCCTCAGTTTTCGATCACGCTTTGTTTACACCTTGTATATTTCTAAGATATTTGTAAAGTGTTAATGAATTATAATTTCTTTCCAGCCAACAATATCACCCACAGGAATACTGACATCTCTAGGTAACTATAACTAAATATAATCAATTACTATATAATTTGTTTAGAAATTATTGCTATCTCTTGCATAATGAATTTTAATTTTTCTAGGTCATCAATTAACTGCGTTAGTTGCAATTGTGGGTCTATCGAAGCGTCCAAAACAAGGGACAGTACCACGACGCAAGTCCAACCATCGGCGGCAACATCTACCAGCTCATTTAAAACGGCGACCAATGACAAAGCCAACAGTGCCTTGCCAGATGGTGGTTATGTAAAGTTAGTCGATGATGGAGGGCAAGAAACTGGTAAGTTTTACATTGGTGCTTCCGGATTCCTCAAAGACAACGCATATGAAGTCGTTATACAGCTTAGAAAAAAAGACGGTGCTAATGAAAAGGCAGAAGACAAAATTACAGGATATAAATTGTCCGGCAAAGAGATACCGAAGTGTCCTACACCAGAGTTACAAAAAACTTCATCTGAGGAAATAAATACAAATATTTTAGAAGAAAATAATGATGGAGATGAAGAAGTAATAAATTCTCCTATAAATCCACCACCTTCAGAAAACATCACAAATAAAGTGTGTAATTCTGTCGGTACAGACACAAATATTCAAGATATGGAAAAACAACTAATTAATATAAATGAAAACGTTAACATCGAGAATCAAAATAATCCACCAAAAGTTTTGATCGATAAAGGAGTGCACACATCTTTTCAAATGTCATTTGCAGTCCCTAGTCATGAACTTAAAACTGATCCTATCTCAAGGCCTGCTACGTCAACCTACACTCAAACTACTTTGAGTTCACCAAATCACAGGCCATTGTTTATTCACATGAGTTCTTCAACATCTACAGCTTACATGAGTCCTCCGGAACTAGTACGGCCGCAGTTTCTGAGACATGATTATCGTATGACTGATGAAGAAAAATATGATAATATGCGAGTCTTGAATCGACATGGATATACTTCAGAACGAGATTACAGCGAAGATTGTAATAGTTGTAGATGCAAAAAATGTACTCACGCAAAGAAAATTATTATCAATAAAATTAAACCGCCTGGTTGTTGCAAGAAACACACGAAAAACAGAAATAAATTCGATACTCCTCCAAACACTGTGAGAAGTCGATCTAGTGGCGATGTATGTTTTCATAAAGTACCAAGCAATCGAGGAGCATCTAGGTCTTCAGTAAAATCCCATAGCCACAAACATAAGAACCATGGCGTCTCTATTAAACAACACTCTCAAAATCTCGGAATACCTATTTCATCAAGTGCAGCTTCTTCCCATAGAAAAACTAAAACAAATTCTCTAGTTAGACATGCCACATCTCGTTCCGATCTCAACCCTGTTCTTAAAAGATACATCAATAAATTATTGGCATTAAACAGGGAAAGTTTAAAAGCTATAGAAGTAGCTGATCAAGATTGCAGTTCCGTAACGACGCCCGGAAGCTCTATAATTAACGTAACAAAAAATTTGGACAAAAATACACTACTAGAACGTAAAATTTCATTTGAACAGATAAAGGACATGCTAAGACAGCAAATAATTAAAGAAAGTAAGCAAGATAATAACAGTGAGTTCACTACCCAGAAAATAAAGAAAATACCTGTGACCCGGACTTTTCGCCGAAAAACTGTGCACAAAGTAAAATCACTAAATATTTCAAGGAATCTGCATAAAAATAAAATAAAGATTCAACCGAAATGTTCTGCTGGACATGTCGCATCATCTTCGTCATCTGGTAAGCAAGATGTTTTTAGAACAAAGTCGACAGACAGCAAATCAGAGTGTCTTAATTTTGTAACAACATCTAGACAACTTCCTACTCCAGGTCCAATTCATAAATCAATTACTCCAGATGTCATTACAGAAAATCTTTGCCCTACCCCTAAAAGCGACTCAAACATCAATCGTGATTGTAACAAATATAGTAATAACTATAGTAATCGGAGAGTGGAACCTAAACATCAAAGAGATAACATACACACGATGCCTTGCTATCGGTCCACATTAGGTACATCGTCGTCTGATACGGATAACAACTTCATTTCACAAAATTTACATCGTAATATAGATATTCCGATTACTACATCGACACAGACTAGAGAGAATATGGAAACTGAAATAAATTTAATCAAACTGGCAGAAGATAAATTGCAAAATATGGAAAAAATTGCTGATCTCACTGAAAAGTGTACCAAACGCTTATCCAACCTAGCTAAGGTATTGGAAGAAGTTAGGAAAAATAAATCTTTAGTTTATGGTCAAATTTCAACGTCTGAAAGCGCATCAGAGTCCGATCAAAAATCTGACAAAATTGTAATGTTAGACAAAAACGAAACACTCACACAAGTAGTGGATTCCATACTTGATATAAACAAAACTTCGAGAACCCCATCTCCGATGACGAATGCAATATCCGAGGAACCTAGAGACAAAAATGTAGCCACTGACTCCACAGACTTTGTTCCATTTTTGACAGACATTCCAAAACCTAGTGTGTCTAAAATTGAAGAATCGATTAATTTAAACAGCTTATCTACAACTTTAAAGAAGTCAAATTCACAAGTTCCATTTAGGAACTTAGAGAATGGATCGACAGCAAGTCGTGGAAGACCGCCTCCAGCACTGTCTCGCATTACTTTAAAAAATGGTCAAGATAATATAGTTCCACATGAATTATCTACCGTGCTAGAAGTTGACTCATTGTTAAGTGTAAGGCTGACGCGTGAAAACAAAGGCGATACATCAGACGAATCTAGTAAAATTATTAGCGGAAATACTAAAAATGAAATCAATAAAAATCAAAAGCGAAGTTCAGCACATAAAGACCCTGAGAACGATCCAGATTTGCTTAGAAGTAATGTAGAAATTACAACAATGCAAACAAAAATATCCGGGACGGAATCTTCTGATGATTCTAAATTACAGTCAATAGACATCAATCAATTTAACGGTATTGCGTTAAAACCTTTTATTACTTTTCAAGAACACGCGAAAAAATGCAATGTCGCCTTTGATGAGGCTTCTAATCTCGAGGATATTGCTAATGAAGTAGTCGCTGACGATATAAGCTCTTTGCACTCCGATGGCAGTTTACCTGACGTAATCGCTGAATTGTTGAAAAGGAATATTATAAGTGAGCCTTTTAAATTTGACACTGCATCTAATGTAAATTCCACAACCGTGTCGTCTGAATCTACTTTATCTGTGCTTGCTTTATCTAAAATTAGAAGAGAGAAAAGAAAATCAAGCGTATTATTACAAAACAAGGAAAACATCGGAGAAACCTCTGATTCCCTAAGCCTTTCGTCCAATCCAGATTTAGAAATGGCATTTAAGAAATTGGGCATGGGATGGGCGTCTTCCACTTTAAAGAAAACAAAAGAACGTTTAGCTTTGTCATCATCGTCGAATACATCGAGCTCTAGTTTATCTCAATTCAAAATAAAAAGTTTTAACCAAGACATTCCAGTTTTAGTGACAGACTCAGTGTCTTCTATAATTAATGTTACTAAGAAACCTGGAAATAGACGTAATATAAATGATAATTCTAAAAATGCCCAACAGCAAACTTCCTTGTCCAACTCTATGACGGTAAAAGAATTTTTAACAAATGAATTGGCGAAAAAAATCACTTTTACCAATAAGTCTCATAGAGACGACACTGGAGAAGAGTTTGTTTCACTGCTTGAGACTAAGATGCCCGAGGATATGAAACACTCAGAGCATTTAGACCAAGAGAACCACTCTGTGGAGAGCGTCCGCAGTGGCAATAACCGAGCGCGAACGTCTACACCCGTCCAAATTTTTAAATCTATGACATACCATTCAAGTTCTAGCTCTAATTTGTCTAATGGCCTATTCAGTAATGCTGATGACTTGTCATCAGTAAAAGTGACTTCGAATTCCAATAAAAACCATTCCACGTCTGACAAAGACGACTTGACTGTTCCTAATTTTAGTTTGAGAATGAAAAAAAGTTTATCAGATCGCAGTAAAAGTGATTAATATTGTTAAAGTATTGCATATTTAAACTTTAAATTTATTTATTTGTATGAGTTAATTTAAATACTGATATATTTGTTTGGTTGCTGATTTTTGGTTATTTTGTGAGTTATAATTATGAAATAAATCGAATTAATTTTTATTGATTTTTTGTGTAATAATCATTTCAAGTGTGGAGAGGCGCGGCTAAGTGTGCTCAAAGTCATAATTCGCAAGCCTCGACTCTACCCTACGAGTGATCTATATAAGGAGTGCAAAGTGTTACCGAGTCTGTCAGCTCTATTACATTAAGCTCTCTATTATATTCAAATCAAATCAAATCAAATCAAATTATCTTTATTCAAATAGACTTTTACAAGCTCTTTTGAATCGTCAATTTTACACTTCTTATTTTTTTTAAACTATTGCCGCTTCGAAACGTGTTATAGCTGTGGAGAAGAAACGGCAAGAAACTCCCTCAGCAACACGACTTGTCATTTTTTTTCTTAAAAACAGCAATATTATTATTATTTTTTAATTCACATTGTTTCATTTTTACATAATAAATGTCATAACTATACATGTCATAGAGATACATGTCATAGCGATACAAACTGTAGCAACACGATACAACTCCGATCAATTTACTTACTCCCAAGGCTTATCTTCAATAAAATCTGAAATTTTATAGTATGCATTTTTGCAAAGTTTATCTTTAATTGATTCCTTAAACTTATTCAGGGGAAGCTCCCTAATAGCCTTCGGAAGTTTGTTATAGAAGCGTATACATTGCCCCATAAAAGAGTTACTAACTTTCCGGAGACGAGTTACGTGTTGTACAAGATTACATTTGTTCCTAGTATTTTTATTGTGTACATTACAAATTTTATTAAATTTATCAAGATTCTTTTGGACGTACATTAAGTTTTCGTATATAAACTGACAAGTGACGGTAAGAATATTTATTTCCTTAAATTTTTCTCTAAGTGAAGCCCTGGGACCTAAATTATAAATAGCCCTAATGGCTCTTTTTTGCAAAACAAAAATTGTGTTAATATCCGCAGCAGCTCCCCACAAAAGAATACCATACGACATAAGGCTATGGAAATAGCTAAAATAAACCATTCTTGCCGTTTCCTCGTCAGTCAGACGTCTGATCTTTTTAACTGCATATGCCGCTGAACTTAATTTGCTTGCCAATCGTAGAATGTGCGGTCCCCATTGGAGTTTTGCGTCTACCGTAATGCCCAGAAATGTAGTAGACGCAACAGGATCCAGTTCTTCACCGTTAATTTGTACAGTGGTTTTTAATTGCTTAACATTGGGCATTGTGAATTTTACACATTTAGTTTTATTTGCATTTAAAAGTAAATTATTATTATCAAACCACTGAACAACTTTACGAAGTGCATTGTTTACTTCGTCAAAATTATCGAGACGTCTTTTTACATTAAATATAAGAGATGTATCATCCGCAAACAGCACTATATCGTTTTTATCCCCTACGTAGTAAGGCAAGTCATTAATGTACACGAGAAACAGAAACGGCCCAAGAATTGAACCCTGTGGGACTCCCATGGTAACCGACGATCCTGGAGAAAGTTTTCCATTAACGTCAACCCTCTGGACTCTATTATTCAAATACGAAGTCAGAAGATTGAGAGCTCCGTTTCTAATGCCATAATGATGAAGCTTCCTGACAAGAATGTCATGTTTGACGCAGTCAAAGGCTTTGGACAAGTCGCAGAAAATGCCAATAGCATCCCGCGACTCTTCCCATGCCCTGAACACAGTTTTTAAAAGTTCAACTCCTGCATCGATAGTTGATCTACCCTTAGTAAATCCGAACTGTTTCCGATGAAGTAAGTTATTTTTATTGAAAAAGTTCAGTAATTGATTAAGTATAATTTTTTCAAATAACTTACTAAGAGTTGGTAAAACAGAAACAGGTCGAAAATTTGAAGGGTCTGAGGTATCACCAGATTTAAAAAGTGGTATTACCTTACTAAGCTTCATCAGGTCAGGAAATACTCCAGATGCGACGCAACGATTGAACACAGCTGCCATGTGAGGTGCTATAATATTGATAATAGAGGATATAGTAACTACTGATATTCCCCACAAGTCTTTAGTCTTTTTTTTACTAATTTCTTTAAAGGCTTTTAAAATATCATAATGACTAATTGCTGTAAATTCAAACGATGCATCACATTGAGGAACATTATCTTCAAGAAGTAACACAGCAGACCTAGAAGACGACTGAAGATGTTGAGTAGTTACTATGGGAATATTTGTAAAAAATCTTTCAAATTCAGAGGCCACTTCAGTGTCTTTTGAAACAATATTATTATTAACTTGAATCCTAAATTCATTGTGGTGTGCTATGTGCCTTCCCGATTCAGAATTGATAATGTTCCAAGTGGCTTGTATTATATTTGGGGCTGATTTTATTTTATTTTTAAGGTACATTGATTTGGCAGCGGAACAAACTCGTTTAAAAACCTTAGAATATAATTTTACATAGGCAATAAATTCCGGATTTTGGTTATACATTCTTTCATTATATAAATCATACAATTTATTTCGGCTTCTAAATATGCCAGTAGTTGCCCACTCACTAAATGTCAAACTGTTCTTCAAATTAATAGTTTTTGATTTAAAAACCTTATTGTGTTCCATATTTATATGACCAAATAAGGATGCATACATTTTGTTGGGATCTTGATGAGAGGACAACTTGGGTATATTTTGTTCCATATTTGTTTTAAAATTATTTAAGCGGTTAGCAGTAATAGGAACAAATGTAATACTTTTGCTTGTTACTTTACATGTATGCAAAGGTAAAGACACCAACTGGCCACAGTGATCAGAATCAAAATTATTAATAATAACACTTGAAATTACTTTAACATTTGTAAAAATATTATCAAGACATGTTGCACTTGTGGCAGTGATTCTTGTTGGTTCAAAGAAAACATTATTCATATTATATGATTTAAAAAGATTTATTATGTTACTGGTTGCCTGAGAGTTTTCTAGAATATTTATATTAAAGTCTCCGCAAATAATCACCCCTTTATTTGAATTACATATTTTGTGCAAAGCATCTTCCATGATTTCCATGAATGATAAAAGCAATGCACATGGTGGCCTGTATACACTTAGAACAATAAACTGATCAGATTCAATACAAGCTATTTCTGTAACACGTTCAACAGAAAGTCTCACTATATCAATTCTTTCTTTATACTTTATTAATTTATTCATAATTATTAAGGAGCCCCCATGTATCATATTTGTTCTGTTGAATGTGCTAACAACATGATGGTTATTAAAGTTAAACATCAACTGATGGGACTTCAGCCAATGTTCAGTTAAGCACAAAATATCAATATTATTTGAATTTAGAAAAAGTTCTACTTCCAATTCTTTATTGTTTAAACCTTGTATATTTTGATGAACCAAGTTAATAGCCTGCTTATTTTTGCTACAATTTATATCTAATTCACTAACATAGCCAGAGTTTGTCTCTATTGTCTTATAACCTAATTTAAATGCAATGTCTTAATGTTCAGATTGCTATAATCTGAATTTATATCAATCTGCTCAATAGAGCATAGTCTATTAGCCAAGTTATTGGCTGATACCCTAATATAATATGATAGCACATCTGCTATCTGTCTCTTAATAAACAAAGGGAGATAAAAATTATCTCTTGTCCTAGAATAAAATTTACTAACATACTTGTTAGTGTCAATAACATGGAATGATTTATTGTTATTGCACAACATGTGCATTGTTAAATTTAACTTATATCTAATATTATTTTCTTCCGCTGACAATTTTTCACTGTAGGGTAATGTAAACATGACTATCTCCTTCAGATTTAATAAACAAAGCTGTTCATAGAATTCTATTAATTTATTTTTGTTTAGATTACCCCTATTACCAATTAATATAATTAATTTAGTGTTAGGTTTAAACTTATTGCAATTAATTAAGCTTTTTGCAATCTCTAAGTAATGCTACTATTGCAACATACCGCATCACTATACTATCCCCCCAGCTCTGCTTCAATTCAGTCTTTCGAATAACCGTTCCTCCAGTACGAACCTCCTTCGCCAAACAGCCTACAGCTTTCTATCTACAACTCTTATTTATCACCATCTTCCTCAAATACACACAGAAATCCAATCGTCAAGTGAAGCTTACCACTGAGTCCTGGTTTATGAGCCTCGATTATTACCAAACAGACAACAATTATTTGTGAGTCATCTCCAATTTTCTTTTGTGTTATTTGTCTAATTTGCTTGTTCTTAATTTTACACTAGTGGCAAATCCTTAGATGTATTATGTCAGATGGAAATTTGTGAATGGTGTAAAATTTAAAAATAATTTTGATTATAATTCATATCACATAACCTTGTTGCAATTCCGAGATTGAACCTTACAGTTCTCACATTTAGATGTTAACTATGGACACACTGACAATGAATTCTAAAAATAAATAAACATAGAATAATAATTTCGATAACATTTATTGCCGTCAATTTTCCATGTAAAAATTTTTGACAACATATTGTACAAAGCAGTTTTTGGATATCCACTATTTGAGGTATACAAATATTTTTTTATTTGACTCCATTGTTAACAATCCTTAAAACATTGTTTTTGTGCTTACTGTAATTCATATACATATCAAATTATATTTTTATCTTATGCTCAACTCTTAATCAAGTGAAAGTAAATTTGTTTCTATATCTAAGGTTTTAAGTAACACTCAGAAATCACATATAAATAACATTATATAACATTTAATAAAACTGATTTAAATTAATACCTGCTAATAAATCACAGAACACAAATTAGCCCCTAAAATAAATAATATTATGGAAACATGTCAGATATTTCTACAATTTGAGATTTCATACTGAGATTTTCTATGTGAGCCATACCTTTAATCTATTTCAATATCACATTCAAATACATGTTACTTATAGTAATCATGTTCATGAATAAAATAAATAACTGATGTGATCAGATTATGAAAATAAAGGGGTACACATTTCCCACAAATTTTAGCTAAATGTGGATTTTATTCCTTCTTATCATCTTTGAAAAAATGTTCTTTGGCAATATTGTATGCCAGACCAATAGTAAGTGCTGACACCACAGTCCCTTGGGCGGCGACACGCAGCTGCATGAGGAATACACTTGTGCTCATTTTGCCTCTGTGCTTGTATTTATATGCTCCAAAACCACATACTCCAATAAGCCCTAGGATACCTGAAATAAGAGATGTGCAATTTTAGGCTTTTATACATTAATTACATAACTTCAAATACTATGACAAATTCTGTGGCCTAGATCTTTCTACTAGGTACACATTAATTATATCTTAGTGTAGGGTTAGTTATATACAATGAAATATATTGAAGATAGGCCTTATAAACAATTGTTAATTTATCTACTACTTAATCATGCTTTAGTCTACTCTATTGGAAATAAGATAATACTGTAGTAAAACATATTTTATTATGTCATTCAGCAGTTATAATTCTGTTACATAATTGGTATGTTACTAAAATAGATATTTTATAATCATGTTTAAAATTAAAAGTCACACACATTGACTTTGACAATGAATGCCAATTTGTATGGATAATAATTGTAGTTACATGATTAATAAATAACAAGACTAGAAATAATTATTAATTTCACAGTCTTCACCTAAATTTCTCATTTTAAGGGTAAAATAACAACATAGATTATGAAATATTGCTCTTCTTCATAATAAGATTCAATTATTGTGCCTGAGAAACACCAAGACCCAAAAAATGTGGTTTAGACAAATATTGGCCTCAACTTAAGTCCTGAATCTCCATAAATTTCATATTTAAAAAGTATGATGTAATATTGCTGCACTTTGCTACTATATTAACATACCATCCAAATAATTTTCATTGTGGCCCTACATAGTCTACTTACAACTATAGACTGAAGATTCAAATGATTGTAGATGTGTAATTAAAAATTGACATTTTAATATACAGTCTGTATTCAGACCATGATAAGAAACTAAGGCAGATAATAGCTGCGGTGAAAACAAACACCATGACATTCAATAAAATCCCGACAAAAAAAAAACATAATATGTTTTCCTTACCACCACATCCATTTAATATCTATGATTGGTAGGAAAATGTTATTTTTTTTATTTTTGTTGTTTTTTTTAATGCCAATTTAATCATCATAGTTATTACCTGCTATAGTTTCCGATCACAGTCTGAATACACCCTGTACATAAATTGCCTTGTAAGGTTGTATGCCACCGATATCTATGAATTTATACCTGCAGATAATCATGAGTCATAACTCCAAATACACTCATAAATGCAGGTAACAGAAATAACAAAAAAATTGTATAAAAATGGGTAAATTTACCCTATGCTAATATTATGAAAACAATTATAGCCTAGTTTTGAAAACTTCCTTCACATTAAAGTTCAAGGTTGCCAAACATTTGACATTATCCTTTCAATATTTTCTTATTTCTCATAATGTTATTACACAATATGGTAAATATAAGTATTTAATATGTTTTTGGATAAGTCAATTAATTCTTACCTATTATCATAAAGGGCGAATCCTTAGACTTTCTCGCTAATTTGTCGGCTTGGGACTCGTCCGTGTAATCGTAAATGGGTTGTGTATTCGACATGTCTGAAAACTAACACAAATTAAGCTTAAGTAACATATATGAATATCACAAATTAAAATACCAGCTTTATGATGTCTATAGCATAAGGAAGGCCAACCCATAAACAGTTTTATACACGTGCTAATTACTTTAAAAGCTTTAGTAATCAGTGCAAGTGGCATGGCACTATGCGAATTCGCAGAATTTTCCTGGCTCAACCAATCGTTTATAGGCGTAATTTTATTTTCGTGTAGTGCATTGTTACAATAATTTAAAAATGTATCGCAATTGATAACAATAAGATTACCTTTTATTCAATAATCGCGACAGCACAAATTATATAATTTGTTATATTTTACAAAACATTGCATCACATTACGGGTACTCACTTGAAAGCGGAAAATACTACTGCCAACTGAAGTTTTCTTGCTAAGTCACACTTTCGTCACGATCTCACGTTTTATCTCTGTTTATAGTAGATAAGTAGTAAGGGATGTCCAATTAATACTAATTAATTTGGTATCCTAATTCGGTGTTTTCCTATCGCTACCGTGCGCCTTACCCGTAAGCCGTCGGTGTAACGTCAAATATCTGTCAAATCGTCAGATCGATGACGTAAAGGTCGTAACCTTCAATTTCAACGTCTTGAAGTACTCTCGACTGAAAATGAAGGTTACTTTAGGATTTTTATTATTAATTAAAGACAAATTAATTGTCTCTTTGTGTCTATCACGTGAGTAATAGAAAAAGAAACACTTTCATATACGTGTTTGGAGAATTGCATTAGTAGTTAGTACATTCACGCGGTTTGCACCATGAAAAAAATTCAATTTGTCGTAGTTTACATCAACGGTGACGTCAATTTTACTCGTGTCGATCATGAAATGTATGTCACGTGAAAAGAACATGGAAAGTACCTATTCCAAAATAGAACAGAGATATAAATGTAGACACTGATTCAAACATATTTTTATTCATAAATAGACATGATTATGTAAATTGTGAATGATCAGACATAGTATACAAAAGTATAATATGTATTTCTTATTTTGTTTAACATCACATACAAAAGTATAAAAATATTTTTTTTCGTATACTGTTATTACATTATTATCATCGGATTAGGAATGCAGAAACATCATTTCATATAAAAGCATCAGATGTTTTCCAATACTATATCCTTCTATTATAAGTAGAGTAGAATATTCAGACATCATCTGGAAAGATTAAATGTTTTGATATTTAATCATTGTGGTTATTCATTATTTTCACTTAAAAAATAGTCCAAGTATCCAATTAACATTATCCTCAATATATTGTAACAATAAGATGGTTATTAAGAGTAATATCTTCGGACTTCAGATAAAATCATTTCATAAGTTGATTCATCAATGATAATGAATCTTTTCGCTCCTCGGCTGAAGTAGTAAATGTCTCCAGTATAAATATCAAACCACAGTGCGTGTATATGTAAGTCATGTTTCTCCAGCCGCTTTTTCAACATACCGTAAGATGCGACATTTTGTAATTGCTGAAGAGTGTTCACCTGAAAATAAAATGTTGTTTATTGTCTAGTGGTCAAGTAGTATAAGTGAGCGTTGTGTGATCGAGATGTCCTCTGTTCAATTCCCGGGTTGTGAAGAGTGATGTAACTTATAAGGCTATTTACACCACGAAATTATAGGCAGCAGCATTCTCAATGGAGATAAATATATGCCTCCACTTATAGGGATATTAGTATGAGTTTAAACATACGTCAGGTATTTCTATTCATAAAACGTAGATGTCCTGGACTGAGTATATTTACGCTCACAAAATCTTAGAAAGTAATTAGTAGTTAGACTGATCTGGACCAAATCTGCTGGGGTGGTCTCTCAGTCTCAAAAAATTGTTAAAAAGCAACTAGACCGAGATTGGCGGTACTTGGAGAGTGATCGTGCAAGGTTGTAATAAAATTTGTTATAGAGCTAAAATATGGCTATTTCTTGGATGAGTCTGTAAATATCCAGTAATGAATATGCCAGCGATTTCAATAGCCAGAAAGAGTACGCTACCGTTTTTTGCCATTCAACAATGTACTTGGGCTGCACTGCACTTACCATGAAGTGTGGTATAAATATTATCAAGAAATATTACTAACTTGTGATAATTTATCTTCTATACAAAATTTGTTGTCTGGGTCTATGTATGCCACAAATTTTCTTTGTGGAGTTTCCGCAGTAAATACCATAGGTTTTGTAAAATCACCACCCATTTCTAGAAATTTGTTAAGACTTGATTGCCCATGGGTGCACAACCATGATTTTAATGGTGATATCCGCCGTTGTTCCTGGAAATATTTAGAATCGTAGTGGTTATTCGCTATTTGTCACTTGAGTAATATATATTTTTGCTAATGCAAAAAATATGTGCAGCTAATCAGCGAGCTCTTTTGTTGGCTTTTTATGAACATTTAGAGGTGTAACATTCCTGTTTTGCGCTAAGAAAGTCCCCTGTTAATTTTCGATCAGTATGCTACATACGAGAGAGGTGGGTCTGAAAGCTCAGCGTATCCGGACCTCCCTTTACACCTCTTTCTCTCAGGGCTGTGGATAAAAACACCCCGGGATAAAAAGCAGTCATATTTTTATTCCATTTTTTAAAATTTATTTTTATACGTCCCACTGCTGGGCACGAGCCCCCTCTTAAACTGAGAGGGTTTAGGCCTTAGTCCATTATGGTAATAAAGAATAATTAAAACTTACCACGTTTGATTCTTTTTTACTCTTTAGTTTGTATAATAGGTTCATAGCTTTGCAATCGCTATGCCCACATACTATAATATGCCGTATATCATTTATGATGCAGCCAAGTTCTAAAGCTGCTGGCTCGCAGCTTGTCATTTCATCCACAAAATACTCGGAGTGAGGAATTACGTTTCCAGCATTCCTAACTGAAATTAAATTTGTTACTCAGCTTTTAAACGGCAAAAACAATATATATTGAATTCAAATTTTCTACAAACCAACAAACATATCTCCGACACTTGTTTCTGTAAATCTGGTCGGAATCATTCTGCTGTCCATACAGGTGTAGAAAACTGCTTTTGGCTATGATACAACAAATTTATTAATTAGAACATTTATGGAGCACTTATTTCTCCAGCGCTTACAGCATAAGTTTTTAGAGATTTATTTTTTAAGCATGTGTGTAATACTTTGCTTGAGATCTCGTTGTATTAATGTTTCTGAACGTTTTTTTGTTTTATAATGTTGGTAATTTTTGTAAGGCCAACATTAAGAACAAGAAAAAATTGGTTGTCAATTGTCATATGTCACTGTCAACAAAATATTTTCGCCGATTTTTACGATCTTATTTGTATGTCGAATTTAAAAGCTAAACATTATTAATAGCTGCAGTCGCAAAGGAAATATTGATAACCAATTAATTTTTTGCGCACCAACATATTTCACTGGTGCATCTAACTTTATTTTATTCAATTACATCACAAAAGGTCAGTACTAGATCCGTCGATGTTAATAGATATTATTGCTTACCGTTGGGTTGTCTTTGACTTGCTCGAATTGTTTCACCATGCTCGCTCGATCCAGAACACGATATCTCATGATACCTCGCAAAATCCTTTCCATATTATAATAATAATGTCCTTACATTAGTTGAAACTTATTATTTTTATTTACTTGTCATACAACCGTTACAAGTGCTTACTAGTAAACTGACATTTCTGACCTTCATTTGCAAGCTTATCATACCCGCGCCGACTTATTTCACGAAGGTAATACAAATTGATTGTAGGTCAATGTACACACTCACTCAAAGCATGGAGTGACATTGATCCCATAAATGGCAATTAGGAAGATAGCATGAGTATCAGATAATCGGCTATCTGCTTAAATCGATACGGGTCTAAAATAATTAGAAAACATTTTGCTTTTAATCTAAATTATAATAATTGGTTCTGCACAAAAAATCTCATTAAACCTAAAGAAAATCAATGCATTAACTCTTGCTCTGGCAAAGGCCTTGATAGATTGTCATATTATAAATTTATCTCCAAAACTTTGATATCTATTGTTGTGAATTATTAGAGGAAAATTAAACAAAATATTTTTAAACAAATAATAACACTAAACATTTAGTAATATTATAATATGTTTTGGGTCTAAGAACTTGGTAAAGTGTTATTAATTGTTTTGCAGATGAATGCAGATAGTTCAATTGGTGATAGCTTAAAGAAAAATGAGAGTGGTGCTTCTGTACTACCCAGTAACCATAGATTTGTTGAACCTGTTAAGGCTGTCAAATCAATCACAGATATGGCTATATGGGAGAAATCTGAGGCTTACATGGAGTTCACAGGTTTCATAGCAACATTGAATGAAGCAATCAAAGGAAAACCACTCTCTGTGGACTGCAAAATATCTGAGAATGTTAAAAAAATCATGAATATGCTTGACAAGATAGACAAGATGATTGATGAATTTCCACCAATTGAACAGCCCCAGAGATTTGGTAATACTGCATTCAGAGATTGGCTGATGAAGGTAAAATTGAATTCCACACCACTTTTACAAGAAGCATTGCACCCTAATCTACATCTGGCAATACCAGAAATCAAGATATATTTAGAAGAAAGTTTTGGGAATGCAACAAGAATTGATTATGGTACAGGTCATGAGATGGCATTTGTCATGTTCTTATGTTGTTTATATAAAATAGGAAATTTGTTTTCTGATGATAACATTGCAACTGTATTCTTGATATTCAATAAATACCTTCATATTGCAAGGAGATTGCAGAAAACTTATAGAATGGAACCAGCAGGTAGTCATGGTGTGTGGAGCTTGGATGACTATCAATTTATTCCTTTCATCTGGGGTAGCTCCCAGTTAGTTAATCAACCCAAAATATATCCTCCCACAAAGTTTTTGGAAGATGAAATTATTGACAAATATGCAGATGAATACATCTTTTTGTCTTGTATAAAATACATAAAAGAGGTGAAAAAGGGCCCATTTGCAGAGCACTCCAATCAATTGTGGAGCATTAGTGCTGTAGGTTCGTGGACAAAAATAAACCAAGGACTTATCAAAATGTACAAAAAAGAAGTGTTAGCAAAATTCCCAGTGATACAACATGTTCTGTTTGGATCTCTCCTTCCTATCCGAAGATTTCCTATAAGTAATTGATTTGGAAGAAAAACATCACTTGTTTTACAGTTTTAAGTACATAAATAGGGGAAACGCTATAGTTATTGGCCCCTATACAGTTATTGGCCATTTCAACTTTGACGGCCTAAAATAAGCAATAACCTAACAGAATAATATTTTTTTTTTTTTTTTTTTTTTTTTTTTTATTCTGGCACCGCAAAGTGACTCCACTGTACCTGATGGTAAGCACAGTGGAGTCCAAAAAATTACTACCGACCAGCGAGAAACGATATGGTCACCCGCTGGTCGACACAATCATGCCGGCCTGCACAAATGCTTCTTCACGCTTCGCTTAAAGGATCCAGGATCATAGGAAGGAGGGAACACGTGAGCTGGCAAACTATTCCACAGCTTGATGGTGCGGCAAAGGTAAGAGTTGGCGAACTTTTTGGTTCGAGCCGCGGATGTTGTAACCACAAAGCTGTGGCTTCGCATGCCAGCACGCGTGGTTCTGGTAAGGAAAGGAGAGGATGGGACAAGCTTAAACAATTCTTCAGAGCATTCACCATGATACAGACGGTAGAACACGCTAAGTGCGGCAATGTCCCTGCGCAACTGTAGCGGCTCCAGGTTGGCTGAAACGTCTGCATCATTCACAATGCGGATGGCACGCCGCTGCAATCCATCCAAGGCATCGAGAAGGTATTTGGCGGAACCGTCCCAGAGGTGCGAGCAGTATTCCATGCCCGGCCGAACCTGCGCTTTGTATAAGCGGAAAAGTTGACCGGGCGTGAAAAACCGGCGCACCCTGTTCAGGATTCCGACCCTGCGTGAAGTGGCGGATATAATGCCCTCGATGTGGGTCCTTGGATTAAGATCGCAGCGGATATCCACGCCTAGGATATTAAGGCCGTTCCGCATTGCGAGTGGAATGCCCTGAAAATTGGGGAGAGGGGAAAACGGGGATTTTTTGCACGAAAACGCACAGACCTGGGTTTTCTTGGCATTGAACTCAACCAGATTCCGGGTACCCCATGTAGAAATGAGCTCCAGGGTCCGATTGAGCTCAATGACAAGCTCCTCGCGTCTACTCTCAGTATCCGCCCGGCAACCTGGTGGCTTACTGCAGTACCGCCCATGGACCGTGCTGTCATCTGCATAGCAATGAATGTTGCCAAGCGGCAACATATCATTGATATGCAGAAGAAACAGGGTGGGCGATAGCACAGAGCCTTGTGGAACCCCGGCACTAACTGACATGAGCTGTGAAGCGTGCCCGTCGACGAGGACACGCATTCTACGCCCATGCAGAAAGCTCGAGATCCACAAACACAAGTTGCCGGGAAGACCGTATGCCGGAAGCTTGGAGAGAAGGCCACGGTGCCAGACCCTATCAAATGCCTTGGCTATGTCGAGACTCACGGCAAGAGCCTCGCCATGCCGATCAATCGCCTCCCCCCAATGATGCAAGGCAAACGCTAGAAGATCACCCGTTGACCGGTTACGGCGGAAGCCGTATTGCCTATCACTGATCAACGAGTGATCCTCCAGGTAGCGGACCAATTGGATGTTAATGATCCGCTCCATCACCTTGCAGATCACTGAGGTTATGGCGATTGGGCGATAATTAACAGGGTCTGACCGATCACCTTTCTTAGGGATCGGTTGCACATTAGCCTCTCTCCAAGATTGAGGCACCACACCTGAAAGATAAGACGCGCGGTACAAGCGTGTTAGTGCAGGAGACAACTCGGCTGCGCATTTTTTAAGAACAACCGCCGGGATACCATCAGGACCACTGGCTTTTCGGACGTCGAGCGACTGCAGTTCACGCCTCACATCACAATGCCTGATACGGATATCAGACATTGTGTGGCCACAGCTGGGCAGCGTAGGTGGCTGAGAACCGCAGTCATCGAGCCGAGAATTGGCCGCAAAGAGGCGCGCCAGTAGACTGGCTTTCTCCTCCGGCCCATGGGCCAGTGATCCATCCGGATATCTCAGCGGGGGCAGCGAAGGACGACAGAAATTGGATTGGACAGCCTTAGCAAGACTCCAATAAGCACGGCTGCTCGTCGGATGGTCTGCCAAGGCACGTCCAATCTTGGAGACGCGCTGAGCATCCGCTCTCACATAAGCCTTCTTGCAGGCCTTGACGGCACGGTTATAAGCTGCCTTGAGTAAACTTAAATTGGGATCCTTCATTGCGCGACCCCTGATCCAAGCGCGGTACGCCGCCTGTTTATTACCAACAGCGTCGGCGCACTCGCGATTGAACCAGGAGCGTCCGCGTCCTTTGCCGGCGATCTCAGAGGATGGAATATAGTATTCCATTCCTAATCTGATCTCGTCGGCAATGGCGTCGGCACTCGCTGAAGGATCCAAGCCCTCAAAGCAGCGCTGCCGCCAAGGGATGGATGCGAAGTATTCTCGCATACCATCCCAATCTGCTGACGAGTAGTGCCAGACTTTGCGCTTAACCTTCACGGGTAGTGGAGGTGCAGCGCGCGGAACTGACGTCCCAACCAGGCAATGGTCGGAGGATCCCAGAGGGGCACTAACCGTCACCTGATACCCGGCTGGGTGACTCGTCAACAGAAGGTCCAGCAGAGAAGGCACATGACTCGACACATCTGGGATCCTGGTAGGCTGGTTCACCAGTTGCACCAAATCATGAGTAAGAGCGAACGCGTGGGCAGCTCTTCCAGCGTGGTCAGTCTTGGAGGAACCCAACCACAACTCATGATGCGCGTTGAAGTCCCCCAAAACTACCAATTCCGCTGTGGGGAACTGCTCCTGCGCGGCGTCTGTCGCCTGGCCAAGGTAGTTAAATAACCGGGTTGTCTCCTCATCCCCGTTATGAGATCTGTAGAGGCACACGTAGACACGGCTTTGACAGCCGAGGTCAACGTGTACCCACAGAGTGGAGAAGGAAGGATCCTCCATGCAGCGCAGACGGCGACAGCAGACGTCCGACCGAGTATACAAACACACCCCGGCCTTAGGCTTGAAGTTTTCTTCAAGCGAATAGCCGGGGTACTGCAAGTACGATAGATCGGCCGGACAACGAATCTGCGTCTCCGTCAGGAAGAGCAAAGCAGGCCGGGCCGTCTCTAGATGGTGGTGGACGGCATTAATGTTCGAATGGAGCCCGCGGATGTTGGCGAACTCCATCGTGAACGCGGTGGTGGGGTTGTGCACCGCTGTACAACCTGCTTTATTATATTGCACTGTCATGGGAGTAGTAAGGAATGTGTGAAGAAGCTAGGGGGACTTATGTCGTGGTAGTAAGAAGACCGCGATGGGAACTTAGCCACAATAGTGCTGAATGGAGGCAGACTGATCCATCGGACGGAAGGGCCCCCGTACCCTCCCGGAATAGGCCGCCGGGACCCCACATCCGGTCACCAACCGGCACGACGACCTACCCCAAGATTATGCGCGGCATGGTGGGGCAGCCTCTCGAGGTGGTTAGCAACGATTGGGCCCCTGTACTATACCGCGGGCGGCCAGCGGAACAACCGTTTCTACAGGTCTCCCTGGCCGATGGGTCAATACACCTCCAACCAGTCGAGGAAAAAATACCCACACGGTCATCCCCCTACCACGACTGAAGTCCCCCGAAAAACCGGATGTACACTGACTGATCCCGGAACGCGACACATTTGCATGTGTCACTATGGCGGGTTTTACGCCCTGTGCACGGTGGTCGCCATCCGGGCGGATACGAAAATCCTACCACCAGCAAAATAGATAATAGATTAAAAACTGCATTAATGGCAACAATTTCATCATCTCTCAAATAGTTTTAACAAAATTCCGCTAGGGGAACTGGTTACTTTTCGTCGTGTGATATTTTGCCGGGAGGTACAAAATAAGTAATTTTCTTAAAAAAATGTTAAGACTGCTACATTTTTTTATGCAATATTTTATGAATTATATGTACTAGTGCCGCTATTCAAATTCTATAAAATAGTGTCTTGGTATGCGTTATAAACAGATTTAGGGCAAAAAATTACCTAGTGTCATCTTTAACTCAAAATTTTGTAGTGGCTAATAACTGTCACAATTTTTTTAATAGCTTATAGTTATTGGCCTCCTATGCCAATTACTATAAATAAAATTAAATAAATAAATAGCGTTGTTAAATGTTAATGAATAAAACGTCTTCTGCTACGATAATAAGCGTCATATTATAATTTTCAAAATCTCAGTTTGGGCCAACACCGTATTCGACATTTGAAGAAGAAAATGCTATCGAAGAATGATTGATTAAAATGGCTTTCCTAGAAAGCTAGATGATGTTCTCGACACTGTTCAAAATTATTTAATTGATATAATGCACGTGTTACTCCTTTTGTCAATAATCGACCTGGTCAGGGATGGCTAAAAGGTTTCTTAAAACGTGACCCTAGTTTAGTCAAAAGAACCAGCGAAGGAGTAACTAAAGCCAGTGCCTACGTGTCTGATGCTCACATAAAGAAACTATTTCTTGAAGTAAGAAACTATTTGACGAGTGAAAACTTGTTAGAGGAAATTCAGGATCCAAAACGTGTTTTCAACGCTGACGAGACGGGATTTCAGCTATGTCCGTCTACTGGTCGCGTGCTTGCCGCTAAAGGAGACAAAAATAAGGAAAAAATCCCTTTGCCATTACCTCCGAGGAATTTAGATCAGTTATTGAAAAAAAGAACTAGAAAAGTGAGAAAAAGAGAATCAAAAAACGGAAAGAAAAAGAAAAAGAGAGGAGAAAGCAGCTGCACGGCAAGAAAATGTTTTGAAGACAAATAAAGGTGTAGGAAAAAAATCAAAAACGTAACTAATAATTATGAACCAATGATATCAAATATAGAAGTAGTTACTTGTGATATGTGCCATCATCTAGCTGCTAAAAAAAAGTCCTTATTATGTGATAGTTGTAATAAATATTATAATCGTCATTGTATCCCAATCAAACACGAAGAGCACCAGATGACGATGATCTGTCTGATTTTGTATGCCATAAATGTTTTTTTATTGAATGATGATGACTCTGAGTCTTTTGAGAATGAAGATCATCAAGAAGATATGCTTTAGTTATTATAGAATTGTTCAAGTTTCAATTTATATTTTATGTCTCGGTGTGGCTAATTACTGTATGATTTCATGGCCAATAACTACAATGTTATGGCCAATTACTGTAATTTTAAGTATTTTGTCTTTTTGTTCATTTTATTTCTACAATATTTGATAAAAGTGTGTGTAAGACAAATTATTTAGTAAAAAAATTAATATGCAACCATATGTCATAACTTTTATTGATTTCCTACTGAAATTTTTATTTTTATTGAAATTTTAAATCCTGAAGTCGCTTAAGTGGCCAATAACTATACTGTTTCCCCTATGCTTTTTTAATTAAATGTACTAATTATTGTATTTTGTATAAAACAGTATTATAAGTTGTGCAATGTTTAATTTAAAAAGTAACTCATTTGAAACAATTGAATGTGATATTAAAAATATGAATAGCATATATGATAATTTGTTTTCAGATACTAAATTATTCTAAATTCCTATGCTGAAATTCACAATACTTCTGAAAAACATGCATCTTATTGATAAAATTTGTTTTATAAATAATAAAAAAAAAAATAGAGTATGATTATAATTTAAAATTTTGGTGACATATTTAAAATTATACCTATGTAGTTCTTATGTATAGTAAACATCACTTACATCAGACACCAGTAAGTTATAATGTACTTTGTGTGAGTGTCTAACACATAAAATTGAGTGTTCACCAACATTTGACAAAAAATCTCCCTATAGAAGTAATCTTTCTATAATTTTTATATAAAAGCATTGTTAATAAAATGGACCAAATTCATCAAACATTTTGTATCACAATAAATTTTTGTTACACTACTTCATTAAATTGATGATTTGCGACATAAGCTTTTTAATACTTTAAACAATGTAATATTTCTCACTTAGGAGGAAAACTAGGCAAGTGTTTTGTAGTAATTTTAGTACATTTGAGATAACAAAGTGTTTGTTTGTTTGTTATCCCTTCATACTATATTGAATCCTCAGATATTAATACAGAACAATTCTTATAAGAATGTTCAAAAAAGTAATTTTGGATAAACATACATAGACTGATTGTAAATCACTTTTGTTCTTTTACGTACTTATATATTTGTTAGGAAAGCATAGTAATTATCAAAATCAGTGATATCCCCAAGGGAGAAAATTCACCTAAGTGCCGAATTTGTTTCGGTTTGTGGAAAGGGCCATCTTGGATTGCGTCTGTTGGCGGCCCGTCCACATCGCCTTTGCCTAACACCGCTGCTTGGTTTAATATATTGCAATACTAATCATTTATATCTTAGTTTTTCAAAGAGTGTGTTAAAGTAATCAGAATTTATAACATACTTTCAATCCTGAATATGAATAAGTTACAAAGTATGTAATTATTCTTCTATTATATATTTAATGTATGCGGGTAATTCCTGCATTTTCCCGCTTAGCTTAGATACGTATTTTAATATCTATTTAAGGAATAAATATCGAAGCTTGATAAGATATGTGTGACATACCTATGTTTCATGTTAGAAAGTTTTATTGTTTCAATGCGTGATTCTAATTTTTAAGAAATACAAGAATTACCGACTTTTTTTTATTTTTATTTCCCATGTCTATAATTTTAAATTCCCAATGCACAAGTGATGAAATAAAAACGATCATTAGGTTTTTGAGTGAATGTTTCAATTCGAGAGCAATTTTGTTATGGTTGCAATCGAAACATGCTTTCATATTTTTTTTTACAATATAAACTATGTAGGTACCTAAGCCTACTTAAGGTTGATATCCGGGCATAATAACAATTTTATCCGTTGAAATTAATGGTAAATTAACAATACGGAGTTTGTAAGTTTTTAGCAGAGTTTGGTAAACGGCAATAAGTATACTATACCTATCAAATGCGACTTACAAGATTTAAGTAGTAAGGTATGTTGTACAAGTTACAACATACCTACTTCGGTGAAAAAGCATGAGAGTACCTATACATACTCCAACGCCAGGCGTTATAATGTATTTTAACGCGAAAGAAAAGAATAATAATAAAACTGTAAGTGTACCGAAAGTGTACGTGTATGATTATGTAACTAATTAGGTAATAGCAGCGATATAAATAAAGTGACAGAAAATAACGAGTGCTAATAAGTGACGTATATTATACCTATATATTTATATATATTAGACCTACATTGAGTGCATCGATTGCTTATAGTCCACAAAAGCTTGATTCAATTTTAGATATTTTTATCCTTCATCATCATTATCATCAGCTCTTACATGTCCCACTGATGGGCACGGGCCTCCTTTACAACTGAAAGGGTTTAGGCCTTAGTCCACCACTCTGGCCTAGTGCGGGTTGGCAGGCTACACATCTACCGGGCGGCTGCGGCACTATTGTGGGCGCTTCTCGCCCACGCACCGTGGTCGCCCCACTTGGCGCGGAGATGGCCACCGGGGGGTTTTGGTCGGTATGCCGGTGTAGGTTAGGGTCCCAGCCCGGCACTAACATCTGTGCGGACATAACGCCACCGCGCGCCGGGCCGGAAGGCCGGTGACCCCGACATACGCTACCTGCCTCCCCTCTCCCAGGGTTGGCGGGAAGTAGAGCCATTAACAGCTTTCCCCTCGAAAAAAAAGGCTACACATCTAATAAATTTCTAAGATATTTTAGGTGTGCAAGTTTCCTCACGATGTTTTCCTTCACCGTAAAGTAAGTGACGATTGATTGTGAATATATACACATAACTTCGAAAAGTCAGATACTAATGAGCCTGGGGTTTAAATCTGCGACCGCCGAGATTCTCGACCGCGCGCAAACCTCGAGGCCATCACTACTCATTTTATTTTTAACCTTACAAATTATATTTCTATGCATTTAGTAAAAAACTTAGGTATATTATGAAATAGCAGACAAAAAAAATAAGAATTTGTAAAGATTATTTTATTATTACATAAATATTACACAAATCATAATATCGTAACACAACTAACGCACGTTCTTGCATTCATACATTTCTAACTAATCTATAATACTTACCTCAACGAAATTTATCATAAAACATAAATGATAAAGAAATTGGTGACGTCCGCTACCCGTTCGGCAAGAAGATAGCATAAAGTTCTCTTAATGTTAACATTATTCAAGATCTGATATCAGAAATGATAATCAAAAAGTCAACATAAAGTTAACATAAAGCTCTCTTATGAGCCATTTTGTGACATCTTTTAGAGATCATTAAAAAGATATCAGAAAGATAACATTTTCTAGAGATCATAAAGTTAACTTTTTATGTTAAAATTAAGAGGCTAGTGAAAAATTAAAATTGACATGGAAAATAGGTTTAATTATTGTTTATTTGATAACACAATGAATAATAACGATATTACATATCAATAAAATTATAAATCCTACTTTTACGGCTCAAGTAATTATTATAATTATTTAAGTTATTTAAGGCGATCGCCAGCATGCTGAAACCATGATTTGATAACTTTTTCAATTTTCTCTTTATCAGAGGCACTCCACTTTTGTAACATTGTTTCTGAAAAAATAGAATTATGTATAAAGTTATTAATAATTTTTTTACATAATTTTGAATGTATAATGTTACAATTAAGGTGAAAGCCCTAATAAATGCTCATGTTCCAGTATATGATCACTTTATGTATCTATATTTGTGAATATAGATATACAAGTACATGGAGTGATCATTTACTGGTACATGAGCATCTATTGGGGCTTTTACCTTACGATTAAACTAATTTAATTTTCCTGTCCAAACATGAATATTGAAAGTTTTTGAAAAATGTATGATAGTGATAATACAAGTAAAAATCTGAACATTTTATTATTGGATTAATACTTACGACAACAGCCGTGACCATGAGTATCTGAACCAGGCAAAGACATCTGGTCATCATCTTTAAGTTCTACAAGAGGTTGAATAGGGGGAGGAGACGGTTGTTTAATGCTTGATTGACGAGAGTGATCCCCGATGATTCTAATCGGAATATCTGTAAAATAATAATTTTACAAGACAAAAATTAGAAAAAGTGAATTTTTTTTTTATTCCACCATACCAATACTATCGGAGTCATTATTTAAACGAGGAGACTGAGCACCATCTTTCCGAAAAGAATCAGGATCTTGTGATAAACTTGCAGGCGGAATCTCAACTAAATCATTATCAGTATTATTCTCATTGGTATTATTAAAAGAGCTCATAGATTTATAAGTTGAATGTGAACTCTTGACTGGATTTTCACTTGTACTATGATGAGATTATATAGGAGTTTTAAATGTTGGTGGTGGTTGCTGATTCTTTTGACTCACGTAGGTACATGGCAGGTGGTATTGGTATATTATTTATTCCGCTATCTGAAAATAAAGTGTTTTATTAGTAAGGAACAAAATAATTATATATAATATAATTGAACAACTTTATTTGTTTCATACCCTCATTTTCAGAAGAACTTGAAGATGATATTATCCTCTTTCTACTTTTAGTTTCTATACAATAAATAAAATTAATATTAGAATTATTATATAAAAGATTTTAGGTAAAGGTAAAACAAATACTATTTATTTTTCTTTTCAATTTTCATGCAATATTAAAGTTTACAATTTAATTCAAACTAATGATCCTTACTTTTTTGTATAGGCGTCGATTCATCTTCTGTATCACAATAGCGTAAAGGTTTATTGCAGTTTCTTTTTCCTTTGTCTACCATTTCTAATTTTTTATTTGTTTTAATAGCAGCAAAACCTTCATCATCATTTGTGGACAGATTTAGGGCATCTAAATGCCTCTGTTATAAAAAATAATGATAGTTTTATTAATTATTATCTCACTATTGATATAAGGTATGATGTAATATAGATAATTAAGAGCCAATAGTGAGTTACTGCAAATATTTGCATATCCATATTTGAAAGTTAAAGTACAAAAATGCATGAAGAGATTTTAACCAATTATTCCTGATCAACGAACTACATATTTTACTGAATAGTATAAATAATTTTACCAAATGGACCGCTGAGTCGAACATAATTATAAGTGATCCAATTATCTTTAGGGTTATCAGCTCAAATAATTAGTACTAGCTTACTATTTTTTGTTTTCGGCCACTTAAAAGTTCGAGAATCTGAATCTACCCATGATGTAGGTATGACTGCAGACGTTTTATCCCAAAAAACTACGTAATACATCTTGTGTTGAATCCTAAAAAAAATATCAAATCAGAAATTGAAAATATTCATTAAATTTTAGCGCATTCTAAATTTTATTTGACACTTTTACAAAGACGATGCTAATGAGTTTTTTTTTTAATTAATCAAATCATCTATGTATGTATTAAATTAACAAAATTGTATACAAATGTTTAAAGTTAGTAATAATTTAAAAAGTTAAATATTTTAACTGCATTTAATTGAAATAGCGACAAGCATCGTGTTACAACAATTTTATATAATTTAATTAGTTATAAAATATGAAAAAATGTGTTTATAACCTATATTCATACTTACAAGTTTATTTGTTCGGCAATTTAATTCTTGATAACTAACTGAATAATAAGAATCACATACTATTAATTATATTTTCAACCAGTATGATAAGTCAAAAATAATACGTTTATGTTGTAATAATTGAATAAAAAACACTTAGCAATGCCGAACGAATTACGATGCATAGACCTCTATAATAGGGACACGACATATTGTTCTATACATACAATTGCTTATACAAATAGCATCCATTTTGAAGGCACACACTAAAACATATATCTATCTCGTTCTAACTCAGCACTGTAACTCGCAGGAAAACAATATAACAGTATTTCAGTGCGTACACAAAGTGAACCATGAATATACGTAAATACCTAATGAGGCCGAAAATCCGCCATGTTTAGCGCACCAAATGTCATTGTCAGTCAGTTCAGCAGGTACTTGTGTTGTCAAAAAGTCGTGTTATAAATCAAAATAACTAAGACATTGCTATATATAACACAGCGCACAGATGACGTCACAGTGGCACGCATTTTTTGTTGACATTTCATTTCCATAGGTTTCCTACTTCATTGGGAACACAATATAAATAAAAATCA
Source organism: Hemaris fuciformis (assembly GCA_907164795.1). Classification (NCBI taxonomy): domain Eukaryota; kingdom Metazoa; phylum Arthropoda; class Insecta; order Lepidoptera; family Sphingidae; genus Hemaris; species Hemaris fuciformis. The sequence continues at coordinate 12,742,822 of OU015434.1, forward strand.
GCTGATAGTAAGAAGGTCATTACAAAAACATTGGAAAGTTATCCCTTTGATGTCATAAAGATACCAACACAAGTCCTCGAAAAGTCATCATTTAGTTATCATTGAGATTGCTTTAAAATGACATCGGCAAAAAGTTATCGAAAAGACAACATTTTGCTGAGCTCTAAAAGTCAACATGTTTCAGACAACATTATGTCATCTTCCTGACTTTTATGCCGAACGGGTAAGCAACAAAACTTTTTTGGCATTACACAGATTTGCCGCGCTTGCAACAAATAGATTGTATAATAATACTAAGTCCATTTTGAATTTAAGTATTACTGAGACGGCTTCTTCTAATGTAAGATAAACTACATGTTACATTGACTAAAATGGTTTCGTAAATGGCCTGAACATTTCTTTTACATTGTAACTGAAAGTTATACAATATATGCTGGTGGAAGGATATTCGTATCCGCCCGGATAGCGACCACCGTACACAGGGCGTAAAACCCGCCATAGTGGCACATGCAAGTGTGCCGCGTTCCGGGATCAGCCAGTGTATATCCGGTTTTCGGGGGGGCTTCAATCATGGTGAAAGGATGACCGTGCCGGCATTTATTGGCCGGTTTCTCGCGGTCGGTCCTTTGTTCACCATGGTATTAGTCCCCCAAACTTCTTCACAAGATAAGTGAAGAGGTTTTCGGCCGGCATGATTGCGTCGACCAACGGGAGATCATCATCTCTAACTGGTCGGCACTTTTTCTGGACTCCATTACACTTACCATCAGGTGCAATGGGGTCACTTTGCCGTGCCAGTATAAAAAAATATAGTAATACAATCAACCAGTTCATCATGCCTATGTTCAGCAGTGGACTTCCTTAGGCTGATAATGATGATGATGATGAGTTCATCTTCGTCAGTTTGAAATTGTTGTTGCTTATTGTACTAATTATTTTGTTTGGTTGATTATGAATTGATATCTAAGAATATGACACAATCAGTTTAGTAACTTCGGGTAATATGGCACACCATAAGCTTTTTTGGAAATAATTTACGAGATTTAGGCGATTAAACAGTCTTTATTGATTAAATCAGTTTTTTTGACTTTATAGTAACCAACAATTATAATTTTAAGAATAATTGAAAACATTGAAACATAACTTTAGTAAACGTTTTTTTTAAACCTGAAGAATCATTCAAATTTAAACATGGTAGGCCAATATGGCCTAGGGCCTTGCATTACTTTGTAAAACAAAATTTACAGAAGAAAACATTGGTTTCCCCTCCTGAGCATTCATCGTGAGCCCATAAATTACGGCACAGGTCTTGAATCCATGTTTCTCCTCTGCTATCCGTCGAACATAGATCCTCACAAAACACACACTTTGTTTTAGAAACATTGCTCATATGAGGTTCATTTATGGAAGGTTTTACGTCAAAAGATGCATTTACGTTGCGGGAGTAGACGGAGTAGTTGGTAATGTATATGTTTAGTATTGTTATTTAGTATGGCCATTCATATCAATTGGTCTGTCTAGTGAGCCATAATACCCGCAGGCACGTATTTTATACAAAAAAATCTCTCCTGAAAAGAAGTGAATAATGTGCTTCTAAAATATCACCACAGTATAAACTAATAGTTAATTCAAAACACTGTGCACTATGCATACAAAAACAAAGACTATTTGACGAAATAGACTGAGTAAAACTTACCGAAAAATAACATCAAATTCGATAAATTTCGGTTGTTGCCCGCTCTGAACAAACGTGTCCTTAACGCAAAGCATGAATCGACTGAGGGGGTCGGGGGAAGGGCCGTAACCATATAGCGGATGCAATAACGCCGTTGGTGTTAGTTAGTTTCTTAGAAATTAATAAAGGCCATATTGGCCGACTAGGCCATAATACCCGAAACTACCCTAATATTTCCTGAAATTTTACGGAATATGCGGTCAATGTTCATTGTTTTTCTTTGCTGCTTTGTTGACGTAGGTGTTGTAGAGGGTGTAAGCCATGCCCGCGGTGAGAGCTCCGACTGCTGTGCCTTGTGCGATTACTCGAAACTGCATGAGGAAAACACTGGTGCTCATCGCGCCACGGTTTTTGTACGAGTAAGCGCCGAAGCCTACAGTGGCGGCTAAACCAGCGATGGCTGTAAACAGAGAGGAGCAAAATAAAGAACGGTTTCATTAAAAGTGTAGGTATATGTTGAAGTGCCGTTGTTCCTTTAAAACTATTTCAGTCGGAGCACGGACCTGGACTTGCGCCCGTATAACGAGGGCTTAACGTAGTGTAGGACGCCCCCTGGCTAGGTGGGGTGACGATATCCGCAAGGTGGCTGGCAGCGGTTGGATGAGGAGAGCCGAAGATCGAGCCCAGTGGCGTGCCATTGGAGAGGCCTATATCCAATAGTGGACGAGAAAAAGGCTGTTGATGATGATGATGAACGAGGGCTCGTCCCACACAGCCGTCATAGTAAGTAACGTAGGTAATAGTAATCATGGGTAAATGTTTTTTGGAATGTGTATTGCCTCGAGTATAAGGCGTACAATTTACCTACGTACCATAGGTACCTATGAAATCAACGAATCTGGCCTAGTCAGCATAGTGTCCTACTGTCCATGCCCACTCGTGGGACGTAGGTAACTATACAGACTGTGTAGTTACGTCTATAATTTTTATTTCATTAGTCACATTTTCAATGACAGGCGTAAGGCGTGAGTGGTCTTATAGCTGAGAACGGATAGGCATTAGCCAGTGATGCATTTCTGAATCCGCCAATTGTACTTTAAGTCCCACGTTATAAAGGGCTGGGCTGCTTGACTGCCTCGTGGTCTCGCGGTACTAGTATGTGCCGTGCGATCTAGAGGTCCTGGGTTCGATTCCCGGGTCGGGAAAAGTGTTATTGGGTTTTTCCATGGGAAATTCTCAGTAGCAGCCCGGAGTCTGGAAATGTGCCCGAGAAACGGCAATAGGCTCGCCCCCTTTTACGTGGGACTGATACATATGGGAAAGTGGTCACCATTCGTACGCGGGGCACATTCGTACAATTAGTATAACAGAAAATCTACAAGGCACACAAAAACGCCTTTGCTTGTGTGTATAGACATACCGGCCGACATATTGCTAGCGGAGTGTCGCGCCAATCGCACTACGGTGTATCAGCTGACAAGACATAACGCGTTTTCGCGCGCGGTGACTAAATTTTTCACCTAACTTTAGTTCGTAATTGTAAGTAGAATTGTTATGTTTTTGACAAAATGGTGATGATTGACTAATGTTAACATTGTTTATTTTGAGTTTCAATTGTAATATTTTTCAAACCAAATTAGAATTTGTATAAAGTTGTATTTTAATTTTATGCAAAGGCATGGGGTGCATTCGGACAGCCAGACAGGGGGCACATTCGTACGCGTAAGAATGTTCCCCTTTAGATTTCATTAACCACCAGGACGTGTACCATTGACGTGTATGCTTCAAATAATTCGGTAAATGTGCCACCTAATCCGGAAACAAATACTGTCGCTCTAGAACCACAACCTTCCACCAGTGTTCCCTTCAACTAAATGTATAATTACCTACTTTAAGTTTAAATTGTCAAAGACTGTACAACGATGTCATACAAAATTATGGTAAACATCTCATTTAGGCTGATTGTAAAGCTTAGAATTATCAATAAATAAACTAGGGATGAACGATTTTATTTTTTGTTATTTTTCTAAAGAAAGATTTATCGACTATGAGTCAAGTCACATATTATTAAGTTAGTTCTTAGATAAATATATATTTTAATAATAATTTTAAAAAATTAAAGACTTTAATTGGCTTTTTAAATACAACCTCATGGCGTACGAAAGTACCCCACCTACTGTACGAACGTACCCCATACGTGGGGTACGTTCGTACAAATATCTTATCGTTGAAAAATGGCTATAACCCTTTAACCTTTTGACATAATAGTTTTAGACTTTTTTGTAACAAACTACAGTATATTTGTTACACTTAGGTACATAAACTAGATAAATTCGACAATTAATCATAAAGTAAAAAAATAAAATCTAAAAAGTGTACGAAGGGTAACCACTTTCCCCTACGTGGCGAAATGTGGGTGCAGTAATGCATCTCTGCCTACCCTTTCGGGGAATACAGGCGTGAAATTATGTATGTATGTATGTTATAAAGGGCGAGCCTATTTCTGGGTATTCTAACGAAAAACCCAATTTGTCCGACCCGGGAACTGAACCCGGGACTTTTAGGATGGCATGGCGTACCCATGTCCCACGAGAGCACTAGGTAATTCAATGATTCACAAGCAATTGAAATAACTTTATCTTGACTCATTTATTTGTTTGTTAGGTACGTGAGTAAGAATAGGTAGTTAAATACTTCTACTCATATGGGGACATTCCGTATCGTAGTGCATGAACTTATGTGGCTGTATTTGTTTTTATAACAGAATTGCAAGTGACGACCGCATTACAAATAAAATGCGATGAAGTACTGAGAATCATCTATCGTCATTCGGAAGAATCATGCCGTCACGCTGCGCATAAAATTTCCAAAAGTAAAGGAAGTAAGGAACATATGGGTTAGTAAACTATTCCTTTGTGGATAGGATTTATTTATTTTTACTTCAATTGGAACGGTTAACTCTACTTATATATTGAAGAAAAAAACAAAAACATAACAATAGCAAAAAAAATCTTTAAATCGTAAAAAACTAAGTATTATTTTCTCAATATAAGTACTATTATATCGATTATCGATACAATGGGACCCCTCGATACAGGCTTGCCTAGTGAGGGGACCATGTAAGACTATTAGGTACTTGTGGGGCAATAATTGATTGCATACGCTATCATTGTATACTTTATCTACTTGTATAGTCATGTACGTGTGTAATTGTATTAAATAAATAGAAAATAAAATAAATATGTTAAGTAATATTGTAAGCCGTAAGGGATAACAACAGGTATACATTAGACTTTAGAGTCCATCTAGATAGGTTACAAAATGCCAGGTCCTAAGAAAAAAAGGACTCCTTAGCAATTAGCGATGCTAAAAATATGTAGGTACGAATGAAGGCAGGTAATGACGGAAACCCTACTGTGAGCGCTGATCAGGCAGTTCTTTTACGTGTAAATGATTCGCTTCTCAAATAACTCAGATCCTCCCTTTTTTAGGAATCAGCTGCATATTGGCGAAAATTGTTACAACACCTGAGAAACGATAGGGGGAGTGGACCAGTACCTACAGGAGTATCAATGCGGATAATATACCGCACTACTTGAAACGCCGCACTGTTTTTTTGAGTAAAATTACTATAGGTAACAAAAAAACTCCAATAACTCAGTAATTTCTACTCACCAATAACCATAAAAGGAGATTCCTTAGATTTACGCACAAGTTTCTCCGATTGACTTTCTTCGTGGTAATCAAAAATCGGCTTTTGTTGTGCCATTATGGGTACTGTAATAAAAAAAGATTTATGGGTAAGTATGCGTTTCTATTAAAGTAAATTGTCGCTTCCAATCGCATGGGAAATCCCGTTGGATATAAAAAAATCTCGGTTAATCTTAATACATTTCAATATCTAAAATTTTCACTACTTATTCATTACCTATTTTAGAACTCACTGTCTGTTGATGATAAGCAAAAAAAACACGGAAACTAAATGTCTACATTGAACTTATCAAAATAATAAATTAGTTCGTCCAAGATTTCAATTAGACCAAATAGAAATGGGCATTAATTAATGTACGTTAAATTAGTATTGCTAGTTTATAAGTTTACTAAAATGAAATCTTTAAGATTTAAAAATAATATGATAAACATACCTCCGTTCAAAGAGCGATAAACAACGAACACTTTACTTATCAACTCCTTAGTCCGAGCGACAAGAATTGAATGAAACGTAATGTGCAATCGTATGAAATGGTGACATCATGCATGTCCATTAGAAATTATGTCCACATAATATTATGATACAAAAACACCAGATGACCATCACAAATACACAGTTTTATAAATGAAACCATAAGTTGTCGTAATACCTTAAGTCAATGGGGTTACAGCACGGGTGTTCACACTGCTCGATAAAGTAATACTAATCGATTTGTGGGACTTCGATAACGTATACGAGTATATTATATTAAAAAACACCTTCACAAAAAATGCTTTATTTTAAAACAAATTTGGTTAGCACAAAAAAGGTTATAGTGAGCCAACCTTAAAAGATAGACATATGCTGTCGCGGATTTTTGTTTAGAACTTTTAAAGGGGAACAATTCTGTCATATATTATTTTAGCGAAACTTTCATCGTTTCCGCAGCGCACGCAGCGAAAGCTCTCAAAAGGAAAAAATAATAATTTGATGCATTCTTTATTGGTGGTCATTCGAATTTCAGTTCCTGAGATTAAGCGCGTTCAACCAAACAACAAACAAACTCTTCAGCTTTATATATTAGTATCTATAGATAAGATATAAATGTTCACGCTTCGTCAAATTTTATCTATTTGTACTTATTTAGATTTAGTACGCAGGTAAAACTGTAAGTGTCGTGTGCCAACATTTTGGTTATAAAGACTTCTCAAGCACCAATGTTAAGCGGCATAAGCGTGGCTTTAAAATGCTCTTATTATATTCCTTTTATGTGTGTAAGTATGTATTATATATACATACAGTACACTGCCAAAAAAATAAAAAATCATAAAATCTGCTTAAAACAAGTCAAATGTTTTAAGCTTTATTTACAAAAGGTCTTGTAAAGTTAAACACTCTCTAAGTTTCTGTCTCATAAAAGATTGTCTCATTGGTTTTACGACATAAACTGTTTGACTCGAAGCGCAGTTATTGAGTATTTTTGAACAGCAATGGACTTGTAAAAACAGACGTACTTATATGCATTATGCTTTTGCCTATCTAGTACGGGATATAATAAAGTATAAAAAAATTTAAGCTTAGAAAATTTGTGTCTTAATTCCCGATTTTAATATCAGAACACCAGCAAATGAGATTTTCGAAATCAAAAATCTCATTCATTGTACGTAGGTATATCAACAGTACCTAGTCTGAGTTCCGGGTCGGGCAAGAAGTTATTGTGTTTTTCTATGAAGAAAATCTCAGTAGAAGCCCGCAGTCTAGCTCGCCCCCTATTGCTTATTTCTACTGTAGGTACTTACCATAAGGCGCTAGTGGGACGATTTTAGTAATAAAATAATAAATAGGTACACATGTTATTCATAAAACTTTTTTAATTACAACAATTGTTTTACCGACAGCACTTTTATTTATAAATCACAGTAAAATATAAAGAAAACTGACCTTACGAAACGTTGGTAATCTTACCCATCTTTCTAAACTGAAGTACTTTTGTTTTGCTCTGTTGAGTGGTTTGACACGTAAGCGAGAGCGAGACAAAACATGTTTAAATTAGGAACGTATTTCACGTAAGGCTATTTTAATTAACATATTTTTTGACAGTAAGCTTGTTGAAACGATTTTACAGCCTGTAACATTGTAGGCTGAAATGGTTTTTGACCATTTGGATCGCTGTTTAAAAAATATTATTATCGTTGGTAGTTTACTATTGAAAGGATGTAAAACCAAAATGTATTTGATTAAGGGAGCTAAGAGAATAATTTTATAATAATTATAATTTATAACAGTGTCAATTTGACCCTATGAATGTCTCCATGATTTACTTTTATCTATTGAAACGATGTGCTAAATTTCCAGTATTAGGTACTTTAACTGAAAGGAAAAAAAATAGTCAACTTTTTAAACAAAGTGGCAAAACTTGAGTTCAAAGATAGGTATATATAGCAACAATTTTGTGCCAAGTTGGTTATCCTTTTTTTTTAATAACTGGCAGAAAGCATTATTGTCTTTTGTTTGACAAATACAACTCTAAATATTAAAGCACATTCTTTGAAATTTATACCAAAGCGTGCATACTTTTGACTTCATAATTATTTTTTTGTTTTCATCGCAAGAAACATCTAACCATTAGACACAAGTATCGTGTTTGTTTTATGACAGGAAACTTCAAAAATACAATTAATCGGCATATTGTCAAACTTGTAAAAAATGTTTCGCAACAAAACAATTTGACAGTTATGAAAAACAAATGTTACTTTTATCAAAATTATCATAATGCATTATAATTTTAAAGATTTTTAAAAATAACATTTATTCAAAAAAACAGAATGTAATGTAAATATTGTTTTTCTCCTTTGTTGCTTTTGTAACTTTTTATTTAGAAATACTTTTCGTCATTTAAAACAAAGTTTTTTTCTTAAATATGTATGAAGACATAGAAACATATGTTTTATATATGTTTTTATGCTCGGTGGCGATATATATTAACCCAGCAATTTCAAATTTTACATACCAGTTAAAGCGTAATTTTAACGCTGTTATCCTTGACTATTAGAAAAAAGGCTACGCATTTAAACTATATATAAATGTTTATAATAATTTAATTAATATTTTAACACAGTTAAAACTTTCCAATACTACCCGTATTACAGGTTTGGGAGATGTCAAAATTTATTTACCCATTTGAAAACAAGATATGTATTCATAATTCACAGTAAGCGTTTCCGTAATCGTTGCCAAGGTACTAAAAACTACCTAAAAATACCATGTCTAGACTTCAACGTGAACGAAAGGATAAAGAATGCCATAATATCAATTTATCTAAATAACATCTAGGTTAACATTGTTAACCTTGTAGATTAACTGGCAACGATGTCTTTGGTACCAACGTTGCCGACGAATGACAATTATTGAAAAACATCGATTCGCATCGTTGTCGCGCCCATCTCTATTTAAGGCTATCTTATTATATGATTTATGTATGATAAATCTTTCTATTCTAAAATAGGATTCATAAAATTATCAAAAGGGTAAATAAATTGTAACCATCGAAAACAAATATATTTTGGAATTCTATAAAGTTCAAGAACTGATAAATATATATTCTTTGACCATAGCAATAAAATTACGCAACAACAAACATCATCCATCTTGCTTTGGCAAGAGTTTGCGTGCTTAGCACTCCAACATTGTAATGTGCGCCGACTGTGTTCCCATTTTTGACAGATTGTGCACATCACTATTTTTATACCATCCAGCAATCATTTAACAGAGTGATAAAAAACTAGCGAAGCTAATAAAACTAAAGTAATTCACCTTTTTTTAAATTTCACTTAGAAATATACATACATACATACATAAACTCACGCCTGTATTCCCCGAAGGGGTAGGCAGAGGCGCATTTCTGCACCCACATTTCGCCAAGTATGTATCAGTCCCACGTAATAAGGGGCGAGCCTATTGCCGTTTTTCGGGCACATTTCCAGACTCCGTGCTGTTACCGAGAATTTCCTAATGGAAAAACCCAATAACACTTTGCCCGACCCGGGAATCGAACCCAGGACCTCTAGATCGCTCGGCACATACTCGTATCGCGAGACCACGAGGCAGTCTTAGAAATATATTTTCACATTATTAAATTTCCTACCCTACTTTTACATACAGATGTGTAATCAGCGTCTAGTATGTACACGCGGAAGCTATATTTACAGCTGTCAATGTCGAAGTGACATCTGTCAAAATGTCAATCTGTCGAAAATGTCGCGCTCCGTCGGCGCACGTAGAATGAACTACCGTCATGGACGTGAGAGCGAATTTCATTGGTACTGGCTGGGGGCGCTCGATGAGACCTTCTCTAGTTTCTCGAAGTGTTTCCGAGCGTTGCGGATGTTGATGAGCGTCGCCTCGGAGGGTATGTTGGGGTCGGACATCTCCACCATTACGTACGTATTGCTCGTGAAACCATCTATGAACGCTGCGAACACGCTGTTGCGGACCTGTCAATGATATATTTTTTTACACATATTTTTTTCCGTTGGCAACACTCACATCGTTCGAAGGGACATCACATCACTCGATCTCACACTAGAAGGGTAGGCAGGGGTGTATTTGTATACCATTTTTTTCCACTTTTTTTAAGCTCCACGATACAAAGGACTGGCCAGTCGAACCAAGAATCCATCGTTACATCGATTTTTATAAGAGACAAATTATAATAACTATGGACTCACTTCTGAAGTCTACGCAAGCAGAAATTATTAAAGAAATAGATACTTAAAATACTTAAGGGGTACGAAATTAGTTAAGTATTACTTACCTCCATGCTCTGGAACTGCGCTGCGAGCTTGGAGCAGGAGAGCTTGAACTGTTTGATGATGTTGGAGACCTTCTCGAAGCGGTGCGCGTCCCGGTGCGGCCGCCGCTGGCAGTGAGACACCACCAGGAATGTCGCGCGCTCGAATAATAACACCTGGGAATTTTTTTATAAATTAAATATGAGGTTGCTTACAAGAAATACAATGCCCCATATTATTATACAGGGTGTAAAAAGACCGTGATCGAAAACTAAGACAGGTAACACATACAAAAAAATATAAATTGACGTTTTCTTGATCATCATATACATACAATACTTGGTAATGGTAGTTAAGAAGAAGTTGAGCGCACGAAAGAAGCAAAGATACTACTTCCCCCGCATGAGTAATAAAAAGGTTTTTTTTTTCTCACAATTTTTTTAGCGTCAATGTGTTTGTAATCACCGTTACTAATGCCTGTCTCAGTCTAGAATATAAATAAAATACGTCATATCTATTGTCAAGGTCATCATGATCACACAGTTTTGTAGTTTGCCATGTGAGTAATAAATAGTGGATCATGAAAAAGCGTGAATTCAAATTTATTAGGTGCACAATTTTTTTTTATATCACACATGGAAAAAAAAACATTAAATAATCACATGTAATTAAATAGTAAAGTTGATCAAAATATATATAAATATACTATAGCGTTTAAAGTTATTCATCTGGGTACAATAAGAGCATGCACACTTTATAAGAAATGAATGATTTAAATAGAGATAAAGACATTTACATGAACAGCATTTCGCATTTTTTAATATTCAGTGGCGTCAATAATTTTTTTAAGGTAATTTCATACTAACGAGCGTAACACTGGTTAGGAAACCCTAGTGTTGATATTTTATAAGAATATTCTTAAATCCATAAACATAAAGCAATATTACCTCGTCTGCGTCCACGATAGCTGCGAACTGTTTCAGTGACGATTCTAAAGCTTTCACATTTGGTATTAACTTGTACACTATACTTGACCACGCTCTGAAAAACGAAACAAAATTATTTGTATCAATATATATTTTTTAATCATGAAAATTTTATTAGCTTTTGTCAGATGTCGTACAAAGAAATATATCAATACTCATTTTTTAAAAGTTAGTTAAAGTTAATTTCAGGATGTTATTTATATAGCCTCTAATATATAGATAGCTATTTGGTGGTTTAATTTTTCCGTACTCTCCTGGGGAATTTTCTTAAGAATGGATCATCCATTATGTTCTTATTTCAGACAATTTTCTATATCTTCACTAGATAGACAGGTTATTAAGGTATGCAAGTACAAAAACGTATGTAGAAACACATTTATATATTTACATCTGGGAAAAACGATATATAAAATTATTTACTCACTTATACAGAGTTTCGTCCCATATACTAGTTCTAAAACATGTGCACTCTAGAGGTTTGGAGAGACGTTTGAGGTCCTCTTCCCTCTCTCTGAATATCTCCTCACGCTGTTCTTCTGCTATTAAGTCCATTTTGTGCACCAAACAAAAAATTCTGGCTTCTGGTGAATTCTGCAAGATACATTTATATAAGTATTATATAATATTTGTGATGAAAAATAAGGCGACTTAATTAAAAAAATATATTTTATAGGCCGCCGGCAAATCAATGAAATAGTATATTTATTTATAAACTCTTTATTGTACACTAAGAAATAATGAACAAAACAATATACAAATAGAATGAAGTACTCAACTTCAAGGCGATCTTTAGAGACAACCACAGTAGGGACATAAAAAAGTGATAGGAGGGAGGGTAGTTGATCTGTACAATATAATAATAAATGTGTATATATTTAATTGCAAAAGACTAATGAAGTTACAATTAATGTATTGCAGAAATATAGAATACAACATGTATTATACATATCTTTGTGTGTACATAAAACTTAAATCAAAATAGTGAGGAAAAGTCGCATGGTCCCAGAGTGTAAGAATTTTTGTTATTCGTTCATAGTCATATTAGGGGCGTTAAAGGAGTAGGGTAGTAAGGTAGAGTCGCTGAAGGTGTGAAAACAAAGCGCTCCATCGAAAAACAATCATATCACTTGGCTTATTAGGTGATGAACATCTGAGGCATGTATTAAGTGTATGGTTAAAACCCTTATTAAATGTGTCACATTCACAATCCAAATTCATTATGTCTATTTTCAGGTAATAAATGGTAATCCTACTCATATCACCACTCAAAATAAACCAAAGATGAATTTTCTTCTTCAAGACTGTTGTTATTAAACTGGGAAAAATTATGGATATACTTTTTATTATGTAGTGAATTCGGTAGAGCGTAACATTTAGGTAAGTCAGACATGTTATTGGACCTGCCTCCCCGCGATTTCAAACATTGGGAGCATAGTTAAAAGCTATTCCTCATCAGCCCCATATACATTTCACTGCTGGGCACGGGCAACCTCTACAACTGAGAGGGTTTTAGGCGTAAGTCCACCGCGCTGGCTTAGCGCGGGTCGGCGGATTACACACCCAAGAAATTCATAAGAACTCTTAGGTGTGCAGGATTCCTGTTTTCTGTGTTCATGTTTTCTTTCACCATTAAAGTATGTGATAAATCATAATGAATACACACTATTGCCTCAGTAGAAAAAATTAAGACTGCAGGAGTGGCATACAACACTCCTGTCTGTTGTGCACAACAGTTGCAATCGTAAGGTCATACTTTACATACATAAACTCACGCCTGTATTCCCTGAAGGGGTAGGCAGAGGGGCATTTCTGCACCCACATTTCGCCAGGTATGTATCAGTCCCACGTAATAGGGGGCGAGCCTATTGCCGTTTTCGGGCACATTTCCAGACTCCGTGCTGCTACTGAAAATTTCCTAATGGAAAAACCCAGTAACACTTTGCCCGACCCGGGAATCGAAACCAAGACCTCTAGATCGCACGGCACATACTTGTACCGCGAGACCACGATAATAACTAAATGGTAGCAGAAGCTGGTTTTAATGGCAAGATTATAATTAACATTGAGAACAAGTTTTATTTCGTCGAATTCTTATTTAAACACATTCATACAGATCATTTTACGCATAAATTTGAAACTATTTACTTGTTTTTGATTTGAATATCTTAGAGATACCAAACAAGGGCGTTTTTCGATATGAGATGTTGTCAAGGTCCCAACTGTTACTCTTTATGGGTTATTGTGTAATAAGTTTTTTTTTATAAAATATGTATCATTAATGGATATCAAATTATTTCGGCAAAATGTATGAAAAGTATTATTTTTTCAAGGCAGTTTTTTTATATTTGACATACAATTATCAAGAATTGAATATTATAATGTGCAAAATTTTAAAGCTATAAATACTAACTAGCTATAAATTTAAAGCTATAATACTACTATACATTTTTTTATATGATAAAAGTTGTTACATAAAAGTTTTTAAATATTAATGTAAATTATTCTTGGATAACAAGGATTAATAGTCCGGGCAATTTAGACATAAAAGTAGTGGTCAATTTGAGAGGTTTGTATTGGTAAACCCTAGCTCTTAACCAATTTTTTGCTCTCCAGCAATTTTTGTTATTTCAAATGTCTATATTGACCGGACTATAACATGCATTCTAGATAAACCACAAGATTGAAAGTTCCCCAGATTCAGCCTACTATAATGCATTAAGGGTGTCTATTAAATTATGAAAAATTGGAGTAATATTACAAACATTAATATTATAAAGGTTAAAGCTTGTGAGTTTGTTTGCATGTTTGTTACTTAGATTCATAGTCCAATGACTAGACATTTAAATGAAACTTGGCATGGAGGTGAGACCATGGACATGGGCTACTTTGCATCACCGAAAATCTAATTTGACGCTAGTGGATCCAAGGCACACAGCAAGTAATTAAATAAGACTAAATCTTTGTTATCTCTGTTATTAAGGGTGTTGTTTAATAATTTTCAAATGTATAAATTTGATGTTACAGCATCATACAAATGATACAGCATTTATAATAAGTATAATTTAGATAAAGACATATTTACTGTACCTGTAGTATAGCTTCTAAGCATGACTGGTAATAATGCATATCTTTTTCCATCTCTCTGCTCTCAACATCAAAAACATATATCAACACTTCAACATTTCTGAATATGTTGTCTCTCTGTGAGGCGAAATAGTTCTCCATAAATGCCTCCTGCCCTCCACAGTCCCACAAATTGAGCACCAAGTTACCGAGGAAACGGACATGTGAGTGTTCAACGTCAACTGCAAAAGAACATCAAACAATGTCATAAATTTATGCATTATACTAATTTATCATAAAAATTTCTGCAAAAATATTTAAATAATATTGAACTTCATTTACCATCAAGTCCTTGCATAGTAACCAAATCTCGTCTTTTTGCAAAATGTAGAATAAGTTTCAGTTTATATTAAACAAAATTATGTAAAATTACAAATATAGACTCTAAGAAGTTTATTTTAATTTTTAATTTTATTCATACTATTTAGTATGATATTCTACATAGTCTCATAAGTTCTTGAGAGATCAATATGATGTAGATCTACTTATTGTACTTAAGGACTTTTATTGAGTCTGCATTTTACCAGTGAGAACAACAATATTTCCATTGATAATTTCCCTTTGTTAGGTACTTAGTAGTAATTTCTAACATATTTTCCTTTTATCTTAATTGGTTGTGAATTTATTCATAAAATATTTTTAGAACATTATAACATAAATTAAGATCCTTTACCAGGGACGTAGCTACCGCCGTATTGGCCATATCAACGATATGAGGCTCCCAACTTGTGTAATATTTATAATCAATAAATATTTATTTTAATTTAATGCAAGTATTTTTGTTTCTTCTGTGATAAATTTTTACCATTTATTTGGGCCCTCTGGCTAATTTTGATACAGGGCCCCTCCAAGGTATGTTACGCCACGGTCCTTTACCAATACATAACTAGCCAAATATTAAATTCATGTCAGTATTTTTATTGTTTAATGTGTTATGATGCATAAAACACAAAAACAACAGCATACAAAGTGATCTACATATAGACAGATGGAATATTTAGGTTGAAGCAATTAATATGACTCACAGATTTGCTCAGGGGGAGGTTATCAAATTATCTGTGTCACTTGTTTGTGAATACTTATATTTAAGCATTATAAATAAGCAACTACATGTCATAGGAGAAAAATATACATACATACATAACCTCATGCCTGTATTCCCCAAAGGGGTAGGCAGAGGTGCATTTCTGCACCCACATTTCGCCAGGTATGTATCAGTCCCATGTAATAGGGGGTGAGCCTATTGCCATTTTTCGGGCACAATTCCAGACTCCGTGCTGCTATTGAGAATTTCCTAATAGAAAAACCCAATAACACTTTGCCCAACCTGGGAATCGAACCCAGGACCTCTAGATCGCACGGCATATGCTTGTACCGCGAGACCATGAGGCAGTCAGAAAAATATTTATTTAATATTAATTGACAGAATTCTTATTTCATATAAAAAAATAGTTGATAGAGAAAATTCTTTATGCCAGATAAAGTGTAAGTGTATTAAGGGACCTAACTTTCAATAAAACGAATCTATTAAATATTGTTATATAGTAAAAGTTATATTGTGTTTCATGTCCTTAAAAGTCAGAATTTTATCAAATATAAAATATACTTACTGGTGGCCCCAAGTCGTCTTGTGTCTCTTGCTATGTAGTTGGCAAAAATGATAGACCTCATACTAGTCTTCCCTGAGCCACTCTTTCCCATCAATAACACCTAATACCAAGTAAAACATTAGTACACGTACGTACATTTCTATACGAGTTTATTTTACTATGTTTATGAACAGTTACAGTTATAATAACATTTTTACTATGTAATAGTTTATCTATCTAATACGCACCTTTTTCTTCATGTTGACTAACTTGCGCTAGGTCAAGGGTCTAAAACTTTCAGTTCCTTTACTTTGTATTCCCGTTTCTCTTATACCACTGAAGAATTTCTCTATGTCAAGTGCATATACCTATTATATTAAAACAATATAATTGTTCAAATCAAATAATAAAATTCATGAACTAATAATATTTTAAACGACAAGAAAAAAGAATTGTACTTTGTAGGCGTAATTCCTTCCCGTTTACGACAAAGCAATGACAAGAGCATTGAGCAAATGTATGATGACATTAACTTTTCGTTTAGAAATTACGAAATCAAATTAGAATATGACATAGGTATATTGTCGTTATTTTTTCATCGTAGGTAAATAAGTTTCATAAATGTTGGATGAAGAAATAAATGTTCAAAATGACAGAGTAGAGTAAAATATTTAGCAGACTCGTACAGAAATCCTTCTTTGGTTATAGGAATGCTCGGATTTTCATTAATAAATTTAAGATTTGGGATAATTCGTTTTTACAATGTTTGCTTAAAGCTTAGATAAATAGGTACCTAAGTCCACTTATACAGGTTACCAACGACACATTTATTTTATTCTGTGATTTTGGACGTAAAATTGTGCTATGCCGCCAATGTCAAAATGTCAAAATATGTGCAGTATTGTCATTTTAATGTCAAAAGTCAAAAGTGCGCTGATGAAAACGTGTGATTTTTCAAGAAAATTTTCTATAAATATGTTAGTGTGGACTAATTAGATACTTGTGTATACTCACAGTCACAATGGCTCGACACCGTAATGTCAGGAATAGAAATTATTCCGACGAATACGACTACGATGATGTTTATGGGAACTCTGTGGAAGAAGAAAGCTGTTTGTCGCCGAGTGACACATCTCAATGGATGTACGACAGGTCTCGAAATCAGCAGGCGATATCTAACTTTCTGGACAGCCACGATGACATCCAAGAAGAAGCCGAGAATGAACCACAAAACGTTTCACATCCGACACTAGAAAGACGCGAGTCAACAGACTTACGCAGCCTTAATTTAGTGGATGAAGATGAGGCTAAACTTATGTCTTGTTTGGATAGTCTCCGAGATATACTAGGTGATACAATCTCTGAGAATATATTGATACAGTCCGTTTTGAAACATAAGTTTGATAATGATAAAGCTCTTGATGAAATATTGAATAATAAGAGTAAACAGCCTGAAGCTCCTAAAGTAGAGCCTGTTAAACCCACATTAATTATTGATGCTGTTAAACCAACTTCAATTTCTGCACCCAAAGTTATTGCTACAAAGCTAGAGCCTAAAAACCTTGGAGTGGTTAAAGGATTTAAAGTAGGCCAAACTGAAGACTCTGGGAGTCGACCGCAGACACCGCGGGACCAATCACCCTGCACAGAAAGAACTCCTTCCAAGACTGATCATATTGAAGAAGTTAAGACACCAAAAGTAAAAGAGAATAAGAATGATCCTACCAAACAGTATCATGAAGAAAGGGGCTCAGAGAAAGACCATTTGTACATAGTTGTTATTGGCCATGTGGATGCTGGTAAATCTACTCTCATGGGAAGATTATTATGTGAGCTTGGTGAAGTTAGCCAGAAAACATTGCATAAGTATGAGCAAGAGAGTAAAAAGATTGGCAAGCAGAGTTTCATGTATGCATGGGTATTAGATGAGACTGGAGAAGAAAGGGTCAGAGGTATCACAATGGATGTTGGGCGAGCACAATTTGAAACAAAGACTAAGAAAGTTATTATTTTAGATGCTCCTGGACATGCAGACTTTATACCCAACATGATTACTGGGGCCGGCCAAGCTGATGTAGCCTTATTAGTAGTAGATGCCACAAGGGGAGAATTTGAGTCTGGATTTGATTTTGGAGGTCAGACGAGGGAGCATGCTCTTTTGGTGCGATCCCTTGGAGTAAGCCAACTCGCTGTAGCTGTTAATAAATTGGACACAAGCAATTGGTCCCAAGAAAGGTTCAATGAAATTACTAAAAAGTTAAAAGCTTTCTTAAAACAAGCTGGATTTAAAGACAGTGATGTCACATATGTGCCTTGCTCGGGACTAACTGGAGAAAATTTGGTTAAAACTCCAAGTGAACCAGAGTTGTTACAATGGTACAAGGGACCCTGCCTTTTAGATGTTATTGACAAATTTAGTGTGCCAGAAAGACCAGTCTCAAAACCTTTGAGATTGTCTGTCAATGATGTTTTTAAAGGCACAGGCTCCGGGTTCTGTGTTGCTGGACGTATTGAAAATGGCATGATAAGTAAAGGTGATAAAGTATTAGTTTGTCCCACAAAAGAAATGGCAGAGGTCAGAAGTCTAAGCATAAATGACATGTCAAGTAATGTTGCATTTGCTGGAGATCAAGTTATAGTTACAATTTCTGGAGTAGAAATGCAAAATGTTTCAATAGGATACATTCTTAGCGATCCAATTCAGCAAGTTCCAGTGACGTCGCGTTTTGAGGCTCGAATCGTAGTATTCAATGTAAAAGTTCCAATCACTAAAGGATTTCCTGTTTTAATCCATCATCAATCGTTAGTGGAGTCAGCGAATATCGTGAAATTGAAAGCTTTATTGAATAAGAGCACTGGCGAGTTGGTAAAGAAGAAGCCTCGTTGCCTCGGTAACAATTCGGTGGCGGTAGTGGAGATAGAAGTATGCAGGCCGATTTGCGTTGAGCGGTACAAAGACGTAAAGGAATTAGGGCGCGTCATGTTACGTGTAGCCGGAGTCACTATAGCGGCAGGGCTCGTCACCGACATCGTTACGACATGATTGATCTGAAAATCTCAATGCCATAACAACGAGAATACGTGACAATTAACAGATGGGTGATAATATAATATGATTGATACGTTTTGTTAAAAGCTAATAACCGCACTACGCTACGCATTTAATGTACAATAATGTATCGTGCTATATCGTGGTTATTAATTATTGGTTAATACTAATAAAAATTGTTATTATTTATGTCGGTCTTTTTTATTTGTGCCTATAATAATATAATGCTAATTTAAGTATTTAAAAAAAAAAGTAAAAAAAATATATACTTATATTAATTTAAAATGTTAAATTACATTGATGTTTATATTCGCAATCAATAAATTTTATGCTTAGTGATTGAATGTTAATTTAAATCTAATTGATTTATTTACAAATGAGTTAAATTAATAATTTCAAATGAATATAAATAATTACACCCAACAGTCACATACATGCTACGTCGCTTGGTCGGCGGCATAAATTTGCTACGTGCGAACGAGAGGTTTTGGTTTTGATTCCGGAGTTCTACCTAAGTCTTACCTATTGGGTTTTTTCAATGGGACATTTTCAGAAGCGAAGTCTCGAAATTTGTCCGAAAAGTGCAATAAGTTATACCTAATAAAAACAAATGATTTTAAGAATCAAATAATATCTTGCTTCAGTAAATAGTGTTATTATTTATTAACTTTTATGAAAGTTGCAACGATAAAGCGACCAGTAAAATGAAGCGAGAAAGCAGTTTTGCGCACCACTATCAAGAGATTTCATTAAGATAAGTGTTTGTAGACGACAGTTACATTTTCTGCAATCAACTTAGACTGACCATTTGTTGGAAACAACCGAATATCAATTTATACGATTGTCATGTATTTTTTTATTTCATTAATTGACATACATACATAATCTATATTGATTTAAATTATTTCAATTTCATTTAACACAATAATTTTTACTTGAAAAGTACCTTAGGTATATTTCCTTTTTTGTAACCATAACAAAATTAATAAAATTATTTTTATTTTATAACCACCAATTATGTTGTGATTTTGTATATTAAAACTTTAGGTTTACATGACGCCTGTATTAGCTTGCTTAACTAACTGAATGTAGGCTAACCATGTAAGTTCTTATACATATAACAAACTAAGAGAGTTGAAAAATAGCGGAGTGTGGGCCCACTTGAGTGAGTTGTTAACAGTGTTTCCGTCAGTGGGTCGCCGTGTCAATGCCTATTTTCTGAATGGTGCCAAGTGTCGCAGCTCGTGGCGGTCTCGTGAAATTTAATTTCCTACTCATTTCCCGACGGTCCTAGTCCAGTGTTTGCTTTGTGAATTACTTAGGTACTTCAATTCGACCCAGAGTTCTTTTCAATTCTCGTTTATCGATTTTCATTACTCTATAGACAGTTAATATTTTTGCTATTTTCTAATCAATTTTTACGTCGATTTAATTATATCCAGACCTTTCTTTTCATAAAAATGAACTAATCTTAAATTTAGGGTAGGCAGTGAGTGTGAACCGCCAAATGCTACGGTCTAAAGTCAATACACTCATTTGGCCTTTTTTAATTGCCATAAAGAGCTGTATGGAAGTCTAAGGCAAAAAAAACCTTTACTCGTATATGGCTTATTGTTTAAAAATAATAGGATTACATCTTGGGTTGATATCTCCAGAGTGAATTCTATTCCATTTTCTGTCAGGTGTCAGTTCTGTCATTTTGTTGTGCACGAATGAGAGAAACACGCGGTCGACCCTATTCAAAAGTATGAAAAAAAATAAAATGGTCATTTGACAGCATTAGACGAAAAACACGAAAACAGAGATCTAAGAGCTCCTACACATACACTTAGGTATACCTAATATCCAGGGCCAACTCTACTGTCCATCTTGTGACTAGGTATTTAAAACCAAATTCGGTGTGTAAACCACATTAAGGCCCATTATCGTAAGTTGTAGTCAGGGTCGCCATCACCTCTGCCCTGTGGCAAGGGGGCGTTAGAATCCCACCACGGTATCCTCTGCCTGTCATAGAAGGTATCTGAAATGGGGCAGCGGGTCCTCAATGAAAGTGACCCCCAGAGGGACGGCGGCACTGTGGCCTGTGTCTGTCGCGGGTACCACTGCACCTCCTAAAACTCCAAGACGGCCGAGACGATTTCGTCTCGGAGGCGCACCAGGTGGCTGCGGAGATGGCCCCCGGGGGGTTTTGGTCGGTATGCCGGCATAGGGTTTTTGTTAGGGACCCGGCATTAACATCTGCGCGTACGTGACGTCGCTGCGCGCTGGGCTGGAAGGCCGGTGACCCCGACATAAGCTTCTTGCCCCCCTCCCTCAGGTCTGGCGGTAAGTAGTGACATAATCAGCTTTCTCGTCGAGAACAAAAAAAGAGGGTCGCCATCACCAAAATCGATGTGGAGGGCTTTATTTGTTTCTGGTCTGGATGTTTGTGAGACCGAAAAGTCTCTCGTATTTTCCGATACTCATGACACAAGACTTAGTCTAAAGTCAGAACTATATATTTATTTATTTATTCTTCATCCAACTATTATTTTAAGCAAAAGTTCAACAAACTAAAGAGTACGCGCACGTACACACTTCACACGTACTCGCTTTGTAAAGCTGACATAATGACAATTATGCTTATATCTGTTCCATTTTATAGTGAAAAATACACAACGCCTTTTTTCAATGTTTAAAGCAGAAATTGCTAATAAAATTTTAACTTAACAATATTTTCACTGTATTCCATGATAAAGGAAAAATGTTTCGTAAGTGAGCCAAGTAATAATGTACACGTAGCTGAGGAGTGAGATACAGAAAAGTTGGTTAACGCGAACGTTTAGTGAATTGAGGAAACGTAAAGACATCTTAAGATGATACTCCTTGTTTTGGGACTAAGGATTAAGAATTTATAGGTACTTACACCAAATTATTATAAGTAAATTATAAAGGATATTTTACCGAGACTAAGGAATATGTAGGTACATTCAATAGATACTATGTTCCTTAGAGTACCTCAAAAAAGGTTACCGAATCAGTAACAGAATTATTACTCTGTTGCGTATTCCTCGTAGACTGAAATCCGTAGTCCTTACTTGTGGTGGTAATAAATTCGTACCTATACGTTCGAATTTTTCGCTCTGTTCGTAGATTAATAGAGTCTAATACGAGACAAGTATAATAAAATCCACCTTAAAACTGAAGCAAAATGTTTTTTATCAACTAAGTACCTAATGGTATCATCATCATCAGCCCATATACGTCCCACTGTTGGGCACGGGCCTCCTCTATAACTGAGAGGGTTTAGGCTTTAGTCCACCACGCTGGCCTAGTGCGGGTTGGCGGACTACATACCCAAGAAATTTCATAGAACTTTTAGGTGTGCAGGTTTCATCACGATGTTTTCCTTCACCGTTAAAGTACGTGATAATTCATTTGTGAATACACACATAACTTCGAAAAGTCAGAGGTGTGTAATGGTATAATAAATATCATTTATCGCTAAAATCTCTGCTCACGTTCCAGATTACAGCGTGAGGGATAATTCATCAAGTAAAGCGCACATATCAGTGTTGGTATAGCGTTGAGCGGCGGATGGTAAATCAGTGTGGCTGTGGATGCGGCAGCCGCTTTGTTTCGCCCTGCTGGCGATCGCTCGTCTGGAAACAGGCCTTTGCTCCTGCATAACTTAGTTTTGCTAGTATTGTTTGTTGGATGATTTGAAAGGGTTGAAAAGCTCAAAAAGGTATGGAATTAAAAGAGTGTTGGTTATAAATTTGTTCTGATGTTAAATGTTTATATAATTATAAACATACATTAAAGCCGAGTTATTAAATTTATTACAATAATCAAGAGGAAAAATAGTTCTTATGCATTTATTTGGAACATTGCAACAACTAAATTGAGAAATTTAGCGGCACAGTTTGGTTGCAATAAATGCCTAGTTACACCAATATAAAAAATAATTAGTACCTATATAGGAAGTTCTTTAATTTCTAAAACTTCTCGCGATTTTTCTCACAGGTAGAATATCTAACATAGATCATTTTAGATTAGTATAGTACATATTATACATATTAGTACGATAGCTAGGTATAATAAGAAAAAGTGCTATTTCCCTTTCTTAATATTTAAATATTAGTTAAAAAAAAAACTTAATTGACGATTCAAAAGCACTTGTAAAAGTCTATTTGAATAAAGGTGATTTTGACTTTGACTTTGACTTTGAAAAACCCTACTGGGCTATAAAAGCAAAATTGTAATTTGAGCTAATAAAGCTAAGACTATTTCAGCGGTTTATTTAAATAATCATACAAGTTCAAACACCGCTCGTTACAATTGCTATGTTCCCTAGATTAGGGGCTCTAAGCCTATAACTTTGGCATTCAGTAGAAAAAAATATTAACTACCGTATCTTAATAGGATTCTGTTTATAGCCATTTATGTCATTACAGGCAGAAGCTATCCAATTAGTGAAGGTATTACGTTGCTAGCATCTTTATTGGAGCGTTGGGTAGTATGGTGTAGGTATTGCTTGTCTATTCAATTATTTTAGTACAATCATCGGTATGGGAACGCTAGTTTATGCAGTTACACCTTATACTGTCCCAGCTTATTTACTTCTCATTGCTGGAAAGGCGCTAGTATTGACCATAAGCTAAAGTCTATCGGGCCTAGTGCGGGATGATACGACTTTACACAGTTAAGAAATTCTATTGTTTTGTTTATTTATACATTATGCCTGAAGTTTAATATTAAGACACTTATCATTAGAAAGATGTATGATAGTGTATCTATGTGAATTTTAATCATCATCATCATCATCATCAGCCCATATACGTCCCACTGCTGGGCACGGGCCTCCTCTACCATTGAGAGGGTTTAGGCCTTAGTCCACCACGCTGGCCTAGTGCGGGTTGGCAAGTCAAGTTAAGTCGTGATGGCCTTGAGGTTTAGGTACGCGGTCTAGAATTTTGACGGTCGCGGGTTCAAACCCCAGGCACACACCTCTGACTTTTCGAAGTTATGTGTGTATTCACAGTGAATTATCACGTACTTTAACGGTGAAGGAAAACATCGTGATGAAACCTGCACACCTTAAAAGTTCTTAGGAATTCCTTAGGTGTGTAGTCCGCCAACCCGCACTAGGCCAGCGAATTTTAATATCCAATTAAAAATGATAATCTATTCTTTATTGCAACAAAAGTTATAATTTATTTATTGATAGCCGTGTTGCTGAGACATCAGCTCGCGAATCGTGAGGTCGCGGGCGAGAACACCGCACTAAAACAAACGTTTTGGTGACATAAATGTCTCCTTGCCTCTATGTTTTTTGCTATAATACGTAAATTTCCTTTGACAATTTTGTATGTTTTTTATTAAATTCATTTTGACGCAAGTATGAAAATATCACGGCTGAAATGTTTGCCGTAGAGTTTAATTTAAGCTGAAGTTATGGCGACGCGACGTGTCGCTTGTTACACTACAGTTTTGTACGTACATTGAGGGTGAATGAAAATTATGTAATATTCGGATTTATATGAACATAGTCAAATTTGTAAGGAGAATGTTTGCATTTCTTCAATTTAAGTTGTGAAGCGTGTGTGTTGTGTTTTTTTTACCAAATTTTATCAAAATTTCAGCTGCGTAGGAATGCAGGCACAACGAAAATATTAGTTCACTTTCGTATTAAGTACCTACTCTACATAACTAACTTGATATTTAGAAGAAGAGCGAGTTAAGAATATACCTATCTCGTCTTTTATAAGCCAATAATTTAAAGCTCCCCCGGCTACGCCAATAAATAATATAAAGTTAAATTGAACAATATAATATTATTAATTTTCATAATTCATCGGACTTGCGTCAGGGTTATAAAAACTTTTTCACAGTTTAATTTAAAGGTAACGGCGTAACTGACGTTACCTAACGTTAACAAATACCTTTCGACCCATAAATACCTTTTTACCTTGGCAATGGGAACCGCGGGAACAATAGATTTTCTTCTCGAATTTACCGGAGGTACGTAATAGCAGTGAGAGCGAGGTAAAAACAATAGGAGGATATTCACTAAAGTCTTTTGTGATCCTCATTTCCAGTTCGTTAAGCGGCCTAATGAATGGAAAAAACTTGCGGCTCGGAACGTGGGCCTTTCGTCAGTGTCCGTAAGTATTTGAATAACTTAGTATTAAATTTTGTAATCATCGATTCAGGTGTGTAACCAAAACAGATGAAAACTTAAAGTGATAGTGTCTAAAGTTTGCAATTCATATACGTATATTCAATTTCGTGTTCTGGAGTGGAGACCACGGCTCAGCAAACGCAGTGTAGGACGCCCTCTGGCTAGGTGGGGTGACGATAGCCGCAAGTTGGCTGGCAGCGGTTGGATGAGGAGAGCCGAAGATCGAGCCCAGTTGCGTGCCATAGGAGAGACCTATGTCCATTAGTGGACGTGAAAAAGGCTGTTGATGATGATGATATTCAATTTACTTATAATTAAAAAAAAAAAAACATTGAAACGTTAAAATAATAGTAGTTCTACCAGCGTTGAATATAGAAAAATAAATGTTTTGAAAAGTTACTAAAATTTTAGAGTTAAGTTGAGTTTTCTTAGTCTGACTTTTTAAACGCTTTTTATTAGCTTCACCTGTTTTTTTTTGTAACCGACTCCTTTGTTTTAATTGTTCATACTTTCTTATGATTTTTTATCATAAAAATAGGTTTTTAATTCTAATATAACGAGTTGTTATTATTTATGTCGATGCTGAGATTTTTATTTTTTTATTTATACCGAAAAAATATTTTATTTTATTTGTCGTCAGGAATATTGATAGTTGTGATTGCCTTAAAAGGAGATATGTTTGATAAGTACAGATATAATTTATTACATTCATCAGTACTTATCCAAGGTAAAAAAGGTAAGAAACTACCATCTCAATGAGAGTTATCTGTATAAATTCGATTTGATTGAAAATACGTAGAAATGTTGAATTTAGTAAGAATACTCGAAAAGCGAGCTGATTACAAGTTTGAACAGAATTTCAATCTTGTGAGTTGGAAAATATCTAAGTTCCACTAGCAAGTTTTTTTTTTTTTTTATTGCTTTAGTAGGCAGACGAGCAAGCGGTCCGCCTGATGGTAAGCGGTTACCGCCACCCATGGACTAAAGTAATGCCAGAGGCACAACCCAGCCGCTGCCTACCGTGTGGTGAACACTCTTTTTAAGCCTCGTTTAAAGAAGGACAAGTCATAGCGCTCGGGGAACACCGAGGCAGGGAGTTCATTCCAGTGCTTGCACGTGCGTGGTAGGAAGGAACGCTGGAAACGCACCGTACTAATACGGATTGTCTCCAGGTAGTATGGATGAACTCCACTGCGATGTCTGGTAGTGCGATGGTAAAAAGGTGACGACGGTACCATGCTGAACAGTTCCTCAGAACACTCCCCATGGAAGAGTCGATAGTCGAAGTTATTTTATTATTGGCCCTATCCCACCACACAACCGCCACTGAAACTCCTGTGTTCCAGGATTAACGGCGGCAAGCTCAGTATTGACGCCGAGCACGGAAGCTCAGCGTATTTATGCGAACCTGGCAACCTAATTTGGCATGTTCATTACAGAAAGTAATCGGAAAAAATATAAAGGAGGAGTTGGAAGCAGTGATGGCCTCGAGGTTAAGGCGCGCGCAGTCGAGAATTTCGGCGGTCGCAGGTTCAAACCCCAGGCACACACCTCTGACTTTTCGAAGTTATGTGTGTATTCACAATCACTTGCACACCTAAAAAAAAAGTTCTTAGGAATTTCTTAGGTGTGTAGTCCGCCAACCCGCACTAGGCCAGCGTGGTGGACTAAGGCCTAAACCCTCTCAGTTGTAGAGGAGACTGCCTCGTGGTCTCCCGGTACAAGTATGTGCCGAGCGATCTAGAGGTCCTGGGTTCGATTCCCGGGTCGGGCAAAGTGTTATTGGGTTTTTCCATAAGAAATTCTCGGTAACAGCACGGAGTCTGGAAATGTGCCCGAAAAACGCCAATAGGCTCGCCTCCTATTACGTGGGACTGATACATACTTGGCGAAATGTGGGTGCAGAAATGCGCCTCTGCCTACCCCTTCGGGGAATAAGGGCGTGAGTTTATGTATGTATGTATGTTGTAGAGGAGGCCCGTGCCCAGCAGTGGGACGTATTTGGGCTGATGATGATGATGATGATGATGATGATGTTGGAAAACCAAGAGTTGTCCGCATCCCTCTACAGCAAAGTGAGAGACAAAATATTGAACCATGAAGTTTCACCCTCACATATAAAAAGACAATTACAATTAACGCACCACGGGTAAGTTACTTATTATGTAAATACAGGAAATCATTGATTTTTTCGTTTATTACTTACTGAAGACTTAATTCCATACACCAAAATTTAATTTGATTCAATTAGTAAACATCTTTGTCATCACCCCTTGTCATCCTTGTTTGTCAATACCGTCCATGTTCTTATTCTGTCTCTTTCACTTCACTGCTTCTTTAGGAGTCTCAGAGTTTGAAGCCAACTGTTTTATTAAGTAAAAAGCAGTGATGGCCTCGAGGTTTAGGCGCGCGGTTGAGAATCTCGGCGGTCGCAGGTTCAAACCCCAGGCACACTCCTCTGACTTTTCGAAGTTATGTGTGTATTCACAATGAATTAGCACTTGCTTTAACGGCGAAGGAAAACATCGTGATGAAACCTGCACACCTAAAAGTTCTTAGGAATTTCTTAGGTGTGTAGTCCACCAATCCGCACTAGGCCAGCGTGATGGACTAAGGCCTAAACCCTCTCAGTTGTAGAGGAGGCCCGTGCCCAGCAGTGGAACGTATTTGGGCTAATGATGATGATGATTGTTTTATTAAGTTATGTAATATACAGACATATAATACTATATGTATATACAGCTGATTGGGTTTCTTATAACTACGAGAAAAGCTTCTTATGCAGGAGAAGTACAAATTAATAGTCGGAGCATGATGTTTATCAATTTACGGTAAGCCAGATAGACTAATGACAAATTAAACGACACACTCATGTTTGTATAGCCGTAGCCGTAGGCAAACGTGAATTTCTGCACCCTCGATTTCCTCACGATGTTTAAATTCACCGTTAAAATACGTGATAATTAATTGTAGACACATAATATGATATCTAAAAGTTAGATATGTGGGCCTGGGGTTTGCCGAGATTCTCAACCATGCTTAAACCTCGATACTATCACTATTGCATATTATTAAGTCCCAGGTTTTATCAGGTCCTGAGCCTGACCTGTGGTAAGGGGGTGTTAGAATTCTACCACGGTATCCCCTGCCTGTCGTAGAAGGCGACTGAAAGGGGCCCTTCGGGTCGCTGGGCGCGCTGCGGGGGCAGCGCGTCCTCACTGAAAGTGACCCCGAGAAGGGCGGTGGCACTGTGGCCTGTGTCCGTCGCGGGCGCTCACTCACAACCCGGGCGCCCGAACCAAGCTAGTGGGGGTGCAACTGCGCCCCCTAAAACTCCGAGACGGCCGAGACGATTTCGTCTCGGAAGCGTTCCGGGCGGCTGCGGAATTACGGTAGGCGCTTCTCGCCCACGTACCGTGTTCGTCCCACGTTCGATTTTGTTAGGGACCCAGCCCGGCACTAAAATCTGCGCAGACGTGACGTCACCGCGCGCCGGGCTGGAAGGCCGGTGACCCCGACATACGCTTCCTGCCCCCCTCCCCCTGGGCTGGCGGGAAGTAGAGCCATAATTAGCTTTCCCCTCGAAAACAAAAAAAAAAGGTTATATCGGGTCACCCTAACCTGGGTTTTTGGGCACTTATCCAGACGCCGAGGCGAAATTAATATTTAAAATAACAAAACTTAACTTATTAACCAACCTATAAAACATTTTATTATAATATTTATTTTAATAACGCAACAGTACAAATAATCTTGCTCTGATAGCACCTGAATGTTAATCAACGCATAATATAAAACGTACATTTTAATTAAAATGCATTGAAGCATGCTATTCAATTAATATTATTCACTATAGTTTTTAATAACTCTTCAGGATTTCAGAAATAGTAAAGTTGTCAGTTTTTTGTAATGGCTAGGAAAAAGAGGATTAACTATTAATTATTGTTTATTGGTTGTCCGATAATATCATGCACTAATGAGGCGTGACAGAAAACAACCCTACATTTTTTTGTAAATGAAATAGTGATACCACGCCGGTTAAGTTAGTCCATTTACATTTTTCTCCAAACAAAATAAAGTTTGGCTTTGAAACTAAAATCGCGGGAAGCCTCTAGATGCAGGCCACTTCTGACAGAGTGCTTTGGAAGATTTTGGGAAAGGATTTGATTTGAAAAGGATCAGGATAGTGCCGTTCTTGAGATATTAAAAAAAAATCATAGACTTTGTTATTACATAAATTTCTTCTCAATTAATGAGCCCTTTAATGACAACACATAATTCTACCGAACACAGGAGAGTACATGACTGCTCTCGGCTTTCCAATTCCGCCATGTTTGCGATCCACAAAGAATAATCTCCTTTATCAACAGTATAAAATTACACGTTACGTAATCCCAGCAGTATGCGCCTTTTTGAAGCGGACGCTTCGTGCGGGATACAGACAAGCACAATTTACTTCATATCTCATATATACGTATGGACGTATAGAAAAGTTGTAGACCAACCGATTTAGATCATGGTGAATTTTTGACAACTTTATAATTATTTCATTCAATCAATCGATTGAATTAGTCATTAGTCGTTCCGCGGCACAAGTATAAGTCGGGCAAAGAGTTAATGAGTTTTTCCATTAGGAAATTTTCAGTAGCAGCACGGAGTCTAGATATGTGTCCTAAAACGGCATTAGGCTGGTCCCCTATTACGTGGGACGAAAACAAAATTGACGAAATGTGGGTGCAGAAAAGCACCTTTGCCTACCTTTTCGGGAAATACAGGTGTGAGTGTATGTATGTATGTTAAAAATTCATAGAGATATTTTACTTGGCTTTAATAAAATTATAACAATTTGTACATTAACATAGAGCTTTGATAAATGGTAGAGCCACGCCGTATTTTAATAGGCCCTTGTTGCTTAGTAATTAGATTGGCAAGCTTATATTATCTTTTTTTAGTCGTGGTATGTTCCTCACGTGCACAACACCCACTGAGTGCAGAAGATAAAGAAGATTTATTCTTGGTCCTCGATGCAACTAAGAGGCTTAGGTCCTATGTCCATCACGTTGACATATGTAGTGTTGGTGGTTTTTTGAGTATATGTAAGGAATAGTGTATTGTCGCCCGTCTGCAAAGGCCATTCCTATCAGACAGAGTGACGGACGCGGCCGGCGGCATGCAGGCTCGCTTTGAGCCCTCCACGCAATACAATTGCGTTGTCTGTGCCAGAGGTGTTTGTTGCAAGCCCTACATTATTTTATCATTTACGTGGGGGCGATTTTATAGGGTTCGGGTCAACTTGTCTGCACAGCGATGGAGGGGCTCGCAGCTTCATTTGAAGCGGCTGCACCTAAACATATTTGAATGCTTGAATTATAACTGCAGATCTGAAGAAGGTATCCAAGTAACTGAGAATGTATCTAAGTATAGGTGGGTGATAGTAAAAGCTTCTGGTCCTGGTATCTAATTGCAAGTACCAGTTGACAATATTATGTCGGTTGTTTGTCGGTTAGCACAAATGCATATACATTTTCAATATCATGTTTAACGCGATAATTCATGGAACAAATGGTTTGATATGAAATATTTTCGTGTTCAATAGTCGATATATCGAAAGGTTTATAGGATATATAACATCACGTTATGACCAATAAGAGAGGAGCATCATAAAAAATTATGGAATAAAACCGATATAAACGAAGTTTCGCAAACGAATTTGCGGGCTTAGACTTATACAAATTTATCTTATATTTATCGTAACTTAATAGAGTCTGCTCTTTAATAAATAATAATATTTTAATATTCGTTATTACTCATTCTGTTACGCCATTATTTTGTTAAAGAAAATATTTTCTACCTGTTAAGTAATTGGATGGAACATTATTAATGTCAATACATAATATTAATTTGGTTTTATATTTTACTCCTTTACAGTAGGCGAGTATGGTCATTGGTGGGACAAACATACATGTACATATGTATAAATAAATAAATATAATTTTAATTATAATTTAGCATACAGGCACAGAGACCTTAATTTTTTAAGTCGGTTGTTAGTTGTTACTCATAATAATTTTAAGTTAATGTTTAAGTTAAATACCTATTAATTCTTATTATAACTAAGGTAATACGTACTAATAATATAATAATAAAAAATTATTCATTAAAAGTATTTTCGTTACAAAGACTTAAAACTATTACATAACATATTATTCTTAACTTGCATATTTGCCAGGGGTTCCCAAACTAGGCAGAGCCTGTCATCTTGGGAGACCAAACTAACAATTAAAATAATAGAATTTAAAACAAAGGGCGTAAAAGTCTGTGACTGGAGAATATACTTGACTGATTATTACTTGCAAAACTTAATATTAACATATAGAGAAAATATATACGATACAAAGAAATATAATTTAAAAACAAATAACAAAAAAAAAAAAATTAAAAAATAATAATAATTAAAAACGATATAAAATTAAAGTCCTAAGTTTAAAAGAGCCTCTGTGTCAATATAGTTTAGACTCTTCAGCCAGATTACAATTTTTCGTTTAATATCTTTTATGGTTCCCGTTTTTAAGTCGCAATTTTTTGAGACCTTATTATAGTATGTGGGCTGATATCCAAGATAAACTTGGGGGTATATTATTGCGTATTTTAGCACATTCAAGTGAATAATTTATGTCTTAATATTATAGTGGTTACTCCTAAAAACAGATGAAGAACTAAAGTTTAATTTTTAAATAGCTGTAGACACGATTGATAACGTTAAAGAAACAAAAAAGGGTTTTTAAATAGACAGAATCAAAAAGTTTTGTCAAAAGCATCAGCCACGAGGCATGTAATAAACAAACCTCCCTTAAAAAATAATGAAAAAAGGTAATTAAAAAGGTTCTTTACATGCGATCTCTTGAACACGCGACAAATGTGCGTATTAATTAATGCGTTAAAGCGAGACAAGTAGTAATTAGGCAAGTAAGAGCACTTCAGATGGCACAAAGGGATCATAGGTCGCCAGTCCGCCGAGGCCCGCTTGACCGTTTGATCTGATTAGGAGCCAGAACACGACAGTATACTAACTAAGCCGCTTAATGAAATATTTCGGACAAGGGGAAGCCAGCGCATTGAAATTAAGTACTCTGACGTTCGCGGTTATATGTCATACGGTATTAAACTGACTGTTAGGGTTCTACGGTCTACCCTTATGTATTTCACTCAACGGGTTTTAAAATTAAAATTGTGCGAAAAGTAATAAGTGAAGACTGTCTTGTCTAAACATTGAATCGTATTATACTTTTAATTTGTGTTTTAAGTGGAATTCAGGGTTTTGAAATGGAAACTTTTGTGTGATAATTGAATAAGAGTTAAAAAAATAGTCGTGTTTAGGCAAATTGGTTGGATATATCGAAGCGCGAAGCAGATCAATATACATATCGAAGCCAATGGAATGGACTACAATGAATTGCATATAAAGCGATAAATTACGATATATTTTCTAGTCAGACAACTGAGGTACTTCTATTTGTGTAATTAATATTTAACATTGAGTGTAGCTATTTTTAGTTAACATCGACCAAAAACATTAACCAAAGACAAGAATAAGCTTTTGCAAGAATTGCCTTTGAGATGCTTTCGCCTTCCAGCGCTTACTATAAATTTATCTACTACCTATTGATGTAAGCGCGATTATGTTCACTTTTTTGTAATTTAAAATTTCAGTGATAAAATTATTGCTTTTTGAAATATTTTCTTAAACTCCCGAAAATATTAATAAAAATAGACAAGCAGCATACAAAAAGGTAACGCAAACACCAATTCTTTCTCCAAATATCAAAATGCAATGTAAAAGTAAAGTTGGAACCAGCTTAATCTGAAATCTATAAAAATGTCGTATTTGAGTCTGATATAATGAAAAGGTTTTTCTCCGTGCCGTCCTTATCAATATGAGGGATCTATCATGATCTCTCGGTATTGGGAATTTTTCCACGACCCGCCGCGTGGCGTGTTGTGCTCGTAATTCCAAGATAACCTTCATATTATTTGCAAGACTGCGTATTATACCTATTGGAAATATTTGAGAGAAATGCCTGTCTGGGTTGTATTACAGGTTTTAGAGCTTGTAAAGAGTAGTTAATTTTTATAATAAAGTGTCCCGACATTGAAGGCTTTGATGAAATATTTTTTGCTTGTTTTTTTGTAGCAGTGATGGCCTCGAGGTTTAGGCGCACACCTCTGACTTTTCGAAGTTATGTTTGTATTCACAATGAATTATCACTTGCTTTAACGGTGAAGGAAAACATCGTGATAAAACCTGCACACCTAAAAGTTCTTAGGAATTTCTTAGGTGTGTAGTCCGCCAACCCGCACTAGGCCAGCGAGGTAGACTAAGGCCTAAGCCCTCTCAGTTGTAGAGGAGGCCCGTGTCCAGCAGTGGGACGTATTTGGGCCGATGATGATGTTTTTTTTCGACCGGGTTGATCTTGAGATATTAATTCGAGGTTACGGTTGTAAGATTCCCGGGTCGGAGAAATAGGTATATAGGGGTATTCCTTAAAACAATCTTCAGTAATATAACATAGTCTGGAATGTTCTCGACATACTTGTTGCTAAGATAGCGAAAATTCTCTTCTACTTTAAAAACAGTAGATGATGATAATACAATTTGTTGGAAGTCTCTGATTGACGGGATAATTCTTATAAGACTTTCTCCAAATTTTGAGTTTCATACAGCCGCGCAGTTTTTAAGTCAGCTCGTTCGGCGATATATCACTGCCTCACGGATTTTGACTGCCGAAATTTAAAATTCAAAATAAATTTATTCATGGAAATCACAAAGCTATTTATGAACGTCAGTTACTAGCTACATTTAGTGTCAGGTTTGCAAAGCCTCTTGCGTTTTAATTGTAGTCGAATATAGAGTCCAAGAAAAACATAAAACTGGAAACAGTACAAGAAAAAAATAGTTTATTAACCATTAAAATTACACATAACCTTAAAATTAATTTGCATATTACATTTTTGGTTTGGTTTCTTTGATAGGCCCCAATACGTATGCTGTCCCAATTCTGATTAAAAAATTCTATAGCGAGAACTCTAATGTTGCTTCACGAAGTTTTTAAGCATATAGACCTCATCATCAGCCCATATACGTCCCACTGCTGGGCACGGGCCACCTCTACCGTTGAGAGGGTTTAGGCCTTAGTCCACCACGCTGGCCTAGTGCGGGTTGGCGGACTACACACCTAAGAAATTCCTAAGAACTTTTTAGGTGTGCAGGTTTCATCACGATGTTTTCCTTCACCGTGAAAGTACGTGATAATTCATTGTGAATACACACATAACTTCTAAAAGTCAGAGGTGTGTGCCCGGGGTTTGAACTCGCGACCGTCGAGATTCTCGACCACGTGCCTAAGCCTCGAGGCCATCACGACTTTATAGACCTATGTGCATTATAATTTATTAAACACACATCCAACTTGGAAACTCGGACGCGTATGCCTCGATATACCTACTTTAAAATCTTCCCAAAGGAGCCGTTCCGCCGTGCCATGAAACACGTTAATTTTAGTTCCGCAACTTGCAGCCACGTTGCATGAGATGTTAATGTTGAAAAGTATTTAAAGTGCAATTTATCGGGGAAGCCTTAATTGCAGTGCACGTAAAGTTCCGCCTTGGGGCTAATGTCTATTTCAATGAAGTAAATACGACGGCACACTCACAACTTGTGGTTACGTAACTTACCTAAAGAATGGTAAATTTACAATTCCAACGGTAAAAAACTAAAAATACACAGCCAACTCTTCTAATAAATATATATATGTACATAACTATGTACCTTTTCTAATAAATTAATAAACATAGTGACTCGATTGGTGAAAAGTTGCTAAAAAGGATTCGGTTTTCGCGTCAAAATAAACTTATACCTATGTTAATATTTCTTTTTGCACCCAGTTTCGTAAAGCCGCGATAAATTTATGATGATATCATCATCATCATCATCAGCCCATATACGTCCCACTGCTGGACACGGGCCTCCTCTACAACTGAGAAGGTTTAGGCCTTAGTCCACCCCGCTGGCCTAGTGCAGGTTGGCGGACTACACTCCAAAGAAATTCCGAAGAAGTTTTAGGTGTGCAAGTTTTCTCACGATGTTTTCCTTCACTGTTAAACTAAGTGATAATTCATTGTGAATACACACATAACTTCGAAAAGAGGATGATATATTACAAAATATTTATAACACATATATTTGACACATTATACCTGAAGTGTGTATTGATTCGGATATTTTTGCAACCAAAAATGTAGACACGGCGAATCCGAAGAATAATTAAATGCCCCATGTTTACATTACGCTATCTGTCGTAAAATATTTCGTGGAACAAGGGCCGTATGAAAATGAAAAGGAAAGTCCTCGACCCCTTGTCCTGGGAGCGACGTAAAATCTTTTATATATTTCTATTAGATCAGGTTTCGTTTTTATACACATCATAATTTTTTTTCTTATTTTGGATTTATTTTAAATCCACTTTATGGCTATTATGTCTGGTTTAATTTGTTTTTTTTTTAATTATTTTGTTATACATACTATCGGCCGGTGCTTCGTAGATAAAATTTAATAAGCACGTCTTTTTAGGAGGTTTTTGTGATATTTATTTAAAAATATTAAATCTGCAGACCTAATTTGTGTACGTACCTACCATAGTTGTCTGTATAACAATTTAGATAGTAAGCTTGTTTTAATATTTTAAAGCATAAGATTAAATAGGTATATAATTTATCAAACGATTGACGTATCGCCAAAGTAATAGTAGTCTTTTTCCTATTTTTTTATTATGTACATCTAAAACAAACATCTACTAAACCTGTTAAAAGATACAAGAATATATGACGCTTCAGGTGTTCTTAAAAGTCAAAATTATTTTATAAAATCATATATACCTAGGCGAAAGAATTCTCCTTTATATAAAATGAAATAAAAATATACCTACCTAATTATAAAATAATACCTACTTCATTTTATTCGTAATTTTGAAATGCAAAATTGGAAATACGGCCATGATCTCTGGCGTACCCATTTCGATTACTGTTTCCCTCATTCTCACCACACAGCTACCCGCACAGTATTGCCCGCCAAAGTGAGTAGGTGGTTGTAAGGCTTGACGTGGTCAGTTCGAGCGCGTCTCTCGACCCCGGCCGCATTATTTCGATGTCTCCTTAATTCCCGGTAATGAAGCCGGATCCAACGTAGGGAGAGGCCGAGTTAAACCCACGGGAACCGTTGCAATTTCACACTACTATCCCGTAACTGTGCCCGTCATTCGCTACGAATGGCGTTGTCGTATTGTTCCAATTTTAAATGGGCAAGTTCATTTTGTACATGTCTATGGTAGGTAGGTATTCTAAATTTAAAAGGTGAATATTAGAACTCTATCTCCGTTTTATGTATTTTATTACAATAATTGCTTTTATAAATTAATGTATTGCATTTTTGAACGGTCACAGATTATTATCTTTCTTTTACATAGGTACTTTAAACGAATATCACTCACACCTAAGAAGGCGTATTACTTAATGAGAAAAGGTCTAACTGCCTTATGCGTTCCGCGGCAAAAATTGAGTCGTGCTTTGGAGTACGGGGTTCGATTCCTGCTTCGGGGATTGTTGGACTTTTCCTTAAAAATGGTTTAAGCCATAATATTACGTGGAATTTAATATCGCACGAAATGTGGCTTTACCAACACACCTTTACGCAAGTGTGTTTTAGAAATCTGTTATTTTACTATTTATCAGAATATCGATATCAAACAAGCATAAGTTGTAACGAAAGATATTTTTTATTACTTAAGTCGTAAAATAGTTTCTTCATAGCAGTGCCGTTTTTGTTACAATATTCCACGAAAATGTCTTTGGTACACATTTTCGTGTACTCTATAGAAATCGTGATAGGTCGGTAGTTTTATTTCCATTTTATATCTCGCTCGAGAGATAAAATGTTTTATGCTAAATATTTTTAAAGGATTATTGTATTTGTGGATATAAAAATAAGAAACAAAGATATCTAATTGTGCAGTTTTGAAATTGTATTGGCTCATTATACATTTAAAAGAATAGTTATACAATTTTATGTTCCGATTAGCACATTATTTTTACTATCCAAGCAGGTACGATCTGACTCGATGTTGCAGATAATTATACGTAGTTTTTTAAATAAATGCTGGACAATGAATATGAAAAAAAAACAATGTTTTATGCATTGACAATAAAATAATTATTGTTCACACTGAGTTTCTATTTTTTTGACGATAACAGCAGTATTCTCTAGACACAGTATCTCTTATTATTATTTACGATAAATCTAATATGTATACGATAACTACGAATATAAAAGATAACAAGATCATAGAATTATGTAGTATGTCGTGATGGCCTCGAGGTTTAGGCACGCGGTCGAGAATCTCGACGGTCGCGGGTTCAAACCCCAGGCACACACTTCTGACATTTCGAAGTTATGTGTGTATTGAGTGAACGAAAACATCGTGATGAAACCTGCACACCTAAAAGTTCTTAGGAATGTCTTAGGTGTGTAGTCCGCCAACCCGCACTAGGCCAGCGTGGTGGACTAAGGCCTAAGCAGTGGGACGTGTATGGGCTGATCATGATGATGATGATCATGTAGTAATTAACGTGTAAAAGGTATCATTGACGGACTAACGACCATGTAGGCAGTAAAGGTAACAGACCTTATAAACTTTATACCCTATGCAGGAGTGTTGTATTATCTTCAGGTTGCAACTTGTTCTTTATATGGGTGTTTAGCATATATTTTATGATTTTATAAGAAAAACCTTTATTATACAATAGGCTGGTAAAAAAAGAAAAACAGTCACTGAAGAATATTTGTAACTTTTTCTTCCTATACGAGTGTAGTTTCCCGACATTTACGTAAGTAAACAGCTGTCTGCACGGACAATTAATCCAACTTTTTTCCATAAGTTTGGCTACAATATTGGCTGCTACCCAGAAATGTCGCGAAACTTTGGCCTTAACAGCCACACTCGGCGTTCCTACAAAATACGAACGAGTATTTCCACGAAGCCAATATTGTAATGTAATAAAAGCTGCTTATAGTTTTATATTCCAGACTGAGGTGTGGGTTTAACCTTGGGCAACGAGGCGCGGGCACGACTCGGCGCGACGCTTTTCAACTTAATCCCATCTTCGCATCTAAAACGCGTACCTCGCGAAGTGGGACTTTTGCTCGTATATTTTTAAGGTTATGAAATCTTGATACACATTTTGTGGATATGGATGGCGGATTATATATTTTGCCGACGGCTCATGATCTCTTTATTGTAGTTTGGTATATTTTGCTGATATTTCAATAGTTAGCGGTGGAATATTATGCGATATTGATGGTTGAAGACATATGTAGGTATTCAAAATCATACGTATTTTGAAGTACGAGAAATAAATTTTTGAACTGATCTATCTGTCGTGTCATCGAAAGATAAAGGATTAAAAAAAATAGTAGATAATATTAACCACGCGATTAATTTTTGTATTAGTATTTTAGTACCTACATGTGTCTTGAGCGCTTATTTTAAGCATTTTGTAAAATGATCATATGATTCAATATTTTAATATAAGTAATTACGAAAGTATATTGTTGGCGATTTTTAATCAAATCGCCATAATGTCTCATGATCAGTAGAACAAAGAAATTCACTTGCATCAATACTACTTAGGACAAAAGTTCGCATTTATTTCAGTTCCAACATTCGTAATTCCGAACGAACTGGTCTCGTTAAATCGGGAGTGCTTCGTGCATCAATCTTGCAGCTAAGTATCGAGGACGCACGTAGAATATTTAGATGCGCCAAATACCATAAAAAACCCATCCACATTCTTCAGTCTGTGAACGCGGAAGTTACTTTATAGCTGTATTGAGAAGTAGCACCAGTAGCAATGATTGCAAGTGATTTGTGTGCGAACATCAAATGCATAATCACGTGCCCGACACTGCCAAGTAAAAGCACTGATATGTTGTGATGTTTCTAAGGTATTGTTATATGACTTGATTTGAAAAGTTCTAAGAAAATTTACTCGATTTGAAAACTTTTTAAAACATCGAGATATTAATTTAGAACTTGTCCTCGATAAAATCCTAGAAGTATAAATTTTTCGA
Organism: Hemaris fuciformis; assembly: GCA_907164795.1. Classification (NCBI taxonomy): domain Eukaryota; kingdom Metazoa; phylum Arthropoda; class Insecta; order Lepidoptera; family Sphingidae; genus Hemaris; species Hemaris fuciformis. The sequence continues at coordinate 12,782,067 of OU015434.1, forward strand.
GTAAAAGTAAATTTCAAACTTTCCGAGTAAATTTTTCACGAAAAGACGAAAGTAATATTGATAATTCGTCATCAATTCAATTTGGAGATAGATAATAACACGTAACTCGCCACAATTTTCTGAATGGTTTTCACTGGAACAATGTCTTTATGCTAACATTATGTTTTTCACTTATGGCACATGTGTACAAATACTCGTACTATCAGCTGTGCATTTAGGGATGAGGATAAAATAATAAGGATATAAGTACCTGGTGGGTGCAAAGATAAGGCTAGAAGTGTGCCAAGAAAACGTTTCAGCGGTCGCGGGTTTAAACGCTAGTCATTTGGCTGGTCTTAAAAGGTAAGGCAGTACTTGTGTTCATGTAAGCTTAAAAAAATGTTCTACCTCACAGAACAGCTGAATATGATTCGTTCAATGATAAAAAATTACAAACAAAATTGAAGGGCTGCTATTGGTTGTCACACATTTATAAAAGTATTGATATTACACGCAACCCGAATTACTAAGAAGTGGTCGTGTCAAACATATGATAGTCTAATCGAAGGTTCGGCACGCTCGGCATGCTCACATTTCCTTTCTAGTCTTATTCAACTGTGTTTTAGTCTACCTATTTACAGTAGGCTAGCGTGGTAGACTAAGATGAAACAGTGGCATATACTATATGAGCTTAACGGAGACCTTTGTCCAGCTTTGGCACAGTATGCCTTTAATAAAGCATGTAAATTCATTTTTCTAAGTATGTGCCAAACACTTAGAGGTCCTGGGTTCGATTCCCGGATCGGGAAAAATGTTATTGGGTTTTTCTATTAGGAAATTCTCAGTAGCAGCACGGAGTCTGGAAATGTGCTCGAAAAACGGCAATAGGCTCGCCCCCTATTACGTGGGACTGATACATAGCTGGCGAAATGTGGTTGCAGAAATGCACTTCTGCCTAACCCTTCGGGGAATACAGGCGTGAGGTTATGTATGTGTATTCCTTTTCTATTCTAACTTCTCATTTTATTCCGTATCCAATAAGCGGTACTGGATTCCTGGTCACTATACGAGTACAATATTAATGTTAATAAGCACTTGGGAAGCAGTGATGGCCTCGAGGTTTAGGCGCGCGGTCGAGAATTTCGGCGGTTGCAGGTTCAAACCCCAGGCACACACCTCTGACTTTTCGAAGTTATGTGTGTATTCACAATGAATTATCACGTGCTTTAACGGTGAAGGAAAACATCGTGATAAAACCTGCACACCTAAAAAAGTTTTTAGTATTTCTTAGGTGTGTAGTCCGCCAACCCGCACTAGGCTAGCGTGGTGGACTAAGGCTTAAACCCTCTCAGTTGTAGAGGAGGCCCGTGCCCAGCATTGGGACGTATATGGGCTGATGATTGAAGCACTTGGTTCGCATCTGATAAGTACACAAACAAACACCATCTAACGATATTTAAGTTTATACCTCAATTAGATGAGACGAAACACGTGGATAATAATTTAACGGTCGAAGATGTGAAACCAAAAAGCTTTACTCCACGAAGTTTGGATCTGTAAACTTAGTTCTATACCGTTGCTTTTAGGTTAAGTAAAGTTTGATGTAAATTGCGTCTAAAATTATTAATATTAAAGTATATGTAATTATTACATTGTTGAAATATTTGCAGGCCGCTACTTCGTCTGGGGAGTTAAGATAAATATTCAATGTTCTTGATATTATTGTATCAAAGCATATATGGAGGCAGTATTTCAAGGAGATGACAACAAATTAAAAACATAATATATTATATATAGATTGCGTCGTGGTCTCGCGCACAAGTATGTGCCGTGCGATCTAGTGGTCCCAGGTTCGATTCCCGGGTCGGGTTAATGATATGGGGTTTTTCCACTAAGAAATTCTCAGTAGCAGCACGGAGTCTGGAATTGTGCCTGAAAAATTGTGACTGATACATACCTGGCGAAAAGTCGGAGCAGGAATGCACATATGGACTACTCTTTTGGGTAATACGGGCGTAGGGTTATGTATGTATAACATCACCATCGTCAACCCATATACGTCCCACTGCTAGGCACGGGCCTTCTCTACAATTGAGTGGGTTTAGGTCTTAGTCTGCCACGCTGGCTTAGTGCGGGTTAACTTTATCGCTTAGTCAAGTTCTCATAATAGTTAGCGTAAAGAAACATACCCAAACACACAAATGATAAAAGAGATCGTTCACACAAAAACCGGCAAATAAACTGAAGTGAAACACACGAGACCAAGCTGTCACTCCCTCGTACAACTAGTGAAATATTTGCACGAACAGGCGAGATTTACGTGTGCCGAAGTTAGAGGATTTTTGAAACGGTATCTCTGCGTCAATTCTGTATAAAGGTATTACACTGCATTCGCATTTAGTGAATATTGTTCAGCAGCTGAATTTCGAGTCTCGTTTTATAGTTTGCAAGACCATATGCTAGTTTAAGCTTTAACAATATGTATTATAATATTGCAACATCACATCACATCATCAGCCCATATACGTCCCACTGTTAGGCACGGGCCTCCTCTACAACTGAGAGGGTTTAGGCCTTAGTCCATCACGCTGGCCTAGTGCGGGTTGGCGGATAATATTGCAACGTAGTACCTATATTTTCTCTAATTTTATATTTACGTTCTACTGAGCACGGGATATCTCCACAGTCAAGACTAGTTACACTTCAGTCCAGCGCACGTCTCTAGTGTTTTTTTGTTTTTCAAGTGTCACGCAATAAAACACAACGAAATTTGTTGGAACTAAACGCGACGGCAAAGCTTATGTTTCTCTTAAGTAATCTCTGGCACACTAATTCTGTAACGTAAATTGGCTGATATTTTACATTCTGTTGTTTTGTTAATAATAAAGAAAATTATGTGTGTTTTGAGCCAAATGGAGGTTGCTATAGTTATGATTTTAGTTTTTTAAAGCGAATTTGTCGTAAGTACTAAGTTTTCGATGATCTAGTAACTATAGGTACCTTGAATTAGAAGACAATTTTTGATCGTGAATATCCATTGGGAATTAATGGTAAGTTTTTTCCAAAATTATCTTCACATGAAAAATACGCAATACATTAGTTTCGTTTACGTGAATGTGAAGAGAACAAAAAAAACAATTTTAATTATGCATAAGGAATTACCTATTCCGCTCGCTTTGTGCCCTGATTTATATCACATTTTTCTATTAATGTATTCAAAGCACATTTTCAATTTTAACGTATACAAATCGGAGTATCATTAAAATCGATTTTTTATGCTATTAAAGTTTGGAAGTAATTTGCCATGTCGTAAAATCTTATTGATAGTTCTGCGCCTCGGGCGAACGTTGGACCTCTTTTTGTAATACATTATATTTTATCGCGTATTCGTAATTTGCTTACATAAAAAATCAAAGGCCATCTGTGAATATTGAAGTTGGGAGAGAACTTTTTAATCCTGCTTCAATTTTTTTCTCGACTGTAAAAATATAAATGGAACTGCCGATTTCTGAAGACTAATCCATTTAAAAGTTAGCGAAAATGCTGTAAAATCTGTTAAGGAACATTCAACGTGCATTAAGTGTAGCTATAGACCGAGTATTTTCATGTTATGATTTTTTAATAAAAAGCTGCATGTAGATCGATCGATGTCGATATTACTCAAAATCTGAGTATTAAATTGATCACCCTTTTTGAAACTGAAAGTTAATCAGATAGACAAATATAATTTAGGACAGACCAGTACTTTTACGCTTTGAATTCGCTTAAAATGTAATAGAAGCATCACACAGTAAATGACTTAAATTATAATTCAGTAGATTTATCACGGGATCGCAATTTCCAATTGGATTCTACCTTTTTCAGTTGGGTAGCACTTTCGTGGACGTTTTACGAATGCCATTATGTTAATAGGGTCTTTTCTCTTGTGTTCAATAAGTTCATCGGATCTATCAGTATGGGGGGGGGGGGGGGGGTGTTATGAGTGTGTCCCGCTCCTCTGGTTCGATTTCAGATTTATTTGCAATCAGCTCGGACGGTGCGTGAAATTGGCTCCACAATCGCAGTGCCGTTTAATCAACCCTGGTTTAGAGTGATTGAAACGAATCCCCCCACTCGGTTTCGTGTTTGCTGTATTACTGTAAACACTGTCTGTAATGTGCCCTTTAATGTTTGCATGCGATGAAAACTTGCATCAGATCGCTGTTCAGTTATTGTCTGTGCTTTTGCATCATGTTGTGTATGTTTTTACAAAATTTCTGGAATTAAAGTGTTCAAGGGGATTTAAAAATCGATATGTACAAACATACATAGGAACTGGATGGGCTTCGAAATAATAGTCATCATCAGACCATACACCGCCCGCTGATGGGGACGGGCCTGCTCTACAGCTCAGAGGTTTTAGGCTTTAGTCCACCACGCTGGCCTAGTGCGAGTTAGCGGACTAAACACCTAAGAGATTCCTAAGAACTTTTAGATGTGCAGGTTTCCTCACTATCTTTTCCTTTACCGTTAAAGTAAGTGATAAATAATCGCGAATACACACATAATTTCGAAAAGTCATAGGGTGTGCCTGGGGTTCAAACCCGTGACGACCGAGATTCTCGACTTTAGTTTATATCTTCTTAGTATCAATTGCCGTTGTTGCAGAACTTCATAAAAATTCATTAAAGTTGCTAGTGCATCTGCTAACTATTAGATATTGCAGCGATGTTCAATGGTGGGTGTGATTGCCTAATATCAAGTAACACGTTTGTATGTTGGTCAGAGCTGAGCAATAAAAAAATAGTCGTCAATTCACTCCGCATTGTCTAACATATCCGGTACATTGAACGTTAAAAAGACTTGTTACCACGTCGACAATACATCGCGATCTACAAGAATTAGAGAAAAAAACATTGACAAATGAGGTTCAATCCAAAACAGACATTAATTTAAACAAGATAGATACTTACAATTTGCATACATTTATGCTAAAAGTTGGAATTTTGTATTATTCATGGACTTAGCTGCTTCTACGCGAAGTACTTTCAAAGTGTATGTTAACGTTTAAGTATTTGCATATTTCTATTAATTTACTTTAGTTGCGCGCATTAAAGAGCTTGCTGTGCAGTGGAGAGTAATTGTTTTATATCATTCTTATTTGCATTAGAGATCCAGCGAAGTGAATGACTTTAAAAACTAAGTGTTTGTTTATTTATGTGAACTTTTAAAAGGTTAATAAAATAGAGAGGGACGCAGAATAAGTTTTCGCATCAGTTGTAGAACGAATTGCGATAGAAAATTGTGCCGTGAGGTTTAATTATTATAAGCAATGGCATTTATGGTCATACTTAGCATTGCTATATGCTATGTATTACATACATTTATTATGGAATCTTGTAAGACGCGTACAAAATGAAGACCAAGATGCGACTAGTTGTAGTATCCCACTGCTGGGCACGGACCTCCTCTACAACTGACAGGATTTAGGCCTTAGTCCACCACGCTGGCTTAGTGCGGGTTGGCGGACTAGTTGTGGTAAATAAAATGCAATTTTGTGTTGCGTAAAAAGTTAAAGCGCTATACCTATATTATACTGCTCTTGAAAAATTAATATAGCCCTCACAGTAGTCAGTATTCTAGTGCCATAAATGACTATTAGTATAACAAGAATTTATCCTTAAAATAAACAAAAACATTTGACCATGTGACAGGGTGCAATTACAATCCTTTAAGTTGGTATTTATTGGGTGCTTAGTACTTTAGAAGCGGAGTCTGTCGAAATGATAATTAATTTTAAAATTTAGAAATACATCACCGCCTCTTATTAATTACTTAGAGAGCATGAGAAACTATCGAATTAATAAGACGCTAAAGAACGTAAAGGCCATGCCCAAAATGTTAGCAAATAGATAGAGTATGAAAAACAGGCAGCAAAGTATGGGCATATTATATACAGAGAAAAATCTTCTAAATGATATATTTACTCAGTGTAGCGTTACGGACGTCTGACATTCACCTGTCTTGAATATAACAAATACTCCTGCGAATTCCTTTGCAATACTTACAAAGAAAGTCCTAAAACATCCTAGCATTAATAATGCGAAATTGAGTTTCTTTGTAACAGTTTCACGACTGTCGCTGAATAGATTATGATGAAATTTTACATAGATATAGACGGGATTCTGGAGACGGTTACAAGCTAATTTTTGTCCTTTTGTCCAGGAAAATAAATAGAGTGATTATAAAAAAAAACAGTATGTAAATCAATTCTATTTTTCCAACTCACAAACTCTTTGGTCATAACCAAAGTCGCGGGAAAAAGCTATATCGTATAATGAAAGACAGAAGACAGAGGTTAAGATATTGAGAAATACTTTTTAATAAACAGTTTTACGGCATAACAAAAGATAGAGATATCGATCCATTAATGAAATTATAGTTTGCGATATGCGCCTAACTTGTTTTCGTAGACGCCTGTTTTATCAGTGGCCTACATACGAGTCGATGGGATTGCTTGATCTCCACCAAGGTCAATCGCTAATAGTAATAAGCATTAATTATTTGATAAAGATTCCTATTTCTTTATGATTTTATCTAATTTATAAGTCACAAGTCGCCATTCATTAGCATTACTTATAAATATTTTTCTATTGGAAAGTGTTAAAGACTTGTAATATCATGGATGGAAAGAGTAGGCATGCTTTTCTGTTTTTTTTTTTTTTTTACCAGAGGAAAGCGCCTTAAGCTCCCCTTTCGGTACCTCGGGAGAGGCCGAAAGGGGTATGTCGGGGTCTCTGGCCTTCCAATTCGGCGCGCGGAACAAATGTCCGTTTACCTGAGTTGGGTCCCTAACCAAAATCCTACGCCAGCATACCGACACCTCAGTTTCGCCTATTGTGTTTTAAGTCCCAGGTAATGGGGGGCAAGCCTATTACCGATTTTCGAGGACATTTCCAGATTTCGTGCAGCTAGATCAAATGCACGGTCACGGCAAAAAGATACAGTTTGACACAGTAGTATACATGAGAGACAATAAGTATTCATAAAACGTGGTATTATTTGCAAAAGTTGGCGGTATTAGAAGGAAAGAAAAGAAAATAAGTAATATAAAAATAAATAATATTAGTTTCATCATCATCATCATCAGCCCATATACGTCCCACTGCTGGGCACGGGCTTCCTTTACAACTTATGTCACCTTAATCTCGTCTAGTTTCATCAGTAACACAAACGGATTAGAGCAAGCCGATGTTGTACAAACATATATCCGTTCAATGTGTACCACGCATAAACATTTAAACTTTGGTGTTTGAAGTAAATTGAGGTTCCCAGACAGAGGAAGCGAGTGCCGCAACCGATCCTATTACCTTGATGTGAATACGGCAATGTACTCCACTACGATACGCATTAATATCACTTTACGCTAATTGTTTAACTTTTACGTGCAAATGGAAAGCTTATTAACGAAGTTTTAATGATCACGGATCTGTTATGGAACGATGACGCGTCGGATAATGTTAAGGACAAATTCAAACACATATGTTAGTTTTATAGAACAAACCTAATTGGAATTATTTTAGACTAGCTGTGCCCGCGACTTCGTGCACGCGGAAAATTAATTTTTAATAAGAAAATTTATAAACTAAAAGTAGCCTAAGCTACACCTTATTACATCAGCTACCTACCAGTGAAAGTCCCGTCAAAATCCATTTCAAAGATAAGCCGAAACAAACAGACAGACAAAAATTGGAAAAAAAAATTATTTTGTTGTCTGTACCATATATACATATATATTCATATATATATACATGTAGTAAAAAACGGTTATTTCAATATTACAAACAGACACTCCAACTTTATTTATATGTACGTAGCCTAAGTTATTCCTTATTACATCAGCTATCTGCCAGTGAAAGTCCCGTTGAAATCGGTCCACCCGTTTCAGAGATTAGCGGGAACAAACAGACAGACAGACAAAAATTGTAAAAAACGTTATTTTGGTATATGTACCGTGTATACATCCATATACATTTATTAAAAAGCTATTATTTCAATATCACAAACAGACACTCCAATTTTATTTATTTCCATATACATTTATTACAAAGCTGTTACATATTTCAATATCACAAACAGACACTTCAATTTTATTTATTTGTATAGATTTGTATAGATATACTATTGCCCCTAATTTGTATGCGTTGATGTTTTGCCATAATTATGTTATGTTTTCACGCATCAACAAGCAGTAATTATCGTTGTGGTGCCAATATAGATTGACACTTTGTGAAACGAGAGGCCGTTGGTCAGATCATACCTAGATAAAAATTTGTGAGATCCACAGATATTTGTTTCGGGTCTGGGTGTTTGTGAGACCGAAAAGTCCCTCGTAGTTTATGATACCCACGACACAAGACTTGTGTCTTAGTGTGAGGTCAAAACAATGTATGTGACTGTTGGGTGTTTATTTATAATTATTTATTGATGGGATCTTTAAGAAAGGCAGGTACTTTTTAGTAAGATTGCAGCAAGTCTTCATAAAAAAAAACATTAAATGTTTTCAAATAATAATTTTAGAATACAAGATTAATATTTATTTTTTAGTTATTTGCAATGATAATAGATGGCTCTGATAATGCAGTTATAATATTTACAAGGTATAAAATACTGACCACAGAAACCCATACATTTTTATTTTAGTATTTATAAAACAAAAAGGCGTGATGGCCTCAAGATTTAGGTACGCGGTCGAGAATCTTGATGATTGCGGGTTCAAACCCCAGGTAAACACCTCTGAATTTTCAAAGTTATGTGTGTATTCACAAATAATTATCACGTCCTTTAACGGTAAAGGAAAACATCCTGATGAAACCTGTACACCTAAATGGTCTAAGGAATTTCTTAGGAGTGTAGTCCGCGAACCCGCACTAGGCCAGCTAGTTAGCCAGCTACTCCGTTGTAGAGGAGGCCCGTGTCCAACAGCAGGACGTATATGGGCTGATAATTATGATGATAATTTATAAAATGTACGAAATGACACGAGTTTAATTATTGATACCTAATAAGTAATGTATGATCTCTTATCTGGTGATAGGATCGGAGTGCACTTCCATCTTTCCTGTTACATAATAAATACCTGTTATAATTAAGGTGTCGAAACATACCTCATTCGTTATTGACTTTTTTTAGACAAGACAAAAATGCGGACGCGGCCCTGCGACGGAGCTTCTTATTAATAAATATCAATATTATTTCGGTGCATTAGTAGATAAACGGGTTTGGAGAGCGCGCGTGGGCGGCGGAAACGCAACTTGTAACTATTATTTAATCTGTGGCGCAAGGTCTGAATGAAAAATGATAAACGCGCCGAGGATCCATTTAATTGTCAATAGTGACGAGATATGGGGTCGATGGAGAATATTTTTGTTCACGTGCTCGTAAAATACTCGAGTGGGGCACGCGTCCCATTCGTTTCAATTAAACATGTTTACAGGACAATTTTATTACGTACGAATTGAGATATGCGGCCGTTAATTATATGTAAATTGTTTATAATGTATCCAATAGACGTTTAAAAGCATCGGGATATATTTTTCGACTTTATGTTCACAACATTATCTACGGCCATCAAGATCGAGTCGGCTTGGCGAGAATTTTTGTATTCTGGTTTATTTTAGTACATAGAATACCTTTTTTTTTTTTTTTTTTTTTTTTACGCTGGTGAGTGGTGTGGTTTAATGGGGGGGCCGGCAAAAGGCAGGATCTCGCTATTTGATACAATTTTCCTGCCTTTTTCGGGGTTCAGTGAATTAGATCTGTGCTGCCACGGGGGAAAAGTCGCGCGCAGGCGTATTTCCGCCCCTGGCAGCTAGATAGTTTAGACTATGTGCGCTGTGTGTGTTGATCAGGGCGATGTTATGGTTGTGGCTAAGGAGGGGTCTGGTTGTTGTACATAGAATACTATAGTCTCATTAATTCCTATTAGCGGTTTCCTGGAGAATGAGACACAAAAGCCAGTTATCTTGATTATTGCGATAATGGTCTCATTATTTCCTAGTAACATGCTAGTAGTTAGATCGCCTCATTGACCCATTTGTAAATTCCCTGCTTAGTTTATATAGTTTTAGTTAACTGTTAGACAAGAATTAACTGGTTTTACAGTGCTATTCTGATAAGTAGTGATAACTTCGAGGTTGAGGCGCACGGTCGAGAATCTCGGCGGTCGCAGGTTCAAACCTCAGGCACACACTTCTGACTTTTCGAAGTTATGTGTTTCACAATGAATTCTCATATACCTTAATGGTTAAGAAAAACATCGTGAGGAACCTAGAAGTTCTTAGGAACCACCTAAAAGTTCTTAGGAATCCCTTGATATCAGTGGCGTGCCTAGGGTCTCTAGCTTGGGCAAGCCCAAATTTTTATTACGGTTTTTATTGTGTATTTTTTGGTCCAGAAAGTCGGAGATCTAATAAATAATATACTTACCTACCGCAAATTATTTACATACAAGATTTTGACATATTGATGTAAGTATACACATACATAAACTCACGCCTGTATTCCCAGAAGGGGTAGGCAGAGGTGCATTTCTGCACCCCCATTTCGCCAGGTATGTATCAGTCCCACGTAATAGGGGGCGAGCCTATTGCCGTTTTTCGGGCACATTTCCAGACTCCGTGCTGTTACTGAGAACTTCCTAATGGAAAAACCCAATAACACTTTGCCCGACCCGGGAATCGAACCCAGGACCTCTAGATCGCACGGCACATACTAGGTATATAATAGTACTTGCACAACAAAGAAATAATTTGTCGCTAGTAATAGGTACCAAAAACCATAAAATGTCGGCGAAAATTATTAGACAAATAACTCGACTCGATTTGGTTTCAAACCACATAATTAAAAAGTAAAGAATCAAATTTTAAAAATTACCTATACTCGTAAGTAAATTTTCATGTCATGACCTTGAATGCAAGTTTTTTTTGTTGAACAAAATGACAAATAATATGGATTAGAAATAATACGATGATGATCAACGCGAGAGTTTTGAAATTTCGAAAACGAGAAATAAATACTTCAACGCGTTGTTTACAATATTTGTAAAAAGAAATCAAAGTATGTGGTGTTGTAAATTTGCATGCATTCTACAAGAAGCAGATAAATTATTTAAATCATTACAACAAGAATTCCAAACATTTTAACCATTATATAAAATATGCAACACAAACATAATATAACCTTTTCGTATTTGAACATTCAACTATTCAATTAGTTGTGTACTACTACTCGGATCTATTAAACTTCGCTCATATTTTTTAACAATTTTCGAAATACTCGAGTCTGGCAATTATGTAGGTTTTGGACAAGTTACGAGCCGTTTTTCACAGTATAATTTAATGAATTTACCTTATCTTCGAAGAGCAAAACACGCACACACTTTAAGTCGCCACAAGGATTAACAATAAACATCACTTATCTTTTATAATCACTGTAGTAATATTCTAAATACCACAACAAATTCTATTTAACTTGGTTCTTTCGCTCAGTATTAGTAACAATTGAACTGACAACTAAACGTAAACAATTGACAACGTTTGACCTTGACAAACAAAATGTGCATCACCGCACTCCCGACTAGGCTTGTTGAAGAAATATCGATATTTTGAACGATATTTAATATTTCGATATAAAATTCTAAGTATTGAAAAGGTCTACAACTATCAATGCGCGCGTATTCTTGAGTACGTACTCAAATCATACCCATAATATCGATACTTTTTAAATTTTATTTATATAGGTACATATTTTTAAAATATATCGATACGATATATATTTTTTTTGGATTTCCGACATCCCTACTCCCACTTTCCCTCTGAACTACGTGCACGTAGTTCAGAGCGAAAGCGGGATTTAGTTTAAAATAGCTTAAAATTGACGATTCAAAAGAACTTGTAAAAGTATTTTTGATTAAAGATGATTTTGACTTTGACTTTTGATGCTTATATGACAGAAATTATTTAATTAAATGATAACGATTGATTGATTTGACTTAAAGGAAAGGCCGAGTAATTTTTTGCGCATCAGCAAATGCAAATGATGTAGCCTTACATAGAACTGGGAAATTGATATGCACTATGCACTTAAGAACATACTTAGAACTCATTTAATATTCACCGGCTAGTACTTAGTAGTGGAGTACTATCGGTATTTGCGCATGCATCGCACGCACGCACAACTGACAAGCTTTGCCGCATCTGGACTGGCCCTCGTTTGCAGACTAATGATTTGTAGTTCAGGCAACTGTTACGTCAAATGAGGGTCTCTAAATACAGGTTTGTATTGGACTTTTTACACAAACGGATACAATTAAAGGACATTTAAGAGATAAGATGATAAGAGAGTAATCAATCTTTGATAAGCCTACTGCCATATCTATTTAAATAAAAATGAATGTGTTTCTGTATGCCATCGAACTTTTCTTAAACGGCTGGACCGATTGGGATGAAAATTATTGTGTGTTCGAGGGGATTTGAGAATGGTTTAGTGTCACAATTGGACCTGATAGATGGTGTCGTTGTCGGTATGTCAAACGGCTGTAAATTTTCTATGTATATTCCAATGGATGATTTCAAAACATAATTGGACCCGGTAGGTGGCGCTGCTGTCAACATATCGCTTAAGGGGTTATACGCAGTTAGAATTTACAAAAAATCTTTTTTTTTCATTTTCGGAATGTACATATATTTGAGTATATTCTCTGAAAATTTGAAGTCAATCCGATAAATACTTTTTAATTTTTAATTTACCTATGTGTAAATTACTTCTGAAACTTTAAGGGGTTATACGCAGTTAGAATTTTCAAAAAATCGTTTTGAAAAAATCCAAACCGACGAAATCGTGCTCACCGCCGAGCGCCTTTTTTTGGAGGTCGTTCGGGACATCATCTGCAGAGGCGGTGCACATCAATATTATGACACGAGTAATACTCAATTATATTCTTCAAAGTGTGCTCTTTCAGAATTACCATCACTTGTACTTAATAAATAAAAGCTGTGTCCACAAAAAAATCGTAAAAAAAACCGTTATTTTTGAGCCTCGCAACTGCGTATAACCCCTTAAAGCTTTTTCGGGCAGGACGACGTCTGCCAGGACAGCTAGTAATTAATAAAATTCAATAATACTTAGCGATTTACCGAATCAGCGACGTATCGTTGGCATATAGATTTTTGTTACGTCAACAGCTAGAGGGCCGGATGTCATTTATGTGCGGGTAGACAGCGAAAATTTGACTCGCGGCTATGACGCGTCAATCGTTAGTACGGTTCTGGGGTTGAGTACCCTTAGATCATTACCAAATAAATACAGTGTTTGAAAATAATTGTTACAGTGTAGTTTTAAATGTATCATTCTATAATACTGTCTGGTTTGTAGTTTGTGGCGAATACTAGATACTTTGTGCGGGCGATCGTTTGGTGTATTGTCGGATGTATTATTGCGTTTTTCTATTCTCTATGTGCTGTGAGTTTGTTTTTTCGTGTGTGTGTGTGTATGAGCATCAAGTTTCGTTTTTGGTGTGACGTGCTTCGTTCAACGTTAATAGATTTCAGGTTAGTGGTTTTACTATATGAATTGATGTTAATTGAGTGATTATGCGTTAGGTGCAATGAATTTCCTTTTGAAATCAATGACTAAGGCAATAGCATAAGTGTTCAAAACATATTTGAATGAGGCAATTTGATTCTCGTATGTATCGTTTATTTTTAAGTATGCTTTAAGAGACACATGTTTTCGGTTGTAGCTTTGTTTTAAATACTGGAATGTACCTGTATGATACATAATTGACTATCACTGTTTTTGTCAGTTAAATAAATAAATAAAGTTCGTGTTATGGTAACTGTGTTCCCTAATGGAAAAGCCCAATAACACTTCTCCCGACCTAGGAATCGAACACGACAGCTTGACCGCTGAACCAATGAACATACATCACTGAAGAAAGAACTGTCTGGTAATATTTTAGTCAACAACGAAAACGCGCAAATTAATTTTGATCCTGCCGGTTTCAAAGCCAACGAGCCACGTTTATTAATATTTGCTGGCGAAAGCATCACAACAGTTTAGTTTAATTTGGACGTCTAGGGCGATATTACAAACAGATAGGGTTTATCGCATCAGCAGTTACAACAGGCACGTCTATTCACGGCCCACTGGTCCGTGAATCTGTACACCAAACAGACTTCTCTTGTCGACAATCAGTCGGAACAAATGTTTGTGTAGTTTTTAAGACAAGTAGCTTTAATACTTCGTATTTTTTTTTAAACTAGAAGATTTTTATATGATTCGAGATGAGTGAATTTTATGAGGGTTTTCCACTTAAGAAGTTTGATAAAGTACCTGTACGATGTTTTAGTTAATTTCGGAGATGCCGTTATATTCGAGCAGACTAATGAAACCTTTAAATGTTTCTTTACAGTTATAATCTAGTGTGCAATTTTTTTTTCGGCCCTGATATCTTGCATTTGTTGGTGTGATTATTCACATGCGCTTAAGTATGTTCTAATGTTTTTCTTATGGCGAAAAGTACTCTACGTGAATATGGCTTAAAGAAAAGTAAGTCTCATTATAATAAATTGATAGTCAATTCTTTAATGGACACGAACATAGATCATAAAACATAAGAGATTTCCCTGTCTTCTGCACTAATAAAAACTGCATCACAGAAGTCAGTGTCTTCCTCCTAAAATTTTATCTTCATTTGCATTATGTTAAGTCCTTAGAAAAGGAACCAAAATAAATGAGAATTTTAGAATAATCAGAAGTTTGGATGAAATTGACTGTCTCGTCGATCCTAAGGTATAACATGTGTAATTGTCGGGCAAAGAGTTTATGAGTATTCCTTTAAGAAATTCATAGTAGCAATGTGGAGTTGTGAATGTCCTTGTCCTAAATAAATTTGATTAAAAACCCTACGATACTTCGGTGTAAGAATATAGCAGAGGGGAAATTTATAAACAACTAGCTTTTGCCCGCGACTCCGTCCGCGTAGATACAGGGTTGGGTTCAGAAAGAAAATAAGTTATAGTCTATTTTACTCCACAGAGTCCCATTTATGTCCATATCAAAAATCGTTTACATCTGTCAAATGATTTAGGCGTGAAAGCATAACAGACATATAGTTACAGTCGTCTACGCGTCGTTTCATCATTCTAGCTTCAAAAATGACGAATTTCCACACAAACTTTCACCCCTATTTTTATTTTACCCCCTTAAGAGTACATTTTTTTTACAAACTTTTAATGTCATATTTATTTATATCTAATCAACAGCCTAAAAAATAAGTTTCAAGCTTCTAGCTTTAAATTGACAATACTTCCATACAACCTTTCATCCCCCCTTTCAACCCCTTAAAACCCCTTTTCCGGAATAAAAAATAGCCTATGTCCTTTCTCAGGGTCTGTGTACCAAATTTAATTTAAATCGGTTCAGTAGTTTTAGCAGGAAAGCGAGACAGACAGACAGACAGACAGAGTTACTTTCGCATTTATAATACTAGTAAGGATTAATATGCTATAACAATGCGACAAAATCCTACATAATTTTCCAAGCCGTTGTTTTAACGTCGATTAGCCTCCCTATAATGGTCATTAACGGTCACTCGTACACACACAAATGGATGTTTGTACAGCAAGGGTGTTGGCGAAAGGGGCGGAAATGGCACTTCCAGTCGCCGCTGAAACACGCTGCCAAATTATACCAGGAAATAGGTAATCAAGACTCCTCCCAGTGAGCATCGTCGTGTAATGCGCTAAATGTGTCGCTCATTGACGCCCATGTATTAGCTTTTACGAGGCGTTTCTGGAATATTCTGGAGCTAAATGTGGCTTAGTAAGAGATTCCTGTCGAGTAATAACAATAAATACGACAGTTGCAGAATCCCGACCAAATACTAAGATGCAAATTTTATGTTTGCATTAGGTAATATAGACGTGTTTAAAAAAAATTCTATTACAATATTGGGTTTAGTGAATAAATATATGCTTGTAAAATAAGTAATTTGTTTTAATTAACAGAACTAATAAAGCTATCAATATGGAATGTAGATACATAGATGGCAGTTTTAGTGACATAGAGACATGTTTAAAACGGATTGTATGGGAATCATATCCTGAACAGTTCAAGAAATTGAAATTCCTTTGTATGGATATCAGTACTATTGCAGAAAATAGTTTTTTTGCAGATTTTGTCACATAGGTACTTATTACATTTTAGAAATAAAATATCTAAATACCTAAATGTAATTAAAATATTTTTTTAATCTAGATAATCGATGTTAAAACAATTAACCAAAACATAATTTACACGCTGTGTAAAGTTGCTTCTTGTTAGAGAAATACGAACTAGACATTTTGTACAATCATAAACATGATTCGAAGTCATTGACCCCAACTTTTAAACAATAGGTATTCGCTGGAATTAACTGCGCTTTAAAATATTTATGCTTTTTATGATCATTAAATTTATAGATAATAAATTAACTAGTAATAAAATATTTGATAATAACGATAATAAAAGTCTTTATTATTATTAAATTACATCAAGCTATTTTATAAAATAAAACAAAAACATATTTACAAACTCTAACAATTGAGAACTGTGGCAATTGTGAACTAACATAACAGTGGCAAACTTGCGGGCCTCTTGTATACCACTCGTCGAGCATCGAAGTTCGTCGAGTTCCGAAGTGAAGCTAGCTTGAGTCAATCACGGAAGGTTAACTTAATAAATAGGAAAAAATGGTAACATTGAAAACTTATTGCACACTTTTTTCTATAACAAGAGATAAAAGTGTGAAAGAATACAAACAAAAGCATAAACATACATATATAAAGTGTGTGATAGCCACGAGGATTAGCCGTACGGCCTGTTGTGATAAAATCGTGGGTTCAAATCCCGGACACACCTTTGACTATCTGAAGTTATGTGTGAATTTACAATGGATTTTCACGCATTACAACGGTGAAGAAAAATATCGTGTGGCAGTTTGCACACTTAAGATGGAAATGAATCGTGATTGGAAAATAGCAACACTAGAATTTCTTGCCCGTTCTTCTCTAGTGATTGCCTTCCGAACAGGTACCCCTTTTCGGCCTCCCCCGAGGTACCGAACAGGGGAGCTTAAAGCGCTTTCCTCTCGTAAAAAAAAAAAAATGGGTGGTAAACTAATTTAGATTCAATAAATATTTTTTCATTTCATTAAGAATTCTCAAAAGTGAATTTCTTAGGTAAGTGTAGTATGCCAACTTACACTTATTGAGTGGTAAACTATTGACAAATTCTGCACAGTTAGGGAAGTCTGTGTCACGCAGTTGGGCGTATATGGACTCATGGAGTGATATCTAGAAAAATTGAAACTATCAACAGATACAGCAAGGTTATTGGATAATGCAGAAATGTTTCCTAGATTCCGCGATCCATATTATACATAACTCCAGATATTAGTTGCATGTTATTCAATATATTGTGTTCATCCGGCCAAAGAATGTTACGTGCGGAAGGTTGGTATTATCGGGTAGGTGTAGATCGTTGGCACAAGTCTAATCAATTTACCAACATGAGAATAGTTTATGTTCTTGCATTTGCTCTACGCTCCACTCATTTAATATAGATTTACAACCTAACTAATTATCTTGAGTTAATTAGTCGTAAAGTCACTTCAACATTATAAAAGTGAAATAGTGATAAGCAAATCATCATCATCATCAGCTCATATACGTCCCACTGCTGGGCACGGGCCTCCTCTACAACTGAAGGGTTTAGGCCTTAGTCCACCACGCTGACCTAGTGCGAGTTGACGGATTGACGGTTGACGTTTCCTCACGATGTTTTTGTTCACCGTTTAAGTATGTGATAATTCTCTATGAATACACATAACTTTGAAGTCAGCGGTGTGTGCCTGGGGTTGGAATCCGCGACCGCAGAGATTCTCGACGACGACGTGCCTAAACCTCGAGGCCGTCACTAACAAACAAATCCACTTTCTAATTTGTAATTTAAGGAGTTAATGTAATAAGTTTTTAAAGAGCTTTCTTACAATTTGTCGCCACAAACATTATTTCTCTAACAATTTACAAGGAAGTAGTTTTACCTGACAACTCACGAGATATCTTAATGGGCTATATTATATTATCATTTAGATTTGAATTAAATTTACGGCTCTGCGTGCTACTATCTTTTATTTTGTGTAGGCGGAACAGCGCGGAATTTGGCGAGATTGGATCCGAGGTCAATATTATAATCGGATTGTGTGTTTGTTACCATAGATTTGCATCGTTTCCATTTAATAATAAAGTTATGATAATGAGTTTTCAACAGATCTATTATAATAGTATAACCGCAAACATTAATTTTAATTTTTGTGTATCGTGTTCCTAGCACGGCGCGTTTTGGCGTTAGCTGACTGAGATACAGTCAAAATGTTTTTCTTAATATACTATGTTATTTTTATTGAGCGATAAGCTACCCTTATAGTACTACATGGGTCATTAAGAGGGATGTATGTGTGTCTCTTGCCTTCCAGGAAAGGTTGGGAACCTACCATAAATCCTACGCCGGCATACCGACAAAAGCGTCCCTTGCACGCGTACTGACTAATCACTGCATCAAACCGTTGCCTATCATCTTGGGACTCGACCAAAATAATGGAGGCACATGCCCTGGGTCGTATCCACATTCAATGCTTATGGTCAGATGAGCGTACTCGAATCGTTGTCCCATTCTTGTACAAGCCCGTCGTTGAACGAGGTATAAAAAAATATTGGTGGGCATGCGATAGCTTTATTGAAGTCCATGGGCCACCACCATGGGTAACCACTTGCCATAAGGTGGGCTTCGCTCAACGGCAACTAAAAAATTGTTTAATAAGTACTTATCCATTCTACATAATATAAGTATAGGCTATTGACTGCATGCTTATTAAATTATATGGTCATTCGATGAAATTATGAGTATAACCTGCTAATAACATGCACTAATAATTCCTAAATGCAATCTGTTTTAATTCTCCGGCAAAATTAATTCGTTGATATGCTATTGCATTTATAATTTCCGATATTTTCACTCTCAACCGTATTTTACGCGTGTGTTTTACATTAAATATTAAATTATTCAAATGAGGCTTACAGCTTGACTATATAGTAGATTTATATTGGTCACAAATAACATCGGCTGACAACTGGCGCCAACGAAGATTATTCCGAAGAGATCAACAGTGCAAAGAACAAGCTTTATTTAGCGGTCCGTTTAAACTTAAAAACCGAATCGATGTATTGCAGAATTCACATTTTTACAAAAACACATACGCGCAGAAATCCAAGGCGGGTTGAATGAATGGGGATAACGACTCGCGGTGTCCACTTTTTAGTCTCGAACCTGTTTCGGTATTGGTCCAAAAGACGCTATCTGCCGCGGAATCTGGCCATCGATACAAAACGACGTGGATTTTGCATTGTAATTTCGTATGTGTGCAGTGTTATGTGTTGGTCTGGCCGGCCAACAAGTTAGTCACGTTCTAAAGGGCCAACATAAATTTGTTTACGTTTATTTTGGATCCGCGTGAGGAATTTTTGACACCAGATTTTTGTCTTGTAGATCCAATTATTTTGGCCCGACAATTAACTAACACAAACCTGACATTTGGCGCCGCTTCATTTGTTTTTTAGGCTGCGTGTTGGAAATGGGTTGGTTTGATGACGTAAGCCATGTTGTAATTGAGTTTTGGAGATTCATCGTACGTTTTGGGTTAAGATTTAAGAAGGACATGTCAGCTTAGTGTCTTGAAAGAGGTGGTTTTGATTATTGACGTGTGCTTCCAATTTGTTAACTAGGTTTGCGACAGGTTTGTAAGTAATTTGTTGTACGTGCTTTACGAATTAGAGCGTGTAAATGTGATAGATTTGGGCCGCGTCGGTGTTAAATTAATGTGACCGAGTGTAAGTTTACGACGGGATATGGAAGGGATTAATTTTAATTCCTGAATTAATAATCGGATACTGTAAATGAGTCATATTAAACGTCATTGAATCGAATCGACTTTGAAGATACCGACTGAGGTATTTCGGATGGTCTGTTTTATTGCAGCTGCAAGATATTTTACATTTTTATAAGTGTGGAAATATTAAAAAAAAAAAACTGTCGTAATTCTATAATAGTTTCTCCCAATCGCATTGTGTTTAAACAAGTAGCGTATATCCTGTTTATGGCTATGTCAATTTTCATCAAAATAATGTGCTTTGATAGCTTAGCAGATCGAGGTGCCAGAGCGTTAATTGCATTGGCTAGTTGTAATAGCCACGATAGATAGAAAGATTAGGTTTAGGTTTTCAGGAACAGATCGCTTATTGTCACACCTAGTCTTAAGCATACTTTAATTTAAACTAATCACTTTGTAACTTTAAAAATGGTGTATCCAATCCAATCCATCAGCCAAGAGAAGTGCACTGCTGAACATACGAGCAGGCGTCCCCCAATAATCTCCGCAGTGACCTGTTGGAGGCAGCCTGCATCCAGCGACGTTAAATATGGTGTACAATAAAGTATACATGATAAAAAATTATAATAAAGAATAAATTTCTGTGTCTTTATATTGTATTCAAGGGGCAAATTTAAATGTACAGTTATGCTTTTATTCCATAAATCCACTTGACATTTTAGCAACTGTAAATAATGAGCATTAAGGCCCTCCACAACATCATGACACGTGACAGACATTAAAAGCCCAAATTCTTTCACAAACTATACATTGCGAAACCGCTATACAGATGACACTCGAGATATTGTTTTTAAAATGTTTGAACTGTCGAGTAAAGTGAGATGTGAAACGCGGCTCGTAGGTGGCGGTCAAGAGGTGAATAAATGCATAAATAATATAATAAAAATATTACGAGCGGCGCCACGGCCCGCTCGTGCCATTGGCGGCCGCGAACATGACTTTTCTTTATAAGCTTAATGGAAGTATATTCTCCATAGCACGTGCCGACGTAACTCCACAGATTAAAATACTAACGAGTTCCACTGTTACCAAATGAGGTTTCATTTTAATGTTTCTTGTTTAAAATGAAACGGATTAAAATGGAGTTTAATTGGTTATAAATTTTTGTCTATGGTTTTTTTTTCTAATATGCTTATTGTACATATACTCGTATGTAGGTGGCGCTACTTTAAGATTTAGTTTGCTTATATTGGGTTTTGATTTTCTGCTACCTGTGACACCCGGCTTTATATGGGCGGAATTTTATAAAATTAAGTAGGTACCCTATTTATTTACTTTCCCGAGGGTCTCTTTACCAAAAATAATTAAAATTGGTCCAGCGGTTCAAATGTGAAAAGGTAACAGACAGTTATTTTCGCATTTATGCGTATGGATGAATGTTAGTTGTAAGCAAAATAAATTCTCGCGTATACGTAGGTACATATTTAATTCATATATGAAGGTACACCCTATACTCAGCCTATAGCCGTCCACTGCTGAACATAGACCTCCCCAAGAAAGCGCCAACCATCCTGGTCTTGAGCAGCCCTCATCCATCCGTTTCCCGCCACCTTTCTCAAGTCGTCGGACCATCGTGCTGCAGGACGTTCCAAACTTCGCCTGTCTAAGCGCGGTCTCCACTCCAACACTTGTCTGCTCAACTTGCCATTCGACCGTTTATGTTTACGATTGTTTTAAGCACCTTATACAATTTAAATCCATTATGACAGCTAAACACATTGTACCTCTTTTAGTACTGTGCAATACTACAGAAAATTATTTCCATGCCATTAATACGCAAATAATGGTTGACTATCCAAACGTAAAAACGGGAGGTCGGTTGAAGTAAACACAAATATGAATATTTTATGGAACAAAAATTCAGTTCTTATGTACATACATACATAAATAAACTCACGCCTGTATTCCCTGAAGGGGAAGGCAGAGGTGCATTTATGCACCCACATTTCGCCAGGTATGTATCAGTCCCACGTAATAGGAGGCGAGCCTATTGCCGTTTTTCGGGCACATTTCCAGACTCCGTGCTGTTACCAAGAATTTCCTAATGGAAAAACCCAGTAACACTTTGCCCGATCCGGGAATCGAACCCAGGACCTCTAGATCGCACGGCACATACTTGTACCGCGAGACCACGAGGCAGTTCTTATGTATGTGTGTTATTCAACCTTTGGTTCAATATAAGTAGTGATAGGGCCTCGAGATTTAGACACACACTCTGACTCTGAAGTTATGTGTGAATTCACAATGAATCATCACTTACTTAAACGGTGAAGGAAAGCATCGTGAGGAAACCTACACACCTAAAAATATGGAATTTCTTAAATGTGGCAACCAACCTTCACTAGGCCGGCGTGGTGGACTAAGGCCTAAACCCTCACAGTTGTAGAGGAGACACGTGCCCAGCAGTGGGACGTATATGGGCTGATAATGATGACGATGATAATGGTAGAGAGGATCTGAGTATCGCTGTTATATAGACACAGTTGAAGCAATTTTTTTTAAACGTTTTGTACTTATAGGATAAAGGATTTAGTGTAAAAGAAGACCTTTTTCTATGCCTTAAGATGAAACAAATGTTGATGAAAATAAAAATTGGTTTGAACGTAACAGTAAATAGTACTGTAAGTACTGTCTACAACTGTATTTGTGTTAGAATGTAAAACAGTCACAATTTCAGCCATTTATCATGTGTGTATTAAAACCGTGATTCTATACTTAACACCTCTGATTCTACGCTTACAATTTTACTGTTTTCATTTTATTGAAATATACCGTTCTCTTTTATCAATTTGTCCATACTTTCTCCAATATGACAGTCTATCATTTACTTGTGAATCATGTTTGTCATTCTTTGACAGTCCTAAGCTCTTTATCCCTTTCAAACGACGGTTATTTATTCCGACTTAAATATTTACAATTATGTAAAAACGATTTTGGCCTTTAAGTTGTTCTTAATTGTCGAGATTTATAGACGTATTTTATGGTTTTTAAATTAAAGATGACAAATGACGCTTTGTTTGCTTTTGATTCAAATTTGAATTTAACTTGTTTTCATTTTTATACTGACATGGCAAAATAATCGCCTCAGTAAGTGCAGTTCCGTCTGTGTTAAGTATCGACTGTCGAGAAACTGTAGTTCTGTC
Organism: Hemaris fuciformis; assembly: GCA_907164795.1. NCBI lineage: Eukaryota > Metazoa > Arthropoda > Insecta > Lepidoptera > Sphingidae > Hemaris > Hemaris fuciformis. The sequence continues at coordinate 12,805,215 of OU015434.1, forward strand.
TCTCAATATTCAACATAATTATGGAGTAATTTCCTGGCTTGGTTGCTAATTTTATTATAGATTCTTGTTAGTTAACAGCCCCGTGGCGCAGTTGGCTAGTTACCAGCTTGCGAAACGAGAGGCCGCGGGTTCGACCCCCGCACCGAGACATATGTTTGTGTAATCCACAAGTATTTGTTTCGGGTCTGGGTGTTTGTGAGACCGAAAAGTCTCTCTTAGTTTCTGATACCCACGACACAAGACTTGTATCTTAATGTGGGGTCAGAACTATGTATGTGACTGTTGGGTGTATTTATTTATTATTTATGCTACATATACTCGTACATATGTTGTCTCATAGCGGTAAGACTTGCATCTTATATACGGTTGGCGCTTTTCAGGTAAATTCTTTTTTTTGCTTTACGGCGATCTTCTATGAAACATTGGCACTACTATCGATGAGCATGTCCATTCTTTATGCCGGTTTAGGGAATTTGTTAGGGTCCCAGCCCGGGACTTACATCTGCGCGGACGTGACGTCGCCGCGCGCCGGGCTGGAAGGCCGGTGACCCCGACATACGCTTCCTGCCCCCCTCCCCCAGGGCTGGCGGGAAGTAGAGCCATAACCAGCTTTCCCCTCGACAAAAAAAAAGTTGCCTAAACTAGCTACGATGTGGTTCTACTACATGCATTTCTACGTCATTATAAAATATTAAATATTTGTGTTGTTATCTACAAGTATTTGCTTCGGGTGTCGATGTTTCAACAAAAAAGTCTTTATAGTTCGTCATATTATACAAGACTTTTGTCTTAGTATGGGATTAAGAATTATGTATTTTATGAACTATGATTGTTAGATGTACACTACAATTTTTTTTATTATGAATTCGTTACCTAATTTCCTTCTGTAAAGTCAAAGTCAATATTATCTTTATTCAAATAGACTTTTACAAGTTCTTTTGTATCGTCAATTTTAAACTTTCCGTGAACATCATGTTTCTAAGTAAATACGAGTATAGTTGTCTTTTCGTACTTAAATCTTGAAGATTTATGTTAGACTTACCGTCACGACAATACCCATTGACAACTTATTATTTAAACCGACACCTACAATTAATATTGAGAAATTGTTATTACAAATGACATTACAGTTGTGTCCACTGTGTAACATTGGTCAAAATCATTAGGATTAAGTCTATTATTGTGGGTTTCCATAGTATGGGTGAAGTGGTCACAAATTTTTGCCACTCCCTGCATTCCGAGCCATTGTGACATAACAAGCCTGTTCATGTAACTGGTTTCACTTAGAATATTTTGTTAATAACTTAGATCTAAATTATGTTAATGTTGTAACAAAATAGTCTAATCTTATTTTTTTTCATGTGCTGACAACCCTATTGTCACGTATAGTGCATATTTACGGATAATATTGTTTTGTTAATCGTTGTTTTTAAATTATCTTGTATTGTTTCATTTAGTTTTCTTTATATTTATTAAAATGTACTTTGTTTTCGTTTGTTTGGGAATGAAAGTATTCTTAAATTGAAGTTATTGATTTAAATGGCATTCATTTGTTTTATAACGAATAGGTATGTTTTTTTTACTTTCAGACTTTCATACAATACTTAGTTCGGACTCATGCCTTTATCCCTGAAGTAACACTTTCTTCGACCAGAGAATTAAACCCAGGGAAATAATGTAAACATTGGTGACGTAGGACAACGAGTCAGTAAAAATTAATAAAATAAACAAATGAACCCTCTCGATATTCTTCAAAAGCCTTTAGATAACTTTCCCCACACTACAATAGGTTTCAAATCATAATACCCAAGTCGTGTAGGCTTGATTTTTACGCTCCTAATTAGGAGATGAAGACAATGGCGTTGTACTGAGCGTCTGATGGGATCCGCGGTGGGCGAGCGAGCCCGTGGGTGGAAATGAGTAAGGAAAGTTCAATCGTAAACGTGGAGTGTGTCTGCCCACTCATTAACTCTGAGATGCTCAATGGTTTTAATTAAATCGCGAAGTTGTGTCTAATGCTCTTCGGGGTAATATATTTATTTGTTATTGTTAGCAGTGTACATACATACATAAACTCACGCCAGTATTCCGCCAAGGGGTAGGCAGAGGTGCATTTCTGCACCCATATTTCGCCAGGTATGTATTAGTCCGACGTAATAGGGAGCGAGCCTATTGCCGTTTTTCGGGCACAATTTCAGACTCCGTGCCGCTACTGAGAATTTCCTAATGGAAAAACCCAATAACACTTTGCCCGACCCGGGAATCGAACCCAGGACCTCTAGATCGCTCGGCACATACTTGTACCGCGAGACCACGAGGCAGTGTTTATGCTTTTTATTTTCGATAGTCTCGGCCTAGGGTGTGACAGACTGTTTGGAAATGCAAGGTTAGACGGGACCGTAAAATATTGCCACTGAGAGATTTATAATGTGATTTACAAGCAATAATGATAAATAAATGCGTCCGATATTGAAATCTTGTAGTAATCACACGAAAATTAAACAGCTATCCATCCATCAGCCTATTGCCGTCCACTGCTGAACGAAGGCCTCCAAGTAGGCGCCAACCATCCCGGTCTTGAGTAGCCCTGAATATATTGAATATAATTAGTATGTCCCATTAACATTGTCTTAAGGATCGAACCTGTGAACTGTTTGTCAGGTGTGTGGGTGAAGTAGATATTCTCAGGTCTTTAAAGGCTAGCATAACGGACCAGACCCGTCCAGGTGCATTTTGACTTCCATGTTTATCCCACAGGAATACCATATTTTTTTAGCATAAGGCGTAGACAATTTTCTATATCAAAGCCCTCATGTAAAAAAATCATTAAAATAGGTTTTATAAGTAGTTTTTGTCTTCATTCGTTACAAGAATACAAATCTTACTATAACTTTTTAAATAAGTAGAGTAATAATAATATTCTGGCTACTGTACATTACGAGTAAATGGTTTGCTACGATTTCCCTTGAAGTATCATGTGCCAAATGTAAATTTAAACAGGAATAGATATACCACGCACACCTGCTCTCTGCAAAATTTGCACGAAATTCAAATAGCAAATGCAGAATCAGAAGCAAAATTCTCTCTCTGAATTTTGCAAATATTGACTTTGTAATAGACATTAAATTTTCAGCTCATTTAAAAGCTATCAAAATAACGGGATAACACTGTGGAGATTACCATATTGTAAGGATTAGAGGTTTAAAATTGTAATTAATTTTGAATTTAATGAAATTGGGCTGAGTAGAAAAGCTATGTCAAGAAACATATGTACATATGTAGATTCGTCGAAACTCTTGTCATTATTTTCAGCTTTTTCGCTTATTTAAATTGAATTTTTTTTCGTTTCTCATTTTTATTATAATATTTTATACCCGATTTAAGACCGGTAAGCCGTCAACCATAATCTACATATAAAAATATTATATTATCATTCATATTTTTTTTTAACGTAGTAAGGAACATAATAGAAGTAAAAAAAAAATCGTTTTGATTCCTCCTCTGATTTTTTTGCAGATTTTCTTAAAATAATAGTTTAATTCAAACTGCAATCTGAAGTAGTTGCAAGAACCTGTAAATGCTTCCTTAATAATTTCTACTGATAAGCATGTTTTCTAATTAGCGCGGGATATTTTCGCACATTGACAAAAGCGCTTGTATTATGAGCGTTGAATACGTGAAGGAATCCACTGTGGACTGTTTATGAGCCGTCGCTCACTCCTTGACTATAAACATCGGCACATTTACCACTGCTTCCTTAATAATGTAGAGGAAATATGGTTCAGGCACACAGCTATGTGTTAACAGAAGTAATACTCGTTATGAATTCTGAATGTAATAGAGCAACACCCACTTTGTATCATTTTGTTAACATGTTTTGGCAGGTAAGGGTTTTGTAATATAACAGAATTTATTTATGATATGAAATTGTCGAATGAATTGCTTCGTTGCAAGTGCCGGAGACTATGAAATAAGCAAGGAGGGCAGAAATATGTCTCAATATATTGTAAAAATATGGAATGTTTTACTTTGTCAATATACATAATACTTGTATAACGAATTTTATCCACAGCCCTTATGGGCATCCAATGGAATTGATCATCATCATCATCAGCCCATATACGTCCAACTGCTGGGCTGGCCTCCTCTACAACTGAGAGGGGTTAAGGCCTTAGTCCACCACGCTGTTCGAATGCGGGTTGGCAGACTACACACCTAAGAAATTCCTAAGAACTTTGAGGTGTGCAGGTTTCATCACGATGTTTACCTTCACCGATTGAATGAAATTGATGTCTGAATAAAAAGACACCAGAAGGCCTAGACAAAGTCACATTCGACAATCGTAATTGCTAATAAAGAAAATAAAAATGTATGAAGCTGACAAAAATAATCACAATATGGTTTTCCTATACCTCACGTCAATTTCATACATTTTGATGTCCTTTATTTGCGATTACGATTGGAGAATGTGACATTGCTTACAGTTTCAGGCTGATGCCTGTAGGTTTTTTTGCTTTCTTGTTTGCCGAAGCTGTCACAAGAATTCCTGGCTGAATTACTGATTGATGATGTGTAAGGAGCTCAAACATGTATTGTTTGTTACTAAATTTAGCAGACGCCATAAATCAAGCTCTTAATAAAAAATAGAGGTCGTTACTAATATAAATATTTGGATTCATAACAATAAGTATAGATCGACACCCGGAAAAACAAGCTATTAATATAAAATAATGAGGTCTTATAACCCTGGGCTTAGCGCTCGTGTTGACAATATCCTCGGGGTGTCTCACTTTCCTGTTATATAACGTATCATATTTATTCGTTTGCGAATATTCATTTTAGTCGCAGGCTTTTATTTTGTTAACGCGTTTTCCTCAGGTTAATAAATATATTTAATTTGGTCGTGGAGTTCAATGGTCTTTTTTTATTCTGGTGTAAGCTTTCTTTTTAAAAGTGTGTGGCGTCTGTTAACGAGTTGGTAAATGTTGTTATTCCAATTTTCTTTTAGGAAAACCTTACCATGGAGTATTGCTATTCTGAAGATTTCTTTATCCTAGCACGATAGTCACAACGTTGCAGGGTATGGTCTAAGAGGTGCTATTGTGGGAAGAAATAATGTCTTGTGGCCTCTGAATATTCGAACATTAATTTTGCTAGCGATCTACGTTGTTGCCAATGCGCCTTGAATCGTGATTGAAGAGTTCAACTGAGCCATAATCGTAAGTAATGTTATTTAGAGTGTTGTCAATGTATTTAAATGGCGTTAGAATAAGAGGGCGGCTGTAATTGATTGCCGGCACTCTTAGTAACACATATGAATATACTCAATTAGATTGTGGAATGCGAAAACATTGTCAATTGTCAACGTAGAAGTAATGTTTGTAATGCATTAGTTTGTCGCAAATTCGAATGCTTAACATTTAAAAGTTATTTGTGTGTTTACTAAGAATCGTGGGGATTTCCATAATGATTTCCCTTAGCATGTGAATTTCGCGAAATTGTAGTAAGACAGCGTAGTGAACTAAAGTTCTAATCCCACTATAGTATAGGATGCCCATGCACCTACTTTATCCCAAAAATGTACCCGCTTTGTTATTTTCATATAAAAATTACTAATAAAACTTTATAAAGTAAATTTCAAACTGAATAAAAACAGTACTAAAGTTTTTGCATAAGTTTATAAATCTTCTTTAAAACTGTCATTTGAATTTTATCTCATTTGTGGAAATTCGAGATAGGCTATTTCATATTTTTCGTGTTACTGCCAACGCTGTCCTACACAAAAAAATTGTCAGTCAGTTTAATTTTTTAGTTTTATATTTTGACGCCTTTTTAAAATCTAAATTCAGTCCGGTGACCCCGACATACGCTTCCCGCCCCCCTCCCTCCAGGGCTGGCGGGAAGTAGAGCCATAAATTGCCGTATTTCGGGACCATTTCCAGATTCCTTGTTGAACCTGATAATTTTCTACACAATAACCTAACTTGAAAATTGAACCCAGAACCTCTTGTTTGCACGGTACCTACTTGTGTCACGAGGGATATACAACAGATGCATATGTACTTTGTTCATTTTACGAGTTTTTAAGGCTATAAAAAATGAAAATGTTTTTTTTTCTTTATTGGTGTACGCTGCGATATATCGTTAATTAATTGAGTAATCTGCCAGCATGAATATTATATCGCAAGCAATATGTAACCGGATATCTGCCTCTTCACCCGCATCAAATTTATTAAGCTTTATTGTGATTTTTTAATTTGGCTGCAGTGCGGGTTCCCTCTTAATTCATTATGTTTGGGATTTTTTTTTACGGGAGGACAATATATCACATCAGCGGCATCTTAAAACTATTGCTTCTGAAGACTTATCATTTATGATCTAATAAGATCGTTTAAGTTACATAGTTACCCACAAGGTGGACCGACGATTTGGTAAAAATCGTGGGAAGAAGACAGAGCTATCTGGAGGTTTTTGGGGGAGGCCTATGGCCAGCAGTGGACGTCTTTAGGCTGATGATGACAAGCTACATAGTTGTAATTTCTTATTTATTTGTTAATTTATTCACCGTAAGCCCATATGCGTCAGATTGCTGGGAACGGGTCTTTTCTACAAGTAAGTAGGCCTTGATACGCCTTAGAAGGGCTAGAGCGGGTTGGCGGACTACATATATTTATTTTTTTATGTGTAGAAATCTTAAATGTGTTGATTTCCTCATGATTTTTTACCCATGTGTTAAAGAGATTGGTAAAATTTATTGTTATTACATACATTTCTTTGATTTTTTAGAGTTGTGTGTCTGGGATTTCAATCTGCGACCGCTGAGATTTTGTCTCACCCGCCTTGCCCTAGAAAATATCTTTACAATAATTATTTCAAGTCAATAACTTTTTGTAATAATGATGATATTAAAATTCAGATTGCATTTAATAGCAATTTTAAAACTAATACTACTACACCGTTTCTAATAAACGAATATTTTCATAATATGGATTTTATATATTTGATCTTTGCCTTTCTATTACTTAACAGATGAGCCCGACAAATAATGTACAGATTTAGCTAGATAATTATTCTACACCAGCTGTGCAGTGCCTATGATGTGCCCAACATGGTCACGGGTTATTCTGGCCGCCGCGCCGCGAGCTCTCATCTGGGAGGTCCAATACCCAAACATGGAGCATGACTCAGATCTAAACGCGATAAGTTTCATTTAGCGTAGAATACTGATTGTATATGCCTTATGCATCAAGGTCAACTCATTTATCATCGCAATCAATGGTTTTTAACCTCCTGAGACCCAATGTCCTACCTGTAGTACATAAACTTCATCCAATTATCGACCTTATTAATTTTGGCCTATAAAAGGTGTGATTTTGATCGATCCGAGACCGATACAGTGCAAGCATGTCTTGCAAATCATGCGGCAGCGCAGATCATCAGAGACGAAGTTCCAAACTGTGCAAAAATTATCTAGCACCGATACGCAAGCGAGGGGCGGAAGAGCCGCGCTATGTTCGCTTCTCGACGCTCCGACTACCATGCGGCTAATTAATATTACGAATTGTTGCATTCCATTATCTATTCTTGTTTTATTTTTTTTGCGTAAAGAATGATATAGAATGCATCGCTATTATTGACGTGTTATCATGACTTTGTTGATAGTATGCTCTACCAGTTATGTAGCTTTATATAATATTATGTACATGTTATGAATTCTTTAAACCAATTATATGCTCAATGTATTCACGTTTTGCTCACGTAAGGACTAATAAAACATTAGTTTTATTTTTAACAGTATTTGAAATCAAGACAAAAGTAATGATACTAACACTCAGTATTAGATGTGTCATGTATTTTGATTATACTATAAGTATCTTACCTTTCAAAAAGTTTTGGAATTACATATAGTGAGGTACTTGTACTGTTTAAAAAAACAACGTAAATGACTTATTTCTAAAACCAGGAAAGAATTTTCAATACCTAACAATTACAAATTTATAGGGACTATTGTGTCCTCTAAACATAGGAAACCAAAAATAATATTTTGATAATGTAATGTGGATTATTTTCATTAACCTCATTTGAAATTTAAGCACAAGTCACAACCCTTATCAAAATGGACCTGATAATATTTTATCATAGGATTTTATTGAAAAAATGAAAAGTGTAGTCTCTTTAGTTTAGATTAACATGAAGTATTTATTAAGGACACAATTGATGGAAAATAATAACTATATCCAAAACACATATCTGGAAACCTATAAATTTTTTGCTTATTGTTAAAATAGCAGATTCAAAGTAGAAAAAAGGTATAAGAATACATCATCATCATCATCACCCCATATGTGTGCTACTGGGGACATATATGGGGTCCTTGTCCTTTCTGACAGGGTTTTAGCCTTAGTCCACCATGCTGGCCTAGTGCGGGTTGGCAGACTACACACACCAAAGAAATTCTTAAAGACTTTTAGGTGTGCAGGTTTCGTCATGATGTTTACTTTACTTCACTATTAAAGTATGTGACATTATGAATAAGAGTTCATACATAGACACCAGCTTGCGAAACGAGAGGCCGCGGGTTCGATCCTTGCACCGAGACAAATGTTTGTGTGATCCGCAAATATTTGTTTCGGGTTTGGGTGTTTGTGAGACTGAAAAAGTCTCTCGTAGTCTCTGATACCCACGACACAAGACTCGTATCTTAATGTGGGGTTAGAGCTATGTATGTGACTGTTGGGTGTATTTATTTATACTATGATATATTGGGAGATACTTATAATAATTTAAATACATCGGATCGGACGCGCGGATATATTATGACACAGAACCGCAAATATATTTATCGATAACAACTCGACAATACTTCCTTTATTTTGATAACCAATTAAATAGGATTTGTATGATTAATATTTTTTTAAATTCTTGTAATGGAAAATAAATTATTGGAGGGTTTCAGGGCAATTTATATGATTTTACCAGTATATAATACAGGTTTTTTTTAACAAAAAATAATCATTCTTTTAAAAAATTGTAACATAGGTAGGTACTTACTCACTAAATTACTTTTATATTTTGTACACTGCTTTTACACAAAAATAGCCAAAAGTAATTTCTGAGATAGAGCACCAAATTGGTCGGAAAAAACAGCAATTCATATTGAAAAATAGAAAAGAGGAATCAATAATAGTGTACTTACAATACATATAACCTAATTCTTAATTAAATAAACACCTTTTAATTTCTTTTCTATCTCTCTCAAACCACAGGAACTTAATGGATATTTTTTTCTTTGACTTTATAAATTGAGGAAGGTAATAGCCTTATCGTTAAAAAAAATCCCGACAAAAATAAAAATTTTGACGTTTTCCTAACAACCATAGGTTTTTGATATAGACAGACAGACACCTGCTGTACATTTCACTTAAATCTTAAACATTCTAATCCAATTTTACATCAATAATATAATTCTTATGCGTTATATAATAATACTAGCTTTTGCCCGCGACTCCGTCCGCGTACACTACAGGGTTGGGTTCAGAAAGAAAATAAGTTGTAGTCTATTTTACTCCACAGAGTCCCATTTATGTCCATATCAAAAATCGTTTACATCGGTCAAATGATTTAAGCGTGAAAGCATAACATACATATAGTTACATATACATAGTTAGTCGTCTACACGTCGTTTCATCGTTCTAGCTTCAAAAATGACGAATTTCCAGACAAACTTTCACCCCTATTTTTATTTTACCCCCTTAAAGGTACATTTTTTTACAAACCTGTAATGTTTTTTTATTTATTTCTAATCAACAGCCTAAAAAATAAGTTTCAAGCTTCTAGCTTTAAAAATGACAATACTTTCATACGTTTCATCCCCCCTTTCAACCCCTTAAAACCCCTTTTCCGGGATAAAAAGTACCCTATGTCCTTTCTCAGGGTCTAAACTATCTGTGTACCAAATTTCATTTAAATCGATTCAGTAGTTTTAGCGGGAAAGCGAGACAAACAGACAGACAGAGTTACAATCGCATTTATAATATTAGTAAGGATTAATATTTAAGTCTCTAGTAATCTCTTATATGATCCAGCGAGTGATCGAGCTGCCAACACAAGTAATTCCCTCCTCGATACTCCTGTGGACGCCTCCTGCCACTGTGTGTGTGGAACCTGCAACCATAATGGCACGTTTTAACATATAACTTAAATACAAATGAGTACTTACGTACATTCTTACGAACTTTTTTATAAACACTTAAAATACTTTATCTTACTGTTGCTCTGTTTGAAAAATATGAAAAGTTTGTCTTATAAATAATGTGAGAAGATAAAGGTTACTGGACTTTAATAACTAGAAATTACATTCAATTTTATTAAAAAAATCCTTTTACATCTAAGTTGTACAGGAGGCCCGTGCCCAGCAGTGGGACATAATATGGGCTGATGATGATGATGAAAAAAATATATTTTATATCAGGTTTGTGATATAGTTGTACAACCATGATCAAGCTAGTCTTACTTGTACCTAACCAGTAGTAAGATTTGTATTGCACATACCCGTAAGCTATCCGCCATGATGGATCCTATGGTGACGCTGTACCATGTCTGCCTGTGCTCGTAGTGGTGTGGCGTGGCGGCCTCGGCGGCAGCGCCCACCGGCACGCCCTGCGACTGCAGCTGCAACTCGATGCCCAGCGACGGCTGAGACAGCACCAGAAACGTCCCTATGTCGTACCACCTGCAAAATTATTTAACAGCCCTTCAAATACTTTTGGTTCACACAATTGGTTAAAAAAGCAATGTTTAGTTACTCTAGAACCGCCGCTTCCTCCGTTTCCTGAGCCACTTCTAGTTCCGCCTTTAGATCCTCCGTATCCACCGTCAATTGTTACTCCTTCTTCAACTGTTTCTTTTTTTCAATTGTTTCTTCTTTTTTCCATTACATTTTTTTTTCAGCCCATAGCCTCTTGAATGGCTGATGTGCTGGGCCCGTAACCTCTTGAATGGTTGGTGTGCTGGGCCCATAACCTCTTGAATGATTGATATGGCTACGTAGATCATTTTGAAAGTAAAAAGTCACTTAAGGACTTAAAGAAAAACTGTTTATTTTTATTTGAACATTTTGAATTTATTCTGCTTAAAACACAACTGTTATTAAAAGGTATAATAATTACAAATTATATCAGACAACTAAAACATGTTACTACTTGAAATGATTTGAACGAAATAACAAATATGTCACAATTCAATCTAAACATACAAAAACTGACATTCCTAATTCAAACACAATTTTATACATAAACCAACCAGATCCATAGTTGACATCAAAAGAGTATGTAATTATGTATACTCTGAGATAGAGATGAAACGATAAGAGTAAATACAAGTACATACTCAATACTTTTTTCCGATAGCAAGTACTTTTAGTATCGATACTTTGAAATGAAGTATCGAGTAGGTATCGGTCAAAAGTACTCATATCAGTAATCAGTATACCAATGTCACTATTTCATTCCAACATCTATGAAAATAATCCATATCCTAAATTGAAGGTTTTTAACGCATCCTAGTCTTAATTTTATGTAGTTGGCATACAAGCACGTACCTATATATTTGAATGAAGGTAGGTGCCTCTGTACCTTGCGAAAGGCTCTTTTCCAAAGCAGGCGCAACAGTGATTGCTTCCAAAAATCGCTTAACCGGCAAACATTTGGAAAATTAATATTTTTGGAAAGCACTGCAAAAACTGACTATTTTCATAAATTCCTATAAATAAATAAATAAATACACCCAACAGTCACATAGTTCTGATCCCACAATGAGACACGAGTCCTGTGTCGTGGGTATCACATCAGTAACTTTTTTTTTAACTATTTAACTGCTGCGTGTTACGTGTGTCACTGGTGAGTGGTGTGGTTTAATGGGGAGGCCCGGCAAAAGGCAGGATCTCGGTATTTGATACAATTTTCCTGCCTTTTTCGGGGTTCAGTGAATTAGATCTGTGCTGCCACGGGAGAAAGTCACGCGCAGGCGTATTTCCGCCCCTTTTTTTTTTTTTTTTTTTTTTTTTTTGTTCTCGAGGGGAAAGCTGTTTATGGCTCTACTTCCCGCCAGCCCCGGGGGAGGGGGGGGCGGGAAGCGTATGTCGGGGTCACCGGTCTTCCAGCCCGGCGCGCGGCGACGTCATGTCCGCGCAGATGTTAGTGCCGGGCTGGGTCCCTAACAAAATTTCCCTAAACCGGCATACCGACCAAAACCCCCCGGTGGCCATCTCCGCGCCGAGTGGGGCGACCACGGTACGTTGGCGAGAAGCGCCAACCGTAATGCCGCAGCCGCCCGGTGCGCCTCCGAGACGTAAACGTCTCGGCCGTCTCGGAGTTGTAGGGGGCGCAGTTGCACCCCCACTAGCTTGGTTCGGGCGCCCCGGTTGTGAATGGGCGCCCGCGACGTACACAGGCCACAGTGCCGCCGCCCCTCTCGGGGTCACTTTCAGTGAGGACGCGCCGCCCCCGCAGCGCGCCCAGCGACCCCAAGGGCCCCTTTGAGTCGCCTTTTACGACAGGCAGGGGATACCGTGGTGGGATTCTAACGCCCCCTTGCCACAGGGCAGGGCGCCGGGTCTAGTTATCTCTGTCGACCCGGCGCCTCCTTCTCTGACGTCTTTGGCGGGCGGGATCGTTGATCTCTCGATCCCGCTCCGCGCTCTCCTTCTGCGACATGACGTGCTCGCAGAAGGAGAGCATCGCTCGCCACGACCTCGGACTCCCGACCATTGAAGATACGACGGCCGGGAGCGAGAGGTCGCCACCAACAATAGCGCGGAGAGCGCTGCGCTCCGTCTCCCAGGCTGGACACTCTTGTAGTGTGTGCTGGGCTGTGTCGTCCGGGCAGTTGTCACAGTGGTGACACACGGCCGACTCCTCCTTCAGAGCCACCCGACACAGGTAGTGGCCGAAGCATCCGTGCCCCGACAATACCTGCGTCAGGCGAAACGTCGCCGCACCGTGGCGCCTGTCCACCCACTGGTCGAGGACAGGACGCACTGCCTCGACGGTCCTAGCACCAGCACTGGGATCCTCCAGCCTGGTTCGCCATTCCTCCACGGCGGCCGTACGGAGGGAGGCTTTTATTGCCTCAACCTCTCTCGGGGCCAGTCTGTCCCCGCGACTTGACGCCTCCTCCCGCTGATGAAAAAGACGCGAGAGGAATTTGGCGTCAAGATCCCACGGCAGGGACCCGGCCAAGACGCAGGCCGCCTCGTAGGAGATCGTGCGGTAGCCCCTGATCAGTCGCTGCGCCAGCGCACGCTGAGGCCTGCGCAGAAGAGCGACGCAGCGCCTGTTCAGGGACTCGGCCCATACTGGGCTTCCATACAACGCCATAGACCGCACGACTCCCATGTACATCCTTCGGCAAGGGATGCCTGGACCTTCCAGGTTGGGCAGCAGGCCAGACAGAGCGCCTGCTACCCGCAGCAGCTTCGGCTGCAACGCCTCAAAATGGGCGCGGAATTCCCACCGACTGTCCAGCAGCAGCCCCAAGTATTTGAGCTGCTTGCCGATGGGAATTCGCACGCCCTGAACCTCGATGTGGGCCCCAGCAGGTGGTCCCATCCGAGGCCGGTGAAAATAAATGGCCTCGGATTTGTGGAGGGCCACCGTGAGGCCCAGCCGCCGAATCCTCCTCGCCACGTTGCCAGTTCCAACCGCGGCGAGGTCGGCGGCCTCCTGGAAGGTCCCGCCCGTCGCAGTGACGAGCGTGTCGTCGGCGTAACAGAATACGCCGACGCCCCGGGGGTTGGCACCACGGAGCACCCAGTCGTAGCCGATGTTCCACAGAAGGGGCCCAAGAACCGACCCCTGTGGAACACCGCACGACACTGCTCTTCGGTACCACCCGTTGGCGCCCGGATACACCACGTCCCTGTTGGAGAGGTACGAGTGCACCAGACGCCTGAGATAGGGTGGCACCACGTGGTACCGCAGTGCTTCCTCGATACAGGCCCAGGGCAGGGTGTTAAAAGCATTGGCGATGTCCAAGGACACCGCCACGACGCATTTGCCCCGGGCCACCGCTTCCTCCGCTAGTGCCTTGACCCGCAGAATCGCCGAGATGGTCGATCGGCCCCGCCGGAACCCGAATTGGCAATCGGCCAGGTCCGGGCCGACCCTCTCGAGATGCTCGACGAGGCGCGCATGGACGATGCGCTCGAAGAGCTTGGCGACCTCGTCGAGCAGCACGATGGGCCGGTAGGCCGATGGCGACTCAGCGGGTCGATTTCCTTTCTTCAGCAGGACCAGCTTCCCAGTTTTCCATGTCGATGGAAACTGGCCCTGCTCTAGGCACGCGGAGAACAGGCCGCGGAGCCTCTCCCCCAGGAACTCGACTACGAGCACCCAGACACGTCCTGGGATGCCGTCGAGCCCCGGGGCGCAGTTCTTGCTCCGCAGCCGAAGCACTGCTGCTTCTAACTCCCCGGGCGACACACCCGGAGGAGGACCCTCCGGGGTCTCCCTTGCCGAAACGGACGACGACGACGATGCCGCCGGAGATCTCGGCGGCATCCGTGGAGGAACGACGACGACATCGGTGGCCGGAAAGAGGGCGGCGACCACGTCCTCCAGGAGCTCCGGACGGAGACTCTGGGTGAGGGGGGGCGCCGGCGGGCGTAGCTTGTTCAACGCCAGCCGATACGGGCGCCCCCACGGATCGCGGTCCAGAGTCCCCAAGAACTCCCTTCTGGCCGCAGCCTTCGCCTCTTTGATTGCCACCCGCAGCGCTCTCCTGGCCTCTTTATAGAGGCCGCGGAGCAGCCGCTCCTGGTCCAAGTAATCAGCCTGACGTACCCGCCGGCGCCTGAGTCTGGCGAGTCGGCGGCGCGCCACCTCACAACAATATTTCAACTGCGCGAGCTCCGCCGACCACCAGTATACTTGGCGCCGCGGAGGGAGGCGTTGGACTCGGGGCATCGCCGCATCGCAGATACAAGTTAGCGCTGCCCCGAACCATTCGGCCTCCTCCTCAACCCGCACCGTAGATTCCGGCGCGGGGAGCCAGGCTTGGACCACAGCGGCCAGTTCCAAGGCCTCTATATCGAGGCGTTTTTGTGCCCATCGCGGGCCGCCCCCAATCGGGGCGTTCGGTCTGCCGCCGGACTGATTGGCGGCGGGCGCGGAGACATCGAACCGTATGTATCGGTGGTCCGACAATGTCTCCACGCCCACGAGAACTTTCCAGCCCCGGACACGGCGTGCGACGGTGTCGGTGGCAAACGAGATATCCACCACCGAACCGCCGTTGTGCCTCACGCACGTGTCCACCGACCCCCGATTGAGGACGATCAGGCCGAGGGAGGTCGCCCACTCCTCCAGGACCCTGCCACGAGCGTCAGTCGCCGATGAGCCCCAGGCCAGGGACTTGGCATTAAAGTCACCGGCGACGACGACGGGGCGAGGTTGGCTCTGCGACACCAGGGCCCCCAGCCGAGTGAGAAAGGCTTCAAACTCGACTAAGGGTCTGTTGGGAGAAAAGTAAACTCCTACAATCCAAACTCCTCCCAACAGAGTCGCTACGCATCCCCGGTCCTTCGCTACTTTTTCGAAGGGCGGGGAGCCTGCGGCACCCTGGGTAATAACGGCCACCGAACCGTCAAGGTCTCCGGCCCAATTGTCGCGGGGCGGGACGAAGTACGGCTCGGCGACCACAGCCACGTTTACCAACCACTGCGCCATGGACTGAAGGAGCAGATCTTGAGCTCCGGCGCAGTGGTTGACGTTCGCCTGGAGGATCTTGAGGACCATTATTGGGCGACCTCCATTGGCTCATTCTCGGCCTGCGATGGGCGGACGGACTGCGGCTGGGCCGTGGCCTCAGCGGCAGTGCGTCTCTTCGACTTCTTATTTCGGCGGCTCGACTTGGCCACGCAAGCCTTGCCGCCGATTAGATGCCCCGCAGGTTTGTTGGCCGCGGCGCACAGAGTGCAGTGCGGCCCTGCGGAGCAACCTCGCGCTTTGTGGCCCGGTTGACCGCAGCGGTAGCACAAGTTGCTACGGTCAACCTCGGCGGTGCAGCGCTCCCTGACGTGTCCTCGCTCGAGACACCGGAAGCACTGCAGGGGCCTGGGTTCCAAAACGGCGACACGTGCCGCCGACCACCCGACCAGGACACGTCCAGCCCTGGCCGCTTTCTCCGCCGCTTGGGCGGGAGCACGAATCCAGACCACGCCCAAGCCTGAGCGGTCTGGCCTGACCTCGCCCACTTTCAGGCTCTCGGCCGAGCACTGAGTGGCCGTGGCGAAGGCCTGTGCGACCTTCTCGGGGGTGACAGACTCGTCAAGCCCCGAGAGTCGCAATTCCGCGGTTTTCACGGGGCGGGTGACGCGCACGTCTTCCGACCCGCGGAATACCTCCCTCAACTTAGTGGCGAGGGAGTCGGCCTTCGCCTGGTTCTCGGGCCCAGGCACCTCGATGATGGTGGCGCCCGTCACCGCCTTGCGCCACTTGATGTTGTCGATGCCGAGGTCCTTCAGCACAACATGCTGCTGTGCCTCGGCAACGACGCGGGCGTAGGTCAGCCCCTTCTCTTGTGCCCCGGTAGCCAGCGTGATGGTGACTGCAGCTGACCGGGGTGGGCGAATACGTGGCACTGGTTTGCGTTCGCTTTGTGCCTGGTGTGCCTTTTTCATCGTCGCTTTGCGCCCCTTCTTGCCCTTACCGACGACTTTCCAGCCGTCGGATTTGTCGACAGGGGCTGGTAGCTGTGGGCGAGGCTCCCTCAATGCGGCCTTAGATGGCGCGTCCCTTTTTGCCTTTCGTCGGGGCTCTTGAGATGGCAGCGACTGCACCGCAGCTGCGTAGCTTTTAGGCTGCGCAGGCTTAGGTTTCGCTGCCTGTGTCGGCTTCTCCGTTGAAATGCCCTTTGCCGATTTGGGCATACCACCCGCTGAAGCCGTTTTCTTCTTGTCGGCCGCGAGCGGCGGACGAAGGCCAGCCTCGGGAGGCAGCGCCAGGGAGTCGAGCTTGGCGTTCACGATGCTCAAGACTCTCGCCTCTTGCTCCTTGAGCAGCCTCCTCATCTCCTCCTGCTGGTTGGACGTCAGCTCGTGGAGGCGGCGGATCTCCGCCATGCGTTCCTCATCGACTGCACGCAGCCGGATGATCTCGGCTTCGAGGCCAGCAACTTGGCCCGCCGATGGAACTTCGGCAAAATCCAGGAGTTCCTGGTGCACGTCGTTCAGCTCCCGAACGAACGTGCCTTTGAGGTTGCCAGATTGGCTGGCAACCATCTTCACTTTTTCTGCGAGGCGGTGGCAAAGGTCGCGTCGGAGTACGACCGTGTCCACCGCCTTCGCAGCCGCTGTGCGTCGCTTGCCCTTGCGGCTCACAGCACTCACTTTGGCCGCGGGCTCGCTCTCGTCACCGCTGGTGTGCGATGCACGAGAGCGGGAGCTATCCCGCGACCAAAGCCTTCCTTTCGAGCGAGTTTGAGGACGACTCTGCTCGGAGCCAGAGTTTGGCTCCAAAGCAGTTGCCGTCCTCTTCTCCCCAGCAACTTTCGCGGGCGTCGCACCCGACTTCGCCACTACGTCTCCTAACTCCGCCTCCCCGGTCAGAGCCGAGGCAGGCAACTTCGTCAGAGTGATTTTTGGTATTTTAAAAGTATCCATAAGAAATCCCACGAGTATGGGGGAAAGGGTAGTCCGCCCAGGCAGTGCCCCCTGTACCTGGGTAAGCCTAGCGTAACCCGCCAAGAGTGTCGGCCGGTACTCTGGCGGGAGTCGCACTAGAGACTGAACCTCCCATCAGCCATGCATCCCCTCACGGTGCGCCGCCGCTTGGGATTCGGGGTAACTTTTTATAGAGGTTTTCTCCCTCGCGGCCCGGGCGGTTAAGCCAAGGCCCTCGCGCCGGCCGAACTGCGAGACATGACCACAGCTTCGACCGGATTACGAGTTCGACGGTGGAAACGGGAGCCGCCCATTTCCTACTCGGAAGCAAGAGATTGCTAACCGAGTCCGCCAACGACCCGGGAAAAAACCGGGATGGCCCAGAAGGGGCCCCAACACCGGTGGGGGACACAACAAAGAAATGGCAGAAATCGCCAGCCCCCACCGACAGGAATTAGCCGCCGGCAAGCATAACTTGTTGCAAACTGCAACAGCTTATGCTGGCCGTCGTTGCCCAGGGTGCACCACGTGGAGGTTTCCTGTTAAAGCACCCCGTATTTCCGCCCCTGGCAGCTAGATAGTTTAGACTATGTGCGCAATAGTATCAGTAACTACGAGAGACTTTTCGGTCTCACAAACACCCAGATCCGAATCAAATATTTGTGGATCATACAAACATTTGTCTCGGTGCGGGGATCGAACCCGCGGCCTCTCGTTTCGTAAGCTGGTGTCTAGCCAACTGCGCCATGGGGCTGAAAATCCTATAATTTTGTACTTATTAATAAAAAAATACCAATACATGTTAAGATTTTTATTCTAAATTTACCAAAAACGATTCGATACGAGTAAGTATCGATACTTGACGACCGAAATGGTATCGAGTAGAAGTATCGATACCTTAATGGTATCGTTTCATCCCTACTCTGAGATTACCAATCAACATATACAACACTAATTATTAAAAATTCAAGCATTGGAAACTCTTTGAATAAAATTTTAAAGCTGGCATTTAATATTACAATTTAAAAATTTAAAAATAAAAATTTTCGGCCATAAAAGGTGTGATTTTGATCGATCCCATACAGTGCAAGCATGTCTTGCAAATCATGCGGCGGCGCAGATCATCAGAGACGAAGTTCCAAACTGTGCAAAAATTATCTCGCACCGATACGAAAGCGAGGGGCGGAAGACGAGCTGTCCGTCGTTGAGGTGTTTGCGGTGAAGCGCGGTCTGCGCGCCGCGTTGTGTTCACTTCTCGACGCTCCGACTACCATGCGGCTGTTGGGAGAGATAAGATCCGATGTCGTCGAATTGTCAAGATTGTACATTCGTTTGGGAGTTTTCGTCGATTTCTATTTCAAGACGGTCGATCGAAACGCTTCGTTGAAATCTTTCCAGGACATGATGAATTTCGTGTACGCGCTCAAGAGCAAGGGTCCGTACGCCGAAGCCTACTCGCGAATGGTTGAGGGCCACGACGTGCGACCGTACGACGGACGACATAGATCCTATATAATTCAAGAGTTGGCCAAACAGTACTGGACCGTTCTGAAAACCAACGTGACGACGCACGCCTATTCGCGTCTCGTGCGCTACTTCAAAGTCAAAAGAAACGACCGGCGACTTTTTGAAGCGTTCTTCCAGAAACGATACACGGCGGACGATGACGAACTGAACTCGGTGTGCCGTCTGATCAACGTCGACTCGCCCTGGTACGCCACCATACCGGAATGGTTGCGAATACAAGATGCGATGATCGGAAGAGGTGATGCTTCGTTCGTTATTTTTCCACAACCCAGTCACGGACTGAAACACGTCACCTACACGAGCAAGGGCTGGCACGAGTTGTTGCGTAGAGTTTCTCCACGGACTATCGCTTCGGATTGGAAAAAGATCGAGGATCACAGGAAAGAGCTGTGGGCTCCATATTTCGACAGCAAGACAATCGATATGAAAAAGTTCGGTTGCACCGTTCAGACGGACGGTCGCTCCGTGTCGCTTTCGATGACGCGTCGAGTCAAGAACATTTCCTCTGTTGCCACCAAGAGACCTAAAGCTTCTTACGACAGGACGATAGCCGTCGATCCGGGCAGCAGAGTGCCTATAGCCGCGTGCGACGATCGGTACGGATTCAAGCGCATCACCAAGAAGTGGATACGTTCGCACACTCTCGAATGGAAGCGCGATCGAGTTCGGAAGAGATTGTTGGCGTATATCGAAACGGCCGAACGACTGGACAGAGAACGCATCGAAAAGGAGCTAGGCGTAGTGTTGACACCGAAAGGCGGCACGAACGCGGCACATTACGCTTCGTTCCGATTGAAATGGTTCGAATCTCGTCAGAAACCATTCGAGACGCACTCGAAACTGACAAGGCTCAAATTTGACAAGTACGTAAACGCAGCAAGAACGAACGAAAAAATAGTCCGAGAGGTGTTTCTAAGTGACGCTCCTTCCGATCGAGTCTTGGTGTTGTATGGAGCCGGATATAAGTTCATGAATCGAGCCACGTTCTCCGGACGGAAGTTCAGACACGACGATCTTCTTAAGCGGTTGCGAGCGCGAAGAAACATCACAGTGGAGACGGTCGACGAGGCGTACACAAGCAAGGCTTGTTCCGCGTGCAACGCTCGAGACGGATCGTTCCATCGTCTGAAGATCGACCATAGGCTGCGACGCGGCGTCTGCCCAGACTGCAACGGAGCACCGTTGGATAGAGATTACAACGCCGCTCGGAACATCCTAGTGAACCATACACGGTCGACCGTCTGTCGGCCAAGCTGCACCGTGGCGAACGGCGCAGCGTAACCTCCGCCTAGAGAGAGAAATGAACCTCGGACTCAATAAGGTCTAAATTTGTATTTCGATACGATTGGGTCTGGGACGCAGGAGGTTAATTATGCGACATAAATTCAAAGATGGCGGCCGTCTGTAAATGGAAAGATGGCCGACACCTGTCTATTACTGTCAGTTTAATCAATGTAAAATGTATTTGCATATCTTCCATCTTTATGACTCCAACGGCAAGTGCTTGCCCGACTATTCTCAAAGCATTCCAATTAACGAAGTATTTTTATAATATTTCCGAGGCATTAGTGTGAAGATAATAATTGTGTTGATGGGAATTCGACGTGATTTTAACTTAATGTGCTCGCTTTTTGATTGGTATTAGATGATAATGAAGAATGTTGGGTGATTTTAAATAATTGTAATACTTTGTATTTAATTAATTATAAACCTTAATTGCTTCAAAAATCTACATTTTTGTTACAAAAATGTTTGGTTCTGATTCCTTTTTTACCACGTTTTCCCTTCTTCATTGAGCTTTGAGTCTTGTAAATTTAATTGAATCTTTTTTACTATTAAATTACTGATAGGCTTACCGCGCAGAACTCACTCGAAAACGTTTATAAATCAGATTACATGTCTTCGCATCTGCACCCATAAATACTAGTTCCGATCATAATGGCCCATGCCCACGGGTATGAAACAACCGCGGAACGATTTGCGGAAATTGTGCTTTAATTGGGAATCGCCCACTCGGCGACGCGCACGCTAACCAGGGGCGCACGCGAAGCAACCGCCCGAATGACATTGTCTGATACTTCGATTATAGTTCTTAATAATTCATTACTAGGTGATTTATTTTTATTTTTTTATTTTATTAAAATTGGTCTCCAAACTAAGATTACACATGACATGCTTAAACTAACATATTAATAAGAAAACTTTGTGCATCTTATAATAGGACGACACAGCTTGCACAATTTACAGGAAATATAATCAGATATATATAAAATTTAAGAATAGAAGAAAAAAAAAAGAACATACGACATAAACTTAAAATCATAACAAAACATAACATTTTAACAAACATCGTGGATATAATTAAAAATAATGCAATAACAGACAATAGAGAAACAAATGAAATCATATAATTATTATTCAAAATAACTTAAATATAAATTAAATTAAATTAAAATTAAATGCTACTAAAATTAAACAACAAAATATTACAAAAGTAAAATTATAAGACTATTAACAGTACATAGAATTATGAGGCGTCAACACTTAGATCATTAGCTAGTGTATTTGTAATAAGTCGTTTGAATTTCGGTAAGGTGTTATTGAATACATCTATGTCCAGAGAGTTGGCTGATATTTCATTGTATTTGTATGATAATCTAGCTAAAGGCGAATGTAAACCGAGGTTGGTTCGGGCACTTGGGGCTTTAAATAATGGGCTACGGTAACGAGGGACTCTTCGCGGTACATTAATACATATCTTGCTCAATAGATCCGGGCAGTCGATATGATTAATTATTTAAGATTTTATAGAGAAATATAAGGTCAGACATGCTCCGACGTGCCTGTGAAGACATTAGATTAAAGAAACGCAGTCGGTTCTCATAAAATTTTACTGATCTTTTAACCTTAGCTCGATGGGCCAAAATTCGAACGAAACCTTTTTGCACGTTCTCAATCCTTGCCACGTGAGCCTTATAAGAAGGATTCCACACCGTACTGCAATACTCTAGTTTACTCCTGATAAAACTGTTATATAATAATATTGTAGTAGACTGCAGTTTGAAATCCTTAGAGGAACGCAAAACGAAACCAAGGCATTTACGATTATATGGTCATAATGTTCAGTAAAACGCATTTTACTATCCATATAGACACCCAAATCGCGGATGCTATTCACTTTGTTCAATGGTGTTCCCTGTATATTGTACGCTGATTTTACTATATCACGCTTTCGCGTGAATGTTATGTGGTAACATTTATTACTGTTTAAGACCATTTTATTTTTTGCACACCAAAGATTTAGGGCGTCTAGATCAGTTTGCAATAATTTTGAGTCCAATTCTGACTGTATTACACGAGTTAATTTTAAATCATCCGCAAAAAGATAAGGAATGGAATTTTTAAATTTGATCGGGTTACTTAGCTCTTAGTTTAATCTTCAGTGCTACATTTGTTAAATGCACCTTATACGTTAATAAACTCACGCCTGTATCTCTGGGAAGACGATCGATCGCATGCGTTAAATTGTGTAATAATTATACGGAGAAAATTATTTTTTTTACTTTTACGTAGGTAACGAATTAATTTTAAAATTGCTAGAGCGATTTGATTGATTTTCATATGGAGTTTTGACAAAAAACATAAGACCGCCACAGCCACTATAAAATTTTGAGAATACAGACGAAAAGACTCAAACTTAAATTCTAAATTGACAACTTTTCCAACCAAATCGTGATGATTTTTCTCAGGAGACCGTGTTTTAATTGTCCATTTGATCTACCTTCGAGATTTAATACAAACCTTGCATGCAAGCGAAGCTTCAGCGTTATTTACTATTAATAATCTTAATAGATCCAGCTGTGCAATCAGCTCGCGAACCAAGGGCCTTTAATTACCAAGACCACTTGGAACAAATAAGATAGCAGCTCGGACGATAGTAAACTCGGGTGAGAAATCACATCCTTAAACAGTGTCTGTAATTTGCAGATGAGTGTAATTATTGGAGCGGTATTATCGTTAGATGGATGCTTCGTTAGCGAGTATTGCTGGATTTATCAGACGTTGTTAATCGGATGGTAGAAATATGGCGAGGAACTGCTCAAGATAATTTCAAATTGCATAGCAGCGAATTACAGAAGCTTAATTGGTTTGACGGTAAGATACAAGTATGGCCGATTACCTGATTACGGGCTTTATTTTTTAAGGTATGAGAATTTAACGACTTGTACTAGGTTTCAAAAGTCATGATGGCCTCGAGGTTTAGGCAAGCGGTCGAGAATCTCGACAGTCGCGGGTTCAAACCCCAGGCACACATCTCTGACTTTTCGAAGTCATCGTGATGAAACCCGCACACCTAAAAGTTATTCGGAATATCTTAGGTGTGTAGTCCGCCAACCCGCATTAGGCCAGCGTGGTGGACTAAGGCCAAAACCCTCTCAATGGTAGAGGAGGCCCGTGCCCAGCAATGGGACGTATATGGGCTGATGATGACGTTTCTATAATGTTAAAAGGTATATCCGGGTTACTTCTCCGAATATCGTCTTAGTCTATATTTTATACCCAAATCCATGAGCTATGATAACAGACAGTACTACACTTTCGCATAAGTTGTTTAGGTATGATTACAAGTCCTGTTTCAGATTTAATGTATATTGTAAAACAAAGCCAAGATAATATAAAGCACAGAAGCTGGCTGAAAATACAAGAAGAAAAAAAAATCCATTGAGAAATTCAGTTCTAAGAACAATGAGTGTCACTAACATTGACAATAACACATTGCCGCAGCTCCGACGCACGACAATGAAATACGATTAACTCCCTTCCAATCCGAACGTATGTTTTTTACAATATCACATACCTAATTTGTGAAAGCCATTATGCTAATATATAGACGCTTTTATTGACTCCGAATGCTCGGTGTTTCGCATACACAATGTACTATATAGGAAGTAAAAAATATTGACCTGCACCGGGTCACCGTTAGATCTGTCTTTTATATGCTAATGTATGGACAACTGTTGAGAAGTCGATACTGCTTATATCATTGTCTCCGCCACAATAGCTGGGGTCAGTTCGGCCATTATTTAAGTTGGAAATGTCGACGATAACAAACGGTACAGGTAATATTTTAATACTTCGAATAATATGAGTATTTTTATCTCACAAAAATCTAGCGGTAAATTGTGTAGTAAATAAATTAAAATAGAATTTTAAAATTGTCGTCTGCATTCGCGATGTAGTTTTTAAATTACTTTACTTTATAATTTTAATACTTCAGACAGACATGAAAAAGTAACATGATTATCGCTTGAGCACTTTAAGCGTGAGAGTCTTGATTGCATGAGGAATAAACGTAATATCGATGAGACACTCAGATATACTAAAGAATAGAGAAATATTTTTATTATGTACACTCAAATTCGGTTACGAACATCTTTAAAAAATAACTGAATGTTTTTCCATTACATCCATTTTTTAATCTATACTATATGTAAGAAAAAATAGGAAAGGTATTTTTTTAATCATAAATTTTAACTAGGGCGAATTGGGACCTACTTCTACTTCAATATATATACTTAATTAGCTGATAAATATTCATAAAAGTGTATATCACTTTTTCTTCTTTTTGAACACCACATTCGACTGCCAGTATAATCATTTTTCTGAGCCAGGATAAAGTCCGCTTCCAACTAAGCAGTAGCTATTTAATGTACGTTTGTCATAAAACATTAACTGTCTGGGACCAATTCGGTGTCAAGTTCATGGCCGTCTGTCTATTTTATAGCGTCTGCCATTGTTAGGACAAATATGGCGTCGGTACATTTGATGCCATTTATAAATTTCGTTCATGTTTTAATATCAATTTAAATACAAATGAATGTTTGTGGTTACATAAGTTTTTGAAAATTCCTGGACGAATTCCAAAAAGATAGCTTGTTTTTTAAAGATATATAATTGGCAATGGTTTTAATAATATATGAATTTTCAAACTCTTAACCTAGTACTTAAGTGTATACTCGTATGGTGCAAAAAGCGGAAAGCGGAATCATAATGGGCGCTTCTCGCCCTCATACTGTGGTCGTCCTCCTTGCCGTGAAGATGGCCACAACAAAAGGCAGAGACTGAGTGGCTCAAGCTATGATCCTGCCATATCTCTTTTGCTTCGTCAACAACCACACATCATACACATACGTCGGTTATGGGTACTCCTAACTTGGCCTTTTCTGCGGACATCACGAATCTGATTTTTATATACTTCAAAAGTCGGTCTTATAGCAAAATAATTCGCTGGATCCCTTCATTGAGACAAATATTTGTGTGATTTACACACGAATTATGTGATTTCGAGTCTGGAAGTTTGTGGGATTGACAAACCTAGCAATTTTGACTACCCACGAAACAAGAATTGATTTTAGCGGCTGATAAGACCTACTTAATTGTGGGGTCATACCTTTTTTTATCTTTGTATATATATATATTAATTGTTAATCCCTATCCCACCACACACCCGCCACTGTAACTCCTGTGCTCCAGGATCAACAGCGACACGAACAGTATTGACGCCGAGTGATGAAGCTCAGCGAATCTAAGGGGACCTAAATTTGTCATAATCCCGCAACGAAGTTCATCAGAAAGACAAATAAAGGAGGAGTTGGAAAACAAAGAGTTATACTAATTGTTAATGCCATGTATGTGCTTAAATCTGAGATATTTACTAGAAAAAAATATTGGTAATGATTGCATATTATTTAATGGCTTACAATTATATTCATTATATTACATTAATATATCCACGATATAACATGGAAAAAGCATTGTCCATTAAATTCATCATTCCTAAGCTAAAATTAAAAACATTCTGTTTCTAAGCTATCACACCTTTCGCCACAGAAGAACGAAAAATATAAAAGCAGCAGTCATGCATGACTTGCATCCGGAGACGCTAGCACTAAGAAGTATTTATTTAAAATATTAAGCCACGCCGTGTTTTTTGCGAGTCCAAGATGAATCGGCTGGTGTTCGTCGCAGTTCATTCCACTTATGTCTAATATTTTTCGTTTTATGGCGCGGAAGGAGCTGAATAATGCAAGGAAATGTATATTTGCACGAAGGTTTTAAATCATCAATTTTCGACAGCTTTGAACGTGTGAATAGTATTATTTTTATATTCACTGAATAGGTGATTCAAATTTTTTATATTTCTAGTGCTTGTAAGACGTGGGAAGTTTGTATATATATTTATTGACCACGAAATTTAAAAAGTGAAATAAATACATCTAATAGAAGCATACATTGTAACATATTACATACATTTAATCTCCATACTAAGTTTAGTGTCATAGGTATAAGAATTTTTGGTCTTACATACACCCAAAGAATTTTTAGTCGATTACACAACATGTCCCTCTCAGCTGTTGAGGAGGCCCGTGCAGTGGGACGTGACCTGATCCTGACACAACATTTGCGTTGGCGTGGGATCGAACCCGTGCCGAGAGGCATGACTTGAAAGCTTCACAAGCTGGTATCTAGCAAACCTCGAGGGTGCCATTTTACTTTCGAAGACATGAAGAATTTTATAAAAATCGTTGTGAATATGACTTTTCCTGGTCATCTACAGCATATTATGTTTCTAGTTTCATGTATTCTAAATTGTACAAAGGAACCCCATTTGTTAAGCCTTAAAATATTTTTATGCAAGAATCGATAAAGTGACGTGTAACACAAAAGTCAACGATACCATTATGATTCAACTTGGTGTTTTGCGTCGGAACAGGAAACACGATGAAGTCATA
The DNA here is from genome assembly GCA_907164795.1 of Hemaris fuciformis. Lineage (NCBI taxonomy): Eukaryota > Metazoa > Arthropoda > Insecta > Lepidoptera > Sphingidae > Hemaris > Hemaris fuciformis. The sequence goes on from OU015434.1 coordinate 12,832,194, forward strand.
CAAACGTTTTTATGTCCAAAAATCAAGCGATTACTACCCAACGGGCGGAGACAAATACATTTAATCCTACAGCGGATTTGCGCGCAAAAACACACGGATATTAAAATTTAGACACGCTGACAATAATTAACGGCTCTGTTAGCACTGTTTTGTTCGGTGATTTATCCCCAGTGGATGTGAAACGCGAAGCAATTAAACATTTTATTGTCCTCACTCGTATTTCGTATATTTTAAATTAATGGGTAAATATTTTATGTTTCTTTTATTGTTTGCGCTTGTAACTGGGCGTAAAACAGTAATGATAGTAAGGGTGTAGTCTTACTGTAGAAAAAAACGCCAGGTCGGTAATATTACTTTTTAAAAACTCATATTTGACCTAAATTATAATTTATAGCTTTTCTATTGATGTAAGTAGTGATGGAATCTCGACGGTCGCGGGTTCAAACCCCAGGCACACACCTCTGACTTTTCTAAGTTATGTGTGTATTCATAATGAATTATCACTTACTTTAACGGTGAAGGAAAACATCTTGAAAAAACCTGCATACCTAAAAGTTCTTAGGAATTTCTTAGGTATGTAGTCCACCAACCCGCATTAGGTCAGCGTGGTGGACTAAGGCCAAACCCCTCTCGGTTGTAGAGGAGGTTCGTGCCCAGCGGGACGTATATAGGCTGATGATGATGAATAGCAGCAAACCTTGCCTCGTTGCACATAAAGATGTCTATAAACCACAAGTATTATACATACATAAAATCACGCCTGTATTCCCCGAAGGGGTAGGCAGAGGTGCATTTCTGCACCCACATTTCGCCAGGTATGTATCAGTCCCACGTAATAGGGGGCGAGCCTATTGCCGTTTTTCGGGCACAATTCCAGACTCCGTGCTGCTACTGAGAATTTCCTAATGGAAAAACCCAATAACACTTTGCCCGACCCGGGAATCGAACCCAGGACCTCTAGATCGCTCGGCACATCCTTGTACCGCGAGACCACGAGGCAGTCAACATCAACAACCACAAGTATTATAATTGTTAATAATACTACAATTCAAAGTAAAGGTGAATTATGTGTTACGCTTTCACGCCAAAAACTCGTTTTGATATAGAGATACAAATATTTTTTTAGACAGTTGTAAGCTCTATCTATGTAAGCCCATATACGGCCCACGGCTTAACACGCCCCCCCTACAGCTGTGAGGGGGAGGCCAACTCTATTAATGAAAAATATACATTAAATCGGAAGGAAGCTGTGGATACAAGTATCTATTAAATCAACAATCACAGAAACTACACTAAAAAGAAGAGTTTTTCCGTCAACTCTCCCAAACATCTAAACTAAAAAGTAACAAAAATATTTACCTTTTTTCAGTGTCGAATTTGAGACGTGTTTTAAGTTATTTAATTTTTAAATCATGAATTTTAACTGCCTCATAGACATCTACTGCCTCGTGGTCTTCCCGCAAAGTATCTGCCGTGCGATGTAGAGGTCCCTTGTTCGATTCCCGGGCTGAGCAAAGTGTTATTGGGTTTTTTCCTTAGGAAATTCTCAGTAGTAGCACGGAGTTTGTAATATAAATATACCTGGAAAATGTAAATAGGCTAACCCCCTATTATGTGGTACAACACAATTTGCGAAATGTGGGTGCAGAAATGCACCTATGCCTGCCCATCCGAGAAATACAGGAGTGAGTTAATAGATTTACATACAAGGCAAGAAACGGAAAAAAGTGTTTTGTATTTCATATTTAGGTACTTAAAAATATTTTTTTACCAAAAACTTTATCCTTAATGTTTTCTTATGATCATTCGTGATCGTAAAAAGTTCTGGTTTAAATGTATCACATTTTAAAACTCATAAAACTTGTGTCAACTGTTTTGATTAAGTAGGTGTCATGCATGTTGTAAACGGGATATAAATTTAATTACGATGAGTTTATCACGTGTGAAAATAAAACGTATGTTTGTAACTTAGATAACATTAATGATTGGATTTGGATTGTTCTATATCAGAAGATGGTTCTGAATGTTCTAATAACAAAGGTGTTTTATTTTTATGCGTTTTAAATTAGACTTTGACTTTTTTTTCCTATCCCACCACACACCCGCCACTGTAACTCCTGTGCTCCAGGATCAACAGCGGCACGCACAGTATTGACGCCGAGCAATGAAGCTCAGCGAATCTAAGGGAACCTAAATTTCATAATCCCGCAGCGAAGTTAATCAGAAAGACAATATAAAGGAGGAGTTGGAAAACAAAGATATAAGCCTTGGAAGTGCGATCGAGAAGACCCGGTTTCATTATTAGGTGGAGCAAAATGCTATATGGCTCGCTCTCTTTTGCCTTTTAACTTTAATTTATATGTGGGTAAGAATATGCACCTCTTTCTATCTTTTCGGGTATTCAGATGAGGATCCATATGTGAAGACTTTCAAAAGTGGTAGAGATATCAAAATTGCTAGATCTTCGGTACCGTCTGCTATGGTTAAAAGGTCTTTTCTACAACACACTGGTCACTGCAAACTTGTGTCAATAGTGCACGCTCAAATATGACACCTAAGAATGAAGCTTATTATGGGGTTTTAAGATTCAGAAGCGTGTCTAGCTCGTCTTTCTCTCGCAACAATTGTATCAGAATGAAAATAGATAGTAGTTGAAAACAAACAGCTGTCCTGACGTATAAATTTAATCTGTCTAAACATATCTTACACATCTTCCCGCATTCGGTTGAAATTCATTTGGTTCTCAACCGTCTTCGCCGTACTAGAAATTTTATAATAAATTGTAGAAGCTATTAAGTCGAGTGCATTTCTCCGTAGACGAGATGATTTTTAAGTCAAGGCCACGCCCCATTTCCGCCCGTTGCTAGGGAGACAAATTAGAGAAAATGATCATGGAACACGATAGTACAAGGAAATTCGATTCGGCACACTCGGCGTGTTTTGAAAGCATTATTAATGTTATGCTGAAGTGGTATCTGGAACAGTTGAAACACAAAATAGCATTTCCTAATCAAAACGACGCGACGGGGAGATTAAATACAAATATTGCATCATTTTAAAAATTACTCGACTGCCTCGTGGTCTCGCGGTACAAGTATGTGCCGTGCGATTTTGAGGTCCTGGGTTCGATTCCCAGGTCGGGCAAAGTGATACTGGGTTTCTCCATTAGGAAATTCTCAGTAACAGCACGGAGTCTGGGAATGTGCCCGAAAAACGGCAATAGGCTCGCCCCCTATTACGTGGGACTGATACATACCTGGCGAAATGTGGGTGCAGAAATGCACCTCTGCCTACCCCTTCGGGGAATACAGGCGTGATTTTATGTATGTATGTTTAAAAATTACAAAAGTGTTATAAAGTACAATGGTAGAGTAAATGTTAGCCAGCTTACTTCACCTGATAGTACTCGTAAGCACGGTCCTATCAAAACACAGCATCAAGTTGCGAGAGATTTCTATCTCTACTCACTGGACACTCATGCTGGTCTGGCTGAGCCTCTCACTTTTTAAGGTTCCAAGATAATAGAAAGGAAGTAACACGTGGGTTTGGCAAACTATTCCATAACTATATGGTCCGGTAAATACAATAATTTTATATTTACCAATATGCCTATATTTACCAGTGGACAAAATTAGTAAATACACAGATAACCTCGGAATATGATAGACTTGTGTAGTGGGCTTAATTCTTTTTTCGCTATCCGATCGGATACGAACATCTAAAAAAAATACAATCAGCACAATTTGTTGCGTAAATCATAATCAGTATTTCATATTATTACTCGAGAAATTTAACCCATGATTTAGCATTTAAATGCATGACTTTTATTTTATTTTAAATAGTATAAGTAGGTAGTAAATAATATACCGAAAAGGTTATAATATAAAATATTTTTTTTATGGATTGTAGACATTTGGCAACAATATGCATTTAAGGGTTAACTAACTACATATGAGTGTGTTATGTTCTTTCCTCTTACATTAGAGGAAATACGAGTATGTGTTATTACTCCCACGTAATCAGAAGTAAATGAATAATAAATTACTATTGCATACATAAATTATTGACACGTTAGTCTTCGAAATGGCAAGAGGTTAATAGTGTCACCTGCGACCGTAGGCTACTGATAAAATTAGTTTGCAAACACTTACCACACCGATATCAAGTTACAGGCGTGAATTGACGCACCTAGTACACGTAACATTAACGATTAATGGAGAATTAACGTTAATAATAAATATAAATGCCTACTATTGCGGCTAAAATGTGCGGCGTGCAATCTAGACGTTTGAGTTTCGATGTCTGCGCAAAGTGTTACTGGCATTTTTCCTTTTAAATTTGTCATCATCATCAGCCCATATTCGTCCCACTGCTGGGCATGGGCCTCCTCTACAACTGAGAGGGCTTAGGCCTAAGTCCACCACCCGTTTGGCGAACTATACACCTAAGAAATTCCGAAGAACTTTTAGGTGTTAAGGTTTCCTCATGATGTTTTCCTTCCCCATTAAAGTACGTGATAACTCTTTGTGAATAAGAACATAACTTCCAAAAGTCAGAGATGTGTGCCTGGGGTTCGAACCTGCGACCGCCGAAATTCTCGACCGCGCGCCTATACCTTGAGGCCATCACAAATTTCTCAATGAAATCATAGTCAATATCAAAGTCAAAATAATCTTTATTCAATTGGATTTCTACAAGTACTTTTGAATCGTCAGCTTAAATAAGCTACCGCCCACTCGAAACGTGTTATAATAGCAGCACCATATGAAATTATGAAATGAAAATGTGCCCAAAAATGGCAACAGGCTTGCGAAAAGAAGCCTTATAATAGTTCCCTTCTAATAATACATTTCTATTTTAATACCTGCCTACTAAATCGGGAAAAGAGGCGTGGGAATTCGGTAATAAATAATCGATATCTACCAGTCCACTAACACGAATCCACTAGCGCTGAAACAAGGGCATTCGTTCTCGAGCGCAGTTCAATTACACCTGTATGACTTTTTAGCAATGAATTTTAGGCTGCGATGGTACGTGGAGTTTCGGAATTGCCAACTACGTGTTGATAATTGAAACTAATGTAGCTTGAATTTTTTAACAAATCAAAAATTTGGGCAACAAATCTGACGATATTGGGACGGTAAAATAAGATGTAGATGTGAAATTTTGGTTATTGCTTATAAAGTTTAGTTACTTTAGTCTGCGTTAGCAAAATAGTGTTTTTATTGCTCTATCACGTAGGGAGATGAAACATTACATAGTTAAGAGGGACTATATTTTATAAATAAATAAGCTGTATTATAATGAAAGATGTTTTTTGTTTGATCAGACTCATTTGGGTTAAGCATTTTTTTCTTGCATATTCTGTCAACAGCGTATTAAAATTAAGCTTTAATATACATCGATACATATTCATTACTTTTAATGTTCTGATCGCATCAACTTCAGTTATTAACGTTGAATAGCAACTAGTAAGCGGAATGTTCCGCGCGTCTGTCCGTCTGTCCGTCGATCAATGACCCCGAACAATTCCGCATTGTGTTTCGTCTCGTGCGGCTTCCTCGGATAACATCTCGAATGCTGAAATTGTCTGCCCACGCCTAATGGCCGAGGTCAGTGGTGGCCCTAATGATCTAATTGCTACTTTGACAGATTCTACGGCAATTGTACGAATTTATTAGGGCTTTTACGGTCCATCCATTACGGAAGGAGGTCAGTGTTTATGCTGTAAAACTGTTGTCGAATCTATCATGTGTGTTGTGTAATAATAATCGTGATGTCTGTATGTATGTAAATTATTTAAAGTAGTGTTAAAACATCGTATTTTTTCTGCTGTAAAATGTAATGATTTTTATTTTTGACATGTATTGGTTTTAATGGTCATAAGTGACTTTATCTAAAAAAATGAAATAAAAAATATATTATATTTTTTTGTTTATACAAATTCTAAATAGAAGTGATGTTCGAATATTCAATATTAAAGTCATTGTTTAGATTAATGAACTAGCTTAGACTAAATACTGACATGAATTAATTTAACAAAGTCTTGAATTAATCGCTGTGGTTTATTTAAGACGAACACTAGGCTTTGTATTGAAGAAAAATAGGGTAGGAATTATTATCAGTGTTTTAATATTTATAGGCGATTTATAAGATAATAAAAAAAAACATGATTTTGGGACTAGTTTACGGGTCCAGTCATGTATACCCAAAAATTACCGAAAATTAGCTGGACTTGGTACGCGATGGCGTCATCGGAATTCCCGGTAACATTTTGAAATTTGACGTCCTACACAGCGATGGATATTTATTAGTTTTTCATGGAATATTGTAGGTACCAAGACCAATCGGAAATATTGTTTGACCATATATTGTGTGGTGATTTCGTGAATGCTATTTGAGATTATTATAACGAAGCAGAATGCTACGACAAAGTGTAAAAGAAATATGGTAAAACAGAACGTCGCTTATATTTGTACTAATTAAAAAATAATGACTTAATCATTGACAGTCATCGTAGATCATTTCTTGCGTGATAATTATGTTTACTTATTTTGTTAATATACATACATACATAACCTCACGCCTGCATTCCCCGAAGGGGTAGGCAGAGGTGCATTTATGCACCCACATTTCGGCAGGTATGCATCAGTCCCACGTAATAGGGGGCAAGCCTATTGCCGTTTTTCGAACACAATTCCGCTGCTACTGAGAATTTACTAATGGAAAAACTCAATAACACTTTGCCTGACCCGGGAATCGAACCCAAGACCTCTAGATCGCACGGCACATACTTTTGCACATACTTTTATCATAAATCATAATATTATATCCAATAAAGTATAAGGAATGAATGAATAAAAATTTAAAGGATTTTGAATCTGCGGAACTAAGATGCCCAAAAATCATCTGATATAACACAAACAATCCATAAAAATCAATTCTACTACGCTATTACAAATCGTGAGTTGTCCTTAATTCCCTGTAAGTGCAGTGACATGACAGCTTATAATCCGTTCCGTGCTAAGAATGATGTGTGGGACACGGCGGCGAGTGAAGATGTCTCCGAATTATGTCATAACCGCATCAGTACTTTCGCAGTGACTAATACAATCGTATGACAAGGCGATGCATCAAGTGATATATTTATGTGCGGATTTGTTTTTATTATTAATATATTAACTAGGTCGTCCGACCATCTTGTCGGAGGACTCCGCTTTCCGGTACGTGGGCTCCACTCGAGAACTTTTTGGCCCCATCGGCCATCAGTTCTCCGCGTTATGTGCCCGGCCCATTGCCACTAATCAGTTATCTAGTTAAGGTCGCCGGACGTCGTTGGTTGCAGGCTGCTTCCAACAGGTCCCTGTGGAAGTCATTGGGAGAGGCCTATGTCCAGCAGTGGACTTCCATTGGCTGATGGATTGGATTCGATTGGATTTATATATTTATTTAAATATACAACGCAAGTTTACTCGTTACTCTCGTTTCGCAAGCTGGTATCTTAGGCCAAGCGCCGGGGGGATTTTTTTGCAACGTACGGGACCTGAATTTTTTTTTGGAATATGTTCAAGGGTGTCCCCTGAATGTAAATCCAAGTTGGCGCGGCGGGGGGGGGGGTCACTTCAGCCGCCATCTTGGAAAACACGTTTTATCGAATATCTCGCGAACCGCGCATCGTACGACAAAAATTGTAGAAATCATTTTTGTAGATAATAATATTTGCCATCTTTTTTATTTGAAACTTTTTTTGTATAACGCATAGGTTTCTAATTATAGCGCTCCAAACAGAACTGACGCGTCTACGAAAATTTCAATACACACACAGGCGAGGGAACGACCCTACCGTCACGAGGGGACAAAAATGGTTAGGATTTATACCTGAATACTGTTGGAATGTTAAGAGGGGGAAATTCCGAACGACCCGAAATATATACTGCAACTTATAGGCGCATAATCAGGATAGCGATATGTACTTATTAAACTACATTGATGACGCGATACCATCGTTATTAATAACTAGAAACACTGTCCGCGCCTTTTGTAATCCGATGATCCGTCTAATTGTCTCGACGACACGGATTGGTCACAAACACCGCCCCGTCCAATGTCCATAATATCGGGTTACGTTCTAATGTCCAGTTGTTACGCAATGTTTTTGTCACAATGCTTTAGCTACATCGTTTTAGAAGCTCAGTAGAAGCAGTATTCATGTCGCCTTTAGATTGCTCATTAAGCAATGTTTTTTTGGTCGGAAGGGGGTCGCCAAGAATTTTTAGGTGGAGCCCGGATACTGTGAATAAAATTTAACTGAGGTTCAGAAAAAAAAAACAATAAAACATTAAATGCTACCTATTTATTATTGTGGTTTCAAATCAAATTCTAAATTAAATTGGAAACTATTCAACCCATATCAGGGTCGTTTTCAAATTGAGGGCCAAAAACATATAATCTGATTTTATTCCCATGTTGTAATTGCTATCAAAATTAACATTACTATTAATAAACAAGTTCTTTGAGGCGCTAATGTGATCAGTATAACAAATCCCATAACTCTATTATTTACGAAGATATACCCATAAAACTAACTCAAATCTCAGAAGTGTGACCTTCGACAGCCCCGTGGCGCAGTTGGCTAGACACCAGCTTGCGAAACGAGAGGCTGCGGGTTCGATCCCCGCACCGAGACAAATGTTTGTGTGATCCACAAATATTTGTTTCGGGTCTGGGTGTTTGTGAGACCGAAAAGTCTCTCGTAGTTTCTGATACCCACGACACAGGACTTGTATCCTAGTGTGGGGTCAGAACTATGTATGTGACTGTTGGGTGTATTTATTTATTATTATTATATTATTAGCCAGTTTTTTTTTTAAAGTTTATTTGTTAACCTGTTAACTTAAATTAAAATGGGATAAGTGCTAAGTTTGATTCTATGTGGCCTAAAAATATTATTTAAATGAATAAATGCATTGTATATCTTACTTATTAGTGTATTCACAAAGAATTATCACTTGCTTTAACGGTGAAGGAAAACATCGTGATGAAACCTGCACACCTAAAAGTTCGTAGGAATTTCTTAGGTGTGTAGTCCGCCAACCCGCACTAGGCCAGCGTGGTGGACTAAGGCCTAAACCCTCTCAGTTGTAGAGGAGGCCCGAGCCCAGCAGTGGGACGTATATGGGCTGATGATGATGATATCTTACTTACGTATTAACTGATACATACTTGGTTTGTGCGAGGTTCCACCATTCGCAGTCCGCCTGTTCCTCTATGACCTCACTTTAAGATTTAAATCTTGTAGGATGATTTACGAGAGAATTTTGGTCTCACAGACGCTCAGACCCAAAACAAATATTAGCAGTTCATTCATTTGTTTTCTTGCGTGCCACAAACATCATTTAATCATTCATAAATCGCAGTCTAAACATACTTAGAACGTTCTGATACACTAATATTGTATAGGTAATAGAGAAGTAATAACCGTGGTTGATACGAGTAGAAATAGCATAATGATAGCGAGTATCGATAGCTAACGCAATATCGATAGTTCCACGAACTTCGTATCTATCCAGTCATTTGACGGGGTGTGACTGTATTGCCACCCTATTTGAATATCGAATGACGATGCACGTGTCATATCCGCTAGGGGCGCTAACGCTGTTTTAAGGTAACTATAGGGAGGTGTGTAAATGTTTTGTCGGTTTTTGATTGATTACACTTTCGTCATAATATTAAGGTTCATATTGGTTTTACTTTAAATTGTAAAGAAATACTTTTCCGAAGTTCAAACGATTTGTTTCGCTCACAGCCAATGAGTATGTGTACTGTTGCCATGGCTACTGTTTTTATGTTCACCAGCTGGCGCCATCGGCGACTGAGGTCCGCATTATGGCTGTCAAAATTTTATATAAGAGGCGCGGAAGCATAGTTGAATTTAAAATGATAAGTCGAATACCTCAGTCTACACCAGCGCCTCTAGTGGCAAATTTAAATGCGATTTTAATTAAATAGACCTATGTTTCTTTGTGTAGCTTTGCACGTGTCGATAAGAGAAATAATTTATAATGGCAGTGGATAATGTACTTGTTACACTGCGCAAAAAAACGAGCAAAATCTATTGAAAGTATAATTAATTCCAATGAGAACTATGAACTACATAGACTAATGTTACGTCACTTAAAGTAGTTACACGTGCGTTTATTTGTATTACCTACAAGGCAATGACTTTTCTGTAATATAGTTTTTTTGTTTGTTTTGATCGATTTCGGATAAGAATGTATGTATCTATTTGGATTAAGGCATATGTTATTTTTTGCTTAGCATGAACCATAAAACCCGAACTCAGAACCAGAAAAATATTTCTAATAGGTAAGGGTAATAGGGTAAGCGTATGTGACTTGATAGTTCGGATTGAGTATGCAGCGTGCAAGCGAAAGATTCCGTGTTCGATTGCCGGTTCAGTAAGAAATTTTAAATACATACATACATAACCTTACGCCTGTATTCCTCGAAGGTTTAGGCAGAAATGCATTTCTGCACCCACATTTCGTCAGGTGTGTACCAGTCTAACGTAATAGGGGACGAGCCTATTGCCGTTTTGCCGAGAATTTCCTAAAGGAAAAACCCAATAAGACTTTGCCCAACCCGCAGTAGAAAATGTTACAATGTATTTATCAATTAAGAAAAGTAAAATAAACGGCGTTAAGAGCTTTCGAACATTTCTTGTTAATAACAATTTAAATAAAACATTGATAAAATAATTGTTATTTCCAAATAATTAATAGTAGTCGTAAAATGTATCTTAATATGAAATTCTTGATAGTCTAATAGTTTTTATCGTCAGCGAAGCGTGGCTCGTGACTGTACGACCTTCACCGCAGCACGATCGTTTTCAAATCGTATATGAAACTCGAAGACATAGATATATGAAAAGATTAGCTCAAATTATCTTAAAACCCATCTTCGTGTTAGCATACTCGTAGATAGAGTCGATGTCTAAATTTGAGATAATAATCGTTTATATCATCTATTTCCATACACCCACAAGTTCGGGAACGCGCGCTATTATTTTATATTCATTTCCCCTTCCTTGTGGTGGTTTGTTATTGAATACAAACATACCTACTACATATATTTTCCAAAGGGTATGTTGTGTTTTTCACACGATTCGCCAAATGTATTTTAATAGCGCGTAAAAACATATTACTGATTTTCGGAAAGAATCTTACCTGCATGAACCTACTAGAATTTTTCTAACGAATAATTCATTAGTACTTTGTACCTTGCGGAAATCAAACCCTAGAGTTTTCGATCGCAATAAGCAAACATATCCCGCGGTGCCAACAAGTCTGGCATATTATTATTCAATAATTATTGTTATATTTCGAGACATTTATATATTTTTCCCCTGTTTTATGAGCTGTTGTACTCTAGACATTACTGCGATAATGGTTGTCTCTTGAGAGATTTTTTTGTGATAAAAACGTACGAATTCTCTCCATATTTGTTGTAAAACGTAATGCTTCTTAGGATGTCTATGTCTTCTTAGGCATCTACAATAGAATGAGTAGAGGTGGGAAGGTTACAAATGGTTATTTGGATTCTACTATAGCAGTCATTATATGTCTTTGCTGTCTTGGTTCTTCTGTAAGATTGAAATAGGCTTAAGACCGCTGAAATATTAAATTTCTTATAATTTATAAGTGTCAATTTTATTTACTGCTGTCCACAACCGCACATTATCATGATCATACATCATCAGCCCATATACGTCCCACTGCTGGGCACAGGCCTCCTCTACAACTGAGAGAGTTTAGGCCTTAATACACCACGCTGATCTAGTGCGGCTTGGCGGACTACACACCTAAGAAATTCCTACGAACTTTTAGGTATGCAGATTTCCTCGCGATGTTTTCTTTCACTATTAAAGTAAGTAATAATTCATTGTGAATACACACATAATTTCGAAAGTCAGAGGTGTGTGCCTGGGGTTTGAACCTACGACCTAAGCCTTGATTCTATCACTACTTTCGCATCCACAACAGCACATATTAATAGCATAATGACATTGCTTTTGCGTAATGCAAAATACTCTGTGCTTACGATCGTATTGATATTGCTGATTGATTTGACTTCGGACACTTAAAAATAAACATTGTTTTTTTATTCATGATAAATTTTGTTTACAAAAAATTATGTTTTGAATATTTTTTAAATTCAAAATGAAATATACAGTCGGAATATTTATGTAACTGATAAAAAAATATATT